>CM068745.1:78880848-80351585 GCA_035084275.1 Hydrolagus colliei | reverse complement strand
TCACGACCACGACGAAGTACACACACACACACACAAAACACATACAGACAACACACACACATAAACACTGGCGTGTGTTTTGTTCTGTTGCAAACTGTGTGTATGTTTGGGGTGTGTGGGAGCAAGATCACTTTTCAACCATAACGACAACTAGCTGTATAATGTGTTAGAATTTTATTACAGTAAAATGCTTCAAAGAAGAATGCAGGCAAATCACTACAAACATGAATCAAATAAATGTGTAATATTACAGTCATTTGCCTGTATGTTACATTATTTTATATTGATTATTACCTGTGTTATAAGTTGGGGGAGGGGGAATTTAATTTAATAACTTCTGTAGCTTGTGCAGGAGTGAGCAGTAAAGTTAACATTTTTCTGGGTGAGGGGATGGGGTGGGGCTCATTTCCACGACCACAACAACAACTTGCATTCATATCGAGCCCTTCGTTCACGCAGGTGTTAGCGCCCGAGAGCGCTTTTAGCGACTTTAAACTGGGAAGGAAGGGGAGAGGAGAGGGGAGAGGGCAAGCTTGATGACCGTTAAAGGGTTCTGTAGCTCCGCGGTTAGAGCACTCACCTTACAAGCGAGAGTGACCAAGATTCGATTCCAGGCAGGTCAGGATGAAACCTTGGGCAAATTTCCTTACTCCACACGCCTGATAATAATCTCCCCCCCCCCAAAAAAAAACAATCGTAATTTGGTCACTGAATCCACGACTGTTTGTGGGGACGCTGCTGTGCGCAATTGGCTGCCGTGTTTCGCCCACAAATATACAGCCAATTCACTTTACAGTATATTCTGTGAAGCGCTTTGAGACTTCTAGAAGATGTGAAGAGTGCTAGATCAAACGTAAGGATTATTATCAGTATTATTATTGTGCTTGGGCTTGTTAAAACAACATAAATCACAGTTGTACTGCGCCTTTCACATCAGGAGGCCATCCCGAGGCATCGGGACGGTGAACAGAATGGAACCATCCTGATTAAATGTTTGCACAGTCCTGCAGCTCAGAGGTTAGAGCACTCACCTTGCGAGCGAGAGACTTGGGTTTGATGCCAGCCAGGGCAAAACCTTGGGCAAGTTCCCTTCCTCTACACGCCTGATAATAATTCCACAAAAAAAGAATAAGAATTTGGTCACTCAGTCCACAACTCATTTGTGTGGACACTGCTGTGCGCGTTTCGCCCACAAATGTACAGCCAATTCACTTTACAGTATATTCTGTGAAGTGCTTTGAGACATCTAGAAGACATGAAAAGCACTATATTAAATGCCAGGATTGCTATTACTATTACTATTATTTTTGCAATTATTATCATGATACACACTCCCAGCCGCAGTTTGGTAAATTAATGATTGTGGCTTTGCAGAAGGGGTAAGCTCTGGAGTTTTGTTTGAGAAAGTGCGGGAGGGTGGGGGGTAAGAGTCTATGTTTAATAACTTCTGAAGCGCTCGTAGATTGTGCAAGAGTTTCAAACCTTTTGCTTCAGGACACCAGTTCCCACACACAAAGCCAGATTGTTAGCCACAGATCAGATTCCGCGACTTCCCCGCCCCCCCCCCCCCCCCCCCCCCCCCCCACACACACATCCCATCTCTACCCCCCACACAATCCCCTCCACCACTCACGCAACACAGGGGTTTTGCATTGTTGTGCGCGTAAGAGCAAAAATTAAGGTGAGTTAGGTATTTGTATCAATACATAAATAAAGATTTATAGAGGTGGTCAAAATTACGAGGTGTTCTGATAGAATAAGTGGGGAGAAACTGTTTTTCCTGTGGTGGGTGGGTTGGTAACCAGAGGACACAGATTGAAGATAATTGGCAAAAAAAAGAACCAGAGGGGAGATGGATGAAGAGAGTGTTTTTGTTAACCCAGTGAGTCGGTACGATCTGGAGGGCACTGTCTGAAATGGTGGTGGAAAACAGATTCAATAATAACTTTCAAAAGGGAATTTGAGATGTACTTGAAAAGGAAAAATTTGCCGGGCTCTGGGTTCGGAGCGGAGGAATGGGATTAGTTGGTAATTCTTTCAAAGAGGTGTCACAGGGTTGAAAGGTCTCCTTCTGTGCTGTAGGATCTATAATTCTACAATAGAATAAACTCCTTGTAACTTCTCGCTCTAAAGATAAAGGTTTTGTGATGAATTATAATAATAATAATAATCCTTGCATTTGATATAATGCTTTTCATGTCTTCAAGACGTCTCAAAGCGCTTCACGGAATATACTGTAAAGTGAATTGACTGTATATATTTGTGGGCGAAACGCGGCAGCCAATTACGCACAGCAGTATCCCACAAACAGTCGTGGGTTGAAATTACCAATTTTTATCTTTTTTTGGGGACGGATTATTATTAGGCATGTGTGTGGAGTAAGGAAACTTGCCCAAGGTTTCACCCTGACCTGCCTGGATTCGAACACAGGTCTCACACTTGTAAGACGAGTGCTCTAACCACTGAGCTACAGGACTCCACAATTTATCAGTAGTGACGAGTTAGGCATAAAAATACATAAATAAATGCATCCGGGATGGCATATTGACAGCACAATGTCAATAATAATGCTTTGTGAGGCATGGTGGTGATAATAATAATAATCCTGGCATTTAATAAAAACAATATTTGCATTTGACATAGCGCTTCATTACGTCATTGAGACATCTCAAAACACTTCACAGAATATACTGTAAAGTACATTTATGCCCTTATATTTTGTGATTTCATAATTGACTATATTTTGGCAAGTTAAGACAGCTTCGAGTTATCAGGAGTTTATGGTTAAAATAATCCTAATAATAATTATTCTCGCCTCTCACGTCGGGCGGGCGATCGCTTCACAGTCGTGGTGCCTGCGTGCATTGTGAGGGAATAGCTGTAACCCCTTTTAGAAGATTGTGGTTAAGATTGCTTTACCTGTGACTTACACTTTTGCTCATAGCATATGTATTGTGTCTGCAGTGGTTCAGTGTGTGTGTGTTTCCAGTGAGCATATGCCTGGAGACAGCGTATAGGAGAGCAGTGAGGGTGATCCCCAGTGTTAGAGGAATGAGCTGTGAGTAATAATAATCATAATAATAATAATCCTTGCATTTGATATAGCGCTTTTCATGTCTTCTAGACTGTGCCTCAAAGCGCTTCATAGAATATATAGTACTGTAAAGTGAATTGACTGTATATTTACAGGCGAAACGTGGCAGCCAATTGCGCACAGCAGCGTCCCCACAAACAGTCGTGGATTGAGTGACTAAATTACTATTGGGTTTTTTTGAGGGATTATTATCAGGCGTTTGTGTGGGTGGAATAAGGAAACTTGCTCATGGTTTCACCTTTACCTGCCTAGAATCGAACCCAGGTCACTCGCTTGCAAAGTGAGTGCTCTAACCATTGAGTAACGATTAGACAAGCTTGGGCTCTTCAGTCTTGATTCAAAAAGTAAACCCAGATCAGCACTTGAGGATATTCCCTGAGAGTAGGACATTTGTGGGACACTGCTGTACGCAATTTTCTGCCTGCAATGTTTTGCCTCAAAAATACACAGTTGGTCCACTTTACACTATACCCTGTGAAGCAGATTGAGATGTCCCAATGACATGTTAAGGTGCTATATTGACTGTACATTCTGTGGACTATACAAAATGTATTATTATCACAATTTTGTGCTTACTAAACACACAGTCGCTGTGTTCTGTTGTAAAACTTATGAAGCACTTTGATGTGTCCTCTCGACAAGAAAGGTTCGGCATAAAATTCAAGGTTATTAGTAACAATTATTGTAATGATAATATTTGCAATTGATATACTGCCTTATCCTGTCTTCCAGACATCCCTATTAGGATTATTGATAGTAATTATTTTGGCAATCTATTGAATTTGGTCTCAGTGTTTTTCCACTATCTGTACAGTAGTTTTGAAAAAAAAAACTTTTGGAATATACTAATATTCCTTGCATTTGATAACAGAGAGTGCCCTAGAATTAGTGTCCTAGCCAATTGCGCACAACAGTGTCCCACAAACAGTTGTGGACTGAAATGACCAATTTATCATAGGTTTTTGGGGGACAGATTATTATTAGATGTTATTAGGTATGTGGAGTAAAGAAACTTGCCCAAGGTTTCCCTCTGTTTGGATTCGAAACACAGGTCTCACGCTTGTATGGTGAGTGCTCTAAGCACTGAGCTGCAGGACTCCATAGGACTCTCGCTTGCGTACTGCTTCGAGCCACACAAGTGAGGAGACCGGGGTTCGAATCTCTGGCATGAGAGAACCTTTGGCAAGTTTTCCTTGGTGAGGACTGTATCATTTGCTATATCAACAGCTTAAAGAGTAGTGACTGTGTGCCTCTTTGCAGGCAAACCCATCAGCCAAGTGGGGCAGAGCAAAGTCCCTATAGGTGGGAGTGAAGTAGGTGACTGAGGTGAAGGGACTGTGGGATGGAGTTCCAGAGAGTAGGGGCAGAGAGGCTGAAAGCCTATCCACCGACGGTAGTGCGGGTCGGGCAGGGGATATGGAGCAGGCTGGAGCCCGCCGAACGGAGGGGGCGGGCAGGTTCATAGGGGGACAGCAGGTCAGAGAGATAGTGGGGGGTGGGGGCAAGGCCATGAATGGCCTTGAAAGTGAAGATGAACATTAACATGTTAACATCTCATCCAATGGATGATGCCACTGACAGTGCAGTGCTCGCTCCTTCAGCCACTCACTCCATTGCCATGTTAGCCTGGTCTGTGAACTCAAGGTCCTGATGTGGGACTTGAACCCACAACTTTCTGACACAGAAGTAAGACAGGGCTACCGCCCGACTGAGCCAGGCTGACATTGATACACAGGCACATGCCTGGAGTATATTGATATACCTTTCACTGCACTCTTGTGGGTCCGGCATAACAGTACTGTACTGACTCACCGCTGTATTGTGGGCTTTCTAGAGGTCAGTGTACTTAGATCATGTACTGTAGCTCAGTGGTTAGAACACTCGCCTTACAAATGTGAGACCTGTGTTTCGAATCCAGGCAGGTCAGGGCGAAACCTTGATCAAGTTTCCTTACTCCACATCCTTGGTCAAGTTCTTCCTTACTCCGCGCCCGATGCGAAGGCGCTATATCAGTGCAATTTTATTGTTGTTGTTAATAATAATCCCTCAAAAAAAACACAATAAAAAAATGGTACTGCTGTGCGCAATTGGCTGCTGCGTTTCGCCCACAAATATACAGTCAATTCACTTTACAGTATATTCTGTGAAGCGCTTTGAGATGTCTAGAAGTCGTGAAAAGCTCTATATCAAGTGCAAGGATTATTTTATTATTATCCATTGCAGGCAGGCTCGAGAAAATCACTTATAAACCACCGATAGAGCAATTGGCAATTTACATCATTTGTCAGAAGGGTAAAAGTAACCCTATCCCTAATCCATCAATCCTCAGAGATGCCTCAATTGTCTGAACTTGAGTCAACGGTGCAGGCTGACAGTCCAGCGTGATATTTAGGGATTGCAGGGCAACTGGATTGTCGGAGATACCAGCTTTTGAAAGAGATCTTAAACCGAGCTCCTGTTGGCCTGTTCAAATGGACATTAAAGATCCCACGGCATCACTTGATAATAATAATTTTGTGGTTAGAGCACTCGCCTTATAAGCATGAGAACATGTGTTCGAATCCAGGCAGGTCAGGGCGAAATCTTGGGGAAGTTTCCTTACTCCACATGCCTAATAATAATCTGTCCAAAACAAAACACATTAAAAAAATTGGTCATTTCAATCCAGGACTGCTTGTGGGGACGTGGCTGTGCGCAATTGGCTGCTGCAGTTTGTCCACAAATACACAGTCAATTCACTTTACAGTGCATTCTGTGAAGCGCTTTGAGACATCTAGAAGATGTGAAATGCGCTATATCAAATGCAAGGATTAATATTATTAATAATTATAAACCCTGCATTTCATAATAGCACCAAGTCGTTGATGCACTTCATAGAAATATATTTTAAGGAGGATTGACTGTGTATTTTGTGGGTTGAATGTTCCAGTCAATTGTGCTCAATAGTGTCACGTACACATCCAAGGAGCGAGTGACCAAATTATTTTTTGAGGGATTAATACCCATGGAAAGTGATACGCCAGTCAACTAACAGCCAAAACTTCCTTCTTACTACCAGGTAAACAGAGCTGTGTGGAGTAAGGAAACTTGGCTAGGTTTCACCCTGCCCGGGAATCAAGCCTGGGTTCCTCTCACTTGCGAGGCGAGCTCGCTCACCTCTCCGTTTAAAAAGAGAAGGGAATTTCTCCCATTGTCCTGGTCAACAATCCCGTCAGATGTTTTGAGATGTTTGAGCAAATATCAAACGCAAGGATAGTTAATGATTTTCATTGTTACTTAGAGGCAAACAAGCTAATCTGCAGGCTCTGTCAGGCTTGACTTCATTTCTTTAGATTCAGTCAAACAAAACCCATTACACAAGCCATGGCTGGGGATGGACAACAACTGCAGTGTTAAACAGCAATCCTATTGGAACCTTCTTCCTTCATGATCATAACCATAAAAGTGAAGTACGTAATTCATTCCCGAATTGATTTTCTGAACACTGTCTTGTTGTATTAAACATCAAATGGGACGTGTAACTGAGTCACTGTAAAATGGCCTGACTCTTATCATAGGTTTGTGCTAATAATAATCCTTGCATTTGATATAGCGCCTTATCTAGTAATTGAGACGACTCAAATAATTTATTGTACTCCCCTGCACCCCTCTACCTCTCTGACCTCTCTTCTCACAACAGCACCCGTTGCCTTCACTCCACCGGGTCTGACCTCCTCCTTGTCCCCAGAATCCTCTGTTCCACCATCGGTGGCCGTGCCTTCAGCCACTAAGCTCCAAGGCTCTGGAACTCCCTTCCTCGCTCCCTTCGCCTCGCCTCCTCTCTTCCTACTTTCAGTATCGGCTAAAGAGTTTTCGATCGCGCTTTTGGTCACCTTTTTCGCCCTTGGCTTGGCCCCGGGATCCGTTATTAGGAAGCGCTCTGAGACCCCATCAAGCATGGAGGGCACTATATAAGCCCAAGTTGTTGTTGTTGTGACTCTATTTTGGGGGCATAATCTTAAATAGTCCTCAAGCTCAACCACCACAAGCGGGGGTTCCCTGGACTCCACCAATATCCCTATAAATGCGGGGTTCCTTACCAGCTGGGTGTCTAATACATGTGGACACCCATATGAGTATCTAAACCAGACTGAGAGTTCCATGCATACCCACCTACACATGGAATGTTTCTGGTGTCTGGAATAGTCACTCTCGCTGCTGATTTAATTATTTAATGGAGAGCATTACATGCAGGTTGAGCTGAGCCAAGGTTTGGGGGACTCTGGATTGCGCATTGAGTTAATACCTGTTAAAACCGCGCAGCTTGCCATTTACAGTAAATCTGGTGAAGCGATTTGAGCCACCTCAACAATACGATAAGGCTCTCCATTCTAGACAAAGGGGAACTTTGTGAGGGCACTTTTGGATCACAAAATACACAGTCAACCCACTTCACAATGTATTCTGTGAAGTGCTTTGAGACATCTCCATAGCCGACAATTGAAGGGGGGGGGGTGCGGGGGTGGGGGGGTAAATACAAAACAAATGCTATTTCAGTGGCCGAACGGTAAGTATAAGTATATGGAACAGGCTCCTTAGGGGGACTGTGGAAACAGAAAGTGTTGATTCTTTCAAAAAGCAAATAAGACACATTCATTTGTTTAAGGCAGTGGTACCCAAACTTTTTTTTTGCTGCGACCCAAATTAACCACCAACAGGTCCTCGCAACCCAAACTTTTTTTGTTGCAACCCAAATTAGCCTCCAACCGGTCCTCCTACCACTAGGGGGCAATATTGCGACTGAAGCTCAGCTCAGCCAAAACGTTATCTCTGTCTGTTTTGTGGACTTAGCGCAACTCATAAGTGCGCTCTTTATACAAATTGGTCGGCGGTGTCGCATGTTTTTTTGAGCGTTAAAAGCTTTTTTTTTAGCGTGAAATTTTTTTTTCGACATAAAAAAAGGAGAGAAAAAATATTCTGATGACCCTTCGTAACCCTACTGAGGACCCCCGCAACCCTGAAATGGGCTGGGACCTGAGGTTGGGAACCACTGCTTTAAGGTAATAATCTTGCTGGATACAGTACTGTATATAGTTTGGGACATGACACGCGCATGCAACTGCCAAGACGGTGGAGGGCTAACTGGATGGAACTTGGTCTTCTTGCGTCTAGCATTTCAATTCTTAAGTTATTATATCAAAAGCAAGGATTATTCTTATTTTTATTATGTTCCACAAACAGGTGGAAATCTCAGTAGGTTGGTTTGGATACTCTGAAGCCTGGCGATGGCTTTCTGTCTGACAAAAATACAAACAAGTCATATCTCACTGACTTGTAAACTCTGCCTCGCCTTGCCTTCCTGCAGTAAATCCTGTGGCTGTGTAAACCCTGCTATCTTAAGTACTATCTTGTGGAAATGGCATGTAAGTGCCAAACCCAAGTGTTTAAATAATACTCCAATGTGATTCCTTGTACAGTATTGTGGAACAATTGAAACAATATAATATATTGTTTCCATTTGCTATGATACAATACATTTGTAGAGCCTCTTGGCTCCACCTATTTTTCATATACTGTATACTGTACATCCCAAGGCACTGACTAGACACAGATTAGGAAATAGAACTTGAGCATGGGAGTGTTGGGATCAGGGAGGGTGTAGGGCAGAGAGCCCTGTGAAGTCATGGAGTCCTGTAGCACAACAAAATTACATTTATAGAGCGCCCTTCACGTCGGGAGGACGTCCCAAGGTGCTGAACAGTCAGGAGACAGCAGTTCGGAGGGGTTGGGGTGGGGGGGGGGGGTGGGGGTGAGGCCGTGAATGGCCTTGAAGGTGAGGACGAGGATCTTAAATTTGATTCTCTGGGGGATGGGGAGTCAATGGAGCTGGGCGAGGGTGGGAGTGATGTGGTCGCGGAGCTTGGTGCGGGTGAGGACACAAGCTGCAGAGTTCTGGAGATCTGTAGCTCGTGAAGGGAAGAACCACGAAGGCCGACGAGAAGGGAATTTCCATAATCGAGCCGTGATGTGATGAATGCATGGACAAGGGATTCGGCAGCCTGAGGGGTGAGGCAGTGGCAGAGTCTTGCCTTACAAGTCTCGCCTTACAAGTGTGAGACCTGTGTTTCAAATCCAGCCAGGTCAGAGCAAAACCTTGGGCAAGTTTCCTTACTCCACACACCAAATAATAATCTGTCCTAAAAAACCCTATAATAAAAATTGGTCATTTCAACCCATGACTGTTTGTGGGACACTGCTGTGCGCAACTGGCTGCCGCGTTTTGCCCACAAATATACAGTCAATTCACTTTACAGTATATTCTGTGAAGCGCTATGAGATGTCTAGAAGACGTGAAAAGAGCTATATCAAATGCAAGGATTATTATTATAGTGCAGTTAAGAAGTTGTCCAAAGGCATAGTCGAAGAGGAGAGTCTCGAGGCGTACCTTGAAGGAGGCAAGGGTGGGAGCACCTTTTCATATTGTCAAGAATAATAATCCTTACATTTGTTATCGTGTCTTATATTTTTGAGATGCCTCAAAGCCCTGGATAGGATATTATATAAGGTGCAGCGACTGTATTTTGTAGGCAAACAGGCAGCCCACTTGAATGCAGCCTTGTTCCACAAAAAGTCATGGAGGGTGTGACCAATTTTATTTGGGGGATTGTTGGCCAAGGCTCTGGGAGAGAGAAACTCCCTTTTCTGTTTTTGGGTAGAACCATGGGATCTTTAATGAACAGGCAGATGGGAACGTAGTTTAATATCTCATCCGAAGGATGCCGCCACTGACAATGCAAACCCATCCTCCACCGGCATTGCATTGGAGCGCCATCCAAGTCCTGATGTGGGATTTTAACCTACAAATTTCTGACTCAGACGCGAGAGAGTGACTGACTGTACAGCACACTCGTCAGCTGGAGCACGAACAATGAGTCAAATTGACATTGCATTAGTCCAGAAATTCCAACCACATTCAAAGAGACGAAAGCACTGTGTTTGCCCATCCAGTGAGCTGTAATCTACACCAGTCACAAGCCAATGACATGATTCATGACCACCTGGAAGGAGTCTTTTTTTCCTTTAATTTTAACTTAATTTTGCATGGAATTCGCAGGAAATGCCTAAATCTAGATTTTAGTTAGAAGCTGTTTCCCAGCTGCTGCCACCTCCCCCACCCACCCAACCAATAATAATGATTATTATGTAATAATAATGATGATTATTATTGTTGTTCTTGGATTTGATGCAATGCCTTATCACATTGTTGAAACGTCTCAAAGTGCTTCCCAGGGCTTTACTGCAAATTTGTTGTGACTGCGTACAATTTAAGACAAAATGGCGCTCGCAGGCTAAAACCAGGTGGAATTCCGGGACAAATAAGCTTTCAGACTCTTGTAGATCAGGTTAGAGCACTCGCCTTACAAGTGTGAGACCTGTGTTCGAATCCAGGTAGGTTAGGGCAAAACCTTGGGCAAGTTTCCTTACTCCACACACGTAATAATAATCCCACCAAAAAGAAAAATTGTTTTATTTCAATCCATGACTGCTTGTGGGACACTGTTGTGTGTAATTGGCTGCCGCATTTCGCCCACAAATATACAGTCAATTCACGTTACAGTATATTCTGTGAAGCGCTTTAAGACGTCTAAAAGATGGAAGGATTATTATTATTATTATTATTATTATCTCTTGCTTCCCCATCTTCAGGTCACGCATGAAGACATTCCTCTTTAACTGTGCCTAGAGTCACCCTCCCCTTCACCCCAATTCGCTATCATGCTCCATCACTGTCAAGTGATCTATGCATAGATTCAAGGTGCTGTTGGTATGGAGCAGGTAATTGGGAACTGAGGTACAGATAAGTCCTGATCTATTAGAATGGTGGAACAAGCTTGAGGGGCTGAATGGCCTCCTCCTGTTCCTGTCCTCCAAATGTGAAAAGTGCCCTACCAATGCAATTTTGTTGTTGTTGTGCCCACTCTTGCAGTGATGGGTGATGTGTGTGTGTTTGGGAGGTGGGGAGTGGGGGGGTGTACAGAGAGAATGAGCTCACTGTGTAATGCTCGGTGCTGTCTCTAAAGTTTGTTTCTGTTGGAGGGGGAGCCAGCCTGATCGTGAAGCCTCTCTGACTCATGCGGACCTTGTTCTCTCACCAGGTGGAAAATGGAACGGACTGTTCCATTTTCTAGCCAGGGCCCAGCCTCCCTCCCTCTCCCGCCAGCTCATTAAAACAAAGTCACTTTTGGCTCCATGCCTTGTTTTTTTAATGTACACACCGAATGATCATGAGAGCACCTTAAACAGATTGAATGGTCCCTCTCTGTACACCTTTGGCAATTCAAGACCAGCTTGCGAACCTGGCTTTACATTAGATGCTCTTGTTTTCTCTTCCGCAGACCACCATGTGTGATTTTGTAATGGATCAAGTGGCTCCCGTGTGCAGAGAACCCCGAGCGGTGCTTAAGGTAAGCGATGAAAGTCGGAACTCCTGTGGCTCAGTGGTGAGAGCACTTGTCTTGCAAGCTGGGGAGACCTGTGTTCGAATCCAGGCAGGTCAGGGCGAAACCTTGGGCAAGTTTCCTTACTCCACACGCCTAATAATAATCCCTCCAAAAAAACCACAATAATAGAATTGGTAATTTCAATCCACGACTGTTTGTGGGACACTGCTGTGCGCAATTGGCTGTCGCAATTCGCCCACAAATATACAGTCAATTCACTTTACAGTATATTCTGTGAAGCGCTTTGAGATGTTGATAAGATGTAGAAAGCGCTATATCAAATGCAAGGATTATTTATTTATTTATGTGTTTGTGATATGACCCCCACCCCCCTCACCTCCTCCTCCCCCAAACGAAGTGCAGTGGAACATGTAGAGACATGGCAAGACAGTTGCAGAGATTTACACCCAGCTGCACAGCCAACTCAACACCCACGCTGGTGAGAGAGAGGCACACAGAACACTCACTCATGTGTGGTTGCCTTGTGGTACGGAGGCTATCTGAACCCAAGTACAAATTTGCGGTCGGCTCTAGAGGTTTACAGGGCGCAGCAAATAGTGTTGGTTTGCACGTTGGTTGTTGAGATTTCATTAACCTGGCAGACATCGCATTGCTTATGATCCCTCTGACTCACCCACTCTACCCACTCTTAAAGCCTGCTACTGACCTCTTTGACTGGACTTTATGGCATAATAATAATCGCTGCATTTGATACAGCACCTGATCACGTCCTTGAGACATATGTATCAAAGCTTTGCAGAATTCATTGTAAAGTGGACTGACTGTGTATTTTGTGGGCGAAACACTGCGGCCAATTGTGCACAGCACAAACAGTCAGGTATTTGGTGACCAATTTTTTTTGGAGAAGGATTATCAACCCCAGAAAGCCATCTGACAAACTACTAACAACTGGGTTTCACTCGCTTGTGAGGCAAGCGTTCTAACCACTGAGATACAGGACCCCGTGTCATGATGGGCCAAAAGACCTTCTTCTGAGATGCAATTTTCCGTAATTCTGTGCTATGGGCCAAGTTGTTGTGCATTGATGTCTACACTGAACTGACTACTTTTTAACAGGCACTCGCTGTTACAGATAGGCGGTTTAACAGGGATTTGTCAAAAGGACAGTGAGTGAGGGAGAGGAAAGACAGATAGTTTGATTGATCTAATCTCTCACAACCACACACATACATTCCACACATTCACACAAACACTTTCTCTCACACATACACACACACACAGTCACACACACAGTCACACACATACATACTCAAAACTATGGAGGTTTATCATGATCTAACTGTACTGTTGTGACTATTTGACAAACCGATTTTTTAATGAGGCGAGGAGTCTGAAGGCACCATTTTCTCAGCCAAGTACTGTTAACAGTTAACTTTATAACAAGGCTTGTCAAACAGGGGAGGAGGAGAAGGAGAAGAAGGCAAAGCTACTAATCCTCGTCAAAATTACATGGTTATAAATTAGGTCTATCACACAATTTTGCACACATAAAAATACACACACAGACAGACTGACAGACAGACAGAGAGACAAACATGCACATAGAGACACATGCACATAGAGACACACAGACAGAAACACACACATACATGCACAAATAGAGATAGGCAAGCACACAGAAGCGCACACACATACAGAGGCATGCACACTCGCTACTGAGCCAGGATGACGCACGTAATCACTGATTGGTACAGTGAGTAAGCCTGAACTTGCCCATCATTTGGCATAATTGGCTTTGCACATTTCGCAATATATTTCATACTGTGATCTGTTATCATCAAGGCACAACCTGGCATCTTAAGTTCCTCAAATGTGAGTTGGAAAATATTTACCCAGTGTTGATAACAAGCATCTGGCTATTTCCTTCAGTAGAAAGTCTGCAATAGACCATTTGTTAGTCGGTTGGCGGATCGCTTTCCAGGGATAATAATCCCTGCACTCCCACCACCCCATTCCCCCATATCCACCACTATTTGTGGGACAGTGACTACCACATTTCACCCACAAATATACAGTCATTACATTCTGTGAAGTGCTTTGAAATGTCGATAAGATGTGAAAAGCGCTATATCAAATGCAAGGGTTATTATTATTACCACATTTCACCCACAAAATACACAATCAATCTACTTTACGGTATATTCTGTGAAGTACTTTGTGGCGCCTCAACAATGTGATAATGCCAGCGCCTTGGGATATCCTCCCGACTTGAAAGGCGCCACACAAATGTAGTTTGTTGTGGTATATCAAATGCAAGGATTATTATTATAATTCACAAATTATCAAACCAGTCTGGGTGTGAGAGACAGGAGCTCAGAATGAGCTGCCAAGGGTCTACTTGTTGGAATGAATGCAGGTGTTTGCTGTCCCAAAACAATGCCCAGTGTGTGAAGAGCCTTGTCTTATTTTCTCTCTCAGCGCCAGTCAGCATTCGATACGTATGAACCGGTCAGCAGCATCTTTGCCGGGTTGCTGTCGTATTTGGACGAAGACCAGACGCTGCAGGAGGTACCGACGGGCATGGCGTCCCTGTTATATGGTAAAGAGCTTAACGCGGGAGGCTGCCTCGTGTAACATTGAACAATGCCCACGTAGCATCTGATCACTTACTCCATGGCTGTTTGCGGTACCCTGGTGTGCCATGTTTCGACCATAAAATACGCAGTCGTTCCACTTTACAGTATATATCCAGTAAAGCGCTTTGAGACGTCTCAACGGGGCACTGTATCGGAAGCAAGGTTCATTATTACATGAAAAGTTCTCCTATATCTTCTTGTGACTGTCTTATATCTGTGTGTCCCCAAGTTGCTGACTCCCTGACCAGCGTCTTCCTATTTATTCTGTCAAAACCCATAATCACAACTTTGTACACATCACAAACAACAATTGACGTTTGAATAGTACCTTTCACTTCAGGATATAACTGTCCTGAGGTAGTGGACAGTCAGGAATTTTGACTTGAGTTACTGTTTGGAGTCAGGACGGGTGGAGGACACGATAGGGGTGCTATTTGAAAGGTGACCGTAGGCATGATTGAAGAGGAAGGTCTTGATATAGACATCGAAGGAGGCGAGCAAGCGAGTGAGTGAGTGAGTGAGCGAGCGAGCTAGCGAGCGAGATCCAATGGGCTGAATGATCTCCTTCTGCTCTGTAGGTATCTATGATTCATAATTCTTTTCAGTGTTGTGGGCAGGCAGTTAAACAATCCCTTTGCCAACCAGTCTCAATCGTGATTCTTATTGTGAAATAACACAGATTCCTGCCAAAGTTCAGGCTACACTAACCAGACATTGGTCCATCAAGGCAAGATGATACATATACAGTGGGGAAAAGAACTGGCTGCGTTGTTTTATGAATAGTCAGCCTATACAGTCACTGCATTTTACTGCAGGCCCTGTGAAGAGCTTTGAGATGCTTCATGTGATAGGGTGCTGGTTATATCAGTTAATTATTAATTACTGATATCGATATATTTGATTAGCTGCCACATTTGCCCACAAAATATGCATAGCAGTTTATAATAAATCCCGCGAAGCACATTGAGACAAGAGTGGGATTGGCATAGAGAGAGACGTGCTGGCACAAGGCAAGGACTACATTGGCAGTATAATATCCAATGGAATATAATAGTATTAACAATCCTTGCATTTGTTGCAGAGCCTAATCTGTTGTTGAGATGTCTGAAAGCACTTCACAGAATATATTGTAAAGTATACTTTGTGGGCAAAACATGACAAACCGTTGTGGATTGAGAGACCAAATTACTTTCATAATATTATTTGCTTGGAGGGATTGTTACCGCTAGAAAGGAATCTGCCCACTGAGCAACAGAGACGTATGGAGTAAGGAAACTTGCCTAAGGTTTAGCCTTGCACGGGAATCGAACCTGGGTCCTCTCGTTTGCGAGGCGAGCGCGCTAACCACTATGGGAGCTATGGGACTCCCCAGGTAAATTGTGCGCTGCTCACGGTAATGCCTCTGACCACTTTGGTTCTGCTCTTTCCCCGCAGATGTCAGCACCAGTGAGGTGCCCCTTCTCACACCAGGCAGCAAGGCCGTCATGAGTATGGCTTTGAAGGAGAGCTTCAGCGGCTTTGCCAAGGAGCAGTATCGTCTGGGAATTGCCAAAGGTAACTCACTGGTGATTGGTCTCATGTCTATTGGGGTGTGTAGTGGGGAGGGATGGGGGGGGGAAATGTACAGAATATGCGCAATTGACTGCCACATTTCGCCCACAAATATACAGTCACTGCACTTCACAGTATATTCTGTGAACCGCTTTTGAGATGTCTCAAAGGCGCTACATCAAATGTAAGGATTATTATTAGAGCACTCGCCTTACAAGCATGAGTCCTGGGTTTCGAATGCAGGCAGGCCAGGGTGAAAACTTGGGCAAGTGTCCTTACTCCACACACATGTCTAATAACAATCTGTCCCCCCAAAAAAACAATAGTACTGTAAATTGGTCATTTCAATCCACGACTGCTTGTGGGGGCACTGCTGTGCGCAATTGGCTGCCGAGTTTTGCCCACAAATATAGTCAATTCATTTTACAGTATATTCTGTGAAGAGCTGTGAGACGTCTAGAAGACGTGAAATGCGCTACATCAAATACAAGGATTATTATTAAGGATTATTATTACAGTGCGTGGTTGCATTGTCAGAGGTGTTGCCCTGTGGCTGAGTCCTAAACTCAGTCTCCATCTGTAACAAAAAACAAAAAAAACCCTGGGTGTGAGGACAGAGTTTCCCACCCGTTCGGCTCCGGTTGATTCTCACTCTGGGTTCGGATACTCTTAAACTCTGTGGCTGATGGGGTTTTATTATTCGCTGAGTGTCACGCACCAGAACAAACGAGCGCGTTGCTTATCTCCTCTGGTTTCTCCTCAGATCCTCACGTGTGGAGCCAGCGGCAGGTCAGCCAGTGGCTGCAGTGGACCGTCAATGAGTTCAGTCTTGAAAACGTCAACTTCCAAAAGTTCAGCATGTCCGGCCAGGAGCTGTGTGGCCTGGGCAAGGAGAGATTCCTGGAAATGGCACCCGATTTCATCGGAGATATCCTCTGGGAGCACCTGGAACAACTAATGAAAGGTATGGCCCTGGTTGTCCCATCTCGAGACCTTCTTTGACTGCTACTTTTGGTCATCCTCACATAAGAACATAAGAATTAGGAGCAGGAGTAGGCCATTCGGCCCTTCGAGCCTGCGCCGCCATTCAGTAAGATCGTGGCTGATCTTCTCACCTAACTCTGATTACCTGTCCTATCCCCATATCCCCTAACCCCTCTATTTTTCTAAAATCTAAAAAAAACCTCCACTTGTGCTCTACCTTTATTGTTGTTATGTACAGGGTTACCAAAAAGTAGTGCTAACGACCCTATGATCTAGAAGATATAATTTGTTTCAAGACTTGTAAGACGTTGTAACGGTAAATCCAACTTTTTGGTCACCCCGTGTTTGTGTGTTAGACACGTGCATGGAGTTGTATATACAGTACAATGTCGGTGATAAAATAGTCATGAACTGAAACTGACCAAAAAAGAGACAAAAAAATTTGCCTACAAATGTACAGTCAATTAATTCAATTTACAGTATATTCTGTGAAGCACTTTGAGATGTCGATAAGATGTGAAAAGCGCTATATCAAATGCATTTTATGTGTCGTCTGCCTGTTCAGGTGGGCATTACAGATCCTGAAAAAACAAAAGGGAGTTTCTGTCTCCTCATGTCTTGGCCAAGAATCTCCGCAATAAAATTGGTCGTTCACTTCATGGCTGTGCACAAATTGGCTGCTGCATTCATCCCAAAAATCTGGTCACTCCAATTTACAGTAGCACTTTGAGATATCCTTCTGAACAATACATTGAGCATTATGCATTATCTCAAACATATGGACATTATTATGATTCATAATTATAATAAACCTTACATTTGCTGAAGCGTTTTTACATCAGGAAGGAGTGGAGTATAAATACTGGTCATTTATTACATTTCAAGACATGTACTTGTTGACTTAGCAACCGCTCGTCCGGAGAGATATTTGTATAAAACAATATGATTAATTACTTCTCTTTCTTTTCTCTCCTGCGTTTCCCCCATTTTTGGGTGTAGCGTGTCAGGAGGAGCCACAGTCACAGTGCCTGGGTACCCCTGCACAATACTACAATAACTCGCCGTGGATCAGTAACCATTCGAATGGTAAGCCATTCCAAATCAAAAACTCTGCTTGCCTTGTATTCACCTGCTCTCAATTCTGTGCAAATCCCACCTGAAGCCTCGTGGTTAGAGCACTTGCCTCACAAGTGGTAAGATCTGGGTTCTATTCCCAGGCCGGGTGAAACGTTGGGCAAGTTTCCTTACTCCACACATGCAATGCAAGGATTGTGATGATATTTGTCACTATCATCACACCAGTGCTTGTCTAGACTCCACTATCTCCCTATCACAGAACTGATCAATTTCAAGGTCTTCTCAATCGTTTACAAATCCCTATATGCGCTGGTATCGTACTATCTGTCTGACCTGTTTACTCCCCAACCCACCATCCACTGTCCCCGCTTGGCTGGCTCTGGCCTTTGATACAGTAAAACTCGGGTCCCGCCCTGACTTTTCAGTGCCTTGGGACGTCCTCCCAACGTAAAAGGCGCTCTATAAATTTAATTGTGTTGTTGTTGTTGTCCCCTACGCTCCCATCATTGGCAGCCACTCTTTTGGCCACTGCGCTCCGAATCCTTAGAACACTCTCCCTCAACTCCGCCTGCTGGTCCCCTTCTTTCACATCTTCAGATGAGAAGGGTGGTGGTGGCAGCCATCTTTGATGATGGCTCAGAAGCCTCCCTGGTGAGGAGGGTGATGGGTGGGGACCATGTTTGAAGTTGGCACTTAGGAGGGATGGGTGGCCATTTTTGAATGCCTTAAAGGAGTCCAACCACTCGTCTTTCCCCCCCTCCCCCCTCGCCCCCAAGAATAGTTTCACCCACTGCCTATTCCCTGACTCCCCACAGGTACCAGGAACAGCCAGGCCCAGTGTGGAGGAGGAGGAGGAGGAAGTCTCTCGGGTTACAGCGGTAGCAGTCCATTGGGCCAGATCTCGTCGGACTTAAGAAATCACGAGTTCCTGAACATGACACACGACTTCCAGCTTCAGCCAAATCCGACGGCACCTCGTGCTGAGATGAGCTATTATTCCCCGCAGCAGCACCGATTGACCACCAACAACCTTCTCCACATGAGCATCATGGGCAATGGTGAGTCCCATGATCAGAGAGAGAGAGAGAGAGAGAGAGAGCCCTGTGTTGTCAGGCCCAAATTAAAGGCATTAAATTGAAGATACAGTAAAAACTCCCATCTTATATTGTGGAGTCTTGTGACGTAGTGGTTAGAGCGCTCGCCTCGCAAGTGATTCTCTAGGCAGGGTGAAAGCTCAGGCAAGTTTCCTTCCTCCACAGACCTCTGTTTTCCTAGCAGTTAGTAGGAAACCAATTGTTTGATGATTTGGTGAATTGCCAAGGTTAATAATCCCTTAAACAAAACAACTTGGTCACTCATTCCACAGCTGTTTGTGGGATGCCGCCTTACGCAATTGGCTGCCATGTTTCGCCAACAAAATACACATCCAAATCACTTTACAACATATATTCTGTGAAGTGATTTAAGACATCTCAACAACCTGATAAGGCGCTAAATGAATGATTATTATTACCTTTGTAAATTGTACAATTGCCGTAGCCATACGTGCATCCGAGTCCCATTTAGTTTCCTATCGAAACCACCTCAATTTTGCTGTATCATCGTATAATCATCTCCTAACTTGTTACGCCGCTCCCTCGTTCAATGCGATTCCAATGTGACCAGGCACTGTATCAAATGTGAGGATTATAATTGGGATTATAGTGTGAATCTATGTTGTTGTTGTTGTCATCGTTAGTTGAACCCCGGAAGCAAGGGTCCCTGGAAAGCGCGGACAGTTTTGACAGCTCAGACTCGGTTCTGAGGTCGTGGGGCAGTCACTCCTCGCTGTGTGACACCCAGCGCGTCCCCTCGCAGGACAGCTTCGAGGTGGAATGCAGCCAGTCCCTGTGTCCCAGCAAACCCAACATCTCCTTCAAGGATTACATCGAAAAGAGGAAAGACCCCCTGGAGCTGGGGAAACCCGTCATCCCTGCTGCTGTCCTTGCTGGGTTCACAGGTGAGGCCTTGTTCCATCCCTTGTTGTTCTGTGTGTCAGCCGAGCGCAGTGGTGGCTTTGAATTCCACGTGAGGTCTTGGAATCGTAGTCTAAGATGACAAATCAGGTGCAGCGTGGGGATGGTCTGAGGCACAGAGGTTAGAGCATTCGCCTTGCAAATGAGAGGACACAGGGTCAATTCCCAGGCGGGGAAAAACCTTAACCAAGTTTCCTCTGTTTAAATAGCAATAAGTGGAGTCACGTAGCTCAATGGTTAGAGCACTCGCCTTACAAACGTGAGACCTGTGTTGGAATCTAGACAGATCAGGGCGAAACCTCGGGCAAGTTTCCTTACTCCACACACATGTCTAATACTAGTAATACCTCAAACATTTTTTTTTTTAAATAGTTCATTTTCAATCCACGACTGTTTGTGGGACACTGCTGTGCGCAATTGGCTGTTGCATTACATCCACGAATATACAATCAATTTGCATTACATTCTGTGAAGCGCTTTGAGATGTCTAGAAGATGTGAAAAGTGCTATTTCAAAATGTAAGAATTATTATATAAGTAGGAACCCTAATTGTTAGTCGATTTGCAAATCGGTTTCCTGCTGTAATCCCTCAAAATAAAATAATAATAATTTGGTAAATCAATTCAAGACTGTGGAACTGTGCTGTGCACAATTGGCTGACCTGTTTTGCCTACAACATATACAGTAGATTCACTTTACATTATATTCTGTGAAGCCTTTCGAGATGTCTCAACAATATAAGGTGTATCAAATGCAAGAATTATCATTATTATAGGAGGCGGTGCTGTCCTTCAAATGAGATGTTAATGTGCCTGTTCAGGTGGACGTTAAAGATTGAAAAGAGAAGGGAGTTTCTCTCTCTCCTGGTGTCCCTAGCCAACAAGCCACTCAAATTCAAATTGGTCGGTCACTCCATGGCTGTGTGTTTTATGGGTGAACACAGCAGGCAGTTTGTGCGCAAGACAAAGGTCCCATGAGGTGAACCCATGATGGCTGGCAAGGGGAGAGAGCTTTACAAAACAGGGAACTAACTACTTTGCTCTTTCTTTTGAAGACGAGAAGCCGGGGGTTGTTTTGATAACAGTTGTACGTCTGTTTCCCGTGTTCCCCGGTTAACTTCCTCTCTGTTTCCTGTGCAGGAAGTGGGCCCATTCAGCTCTGGCAGTTCCTACTCGAATTATTGACTGATAAATCGTGCCAGTCTTTCATCAGCTGGACCGGAGATGGATGGGAGTTTAAGCTGACTGACCCCGATGAAGTAAGGATCTCGCTTCTACCAGAAAAACGCATTCACCCTGCAGAACAACACACTCCATTTATACAGCACCTTCTACATCAGGAGGATGTATATGAGGTTCCAAACAGTGAAGGGTTTGCACCCAAACTGAAGGGTTGGAGTCACGAGGGATGGTTGGTGGGGGGTTGGGGTGGGAAGATGATCAAAGAAGAAAGTCTTGTAATGGGGCTTAAAGGGGGCAAGGGAGGGATTGAGGTGGTTGAGGCTCTCTGGTTCAAGAGGGTGGGGGCAGAGAGGCTAAAGGACATACCACCAATATAGGGTGGGCAGAGTGAGGACATGAAGCCCACAGTTTACAATATATTCCTGTGAAGCACTTTGAGGCGTCTCAATGGAATGATAAGACTATATGAAATGCAAGAATTATTATCATTAACCAATGTTCTTTCCTTGGCTTAGGTGGCCCGGCGATGGGGCAGGAGGAAGAACAAGCCCAAGATGAACTATGAGAAGCTGAGCCGCGGGCTCCGTTATTACTACGACAAGAACATCATCCACAAGACAGCAGGGAAGCGATACGTGTATCGCTTTGTGTGTGATCTTCAAAACCTGCTGGGCTACACAGCGGAGGAACTGCACTCCATGCTCGGTGTCCAGCCAGACACCGAGGACTGAGCCCCAGGGATCAGACCAGCCCTGCCCCCGTCCTCTCTTCCCACTCCACCACACACGCACACGCACATATACGCCATTTTATTTCACGCCTCCTCTGGGACCAAGACACATATTCACCTGAGAGACCGTGATTTAGGGACCCGTTCTCTCTCAAACCCGCTCACCCCTCATTTCCAGACATTCCATACTGATAACACAGCATTGGCGCTTGTTGATTAAGTGGCGAGCCATGCATGGGGAGACCAGGGCACACTTTAATTGGTAGCTTTTTTCTGACGATGAATTGTCTCTTTTTTCCGTTGAAGCACCCGCTACCTTTCGTTCGTCCGTCTGTTCCCCGTCTGAGCAGATGTTAAAAGAATACTGCAGCGTTAACCATAAAGAGAAGAGAGTTTCTCATCGCTCTCTTCCGGTGTCCTGACTTGACAATCCTCCAAATAAATATCGGTCACTTGCCTCGTGGCTGTTTGTGGTGGGGGGAGGCGGGGAGGTCGAAGCTGTTCCCAAATTGACCGTCACATTCGCCTGTAAAATGCACAGTCACACAAGACGCACAGTCACTATCACTTCTGGGTAAAATTCCCTGAAGCGCCATGAGAAGTTGCCCTGACAGGCGACTTGTCCAATGCAAGGATTATTCCTTGTCATTAGTAGCGAAATTAGTCCCCATCAAAAGTCATGAATAAAAATATGTACCCTCTTTTTACCCCAGGGGGAATCTCAGTATGGTAATAATTATTTTAATAATAATATTAATAATAATCCTTGCATTTAAACTAACAACCGGGTTCCTCTTTACCGCTGGGTAAAAAGAGGCCATTGGTATAAGAACATAAGAAATAGGAACAGGAGTAGGCCATTCTGCCCATCGAGCCTGTCCTGCCATTCAATCATGACTGATATTCTACTCTTAACTCCAGTTACCTGCCTTATCCCCATACCACTTAATCCCTTTATAAATGAGAAATCTATCTAACTCAGTCTTGAATATGTTCAAGGACTGAACATCAGCAGCCCTTTGGGGTAAAGAACATTCACCATACATTCACCACCCTCTGAGTGAAGAAGTTTTTTGTCAACTCAGTGTGAAAGGGCTGAACTCTAACTTTAAGACCCCTGGTTTTAGATTCTCCAACCAGGGGAAACAATCTCCCACTATCTACTTTGTCGTGCCCCTTAATAATCTTATAGGTTTCTATAAAATCCCCTCTAATTCTTCTATATTCCAGCGAATATAGGCACAAATTAGTCAACCTATCGTCATAACTCAAGGAAACCTGTCCGGGAATCAAACTCAGTTCCTCTCGCTTGCAAGGCAAGTACAGGACTCCATATGAAGCAGCTGGTTAACTGCATCGAGTCTAATGATTGTATAAAGATAAAATATGGAGCTCCTGTAGCTCAGTGATTAGAGCACTCACCTTACAAGCGTGAGATCTGTGTTTGATTCCAGGCAGATCAGGGCAAAACCTTGGGCAAGTTTCCTTACTCCACACAAACGCCTAATAATAATACCTCAAAAACAACCCACAATAATAAAATTGGTCATTTCAATCCATGACTGTTTGTGCTCAATTGGCTGAAGCATTTCGCCCACAAATATACAGTCAATTCACTTCACAGTATATTCTGTGAAGCGCTTTATGAGACGTCGATAAGATGTGAAAAGTGTTGTCAAATGCTAGAATTATTATTATAATAAAGCAGACGAACCAAAGGAAACGTTGACCTCAAAGAGGGTCTTCAATGAGTTTTTTGGTTAAAAAAAGGTGACCTACCTATCTACACCTTCTGTACAGCAACGTGAGTTTTTAATATTGAATGTGGATGTTATTTGTATAAATGGTTGTGGTTTTTAAATATATATTTTTTAAAATAATAATAATAAAACGAAACATTTTCTCCCAACAATTGCCTTGACTGTTTGTGTCTCTCGCTGAAGTCTTACGGTGAGAAAGTGACTGGACATTTTGCTGAGATAGAAACACAGGAACAGGAGGAGGCCATTCAGCCCCTCGAGCCAGTTCCCCAATTCTAATAGATCCAAGGCTGATTTCTCCATTTACCCACCGTTGATGCATATCTCTTGAAACTCCGACCAAACAAAAATCTATCCATCTCAGTCTTGAAAATTGGACAGGATCCAGCATCCACAGCTTTTTGGGGAAGAGAGTTCCAGTTTTCCATCAGCCTTTGTATGAAAATCAGTGATCAGCCAATTGAATTTTATTTGTAGGGGTTTGGGAGAGGAGGGGTAATATTAATTTATCTTGCTTCGGTCAGAGATAATCCGAGTTTACTTAGAGCCGAACTGGCTCCAAGGTGATGTGCTTGCCAGAATCGAATCCACCCACCCACCCTCTGTGACAGTCTGAAGGCTGTAGATTCAAAAATGAACCCACAGACTAGGTTGACACTTGAGCCCAGCTCTGGTGGGGGGGGAAGCACTGCAATGTCAGAGGCCTTCAGATGAGATGTTAAACCAAAGTCCAGCCTTGTGCCTGTTCAGGTGGACGCTAAAGGTCCCACCGCACTATTTGAAAATAAAAGGGGGTTTCTCTGCTCCCTTGTCCTGGCTGACAATCCCCCAAATAAAATTGGTCACTCACTCCACGACTGTTTATGAAATATTGTTGTGGACAAACAACAGCAACAGTATCTTAAAAAGCAAAATGTTGCAGATGCTGGAAATCTGAAACAAAAACAGAGATTGCTCGGCGGGAGCACTCGACGGGTCAGGCAGCCTCTATGGAGAAAGGAGGTAATGGCAGAGTCGGGCAATATTGTGGTGGTGAGGCAAGGCAGAGTGGATCATTGCTTGGATGTGGGGGAGGAAAGACATTTGAGGATCAAACACGACACCTAGGTTCATGATTGCCTTGGTGAGGTTGAGTGTGCAATCAATCAATCGATGGATCAACGGCCACCCACCCAACCCACCCACCCACCCACCTTATTACTATTACCTCTTTGGTCTATGCAAGTTCGGTCACCTTCTTCCCCCTCCCCCAGGCTCGGCCCCGGGATCCATTATTGGGTCGCGCTCTGAGACGCTGAGTCTGGGGTGGAGGGCTCTATATAAATCCAAGTTGCTGTTCTTATATATCAAATGCAAGAATTATTATTATTATGAAGGAATCCTGCAGCTCAGTGGTTAGAGCACTCGCCTCAGAAGCGAGAGGCCTGGGTTCGATTCCCGGCAGGTTGAAACTTTGGGCAAATTTCCTTACACCACACGCATAAAACTAATCCCTCAAGAAAAAAAAATTTGGTTACTCAATCTACGACCGTTTGTGGGACTCTATTATAGAGGCTGCTGCGTTTCACCCATAAAATATACAGTCAATACCCTTTACAATGTATTCTGTGAAGTGCTTTGAGATGTCCAGAAGATGTGATAATGCGCTATATCAAGTGCAAGGATTATTCTTATTGTCTGCAGATGTAACTACTTGTTTTACACTTGCATCTAAGATGAGCAAGTTTCAATGCAAATCCTGAGGTGCTCCGTTTAATACCTCCTCGATTGTGACCTCATTCCCCTAACAAAGACCCTCCCTCTGCTACCTTCCCTTCAGCCAGTTCTGAACCCACGTCCACGAAATAATACTACTAATAATAAAAATATTTGGTGTAGCGCCTTATCACGTGGTTGAGATGTGTCAAAGCGCTTCACAGAATATATCGTGAAGTGGATTGACTGTATTTTGTGAGCAGAACGTGGCAATCAATTTCACACAACGATGTTCCTCAAGCTGTTGTGGATTGATCGACCAAATTATTACTTTTCTTTCAGCTCCAAGTCCCCTGACACACCCGCCCCACCATTGGTGGGTGAGCCTTCAGCCACTCTACCCCCAATGTCTGGAACTCCATCCCGCAGTCCCTCTGTCTCGCACCCTCCATGGCCTCCTTCTCTTCAATGGGCCCATCCATCACCCCAAATCCACCCTTTCCCTCCACCCTCTTGCTCGGGTCTGAAAAAATGACTGTCCAGTGCCTTGGGATGCCTCCTGATGTAAAAGGCACTATACAAGTACAATTTTGTTGTTGTAGTTGTTGGTATGGGTTCACTCCGTCCGAGAAGCGAACCCGGGTCCTCTTGCTTGCGAGGCGGGTAAGCTAACCTCTGTGCTATAGGTCTTGGCCTTGAACCGCAGGTTAGCATCTCGGGAGCGCTGCAAATGGGCAGCCGGGTTGTTCTACATGTACAGTCACTACGCTTCACAGTAAGAAACCGTGATTGGCATAGAGATGGTGCAACATCAAATGGAAGGATCGTCATTGTGCACCAAGGAAGTTATGGTAACGAATGCTCAGTACAGTTGTGTGTGGATGTGGACAGCAGAGTCCCCTTTGGGGAAGGAGGCCCATCAGCGTTGAAGACCTTGTGTAGGGAGTAACTGTTGTTTGTTGAAGACCTTGTGTAGGACAGTGTGGTGTAGGGCGGCTGGGTGTGGAGCGAGGAGCACCCAGGATTCTCTGGGAGGAAGTACGTCAACATGGCCTCATTAGGAACCTGTTTCTTATCCTCCACTGGCAGTGACTACAGTCTGACACGTTGATATTAGTACAACAGCAGCTTCCACCCATTATAGCATCTCACTTGCAGGGTTGGGCACAAGCAAGGGAGAGGAGAATTGGCCAACCGTGCATAGACCAAAGAGGTAATAGTAATAATAATAATCTTTGCATTTGATATAGCACTTATCACATTGTTGAGCCATCTCAAAGTGCTTCACAGAATATACTGTAAAGAGGATTGACTGCGAACTTTGTGGGTGAAATGTAGCAGTCAGGTTGTGCACAGCAGTGTTACACAAACAGCCGTAGATCGAGTGACCAATTCATTTTGGTGATTGTTGGCCAGGACATTAGGAGAGAGAAATTCCCTCCTCTTTTCAAATAATGCCGTGGGATCTTTAACATCCACTTAAACAGGCAATCGGTTTAATGTCTGAAGTGCTTTGAGATGTCTTAACGATGTGATAGGAGGTACATCAAAGGGATTATTATAATTAGTATCAATCTTATAATATCAATAATAATTATTGCATTTTGTATGGTGCTTCTCATGTCTTCTAGACGTCTCAAATGCTTCACAGAATATAATGTAAAGTGAACTGAATGTATATTTGTTGGCGAAACACGGTAGCCAGTTGCGCACAGCAGTGTTCCACAAACAATCATGGATTGAGTCACCAAATTTTTATTTTTGTTTTTTTCGTGAGGGTTTATCTCAGAGAGGACCTTATAGAGATGCTTAACAATATTTTACATGGGATTAAGAGATGTTTTGTGTTGAAAAGCCAGAAGCGTCTCAATGACATGATAAGGCACTGTGTCAAATGCAACATTTATAATTCTTGTTGTTACAATTTGGATTACTATTATTGTACCCGGAAGAGATTCTGTCTCACGGATTAACGTGTAGACACAGTTCACACAGAGGGCAATGAAAGTGATGAAATTCCGCAAAATGTTTCCCGATAAGCACAAGTCATAAACCACAAGAACAAAGTCAGGCAGAATTGCCACAGTTATCCGATTCCAAGAATAAGATTACTGCCATGAAATGAGCTCAGGTGGTCTGTCTCTCGTTGCAACATGTAACTGTAATCTTTTTGCCGTGTATTTTTCTCATCTATTTTGATGAAGGTTGTTGCTGACCAGACACCCTATCACTCACTTCTATACCATTGGAATTAATCATTGCAAATGTTGCTTATGGAACCACCCTCCATTGGGGTGGGTGGGGGAGTGTGGTGGCAGGGCAGGTATGGATAAACAGTGTCTCCTTCAAGGTTAAACTGTTTCCTCAATGAAGTTGCTGGGAACACACATCAGGCAGGCAGCATCTATGGAGAAAGGAAAGTGAGTCAACGCTTTGGGTCCACAACCCTTCGCCAGACCCGGAATGTCCTTGACCCAAAACGTTGACTCGCTTTCCTTTTTTCCTAGATGCCGCCTATCCTGCTGTATATTCTCAGCGATTTCTGTCTTTGTTTCAGACTTCCAATATCTACAGTATTTTGCATTTTCTTTCTCAATGATGTGCTTGGCATGGTTCCCAAGCCTATCTTCCCATACATAGACAAGGAAATTTTCTCTTTTCAATCCCTCTTTGAAAGTTATTATGGAATCCGTTCCCAACACAACACTGCATTCCCAGATGGTAACAACTTGACCTAATATTGACCTCCAAAACACATAGTCATACTTTACAGTATATCCTGGGAAGCGCTTTGGGATGTCCTCCTGTCGGGAAAGGAGCCATATCTTTCCATATCATAGGGGGGAGGCGGGAAGTGAGGCAAAGAGTTAGGAGGGGAGGGAGAGAGTTGGGAGGGCAACAGAAGGCACGATCGAAGAGGAGGATCTTGAGACCGGCCTTGAAGGAGGCAATGGAGGAAGCGAGGTGAAGGTACTACGGGATGAAGTTCCAGATTATGGGGCAGAGAGGTCGTAGACATAAAAGGGGCAAGGCCATGAATGGCCTTGAAGGTGTGGATAAGGATCAACAAATTACATTTGTATAGCGCTTTTCATGTTGGGAGGCATCCACAATAATGAACGGAAATATTTGAAGAGGAAGGCAGCAAAAAAAAAAAGCCAACGTTATAGGCTTGAAATGTGCTCAGTGGCTGTTACATACTTGAGTATTTGGTGATGAATGCCAACGGCCTGACAATGAGGAAGGAGATCCCATTGAAAACATTCCTGACTGATGACCAGTCTGCCGTCTGCCTCTGTTGGTACAAAGGTCAACCTGCCCCGAAACTTATCATTATAAAAATCATAATCCTTCCATTCCATTTCATATAGAGTCATTGAGATGTCTCAAAGCTGTTTGCAATTAGCTGCCATCAATTCATTTTACAATAGTAAAATGTCCAGCGCCTTGGGACGTCCTCCTGATGTGAAAGGTGCTATACAAGTGTAATTTTGTTGTTGTTGTACTGGGCTTTAGGCTTGCACATGGCTTCATCACCACATCACTCCCACCCTTACCCGGCTCCATTGGCTCCCCATCCCCCAGTGGATCGAATTCAAGATCCTCGCCCTCCTTTTCAACGCCATCCACAGCCTTGCCCTTTCCTATCTCTCCAACCTGTTGACTCCCTATCAACCTGCTCACCCCCTTCATTCAGCGTGCTCTGGTCTGCTCCATGTCCCCTGTCTGACCCACCCTACCATCGGTCGATGGGCTTTCAGCCTCTCTGGCCCCATACTCTGGAACTCCATCCCACAGTCGCTTTACCTTGTTTCCTCCCTTGCCTCCTTCAAGGCTGGTCTGAAGACCCTACTCTTCAATCGTGCCTTCTGCCATCCTCCAACCTCTCTCCCTCCCTTCCTATCTCTCTCACTCCCCTCCCCACTACCCTGCTCCTCCCCCATGCTCAGGTCCTGATCCCTGATCATTCAGGCCTTGTGAAGTCCTCCTGATGTGACGGGCACTCTTGTTGTTGTTGTTGCTTACAATATACTTTGTGAAGCGCGTTGAGACATCTCAACGACATACAAATGCAAAGATTATTAGTAAAAATATTAAAGCTAATTGACAAATCTCATGTCCCTGAATGATAATAATAACAATTTTAATAAGTCTTGTATTTAATTCAGCACCCTGTATTGTTAAATACCTCACAGGATTTCACTCTAAAAGTGTAGTGACTGTGTACTTTGTAAGCAAACACAGCAGGCAACTTACACACAAGAATGTTGCACAAACAGCCATGAAGTGTGATCATTTTTTTCTGGGGGTGGAGGGCAGGGTTTGTCAACCAGAGCACTGGGAGAGAGAAACTCCCTTCTCTTTTCGATTGATGTTGTGGTGCCTAAACAGGTCAGCCAGGGCCTCGGTTTAATGCATCATCCAAATGACTGCACCTTCAAAATTTGCCAACGCAACACAGGACTGCCACCAGAGCACTCAAATTGAGCCTCTGTCAGTATGCCCAGCTCATAACAGATACTAATGACTAGCGTGTAAAACATGCCTAGTGCCTCCACTATTGTGCCAGCACCAAATAACTGTGTCATTGCTCAATGACAACAGCCCAGACTACTGTAGTCCTGAAATACCCACTGACTAATACTATCTCAAACATTGAAAGTTCCCAGTGACAAAGTTCTCTGTGCCAATAATAATAAAAATACAGAAAACTCACTACCACTGTGCTATCAATATCAATATTGATATCAATATCAATATCCCACCCAAATTTATTTATGTATTTATATGTACTAATTTGCGACTCCTGATAACTCCTCACTGAGCTCTTTCCCCTCGGCGAGACGAGTTTTCATAGGTTTATGGTACTAATAACACTTACATTTGATACAGAGCCTTATCATGTCATTGAAACATCTTAAAGCGCTTCACTGTGAAGTACAGTGACTGTGTATTTTGTAGACGGATGTAATTTTATCCGGGAGATTGTTGACCTATGTTCCCTTCTCTTATTTTCTATTAGTGTCATATCCATCTCAATAGACTGGGCAGGCAGTGGAGAGAGAGTCTGAAGGTTGAGGGTTCAAGCCCCCATTTTGGGACTTAGAATCACCTAGTCTAAGCCGATGCTCCAATACAGGATGGTGGGGGGAAAGTAGGGTATTTGGGGGTGACCAATGGGACCATCAAAGGGGAGGGTCTTGAGGTGGGACTTGAAGGAGGACAGGGAGGGGGCGAGGTAGAGGGACTGCGGGATGGAGTTCTTGAGGTTGGGGGCAGAGTGACTGAAGGCTCGCTCGCCAATGGTGGGATGTGGAGCAGCTCAGAGCCTGTTGAGTGGAGGGGATAGGCAGAGTGGTCGGGGGATTCGAAAAGAGAAGGGAATATCTCTCTACCTGGCCAACAAACCTGAAAATAAAATTGATCACTCACTCTGCTGCTGTTTGTGGGACGTTGATTGCACAAATGGCTGCAGCATTTCACTTACAAAATACATCGTCCATCCACTTTACAGTATTTCCTGTGAGGCACTTTGAGATGTCTCGATGACCTGATAAGGCGCGATATCAAACATAGTTTTAAAATCTGGGTCCGTTCGCATTCCTCGGCCTGTTGCTCAGTGGGTGTCTGTGTTGAAACCTGCCTGCTCCCCATCAGTGGAATGTAAAGCTGACGGGCTTCAAGCGGTCGATAAACAAACCAGTGAGTTCATACCTGCCCGGCTCTGTGAGCCCACGATGGTATACCAACACGTTTCAACATGGTACAGATCCCTTTTATGCAACGTCCTGAATATCTCTATCTGCCACCACTCAAGCATGAGAGAACAATCTTTTGCTAGTTGCCACTTTGTATCCGACAGCAAATCCTTGGCTGCCCAGCACCTTGAGACACCCTCCAGACCTGAACAATAACAATGAAATTACATTATAGAGAGCCTTTCACGTCAGGAGGACGTCCCAAGGCGCTGAACAGTCAGGACGGGAACCGAGCAAGCGAGAGGGGCAGGGTAGTGGGTAGTGGGGAGTGGCGGCAGGAGGGGAAGGAGAGAGTTGGGAGGGCAGCAGAAGGCACGGTCGAAGAGGAAGATCTTGAGACCGGACTTGAAGGAGGCGAGGGAGGGAACGATGTGAAGGGACTGTGGGATGGAGTTCCAGAGTGTGGGGGCAGAGAGGCTGAAAGCCTGTCCGCCGAAGGTAGGACTGGTCGAGCGTCATGGAGCAGGCCGGTGCCCGCTGAACAGAGGGGGTGGGGACATTCATAGGGGGAACAGCAGGTCGGAGAGGTAGTGGTGGGCAAGGTTGTGAATGGCTTGTGTAAATGTAGTTTTGTCGTTGGTGTTTTGTAGGGGATGTCGCTGTAGGCAAACAACCTGTTTGATTCAGTACGATAAAGTGCGATTTATCCACAGTAAACAGAACTGCACCTTTCACAGTAGGAGGACTTCTCAAAACTCTTTGCAGTGCTGCACTGCGCACCTGAGCTGGGGCTGGGGCTATCAAGCGGGAGGGGAGTGCAAGGTGGGAAATGACCCAAATCCCTGTCAAAGAGGTCGGATGATCATTTTGTTTTGGGTGTTTTGTAGGGGATGTCACTGTGCACAAACTACCCGCTTGATTCAGTACGATACAGAATGATTTATACACAGAACACAGCACAGAGGTCTCATCTGCCTGTTCAGGTCGATGTTAAAAAGAAGGGAGTTTCTTTCTCCCGATGTCCTGACTAACAAGGACTAACTAATCCAGGACACCGCTTACTGGTCAGGGGTAATAATCCTTATGCCCACTCCCCCCTCCAACAAAAAAATTGGTCACTCAATCCACAACAGTTTGGGGGACATTACTGTGCGCAATTGGCTGCCGCCTTTTGCTCACATAATACAATCAATCCATTTTATTGTATATTCTGTGAAGCGCTTTGAGACATCTCAATAATGTGATAAGGCGCTGTATCATATATGTACTAAGATTATTAATATTATTATTACCACCGACTCTGCCATGCTGACACCTTGAGGTGAGCGTGGTTGTGCTTGAGTGCTTTCTCCTCACTGTGAAAACAATGGAAGCAGGAGGTCATCTCGTCAGGAACAGAAGGTCAGGCATAACATTTCTGTTGTTGTTGTTCTGGCTGGATTCGCCAACAGGGTGTGAAAGTGCAACAATGGACTGGGTGCATGTGAGCATGGTGTCTCCAGAGACCAGCATCGCTCTCACAGTCTTTACCGTCATGGTCAATTGTCTTGAAAGTTAACAGCGCACAAAATCTCACAAGAATTTATAACAATAGAACATAAGAATTAGGAGCAGGAATAGGCTATTCAGCCCCTCGAGCCTTACCCGCCATTCGATAAGATCATGGCTGATCTTCTGACCTAACTCTAATTACCTGCCCTATCCCCATATCTCCTAATCCCTCTATTTTTAAGAAATCTATCAGTCTCAGCCTTGAAAATGTTCAAAGACTGAACATCTATAGCTTTCTGGGGGTAGTGAATTCCATAAATTCACTACCCTCTGTGTGAAGAAATGTTTCCTCAACTTGTTCTGAAAGGCTGACCCTTAATTTAAGACTGTGACCCCTGGTTATAGATTCTCCTACCAGGGGAAACAGTCCCTCAGCGCCTACTTTATCCAGCCCTTTAAGAATCATATGTTTCAATAAGATCCCCCCTAATTCTTCTGTACTCTAGAGAATACAGCCCTAGTCTATTCAACCTATCCTCATAGGTTAGTCCCCTCAGCCCAGGAACTAACCTAGTGAATCTACGCTGCACCCCCTCTAAGGCTAGTATGTCCTTTATTAAATAAGGAGACCAAAACTGCACACAATACTCTAGGAGCAGTCTCACCAAGGCCCTATACAGTTGCAGCAAGACTTCCCTACTCTTGAATTCTAAACCTTTTGCAATGAACTCTAACATGCCATTCGCCTTCTTAGTTGCTTGCTGTACCTGCAAACTAACTTTTTGCAACTGGTGTACAAGGACACCCAAATCACTCTGAACACTAATACTATCTAATCTGTCCCCTTCTAGAAAATAATCTGTTTTTCTATTTTTGCTACCGAGGTGAATAACTTCACACTTCTCCACATTAAATTCCATCTGCCACCTACTTGCCCACTCCCCTAGCCTATCTACATCTATATCAATAGTAATAATCCTTTCATTTGATATAGTGCCTTATCACACCATTGAGACGTCTGAACGTGCTTCACAGAATGCATACCGAAGTGAGTTGGCTGCGGGTTTGCTTGAGCGAAACCCGGCAGTCACTATGCACAGCACAGTGTTCCAGAAACAGCCATGGATTGAATGATGAAATATTGTTATTTATTCTGAATTATTTATTTATTTCCTCCAGAAAATGATCCGCCAATCGACTAACAACCGCTTTCGTACTTATTGGGCAAGTTTCCTTACTCCACATGCCTAATAATAATCCATCCTAAAAATAACACAACAATACACATTGGTCATTTCAATCCACGACTGTTTGTGGGACACTGCTATGCGCAATTGGCTGCCGGGTTTTGCCCACAAATATACAGTCAATTCACTCTACAGTATATTCTGTGAAGAGCTTTGAGACATCGATAAATTGTGAAAAATGCTATATCAAATGCAAGGATTATCATTATTACTGCTAGGTAAGCAGAGATGTTGAGTAAGCAAACTTGCCGAAGGTTTTGCCCCACCCGGGAATTGAACTCAGCTTGCGAGGTGAGTATGCTAACTACTATCCTACAAGCCTCCTGCATTGTAATAAATCTGTGGAGAAAAAAAAACACTTTCCAATTTGAGATAAGATCTTTGAAATCCCCCCCAAATACTGCGTAATCTTACATTAACATCAAGACAATCCTTGCAACTCCTTTCACATGAAGAGGGCTTCTCAAAGCGCCTCACAGGATTTTACTGTAAAGTGACTGTGCATTTTGTAAGCCAACACAACAGCCAATCCGTGCACAACAGCATCCCCACATACAGCTATGAAGCTTTCTCATTTTAGCTGGGGGTGTTGTTTGGGTCGCCGGGAGAAACTGTCTTCTCTCTTTGAATAATATTGTGAGATCTTTATCTGAATAGGCAGACACGTCCTTACATTACAATCTCAATTGGAGGATGGCACCACCCAGAATTATACACACACACACTAATTGTACTACCATCACCAACAACATCAGCATTTTTATAGCTCCCCTCATGCAGGGTAGCATCCAAGTGTGCTAGGCAGAGACAGGGGGAGAGGTGAGTTGACCATAAACCCAGTCAAAGAGCAAGACCTTCAGGTGCAATCTGAAGATGGGGAAGGAGGGTGCAAGCCGGAGGGATAGAGCGAGAGTATACCACAGTTTGGGTGCGCAGTGGCTGAAAGCTCCGCCATCAATGGTGGAACGAAGCTCGGGAGAATGGAGCCAGTTGAGTGGAGGCAGCGGATTGTAGATTGGGGGTTGGGGAGGGGGTGGGTGAGTAGGTCGAACAGGTAGGGAGGTGCAAGGGCATGAAGGGATTTGAAACCAAGTGTGAGGGCGTTGAAAATGATCTGTTTGGCAAAAGGTAACCATTGGAACGTAGCTAGAACTGGCGTAATGACGGAGTTTAGTACAGATCACTAACATCAACAAAATGAGCCGGAGTCTCATTATGGAGCTATTTTGAGTAATGAGTCAATTACGGAGCAAATTTTTCTTTCAAGAAGTTAAACCATATGGTTAGCACGTTCACCTCACAAGCGAGAGGACCCCCGGTTCAATTCCCTGGCGGGGCAAAACTTTAGGCAACTTTCTTTACTCCACCCACTTCTGTTTACCTAGCAGTAAGTAGGAAGTTGGGTGTTTGTCGATTGGTGGATCACTTTCCCGTAAAACAAATATGGTCACCTAATCCACGACTATTTGTGGAACACCGTTGTGCAGAATTGGCTGCCCCGTTTGCCCCACAAAATACAGTTAATCCATTCAACAACATCAACGTCAATTTATATAGGGCCCTCCACGCCGGACGGCGTCTCAGAGCGCTTCACAATAGCGGATCCCGGGACCGAGCCAGGGGCAGGGGTAGAAAGGTGACCAAAGGCGCGGTCGAAGAGAAAGATCTTCAGCTGGGACGTGAAACTGGAAAAAGAGGGGGCGAGGCGAAAGGATTGAGGAAGGGAGTTCCAGAGCCTTGGGGCATGGTGGCTGAAGGCATGGCCGCCGAGGGTGGAGCGATTCGGGGGACATGGAGAGGCCAGATCAGGTGGAACAAAGGCAACATATGCTGGTTTGGGTAGAGAGGAGGTCAGAGAGGTAAGTGGATGTAGAGGAATGGAGGGATTTGATGACAAGAGTGAGGATCTTGAAATCGATCCTCTCTGGGACAGGGAGTCAGTGAAGTCTGGGAAAGACTGGGGTAATGGGGGGAGTGAAGTTTGGTGCGGGTGAGAATGTGGGCGGCAGAGTTCTGAATCAGCTGGACTCTGGGGATTGTGGAGGAGGGGACCGGCGAGGAGGGCATTGGAATAGTCCAGCCGAGAGGTGACAAAGTCGTGGACTAGTGTTTCAGCGACTTTTGGGGTGAAGTATTGACGGAGACAGGCGATCCGTCGGAGGTGGAAGAAGGCAGTGCTGGTGAGGGACCGGATGTGAGGGAGGAAGGACAGTTGGGTGTCGAACCTGACGCTTAGGTTGCACAGAGGTTCAGAGACTTTTAGGGGCAGACCGGGAAGGTGGAGGAGGTGAGAACCATGCGAATGGAGACGTTGACGAGATCCAAAGAGTATGGCCTCCGTCTTGTCAACGTTCAGCTACAAGAAATTTGCGCTTATCCAGCGCCTGATGTCTGACAGGCAGGCTGACAGAACATCAGGGGACTGGGGTTCGCAAAGTGAAGTGGAGAAATAGAGTTGGGTGTCATCTGCATACATGTGGAAGTGTGCCCCATGTCTGCTGATAACATTCCCAAGAACTGACATTCAACAGTATATTCTGTGTAATCTATAATTAAGGTCTGAATGACACGATAGGGCGCAGTATCAAACCAAGGATTATTATTCATTATTATTCATTTATATAATTCTTAGTTACAATTATAATCAAGTGACTGCCAGGAAGGTGGAAGGCGAACTAGACGGACCTCAGTCTTCCATCGCCTAGCAAATTGTTATGTTGTCATATAACTTTGTTTAGAAGTTCAGAGTGCTGTTTAAGTGCTAAAGTGCTGTTTAGATGTTCTCTGGAGAGAAGATTTAGAAACGGCCCACAGCATGTTGCAATGATCTTTACTTTCTCTTTGAGGCATGCATTCGGTCTGGTTTGTTCTTCACTGGACACAGCTCAAAGCTAGAGCCTTGGCCTCCGTCCAACTTCTTAGATCTCTGCGTGGGCGACGTTCTCAGAACAAGGATTCACTGTTAAAGTCAGGTCACTGTGCTCCCAGAACTCTGCTCTTCAAAAATAAATAATAATAATCCTTGCATTTGATCCACGACTTTCAATACGTCCAGGCTTGTCAATGCTAACTATCCAGATCTCTGCAGCTCATGTTCTCTCCTGCACCAAGCCCTGTGACCCTATCCGCTCTACCCAACTCATTGACTCCGCAGATAATTGAAATAAAGATCTTTATCCTCACCTTTAAAGCCCTCCCCCTCTTCCTCCCATGAAAACCTCACCAACCAGCCAGCTCCCTCCATTCGGCAGGGACTAGTTTGCTCCACCCGCCCAGTCTGCCCCACCATCAGTGGGCGGGTTTTAGCCTTTCTGGCTAAAACCTAAACACAGCAGTGCAAATACTGCTGTGTTTGCACACAGCAGTATCCCCACAAACAGCCATGGACTGTGAATGAGCAATGTTTTGTGGAGATAGGCTGGCCATAGCGAAATAAAGTTCCTCTTTTCAAATAGCAATGTGGGATCTTTTACAACAGCAACAACAATAACAAAATTACATTTGTATAGCACCTTTCACATCGGGAGGATGTTCCAGGGAGCTGGAACAGACAGGGTAAACTACAAGGTTACCGTTTCATCCAAAAGACTGTGCCTCTATCAATGCAACGATTCACTCCCAACATTGCTGCAACAACAACAACAACAACAAAATTACCCTTGTATAGCGCCTTTCACGTCAGGAGGATGTCACAAGGAGCTGGACAGTCATTGTTTCAGATCCGAGCTGGGGACAGGGAGGGTGGAGGGAAAGGGAGGGATTTGGAGTGACCAATGGGGCCGCCAAGAGGAGGGTCTTGAGACGAGACTTGAAGGAGGCCAGGGAGAGGGCGAGGCGGAGGCAAAGTGGGATCTCCTTGGAACTGAATTGACATGGTAACAATGTGATACGTTTTTTTTTACAGCGCAGAAGGGAGTAGTTGGGTATTTGAGGAGGACAAGATTGCAGAGCTATGGAGAAAAAGTGAGCCAGTGGGTTTGAGGTGGACAGCACTTATTGAAGCCGGTGCAGACATAATGGGCCGAATGGCCTGTTTCTGTGCTGCATAATTCTACGATTGTATGAGGAGGCCATTCGGCCCACCATGACTGTGCCCGCTCTATGAAAGAGCTAACCAACTGGTCCCACTCCTCTCCTCTTAAACCATAGCCCTGCAAATGTTTCCCTTTTAAATCCCTTTCCTATTCTTCATTATTGAAACTGCTTCCATCAACCTGTCAGGCAGACAGTGCATTCGAGTAACAACTCGCTGTGTAGAAAAAATTCTCCTTGCCTCCCCTCTGGTTGGTTCTTTTGCCAATTACCTTTAATCTCTATCCTCTGGTTACCGACCCATCCACCAGAGGAAACAATTTCTCCTTATCTACTCGATAAAAAACCCCTCATGTTTGGCAACAGAATGTCAGAATCTGGGTCAAGCCCAACAAGCCCCCTGTGACTGTTTGCAGTCCAGTTCCTGAGCCAGGCGGGTCCGCAGTTGACAGCACAGCCCAGTTCAGCAGGACCTGGAAGGGCAGACCAGCCACTGACTCTTCACATTCATCTCCTGTTAACCCTGTAAAGCCCAAACCCTAACGAATAAGAGTGGTGCAAGCAGCCGGAAAGCTTGCCGGAAAGTGCTCTCAATACAAGCTGTGCGGTTTTAGCGGTTAGACTCCAACAGTTACCCCAACTCACACTCTGCGATTTCCAAGCCTTGGCTCTTGCCAACCTGCACTAAATACTTAACGCCCACCTGAACAGGCACAGACAGGATTTTCAAAGAACTGCCAGTGTTTACACTCCACATTAGTGTTCAACCATTCCTTTACTCACTCCCACATCTTCTATTCTCTTCTCCCTCATATGAAGGTCTGTCTTTCTCCTGAATGCAACTACGCTACCTGATTCAAACCGGGCTTGATGTTGGTTTAATGTCTCATCCAAAGGACGGCACCTCCGACAATGCAGTGCTCTCGCCCCCACCCACCCCCTCACCCATGTAGACCCATAGCCAAGATTGTGAACTCGAAGTGCCGGTGTAGGGGCTTCAGCCCTTTTTTTCCAGAATGATCTGCCTGCTCCCTCTGCTCAGTGGGCACTGGCCTGCTCCATGTTCCGCGCCCTTCCCATCTCATCATCAATCTTTCTGCCCCCATTCTTTGGAACTCCATCCCACAGACCCTCCAACTCGCTTCCTTCAAGGCCCATTTCAAGATCTTCCTCTTTGACCGCACCTTCAGCCACTCTCCTACCCCCCACCCCTTGATCTCAAATCCTCAGCTCGGGTGCAAATTCTCGACTGTCCAGTGCCCTAGGACATGAAAGGCAAGGTGTAGGTGTAATTTTGTTGTTTCGCTGTTGTAACCTTCAGCAGTAACATTGTTTGAGTATGGGAATATTCAGCACAGCTCAGTCACAGGGCTGTGTCTCTTGATGACAACAGTATGTGTCACTTGCAAGTGACAAGAGGTGTGATAGAGTAAGGCGTTAGTTAGCGGAGTACAAGGTGCTTAATTGCATAGATGTCTGATTCATCCCATCTGTTTGCCTGGCGGGCACCAAGACACTCACCAATAGGCTACAGAAAATAGCTTTGCAGCCCATCATACCTTTTCAGAGCAATCCCTTCAGTCCTGTTTAACCGCGGTTTCACCCCATACATCAGTCGCTTAATGTTTTAATGTTTTTTGGGTACCTTTATTGTGGAATGGTTTCAGGTCTCATGAAGTAGGTTCACCTCCAATAATATAGCGCTTGCTCCTTTCAGTAAAGCACTGGAACTCTGAGCTCAAAGTGGGCACCTGCCTGCTCCATGTTCCATGCCCTTCCTGCCTCATCATTAATCTTTCTGCCCCCACCCTTTGAAACTCCATCTCAAAGTCCTTCCACCTCACTTCCTTCAAGGCCCATTTCAAGATTTTCCTCTTTGACTGCACCTTCAGCCACCCTCCTACCCTGTTGTTGCATTCTGAGTATCTAATTTCGTAACGTATTAGACCCAGGTTGGCAAGAGGCAAGGCTTGGAGACCCTAGAGTGTGTGTTAGGGTAACTGCTGGAGTCTAACCAGCTAAAACCATTACCGTTGGGAGTACTGTGTGCAAGCTTGCCCACTGCTTGTACAGCTAGGAACACCCTTCCCACTAGGGCTTTGGCTTGCAGGGTTAACAGGAGCTGAGTGGGAGGTTTCCCTGCCGACTCACCTGGCTCAGGAAAAAGATTAGAGTTACCGTCACAGAGGGTGAACCTGATTCTGAATTCCGTTGCCAAACATGTCACCTTGGAGTCAATTCAGCTCCAAGGAAACCCTACTTACAACCTTCCCCACCCCCCCCAAACAACCACCAGCATCATCACTTCAAAAGATGAGCCTCAAAGTCCCAAGCTCTGACCCAGAGAGGGAGAAAACAGAGCAAATAAAAATAACCTTGAATTCCCTACAGTCGCCTCTTGCAGTGATCAACTCAAGAGGAATCTATTTTTAAAACTAACAGCAGCAAAAACACGAGAAGTTTCCAAATGAGAGAACAAGGGGGCCCTCGGAAACTCATCTTGTCTGTGTATTTCCACATCAGCCTCCAGAGAAAAATAAACTCAGCAAAAAAAGCAGGGAAATGAAGTCCTGAGGGATTGCTTCAGCTTCAAAGAAATAACTCTCGTTCTTTCTGGAATTTCAACAAAAAATTATAGCTCAAGGCTCATTCCCTGGTCCCATGGGGTCCCGCCAGTGAGATGAATGTAGCAGGATTTTACGTTGTGCATTTTCTCTTTCTGGCCGAGAGATGATCCCAGATTCTATTTCCTTCCAACTTCCCTCATACTCACACTCCTCTTCCCCCGCAATCACCAGTCCCCTCCTTCCTACCCTCACATCTCCCCCTCTCCCTCACGCCCCTCCCTTCCTTCCCACGGTCCCCCACTCCTACTCCCCTTAACCTTGCATCACTCCACTGCTCATACCCAGTCGTACTCCTCTCCCCGCCCTCATTGTCCAACCTTCCCGGCCAGGTGTTATTCCTCATGCCACAGTCAGTATGTTAATATCTAATAAGCCATTTGAGGTTAGTGTGTCAGTCTAGTTCAGTCGGTTGCATTCTTGCCGCTGAGTCAGAAGGTTGTGGGTTCAATCCCCACATCAGAACTTTAAGATCACAGTCTAGACTATGCTTCATTGTCAGAGGTGCCATCCTTACAATAAGACGTTAAACCGAAGTCCTGTCTGTGCCTGTTCAGGAGCATGGTAAAGATCTCCGGGAACTCATCAAAAAGAGAAGGGAGTTCCTCTCTACCCATCTGCTGACCAAATAAAATTGCTCATTCACTTTGTGGCTATTTCTGGTATACTATTTTACACAAATCAGCTATCACATTCACCGACATAATACCCTGTCACTGGACTTTACAGTAAATCTTGCGAAATGCTTTGAGAAATGCTTCATGATGTGAAATTTGTTGCATAAATAATGATTATAATCATAATAATCCTTGCATTTCATATATCATGTCATTGAGACATCTCAAAAAGTTTTATGGGATGTCTTGTAAAGTGGGTTGACTATGTATATTGTAGGAAAACGTGGCAGCCAATTGTGCACAGCAGCATCCCACAAACTCAAACAGGCACGGTCGAAGATGGAGAAGCAGGGAGTAAGACAAAGAAATAGAGGGCGAGTATACGAGAGTTTGGGGGTGTAGTGGCTGAAAGCTCAACCACCGATAGTGGAACGGAGGGCATGAAGGACAGGTACATGTCTGAGCCAGACTAGTGGTGGTAAATCGTAATGTTTTGGGGAGTAAGCAGGTTGGAAAGGTAGGGAGGTGACAGGTCATAGAGGGATTTGAAGATAAGTTTGAGGATTGATCTTGAAATCAATCCATTTGATGATAGGAAGCCGGTGGAGCCTGGTGAAGACTGGTGTGATGGGGGAAACGGGGTTTACTACAGGCCTCAAAAACACGCTTTAAAAAAGATTACATTGGTCAGCCCAGGCAATCTTTGGAGCATTGGGAAGAGCCCCTTGTGGCGGGAAGGGGTTTAGTGAGAGGGGGTTTAGAGGGGAGTGGGGTTAGGGGGGAGCGGGAGGCAAAGAACAGGGTGGGGGGACAGTTTCCCTCTGCTGACTTCTTCCCTTTTAAGCTGCTGCTGAGCTAAAGGGGACGAAAATCCGAGACGGCAAGAAAAACTAATGGGAAACATGTGGCAAACATTTTGTGGTGAAACGATTGTGGTCAGGTCTACCATCAAAGAGAACACAGCTTTGCTTCTCAGCTAAACCTCATTGGTCCTGCCCTTTTGCTTCAGCTGCGCTGTAACACCAACACACAGGCCGTTAGTTTCTCCCCAGTATCCTGCCCAACAACCCTCCCCCCCACCCCCACCCCCACTACCCACTCCGCAAGATAAAGTTGATCATTCATGTCATGGCTATTTTTGAGACATAAGTGGGCACTAATTGCCTGCAGCGTTTGCCTCCACAATAGAGGGTGTTAGCTACACATATATATAGTGTATATATGCTGTGCAGTAAATGCTGTGAAGCACTTTTGGACGTCGCCCACAAATATACAGTTGACTTTCCTGCTTTTCTTCCCCCTGCCTCGACCCCTCCCCTTTTGCTTCTTTACCCCCTTTTGCCCCTAGTCCCACTTCCGTGACTGATTGTGGGACACTGCTGTGCGCAATTTGGCTGCCGCGTTTCGCCCACTAATACAGTTACTTTTCCTACTATTCTTCATCCTGCCCTGATCCTTCCCACCCTGCTCTTGTCCTACCTGACTGTACAGCGCCTTGGGATGTCCTCTCGACGTGAAAGGCGCTATATAAATGTAAGTTTTGTTTGTTTGTTTGTTTGTCTTCTCGATGTGAAAGGCGCTGCATCAAACGCAAGGATTAGTATCATTATAACAAATAATAAGAATAATCTTTGCATTAGATACTGTATAGTGAGTTTCATGTCATGGAGATGTCTCAAAAGGCTTCACAGGAATAGGCTTCAAGGATTTACTGTATAGTTTTGTGAGTGAAACATGGCAGCGTCCCACACACGTGGAACAGGTGACCAATTTTCTTTGGTGGATTGTTGACCAGGACAGAGACAGAGAGAGAGAAATTTCCTTTTTTTTTCGAATTGTATCATGAGATCCTTAACATCCACCTGAACAAGCGGACGGGATCTAGATTTAATGCTTGACGCGAAGGTCTGCTCTTCCAACAACAACAACAACAACAAATTGCACTTATAAAGCGCCTTTCACGTCGGGAGGACGTCCCAAGGCGCTGCACAGGAGGCGTGTGACCCGAGCTGGGAGGGGAGTGTACGGGGAGGGGTGAAACACGTAGGGGAGGTCGAAAAATTCTGGGTGGAACAAAAGGCACGGTCGAAGAGGAAAGTCTTCAAACCAGCCTTGAAAGAGGAAAGGGAAGAAACGAGATGGAGGGATTGGGGGATGGAATTCCACAGGGTCGGAGCAAAAAAACTGAAGGCCCGGCCTCCGATGGTGGGGCGGTTCGGTCGGGGGGCTTGGAGCAGGCCAAGTCCTGCTGAACGGAGGGTCCGGGTGGGCTTATAGGGGGAGAGTAAATTGGTTAAAATGCAACACTCCGCTCAACGCTGCATTGGAGTGTCCGTTTAGACTGTGTGTTTCCAAGTCCCAACCAGAATCCACAACCTTGTGACTCAGAGGTGAGAGCGCTATTCGCTGAGCCAGGCTGACACACAAATATTGATATTATTAGCAGTATAATAACCAAATCTGACATTCCTGCAATGCTGCTTTCACCACATCATTGTAATGTTCCTTTTTTCCAAGTGACTGTCTAAAATCTGCTCGTAAAAATATTTGCAGCTTTGTGCTTGTGCTTTGACAATTACTCATGGGAGAGAATTCCACATCCCGCCCCCGCTAAGAATTTGTTTCGTCTAAACCGTCCCTTTCATTCCTCTGGTTTTGTGGTCCTGCTTTGCTGACTGCACGACCATGTTATAATGAAAATCTGATACATTACTGTGATCCGCTGCTATTTATGTAACCATTTCATTACACATGAAGCCTTCTGCCGGGTAACTCCGTAACTTTCTCAACCCCAGTGGAGATTGTTATTGTCAGCCAGGACACCAGGAGAGAGAAAGTCCTTTCCATTTTCCACAAATGCCATGAGATCTTTGATGTCCAACTGGACACACACAGATGGGACCTAGTTTCAGGTCTCAACTGAAGACCTTTCTTTTCAACGCACCTTCGGTCAGCTTTTTTCCCCTGCCCATGGGTCGGGCCCGGGATCCGTTAGCGCTCTGAGACGCCTTTTGGCGTGGAAGGCGCTATACAAATCAAAATTGTTGCTGTTGTTTAACATCTCTTTCGAAGGATGGCACCTGTGATGAAATAATAATAATAATAACCCTTGCATTTGATATAGCGCTTTTCATGTCTTCTAGACGTCTCAAAGCACTTCACAGAATATACTGTAATGTGAATTGACTATATATTTTTGGGCAAAATGCTGCAGCCAATTGCACACAGCAGTGTCCCACAAACAGTTATGGATTGAAAGGACCAATTTTTTTTTTTTTTTAGGGATTATTATTAGGTGTATAGAGTAAGGAAACTTGCCCAAGATTTTGCCCCGACCTGCCTGGATTCAAACACAGGTCTCATGCCTGTAAGGCAAGTGCTCTAACTACTGAGCTACAAGATTCCACAATGTCAAATGAAATGCTTGCTAACAAATTACATGTATATACAGATTCCTTTCCCAAGTGTCTGTGCGTGAAAAATCAGATTTCAAGGAAACATCCAAATACAGTCATTTTAAAACCTAATAGACTCACTAACATAATATTATTAATAATAATAATCCTTACATTTATATAGCACTTTCCACGTCATATCTATGTCTCAAAGCGCTTCACAGAATATAACAATGTCCCAAGGTTGGGACCAGAGCAGGGGGGGGAGGGAGAAGACAAGAGGTAATAAAGTGGGGAGAAGAGGTAGGGAGAAGAGCATGGGGGAAGGGGGAAGGGGGAAGGAAAGTAGGGCAATTGACTGTATATTTGTGGGAGAAACTCAACAGCCAAATTGCGTACAACAGTGTCCCACAAACAGTCGTGGAATTGGGGCCAGGGCAGAAAAGGGGAAAAGAGGATAAGTGGGGGAGAGGGAGCACTGCATTGGAGTGTCACCTTAGATTATGTGATTCCTGATGTGGTGCTTCAACACACAACCTTCTGCCTCAGAGGAGAAAGCGCTAACACTGAGCCAGGCTGGCACGATGAACATCTCAAGTCTCTTCATAACTGAAATGTTTCATCTCTGGTAAAACCTCAACAACAACTTGCAATTAAGACAGTACCTTTTCCACAGGACAGCATCTCGGAGTGCAGCATTATGACAGGGTTGGAGACCAAACGAGGAAAAGGGGAGGTGCAGTCAAAGAAGTTGGTCTTAAAGTGGGATTTAAAGATGGATAAAGAGTGGGCGAGATGGAGGAATTGAGCCAGGGAGCTTCAGAGGCGAATGGCTGAAAGCACGGTCAGTGAAGATAGCACATTGGTGCATTCGACTACAAAATACAGGGTCACAACACTTCGCAGAACAACAACAACAACAAAATTACACTTATAGAGCACCTTTCACGTCGGGAGGACGTCCCAAAGTGCTGGGGGAAATTCACGTGAGGCACTTTTAGCCATCTGAAGGATTTTTATGATGAATCATTACACTTACGAGGCACTCGAATGAGATACCAAAACATCTACAGGACTAGGACTTTGCTGCAGCCAGTGCCTAAAAGGAGAGAGAGGAGAAAATAGCTACAGTGTGAGATATTGTGCCTATTGCTCACCAGCGTCTGTGCAGTTATTGTCACAGAAATCCTAGTGATTAAGCCTCACTGTTGCAATCTGTGTTTGCAGGCCAGGCTTGGCCAAACGACTTGCCACACACTTAAATGCAAGGTGATAGAGCTTCTTTAGACTCCTTTCCCATGAAGTTCTGCCAAATTATTGCCTGGCAACACCTTAGATATAAGCGTGTTTGCGGAGAAGACAGTCCGGACGCCCACACATTTCAGAAGTCAACCATACGTTGACTTCTACCTAGAAGCTTGATACCACCAGATACACCCAGGTAAGTGAACTGCAATCCTGCCTTTGTTTTAAATAAACTGAGGCCCGGTTGAATATTTAATAAAGCTTGAACTACTATGGATTCTGATAACGCATGCTAAATTGCTGAGTGTAAATTGAAGTCCTATAGAGTAGTGTTAGCACGCTCGCCTTGCAAGCGAGAGGACCTGGTTGGGGCGATACTTTAGGCACATTTGCTTACTCCACACATCTCTGCTTTACCAGCAGTAATTAGGAAGCTGGTTATAGTTAATGGGCGGATTGGTATCTAGGGGTATATACCCTACACATTACCAATTTGTCTATATCCTCTTGCAGATGGCTACTATCCTCCTCACTGTTTACTATTCTCCCTAACTTAGTGTCATCTGCAAACTTGGAAACTGTACTCCGGACACCCAAGTCCAGATCATTGATGTAGATTACAAACAGCAATGGTCCCAAAACTGATCCCTGTGGCACACCACTGCTCACTTCCCTCCAATCTGAAAAACAGCCGCTCACTACAACTCTCTGCTTTCTGTCTCGCAGCCAGTTGTGGATCCACGCTGCCACTGTCCCTTTTACGCCATGGGCCTTTAATTTCATAATAAGTCTCTCATGTGGCACTTTGTCAAATGCCTTTTGAAAGTCCATGTAAACTACATCAACTGCGCTACCATTATCCACCCATTCCGTTACCTCATCAAAAAATTCTATCAGATTTGTAAGGCAAGATTTGCCTTTAACAAATCCATGTTGACTGTCCTTTATTAGCCTATATCTTTCTAAGTGAAGATCTACCTTGTCCCTGATTATGGACTCTAGAAGTTTGCCCACTACCGACGTTAGACTGACTGGTCTGTAGTTACCAGGCTTGTCCTTCTGCCCCTTTTTATACAAGGGAGTAACATTAGCTATCCTCCAGTCCTCTGGCACGACCCCTGTGTCCAAGGAAGATTGAAAGATCGTGGCCAGAGTCCCTGCTATTTGCTCCCGTGCCTCACTTAGTAACCTAGGGTGCATCCCATCCGGACCAGGTGACTTATCCACCTTGAGCGACGTCAACCTTTTTAGCACTTCCTCTCTGGTTATAATTATTCTATCCATTTCTCCTACCCTCTCCTGTAATACCATGGCATTGGCTGTATCATTTTCTTTTGTGAAGACAGAGGCGAAGTACTCATTCAGTACATCAGCCATGCCCTCTGCCTCCACAATGAGATTTCCTCCTAGGTCCCTAATTGGCCCCACCCTCTCCTTGACCAACCTTTTACTCTTAATATGTTGCTTGCTGCATTCCACCTGCAAAATATACAGTTACTCCACTTTACAGTGCATTCTGTGAAGCACTTTGAGATGTTTGAACGTGTTGGAGCGCAAAATCAAATGCACGGATTAATATATATAATGGGGGCACAGTTGGTTCCACTTCTAACTCAAACCCCATGTTGGGGTTTGTAGTTGAAGGCCTGTGGTGGCCAACCTTTTACAGTCAGACAATAAATTACATTTTGTTGATTGAATATTTCTTGAACAATGGCATTAAACTATTTTTAAAATAGATATGATGAAGAAGAAACTGAAAACAAACTATCTATCGGCCCACAGGTTGACCACCACTGGGTGAGGGTGAAATTCCAATATGGGGAGGTGGTGGGGGGAGGGGGTTGTTGGAGGTGCCATCCTTCAGATGAGACATTCACAGAGTTCTGATCTGTGCCTGTTGAAATGATCCCGAGACGCTATTTGAACAGAGAAGAGACTTTCCCCTCTGGTGTTTTCTGACAAACAATCTCTGCTTTGTGGCTGTTTTGGGGGAAATCAGCTGTGTTCACCTGCTGTAGCTCAGTGGTTAGAACACTCGCCTTACCAGCGTGAGACCGGTGTTCGAATCCTGGCAGATCAGGACGAAATCTTGGACAAGTTTCCTTACTCCAAACGCCTAATAATAATCTGTCTGAAAAAAACCACAATAGTAAAAACTGGTTATTTCAATCCACGACTGTTTGTGGGACGCTGCTGTGCGCAATTGGCTGCCGTGTTTCGCCCACAAATACACAGTCAATTCACTTTACAGTACATTCTGTGCAGTACTTTGAGACATTGATAAGATGTGAAAAGCGCTATATCAAATGCAAGGATTATTATTATTACAATACACAGTCTCTCCACTTTGCAGTAAATTCTGTGAACGCATTTGGAAATGTTTCAATGTAGTTTAGTCCTGTATCAAAAATAACCCTTGCATTTGATATAGCCCCGCATTGTGTTGTTGAGACGATTCAAAGTACTTCACAGAATATACTGTAAAGTGAATTGACTCTATTTTGCAGATGAAATGTGGCAGCCAATTGCGCACAGCAGTGTCCAATTCAGTTGTGGACTGAGTTAGCAATTTGCCAATCTACTGCTAGTGTATGGAGGTGTGTGGGGTAAGGAAACTTGCCTGATGTTTTGCCTTGCCAGGGAATCAAACCCAGGCTCTCTCGCTTCCAAGGTGAGCGCACTATATACTCCACGTATCAAATGCAAGGATTATTATTATAAAATGCAAAGCTTCAGCTGGCCTCTCTTGGCACAATGAGGAGAGGCTGGGCTGTGGATTGACTCTGTCCTTGGTCTTAGCCTTCAGTGGCGTACTCATTCTGCCTTCGGTGTGGCGTGATCACTGTGTCTGGGTTACTGCACCGGCCCCAAGCCTCTGTTCAAGTTGGGGAGCTGTTGCATTGTCAGAAGTGCCGTCCTTCAAGTAAGATATTAAATCAAGGTCTCATCTTCTTATTTAGGTGGATATTAAACATCCCATGGCATAATTCCAGGACCACTGCTGTCCTGACAGACTGCTTGTCGGACAACAAGTCCTGGAGCTAACTTTCTACAGTTGAATGTCAACAAGAGCGAGGCCCTCCTAATTAGCACGCACCAGCGCCTCCGCACCTCAGGCACTGGCAGCATCAACCTCCATGGATCCACATTCCACTTCACCAAGTCAGTCAGGAACCTAGGTACTGTAACTTGTTTAATCCTCAACAGTCTTTTCTCCCCCACATCCAAGCCATGACCCCCTTTGCCTTCTCTCACCTCCACAACATTGCCCAACTCTGCCACTGCCTCACCCCTCAAGCTGTTGAAACTCAAGAGCAACGGCTGGCTTGTCAACCTCCCCAATTCCTCCCTCTACAGGCTGCAGGTCATCCAGAAGTCTGCAGCCTGTGTCCTCTCCCGCACCAGGTACTGTGACCATATCATCCCCATCCTCGCCCAACTCCAATGGTTTCCCATCTCACAGAGGAGTCAATTCAAGATCCTAGCTTCATCTTCAAAGTCCTGCAAGGCCCACCCAACATCTGCAACCACCTAATCCCCCACCAACCTGTCCATTCCCAACACTCAGCAGGCTCTGGGCTGCTCTGTGTCTAAACACTCCACCATTGGTGGGTGAGACTTCAGCCACTGTGCCCCCCAACCTTTGGAATTCCATCTTGCAATCACTCTGCCTTGCCCCCTCTCTAGCCTCATTCAAGTCCCGCCTTAAGACCCTCTTCTTTTACCATGCAATTGGTCACCCCACTTCTCCTGCTTTCCCTCCACCCTCCCCAATCCCGTCCCCAGTTTGTGTCTGAAACACTGAATGCCCAGTGCCTTGGGACATCCTCCTGATGTGAAAGAAGCTAAACAAATGTTATTTTGTTGTTGTATTCGAAAAGAGAAGGGAGTTTTCCTATTCCCGTTGTCCTGGCCAATAATCCCCTAAATAAAATTGGTCTCTCACCCGATGTCTGTTTGTGGGTCATTGTTGTGGGCAATTGAGCTGCCGCGTTTGTCCACAAATAAGCAATCACTTTATTTCACAGTAAATCCTGTGAAGGGCTTTGAGATGTCCTTCCGACGAGATAAGGAGCTACATTAAACGCAAGGATTATTATCAGAGGGGTGGTGTGGGTGGGGGCGAGGGTGGCCGAAAGTACAATCAAAGAGTCTTGAGACGGGGCCTTGAAGGAGGCATGGGAGGGGGCTAGGTGCAGCTTGCAACTCTTCTCACATTCCTGATTCAACTCAAACTACTGAACTCAGCAAAAACCTCAAAAGGCACGAAAGCGATTGTGTAATCATCTGCAAAATGTTGCTTGACACAAAATAAACTAAAGCTAGTCACTCCCTTCTCAGTTGGTTGTAGGTACATTGCTGTGTGCAAACTCATACAGCACCTATCACGTGAGCAAGACTCAAAGCACTTCACACGACATATAGTCAAATCTGCCTTTAACAACCACTCGTGGTGGTAATAACAATAATACTTACTTTGATAAAGTGCCTCATCACATCTTCCAGATGTCTCAAATGCTTCATAGAATATATTGCAAAGTGAATTGACTATTTTCTGAGCAAAATACAGCAGTCGGTGGTACAGAGCAACGTCCCACAAACAGTCATGGAGTGAGTGACAAATTTTATTTGAGAGATTGTTGGCCAGGACACCAGCAGTTACCCTTCTCTTCGGTTTAACATCTCACCCAATGGATGGCACCTCGGATGACGCAACGCCCTCGCCTCCCAACACCCTCACCCCCAGCAGTGCACTGGAATGCTATTGTGGACCATGTGATTTCAAGTTCTGATGTGGAGGCTTGAACCCACCTCTTAATTCATAGGCAAGAGCACTACCGACCGAGCCAGATTGACATATACCTCTTGGCGCAATTGGCTGCCGCGTTTTGCCCACAAATATACAGTCAATTCACTTTACAGTATATGCTGTGAAGCGCTTTGAGACGTCGATAAGGTGTGAAAAGCCCTGTATCAAATGCAAGGATTATTATTATTATTATTATTATTGACGAGATGATAAGGCGCTGTATCTAATAATAATAACACTTACAGTTCATGCAAAGCCTTACAGCTCAGGAGGCTTAAAGGCTGAGTTCTGAATCAGGTGAGGTTTGTGGATAGGTGGTGGAGTTGCAGTTACCAAGTCTTCAATAACAATATCAATTTAATTCTCAGTTTGTCTCTGATTTCCATCTATGATTTTGTTGCTTCACAAAGCACATCATCTGCGCCTGTTCCTACTTGATTTTTTATTATTTGCTTAAGTAAGCAATGTATCTTTATGATGAGCCCCCAGATGGCTTGCACTAGTTCTCAATCACATATTCCATTGCAGTAATGCAACACACTCTTGCTTCGACTAGCCCTAGTAGAAATTTTTTGTGTGTAAATTATGCTGAAGAAAAACCATTTCACCTCAAAACAGGACAATTATGCAACAAGCCTAACATTCGATATCGCACTTTATCACGTTGTAGCCTCAAAGTGCTTTACAGGGTTTACCGTAAACTGTAAAGTGTGTGCGTTTTAATAATAAACCTTAATAACAATCCTTGTATTTGATACACCACCTCATCACGTCTTCAAGTTGTCTGAAAGTGTTTCACAGAATATACTGTTCAGTGAATTGATGGTTATACTTTGTTGGTGAAGCGCAGCAGCCCATTACCCAAAGCAGTCGTAGATTCCCAGGGAAAGTGGGTTGACTAACAACTGCTTCCTACTTATTGCTAGATAAACAGAGATGTGTGGAGTAAAGAAACGTGTTTAACGATTTGCCATGCCTGGGCATCAAACCCAAGTCTGCTCGCTTGCGCTTGCAAGTGCACTGAGCAATCAGCAACAGGATAATAATAATCCTTGCATTTGATATAGCCTTTTTCACGTTTCCTAGATGTGTCAAAGCGCTTTACAGAAGATACTGTAAAGTGAATTGGCTATATACAGTATTTGTGGGTGAAACCCGGCAGCCAATTTTGCATTAGTGTCTCACAAACAGTCATGATTTATTATTGTTTTTTTTGAGGGATTATTATCAGGCATGTGGAGTAAGGAACCTTGCCTAAGGTTTCACCTTGGTCTGCCGGGAATCGAACCCAGATCTCTCGCTTGTGAGGTGAATGCTGTAACCACTGAGCTACAGGATCCCACAATGGAAACCTGATTTTATAGGCGAATGCAGCAGATGAAATGTGCATGGCAAAGCCTTACAAATAGCCATGAAGTGAGTAATCGATTTTGTTTCGGAGATTGTTGTCAAGGACCCTGGGAGAGAGATACTCTCTTCTCTTTTCGAATAATGCAATGGGATCTTTAAGATTCACCTGCACAGGCACAGATGTTTAACATCTATGGGACTTCCAATGCTGTATTGGAGTGTTAGCTTAGACTATGTGATTCTCAACACTGAACTTGTAACCTTCCCACTCATTCACTGCATCACTGACTCACTGAGCCAGCTTCACATACAAATAGTAGTCGGGTAATGTTGCATTACACGCAATATTAAACAAAAAGTAAGGAAATACATGAGTCAGAAAAACCCCCCACAGGAAAAACAAGCATTGTAATGGAAGTTAATTAACTGTGATAATACTATTCCTTGCATTTGGTACAGCGTCTGTCACATCTTTGAGAGAACAAGTTGGATTTATATAGCGCCCTCCACACCAAACAGCGTCTCAGAGCGCTTCCCAATAACGGATCCCGGGGCCGAGCCAGGGGGGAGGGGGAAGAAGGTGACCAAAAGCGCGGTCGAAAAGCTAGGTCTTTAGCTGAGACCTGAAAATAGGAAAGGAGGGGGCGAGGCAATGAGAGTGAGGAAGGGAGTTCCAGAGCTTCAGGGCTTAGTGGCTGAAGGCACCATTGCCGATGGTGGAGCGGAGGATTCGGGGGACAAGGTGGAGGCCAGACCCGGTGGAGCAAAGGTGGAGGGGAGACCAGCGACTAGGGCATTTGAAAACACCACTTGCACAATGGTTTTGATAATATAAAGAACCTCTTGTGTTTTACTTCTCTCTTCACCAGACTCCCAACTTCACATTCACCTCCAGCTTTACACTGATGATCAATAGCCTAGGGCTGGAACTCCTAAACCAGCCTAAGCCCTGGTTAGCTCCCTGGTCCCCAGTTCAACGATCACAAACACAACATACTCCTTTCCAATCCACATAGGTTGAGTGCCAATACCCTGCCCTGTTATTCCCTACTGACTGAGCCAGGCTGGGTTACATTATAATAATAATAATCTTTGCATTTGATATAGCACTTTTTCATGTCTTCTAGCTGTCTCAAACCGCTTCACAGAATATACTGTAAGGTGAATTGACTGTATATTTGTGGGCGAAACGCTGCAGCCAATTGCACACAGCAGTGTCCCACAAACAGTCGTAGATTGAAATGACCAATTTTTATTATTGTGTGTATTTTTTTTGAGGGATTATTATTAGGTGTGTGGAGGAAGGAAACTTGCCCAAGGTATCGCCCTGACTTGCCTGGATTCAAACACAGGTCTCACGCTTGTAAGGCTAGTGCTCTAACTACTGAGCACCTCCGACGTATCGCCCGTCTCCAGCAATATCTCGTCCCAAAAGCCGCTGAAACTCTGGTCTATGCCTTTGTCACCTCTTGGCTGGACTACTCAAATGCCTTCCTCGCCGGTCTCCCCTCCACCACAATCCATAAAATCTAGCTCATACAGAACTTTGCTGCCACCCGCCTTCTCATCTGCACCAAACTTCGCTCCCCCATTACCCCAGTCCTTGCTAGACTTCATGGTTCTCTGTCCCATAGAGGATAAATTTAAAGATCCTCACTTTTGATTTCAAATCTCTCTATTCCTCTGCAACCCTCTACCTCTCTGACCTCCTCTCTCCTTAAAATAGCACCCATTGCTTTCGCTCCACTGGGTCTGGCCTCCTCCTTGTCCCCCAAATCCTCCGCTCCACTATTGGTGGCCGTGCCTTCAGCCACTATGCCCCAAAGCTCTGGAACTCCCTTCCTCACCTTGCCTTCTCTCTTCCTAGTTTCAGGTCTTGGCTAAAGACCTTTCTTGTCGACCGCACCTCCGGTCACCTTTTTCCCCCTCTCCCTGGCTTTGCCCCGGGATCTGTTATAGTGAAGCGCTCTAAGACACCGTGCGGCGTGGTGGGCACTATACAAATTGAAGTTGTTGTTGAGCTACAGGACTCCACGTTGTACATTGTACATGACATTACCAAAGTAGGGGCGGGTAAGTACTTTGTGTACTTTTACAGGAATGGGAACCAGATTTCTTGAGTTTTTAGCATTTAAATTATAATCTGCATTTCATTTTTTGCTTCTGATTGGAATTTTATTTTGGTCAGCCGCATGTGGAAACCCATCACTATGCAAATGAGTTTCCAAACCTGACCAAGAATTTCATATACTGTATCGCATTTATACATGCAAATTCCACAGACTGCTGATATAGAATCTGCGCTTGCTTCCTGGAAGAACGCATCCTGCTTATTTAATTCTGGAATTTATTCGACACAGACTGGCAATAGACAAGGTTTGGATGGATCCCTGAGTGTGTGTTGTGGAATAACCGCCGTAGTCTAACCAGCTTAAATCATAAAGCTTGACACTGACAACAACAACAACAAAATCAACAATAAAATTACATTATTGAGTTCCTTTTACGTCGGGAGGACATTGAAATGCGCTGAACAATCAGGTTGGGACCCGAGCGAGGGAGAGGGGCAGGGTAGGGAGTAGGGGCAGAAGAGAGTTAGGAGGGGTGAGAGAGAGTTGGGAGGGCAACAGAAGGCACAGTCAAAAAGGAGGGTCTTTAGACTGGCCTTGAAGGAGGCGAGGGAGGGGACAAGGCGAAGGGACTGTGGGATGGAGTTCCAGAATGTGGGCGCAACACTGTCTGGCAAGCTTTCCAACTGTTTGTTCACCTAGGACCACTTGACATTAGGGCTTTGGCTGGCCGAGCCAAGCTGACATCTAATGGGCTAAATGGCCATTTTTTTCCTGTGCGGTAACGATTATTTGATTAAAAAGTCTGAGTCACTCGCACGCCCTTCTCAGAGATTCCATTCACTGCGCGAAACCTGGTGCCTGAAAAGCAATTCTTTGGTAGACCAAGTTCTATTGTTGCCTTTGATGACTTCATCAGTTATTCCACATTCACTGAACTGTGATATGCACTGCCATGCTCATTATACACTTGACAAGCTCGAGACTTTGAGGAATTTCCAGACTACTTTTGTAGACAATTATCTGAATCTGCCTCAGAGGAATCTGCCTCATTTTCTTCAAGATTTTCCTCTTTGATTGTGCTATTGGAAAGGGAACGGCAGAGCTATATCTCAGATAAAGAGCCTTGGAGTTACTTACCAATTTCATTTGGGAGATTGTTGACCAGGACACCAGGAGAGAGAAATTCCCTTCTCTTTTTAATAGTGCCACGGGATCTTTAGCGTCCACCTGAACAGTCAGACGGAACCACAGTTTAACATCTCATGTGAAGAAAGGCACCTCTGACAATACAACACCTCCCCCACCACCGCATCACAATGTCAGCGTAGACTATGTTGTTTTAGCCCTGACGTGGGGGCTTGAACCCACAACCTTCTGACTCAGAGGAGAGAGCACTGAGCCAAGTTGACACACAGGGTTGCTTAGTGATAGTTCTCTACCAACTCACATTCACAAGAAAAAAATGATCCTTAGCGGTCCTTTCACTCTGATTACTATACCCCCTCGTTCAGGGGTGCCCAACCTTTCTGGGACCAAAGGTGCCCTGACTGAGGACCCCCACATAATAAATCCATAGAAATTGAGTGCCTTACGTTAATTGCCAACAACATTTTAAAAGAATTAAAGAAAATTAACAAAAAATAATGTTTACAATGTTAATGTAGTGATCACACAAACCCTTGGTTTTCCATCCCTAATGAGAAAGACTCATGACAGCACCAAGCTGCTTTTTATAATGAGACCAGGTGTCTGGCCTCAACCAACCTTCCTGGTTAACTCTGTTCCAGTCGCTGATTATCCACTGGGTGTCTGTCATGAAATTTGCTCTTCACACAAACCTGAACCCATATCCTCTTGTCCTGCTGTCTTGGCGTTTCTCATCCAAAGGGTGGCACCTCCAACAATACAGCGTTTCCCCCTGCACTACTCTGGACTGCCAACAAACACAAATACTTGTCTCAATGGCTGGTTTGTTGTTGAGTAAGGGAAAGGGGAGAGAGAGAAGTGAAGGGGCAAGGTGAACAGGTCATTGACAAAGAGGCACCTTTATATAATCGCCTTACAGTAAATCCTGTCGAAATATTTCAACAAAAGAAAGTGCCACATCAAATGGAAGGATTATTAATATGATTATTATTAATGATAATAATGATAATGGCATGGTCTTTAATAATAATAACAATAATAACATAATGCTTGCCTTTCATAATAGCGTCTTGTCATATCATTGAGATGTCAAAGCCCTTCTCAGAATGTACTATAAAGTGAACAAAAGGCAAATTACTGCCGATGCTGGAAATCTGGTATAAACACAGCAATTGTTGGGAACACGCAACAGCTCAGGCACCATCCATGGAGAAAAGAAAATGAGTTAACGTTTCAGGTCTATGACCTTTTGTCAGAACCTTTCGGACCTTGGTACATCTTTCCCTATGTTAAAGTTACTATTCAAATGTCATTGTGTTGACAGCAACTGCTGTCTCTTTCTTCTGTAAAGTGAATTGACTGCTTTTGTCCCTACCTAACTGTACAGCACCTTGGGACATTCTCTCAACGTGAAAGGTGCTATATAAATATAAGTTTTGATTGGTTGATTGATTGACTGTATTTTGTGGGCGAAACACAGAAGACAATTGTGCGCGGCAGTGCCCCCAAAACAGTCGTAGATTGATTAGTTTTAATTGGGGAATCGTTGGCCTCTTTTCAAACAGCGCCATGGTCTCATTCAAGTCCATCTAGCTAAACAGGTAGATGGGACCTGGATATAAAATCTCATCCGAAGGATAGCACCTCCGACAACGTAGCTCCCACTCTACTCCCAGGACTGCACCGGAATAATGCAGTCACTACACAAAAGACATACTCGCCATGGAGTCCTGAGGCTTAGTGGTTAGAGCACTCGCCTTACAAGTGAGAAACCTAGGTTGAATTCCAGGCAGATCAGGATAAAAGCTTGGGCAAGTTTCCTTACTTCCCACACACGCCTGATAATAATCCCTAACAAAAACCAATAATAAATTGGTCTTTTTCAATCCACAACTGTTTGTGGGGACACTGCTTTGCGCAATTGGCTGCTGGCTTCCGCCTACAAATATACAGTCAATTCACTTTACAGTATATTAGGGGATATGCGGATAAGGCGGGTAGGTGGAGTTAGATTAAAAGATCAGCCATGATCTTATTGAATGGAGGGGCAGGTTCGAGGGGCTGAATGGCCTACTCCTGCTCCTAATTCTTATGTTCTTATGTTTCATATTCTGTGAAGCGCTTTGAGACATCTAGAAGACATGAAAAGTGCTATATCAAATGCAAGGATTATTATTGTTATTATGGCAGGCAGGCAGGCAGTGAAAAGTACCATATATCGCCCTGAGATTGCTACCAAATTGTAGAGCATCGTGACCTTCACCCACATACCCATGCCCCACGACAGCATTCCATATGTCGGACAGAGCTTGCTTGAATACCTTTGCATTTTTACTCTTCAATAACACTGCCAATGATTTGTTGAGAGCTCCATATCCCAGGTTCTTTGCTGTGCGTAAAACAAAATGCAGAAAAGGCCACAAGATAAATTTACACAGAATACACACAGCATGGAAACAGGTCACTTGACTCAACCAGTCCTTGTCAGTGATTATACCTGAGGTGTCTCAGTGGTTAGTGCGCTCAGCTTGCAAGCGAGAGGTGGGTTCAATTCCCGGACCAAAGTTGGGTAACTTTCCTTACTCCACATGTCTCTGTTTAACTCGCAGTAAGTAAGACCCCAGTTGTTAATTGTTTGACAGATAATTTTCCTGGACTAATAGACATTGCTGTGTCCATTTAACAATAACCATAATTGGCTGCTGCGTTTTACCTACAAAATACACAGTCAATCCACTTTACAATACAGTAAATTCTGTGAAGTGGTATCAGTAGTCTCGGCAATGTGATAAGGCGCTACATCAAATGCAAAAATTATTATACTACACTTGTCTTCACCCATTTCCTTACTCCCTTTCACATCCTTCTATTCCCTTCTCCCCTCATATGTATATCTATCTTCCCCTTAAATGCATCTCCTGTAGCTCAGTGGTTAGAGCACTTGCCTTACAAGGTTGAGACCTGTGTTTGAATCCAGGCAGATCAGAGTGAAACCTTGGGCAAGTTTCCTTACTCCACACACACGCCTAATAATAATCCATCTAAAAAAAACACAATAATACAAAAACAATTGGCCGTTTCAATCCACAACTGTTTGTGGGACATTGCTCTGCGCAATTAGCTGCCATGTTTTGCCCACAAAATATACAGTCAATTCACTTTACAGTATATTCTGTGAAGCGCTGAGACATTGTTAAGACGTGGAAAGCACTATATCAAATTCAAGGATTATTATTATTATTAGCTACACTATTCACACTATTCAAACACCGTTTTGGGCAGCAAGTATCACAATCTCACTATCTTCTACGTGAAGTGGTTTTTCCTAAATTCTCCTTAAAGTCACGGCGCCTTATAGCGCTTCACAGGGAAATCGCTGGAAAGTGCGTGTTTTTCTAGGCCAACATTCCAGCCAATTTTGCTGGTAGCAACAGCGCCCACAAACAGCCATAAAGTGAACAAACAACTTTGAGTCCGAGCGGTGGATGGGGAGGAAGGTGAATTGTTGGAAACAAAAATAGAAATGGCTGGGAGTATTTCTATGGAGAAAGGAAAGGAAATAGATGCAGGCAGCATCTATGGAGAAAGGAAATGTGAATCAATGTTTCAGGTCCACAACCCTTCGTCAGAACATCTGAGTCGTTTTTTCGTTAAGCCCCCCAAAAAACCAACTGGCAAAGGCCAGCATGCTAATTTATCTGTGTGGGCAGCCTGTTTATAGACATAAAACAATCCCTTTGTAAATTACATCGCTCAGCATACACACCATTGACTGATGAGGGGATGGGGAGAGCAGTTAATAGTAAACTAATGATAATAATTCTTTCATTTGATATAGTGCCTTATCACGTCTTTGAGGCGTCTCAAAACACTGTACAGAATATACTGAGAAATGAATAGACGGCATATTTTGTGAGCGAAATGTGGCAGCCAATTGTCTCACAGCAGTGTCTCACAAACAGGTGTGGATATAATAATACAGTACTAAGCCTTGCATTTGATGATTCAGACATTTCAGAGGAAACCAGTTAGGTTACAGATAGGCAAATCTGAAATACCTCCAGATAGGCCAAGCCAGTAGGGAGAGCACAGGTTTGCAAAGGGGAGAATTTCAGGACAGATATGATGAATAGCCTCTGTAATTGACTAGACCAGGGTTACCAGGAAGGGTAGTTGATGTTGCATATTGTTTTAATGATGTGAGTGGCAAGTGAATATGAATGACACAGGTATAAAAGGATTCTAGGAAAAGTGACTTGCGGGCTTGAAATAAAGAGTGAACGAGGCTGATTTCAAAGATACCACTGAAATTGTTTGGAGATCTAAGGCACAATAGGCAATGGTTTGAAAAAGACTTTGGGACGAGCAGCAAAGATAACGAAACTGCCACAGGATCAGCAGTCTGCGATATTTTGAAAGCCAAGAAAGAGAGGTGGACATGCCATTGAATGAGATGATGAATATTATGAGAGAAAATAGTTGTGTAAAAGATTATGTGATAATTGAGCAATTTAAGTTTGGAACAAGCAAGCAAGGTCCCACAGAATCACTCAATCAGTACTGGGTGGTACTGAGATCCCTCAGTAAAAATTGCAATTACAGAACATTAATAGACAAAGTGATTTGTGACCAGATCGTAGTTGGCATAAATGATACTATACCTGACATTACAATCGGCACTGGAGATAATAAGGATTGAAGAGGTGATAAAACTAGATGTAAGAGAGATGGAGAGAGAAACTGAATTGGAAATAGATGAACTAATCACAGGCAAAGTTAGGATGATACAGATGAAGAGTATTGAGAGCAAAGAATATACTGGCCAAGAGAGAGGCCAAACAAAATAGACAAATGTGACAATTGCTGATTAGAACATCATGTGAGGAGAAGTCTTGCAGAAGGAAAAAGAATGCTATCAATGCAAAAGATATCAGCATTATGCAAGATTATGCAGGAATAGACAAAAACATGTAGGGTTATATAGCAGATATAAAGCACAGGAGAAAAGTCAAACAGAAATAAGAGAGTACAAGAGATCAAATAACTTGAGGAGAACCAGAATTGGGCAACTTAAATCAGGAGAATATGAAAAGACCAAAAGATCAGATACAGAAGCCAGGGAAAGTGAACAAGAAGATGAGAACAAAAGAAAAAGAGAAAAATTAGTGGATGGCATCTTTATGGTATAAAAAATTAAAGAATGTAATTCAGTGCAAATTAGATACAAATTAGGCACAGGTCAACATAATTGCACGGAAAGAATATATAAAATGGGAAAACCAAATAAGGAAATAATGAAGAAAAGGAAAATTAAACTAATGGTGTATAACAAAAAAAATGAAACAGTGGGCAGAGTAGTGATAGAAGTGATATACAAAGGAGGACAATATAGAATAAAATTCTACTTTGTAAAAATAAAATGTGATTGGGAGATATAATTCAAAAAATGGGAATCTTAAAAAGCAATGTGATATTAGAGGAATGTGAACAAAGGGAGACAGAAGAAATAGTAGAACAATATAATCAGGTGCTCGGAAAGAAAGGATTAATGAAAGAAAAATATTGAGATCACAGAGAAATTGGAAGAAACAACAACAAAATTACATTTATATAGCGCCTTTCACATCGGGAGGACGTCCCAAGGTGCGGAAACAAGGGCAAGACCCACAGAAGAAAAAAAAATATTTCAAAAAGGCAAAGCCATATGGTTTCAGAGGAAAAACTCCGAAACGGAAGGCTGGATCAAAGGAAAAATTTTGAGGAAATTATTGGGTAAAAGATGAAAAAGGAAAGATATACAGACAGACATCACGGGACATCAAACAAAGATCAATAAAGGAAAAACACAGGAGAAAATGGAAAAGTAGAAACTGTGAGAAGAACCAGATGCAGAAGAGAAATAAAAAGACCACAAAGAATGATAGAGCAAGATTGAGAAAACAGAAAGGAACAACTGAAAGAAGGAAGATGTTGCATATAATATAATAATAATCCTTGCATTTGATATAGCACTTTTCACATCTTCTAGATGTCTCATAGCGCGTCACAGAATATACTGGATAGTGAATTGTCTATATATACATGGGCGAAACGCAGCAGCCAATTGCGCAAGTTTTCTAAATTCATGCAAATATAAAACGATTCTAGGAAGAGTGACTTACAGATTCGAAAGAGTGTATGAAAGAGATTGATTTGCAAGAGGTCGACTTCTTTGAAAGTTCAAATTAAAGAACTGACTGAATCTACATTGCATTTTAGTGGATTAAATAAAATGGCAGCTGAGGCTAGGACAGTGGGACTCATTTAAAAAAGCAGTTTGATGGTATGACTGGTGGGCACAGTAGGGTGGGTGTTCTGGAGAGATGAGTTCAAATGGGTCACAGGGCCATCACACAAACACATCCTCTAATAATAATAATCCTTGCAAAGCACTTCACAGAATACTGTAAGGTGAATTGACTGCATATTTGTGGGAGAAATACGGCAGCCAATTGTGCACAGCATTGTCCCCACAAACAGTCCGAGATTGAAATGACCAATTTTATTATTGTTTTTTTAGAGGGATTATTATTAGGCATGTGTATGGAGTAAGGAAACTTGCCCAAGGTTTCGCCCTGATCTGCCTGGATTCGAGCACAGGTCTCACGCATGTAAGGCGAGTACTCTAAGCACTGAGCTACAGGACTCATTGTGCTGGGCTTCATGAAGGGGGAAATGAATGTCACACCATGGACAGTCTTGGTATCAATTGCCAACAATGTGACAGATATCACAGGAGACTAGCTCACCACTGATCTCTCTTTACAAATCTTGCTTCAGAACATGTGATACCTCTTTACTCTTTTTTTGGTCAGCTCAAATTGGTCGGATACTGTGTTTAAGACACTCTTATACATGGAAATTTCAGAGATAGATTGTCGGAATGGAATTCTCTCTGTCTCTCTCTCTCTCTCTCTCTGGAGGGACAAATCCTGCTTACCTAATTCTGGAAAGTATTAGGCGCAGGTTGGCAAGAGTCAAGACTTGGGGACCCCAGATTGTGTGATAGGGATAACTACTGGAGACTAACCAGCTCAAACCACATAGCTTGCCATTGAGAATACTGTCTGGCAAGGTTTCTAGCTGCTGGTCCAGCTGCAAAGACCACGCTTGGGACTTTGGCACCAATTGGGGCTTTGGCATTGCAGGGTTAATGGTAACTAGAAGACAAAATGGCAAGGCGGGAGCGAGCAAGGCAGGATGTAAGGAGCACACAAACTTTAGTGACGGCTAAAGGGATACAGCTGCATGATGGCTGAGGATGGGAAAGTTACATGGAGTAACATTCCGTGTCCAGTTATCAGCCCATCTGGGTGGCTCTTATTGTTAACCGCAGAGAGGTCACGAGGGATCGCAACTTGCCTGAAGCCAACTGCATTCCGGAGATGTCTGGAGTCACTTTTTCTGGAAGCCAGCAAAATAAACCCACAGTGAAAATTACTGGCAAAAGCTAACACGCAGTTTTATCTGTGTGAGCAGCTGTGAGGAGCCTGTTTATAGACTAAAAAACAATCCCTTCGTAAATAACGTCGCTCGGCATACACAGGGCTAGGGGGAGTTAATAATTTAATGATAATAATCCTTGCATTTGATATAGATCCTTATCAAGTCATTGAGACGTCTCAAAGCGTTTGACTGTATACTCTGTGGGCAAAGCACAGCAGCCAATAGCGCACAGCAGTGTCCCATAAACAGTTGTGAATATAATAATACTACGCCTTGCATTTGATGATTCAGAGGCTTCAGAGGCTTATTGAATCGCTTCACAGCACTTAACTGCGAGGTAAACAGAGCGATGTGGAGTATGGAAAGTTGCCTAATCCTTTCTGGGAATCGAACCCAGGTCCTCTCGTTTACGAGACGAAAGATTAACCTCACAGGGCATGCACGCCACGGGCAGGTCATTCACCCAGTGTCAATGACTTGATCAGGCACTACATCAATTCAAGGAATATTATTAGTATTTTTATTGTACGTAGGGACACAGGGTGAGACCTCCCTTCTTTAAGACCCGAGTGAGATTTCAGTCGATCAGCCTTTTGACCGTTCCTTCCCTTCATCCTCTCATCGCGTCACCCAGGTTGAACTCAAGTCAGACTTGAAAATTACACATTTCCATTTGCCACCTCAGAAGGAAATCCTGTAAACAATTATGTCAAAGGGCTTCCATGGGTATTAGAAACCTTTGAGTGCAGCCGGGTGGCTGAAACCCATCACCATGTTTAAGTGTCTCCAAAGCAGTTGTTCGTCACCTCCTCTCAGAAATTGTCTCCCCAATGGATTGCGTGTTCTCTCTCTCTCTCTCGCCCAAGGGACACACCTACAGGTTGGAAAGAGACAAGGCTTGGGTGCTCCGGAGTGTGCAGTGGGATAACTGCTGGCATTAAGTGATAGGACACAGGAAGCCCATCCATCCCTCTCTGAGTCACAAGGTTGTGAGTTCAACTCCCCATGTTGGGACATTGGATCACTTGCTCTAAGCTGGTGCACCAATGCAGCGCTGAGGTAGCCTTTTCATAGGTGCCGTCCTTCGGATGCGATGTGTCCCAAAGCCCTGGGCAGTGGAGCTTTTGGCATCCGCTCACACGGGGGATACACCATAAACCCGTGTACAACAACAACAACAATGTGGATTTATATAGCGCCCTCCCTCACTCCACGGCGGACGGCGTCTCAGAGCGCTTCCCAATAATGATCCTGGGGCCGGGTCAGGGGGAGGGTGAACAAGGTGACCAAAAGCGTAGTTGAAAAGAAAGGTCTTTAGGCGCGACCTGAAAATAGAAAGGGAGGGGGCGAGGCGAAGGGAGTGAGGAAGGGAGTTCCAGAGCCTCGGGGCATAGTGGAGAAGCCATGGCTACTGATGGTGAAACGGAGGAAGGCCAGACCAAGTAGAGTGAAGTCAACGGGTGCTGTTGTGAGGAGAGAGGAGGTCAGAGGCGTGCAGGGGAGTGTAGGGATTTGAATACAAGAGTGAGGATCTTGAAATCGATCCGCTCCAAGACAGGGAGCCAGTGAAGTCTGGTGAGGACTGGGGTAGTGGGGAAGAGGAATTTGGTTCGGGGTAATAGTTTGTACAGCCGCAGCAAAACAAACCAGCAAACGCCGGTGTTCGTTTCTGAGTCCCTGCCGTCACTAAAGGGTTAAACCACGCCAGTGGGAAAAGCCTGTCAGCTTCAGGGCGAGATGTGTGAGCTGGCATGAGTGTTGACTCGAACGGTTTCCCCCCCACTCCACCCTCCCCACACAACCCCCCCCCCTCCACTCTCATCAACCCAACCCTGAATTACATTTCAAAACATCTGCAAGTCATTGCCCATCAGGTTAGCAGCCCGAGGCACTGATATTGACGTCACAGACTGACTGAGTCACAGGGTGGAGTTTCGCGCAAATCACTTGCGCAATCAACACATTGTCTTCTACCAAACAGCATTCCATGTATTGCATTGGACACACATTCACCACCACACTGGCTGGCTGGCTGGCTGGTTGGCTGAAATCACACTGCTGACTGAATGGCTTGTTGGCACTCTCGTCTCTGAGTCAGAAGTCTGTGGTTTCGAGCCCCTCCTCTCCCCCAAACCCCCACATTCAAATCAGGACTCATCCAGTCTAAGCTGACAAGTGCTGTGTTGAGGGGTCGGAGGAATGGGGGTGTGTGGAGGTGTTGGTAGAAGGGCACTGAATTATTAGAGGAGTCATTCCCCGGATAAGAAGCTAGTACTCACTACCAGCTCAGTGTCACTCTCCACCACTGTTAAGTGCACCAAGACACAGCTACACTTGAAATGTATTGCATCATAATAATAATAATATCATCCCGGCACAGACTCGATGGGCCAAATGGCCTCCTTTTGTGCCGTAAGATTCTATGAACATTAATAATATTTGATATAGGCCTCCTTACATCGAATTCAAGATCCTTGCCCTAACTTTCAAGGCCCTCCACGGCCTTGCATCCTCCTACCTCTCTCACCTGCTGATCCCGCTTATCACACACTGGGACATGACCTTGTTGGTGTTAATAAAAATAATCCTTGCATTTGATAACAGTGTGTTTCATGTCTTCTAGACGTCTCAAAGCGCTTCACAGAATATACTGTAGAGTGAATTGACTGTATATTTTGTGGACGAAATGCGGCAGCCAATCGCGCACAGCAGCGTCCCACAATAGTCGTAGATTTTAAAAAAAGCCCTTTTTTTTGGAGGGATTATTATCAGGTGTATGAAGTAAGGAAACTTGCCCAAGGTTTCACCCCGCCTGGAATCGAACCCCGGTCTCTCGCTTGCAAGGCGAAAGCTTTAACCACTGATCCACAGGACTCTTTATTGTATTTGATAGAGAATAGCGCCTTTCATGTCTAAGTGACATCCCAAAGTGCTTTACAGGGCATACTGTAAAGTGTAGTGACTGGATTGTGTGGGTGAGCACTGCAGCCAGTTTGCACACGGCGACGTGCCTGTTGCTGTGTTGTGACTTCTCAAAGCGCATCACAGTGTACAGAGAAGTGATTTGATCTGTGTAGGGATACGTGGTAGGCAGATTACCTATGTAATCTGTAGGCGAAACATGGCGGCGGGTGAATCAAGGAATTGCAAGGAATATTATTATTATTAGTATTATATGTGGAGTCATGTCGCTCGGTGGTTAGAGCATTCGCCTTGCAAACGTGAGACCTGTGTTCGAATCCAGGCAAGTCAGGGCGAAACCTTGGGCAAGTTTCCTTACCACACATTCCTGATAATAGTCTGCCCCCAAAAAACCACAATAGTAAAAATTGGTCATTTCAATCCAAACTGCTTGTGGGGCAATTGGCTGCCGTATTTCGCCCACAAATATACAGTTAATTCACTCTACAGTACATTCTGTGAAGTGCTTTGAGACGTCTAGAAGACGTGAAAAGCGCTATATCAAATGCAAGTATTATTATTATTATTTATTAGAATAGACTGTTTGGCTGATGTGCTATAAGCATGGTGTCAAGGTTACAGACTGGAACCAGCATGTTTTATCCATGTTATAATCATTATTATAAATATGTATATCAGCCTGTTATTCTACACATCGGAGGTGCTGTTCTTCGGATGGGATATTAAGCCGAGGCCCCGTCTGGTTTCTTTCTCCTGCTCTGCAAATATAATTTTGCTGTTGTGGTTGTTATTGTGGCCAACAATCCCACAAAATTTAAAAAAATGTTGGTCAGTCACTCCATGGCTGTTTGTGGGGCTGTTTGCTGTGTGCAGTTTCTACCACAAAAATATACAGTCACTCCACTTTACAGTGTATGTAAGTCGATTGATTTGCCAGCAAAGGAGCCATTGACAGTGGAACGCTTACGACCACCCTCCCCCACCACTCCCATCCCGCCTCTCTCCCCCTCAAGCAAACTCAACAGTGGTGATAAACTCGGCCCAGCTCAGCCAAGACAAACAATAATACACATGGATGAATAATGCCCTTGAAACGTGCTCTTTATTCATAGGCTGAGTAACTGCCATCGCTTATTCATTCATAGTCATTCTGAGTAAGGTACTGGGTTTAGAACCGTGTGGGACACTCAGCAACATGTCATGCCCCAGTGAGTTTTGTTTCTCCCTCCTCCCCCCTCTTCCCCAACCTCCCGTCCCCCTGTTTGTGGACTATCGTAGTGTATTGTTTAGAGCACTCACCTCGCAAGAAAGGTGAGTTCTTTCTTGCGAGAAAGAAAGAAAGGTTTGATTCTCTAGCAGGGATAAACATCAGGCACATTTCCTTACTCCACATGCACCTGTTTACCTAGCAATAAGTAGAAACCCAAATTGGAGTCCTGTAGCTCAGTGAGCACTCGCCTTACAAGCTGGGTTCAATTCCGGGCAGTGTGAAACCTTGGCAAGTTTCCTTATTCCACACGTTTAATAATAATTCCTCAAAAAAACAATAATACAGTAAATTGGTCATTTCCATTCCATGACTGTTTACGGGACACTCCTGTGTGCAATTGGCTGCCGTGTTTCACTCACTTTACAACATATTCTGTGAAGCGCTTTGAGACGTCTAGAAGACATGAAAAGCACTATATCAAATGCAAGGATTATAATTCGTTAGTCGATTGGTGAATCACGTTCCAGGGGTAATAATCCTTTCAAAAAGTAATAATAATAATAATTTGATTACTCAATCCTACTACTGTTTGTGGGACACTGCTGTGCGCAATTAATTGGCTGTCACATTTTGCCCCCAATTTCCTTGTTGGTGTATCCGGTGTGAAGAACATTGAGACGTCTCAATGATATGATAAAGCTAGGATAATTATTATTATTATTACTGTAACCCAACCTATCGCTCATCCATCCAACACTCATTCCCATGACTGCAGAGTTGGGATTCCCATGACTACAGTGCCTCTAGTGGCCAGTGAGGAGGGTATAATATAACTCTGCAGTCTAATCGACTCTGCCACGTTTGTCAAAGATTAACCTCGAGGCGTCTCATTGAGTTTGCAGGAATGTACGGGCCTGTACTGTAGAGTGGGAGGAATTTCATGTGTAATTGTTGGCAATGCTGTTAATGGACCTAGAGGAGTATGACTCATGCTTGTTTACTGGACTCTGTTATTAATCTACTTTTCTGTGTTTTTCTCCTATTCCCTATTACCACACTGTCTTCTAACTTTGCAATTAAGGTACGGAGCCAAGTTCACACTGTAAATAAAGTACAGCAAAAGCCTGATAACTCATCGCTCCATACGGCAAAAAAGGCTCGATGACAAGTCATCAGGAACAGCGAGTTAGGCGTTCCTATGAATATTGACAACGCGATGACTTAAATCTTAAGTGGTAGTTACAAGTTAAGGCGGGTTCAAGTTATCAGGCAGTTATTGTATTAAGAATACAAGCCCCAAATTGAGGCCGGCGGGGGCAGTTGTGACAGAAGGCAGCCTAACATATTTGGAGTGGAGTTGAGTTTGATTGCAGGCAGATGTGGACTTTGCATTCCAAAATAACACAAGCATCCACTGCAAGGTCAGTTCCATTGCTATGGACACAACTCTGGCCTGCAAACATCTCACAGCTGCCCTGACAAAACACAAAATACTACAGATGCTGGGAATCTGAATCAAAAACAGGAGTTGCTGGGGAAACTCAGCAGGTCAGGCAGCATCCATGGAGAAAGGAGAGTGAGTCAATGTTTTGGGTCTACAACCCTTACCCAAAACGTTGACTCATTTTCCTTTCTCCATGGATGCTGCCTGACCTGCTGAGTTTCCCCAGCAACTTCTGTTTTTGTCACAGCTGCCCTATTTGCACACAGACAGAAATCACTTGGATTCCTCTCAGGAAGTGACGGGTTTACATAGTGAGCTAATAATACTCACAACGGCAATGTGCAGTTATATGGTGCCTCTCACACAGGGTAGCTTCCCGCAGCACTTAATACATATTAATAAATAGTAAAATTAATGAATGTACCAATATATATATACAGTAAAAGCCTGTTTATCCGGCACCCGTGGGACCTGGCTAATGCCGGTTAAACGCCTGTCGGATATTCGGGTGGCCCGCAGCCGAAAACCCACCACAAAAAAATTTAAGTTCTTTTAACACACACCATACACACCAGACCAAATAATAACAGATAAAGCAGAATATTGTATTGGTACTTATTGTTAAAATTACTCTCTTGCGCTTCTCACCTTTACTGGTTGAGGTTTACAGTCCAGCGATTCTTTTTGCAATGGAGGATGCCTTGCGGGTGAAAAAAATGGCAGCGCGATTTTACTAGAGGCAAGCCAATAACCCTAGACTCCACTAGCGGCAAGCTGAAATACTGCACCCGCGCGACAATGTGGGTTATCGGCTAGGGTTATTGGCTTGCTGCTAGTAAGGCTTTAAAGTCACGTTCCGTTTTTTTCATCCGCTTGGCGTCCCCCATTTAAAAAGAATCGCCGGACTATAAACCTCAACTGCAGCATCATGGCTTCAAGCACAGCATCTACCAATAAAGGTGAGAAGCACAAGAGAGCAGTTTTAATAAGTACGAATACAATATTCTGTTATTATCTGTTATTATTCATGCATTTATAAATGCTCCACCGTTATTGTTCCGGATACGCTGTGGTTTATCGAATGGGGGACTTTTTTTTGGCGTGCCGGTTATACGGAAGTGCCAGTGCATCGACTCACGGATAAACGGGCTTCTACTGTATATAATAGTGAACCTTGCATTTGATACAGCGCCTTTTCACGTTGTTCAGACAACAAACTATCTGGTAGCTCAGTGGTTAGAGCACTCACCTTACAAGCATGAGACCTGTGTTTCGAATCCAGGCAGGTCAGGGTGAATCCTTGGGAAAGATTCCTTACTCCACATGCCTAATAGTAATCCCTCAAGTAAAACAATAATAAATTGGTCATTTCAATCCACCACTGTTTGTGGGACACTGCTATCCGCAATTGGTTACCGCGTTTCGTCTACAAATATACAGTCAATTAACTTCACAGTATATTCTGTGAAGCGCTTTGAGACGTCTAGAAAACGTGAAAAGCGCTATATCAAATGCAAGGATTTTTATTATAACAACAACAACAGAATTACATTTATAGAGCGCCTTTCACGTCAGGAGGACGTCTCAAAGCACTTCACAGAATATTTGTGAAATGGATTGACTGTGTATTTTGTAGGAGAAACACGACAGCCAATTGCACACAGCAGAGTCCCACAAGCAGTCGTGGGTTGAGTGACCACTTTTGGGGAAGATGTGGATTATCACCCCCGGAAGTGATCCGCCAATCGACTAACAATTGGGTTCCTACTTATTGCTAGGTAAACAGCAGCGTGTGGTGTAATGAAACTTGCCTGAGATTTTGCCCGCCCAGGAATTCATGTCCGCTTGCTTGTAAGGCGAGCAATAGTTTCATATTCCAACCAATATTCTCACCATCAGCGACTGGACTCTAAGCTATTCTGCTCCCCAACTCCATCTAGTTGATTGTCAGCCCTGACACCGAGAGAGAGAAACTCCCTTCTCTTTTCGTACAAAGTGCTCTGAGACGCCGTCTGGCGTGGAGGGCGCTATTTAAATCAAAGTTATTGTTGTTGTTGAATAGCGCGGTGGGATCTGTAACGTCTGCCTGAACAGGCAGACAGGACCTTGGTTTAGCATCTCATCCGAAGAACGGCACGGAGCGAGTAAGTGGGGGGTAGGAGGAGAGGAGAAATTCCTGGAGTTCCTCCTCCACCGACACCCGCCTCCCTCTCCTCCCGGGATCTTAATAATAATCCTTGATTTTAATATCCCGCACGTCTTCCAGATGTCTCAAAACGCTTCACAGAATGTACTGTAAAGTTAATTGACTGTATATTTGTGGGCGAAACGCAGCAGCCAATTGCGCACAGCAGTGTCCCACAAACAGTGAATGGGTTTGTCAAATCACATAGTCTAGGCTGACACTCCAATGTAGTGCTTGGGGGGAGTACTGCATTGTTGGAGGTGTCGTCTTCGGGTGAGACGATAGACTAAGGTCCCATTGCCTGTTGAAGCGAGCGTTAAAGATCTCACGGGGTTATATGAAAAGCGAAGGGAGCTTCTCTCTGCCGGAGTGCTGGCTAATAACCAACCCTCTCGATGAAATTGATCTTTCAGATCATGGACTGTTTGTGGGGACTTTGCTGTGCGCAAATTGGCTGCCGTTGTTTGCCTACAAAACACAGTGAAATCCTGTGAGGAGCTTTGAGACGTCCTTCTAATATGAAAGGCGTTGGATCCGATGTGAGGATTATGATTAGCCAAACCAAAGGTAACCCAGAAATCATTTTCTTAGACACAAATAAGGTGGTTGATAGTGAGCGCTGTTAAGTATTGTTAGATCCTTACAACTGTTTCAGCAACACACCCGCAAACTCAACTGTTGAGACAAGCTCAGAGCGTAGAGTAATTACACCTTGCCACGTTTCAAAACATTTGTATGTGTGTGTGCATATGCGTATCTCTCTGTACGTGTATGTTTGTATCAATACATGTCTCTATCTTGGTGTATCTGTGTGTGTTTCTGTGTATATTTATAAGTTGTGGGTACCAGTCTGTTTCTGTGTATGTCTCTGTGTATCTATATGTGTGTGTGTCTGTGTATCTACCTGGATGTGTTTGTCTATGTTTATCTATATATCTAGGTGTGATCCGAATGTATGTATATACATACATTCAGATCACACACAGACATATACATAGATAAACATAGACAAACATGTATGTATCTGTGTGTCTATACCTCTGCGTGTGTGTGTGTCTGTGTTTGTATGTCTACGTGTATATATCAGTGTGTGCGTGTATGTCGTGTTTCAAGTGTTCGGAGACGAGCGCTCGGGCGCTGTATAAATGCAAGTTGTTGTTGCGTGTGTATACACCCGTGTGTGTGTACATGTTAGTGTGTGTGCATGAGTAAATCTCTCTGTGAGTGTACTTCAGTGTGTACTTGCATGCATACCAATCTTTTTTCCTGTGTGTTACAGTGTGCCTGGCCTCCTGCCAATGTAGAGCAACTTTCCTGGAAATGTTGCTGTCTGGGGTGGAGCGAGGAGTTGCTGGAGCCCTGTTAACGTCACTGACTCGATTATTTTCGAGCAGCAGCACTGTTCAGAAGTCACGTGCTGGTGTCTGGTGCCCAGAGCAACTCAACATTCACACAGATCAGGCAATTACACAGGCGGGTGTGCACAAGGAGGCATCAAAAACAAACAAATTATACTTGTATAGCGCCTTTCATGTCAGGAGGACGTCACAGTCATTGTTTCAGACCCGAGCTAGGGACAGGGAGGGTGGAGGGAAAGGAGGGGATTTGGAATGGCCAATGGGCCCAGATGGCACCCTTTCTGCCCCCTCACTCTGGAACTCTGGTTTTGTGGAGGTAAACGTGTCAGGCAGTTTGCACACAGCAATGTCCTACAAACTAAGCCATGGAGTGAAAGACCAATTTCATTGTGGGGTGTGGGAGGGGGTTTGTCGGGATACCGGGAGAGAGAAGCTCCCCTTTTCCACAAAATATAGTCAATCCTCTCTACAATATTCGTGGAGTCCTTTTGCTCATAGTTAGAACACTCACCTCATAAGTCAGAGACCGGGGCTTGAGACCAGGCAGGGTAAAACCTTGGACAAGTTTCCTTACTCCACACACCTGATAATAATATCCCTCAATAAAAAAATAATAATTTGGGCAATTCAATCCACGACTGTTTGTGGGACACTACTGTGTGCAATTCGCTACCGCGTTTGGCCCACAAAAAATTCACTTTACAGTATATTCCGTGAAGCGCTTTGAGACGTCCAGAAGATGCGAAAAGCGCAACAATCAAATGCAAGTATTATTATTATTTTGTGGATGAAATGCAGTATTAATACGCAAAGCGCTTTGAGACATCTCAATGACATGATATAAAGCTAACGGAAATCTTTAACGTCCACCTGAACAGGCACAGACTGGGTATGTCTCCTGTTAAATATGACACCTCCGACAATGTCCAACCACCCCACATCCCTCCACACCCCCAGCACTGCGCTGGAACATCAGTTTAGAACAGTGATTCCCAACCTCGGGTCCTGACCCAAATCAGGGTCGCGGGGGTCCTCAGTAGAGTCGCGAAGGGTCATCAGAATTTTTTGTTGTTGCTTTTTTTAATGCTGAAAATGCTTTTTAAATGCTTTAAAAGTGCCAGGGACGACACCGCCGTCCAATTTATATGAAAGACCATACTAGCGAGTTGCGCTGAGTCCACAAAAGAGAAGGAGATATTGTCTTGGCAGAGCTTCGCTTCAGTCGCGCAGTCGCCCCCTAAGGGTCGGAGGACCTGTTGGTGGCCAAATTAGGGTTGTAGCAAAAAAAGGTGGGGAACCACTAGTTTAGACTGTGTGAACTCAAAGTCCCAGACCTGTGGCTTGCAGCCACAACCTTCTGACTCAGAGGCGAAAGCGCTATACCAAGTGAGCCAGACTGACACTTCAAGCAGATAAGCATCAGAACATTAGTAAATGTGTAACTATAATACATTCCGCTGTCAAACGGCTGAAGTCTCATGACCCAGATAGCCGAAGTTGCCTGGAAGCAAAGTGCTTGGTTGACAATGAGATTTGATCAAGCTATTTCTCTTTATGTCGCCTTTGAAATGGTTGGGAAATGACAGCTAGCGAGAAGTGGGTGAGGGTGGGGCATTGTTGCAAGACAAGCCAGACAGTTAACAAAGCTAAGCTACAACTCACTGTCGAAGTTCAAATACTTACCTGACTAAATAACACCAGCACGCCCACAGGGAAACTATGACAATCACCCGCCTGAAATTCCCAGGTAGAATAATAAGAATGGTGAAGGTTAACAATTTAGATATTTGTTTACATGAGACGGTGTCTCTATAACGTGGGAGAATCTTTCATCTCCATTCGGTGTACAGACTGTGTTAATCCATTACAGGCCTTTGGATGAGACATTAGACCGAGGTTATTAATCCCGGGATCCGCTATTGTGAAGCGCTCTGAGACGCCGCTGTCCGGCGTGGAGGATGCTATATAAATCAAAGTTGTTGTTGAGGTTCCACTATTGGAAAAGAGAAGGGATTTTCTTAAATAAAATTGGTGACTCACTGTGTGGCTGTTTGTAGGACATGGCTGTGCGCAAATTGGATGTTAATTTTGATGACAAATACACAGTCACCATACTTTACAGTCAGATCCTCCATGAAGCGCTTTGAAATGTTAATAATAATAATCCTTGCATTTGATGTAGCGCTTTTCACGTCTCCGAGACATCTAAAAGCGCTTCATGGAGTACCCTTTAAAGTGAATTAACTGTATATTTGTGGACGAAACACGACAGCTAATTGAGCATAGCTGTGTCCCACAAACAGTCGTGGATTGAAATGACCAATTTATTATTGCCTTTTTTTCCTGGGATTATTATCAGGCGTGTGGAGTAGGTAAACTTTCCCAAGGTTTCGTCCTGGGCTGGAATTGAACCCAGGCCTCTCGCTTGGAAGGTGAATGCTCTAACCACACAGCTACAGGACTCCACGATATGTTTTGATGAGATTGGGAACACCTTTTTCTCCAAATCACCCAAATTTCGGGAACAGCTGCCCTGGGCCAGGGGCTCAATAGAGATCAGACCTCGATTAATCCAAGAAAATAAATATTTAACCCAGCAAATAGAGTTGAAGTCAGCGCGACCACTCTCTTGCCAGAGTGCCCTCTACTGACTATTTACAGCAAGTTGTAATAATATTCCTTGCATTCGTTATAGAGCCTTATTGCGTCATTGAGACGTTGTGATGCCTTTCATAGGATACACTATAAAGTGAATTGTATGTGTTTTGGAGGCGAGTTGCGGCAGCTAATTGCGCACAGCAGTGTCCCACAAACAACTGTGGATTGAGTGACCAATTTTATTTAGGAAATTGTTGTCCAGGACACCGGCTGAGAAACTCTCTTCTCTTTTTCAATAGCGTTACATGATCTTTAAAGTCCGTCTGAATAGGCAGACGGGACCTTGATTTAATATCTCATCTGAAGGATGGCACCTCCGACAACGCAACACCCACCAGCATTGCATTGGAGCGTCAGTTTACACTTCTTAGACTGAGATCGATAGATTTCTTGTGGATAAAGGGATTAAGGGATATGGCGATAAGGCAGGCAGTTGGAGTTAGATTAGAAGATCAGCAATGATCTTATTGAATGGTGGGGCAGGCTCGAGTGGCCTACTCCTGCTCCTAATTCTTATGTTCATGATTCCAAGTCCCAACGTGGAGCTTGAACCCACAACCTACTGACTCAAAGACGAGAAAGAGCGCTACCCACCGAGCCAGGCTGATACAGTACATGCTCTGAGGCGCTGTCCTATTTGAAGGGCACTATGTTAACGCAAGTTGTTGTTGTTGTTGAAATCAGTCAAGGCAATAACAACAACAAGATTACATTTATAGAGCGCCTTTCGCGTCGGGATGACGTCCCGAGGCACTGAAAAGTTGTCTCTCATCCAGGACTCAATGCCAACAATAACCACAAACAACGAAAGGTCAGCAAGCTGAAATGTTAACTCACTTTCCTCTCTCCATAGTTGCTGCCTGACCTGGCGAGTGTTCTCAGCGACATGTGTTTTCATAACAACAAATTCATTTTATTTTTAGAACCAAGGCACTGGTGCAGACCTAATTCGAGGCCCTCCTCTTTGACTGTGCTTTCGATCAACCTGTGGAGTCCATAGCTCAGTGGTTAGAGCACTCGCCTTACAAGCGTGAGACCTGAGTTTCAAATCTAGGCAGGTCAGGGACTTTAGTACTTCATTGGAAACTGCATCGAAATATATAACTTTGATCAATATACTGTAGTAATAATGCCTGCTGTTCTCAGTATGGATTGTATACTGCCAGACAATCTCCTTCTGCACCAAGTAATTGTTTGATTCAAAACTGTTTGCTGATGAAATTTGATCTTTATAGAGCTATCCGCCTTGTAATGTTATTTAATCCATAAAACGTAATGTAGATTCACTGCAATCCTTTAATCGTGGAGCTCCTATAGCTCAGTGGTTAGAGCACTCGCCTTACAAGCGTGAGACCCGAGTTGGGTATTGGGATCGGGAGGCGGTTTAAGGTGACTGAAGGCCCATCTCAAGAGGAGAGTCTTGCGACAGGCCTTGAAGGAGGCAAGGGAGAGGGCGAGGTGTCTCAAAGGGTGGGGGCCGATCGCTGATGGTGAGACGGGCCGAGTGGGGGCATGGTGCAGGCCGGAGCCCACTGAGCGGAGGAAGTGGACAAGCTGGTAATGCAGGGGCATTCATGCTGTTTTTGTTTACTACAGCAAATATGTTCCTTTTAACTTGGCCTGGGAGGCGCATCCAGTATTTTTCCCTGTGTGGCGTTCTGCGGAGTCAATAACCGCAAAGCTACTGACCACAGATCCAAGGCATTTTCTCTGGAAGCTGTATTTAGTTAATAAATAATTCACAATAGCGTACACCAAAGCGGGCGTCATCTTGCATAATAGTCCATGCGATTCCTTTATATCTTAATAATGAAAATAAATAAACACTCCTTGCATTTGATATGGCACCTCGTTACATTATTGAGGCATCTCAAAGTGCTGCAGAACATATCAAGTGAAATGAATTTGTGTTTTGTGGGCGAAACGTGGCAGCCAATTACGCAAACAGTCGTGGATTGAGGCTCTACATTATTGACCCAATTATCTTACACCAAAGCAATAATACTCCGATGTTAATGACTGACAGAGTGATACTCCTTGCGATTGATGTACAGTAGCAGCTTTCACAAATGTGTGGGGGAAGGCTCAAAGCACTCTCGGGCACTATATCAAAGATGAAGATCAAAGTGATTCACAGGATATATCGTAACATCCTTCACTTGTCAGCCTGGACTAGTCACAGCACTTTACACGGAAATAGTAATAAGCCTTGCATCTTCAAGAGGTCTCACGGCACTTCTGTATACTGTAAAGTGGATTGACTGTATTTGATTGTATTTTATATGCAAAACATGGTAGCTAATTGCCCACAGCAGTGTCATGTATTGAATGACCACATTTGTTTCGCAAGGATTATTGCCCTGGGAAAGCAATCCGTCAGTTGACTAACTGATTCCTATTTACTGCCGGGTAAACAGAGGAGTGTGGAGTAAGCAAACTTGCATGTGGAGTAAGCAAACTTGCTTAAAGTTTCACCCTGTCCGGGAATCGAACCTGGGTCCGCTTGCTTAAGAGGAGAGTGTTCCAACCAATACACCAACCTCAGGACTCCACCCTGGCTGTATCCAATTGCGCCCTCCAGTGGTAAACATTAACATACAGCCACCCTTAGGAAAACAGTGCTCGCTTAGAGAGCATCATCACACTTGCATTTCTTTTCGTGTCCGAGACGTGCGGAAACCCATCACTGTTGCTTAAGAGTTTCCAAACCAACCTGAGAGTTCCACACATCCCACCTACACATGGAAATCCCAGAGATAGATTGTTGGAATGGAATGCGCTCTCTCTACGTGAAGGGAAATTTGCCACTTCTTGGCTCCACTCTGGAACTCTATCCCACAGTCCTTTTGCCTCGCTCCCTCCCTCGCCTCCTTCAAGCCCGGTTTCAAGACCTCCCTCTTCGACCGTGCCTTCTGCTGCCCTCCCAACTCTTTCCCTCCCCTGCTAACTCTCTCCTGCCCCTCCCCCCCTACCCTGCCCCTCTCCCTTGCTAGGGTCCCAACCTGTCTGTTCAGTGCATTGGGAGGTCCTCCCGATATGAAATCTATGTAATTTTGTTGTTGTTGTAGCTTGTCATTGAGAGCACTATCTGGCAAGCTTTCCCACTGCTTGTCCACTAGGATCACCATTGAGGCTTTGGCTTGCTTTCCACCACTGTCTCACACCACAGGCCACCAAAAATCCTCATACACACATTCATAACATCCAGGCTTGACTATGCCAACTCCCTGCTCCCTGGAGTACTGGGGACTGAGATCTCCAGATCTGGGACAGCCATTCGGACCATCTGATCTTATCCTTCCACAGTTACCCACCCGACTGTCCTCACATCACAGCATCAAGCTGCTTCTTAATGTCTATCACCTTCTCATCCTCGCTCAGCTCTACTGACTCCCCATCGACCTGCCAATCAAGTTCAGGATCTTCACCTTCTCTCCTTCAAATCCCTCCAAGGTCTCGTTCCTCTCACACCTTACCTCAAACCTTACTGACCCAAGTGCTTCTACACTCCGAGACCCTGTCCAGCGTGAAGGGCACTATATAAATACAGGTATTGTTCTTATTGATCCACTCACTCCTTTCGCTTAGAGAGCACCAGCCTGCTTCACATCTTCCACTCTAAATCAACCGTACCATCAGCAGTTGTGCTTTCCATCTATCTTCTCCCGCATTCCATTGATAGCAATTTTCTTTAATGTACAAATTGGAATGTCATCTCTCCCTCTAGTTGGGGTTTGGGGTTCAATTAGTAACAGTAATATCTTGCTTACCTTGTATTATTAAAATATTACATGTCAAAACTTACTGTGGAGTCCTTTAGCTCAGTGGTTAGAGCACTTGCTTTACAAAGGTGAGACCTGTGTTTCAAATCCAGGCAGGTCAGGGTGAAACCATGGGCAAGTTTCCTTATTCCACACACCTAATAATCCGTCAAAAAAAACTATATTAACTTGGTCATTTCAATCCATGACTGTTTGAGGGACACTGTTGTGCTCAATTGGCTGCCTCGTTTCACCCACAAATATAGTCAATTCACTTTACAGTATATTCTGTGAAGCGTTTTGAGATGTCTAGAAGGCATGAAAAGCGCTATATCAAAATGCAAGGATTATTATTATTATTATATTCTGGAACTCCATTCCACAGGCCCTCCCACTTGCCATGAATAGATAGCACTGTCTGGCAAGCTTTTCCTCTGCTCATACAACTAGGATCACCCCACCTGTCAGTTCTTTAGCTTGGAGGGTTAACAGGAGCTGAGTGGGAAGAATCTTTGAGCCCAGTGACTGGTCTGTTCGTCCAAGTCCCTCCCTCCCCTCATCTTGTTCAAGGTCCTTCTGCAGGTCCTACCTGTGTGACCATTCTCCCCATCATCTTTCTCCGTCCCCACCCTCCTCAATTCTCACCCCACCTTGGGCTGCCTACCGCCAGGTAGTTTGAGGCATCCTCTTAGCGAGAAAATAACTTCTATCAACAATGTAATTTGCATTGTAGGTAGCCCCCAACCCCACTTTCTGCTGTTTCTTCCATACTTACGAGTTGCGCTGAGTCCACAAAAGAGACGGAGATATCGTCTTGGCTGAGCTTCGCTTCAGTCGTGATGTTGCCCCATAAGGTCGGGAGGACCTGTTGGTGGCTAACTTGGGTCGCAGCAAAAAAAGGTTGGGAACCACTGGCCTACACTTTGTCGCCACCAACGGTTTCTCTTCCGGCCCCAGCACTGTCACCTGTGGTGTCCCCTAGGGTTCTGTCCTTCGCCCCCTACTTTTCAACATCTACATGCTCCTACTTAATGACTTCATCCGCAGACGTGAGGTTAACATCCACATGTATGCGGATGATATCCAACTCTATCTCTCTGCCTTTACCTTCGACTACTACCACTGTCCTGACAGACTGTCTGTCAGACATCAAGTGCTGGATGAGACCTAACTCTCTACAGTTGAATGCCAACAAGACCGAGGCCCTACTGATTGGCTCGCACCAGTGCCTTCTTGAATCAGGCGCTGGCAGCATCAACCTCCATGGTTGCTCACTCAACCTCACCAAGCCAGTCAGGAACATAGGTGTCTTGTTCGACCCTCAACTGCCTTTCCTCCCCCACATCCAAGCAATGACTCTCTCTGCCTTTTCCATCTCCGCAACATTGCCCGACTCCGCCACTACCTCTCCCCCAAAGCCGCTGAAACCCTCATCCATGCCTTCATTACATCCCACCATTGGCGGGTAGGCCTTCAGCCACTCTGCCCCCAGAGTGGCTGAAGTTGGGCAGAGGGACTGGAACTCCATCCTGCAGTCCCTCCGCCTCGCCCCCTCCCTGGCCTCCTTCAAGTCTCACCTCAAGACTCTCCTCTTCGATGGACCCATCTGCAGCTCCTCAACTAATTTCTAAAAGGTTGACCCTTAATCTTGAGACTATTATAGATGCTTCTACCAGAGGAAACAGTCTCACACTTTCTACTCTGTCAATCCCCTTAAGAATCTTATAAATTTCTCTAAAATTCCAGAAAATATAGGCCTTTCAGCCTCTTCTTGATGGTCAACCCTCTCATCCCAGGAACCAACCTAGTGAATCTATGCTGCATCCATTCCTAGGTATGTCCTTTGTTAAATAAGGAGACCAAAACTGCACACAATATTCTAGGTGCGGTCTCACCAAGGCTCTAAACAATTGCAGCAAGATTTCCCTACTCTTGTATTCTAACCTCTTTATAATGAACGCCAATATGCATGCCATTAGCCAATTCCTTCTGAACACTAATACTACCTAGTCTCCCCGTCTCTAGAAAATAATCCGCTTTTCTACCAAGGTGAATAAATTCTCACTTCCCCACATTATACTCCACCTGCCACCTTCTTGTAGAGCTCCTGTGGCTCAGTGGTTAGAGCACTTGTCTTACAGGCTGGGGAGATCGAGCTGGAGAGACCTGTATTTGAATCCAGGCAGGTCAAGGCGAAATCTTGGGCAAGTTTCCTTACTCCACACGCTTAATAATAATCCGTCAAAAAAAAACGCAATAATAAAATATGTCATTTCAATCCACGACTGTTTGTGGGGACACTGCTGTGTGCAATTGGCTACTGCGATTCGCCCACAAATATACAGTCAATTCACTTTTCAGTAGATTCTGTGAACGGTTTGGGACGTCAATAAGATGTGAAAAGCGCTATATCAAATGCAAGGATTATTATTATTCTTGCCCCCTCACCCAGCCTGTCTACTATCCTTAGCATTCTGCTTGTGACGTCCGCACAGCTTAATAGCAACAACAAAAACAAAATGACACTTGTATAACGCCTTTCACATCAGGAGGATGTCTCGAGGCGCTGGACAGTCATTGTTTTAAGCGCTCTGAGACGCAGTCCAGAGGGCACTATATAAAACAAAGTTGTTGTATCTTTCCCCTCATTACTCTCCCACCAAGCTTTGTATCATCCAGGAATTTACATGGGTTAAGCTGTACTTTCTCATCTAAGTCACCGTAAACAGTTGAGGCCCAAGCAGTGATTCTTGTGGCACTCCACTAGTCACATCCTGCCAATCTGAGAAGGAGTTGTTTATCCCTATTCTCTGTCTTCTGCCTATTAACCACTCTTCGATCCATGCTAACATATTGCCCTTAATTCTATGAGCCCTAATCTTATGTAACAACCTTTTATGTGGCATCTTGTCGAATGTCTTCTGAAATTCCAAATACTGTATACTATATCCACTGGTTTCCCCCTATCTAACCTGCTAGTTACATATTAAAAAAACTCTTAAGAGATTATTTTAGACATGATTTCCTTTTTGTAAAGCCGCGTTGACTCTGCCCAATCATATTATGACTCTCTAAGTACCCCACGACGATGTCCCTTATTATAGACTCTAGAATTTTCCCTACCACCGATGTCAGGCTAACTGGTCAATAGTTCCCCATTTTATCTCTCCCATCCTTCTTAAATATTGGCATTACGTTTGCAACCTTCCAATCAAGTGGAACCGTTCCAGAATCCAGAGAATTTTAGAAGATCAAAAACAATGCATCCACTATCTCTGCAGTCGTCTCTTTTAAAACCCTAGGATGCAGGGCATCAGATCCAAGGGATTGATCAGTTTTTAGTCCCATTAATTGCTGTAGTACTAACTCTCTACTGATATTAATTTCTTTAAGTTCCTCACTAACATTAGCCTCCTGATTCCCCTCTATTTTAGTTCAGTTTTCAATGTCTTCTGACTTGATGACAGAAGCAAAATATTAGTTTAATGACTCAGCAAATTTATAGGCCTCTTCTTTTAATTGTATACTTTTCTTAACTTCTCTAGTTAGCCACGGTGGAACCACTTTTACTGTGGAATTTTTATTTCTCGAGAATATGAATTCGCTGGGAATTATATATTATATGCTTGAAACCGTTCCAGAAAACTATCTCTAATGCATTCCATAAACTTATCCTATAATTTACTTTTGCAATTCGGTTTTCCCAGTCTATATGAAGATTGAAATCAACCGCTATTATTGTATTACCCTGGGGGATGGAGGTCTATAAACTAATCCCACTAGTATTTTCTGCCCCTTGTTATTTCTTAGCTTCACCCAAGCTGATTCTACATCCTGATTTTCTGATTTAAGTTCCTTCGTCTCTACTGTTTTTATCTCATCGCTTATTAGCAGGGCTACCACTGGTATTTTCTGCCCCTTGTTATTTCTTAGCTCCACCCAAACTGATTCTACATCCAGATTTTTTGATTTAAGATCCCTAAGATCCCCCCACCTCCTCATTATTAGGTGTGTAGAGTAAGGAAACTTGCCCAAGGTTTCACCCTGACCTGCCTGGATTCGAACACAGGTCTCATGCTTGTAAGGCAAGTGCTCTAACCACTGAGCTACAGGACTCCACACATCAAATACCCTGGAATGTTTAGCTCCCAACCTTGGTCTCCTTGTAACCACATCTCAGTAACGGTTACAAGATCACGCCTATTTATCTCTATTTGTGCCATTAATTCATCTAACTTAACCACAGAGCTACAGTGCAAGGCGAGGGCTGCAACCGCTGAGCTCCATGACTGTGGCTTGTGAGGTGAGGGTTCTCACCACTGAGCTGCAGGACTCCACCATATATTTATATTGAAAAGTTGGGATAATTCACATGGTTTTATATTGAAGAGACGCCTGATTATAATAATCCTTACATTTGTTACAGTGCCTTATCACGTCATCAAGACATCTCAAAGCACTTTACGGGACACACCATCAAGTGAATTCACTTTATATCTTGTGGGTGAAACGCGGAAGCCAATTGCACACATCATCGTCCCCACAAATATTCTTGGATTGAAGCGACCAAATTATTGTTGTTTTCTTTTTCTTTTTTTTCCCCGCCGTGCCAACCGCTCTGACCCAGCCTTGGTAGTGACTGAATACAACAACAACAACAACAAAATTACATTTACAGAGCGCCTTTCATGTTGGGAGGACGTCCCAAGGCACTGAACAATCAGGTTGGAACCTGAGCGGGGGTGGGGGGGGGGGGGGGCGGGGAAGGGTCGGGGTAGGGGGAAGGGGAAGGAGAGTAGCAGAGGGGAAGAGTTAGGAGGGGAGCAGAAGGCACAGTCGAAGGTCTTGAGACTGGCCTTGAAGGAGGAAAGAGAGGAAGCGAGGCCAAGGGATTGTGGGATGGAGTTCCACAGTGTGGGAGCAGAGAGGCTGAAAGCCGAGCCACCGATGGTGGGGCGGTTAGGGTGGTGGACGCGGAGCAGGCCAGAGCCTGCTGAGCGGAGGGGAGACGGGCAGGCTGATAGGGAGACAGCTGGTCGGAGATATAGGCGTAAGGCCGTGAATGGCCTTGAAGGTGAGGAAGAGGATCTTGAATTCGATCCTCTGAGGCATGGGGAGTACGTGGAGACGGGCGAGGGTGGGAGTGAAGTGGTCGCGGAGCCTAGAGCGGGAGAGTACATGAGCTGTACAGTTCTGAATAATCTGCAGCTTGTGAAGGGAGGAGCTGGGAAGGCCGATGAGGAGAGAGTTCCCGTAATCCAGCTAAATGTAATGAAGGCGAGTATGAGTGTTTCAGCAGCATGGGGGCGTGAGGTAGTGATGGAGTCTGGCAATGTTATGGAGGTGGTGGAAGGCTATACCATGGCACGGATATGAGGGAGGAAGGACAGTTCGGGGTCAAACAAGACGCCCAGATTCATGACTGGCTTCGAGAGGTAGAGAGTGCAGCCTTGAATGCTGATGTTGTTAGCGCCTGAGGTGCGGAAGCACTGATGCGAGCCGATCAGGAGGGCCTCATCTTGTTGATGTTAAATTGGAGGAAATTTGCCCTTGTCCAGGACTCAATGTCGGACAGACACACAGTCAGAATGCCAGTAATCCTGGAGTCAATTAGAGGGAACTACACTAAGCCAGGCCTGACAGAGTCTAGCCTCGACTAATGCACTCAACCAGCCTCGACAGACAGATGGCTCTGACTCTTCACCTGCACTGAACCAACTCACTCCAATTCTCGGCCCTGAATCAACTCAACCCTCAAACAATACTGACAGATAACAACGCTCGGTAACATTAATCTAGCAACATCTTCCCACCCAGAGAGACAGTACAAGTGTAATAGCTTTGGTTGCCACCATGAGATTTTCACTGTTATTCTTATTTGATGATCTTTCACGAGTCCCGAGGTGCCAGAACGTGAGAGAAAGAAAGAGGGTGTGGAGCTTCAGTTGTAACTCTAAGGTTCCCAGCAGCAAAGACTTACGTTCGGGTGACAATCGAGCGATGAAGAGAGTCAGATACCTGGACTGTCTCCATGGACAATCTCTGAATAACTGAGGAGATCCTAGCCAGGCAACAGCAGACTGAAAGTAGTCTCCTCATCATACCTGGAAATGATGAGTGTGAGCAATTCAGCCATAAGCACCACAAATTGTATAATCTCACAAAGATGAACCATGATTGATCCCGCAGGGCTCCCGACACTCAAGCTTCAGGCTCTTTACCCTTCACCACCACAGAGAAACAACATTACATGTGATATACAGTCCACCCGAAGGACAAGTACAGACTGTTTGCATCTTGGGACGTCCCCGATGTAAAACGTGCTCCACAAATGTGATTTTGTTATTATGTCTCTTCATTTAATCTGACTTTATAGAATGCAAAGAGAAACCTGGCCGGAGCCAAGCTCCACCGCAAGCAAACGGACCATGTAAATGCTCTGATCCACAAGCCTCCAGCAAACTCAACAACTCAACTCTCGTCACTGACCCAGCCCTGGCACCAACTAACCCTAACCCAACTCTTAATCTCAAACCCCTAAAACCCTTAAAAAATAACCCTCAACCCTCTAAACCTCAACCACCCACGCACCCACTGCCCCACCCCCAAAGCCAACACTATCAAACTGCCAACTCTGTTACTAATATCTTCTAATCTTAACCTCCAGAGTTTGAACTCTTATGTGTCCGGATATCAGACATCCTGCATGATGTCCACATAGTGTTGCCAAACATCTGAGTGTGGAAAGATGAGAAAGAGTGTAGTAATAATAATCCTTGCATTTGATATAGTGCTTTTCATGTCTTCTAGAAGTCTCAAAGCGCTTCACAGACTATACTGTAAAGTGAATTGACTGTATATTTGTGGGCGAAACGTGGCAGCCAATTGTGCACGGCAGTGTCCCACACCAATTGTGGATTGAAATGACCAAATTATTATTGTTTTATTTCAAGGCATTATTATTTGACATGTGCAGTAAGGAAACTTGCCCAAAGTTTGGCCCTGCCGGGAATTGAACCCAAATCACTCGCTTGCAAGGCGAGTGCTCTAACTACTGAGCTACAGGATTCTACAATAGCGTGTCTTCACCCTAGAAGACACAACAAGTCTGCCAACAATAGGGATACACCAAGGGATAAATGACGGAGCAACTTGGGGAAATCTTCATCAGCAGAGAATTGATGCTAGGGAAATTGTTAGCACGAAAAATTGATAAATCCCCTGGTCTGGATGACTTGCATCCCAGGGTCTTAAAAGAGGTAGTGTATGAGATAGTGGGGGCCTTGTGTCTGATCTTCCCAAATTCCTTGGATTCTGGAACAGTCCCCATGAATTGGAAGATCGCAAATGTCACATCACTATTTAAAAAGGGTGGAAAGGAAAAGATGGGGATCTATAGGCCAGTTAGTCTGACATCGGTGATAGGAAAACTTTTAGAATCCTCGATTAAGGATGTTTTAGTGGGGTATTTAGGGGAGCATGATACAATTAGGCCAAGTCAACGTGGCTTTACAAAAAGGAAGTGTTAATACCAAGGTTGATATTTTAAAAAATACAGCGTGATATGCATAGGTTAGGTGAGTGGGCAGGTAGATGGCAGATGAAGTATAATGTAGGGAAGTGCGAAGTCATCCACCTAGGTCGCAAAAACATCAGAGCAGGTTATTTTTTAGAGGGGGAGAGATTGGAAAGTGTTAGCATGTAGAGGGACTTGGGTGTTCTTGTACACCAAACACAGAAAGTTAGTTTGTAGGTGCAGCAGGCAATTAGGAACGCTAATGGTATGTAAACTTTCATTATGAAAGGGTTAGAGTATAAGAGTAGGGAAGTCTTGCTGCAGCTGTATAGGGCCCTGGTGAGACCACACCTGGAATACTGTGTGCAGTTTTGGTCTCCTTATTTAAGAAAGGATTTACTCGCCTTGGAAGGAGTGCAGCGTAGGTTTACTAGGTTAATACCTGAAATGAGGGGGATGAGTTATGACGATAGGTTGATTAATTTGATATTGATATATTCTCTGGAATATAGAAGAATTAGAGGGGATCTTATAGAAACCTATAAGATTATTAAGGGGCATGACAAAGTAGATGGTGGGAGATTGTTTCCTGGTTGGAGAATCTAAAACCAGAGATCTTAAAGTTAGGGTTCAGCTCTTTCACACTGAGTTGAGAAAAAACTTCTTCACTCAGAGGGTGGTGAATGTATGGAATTCTTTACCCCAAAGGGCTGTTGATGCTCAGTCCTTGAACATATTCAAGATTGAGTTAGATAGATTTCTCATTCATAAAGGGATTAATGGGTATGGGGATAAGACAGGTAGCTGGAGTTAGAGTAGAATATCAGCCATGATTGAATCAGCCCATTGAGCGGGGCAGGCTCAATGGGCCGAATGGCCTACTCCTATTTCTTTTGTTCTTATGTGAGGTTTTGGTTGTCACTGTGAGGTTTCCACTGGTACAGATAACAACAACTTTGATTTATATAGGGCCCTACATGCCGGACGGCGTCTCAGAACGCTTCAATCTACACTGAACCACACCCACCTACACGAAACCAGCCCCAGCACAAACTCTCACTCTAATTAGCTGCCAGCAAACAATTTCAGTTTGACCTCAGGACAAACTGTTGTTAACAAACACTATCGAATATGATCTGACACTATTAACTACAATGTCTAACCTCAATCTCTGTGTTCCTACAGTTTGTGTTGATGAATTCTATCCTGGAGCCGAACTCTAAACTCACACATTTATCCAGCAGCATCTCATCCATCCAGTCCTTCTCTAACCCTCAGCCTCTGTTAAGATGAGGGTGTAATATGCGTCACTTCTACAGCAGGTGGCGCTGTGTGTGTGCATGTGTTCGCGTGTAATGTGTGTTTGCAACACCAAGCGACGCTGTGTGTGTGTTAGGGTGTAACAACAACAACAAAATTACATTTGTATAGCGCCTTTCACGTCAGGAGGACGTCCCAAGGTGCTGGACAGTCACTGCTTCAGAGCTGAGGACGTGGGGGTGGGGGGGGGAGAGGGAAATCGGGGATAAGCAGTTGCCGATGGGTCCGACAAAGAGGAGAGTCTTGAGGCGAGACTTGAAGGAGGCCAGGGAGAGGGCGAGGTGGAGGGAGATCGGGATGGAGTTCCACAGGTTGGGGGCAGAGTGGCTGAAGGCTCGCCTGCCAATGGTTGGGCGGGTGGGTCAGGGGACGTGGAGCAGGCCACTGCTGAGCGGAGGGGGCAGGCGGGTTGGTAAGGGGATAGGAAGTCACGGATATAGGGTGGGGTGAGGTTGGGGAGGGCTTTAAATGTGAGGACCAGGATCTTGAATTGAATCCTCTGGTTGATGGGGAGCCAATGGAGTCGGGCGAGGAGGGGGGAGATGGGGTCACAGAGTTTGGAACAGTAGAGGACACGGGCCGCAGAGTTCTGGATTATCTGCAGCCTGTGGATGGAGGAATTGGGAAGGCCGATCAGCAAGACAATTGCATAATCGAGCCGGGATGCAATGAATGCATGGTTAAGGATGTCAGTGGCTTTGAGGGTAAGGTAGTGGCGGAGTCGGGAAATGTTGCGGAGGTGGGGAAGGGCAGAGCGAGTTATTGCTTGGATGTGAGGGAGGAAAGACAGTTGAGGGTCGAACAAGACACCTGGTTCCTGACTGGCTTGGTGAGGTTGAGTGAGCAACCATGGAGGTTGATGCAACCAGTACCTGATACAAGAAGCTGCTGGCGTGAGCCAATCAGTAGGGCCCCGGTCTTGTTGACATTCAACTGTAGAAAGTTAGCTCTCATCCAGGACTTGATGTCTGACAGACCGTCTGTCAGGACAGTCATAGTCCTGGAGTCAAGGGTAGAGGCAGAGATATAGAGTTGGGTGTCATCCGCTTACATGTGGAAGTTAACCCCAAGTCTGCAGATGATGTCACCAAGTGGGAGCATGTAGATGTTGAAAAGTCACCATATCTCCTACAGTCACCTCCCTCTTAACAGCAGATCAGATAAAGAGTGACTTCTAAGGATAAGGACACAGTGCAACAGCTCGAGGGAAAAGATCAAAGACCAGGGAATGAAAGAAGATCAAAGAAAGGGAACAAAACACAAAATACTACAGATGTTGGGAATCTGAAACAAAAACAGAAGTTGCTGGGGAAACTCAGCAGGTCAGGCACCATCCATGGAGAAAGGAAGGCGAGTCAACGTTTTGAGTCTACGACCCTTCGTCAGTTGTGAGGAAAGGGTCGTGGACCTGAAAACGTTGACTCGCTTTCCTTTTTCCATGGATGTTGCCAGACCTGCTGAGTTTCCCCAGCAACTTCTGTTTTTGTTTCAAAGTAAAATGAATATCAGGGAAGCAGGAGTATCTCCAGACTGTACCTCTAGACCTCTGATCGGCAGATACTGCTAAGAGCACATTTCTAAGGACAGTAAACATATGAAACTTGAGGACATAAGGAAGTGAGGGCAGGTGGGTACAACAGTTGAGAGGGACCTCGAAGTGGAAGCCAAGATCTCCAGTCTGATGTGCGAGTAGAATAGTGCCACTACCCAACACGGCAGGGTACCTGTGCTCAGTGTTTGTAAAGGGACGCTCGACCTGTAACCAGAGAGCGTCAGGAAATGTATTGTGTAATTGGTTAGGTGGGGGAGTAAAGTCTCTTCCCCATAAATGGGGGGAGCATCAGAGTGGGGTTTTCTTTGGCCTGCCATCCGGTAAGTGAGGATGGCAGAGCTGGAATTCAGTGATGTGCGGTGGGTGAAATCACAGGGTTGGCACTTTAGGGGGGTATGGCTTTATGATGACATCATAAATCTACGCCCCCAAAGGCAGCAGCAGACTCTGCCTTTTTCTCAGTCAATTTTTTCCGCAAATACTCATGCGCGGAGATGGCATTTCAATGTGATCTGATCGCAATTGTTAGAAAGAGGAAAGGCAGCGGTAGCTTGTGCCTATTTCACCCGTAACTGAGACTGAGAAAGGAATGCGCATGCGCATCGGAACTACATTCAACTCAATGGGTAAAAAAGGCACTGCGTCTCGCTGCCTTTCTGTTGTTTTTAAGGTAGGCATAGCAGATCGCAGTTAAATCATTTTGGTAGTTTCTACTAAAAATCGTTTGCATTATGTAAAATGTGCATTGTAAAAATATAAACCATTAAACAATCATCTACAATTTAAAGTTTATTTTCATAAGGTAAGCACTGCCTACCCTGCCTACCCTGACTGCATGTCCATGCTGGAATTAGCCTGAATGTAACTGCTCCTTGTAAATAAAGACAGCAGCGTAGAGAAATGAGGAGGCCCTGGTCCTATGAGGGGAATGTGGGAGAAGATAATGTCCGGCACCAAGTTCCAACGGACCCTGCAGTTGGGAATGGGGTAACGGGCGGTTTTGTTTTGTGTGATGAGAGCAGAGTTTGCTTCCAAAAAGCAGATGGAAGATTTTGTTTTTTGGTTTGTTGCAGGGAAAGAAAGACGGGGCCTTAGTGCACTTGTCATGGTGGGGAATGTTTATTTTTTGGCGTGTGCTATGGGTGTGTGTTTTTTTTTACAAAAGCAAATGTAAATATATGTTTTTTTATCAATAAATATATATTTGTTTAAAAACAATCTCTGGTCTGCCGCTGTCGTCTGCATCACCAGAACTGGTAGTATATATTTTTTATCTGATCCGTGGGAGAAGGCAGGGTAGGAATAGTCCGCGATTACTGATGATTGACAGGAAGGCTGCAAGGTGTTCATAGGAACAGTTGAGAACCGAGATCTCCCAAGGACTGTCCTAAGCGCCGGTGCCTGGTTAGAACTCACATAGTGGAGGAGAGTGAGTGTAGCTCACTCTTGATGGGAAGTCTAAAGGTGTTCATAGGAGCAGTGGAGAAGGGAGTTCTGGCAGTGCTGTCCTAAGCCACCGGTGGCTGGGTTGAATGGAATAGTTAGTCCAAACAAGATAATAATAATAATCCTTGCGTTTGATACAGCGGATATCTGGGACAATGCACTCCCGGCCTTTTCCTTTGTTCACGCATTCGCAGCCATATGTCCCAATCCAAGAGTTTTTCTGGAGTTGGAGACTTTGATTCCAGTTCATCTTCATAGAGACTCTTTTTTAAGTCCCAGCCGAGCCCGGGAATAGTTTCCATTTGATACAGAAAAACGGGATCCTCTGCGGTGTATTCATAACTCTGATCATTCCAAGCTGAAATACAATACAAGCTCTCGTCCTCCTCCAGTAAAGTGGGTGGTTTGGCTGAGAAAACTAACAAAGTCAATGGAGATGACCAGGTCCTCCACCAAAACCACAGTGCACTTTGCATCTGGATGCAGAATAACATCAATATATCAATATTGATATATTGAACCAGCAACACACAGTCAGGGACAGAGATGAGGCTTTCTACCCCCCACCATGGGCCCAACAGGGAATCAACAGGAATTTAGGTGCAGTGACTGAGCACAAAAGGACAGATCGCAAAAATGCAAACTGGGTTTTACAAACCTCGAGACCAGTGATTATAATTGGGGACGAGAATCTGTCAAAAATAGTAGATTGTCCCAATGCACACGCAGATGGACGCCTTTCCAGAGGTGAACTTCTATCATGGTCCTAGATGGACAAGCAGAGGAAAAGCTTGCCAGACAGTGACGTGGCAAATGGGAGGGTCTGTGGAATGCCGTCCCAGAATATAATAATAATAATCATAATCCTTGCATTTTGATGTAGCGCTTTTCACGTCTTCTAGACGTCTCAAAGCGTTTCACAGAATATACTGTAAAGTGAATTGACTGTTTATTTGTGGGTGAAACACAGCAGCCAATTGCGCACAAACAGTCTTGGATTGAAATGACCAATTTTATTATTGTGTTTTTTTTTGGGAGGGATTATTATTAGGCATGTGGAGTAAGAAAACTTGCTCAAAGTTTTGCCCTGATCTACCTGGATTCAAACACAGGTCTCACACTTGTAAGGTGAGTGCTCTAACCACTGAGCTACTGCTGAATCAGGGTTAAGAGGTGGTGTTTCATCTTGAGTTTCTCTTGGATCCTAGAATACCAGGTTAGAGTCCCGTGAGTTATTAACGAGATCGGGTTAGAGATCCGTGAGTTACAACAAAAGTTAATAACGAGATCAGGTCCTGGGGAAGAATAAAAAATGGATCAGGAAAAACAGTCCCCACCTAGAGACTTTGTTGAAGGTTCAAAAGATCACATCACCCACAAAATGGGAAGCCAGACAGGGAGAGGCAGCAGAAAAATTAAAAGAGCCTAAAGTAGTAGCCTTGGTAGAGGGTCAGTCTGAAAAAGTGCAGAAAAATAATGGTTCACTGCAAGGTTAATTTGACAGGTAAAAGAAGGGGAAAAGGTAGAAACTCCATTCCAATGACAAAACCACCGATATAGATGGATTGTAAAGTTGACACTAAGAAGGGGACTAATACTAAAGAGTCAAATTTGGAAGAAAGGTTGGGACAAATGGTTACTTCTGAATTTCAATGGTTACAGATACTAAAATAAGTTGAAATGATTGATGTGATGGCTGAGGTAAAAGGGAATGGTGATGATTCCGATGAGGTTGATGGTGTGTTAGTTTGACCCACTCGAGGTGGGTCCTGGACATTTCAAAATCCCATAATTCTGGTTTGACTCACTTTGACCAAAAGAAAGAAAATCGCAAAGACTCATGGACTTGTTTGTTGAAATAAAGCCGACTCTATGGACTGTCGAGAACATTGGTAACAACAACAACAACTTAAATTTACAATAACAGTCCCACACCGGTCGGCATAAAACCAGTACATAAAGGATGACAAGAACAAAATGAGTACCGATCTTGAATTATTTCTGTTTTTAACCCTACAGCGAATGATAAAAACAAGCAGTTGAATGTCACAAATGCAAGGATTATTATTATATCAATGCAAGCCATTGGTGTTGTATATTTCCTTGACTTAAAGGAGTCTAGTTAATAGGCAAATAGATAAAGCCCATTCTGACAATGTGTCACATCTACTCTCTGTTTCAGATGAAGTTTTGGTTATTCATTAAATAAAAACTGAAATCCACGAGAATAAATGAGGTGTGTGTGGTGAGTGAGATTCTGTTGTTGACCTGCTAATAAACAGGCCAGGTTATGCACTGCTGCTATCAGACAGCAATTGCTTTTTATGAATAATATGACTAATGACAGTGTTCAAAAAACCCCGCTGGTACTCAGCTATGGTTAAGTGCTACCTCTCATCCAAGGCTTAATAGGATCTGACAGAATATGTGCATTAGAGCGTTATTTCAGTCGCTCCATTAAACCTCTCACACTTGCTCACACTTGTTCTCTGCTGGGGGAGAAGGAGGCCCTGGCTTCAGTGGAATGGACAGGTGAGGCCCTGGCCTCACCGGCCTGGACAGGCGAGGTCCTGGCCTCACCGGCCTGGACAGGTGATGCCCTGGCTTCACCGAAATGGACATGCGAGGCCCTGGCCTCACCGGCCTGGGCAGGCAATGCCATGGCTTCACCGGAATGGACAGGCGAGGTCCTGGCTTCACCGGACTGGACAGGCGAGGCCCTGGCATCACCAGCCTGGACAGTCGAACTCATAGCCTCACCTGCCTGGACAGGTGATGCTCAGCTTCACCGGAATGTGCAGTCGAGGCCCTGGCCTCACAGGCCTGGACAGGCAATGCTCTGGCCTCATCGGACTGTACAGCCGAGGCCCTGGCATCACCGGAATGGACAGTTGAGGTCCCAGCCTCACCTGGCTGGACAGGCGAAGCCCTGACTTCACCGGCCTGGACAGGTGAGGTCTTGGTATTACTGCCTGGACAGGCAAGGCCCTGGCCTCACGGGCCTGGACTGGCGAGGCCGTGGACTCACCGGAATGGGCAGTCGAGGACCTGGCTTCACCGGAATGGAGAGACGAGGCCCTGGCCTCACCAGCCTGGACAGACGAGGCCCTGGATTCACCGGCCTGGACAGACGAGGCCGTGGCCTCACCGGCTTGGACAGGCGAGGCCCTGGCTTCAACAGAATGGGCAGTCGAGGCCCTGGCCTCACCGGCCTGGACTGGCGAGGCCTTGGTATCACCGGCCTGGACAGGCGAGGCCCTGGCTTCACCGGTATGGACAGACGAAGCCCTGGCTTCACCGGTATGGACATGGCATGGCTGCTGCATTAGTTTAGACTTGTGGCTGTGCACAAAATATACAGTCACATCCTGTGAAGTACTTTGAGGTGCCTCGAAGAAATGATAAATCACAATATTAAAGGCAATGATTATTATTATTGTGATTATTATTAAGGGAGTAGCCAATTTTACGTATATGTATAACTGTTTTTCACGCTGCACTATTTACCTCTAAAAGAGCAAATTGTGTCTAGGTATCCTAGCCAACCAAATTGGCCGTTTATTTCAATGACTGTTTTTGGTACAATGCAAATTGCAAACTAGATGCCACATTGCTTAAACATTGTACAGTGATTACACTCTACACAGTAATTCCTCTGAAGCATGTTGAGGTATTTTGACGATGTGATAAGGTGCATTATCAAATGAAAGTTCACTCTGCATGAAAGGCACGATTTAAGTTTTGATTGTTGTTGCTGTGTTCAAGAAGTTCTGGATGCAATTATTTTGATCGACATGATCTATGTGAAACATCTGTAAGCATGCTTCCGTTTCATTGTATTTGTTAAACGTACTGAAAAGCGAAACCCCCAAACCCCCAAGCTTCCTGTGTTGATCGTACTTTACGTATTCGTATTTGCTGCTCGGCAAATAAATCCACATAACTTGGTCTTCCATTTGAAGCTTTTTGTTACTTTTAAAATACTGCACAATAATTTGAAACAGACCTGTAACTGAGATAATAATAATAATAATCCTTATCACATAGTTGAAACGCCTCGAAGCACTTTACAGAATATATGCTTATTTTGACTTATTAAGACTGCGTATTTTGTGTTATATTTTAGACGTTGAGATGTTGTGTATCACAATCGTGCAGTAAAAAGCTAATTTAAGCTGAGCCCTTTTTTGAACTCCATAAGAAATTTCTGGAGTCTTTGCCTTTCATATAGTTAACTGCAAATAACTGTTTTTTGTTGATTTTGGGGATTGTTAGGCATGGAAAGTGATCTGCCGTTCAACAGTGTACGGGGTAAGGAAAATTGCCTATGTTTTCTCCCTGCCAGGGGAATCAAACCCAGGTCCTCTGGCTTGTGAGGTATGTGCACTAATCTAACCACTACTTTACGGGACTCCTAAAATACAAACAGTATTTGGGGAATCGAAGAAAACAGCAAGACAGTTTGTGTGTGTGAAGTCCTCTTCAGTCAGGAACATTACCCTTAAATTAAATTACTCCAATCTTTTTTGCTATCTTTTGCCACCTGTGCAAACAAAATGACTTTTGTAATTTCACTCTGAGATTTTATTCATTGTTTGAGTGGAACAATGGTGAGGGACTTCCTTTTTTTGCTGCTCACTGTTTTGAGGATGAGAGGATACAAATGTAAGATTATAACTGAGAATTTGAAAGATTTCGCTCTTCGAGTGTCATCAGACTATAATGATAAGATAATAATAGTCCCTGCATTTTATACCAGCGTGCCAGAATGTTTCAAAGTGCTTCAGATGATTCACTGTTGAGGTGCAGTCACTGTGCATTTGTAGGTGGGCAGGGCAGCCAATTTGGATACAGCCTTGGCCCACAAATAGCCATGAAATAAATGACTATTTCATCCTGGAGCTCCTGCAGCTCAGTGGTTAGAGCACTCGCCTTACAAACGTGAGACCTGTGATGGAATCCAGGCAGATCAGGGCAAAACCTTGGGTAAGTTTCCTTACTCCACACACACACACACACACACGCCTAATAATATTCACTCCAAAAAACCACGATAATAAAATTGGTCATTTGAATCCACGAGTGTTTGTGGAGACGCTAAAATGCGCAATTGGCTGTCACATTTCGCCCACAAATATACAGTCAATTCACTTTATAGTATATTCTGTGAAGCACTTTGAGACATCTAGGAGATGTGAAAAGTGCTATACCAAATGCAAGTATCCTCAAGCTCACCTTCAAGACCATTCACAGCCTTGGCCCACCCCTATCTCTCCGACTTGCTGTCCCCCAAAGAGCTTCCCCACCCCCTCCGTTCAGCAGACTATGGCCTGCTCCATGTCCCCTGCCCGACCTGCCCTACCATCAGATGGGCTTTCAGCCTCTCTGCCCCCACACTCTGGAACTCCATCCCATAGTCCCTTCGCCTCGCTCCCTCTCTTGTCTCCTTCAAGGCCAGTCTCAAGACACTCTTCTTCAACCATGCCTTCTGCTGCCGTCCCAACTCTCTTCTTCCCCTCCTAACTCTCTCCCGCCCTTCCCTGCTACTCTGCGCCTCTCCCTTGCGTGGGCCTTGGCACTTTCTCCCAAAGTCTAGAGCTCTCACCTCGCAAATGAGAGGACCTGGATTTGATTACCGGGCAGAGAGTAACGTTAAACATGTTTTCTTAGTCCACCTGCCTGTTTACACAACTGTTTGTAGGATACTGCTGTGCGCAATTGCCTGCCGCGTTTCGCCCACATATACATAGTCCGTTTAGTATACTGTACAGTTCAGTTAACAGTATATTCTGTGAAGTGTTTTGAGACATCTAGAAGACGTGAAAAGAGTTATAGCAAATGCAAGGATTATCATTATTATTTCCCGAGAAGTAAGTAGTAACCTGGTTGTTAGTCGATTGGCGGATCACTTTTCCTGGGTAATAAGCCCTTAAAAATAATTCAAAATTCAAAAATAATTAGCTGCCGCATTTCACCCATAATGTATGCAGTTAATTCACTTTACAGAAGGTTCTGTGAAGCGCTTTGAGATGTCTCGAAGATTTGAAAAGCCCCTTATCAAATGCAAGGATAATTGTTTATTATAATGAATTGTCAGGATTGGCTGCTGGGCATATAAGAGGTAATAAAATAATTACTTCTGGAGCAAGGGTAAGAGGGCCATGAGCTAAAAAGACATAAGGAAGGACTAATGAATTGAGATTCAAATACATGTCTTCTTTGGAGGATCAAACGTTGGTATTCATACAATGGGTTAAACAGCCTCCTACTTTGTTGGAAATGTATGGTCCTGTTATCAAGATTCCGCACGAAAAGAGCATCTTACACAAGTAGGAATTCTCACGCTTTATTAAATATATTTAGAATGAAATCACAACCGAGGGAATAACAATATTGATCTAGTATCTAAACCAAAGTCTCCAGGTGATGCAGGGAAGAGTGGATCGAAATTCATTCAGACAGATGGAAGAAAGATCTCTTCCCAATGCTGTCGGGAATCACTATCACGCTCCACTAAAATACACTTAATGTATTAATAATCTTAAAATGCCCCAGATAAAAGTGGCAATCCACTTCACTGCTGTCTGCGGGATATTGTTGTGTGCAAATTGGCTGCTGTGTTTTCCTACAAAAAATGATCAATCGATTATTTTTTTTGAGGGATTATTAGTAGGCGTACGAGTGGAGTAAGGACACTTGCCCAAGGTTTCGCCCTGACCTGCCTGGATTCGAAACACAGGTCTCACACTTGTAGGCAAATGCTCTAATCACTGAGCTACAGGACTGATTGTTTGTAAAACCAAACAGTTAACAATTCTGACTGCCAGCAATCCTAAATTATCATATTTTATCCTCCAAGGCATCCAGCAGAGTAGAAACAGTTGCTATGACACTTTTCATTTGTCATTTTAGTTGCATTACGAGTGATGATATTAAGTTGTCATTTCTTCATAAGGAGATAATTGGCACAGAACATGTGATACGTAAGGGAAAAACTATTTGATGGCTATATATAAAAAACACATTACTGCACTTACATGGAGTCCTGTAGTTCAGTGGTTAGAGCACTCGCATTACAAGCCTGAGACCTGTGTTCGAATCCCGGCAGATCAGGGCAAAACTTTGGGCAAGTTTCCTTACACCACATGCCTGATACTAATCCCTCCCCAAAAAACCCCCACAATAATAAAAATTGGTCATTTCAATCCACAACTGTTTGTGGGACACTGCTGTGTACAAACGCTGCCGCATTGCGCCCACAAATCTAGTCAATTCACTTTACAGTATATTCTGTGAAGTGCTTTGCGGTGTTGATAAGATATGAAAAGCGCTATATCAAATGCAAGGATTATTATAATATTATAATTCGGGCTTCACAGCATCGTTCAAATCAACCGTCATCAACTCTCTTTCAAATCTGCAACTCACTCTTCCCATAACCGTAATTCTCGCACCATCCCTATTCAATTGTCACTTATATCGTTATAGCAAATATGCAACACGCCTGCTAAGGTTGATGTTAAAAATTTCAGAGAAAAATCTAAAGTTTCATTACCAATTGCGTTACAAATTCAGAGTGGCTATACAACAACAACAACAAGTTACATTTATAGTGCGCCTTTCACATCTGGAAGACTTCCCAAGGCGCTCAACAGTCAGCGGTTTGGTCCCAGCTATAGGGTGGAAATCAATATTTTATCGCATTTGCTATGGAGTCTTATCCACCACTGTTTATTAGCCACTGCTGTGTGCAACTCTCTTCTGCGATTCGCCCATGAAATATACAGTCAATCCACTTTACAGTATATTCTGTGAAGCGTTTTAAGACGGCTCGAAGACGCCAAATCAAATGCAAGGATTATTATTTTTATTCTCCTGTTTGAATAATCTTTGCATCAGCGTTAAGTGTCTTGAGGACAACATCCATTTAGAGTTCCTGATACAGTCAACAGTTCCACAAGGTAATTAGCTAAATAAACATTAATAAAGGCCTGATTTTCCCTGCAATGGAGGTTGACACCAGTTTTGGCACAAGCACAATGTGAAATCTAATGTTGTGCAATTTTCCTCTTGTATCAAAGCTGTTCTTAATTATACTGAAATCAGTTGCTGTCAGTCTGGCTGTGATACAAATTAAGTCAGTGCTACTGTAGCCATTTACTCTTGATGAACATGGGAGGACAAGCTATTCTGTGTGCAGGCCCTCTCAGAGGTTCAGAGAGGCTTTTGAGGCTTTTCCAACTTTGAGGCCCCTGGCCATATATAAAAAAAGGTTAAGTTCCAAATCACGGCCTCACCATATTTAATAACTACAATATAAGGAAATTATAATTTTTTTTTAAACGAACCTAATAAACACGTGAGGAAATGTCAAATCCTGTTTTATTTTTAAAAATAAAAATGAGGTTATGCCTAATTAAACTTCATAGTCCGAAAACAACAAGTCGCAAAACTTAACAAATGCCCCCCAAAAATTAACAAGTGCCTAAATTTGAGACCCCCCCGCTTTGAGCTTGAAGCCCAGGCCAAATGGCCCTCCTGGCCTCCACTGTGATTGGTCCTGTGTGTATGCTGACACTCCTGTGCAGTGTTGGGGGAGCACTGTATGTACTGTCAGAGAGACTGTCCTTCAGATGAGCCTGAGGTTCCATTCCGTCCCGGATGCTCGGATACATTTGCCTCCCGCTCTTGGAACTCGCTCCCTAAATCCCAACCCCCATTCTCAATCTGTTTTCAAAACCCCTCTAAAAGCTTATCTCTTTGCCTATGTCTTTGACCTCTGCCCACATACCCTTCTTCTCCCATTCTGCTCAACCTCCCTCCTCTCCATCTCGGTGAAGTGGTTTGAGACTTTTTACTTTGTATAACTGCAAATTAGTGTTTTTAGAAGGTACAAAACAGCGTAAGTGCCTCTCACCACAAATGAAAGTTTATTCCATCTACTTTACAATTAAAAAAATCACGTAGACAAAGGAACAGAGATCATCCTTGTTGCATTATTAATCACCTGACAGATTCAAAGAGCCTCACACTTCTAAACTACAGCAGTCTGTTTGATCTATGTTGGCTTTTCTATTGATGAGAGAAGAGCTAAACAAACGTATGCAGAGATGCAGACAGAAACGGGGTCAGCCTGGCTCCTTCGATAGCAGTCTCTCCCCTGAGTCAGAAGTTCTGTGGGTTCAAGCCCCATGTTGGGACCTATGAAAGCATACAGTCTAGGCTGACCTTCCATTGCCGGGATGGGAGGGAGGGCACCTCATCATCGGAAATGTCGCCCTTCGAATTTTAAACTGAGGTTTCCATTGCTCAAGCGGACATTAAAGACCTAGCACTATTCGAAAAGAGAAGTGGGTTTCTCCCAGTGCCCTCACCCACAATCCCCCAAATAAAATTAGTCATTTCACTCCACGGCCCTTTGTGGGAAGTTGCTGTGAGAAATTTGCAGTGCATCCTGTGAAGCGCTTTGAGACGTCTTGATGATATGAAAAAGTGCTGTATAATAATAATCCTTGCATTTGATATAGAGCTTTTCACTTCTCCTAGACGCCTAAAAGTGCTTCACAGAATATACTGTAAAGTGAAGTTACTATATTTGTGGGTAAAACGCGGCAGCCAATTGCACAGGCAGTGTTCCACAAACGTGGTGGATCGAAATAACCAATTTATTATTGTTTTTTTTGTGGGGTTAGTATCAAGTGTGTTGAGTAACACAGAAGGTTTTGCCCTGCCTGGAATTGAACTCGGGTCTCTCGCTTGCAACGCGAGCGCTCTAACCACTGAGCCACAGGATTATTGTTATTATCATTGTACGTTGCACTGCGCTTTGTTTCATCCTGACGTATGGTCAAGAGACATGAACATAGGTGAGTGTTTAGTAGTCAAACCGATGCAAGTATGCTTGCACATGCTCAACTGCAGGAAATGGTTTATAGGACAATACACCGACTCATACCAGGGCCGTACGCAGGATTTTTAATGGGGGGGTGCGAATTGCTAGTGATGGGACCAACAATGGCCGGGGGCTTGGGGGCTGCCCCCGAAGCCCCCTCGAGGCTCCGACGTTTTACACAGTTTGAGGTCTTATTTAATCGGTTCAGAAGATCCAATATGAACGGTAAATGTTTCATGCCCTTGGTGTTTAAGAGCATCATTATTTATTCAGTGTTTTTATTTTCCCCGGTAGTCCGTGTCTAAATTTTGTGGGAAGGTCGAATTGTGTTCGCCGATAAAAGCAAACACGATTGTTGACTTGATGATGGAAGGAATGTGAACGATAAAGTAAATTACAATCCAATTAAAACAGTACAATGACGAATGCTTGATAAATGTATGCGTATAAGAGAAAATGATCATAAACTACAGATTGACAGTAATTAATAAGTTGTTCTGCATTGTTATCCTAAGACTCAATTTCTTTCGGACTGTAATGAACAATAATGTAATAATCACTGCGGATTATATCATGGCCGATGATTGTGATGATATGGTTCTGTATTCTAGGTGAGGTATATTTAGAATACAGCTTCGGCAACTGTTCTTATGATATGTCGATTTCTTTAAATGTTTTTCTTCTTTTCATCGACCAAACAAATGTCTATCTTATGTTGTGGGTTCGCAACAGAGTCGCGCATTGATGCCGATCTAATCATAGAATTTACGTGATAACCATTTCGTTCATGTTCCTTCGCCTTCCCGTTTAGTTTGTAAAACATGGTAAAGGGTGTATTAACAAATGCCCCCATCCGTTTCCTCTCACTTGTTTGGACCATCAGTGCACAGTGAATGCAAAAGGCAGCATCTAATGAAGGACTGTAGACCATCCATTTATAATCTCGCAAGTATCTCATCTTGAACTGGCGCTGACAATGGTGAAGGAACCGTGACGGGAAAATGTAATCTTCAGATGGGATGAAGTGGCTTGTCAAGAGATGGTATTTATATGCAACATCAAGTTTTTCAATTGCATTGGTCAACTCCTCAGGGCTCAGAGTAGCATTTATGATGTTTCCGATATCATTAACGAAATGAGTAGACCTATGTTGTATAATTATAAGGGGCTCGGCAACTTCAGCAGAATGCTGGACACTTACGCAAACCTTGACCAGGAGATTAGGTGACTCATGAGGTATATACCAGGCTTCTAAGAGACGCCCTGAACGTTTACTGGCGACAGCATCTGACAAATAGTGAGCTATATGGTACACTACCACACTGGTATCACAGACATTACTGCAGACGCGTCTTAGGTTTAGCGGACATAGCTGGAGAAGCCGGGAGGAAACTGTCCATAGTGCTATCCTATTGGAACCATTGCACGGTCACAGAAGACGAGGTAGACCGACCCTAACCTACATCGATACTCTGGAGCGCGATTCGGGTATTGGCAGGCAGGAGTTGTCAGGCTGCATGGAGAGAAGGGATCAGTGGAGAAGTGTGGTTGTCAATGCCCGAGTTCGCTCAATCAGATGATGGTGAAACTATTTTTATGCCAAATTCGTGCGACATTGATGTTTTTTCACTCTGGGTACAACACTGAATGTGAAATAAAGTAGCATTGTTTATCTTTGCGGTCATATTTATTTGCATGCCAGTGGACGTCTCTAAAAGCAATTTTTAATTACAGGAATACATTTTTAATAATATAAATCAAATGTGATAATCAAGATAAAATAAGAAACGTGATATTTCAGAAACACGCCTATCAAAACTTAAGTCATTTTTACTTACATTTATCAGATTAAAATACGATTTCAGCTTCCACAAAGTGGTGCTACCTTTTTATGTAGTGACTGTGTATGGGATGATTTCCGATTGACACACCACGTAGACATAGGCGCTAAAGCATAGGCCTACGTCCATGAGTATCTTTTTTAACCCGGAAAATGTGGACCTTTTATAATTTGGGGGGGTGCGTACGCACCCGTCGCACCCCCCCTGCGTACGGGCCTGCATACAGTTTGTTTATAACAAAAGGCTGAAAGGTTTTGCGGCTTTTCAATTTCAATTGTATTTTTAAAATCAATTTCAAGGGCAAGCATTAGCACTAAAAATCAAACTGTTTCAAAGCTATAATTAAATTTTGAGCATCCTTAAGTTCAGACACTTTTGAAGGTTGCATTGGTGTAGCATTTAACACACCAGATAATGGTCAATTCCTCCTGGGGATTTACACCTCTTCCTAGCGGCATTTCTTTGTGTAATTGTACTATGTGGCATTGAACGAGTCACGTCATACAGCCAGACAATCTGAGTTGATCTCGGCTGAGGAGGCAATAAGGATTCTACAACTAGCCTCTAATCTCCAAACTAAAGAGAAGAAACATCGGCAAGGGTCTTATGTCCGGCCGATCATTGTATTACAGTATCTTGAATGCATAATATTAACAATAATCTTTAGATTTGGCCTTTCATATGGGGAGAAAGTCCTGTAGCTCAGTAGCTCTCACAAATGAGAGACCTGGTTTTGATTCCCAGTAGGGAAAAACGTTATAATAATAATCTTTGCATTTGATATAGCGCTTTTCACGTCTTCTAGACATTGGGCAAGTTTCCTTAATCCCCACGCCTGGTTACTTAGCAATAAGTAGGAACCAGCTGTTAGTCGATTGGTGGTTCGCCTCTCCCCGGGGTAATAATTCCTTTAAAAAACATTGGTCACTCAATCCATGACTGTTTGTGAAACATTGTTGTGCCGCATTTCGCCCACAAAATGTACAGTCAATTCACTTTACAGTATATTCTGTGAAGCGCTTTGAGATGGCTTGAAGACGTGATAAGGCACTGTATCAAATGCAACGATTATTCTTATATTATTATATATATTTCCATTATGCATCATTGTTATTTCGAGAACAACACATCCACCGATTCACAGTTGTAAATTTTGTTTGCTCATTAGTGATTTGCTGCAAAGCCAGGAAATTGTTTCCCTCTGCGTCTTTGTTTATCTTCACTTTCATTAACTCTAGCGTGTTCTAACCTAATTTAATAATTCAAATCTCTTGAAAATGTCGCTGTTTCAATTTGCTTTCCCTTTCAAACCATTTTGAATAAGTAGGTGGTTTCCTTTGCAAATTTTAATCAACTTCTGTCTGCTTTTATATCAGCATCTATTTTGTACGCTCCCAGTTTAATTGCCTAGACCCAGATTTAATAAGTTTCTCGAAGCACCTAAAGATGATTCTCTTGATAACCTGCTAAGATATAAACCATTTGGTCTCCAAGAAGTGGAATATTTTTGTTGCAGAAAACTTGCAAACCAGCTTCAAAATTAACACTATAGTTTAGAGTTTGCAAAATGGATGCTGTGGATCATGTAAAATACCAAATAAATAAAGTAAATCTAGAGCCAGAGAATTTCTCCCTATATGCTTTAGTTTATTGTGTGTGTGAGCGGTGGTGGCGGGGGGTGGGGCGGGGGGTGGGTGGGTGGGGGGGGGGGGGGGGTGGGGGGGGGGGGTGTAGGGGGGGATTTGGGAGCAGAATTTAATTTTCAAAACCTTAGTCATTATTCAATTATATTTGTTGTATCTAATGCTAAGAATGTTGGGGTCTATATTTGGGGTATTTCTTAACAGGATTGCTTAATTGGCAAACAAACTGGCACAAAAGGTGATTGCATATATCACCTCAACCAAGCATTCTGACTGTGTGTCTGTCTGACATTGAGACCTGGACAAGGGACAACTTCCTCCAAATAAACATCAACAAGACGGAGGCCCTCCTGATTGGTTCGCGTCAGTGCCTCCGCATATCAGGCCCTGGCAACATCAGCATTCAAGGCTGCTCTCTCCACCTCTCAAAGGCAGTCAGGAATCTGGGTGTTTGTTCGACCCCGAACTATGCTTCCTCCCCCACAAATGCGCGCCATGACCAGTACAGCCTTCCACCACTTCCGTAATATTGCCAGACTCCGCCACTACCTCACCCCACCATGCTGCCAAAATACTCATCCACGCATTCATCACATCTAGGCTCAACTACGGGAACTCTCTCCTCGTCGGCCTTCCCAGCTCCTCCGTTCACAAGCTGCAGATTATTCAGAACTCTGCAGCTCGTGTACTCTCCCACACTAGGCTCCATGACCACATCACTCCCGCCCTTGCCCATCTCTAATGGCTCCCCATCCCCCAAAGGATCAAATTCAAGATCCTTGTCCTCACTTTCAAGGCCATTCACGGCCATATCCCCGCTTATCTCTCCGACCTGTTGTCTCCCTATCAGCCCGCCTGTCCCCTCCATTCAGTGACCTCTGGCGTGCTCCACATCCCCTGCAATCCCTTCGCCTCGCTTCATCCCTTTCCTCCTTCAAGGCCGGTCTCAAGACCTTCCTCTTCGACCACGCCTTCTGTCGCTTCCCTCCCACCCACTACTCGGTCCCGACCTAACTGTTCAGCGCCTTGAGACGTCCTCCCGATGTGAAAGGCACTCTATAAATGTAATTTTGTTGTTGTTGTTGTTATTGAATGATTGTTACATAATTTAACAAGTCTGCTTTCAGTTTATGTTCTAATATTTGATCACACAAAGTTTACTACAGCTACCATTGTCATTTCACCAAAAATCGGTTTGAATGAAGAAGGCCTTTTGGCTCATTTGATCTCATCCCATTATAGCATCAAACTGTTCTTTAAATGGGTCCAGTGTCCTGGCATCTCCGACAGAACATTCGCTGGATGGTCAGCCTGGTTCTGGGTGACAACAACAATAATAATAATCCTTGGATCGGGTTTAGAGCCTTATCACATCTTCGAGCGCTTCACAGAATATACTGTAAAGTGAATTGACGGTGTATTTGTGGGCAAATTGCTGCAGCCAATAGTACACAGCAATGTCCCGTAAATAGTTGTGGATTGGTTGACTAAATTATTATTACGATTATTATTATTATTTTAGCGGGCTGTAGCCGAGGAGTAGAGTCAAAATGCAAAGTTTGTTTAAAAAAAGTTGTTGAAGTAAACTAGCAATACAATAACCAGAGGGTCAATTGTGTTACCTCGGATGTCAGTGTTTCCGAATGTCCAAGTGACATTGTAGGTAAACATCCCAAATCCATACCAATCATCGTAAAAATCCATTTCTCAGGTTAAACTGGCACTAAAGTTAACAGTGCAACCTTGAGTTCTGGACTCAACTGCTCTATTTAAGGCTCATTGAATGTCATCATTTTAATGAGATTTGATAAGACTCTCTTTTCTCTCCACTTGTACCCTATCCCAGCCTTCCCTAATTCAGATTGATCCATGAGACTGCAGACATTTCACTCGGCAATTAGCCAGGGGGTGTGTTACTTTCAGAGGTTGAAAGGCAGAGCAATTTTCCAGTACAGACCAACAGACCTGTCTCTCTTCCTCTGCCCTGGAATGGTAGAGGTGAAAATTGCAAAGTGTGATGTGATTATGCGAATGCCTTGCTCGTTGACCTTCCCAATTCCTCCCTCCACAGGCTGCAGATAATCCAGAACTCTGCGGGCCTTGTCCTCTACCGTTCTAAACTCCGTGTCCCCCATCTCTCCCATCCTTGTCCGACTCCATTAGCTCCCCATCATCCAGAGGATCCAATTCAAGATCCTGGTCCTCACATTTAAAGCCCTCCATAACCTCGCCCCACTCTACATCCGTGACTTCCTATCCCCTTATCAAACTGCCCGTACAATCCATTCAGCAGGCTCTGGCCTGCTCCACATCCCCCGACCCACCCGCCCAACCATTGGCGGGCAAGCCTTCAGTCACTCTGCCCCTAACCCCTGGAACTCCTTCCCAAAGTCCCTCCGCCTTGTCCCCTCCCTGGCCTCCTTCAAGTCTCGCCTCAAGATTCTCCTGTTTGATGGACCCATCGGCTACTCCTCCCCCCCCTTTCCCTCCCCCACTGTCCTCAGCTCGGTCTGAAGCATTAACTATCCAGTGCCTTGGGACATCCTCCTGACGTGAAAGCTGCTATACAAATGTAATTTTGTTGTTGTTGTTGATAAGTAGCACTGATGTGGGTGAGACCTACCTGTCCATGGCCAGTGAACCAGACGCCTTTTTGCAGACTCATCAAACTGTTTGATTCGCAAATACCAGACTCATTTAGGAAGCAGGTTTGGTGCTGGAATGAGATGATGGTAGAAGATGGATATTACAGTAGGAGATGATCAAATAGGAATGAAAGAAGCATTAGCATGGCTGGTAAGTATAATACACAATACAGTTGGGTAAACCAATTTAGGTTAATGCAGTCTGTGCACAGTTCCTTTTGTGCAAAAGCTAAAAGGAGTCATAGTGTTTTCAATGCTCCTTCACTTGCAACAATGCTTTCCCCGTGATACATTTCCTGACTTTAATTTGCTTACATTCCTTGAACCCGAATAGAATTGCATGTAGTGATTTTGAACGTCATTAACATTCTATCCCAAGGTCCACAACAATTATACCATGGTCAGGCATTTGGAATGTTTTTTTTATTTGAAATGCGTAAATTAAACATTGTACAACCTTGTGAGACATAAAGCAGCGCTTCGCTCGCTGTTTGATCATCAAAACTGTCCACCTACATGAAAAGTGTAATTATTTGATCTCGGGCTGAAATTCATCACAAGCTGCTAAAATGAACAAGTCACATTATCCTCGCCTCACAGTGTCTAATTACATTTATGAAGATTAAAGATGAGATAGGAGAAGTTTGTTCGATTCACGCTGGAGAAGACCTTTGATGGGTCAAATAACTTCTCATTCATATTGCGTTACACAGAACTCTTTAAAACAAAAGTAATAATACATTGCTTGCATTTGAATACAGCACCTTTCATGTCAGGAGGATGTTTTGCAGGATAAACTGCAAAGTGGACTGTATATTTTGTGGGCAACCAATTTGTGCACAGCAAGATTCCACATACAGCCACAAAGTGAATTTTTTCTGGGGAGAATATTGTCTAGGACACCATGAGTCCTAGTCCTAGTCCTTCTGTTTTCCAATAATATCAAGGGATCTTTCAAGCCTCAGCTTAACGTCTCACCTGAAGGACAACACCGCAAAATACACAAACTTTACAGTGAATGTGTAATGAAGCACTTTGAGATGTTCTCCTGCTGTGAGACGCCATGTATCAACGCAAAGATTATTAGGAATATGTGCATCAGCCAGAATTGTCAAGTGCTTGGGGACATCCTTTTGACTGAAATAAGTGTAAATTGGAATTGTAGATAAGATTGTGTATGCATGCAGATATTTGAAGCCACTACATGTTTACAACAAATGCTAGGAAATATTTGTGGAAAATGTATTACTGGGATTGTACATTTAGTTCTCGCTTAATGTTGTAGTTGTGTTCTTGAACAGCGCGACTTGAAGCGAAGCAACGTTAAGCGAAAACATTTTTCCCATAAGAATTAATATATAAACTGGAGTTAGGTTATTTGGGACATTTTTCGTCAAAATTTTCCAAAAAAACTTATCACTTGAAATACATGTACATTCACAAACATAAAATATGAAATATAAAAATATGTAAATTTAAATAACATCACTCTCATGGCATCAAAACATCTCATTTCATTTAGAGTTTTTTTTTATTACCAGACTCACCACTGTCACTGGGTGTTTTTGATTCATGTTTATAGAGGATTGCACAGATAAATCACAATGTAAAAAATATTACCGATCTCACACCTGTGCACAAACTTAAAATGGCGACATTAAGACTGTGGATGGATGCTGTGTCAGGATACCAATGCTATGCTTCCCAAAGTACAGTAGTTTGTTTCCACCCACTGGTGAATGATGTAATAATGAATGCCGCAACGTTAACTGGATATATATGACTATATATCAGCAGTGTAATAACGAAACAATGTTAACCGAGGCAACGTTAAGCAGGGTCTACATTCCCACAGATCATGGTTTGTGGGAATGAATATAGAATTTAGTACAAAAAACAATTGGGTTAAATCCTTCCTCTTTTTCTTCCTTCCCAAAGGAACAGATCCTTAATTTGCACAGACTCCAACTTTACTCTTGGAATCCTGATAAAATACATCAGAAGGTGGCTGACAGACTGAAGTTTTGTTCAATCAACAAGGATATGGAGTCATCTTCCCAACTGAAATGCTGACATCATACTTATGTATCTGTCGTGAAAAGGGAAGACATTTCCTTATGGGACTGTGGAGTTCACTCCCTCAAAATTCTTTTGACTTAGAGACAGTGCAGTTGCTTCCAGACTCATCGAGATAGAAGAGGAGATATGTTTAGAGTTGTAAAGTACAATTTTAGGATATTTTTCGTTACTGGGGGAGGTGGGTGGGTAATTCATGTCTGGAACTGCTTGACAAAAAGAGCGACTAAAGCAATGATACTGGAATGATTTAAGAAACAGCTCAATGTTGTGCTGGGGTGGGAGGATGGACAATACAGTGGGAATTCTGGCAGGATGAGATCAGATGAGCAGAATGGCCTTCTCTATCCAAACCAATCTTGTGATATTGTGTGTGTTTAAGAGAGAGACGAACATGAATATTTGGGCCAGATAACCAGTGGGGGTGGGGGAGGGGCAGGGGGGGGGGGGGGGGGGGCGGTAGAGCAGGAAGAAAATATGGTGTAGGTTGAATGGGCTTAATGGCCTCCTCCAGTTCCTAACACAGGTTCACAGTGTGAAACATATTATAGCACAGTTCTAAAGGATTTTTAGATTTTCTTGTTGGCGAAAAGTCACAATTCATCACTTTGATGCATTCTGGAGCGTTACAAAATCAATGCTGCTCTTCATAGAAGGGGCACATTGGCATTTACGTAAACTCACACTGTGACCAAATTGTTTAAGTCTGTGCACGTCTTGTTAGCATATTTGCAGCATATTACTCCACCTCCTACCCCCCTCACCCCAACCCACACACACAAACACACACATTATTCAGTGAAATGGAAGTTATTGCCTAGAGAAGAAAGTTTAGCACACTGTTGATAAAGCATTTAGAAAAGAGCGCATGAGAGTGATATGGTGAACAACAACAACAAAATTACATTTGTAAAGCACCTTTCACATCGGGAGGACATCCCATGGAGCTGGAGTGTCAGGGGTTGGTACCCGAGCATGGGGGGATGTGGTGGGAGTAGGGTTTGGATGAGGGAGGGCAGAGAGGTAGGACAGTAGCTGAACGTGCGGTTGAAGAGGAAGGTCTTGAGACCGGCCTTGAAAGATGCAAGGGAGGGAGCAAGGCAAAGGGACTGTGGGTTGGGGTTCCAAAGGTTGGGGGGGCAGAGAGGCTAAAAGCTTGGCGACTGATGGTAGTGTGGGTTAGGCAGGAGAAATGGAGCAGACTGGAGCTTGCTGAATGGAGGGAATGGACAGGTTGATAGGGAGTTAGCAGATCAGAGAGGTAGGAGGGGACAAGGCCATGGAGCGCCATGAAAGTGAGGATGAAGATCCTGAATTTGATCCTCTGAGGAATGGGGAGCCAGTGGAGCCAGGCGAGGGAGGGAGTGATGGGGTCATGGAACGAGCTGCAGTGTTTTTTTTGATGATCTGCGACTTGTAGAGGGAAGAGTTGAGGAGGCTGACAAGGAGGGAGTTTCCATAGCCGAGCCTTGAGTTGAAGACGGTAGAGGAGAACTGACAAATTAAGATCACACGCAGGAGACGCAAAAGAGGCACAGTTTGATGATTAAAATATGACCAATTGAACCATGTGTCAACTGGCTTGCTTGGTGGCACTCTTACCTTTGAGTCAGAAGGTTGTGGGTTCAAGCCCCACATGAGACAACAACAACAAATTACATTTGTATAGCCACACACTAGGAAAGTGCTGGATCATTGGTTGGTATAATACGAAGCCGAGATCCCATCTGTCTGTTCAGGTGAATGTCCGGGATCCCATTGAGCGATTTGAAAAGAGAAGGGAGTTTCTCTCCAGTGTCCAGACAGACAGGTAACAATTGATCATTCACTTAGTGAATTTGGGGCATCCTCCTGACGTGAAAGGCGCTATACAAATGTCATTTTGTTGTTTTTAGTGTTCATGTATAGGATATTGCTGTGTGCAAAACGGCTGCTGTGTTCGCCTCCCAAAATTCGCAGTCGCCGAAATTCACAGTAAATTCCGTAGTGCTTTGACAATGTGACAAGGTACAAGATTATTTATTTCTATAGCCTACTGTGTAAGGACATCTTTTAAGTAGGTTTGTTAATGAACATTGCATAGTTGAAAAGGAGAGGGCCAAGGACAGAGCCCTGAGAGACGCCACACTTGACGGAGCAGGGGCTGGAGGTGAAGCCATTAGTAGGGACAAAGCGGAGATGGTGAGAGAGGTAAGATTCGTACCAGCCAAGGGCAGATCCATGAAGATTGAGCTGAGAGGAAAGGTGGCATAGGATAGATAGAGTGGTTGATGGTGGAAGATGGCAGAGAAGTCAAGGAATCCGAGGAGGCAGAGAGAGGCCTGGCCGCAGACGTTCAGAATGTCAAAAGAGACTTTGACCAGAGCTTGGATGTGAGTTTGCTCGAAGAGAGAATGGCGGGAAAGAAAGATCAAAGCTGGGATGCGACAACTCGTTCCAGGGCCTTGGAGAGGAATGGGAGTTTGGAGTCCTGTAGCTCAGTGGTTACAGCACTCGACTTACAAACGAGATACCTGGGTTCAATTCCAGGCAGGGCAAAACCTTGGGCAAATTTCCTTACTCCACACTCCCAATAATAATCCCTCAAAAAACAAGAATAAATTGATCATTTCAATCCATGATTATTTGTGGGACACTGCTGTGGGCAATTGGCTGCCACGTTTCGCTCACAAATATACAGTCAATTCACTTTACAGTATATTCTGTGAAGCGCTTTGAGACGTCTGGAAGATGTGAAAAGAGCTATATCAAATGCAAGGATTATTATTATTATTATACTTCAGCTGTTCCTGTAGGGCATTCAGAGGCTGAAGTCTTCTTTTGCTGCTAATACAGTTTTAATTATCTAATGTTTATTTTCTGGGCTGTAATCACACACACACATACACACACTTTCACACATGCTCATGTATGCTTGCATTCACAAATACGCTCACACAAGTCACATTCCCACACACACAATTATACACACTATCATACACGTTGATTCACACACACGTTCACATACACATATATATATTTTCATTCACATGCTCACATTCTCAATTGTCCATAAAATATGCAGTCACTACACTTTACAGTATATTCTGTGAAGTGCTTTGAGATGTCTAAAAGACATGATAAGGCACTGTATCGGGTGCAAAGAATATTTTACTACAGTATTTACACATTCACACATTGCACTTTCATTCACACACAAAAGTGAGTCATGTAGACAATCACTCATGTAGACACTCAATCACATTTCTTAGCTGGTCAAACACCACCACTATCGCTAATTCACACTCTGAAGTCTCAGACCTGCCCTAACTGCTCTCCGGTTTTGGAAAGCAGGAGGTGTTGCTTATCACGGCTGCTAGGAACCCTTAAGAAGCAACAATGAGGAGCTAATTTTTAGTGGATTGTACCCACAGAACTGTTTCAGGGCATATTTTCTTTTGCTGTAAAGGTATTGAGAAGACAAACAGGATGGAGAGTACAGCAACAACTTGTGTCCTTCACGCGGGCCAGCGTCTCGGAGCGCTTAACAGAGGCAGAGCATGAGAAAGAGCTCGGGTGTGGGAGGAGGTGACCATAAGCACGGCCCAAGTGGAGGGTCTTCGATCGTGATCTAAAAGAGGGGAAGGAGTGGAGAAGGTGGAAGAATTGGGAGGGAGTTTCGAAGCTTCGAGATACAGTACCGACTGATCGGCAAATCAGCATGGCACAAGGAAGTCAAAGGAAACAAAGCAAAAAAGTGACATTTGGTTTGCTTCCATGATGCTACCCGTGGAATACCTCTGAAGCTGTTCAATAGAACAAATATCACGTAGAAGAGTAAAACGCCTTTCCCCAAATTGAACATTTGGGACAAATAATTTGCCCAAATAAATAGGAAAGTGGTGGCAGTGGAATACATTTTGAATAAGTTGTTTTAATTAAATTGAACTTCAATGTATAGAGCAGCTTGAGGTAAGAGTAAGAGTGTTCAGCTTTAACGATTTGATACAGAATTTCAATAAGGCTGGCGGGCGTTTGATGTAAAGGCTGCGAGTTGCTTTGTCAGTTACAATATACAGTATATGCAAAGCCATCCATAACCAGTGGTGTATGCTTTACACTGGGAATTACCCTTATAAAGATATATTGAAAAGTCCACAGCTTTTTATAGTTTATCATAAAATAATCCTTTACAGTGGCATTATTAAGGTTTCACATGAAGCATACAAAATTCCCTCCCCTTGGGGCAAATCTAAAGTCACCATTGCCACTCGCATTCACTTAGCACTCAGCTTCATCTACGTTTACTGCTGCTGTGGTGGGAAGCTGATTGGAATTATTCTAATTTATTGCTCAAACAAATAGAAGCCTCTCGACCTTTGTAAGTAAACCAATGTCTTGCATTGCTTTACCAAGAACCTGGTGAAATAGTGCGGCAAAAACCACACCTTTACAATATATTCAGTGAAGAGCTCTAGAAGATGTGATAAGGTGCTTTATATCAAATGCAAGGATTATTATTTATTATTAGGCAAGTTTCTTTACTCCACATGCCTCTGTTTATCCAGCAGTAAATAGGAACGAATGAATTGTGTATAAGGTACGAGTACAGTGGATTCTGAGATCAAAGTTTCTCTTACAGGCACTAAATTTCCTTCCAAAGAAACCATGCCCACAGGCCTGTGCTATTATACTTGCACAGAGTTTGTTTTCTATGCACGGCATGCTCGTCAATGAGAGGGATAGACTGAACAAACTAACAACACAATTCACAAGTCAATGCTGGGGAAATGGAACAGTTTCAGCGCCCCAGGGACATCCTCCCAACGTGAAAAGCGCTACACAAATGTAATTTTGTAGTTGTTGCTTCTATGTGTAGCTTCTAGTTTCAGCATCAAACACTTCAAAGAGGGATGGGGGGGGGGGGGGGGGGGGGGGGGTGGATGTAGTGTAGGTTAAGAGTCAGAGTAAGATCTCTACTGAAACCCCTTTAAAACTGTGTCAGTCTGCTCAGTTGGCAGCAATCCGAGTCAAAAGGTAGGAGGGGCATTCGATAGTCCGAAGGTTCGATAGTCCGAACACACAAATTTCCTATTCCCAGGGCGGTTACCATGGTTACCGCTCGATAGTCCGAAAATAAGATTCATTAATCCGAACATTTGGTGCGATAGTCTGACGGTTGATTAGTCCAAATGTTAGGGTTATGGTTAGGGTTAGGGGAAGCTTCGGACTAACGAACCTTCGGTCTAATGAACCTTCAGACTAATGAACCTTCGGACTATCGAGCTGTAACCAAAGGTAGTGGGTTCACCATCCAACTCAGAACTTGGAATCAAATAGTCCCAGCTGAAACTGCAATGCAGTGTTTGGTGGGGTTTGATTGTTGGAGGTGCCATCCTCTTTGATGAGATGTTAAACCAAAGTCCAGTCTACATGTTCAGGTAAATGTTACTAATTATATGGTGCTTTTTGAGAAGAGAAGGGAGTTTCTCCTGGTATCCTGGCCAACAATCCCCCAAATAAAATTGGTCACTCAACTGAATAAGCAGATGGGAAGTATTGGAAGTAATGAGTATCTTTCTCATTGGAAAGATGTTGTGGCAGTGACACTGTGATACTCTCCCTAGCATTGTATTGGAGGGTATATGGCCTACAAATTTTGTGAATTTAAAACACTGTACTGACATGGGGCCTTCAGTCCCATGGCCTTCTGACTCAGAGGTTGAAACGCTGCCAACTGAGCTAGGCTGTTAGTACTGATTACAGCTTTGTGAATCATGCCTATAATTGGCTTCCAAGAGTCGTTTGCTTTGCAGTAGTTTAAAGGAACACTGGATATCCAATTTGATCTCTGATGAAAGCATCTGACTGTTTGCAGGTGGTGAAAAGATAATGAATCCATGTATTTATTAGGATGATTCAGAAGCTGTTCAAGCCAGCAACAACAAAATTACCCTTGTATCGCGCCTTTCACGTCAGGAGGATGTCCCAAGGCGCTGGACAGTCAATGTTTGAGACCCAAGCAGGGGTCGGGAACGGTGAGGGTTGAGAGAAAGGAGGGGATTTGGAGTGATCAATGGGACCTTCGAAGAGGAGGGTCTTGAGGCGGGACTTGAAGGAGGCCAGGGAGGGGGCGAGATGGAGGGACTGCCGGATGGAATTCCAGAGGTTAGGGGCCAAGAGGCTGAAGACTTGCCCGCTGATGGTGGGGCGGGTGGGGCGGGGGACATGGAGCAGGCTGGAGAATGCTGAATGGAGGGGGCAGGCAGGTTGGCAAGTGGATTCAAACCAAAGCCCTCAAATACTATATTTCCAGATTCAGTTTGTTCATCGTGAGACAACTTCTCACCTATGATATGTCAAAGATCACATACTGTACATAACACCTCTCTACAGTGTCTTTAGCCACCTGATCAGATGTCCTGAGCAGCGCTGCTCTAATTCAGCCTAGCTGAGGTTGATAGCATTCACTCTTTACTCTTTCCCACCAGTGCTATATGAGCTCAAAGCAACACTTCCAACTCTGAGTTGCTGTCTACGTCTCACATCATCCTGAACTTGATATCCGGTAGATGATACTCCAATACAGCATTGTTGGAGATGCCCTCATTCAGATTTGAGGCATTAAACCAAGGTGCTGTCTACCTGTCCATTGAACATCTCGTAGCGCTCTTTGAGAAGCATGTTTCTCCCAATGGTTCCCGAAATAAAATTAGTCAATCATTTTATGGGTATTTGTGGGCCATTGCTGAGTGGAAATTAGCTGCCTCGTTTGCCCATAAAACACACAGTCATTGCACTTTACTGTATAGCTGGCAAAGCTCTTTGAGACATCTCAATGATAGGTAACGTGCTGTATCGATTGCAAAGATTATTATATTTCATCCACAGTGACATAGTAATGCAATGTCATCACAGGAATACCTCCACCTCTGAGCTGCCCTTCAAATCACACAACAACCTGTATATACTATCCTGTATATGTCCTCAGTTCCCTAGCCCTTGTTGACTTAGAAATGTAGGACCTCCTGAGTTGATCAACATTGTCAGAGAGCCATTACAGTAAGGACTGCAGAGGTTTGTAGAGGAAGGGCAAACCATCAGCTTTTCATTAGAGCTTGGCACGGGCAATTAACACTGGCAAAATATCAGCATCGCCCACATCACGGGAAAGAGATTTAAAAAAAGATTGAGTCACATTCTCCAGATGTCTCAGAGCAAGTTTGCTTTCCATTTGGTTTCATCACGACATTGTTCCAGGCCAGCACCCTCCTCCTCAAAGCCTCCCTCCAGGATTTCTTCCGTCAGAGCTTTCACATATTTTCTGCAGGCCAGTCTGTGAAGCTGGCTTCCATACTCCACAGTGGTCGAAGAGCTACTGCATCCAATGTTGACCCTTTGAACGATGTCCCAACCAAAGTTCAGCGGTGATCCTTTGTCACATCTTGAACCATTGAACCTGTGGCTTAGTCAGTATTACCGTTCTTGTAATAATATTAACAATAACAACATACAATCATATTTGGTAGAGCACCTTTCACAACAGTACATCCCAAAACATTTCACGTGTTATAACAACAACAAGTTACATTTGTATAGCGCCTTTCAAGTCAGGAGGATGTCCCAAATCGCTGGACAGTCAGTGATCCAGACCCGAGCTGGTGGTTGAGATCAGGAGGGGTCGAGGGCACAGGGGTGCGAGGATGATTGAAGACACAGTCGAAAAGGAGGTTCTTGAGGCAGGTCTAGAAGGAAGGAGGCAAGTGAGGCAGCAAGGCGGAGGGATTGTGGGGTGGAGTTCCAGAGGTTTTCAGAATTTCCAAAGTTTTTTTCTGGAGTTTCCAGAGGCTTTGAGACGATCAGAAAATGTGAAAGGCGCTATATCAAATGCAAGGATTATTATTACTATTATTATTTATACTACAAGTTCAGGGACTGTGTGCTTCATAGGTGAACGTGGCAGCCAGTATGCACATGGCAGTGTCCTACCAAAGTTATGCAGTGAATGACCACTTTTATCTGGAGGATTGGAGGCCCAGGACGCCAGGAGAAACTCATTCTCTTTTCAACTAATGCTGTGGGACCTTTAATATCTACCTGAATATGCAGAGAGAAGGAACCTTATCCGAAAGAGACTCCTCTGACATTGCAGCTGGTCTCTGGTTCTGCATTAGAATGTAAACCATAGACCAGTGGTGTCCAACCAGTGGCCTGTGGGCTGGATGTGGCCTGCAGAGCCATCAAGAAGCTGTCCCCCAAACATTCGCACACGTTTAGGTAATTCCGTGTTCAATTAGTAATAGTTTATCATTTTTTTTCTTGATTGAGAATTTAATAATAATAATAATAATCCGTGCATTTGATATAGCACCTTAGCACCATAGGCGTGAAATTGTGTCACCTTAGGACATCTTCTAGACGTCTCAAAGCAGTTCACAGAATATACTGTAAAGTGAATTGACTGTACAATTGTGGGCGAAATGTGGCAGCCAATTGCGTACAGCCATGTCCCACAAATAATCGTGGATTAAAATGACCAATTTTTAAAAAAAAATTCTTAAGGGATTGTTATCAAGGATGTGGAGTAAGGAAATGTGCTCAAGGTTTTGCCCTGCCTGGAATCGAACCCAGGGCTCTCGCTTGAAAGGGCGAGTACTCTTAACCATTAAACTACAGGACTCTTATGCCATAAATCAATAAATATTAATTCAAGAAAATGTATTCTGTTGGCCAGCCATAAAGATCGACCACCACTGGCGTAGACCGAATGGAGCTTGAACCTACAACATTCTGACTCTGAGCAGAGAGGGCTATCAACTGAGCTAGTCTGACATCTGGTGAAAGTAAATTTGTGATAAAGGTACAAGCCTGTAATTAAATCTCAGGTTCTAATAATTGTAAAAATGCCACAAGCTTCTCTCTTGCTATTTATGACCACATTCGGACTTTTGATTGCTGTTTTGTATTTCATAGTGAAGCGTCTGTTATTCTAAATGCAATTATAGACGGTGACTCTTGGGTGCCATTGAGAACCGTTATCACTTAATGCACTTTTAAGTGTCCATTCGTCACAAATGATCCAAACAACCCCAGTCTCCGTAAACGTTCTTTGGTGGTGCGGGATCATCGTTCTTCTCTACTTTTGCCTTGTTTATCTGATCACTCTCTCTAGCCCAGTGGTTTCCAAACTTGGGGGTATTGTTCTTATTACAGGTAAACCCCGCTTAACGTTGTAATGTTTGCTCGTACGTCGTTCGCCAATGGATGGAAAGGGGACGTGATGGCGCTAGGATCTGGGAGTGAGCCAGGTAGCGAAAGAACGAGGCAGGCCGGCAGCGAGTGAGACCAACAGCGATTGAGTGAGCTGGGCAGGCAATTAGGGAGTGAGTATTATGTGTTTTTAAAGAAAATTTTGACACAAAATGTCCAAAAGAACCTAACTCCAGTTTTTACATTCATTCTTATAGGAAAACGTATTCACTTAAAGTTGTTTCACTTCAAGTCACATATTTCAAGAACCAAACCATGACATTAAGGGGGGTTTACTTGCACTGAGAACCATTGAAGAGATGGAGAAGTTCTTAATCGGTTTCAAGAGGAAAGATAGTGAAGCAAGTTCAAGTAAAAATAGTGAGGCCAGTTTAAGTAGAGAAATGGCATGTAAAAAAACAAAATGCAAAATATACGATAGGAAATACCTATTGCTTGGAATTGTAAATGTAACTACTGTAATTGGTTTCACAATTGTAATAATTTTTTTCACTTAATTCAATTTTTTAACAATTTAATATTTTTTGTTAATACAGTAGGCCCTCGTCGATCGCGACTTTCTCGATTGCGAATTCAACCGTACATGAAGAAAAAAATGCATCACTTTCTTATGTATACGCGCTGGCAGGCCCACGCGCATGCGCACGTGGGAGTTCTCCGGCCTCGCGCGATGCACCCTTGGAAGGAGAAGGGAGAGCAGAGCGAGCGATGAGAGAAGGGAGAGTGGAGTAAGCGATGAGAGAAGGGAGAATGGAGTGAGCGATGAGAGAAGGGAGAGTGGAGCGAGCGATGGGAGAGTCGAGCGATCGATAGGAGAAATGAGCGATCGATGGGAAAAGGGAAAGCGGAGCGAGCGATGAGATAATGCTGTAATAATAAATAATTTATCCAAGCTGTGGTAGTGTAAGGTGCTGATTTATTGTCTCCGGTGAGTCAGTGAGAGCTGAGAGTGGGGAGAGTGGACCAGCCGGCTGTAGCTCACCTCAGTACGTACCTTGCATTGGTCAGGTGTGGAAGTGCCTGGAGGCTTGAGGTAAATAGCCCATCACTGGATTCTCCTAAGCCCCCTTTTTCCCATTACTTGTTAAGTTTACTGAACGCGATTTTATCGATTGCGCAGTTTTGCAGGAACGTAACCCCTGTGTTCGACGAGGGACAACTGTACTTAAAAAAAGGATTAAAAATAGGTAAAGAAAATATTGAATTTCCTGTTATCATTTGCGACAATTATTTCATGTGAAGGAGTGGGGGCGCAATGAAAACTTTGCTGAGTTAGTGGGTGGGGGTGTACTGCTATTTAAAGTTTGGAAACCACAGCCATAGCCCATTATTTACTTTCCTGAATTCAACAACAAAATTACATTTGTATAGCGCATTTAGCACTGGGAGCACGTCCCAAGGCCCTGGACAGACTGTAATTCTGGCAAGAAGCATCTATTGTAGATGCTTTCTCTGTTCATTCCACTGATTCTCACTTGTTTTTTGGTTGAATAACCACAAGGATATCATTGGGTCAAACCTATTTGGCGACCATCAGGAAAGGTTTGCAAATTGAATTTTTTTTATGGGGAAAATAAGTTTTAAGCTTTCAACTGATTCAAATGGTTACTGCGAAACCTACGTACGTTCACGTTGCTATGGCATTCTTCATGGCTCTGTTGCTATGCTCTTAACAGCAGCAATAATTTTCATTGCATGCTCAAGCAAGGAAATTCAATGCCCTAAATTGGTTATACTCAGCTTGTAAGGTTCAAAATAAATTGATGAGTTCTGTAACCATTATTCACAAATCTACCCTAAACACTTACTAAAACTCTTGTTCTGGAAAGCAAGTGAGTAATATAATATTGTTATTAATAATAAGCTATAATAAGCCTTGTCTTACATACACAACAAATATAACAACTTGAACTTATATAGTGCCCTGTATGTGGGTTCACGGAGTGCTTGACAGTGGCGCAGTTTGATCTCGAGCCAGGGAGAGAGGGAGGGGGAAGGTGATAGTAAGCATGATCAAAAGGGAACTTCTTTAGGTGGGATTTGAATGCGGGGAAGAGGGGGGCAGGGGGAAAGGATTGAGGTAGAGGCAGCCGAGTTGGGGCAGTGGGTGGTGGAGTTGGAGTAAGCAAATTGGATAGTTGGAGAGGTGAGCGGACATGAAGGGGTTTGAAAATGAGCAAGAGGATCTTGAAATCAATTTGTTTGGTAATTGGGAGTCAGTGGAGCCTGACAAGGGCTGGAGTGATGGGGGGGCAGAGTTTTGTGCTGGTGAGTATCCAGGCAGAAGAGTTTTGAATTAGTTGAATATTCTGTATGGAGGAACTGGGGAGACCAGTGAGGAAGGCATTGGAATAGTCCAGCCAGAAAGTGACGAAGGCATGGACGAGTATTTTGGCTGCTTTGGTTGTGAGGTACAGACATTGGTGGGCAACGTGACAGAGTGTGTTATCACATTGAAATATCTCCAAGAGATTTACAGAGTTTTCTTTTTCCATAAAGTGTAGTGACCATGTGTTTTGTAGCAGTCAATTTGCACAAATTATCCAATTTATCTAAATCCCTCTTGAAAGGTAATAAGGATCCGGTTTTGGCCATGTTCCCACGTAGGGCATCCTCTGTCCTAACAGCCTGTGTTAACAGACTAGTTTCTGTGTTAAAGCAAGTCTCCTTATCTCTTCATTTGCTCTATTAGTAATTACCTGAAATCTATACCCATAGATTTACACTTACTGTAAATCTATATGTACATGGATGTCTATGCAAGTGCAGTTAATGGAACCCAAGATCCTAGAGTAAGGACTAATTGATGCATTGGCAACTATCCTGCCCCCACTCGCTAGAAAACTCGACCTACCAAAAATATTCATTTGAGTGCAGAACCCAATTGTACTTTGTGTTTCAATCACTTTGGTGTGTTATAGATGAGTGTTTCCAGCATCGTGATGTGCTCTCAATGTGAAAGGTGCAGTTGAGTTTCTGGGAAGAGGATAACGACGAAATAGCCTCTTTCGTCCAAAGCAATGATGTCTCAATGCTGGATGTGGCTGGCTGATCAATGCCCATGATTGCTTCTGCGAACACCAAAAATGAATTAGCAGCATAATAGGTATTTGGTGATTGCCTTTACTGACCCCAATAAGGCATCACTGATGAAAGCTTCTAATCTTACTTCAAATTGATCACAAAAGTTACAGATTTTCTGAGCAAATCCAAATCTCTGAAAGGTATCCTCCGTCCATGACCAATCAATAAAATGAATTCAATCCAGAAAGACATCTCTCCATCTATCTACTCTCTCTTTCTCTCTCCAATTTCAGTATGTAATTTTCAAATACAGTACAAAAAATTCCTGTACAAAATTACATCTGTAAAAGTGCCTTTCACGTTGGAAGGATATCCCAACATGAAATAATCAAAGCAATACAATATTGTTCATGTTACAGTTCATTCTGTAATTTATTCATCTAGAGAGCAGCAGAGTGACTGAAACACAAAGTACAATTCTGCACTCAAATGAATATTTTATGTTGGTACAGAATATATGGGCTCACTAAAATAATACAACACAGAGCAAATAACTTACAGACTACACCTGTAAATTACTTTGACTCCCAGAACAATGGAAAATGTAGAACTGGAATTTGATCAACAAGCTCCATGGCTCTGTTGGTTGTTGAGTTGTGCATTGGCTTTTCAGTTCGGAGATTGAAGGCAGCTGGGATTAATGGGTTGAGTGTTTTAGAATACATCAGAATACACAGAACAGAATCAGGCTATTTGACCCAATTATCTATGCCGGTGCCACATGAGCCTCCTCATTCCCATCCTCAGCTAAGCCAACAAGCATTAGCTTCTATTCTTTCTCCCTCATGTACCTATCTAGTTATATATCAATGTTATTTCCCTCAACAATTTCTTGTTAGCAAGTTCCACATTCCTACTCTCTGTGTAAAGAAATGTCTTCTAACTTCCCTATTTGATCTGTTTGTGACTATTTTATATTGAATGCCTCTAGTTTTGTCTCCCCCACAAGTGGATACTTCATCCGTATATCTACCCTATCAAAACCTTTCAGAATTTGTGTGAAGCTAGTACAAAATTACCGCGCAATACGAGTCTGGGTAGTATTGAAAGAGATTCCAGTTGGCAGGTGGGATGGAGGGGACAAGAGGAATGGGCTGACATATCAAGGTAATAGAAATAACATACTGAAATAGTAACTGGTACTTTTCGGAGGCTGGCGTTAAAGAAAATGGAAAGGGTAGAGCTTTTACCAACCTTGCCTTTGCTGGATTTTGTGGGTGGCAAAATGTTCTATTCGAGAAAGATTTAAAAATATATACGTGGTGAATCAGAAGTCCTTAGTCATAGAGTTTTTCATTCTTAATTATGTTTTTTTTTAATTGGTAGAGAGTGTACAGCTATTACAGGAGATCTTTCAAGGCGGCCGTGAAGGTTTTTTGTCAACTAGTTGATCTGTATAAGCTATAGAACACGCAATTTGAACATCTCATATAGATCTATGAGTTCCGTATATCTCCGCGTATAAGGCGCACCCGCGTATAAGGCGCACCCCCCGTTTTTGACCTTTTCTTGGTGAAAAAAAACGGAAGCATTTTCAATGATATTGCCGGCAGAAGGGAGGAGAGACAGGAGAGACAGGTAGGTAGGTAGGGAGAGAGAGTGGCAGGCAGGCAGGCAGGCAGGCAGGGAGGGAGAAAGGGAGGGAGAGAGAGAGGGAGAGAGGCAGGCCGGCAGCCTGGGAGAGAGAGAGGGAGAGAGGCAGGCCGGCAGCCCGGGAGAGAGAGAGGGAGAGAGGAAGGCAGGCACGCAGGCAGGGAGGGAGGGAGGGAGAGCGGCAGGGAGGGAGAGAGGCAGGGAGGGACACAGGCGGACTGGGTTCGGCAGAAGGTAAGCACAGCACTGGAGTCCGCTGCTGCTGCTGCCGCTGCCCGGGCGGCCGAGGCCGAAGCCCCGTCACCCGCTCCTCCCAACCCCCGCCGGACACTGACCAAACCCCGGCTGACAGCGCGCCGGCCGCCCCTCCTGTTTACTGTGTTTCCAAGACTCAAAATTGATTGTACCTGCGTATAAGGCGCACCCCCTACTTTCGAGATCTTCCGACCTGAAAAAAGTGCGCCTTATACGCGGAGATATACGGTAATGACTTTTGATTCATCCTGTATATACTGTGCACAGTTCTCCCTCTGCCACTTAATAACAAAATTTGTAGCCTATGAGATAAGTCTTCCTATCCTGGGCAGCTCAGTTAGCTGAGGATAAGGTGCGAGGTCAGAAGGTTGTTTGTATTCTAGTGAGTCAGCCTGGCTCAGAACAACGTGTGTAAATTGTCTAGAAATATCTACAAGCGGGTTCCCAGAGGCTGTTATTATTATTAACAACCCTTGGTTTTGTTATAGCATCTGTTGTGGTGGGAGGATATCTCAAAGTAATTCAATAACAACAACAAAATTACATTTATAGAGCGCCTTTCATGTCGGGGGGCCGTCCCAAGGCAGGTCAGGACCCGAGCAGGGGGGGAACGGTAGGGGCAGGGATACAGAGAGTAGGAAAGAGGAGAGAGTTAGGAGGGCAGCAGAAGGCACGGTCGAAGAGGAAGATCTTGAGACCGGCCTTGAAGGAGGAAAGGGAGGAAGCGAGGCGAAGAGATTGCGGGATGGAGTTCCAGAGTGTGGGAGCAGAGAGGCTGAAAGCCCGGCCACTGATGGTTGGGTGGTTCGGGCGGGGGACATGGAGCAGGCCAGAGCCTGCTGAGCGGAGGGGACGGGCAGGCTGATAGGGAGACAGCAGGTCGGAGAGATAGGCGAGGGCAAGGCCATGAATAGCCTTGAAAGTGAGGACGAGGATCTTGAATTTGATCCTCTGGGGGAATCAAAGGATATAACATCAATAAACAATAAAGTAGATTTCACAGCAGGAGGACCTCTCAAGGCGGTGGAAAGTGAAAACATGGAAATATATTGTAAAATGGAAATGCACTGTAAATGCAACTGTAGCAAAAGTTGCTCACAGCCAAGTCTGACAAACAGCTGTGAGGGCAGTAACCCATTTTATTGGGGGTTCATTGACCAGGACACGTTGAGAAACTTCCCTCTGAATAGACAGACAAGGTTTGGGTTTACCATCTCATTCAAAGGACAGCACAATCAACTATGCAACACTAGATTATATGAACTCAATGTCTCAATATGGGATATAACTTAGTTGTGACAATACAACTAAATGTGCCAGACTGACACATGACATGTTCTCTGCTCAATTGCCTGCAGCGTAGGATCATCATTATCTGGATATTAACATATTCACAAATATCACGCAGACTGGTTCCTAAGTGGTATAAATATAGGGGATTATTAAGTGGCATCTGAAAGTAATGGATTTTTATTCCAAGCATTTCAGCAGCTACAGTGACACATCTGTACATCACTGGAGAGAAATTCCACACTGGTCTATAATTTTACTTTATTTTTGTAGCATTTCAGAGCATCCAAATTTTTTGCAAATTCTTTAATATAACCTTGATTTTGAATCTGGCTTTCTGTATGTACTTACAATAGAATGATTTCATAGTTTTAACTCGATTCAACAAGTTGCTAAATTATGAAATTTCTTATATATATCCAACTGTTTTTAGTAATAATACACTTTGCATTTCATACATCGGCTTATCACATTATCGAGAACTTCTCAAAGCACTTCACAGGATATGGGTACACGATACTGTCACGTGACCTACAAAAACCTAGTTACTTCACTTTACTGTAATATATCCTTCAAAGAGATGTCTTGAGACATCCTCCTGATGTGAAACGTAAGATTATTGACATATTATCATAAAAAAAGGGTGTGACTCTGTATTTTGTGGACAAAACATGTGTATAATGCATTAACAGCTGAGGAGCGATACACCAAAGGTGAAATAGTCACAGATAGCAGTACATTGCAGCACAGAAAATCTCAGCTTTCTTCAACATATTTTCATGAAATTACATGTGAAGTGCTTGGTCAAGGGCTCCTCGTTTCAAAGCCTCTGCAGTCCTCTGGAGAACTAAACCGAAAATTAACACGAGTTTTGCTTCCACACATCAAACCTATGAACCCAAGGCATATCCTCTGTGAGTGTTTCTTCTTCTCCTCTTTAATTGTTTCCAAAGTCATGCACCAGCAAGGGAGCGCACTCATCTTAACAAGATGTTCTGCTTTCATTGCTCGCCTGTCAACTGGTCTTACACCAGAGTGCATGTATGTGCTCTTGAATGCACTTCAGAAAAAATCCATTTGATTTCACAGAAAGCCAAGCAAAACAACAAACAAAAACAGCCCTTCAGATGGTAGCTCCTCTGCAAGTGGATTTCTTACTTCTTTAATATGATGTGGGTTTCAAGCCCCGCTCAGAGGCATAAATAACTGAGGGTGTGCCTGGGTGGGACATGACTCATCGAATTAGTATCCAGGCCCAACAGTTGCTCTCCACGCTTGCCTCCTACCTCTGTTCCCTACTCTCATCCCATCGCTCTTTGCACTGCCTCAGTGTGGAGAGCAGTGGGAAGAGATCTGGAGTGGGAGGAATGATAAATGAATGGAGCTAGGAATAGAAATTTGTTCATTGCCTGTTAAGTAGATGCTTACCCAATCGAATTCCCATTCCCAGATACTGGTCCCTTTATCAGGTCTTTGATCAATTCGACTGCAATACTGGGGTTGTGCACTGCTTTGTCAGCAATGTTGTCTATCAGGTGAGACATTAACCTGAAACCCCCATCTGCCTGTTCAGGTGGATGTTGAAGATGCCATGTCATTACTCAATCAGACTAGGGGGTTTCTCGTGTGTCCTATCCAACAATAATTCCCCAGATAAAACTTGTCATTCACTTCAGGGCTGTGTCTGGGCCATTTGGTTGCCACAGTTTCCTGTAAATTCACTAGTCACAGCACTTCACAATGATTTGTGAAGGACTTTAAAATGTCTCGATGAAGTGATAAGGTGGTATATCAAATGCAAGGATTATTGTTTCAGGCTCAGTTCAGTTTCATGGGTATGAAAATGCATTTCGGTCACCAATCAGGAAGGCTTTAAAGTTCCCATTTGGCAAAGATCTGTTCAGCATTCAGCACCAATTTGTGCTAAGTTGGCAATCTAGCTTTGAGAGGCCACAAAAGAATTGAAAAACTGAGATGCCGTTGAGGTTAATCCTCATTTGTAATGCTTTTCACTTTAAAAGGTGTAATAAGATCTTGAACTTGACAGATCAATAAAAAATGAATTCATGGGTGGCAGTCTTATATTAAATCATATTAATATATGCTTTCTATCTCTAGAGAATAAGAAAGCTTCTAGAAAGCTAAATGTTCTCGTGGATCAATATTCTAGAGTTAAATATTGTGAGCAATGAAATTGGCCATTCACTTCATGGCTGTTTGTGGGACATTGCTGTTTGGAAATGGGCCACTAAATGGATGCATTCTGTTCGCCTACAGAATACACACTTACTGCACTTTACAGCATACCCTATGAAGTGTTTTAAGACATCCTCCCAACATAAAAAGTGCTCTATCAAATAAAAGGCTTTTTATAACTAGTTTGGGATACTCTTAAACCAGCGAGGGATTGAGCATTAAATGCAGACCCTATCAAAATTATCCCAAGAAGAATCAAAAGAATTACAATACATTAAATTAACAGCTCTACCTGTAATAAATCATCCATCACTAACTATCACGGCATTTAGTAAGCAATAAAACTATTTAAATTCTCTTGAGAAGTTGCAGTTTCTTACAGATGTTCAATTAGTTTAATTTTCTTAAAATAAAGTGAATTTTCTGATTAATGATTGGTGGTGCGACAGCATCATTGATCCTTTAATTACATTAAACATAATAATAATCCTTGCATTTGATATAACGCTTTTCACATCTTATCGACGTCTCAAAGCGCTTCACAGAATATGTAAAGTGAATTGACTGTATGTTTGTAGGTGAAACACAGCAGCCAATTGTGCATAGCCGTGATGCGCACATAATGGGAGCCAATCATTTTGCCAGTGTAATGAATGGCCTTTAATCAAGATATCTGCACCAAAGCAAATAGAAGCTGTGCTTAGGGTGTTGGAAACTAAGAAGTAACGTCCAAATTGGATATAACTATTTTCAAGATAAAACAGAGCAGGAGTGAAACTAAATTCGGGAGCACTAATGTTGATGTTGGATTATTTATCTCAGAATCTGATTCAGTTGTTAGGTGTCAGCCCGATATAGTTTTAATAGTAAAACAAAACACAAAATACTACAGAAGCTGGGAATCTGAAATAGTTTAATAGTTGTCAGTCCGACATAGTTAATAGGTGTCAGTCTGAAATGGTTAATAGGTGTCAGTCTGATATGATTGCTAGGTATCAGTGTGACTCAGTTGCTGTGTGTCAGTCTGGCTCAGTTGGCTGGGTGTCGATCTGATACTGTTGGTAGGTATCACTTGGACTCAGTTGGTAATGGAACAATGGCATTTTTAGCATGCTACTACATCACTTGAAAAATAAATAATATACAGTAGCAGAGGATTGAATGTTCTGCATTTACTAAAGTAAATACCAGTACTAGCGTGCTCATATGACTGATTAAAGCTTAAGCATTTTTAATAAAACTTAGACACTGATTAGCAGAATTATTCCAGAGCAAAAAATCAATAGTTGAAGCTCACAGGAATTAATAGCTGGCTAACATTGACTTAATGAAATACCAACTCAGTAAATATAGAGAATCTTCAGTGAAGCATTAATCACGTACACTCCAACATTATAAACGTGATGTTGCAAGGCTAAGGTGCACTGAGTACATTTTGTAATTAGAGTAGAAGCTTTAGTCGAAGTTCAAAGTTTTTTTTTAATAATCTGTGTATTTGAGAAGGTTTGGGTACATCCACAACATATTCAGACAATGTATCTTGCAGTAAATCCTGTGAAGTGTTTTAAAACATCCTCCCCAACATGAAAGGTGCAATATTGAATGCGGCGATTATTATGTGATGTTTTATTTAGAATACTCCCTGCGGCATTTAAAAGATTTGCTTGACGAAAAATATTTTTAGACAGATATAATCATAAAAATAATAAACTTTTGATTTGATACAGCACCTTTCAAGCCAGGAGGATGTTCTGAAGTGCTTCACATGATTTGTAGTAGGTAAAGTATAGTCACTGTGTATTTTGTGGGAAGAATTGGGGTCTCCATGAACCAGTTCCAATAAGAGTTCTGCAGGTGTCAAATGGCTTTATATGTACTGGGCTTACTGGGCTGTGGAAAGAATTCTCGAGTGGCCACTCCACCAGCTGTGCACCTTGGATCCCAGCACAATTCTAGAGCTACCCTGGCTGACGTTTATCCCTCGTTGCATTAAACAATAAGATTTTTTTTAACATTTAATATAGCGCCTTTCACGTTGGGAGAATGTCCCTATTATATTCACAAGAGCGGCAGGATGATGGATGGCTTTTAGAGCTTCAGAGGATTTTGCTATAAAGTGTAGTGATTGTGGACAAACACACATTCTTGTTTTCTACAATTCACTCGAACAATTTTTGCCTTTTTCTGGCCTCCTCCTGCTGCGACAAGTGTCATGCAGAGGATCGCAAATCATGTTGTGCAGTTACTGTACCCATGTGGTTTGGATATAAAAGCTTGAGTTGTTTGCAGGTTAATTCATTGGTTTCATTGCTGTAATATGTATGTCTCTGGAATGTAAATGATGATGTATAAATAAATATTCAGTGAGTGGCTCACTAAATAATACATTGAAGATCCCTTGTTTTTTTCTGGAGCCTGTGTGAGCCGCAGGTGAAAATGCTGATAAATCTGCCAACATTTTTTTTCGGAACCTATGCTCACCAAGGTGTGATCACATCAAATCTGATTTGTAACATCATATATTTTCTATTCTATTCTTTTGAATGTCCTCCTCCAGCCTCCCAATGAGGATAATGGTTAAGCTTTGGTGTCAGCCTGGTACAGCACTCTCATCTGAGTCAGAAGGTTGTGGGTCTTGATATCACACAGAAAACGATGACAATCCAAAGCACTGCTGGGGGTGTTGCATTGTCTGAGATGCCGTCATTTGGATCAGAGGTTACACCAAAGTCCTGTCTGCCTGTTCAAGTGGACATTAAAGATCGCATGGCACTTTTCAAAAAGAGAAGGGAATTCACCAGGCCATCATAATACTAATCCTTGCAATTCATATAGCGCTTTTCACATATTATCGACGTCTCAAAGCGCTTCACGGAATATAGAATGGAATATCAGCCATGATTGATGGCTGGGGCAGGCTCGATGGGCCGAATGGCCTTCGCCTGCTCCTACTTGTTTGGTTCTTATGTTCTTATACTGAATAGTGAATTGACTGTGGGCGAATAATTCGCCCACACAACACACAGTCAATTCACTTCACACTATATTACAGAAATGTCTCAACAAAGTGAGAAGGCGCTATATCAAATGCAGCGATTATTATTATTATAAGGATCATTATTATTATTTCAAATCACAGGGGTTGGTGGGGGAAGGTATTTCATATGATATACTGGGTACTGCATATTTTCTAAATGGGAGAATGGGTATCAGCAGATTTGTAATCCAATGGGAACCTGCGGTTTATTCAAAACGAGGACTGTGCTGTGTTCACGGCTAAAAACCAGCCAGTCGTACATCAGGAAGTGAGTCATGATTTACAATACTCATGCAGGAATAACCATAGCTTCTAAATTTTCGGGTCGCCGTACTAATAACTCACTGTCATTCACAATTGGAAACAATTTGCACTTTTTAATACAGCCTTACAGTGTGGAAACATCTCAGAACACTTCACAAGTGAAGATTGTTAAACATGTCCATGTTTCTCTCTCCCCCCAACTTCAGCCAGAAGCAACAAAGTCCCACAAACTGCCATTAGGTGAATTACTAATTAATCTGGACTGTTGGTCTGAACACTGGAAGAAATTCCAGTTTACTGGAAGAAATTCCAGTTTACTGGAAGAAATTCCAGTTTACTGGAAGAAATTCCAGTATTAGTGGGAATCATGGTGCCCCAGCCAACAACAACACCCCAAATAAAATCAGTTAATCACTCCATGGAAGCTCGTGGATCATTGCTGCATGCAAATTTGCTGCTACATTCTCTTACAAAAGTATTAATCTGGTTTTGGTATCATGTATAATGCATGTCATACTAGCTATAATCCATGCATTTTGCATTGTACCTTATCACGTCATCGAGACAAATGAAAGATGTCAGATCTTATAGACCAGTGGTGGTCAACCTTTATGGTCGGCCAATGAAATAAAATTTCTTGATTGAGTATTCCTTGATTGATGCCATAATCATCAATAATTAATCAAGAATAAAACTGAATCCATCAATCGAACATGGATTTACCTAGACTAATGAGGATGTTCAGCTGGCTGCTTCTTGTCAGTCTTTGCGACCACTGTTACAAACATTATAGTGATAGTGTGCATGAATTGAGGTGTCACCAGATAATAAAACTGTATAATACATGGTAAGTTAGATCCCTAAAATATTGCTTCACCTGTGGCATGTGGGTGTTATGAGATTGAAATGCTTCATTGAATTCAATCTTGCTAAACATCTGTTTTTTTGCTGGTTACTCTTTGTATAGAAATGTGTGATTGTGGATTGCCAGCCATACAACTGTATTGTAGTTCTGACCTTTGCCAATGTAATCGGAGTATGGTAGCAAATGAGAAAATATTTCCCCTCAGATAACCCTGCCCGGTTAATCGCTTCATTACTCCGAATGCTCTCAACTAGTTAAGGCATAAAATAAATATAGCTCAACAACCAGCAGTATAAAACACATTTCAAACACAGCCTGATGAGGTGCATCTACAATCACATCCACTAATAGTCTGTGGCTGACTGCTTAAGTGTTTATGGAGCAGAACGGCCAGTTCTCTGCACTCATTATTTATATGCAGAGCAAAAGTGGGCAGGAGTATATTTATGACCATTAATCAATGGTTCAGATGCATTTATCGCAAAGCAATTCAAGATTCATTTAAAATAGGAGCTTGATGCAATGATGGGAGCTTAGCAGTGCTTTGATAAAATGTGTGGTCTCTCTATCTGTTGAATTTGACAACTAATTTTCACTGATCAATTTAATCTGCGTCATTTCTTAGACAAGACATCAGGGAGAAATTCACTTATATTTTCCGATATTACTCAGGGTTTTCAACAATCTTCAAAATAGGCAGATAGGACCTCGATTTAATGTCTCCTATGAAGCAGTAGCTTCCCTGAGTAATAGGAATAAATCATAACGTGTAATCCAGGCAGTTCTTTACTTTTCAAGAGACTGAGGTTCAATCATTGTTCTGGAAATTACATAACAAGGTGAAACACCTTGGTCTACTGTCTCAGCGTTCAACTCATAAGTGAAACACTCATTTTCTTGGCTGAGCAAAAACATTTGTCATTGATGGATAAACCAACCAGGGAGACAAATTTGAAAGGAAATTTTATTCTTAATAACAGTAAAGAAACAGACAGTTGATCTATATTGTCTTGCCCTTTAGAATCCTAAAGTCACCAATCACGTTGTCACTCAATCTTCTCTTCTCCAGCGTGACCAGCCTCTCATGAGGTTCAGATGAAGAAAGCCCTTCAGCCCAATTTGATGCCATTCTTCCAGAATTCCCAGCCTAGCAGCCTCATATAAGTTTGTATTCCTGAATCCTGGCTTCTGTCATCCTTCCTAGAAACCCATTCCATTTATTAATTGCTTGGGTGTGATAAAAAATCTTTCCTGCACTCTGAGATGCTACCCTGTGTGGAGGGCATTATATAAATTGTTGTTTTTCCTGGAGCCTGTTCGTCTTTTGCTCTTTGAACTGATAACCCCTTGTCCTGGTATCTTGATGGATTTCACAAGATCACAAGAGAAGTACAGATGAAAAAGACTCTTTGGCTCATTATATGATCTCATCCTTTCATAATATCGCCCTTACTGTCCCTCCCCAATCAGAACATCACGTTTCTTAAATGAGTTAATTTTCTGGTCTATTTGTCAACCCCAATCCAGTCATTAATTACTCTTTCTATATATAAATAAATACTACCAGCTCATAAAAAAAAAGTCCAACAAAGTGAATGGTCAATCTTATCCGAGGATTTGTTGGCCAGAAGACCGGGAGACTCTCAGTTTGAGTAGCAGCAGAGCATCTTTATAGCCCACCTGATCAGATGAGATGACAGTTTAACGAAAGACAACACCTCTGGCAATGCAGCCCATCGCCCCCGAGCACTGCATTGAGATGTCAGCTTGGATCATGAGCTCAAAGCCATAATATGGAGGTTGAATCCAAAAACGTTCTTACTCATGAGCGAGAGTGCTACTGACTAATGCTATAGTCTTGCTCCCATTGTACTTCGCTATTGACTGCATCACAGAGATTATGCCCATCTCCCTCTCTGATTCATACCTTAAAGACATATAGAAAAAGGAGAAGAAGGTGTTCTATTATGCAAGATTCTGAGAAAGGCTTCAAATCTTAATGAATATTCCCTTTTCAAGCCAGGTTTTCATAAGATCAAACTCAAACATGAATAATTCACTGCGCAAAAGTTACTAGAAGGCATCACTCGCACAAATGAAAGATTTTAACATGAATATATAGAGGTGATGAATTGTATCTCGGGCAGATTCACAGAGTACTGTAATTCACAGAGAATGACCACGCTAGCCCATCTATAGATTTATAACACACAAAAACTATAAAAATTGATAGAGCAAGGCTTGACATATCTGTATATTTGCGGGCGAAATGCGGAGCCATTTTGCACACAGCAATGTCCCACAAACAGTCACGGATTGTGTGACCAAATTATTATTTTTGAGGGGATGGATTATTATTAGGCATATGGACTAAGGAATCTTGCCCAAGGTTTCGCCCCGCCGGGAATTGAACCCAGATCTTTCTCTTGTAAGGAGAGTTCTCTAACCACTGAGCTACAGGACCCCACATATACGTATAAAACATATAGTGTCTTTCACTTCATTGAAATGTCTCATTGCATTTCATAGGATTTTATTGTGAAGTCTAGTGTCTGTATATTTACAGGCAGACATAGGTTTAGGGTTAAGCAGCCAATTTGGCACCCAGCAGTTTCTACCTAATCAGCAAATGGTTTGATGTGTGATCCGAAAGTTGGTATCTCTAACATTAGAGCGCACTCCCAGCAATGTATTGAAGTGTCAGCTTTTACTGTGTGTTCCACAACCATCTGACTTGGAGGCGAGTGTGCTACCAACTGAGATGAACAAAAGCCTCAATGACACAATGCCTGCTTGAGCAAGGCACAGAGCGCGAGAGGGATGTTAATTAGTGGCTGGAGAATGAAGGAATCTGGATAGTTGCATATGGACAATAATTCAAGGCTTTTGCTTGACTACCTGTGAGGTAATAGTGTTTTCTTTAGGAAATAGAGTGAGTGGAGCTCAATGGTCTTGAATTTACAATGGTTTCTGAAAAAGGAGAGCTGGATGACTTAACGAGATGCCTTTCCTCAATCAATACTTTTTTTTGTAATTCTATGTTCTTAGGAGTCCGAGCAGATTCTTTGTTCCTTTCACAACTCTGAACGCTGTCGATTTTCCAACCTTTAAATATTTTTCTAATGTTTCCTCTATCATAAATTGACAGGACTGGACTTAATCACATGGCAATTTTCTGGACAGCAAGTTATCTGCTCAACTTTGGCAGATTTTCCTTCAGATTGGCTACAATCTATAAATTCACAATCATTTCAATCTAACAATTATTTCCTCAATGTGGGTGTCAGTCTGGCTCAGTTAGTGAGTTGGCTCAGACTCAAGTCTGGCTCACTTAAACAAGACGGAGGCCCTCCTGATTGGCTCGCGTCAGCGCCTCCGCACCTCAGGCGCTGACAACATCAGCATTCAAGGCTGCTCTCTCCGCCTCTCAAAGCCAGTCAAGAATCTGGGCGTCTTGTTTGACCCCGAACTGTCCTTCTCCCTTATATCCGCTCCATGACCAGTACAGCTTTCCACCACCTCCGCAATATTGCCAGACTCCGCTACTACCTCACCCCACATGCCGCCGAAACTCTCATTCACGCTTTTATCACTCCAGGCTCGACTATGGGAACTCTCTTCTCGTCAGCCTTTGTAGCTCCTCCCTTCACAGGCTGCATATCATTCAGAGCTCTGCAGCTCGTGTACTCTCCCGTACCAGGCTCCGCCACCACATCACTCCCAACCCCACCCGTCTCCACTGGCTCCCCATCCTCTAGAGGATTGAATTCAAGATTGTCGTCCTCACTTTCAAGGCCATTCACGGCTTTGCCCCCACCTATCTCTCTGACCTACTGTCTCCCTATCAGCCCGTCCCCTCCGTTCAGCAGACTCTGGCCTACTTCGTGTCCACCGCCCAAACTGCCCAACCATCAGCGGCCAGGCTTTCTGCCTCTCTGGTCCCACACTATGGAACTCCATCCCACGGTCCCTCCAACTTGCTTCCTCCCTTTCCTCCTTCAAGGCCTGTCTCAAGACCTTCCTCTGCCTTCTGCTCCCCTTCTAACTCTTCCCCCTCCCCTACTCTCCTTCTCCTTCCCCCTACCCCTATCCCCTGCTCGGGTCCCGAACTAACTGTTTAGCACCTTGGGACGTCCTCTCGATGTGAAAGGCGCTATACAAGTGTAATTTTCTTTTGTTGTTGTTAGTGGCACTCTCGCCTCTGACTCAGAAGGTCGTGGAGTCCTGTAGCTCAGTGGTTAGAGCACTTGCCTTACAAGCGAGAGGCCTGGGTTCAATTCCAGGCAGTGTGAAACCTTGGGCAAGTTTCCTTACTCCACACGCCTAATAATAATTCCTCAAAACACAATAATACATTGGTCATTTCAATCCACGACTGTTTGTGGGGACACTGCTGTGCGCAACTGGCTGCCATACTTTGCCCACAAATATACAGTCAATTCGCTTTACAGTATATTTTGTGAAGTGCTTTGAGACGTCTAGAAGATGTGAAAAGCGCTATATCAAAGACAAGGATTATTATGGGTTCAAACCCCACATTTGGTACTTTGAACTCATACAGTCTAAACCATCACTTGGTCTAATGCCAGGGGCTTGCTGCAAAATTAGAGTTGCTCTCCTTCGGATGAGACAGTAAAGCCAGATCCTGTCTGTTCAGGTGGATGATAAACAACCATTGGCACTACTTGAAAATAACTTTCTCCCGGTGTCCTGGCAAAACCCTCAGATAATTGACCGATTTCATGGCTGTTTGTGGCTGATTGCTGAGAGTACATCAAATTCGCCATTGCGTTCACCTCCAAATACCCAGTCATTGTACATTAAAGTAAAATTGTGCAAAGCTCTATGACACATCGTCTTGATAGAAAAGTTGCTATCTCAAATGCAAGCAACAATGACAAAATTACACTTGTACAGCGCCTCCACGTCAATTTTCATTGATTTTCAATTGTGTAGAACTGCAAAGCCTAAACAGAATGGAAACAGGCCACGTGGCAAGTTTTTTTTACATGAGCCTTCAGTCCTCCTTATTTTCTCTCCAATAACCCTCTATTCCCCTTTTCCTCATCCATGCGGATTTATTGAAGAATCATTTGACTTAAGGGTCTACTTGTATTACTTAACAGATTTCTTAATAGGAAATGTGAGGCTACAAAGTCTCTAACACATCCAATGTGCAGGAAACATTTTTAATTCTAAACTGCTTGGCCTTATTGACACCTTTCATAGTATAAGAAGAAGACAAAGAAGAAAAATGCTTGCATTTAGTATTGCAAGCACTTTTCACATTGTTTCTCCGCTGGCCCCATTTCCATGACTGTTTGTGGGACACTGCTGTGCGTAATTTGGCTGCCGCATTTCGCCCACAAATATACAGTTGGCTTTCCTGCTCTCCTTCCCCCTGCCCCGACCCCTCCCCTTGCCATCTTTTCCCCACTTTATCCCTTAATCCCAGTTCCATGACTGTTTGTGAGACACTGCTGTGCGCAATTTGGCTACCGCGTTTCGCCCATAAATATACAGTCAATTTTCCTACTCTTCTTCATCCTGCCCCGACCCCTCCGCCCCTGCTCTTGTCCTTACCTAACTGTACAGCACCTTGGGACGTCCTCTCGACGTGAAAGGCGCTATATAAATGTAAGTTTTGATTGATTGATTGTTGATACATCTCAAAGCACATCGCAGGATTTCAGTGACTGTGCATTTGCAGGTGGATGGAGCAGTTGATTTGTGCATAGCAACATGCCACAAATAGTCCTGGAGTGAATGTCTAATTTGATTTGGGAGATTGTTGAGAGAGAGTTACCGATTGAGCCAGGCAGGCAATATTTTACTGACGTAAGTTATTTTTTCTTTAAATACAGTACCTGTACAGTGTTTGTATTCTAAGCAATCATCCCTGCCCTCAATGGGTGCAAATTAGTGTGTATACATCCAACTAATGTAAAACATTAATTATCTAATTAAAGGAATGAAGACGCACTGATCTGTCATAACTTGCAGATTAGTGTCTGATAGTTATAGGCTTTCTTTCAATTACAGTAAATTAGTAGATCAAGTAGTCCATATAATATAATAATAATCCTTACATTTATATAGCACTTTCCACGTCTTATTGACAAGTCAAAATGCTTCATGGAATACAGAGCAGTGGGGGAAGTGTCGTGGACTAGAGAAGTGTCGTGGTTGAGGGAAGGAAAGTAGGAAAATTGACTGTATATTTGTGGGCGAAAATAATATAAGCCTCCACTGCTCCTAATCCTCTTCCTAAACCACTCTCATTTCCCTCTTTTCCATTCTCAGTAAACACCAGCCTGCTTCCTGTCCCCTGCCTGACGCATCCCACCAACCCTGAGCCATTTTCCAGTCATTCTGCTCTGCTCTCTGGAACTCCATCCTCTGCCTCGACCCCTCCCTCCCTTCAAAATCAGCTTTAAGATCTACAATTTCGCCATGCTTTTGATCAACGTCTCCCTCCCTCCCTATCCCTTCCCCCTCTCCCTCTCCCCAAAACTGCGTCTGCAACCCCAGCTCGGGCTCCTCAGTCCCCAGTGTGAAGTGCTCTGAGACATCCTCTCGCTGTGAAAGGCACCACCTAAAACTTTTGATTTGATCCTTTGTTTAAGCATGGTTCACTGCATGCTTAAACATACTTCACTGCAATGCACTGATACTTTCAGCTTCTGAACCACAGTTCCTGCCATGGAGTATCTCATTCCCTCAAGCACGCTCTATACTCTTGCCCCAGCTTCACAAATCACAAAGATGATAGCGGCAATCCAGGTCCAGGGATGTCCTCCTGACCTGAAAGACGCTCTGCTGTATAAATGTAATTTTGTTCTTGTTGTTTGTCGTCCACAGAAGGACATTCTCGGGAACACTAATTTCTCGGGAACAGTGAGCTGACACCTTATGTGGCCTTTCACTCTTGTATAAATTGACACAAAGCCATGTTTAAGGCATTGCAAGCTTTACCCTGTTGAAGGAAGAGATGTTTCCGAGCAGCAGTCCAGACACAGACAACAATTCAAGCTCCTTATTCAAGAGAAGATCTCGGATACTACCTTACTACTTTGGGTATCAATACAATAACAACAACAACATTACATTGACAGATCGCTTTTCACGTTGGGAGGACGTCTCAATACCATAGATTGAGGGTTTTATTTCATAATAAAATAGTAATAAAGGTTGCATACAGTATACATTTATCACATCGAGAACAACAACAACAAATTGTATTTGTATAGCGCCCTCCATGCCGGGGGGGCAACTCTGAGCGTTTCACAGTAGTGGAACCCGAAGCCGAGCCAGGAGGAGGGGAGGTGACCATAAGTGCGGTTGAAGAGAAAGGTCTTCAGGCGCTACCTGAAAACGGGAAAGAAGGGGGAGAGATGGAGAGATGAAGGTGTTGAGGGAGGGAGTGCCAAAGTTTTGGGGCGTAGCTGAAACCACTGCCACCGATGGTGGAGCGGAGGATTCAGGGGACAAGGAGGAGGCCAGACCCAGTTGAGCAGAGGGAGTGGGTACAGTTGTGAGGAGAGAGGAGGTTAGAGGGGGGTGGTGGGGTGGGGGGGGTTGCAGAGGAATGGCGGGATTTAAACACAAGAATGAGGATCTTGAAGTCGATCCGCTCTGTGACAGGGAGGCAGTGCAGTTTGGCAAGAGGAAAGACGTTTCAAGATTTACTGTGAAGTGACTGTGAATTTGTAGGCAAATATATTTTTTTAATGTTTACATAGTTGTATGATTTTATTTCCTGACAACACCTTGGGAACGAGTAATTCTTTCTGGGACAGTTATTAACAAATTGGTATGATGGCTGCCAACTTTTCATAGTTTCCAGATACATATAATTATTTTTAAAACATGCTGCTTTTGTTTGGCCAGCAAGTATTGATATTTGCGGAACTGCAAACACAGGTGATTTTCTGCGAGGGAAAACTATTAAAGACCACCAAGGAAAGCACAGAGTAGCGTGAGTCAATGCAGAACTCTTTATTCCCGCTCAGTCAAACCTCATAGCTTACTCTCCTGTAGGAAACCCAAAGCATAAAGTCTGCACACTTCAAAATAAACCCCAGGTGAGAATCAAGGAATTTTACAGCACAGGAGGGGTGTTGTTCAACCCATTGTGTTCTTGCCTGGCTCTTCTGACAATAAATAATCTTTGCATTTGATACAGCTCAAGAGAGTTTCTCAAATCACATCACAGGGCTTACTGTAAATGGCAGTCAATGTATATTATGCGGGTGAACACAGCTGCCAATTTGGGCACAGGAGTGTTCCACAAATAGCTAAGTGAATGATTTTTTTTTACTTGGGGAACTGTTGACCAGGACACTTTTCCAACAGTGTTTTGGAGTTTCCTGAACAACCAGAAGGGACATGGTTTATCTCATCCAAAGGACGGCATCGCTAGTACTGAATTGGATCGCTAGCCACAAATTCCTGATGTTGGGCTTGAACCCCCAATCTTCAGACTCAGGAACAAGATTGCCCCTCTCCCTAGCTCAATATCAAGCTCCGTCACTGTTAAGTGTTCTGAGGCGCTACTCTGCATGGAGGGGGCTCCCAATGCAAGTTGTTGTTGGTAACTTACTGGTATCCGATGACCGTGGAACCAGATCCCAACCAGAGGGGAACAAACAAACAAATTATATCTTATGTAATGTAATGTTAATATTAGATTACATATATAACATTCCGCAACATTGCCTGACTTCGCCACTACTTTACCCCCAAAGCCGCTGAAACCCTTATTCAAGCCTTCATTACATCCCGGCTCAACTATGCAAATGCCATGCTGGTCGACCTTCCCAATTCCTCCCTCCACAGGCTGCAGATAATCCAGAACTACGGCCTATATCCTCTAAGGTTCCAAAATCCGTGACCCCATCTCCCCCATCCTCGCCCGAACTCCATTGACTCCATATCACCCAGAAGATCTAAATGAAGATCCTGGTCCTCACATTTAAAGCCCTCCACAATCTCACCCCACCATACATCCATGATCTCTTATCACCTTACCAACCTGCCCACCCCCTCTGCTCAGCAGGCTCTGGCCTGCTCCACATCCCAGAATATACAGAATTACAGAATATATTGTAAACTGATTTGACTGAAATGCAGCAACTGATTGGGCCCAGCAATGCTCCCCCACAAAAGGTCATGGATTGACATGATCAATTTATTATTTTTTTCAACGGAATTATTACTCCCAAAAAGCAATCTGCCAACAACCTGTTCCTACGTATTGCTAGGTGAACAGAGATGTGTGGAGTAAGGAAACTTGCCCAACATTTCACCCTGCTGGGAATCGAATGCAGGTTCTCTCTCTTGCGAGGTGAGTGCTCTAACCACTGAACTACAGGACTCCATTGCACTGAGCTATTGGGAGGTAAACCAAGACTCCAAGATCAAAGTCGCTAAGTCGAACTTGAACCCACAATCTTCAGACTGAAGAGGCAAGATTATGATGAACTGAGCCTGGCTAACACCTAATGAGTGAAACATTGCCATCTTTATTTGGAAATAGTCCAACAGCAACAATAAAATTACATTTATAGAGTGGCCTACACATCAGGAGGACGTGCCAAGGGGCTGAACAGTCAAGTCGGGACACAAAGTGGGTGTTGGCTGGGTGTCTGACACTGAAACACTCCCACATACGTGTGAAACCTACACATAGAAATTTCCCTCTGTCTGGAATGGAAAGCACAATCAGACAAGCTTTTACAGAGAATGGGTATTAAATGTTACAGGGAAAGTCCACGGATCAGGATGGCTGGCTCCTTGCAAGGAGCAAAGGTCAATATGAAAAAATAGTCCAGACGCTCTGTTGTGCATTTTTGTGGTAACATGGAAACAGCAGCCGCAACACTACATCTTCACGACAGAGGTTTGAACCGCTTTGAGGATGGAATGAATTGTTCAGAGGAATGTTATTCTAATACAGTACATTGTGATCTTTCCGCTCAATAATCAAACTAAGGAATGCAGAAAGCAAAATGCATTGAGATGTAAGATACACTGAGAATCTTTCTTCCACCTTGTACAGATGAAGGAAGCATGATTCAGTGAGTGTTCCTATTGCTCCATGATCAATTCCTACTGTTCTTACAGATAGAACGACATAGGGGCACTGGAGCATATCTGTCAGTGATTGTGAGGTTTCATTTCAGCTTGTGTAGGTTTGAAAAGCTTGATAGAAATAATAATCATAATAATCATCATAAATAAAGCTGTCACCAACCACTACGGCAAGTTATATTTTTAGATCCATCCGATATCACATCTTAGAGCGTTTGAATAATAATAATAATAATTATCCTTGCATTTGAATACAGCACTTTTCACACTTTATCGACGACTCAAAGTACTTCACAGAATATACTGTGAAGTGAATTGACTGTATATTTGTGGGAGAGCGAAATGCGGCAGCCAATTGCGCACAGCAATCCCCCACAAACAGCCAACGGTGGGTTGAAATGACCAATTTATTATCATTGAGGGATTATTATCAGGCATGTGTGTGTGGGTGTGAGAGAGAGAGATTGCGTTTTTGTGTGTGTGTGTGTGTAGTAAGGAAACTTTCCCATGGTTTCGTCCTGACCTGCCTCGAATTGAACCTAGGTCTTTCGCTTGTAAGGATATACACAAACACACACATACACACATAGAACAACAACAAGTTAGATTTATATAGTGCCCTCCACGCCGGACGGCGTCTCAGTGCGATTCACACACACACACACACACACACACACACACACACACACACACACACACACACACACACACACACACACACACACACACACACACACACACACACACACACACACACACACACACACACACACACACACACACACACACACACACACACACACACACACACACACACACACACACAGAGAGAGAGAGAGAGACAGATATACAGGCAGGTCAGGGCGAAACCTTGGGCAAGTTTCCTTACTCCGCACGCCTAATAATAATCTGTCCCAAAAAAACCCCCATAATAAAATTGGCCATTTCAATCCATGACAGTTTGTGGGACACCGCTGTGTACAATTGGCTGCCGCGATTCGCCCACAAACATATACAGTCAATTCACTTTATAGTATATTCTGTGAAGCGTTTTGGGACGTTGATAAGATGTGGAAAGCGTTATATCAAATACAAGGATTATTATTATTATACACACAAACAGTGACACATGCAGCAGCCGATTGTACCCAGCGATGTCCCCACAAACACAGAGATAAAAATAATATAATAAAGTCATGGGTTTGAAGTGACCACATTATTATTATTTTGAAGGGATTATTATTAGCTTTCTGGGTGGGAAAGTGATCTGCCAATCGACTACCAACAAGAGCAATAACAAAATTACATATGATTCATTAGCCGTTGCATGTTTAATTCACAACTACAAGAGATATGCACGTTGTAAGAGTTCTTGCTTGTTCAGGTGAACGTTAAAGATCCCACAGCATGACTTATAAAGAGAATGGTGTTTCTCTCATTCCAAAGTAAATCCGGTGAAGCGCTTTGAGATGTCCTGCCAACGTGAAATGTGCTATTGCATCTGTAAACGATTGTTATTATTATTACCTGATGGCATATTGGTGGATTCTGGGGAACATTCTCTTATAATGGATGAGCCTGTGGACTATTTAAGATTTTGCACATGCTTAATGGGAGGAAGGGACTCTGACTGGAAGTAAGGTGTGAGCGCCTCACACTTGTTCAGGCTGATGTCAAATAAACCATGTGTGAAATAACAACTTATTCCAATGGGGTCTGGAGCAAGGAACCATGGCTCATATGTGTAAGAAAACATTATCAGATGCATTTATTATTTAAGCACCTTGGGACATGAAAGGCGCTCCACGTATGTAATTTTGTTGTTGTGGTTGTTAAATCGACTGCTGATTTCATTGCCACAAACAAGACACATTTTGGACACTGTTGGTAAAGTGTGGAAGCACAGACCACTATTTCAGGGAAGCCAGTCATAGTAGTGTTTTACTGTTCCTTTTCACAACTTTGCCCTCCCCACACCAAACTAAAAACCAGCATTAAAGTATCGGAAACAATGAACCACCGATGAAGTAAAAACAGCTATTAGTTTAAATCATGATAATTACTAACAATTACCAAGTGTATTCCAACCTAAGGTTTGGGCAGGTGTCGGGGGATATGGGGAGATGAGAGTGGAAAGAACTGCAATGCAATTCTAAAGGTGCCATCAATTATAAACGCCCACCCTGATTTTGGATGATCTGATTAATGAGCACATGGTACTTTGCGGTCAGATACACTTTGGCACAATAAATGAGAAAATTAACAACATTTGTTCCCCTAATATGCATTCACCTCGTACCTGTGAAATGTGCCAAAAGCATTTTGATGGCCAGCAAAGAGCATATTGTTGGCCTGCAATATTTCTCTTCTTCATTGCAAAAGTCAACCTATTCACGCTTCAACTATGACAAACCCAGGATGTTTTGCTTTGGAACGGCAGCGGAGAAAAATTGCTGTCATGTGGGCTTAAAACTAGTCAGTTGTCGTACAGATGTAAAATAGCTCCCCCAAATTGTCAATGATCTTAAAGCAGAGGCCATTGTGTGCATTTCACATCAACTAAATTAAAAATACTATCAGATCATATGTTGATTTTTTTCATTTTGTCGGAGAAACGTGGCCAATTTTTGTAAACAGATGCTTATGACTATATCTCTGTAATTCTTGCCTTCTTGGTGGCACACACCATCATCCATTTAGACTCATAACAGCTGGCTCTTCTGTTGTGTGTTTAGTCAATTAAAATACTGCTGTGTGTAAGTTAACTGCCACATTCGTCTACAGAATACACAGTGTTCACTCCTTACATTAAATCCTGTGAAGAACTTTGAGACATCCTACTGATTTGAAAGGTGCTCTACCGAATGGCTAATTGCAATTAGACAGATAGATTAAGAACAACAATAATTAATAATTGCATTTGATATACAGTAGTATAAAAACTATAGATTCAGCTCATCAAATCTGTTCCAGCATTATACGGTATTTTGATCTGGCTGATCTGCAAACTCGGTGCCCTTTCACCATAGCCTTGCAACCGCTACCTATGAAATATTTTTCTTTCTCTGAAACATTGCAAGTCACTTAGCACACACAATCACTTTTCTGGGGGTAATAGTTACCTTAAAAAAAACTGGTCACTTCAATACATAACTGTTTGTGGGACACCGTTGTGAACAATTGACCTCCACGTTTCACCCACAAAATATACAATCAATATACGGTATATTCTGTGATGTGCTTTGGGATGTACAATCACTTTACAGTATATTCTGTGATGTGCTTTGGGATGTCTCGAAGACATGATAAGGCGGTAAACCAAATGCAAGCATTATTTATATTATTACAACAATGTAGAACAGCAAATTTGGTGCATACCTACAAAGCTTCACAGGTAATTGCTGTAAAGTGAATTGATTGTGTGATGGCAAGCGAAGGTGGCAGCTGATTTTGCACCCAGCAATGTCCTGTTAAAACATTCAAATATTAAATCAGGTTCCATTACAGTCAGGTTCTATTGCAGTACCCTGGAGATGAGTGTACACACTTTGTGATTTAGACTACAAATTGGTGACACATACCAATTTGTTGACCCTTTACCTCCCTTATTTATCCCTGCTAGCCCTCAAAAATGTAAATACGTATGTAAAATATATCACTATATCAAAATAAATCACTATATTCTAATTCCACAAACAATTTATCTGAGTGATTGTCGACCTGGAGACCAGGGGAAACCCCTTCTCACTGGGAGTCACACCACGGGATCTTGCGATAGCCGCAGTGGCAGACAGAATCTCGCTTTAATGCTTCACCTGAAGGGGTAGCGTTGGCCGACAACGAATAAAGTGAGAACATTCCTTGGCAGCCGTTCTTTGCAAAGACTTCTGATTCATTATTCCCATTGGACACTGACTCACTAATGCTTTTGATTCCGGATAATAAGCAGTGGCGTATGCGCAACAGTGCAAGTGACGCAAGGATCCATGTGGTGGTGGTGAAATGATTTATGTTCTCTCCCCATTTCTATGTAGTTGCACACACATGCGCTTCGCCAGGGAGAGAGGTAACGTGAGGAGACATTAACTGGTAAAGGTAAGCAAAACGTTAGAATTGGAGCACATAACCTATTGTACTGGATTATCACCGCTGATAATTACCAACATAGAGAAATTCGGGGATTTTTTTTTTTTACACACACAGAGGGTTACTAGGATGTGGATAGTAGCCCAACAACATATTGTATTTGTATTTACATATTCATGTCAGGAAAATGTCCCATGGCACTAGACAATGAATTTGCACCCATGCTGTTGGTTGCAATCAAAGAGGGATGGAGGGCAAGAGTGGTGGAGGAGAGAGGATAATGGTCGAAAAGGAACATTTTGAGACGGGCATTGAAGAAGGTAAGGGATGAGGGCGAGGGGGAAGGGATCTGGGTTGCAGTTGCAGACAGTGGTGTTAGAATATAGTGATTTAACTACATTGTACATAATGTAATCCTCAATTACATTTTGAGGGTGAGCAGGCATAAGGGAAGTAAAGAGTTAACAAATTGGTATATGACACCAGTTTTTAGACTCTAAATCACAACGTGTGTAAACTCATCTCCAGGGTACCCTGACTGGAATAGAACCTGATTTAATGTTTGAATGATTTAACAGGAACTCAAAACGAGCTGAAGAAGGTGAATGATTTCACAGGAACTTGAGAGAAGATAGAATAGTTGAATACTGAGAAAAAACAAGCCCAATTATGGAATGGTTTAGTGGAACAATGGGCATTAACATTTTTATCTCAGGGTATAAAGGAAGCCCGCCAAACTAGTACAACACAGGGCAGAGGGCTGGACAGTCAAATCGGTGAACTTTTAATAGGTCACAGAGTTCGAGACTGAGAAATAATTTGTGGATTTGTTTTTAAAAAATTAATTTGAAATAAATTAATGAAGTAGTTCCAATTAGCTGGTAGAGCAAAAATCCATATAAGCTTTTAACAACAACAAAATTACACTTATATAGCACCTTTCACATCAGGAGGACGTCCCAATCTGCTGGACAGGCATTGTTTCAGACCCGAGCTGTGGATGCGGGTGTGGGGGGTGGGGGGTGGGGGAGGGAATGGGGGGATTAGGAGTTGCCGATGGGTCCAGCGAAGAGGAGAGTCTTGAGGCGAAACTTGAAGGAAGCAAGAGGGAAAGCAATGTGTAGTTGGATAGGAGAAATATAAAAAAATACAAGGAAAACGCAGGATTTAATGGATAGCTCTTTCAGAGTCAGCACGAACGAGAACAGCCAAACGGCCTCCTTCTGCGTTATAAAATGTCTTTGTCTATGTTTCTTTCAGTAATTATATTTGTATAGTTTCAGTTTGGTCTATACCTTCATTCAATTTTACTATAATTGTCAAGTATTTTGTCCCCTCTCGTGAACTAATGCTGCCTCTTCACTCATCTTCAGTCTCAAATGATAACACTGGATTACTTCCTTCAAGGAGGGCTTTCCCCAATATCAATGTTTTTCAGCTGCAATTCCCAATTGCATGAATCTGCCCTTTCTTCAAGTTGAAATCAGATTGGCTATTTTCTGGCTCTCTGATACAATTCTATTCCCCGAGGCGCTGTGGAAAGTTTCATGCCCAATGTTTCTTTCGCTATATTAAGCATACTCAAACCCATTCTTTCCCAGCCGGTCATTTTGAGAAATTGCTAGATATCCTCTTTAGTCTTTTCATAGAATCATAGAATTTTACGGCACAAAAGGAGGCCATTCGGCCCATCTAGTTGGTGCCGGCTCTTTGAAAAGAGCAACTCAATCCCACTGCCCAACTCTCTCCCCATAACCTAACAAACCTGTTCTCCCTAAATAAAGATCTAATTCTCTTTTAAAAGCTGTTATCGAATCAGCCTCCACCACCTTTTCAGGCAATGCATTCCAGATTCGAACAACCTGCTGAGTGAAAAAATCCTCCTCAGCTCCCCTCTGAAGCTATTTTAAATCTGTGACCACGAGTACAGATTCGCCCACCAGAAAATAAGTTTTTTCTTATTCATCCTGTCGAATCCCCTCATGATTTTATAAACCTCTATTAGGTCTCCTCTCAACCTTCTCTGTTCGAAAGAGAATAAACCTAGCCTATCTAGCCTTTCTCCATAACTGAAGTCTCTCAATCCTGGTATCATTCTAGTAAACCTTCTTTGCACCCTTTCCAATGCTTTAACATCCTTTCTATAGTGTGGTGTAATTGGACACAGTACTCCAGCTGAGGCCTAACCAAAGTTTTATAGAGGTTAATCAGCACTTCCTGACTTTTGTACTCTATACCCCTATTTATAAAGCCTAGTATCCCATATACCTTCTTAATGGCTTTGTCTACCTGTCATGCCACCTTCAAAGAGTCACTAACACAAATCCCCAGGTCTCTCTTTTCCCTCACACCCCTTAAAATTGTACTATATTGACTCCCCTCATTTCTTCTCCAAAATGTATCACCTCACACTTCTCTGCATTAAACTTCATCTGCCATGTGTCTACCCACTTTACCATTTTATCTATATCTTCTTGCAGATGGTTACTAACCTCCTCACTATTTACTATTCTCCCTAACTTAGTATCATCTGCAAACTTGGAAACTGTGCTCCCTACACCCGAGTCCAGATCATTAATATATTAAAAATAGCAGTGGTCCCAATACCGATCCCTGGGAGATGCCACTGCACACTTCCCTCCAGTCTGAAAAATAGCCGCTCACCACAACTCTCTGCTTTCTGTCTCGCAGCCAGTTGTGGATCCATGCTGCCACTGTCCCTTTAACACTGTGGGCCTCTACTTTCCTAATAAGCCTCTCATGCGGCACTTTCTCAAATCCTTTTGAAAGTCCATGTAAATTACATCAACTGTGCTACCCTCGTCCACCCATTCCGTTACCTCAGCAAAAAATTCTATCAGATTTGTAAGGCAAGATTTGCCTTTAACAAATCCATGCTGGCTGTCCTTTATCAGCCTGTATCTTTCTAAGTGAAGATCTATCTTGTCCCTGATTACAGACTCTAGAAGTTTGCCCACTACTGACGCTAGACTGATTGGCCTGTAGTTCCCAGGTTTGTCCTTCTGCCACTTTTTTTATACAGTGGAGTAACATTAGCAACCTCCACCCCTGTGTCCAAGGAGGATTGAAATATGGAAGATTTTCTTTCTCCGCCTGCATTTCCATGAAATTTTCCCTGAATCCACTCACTCATTGCTTCTAATAATCCAGCTCTTAAAAAAACACTTTGCATTTGATATACTGTCGTTGATTGGAAGGATTATTATTATTATTACTTTTTTTTCCAGAGATAACAATCCCCTCAAAAAATAAGAATCATTTGATCACTCAGTCCACGACCATTTGCGGGACGCAATTGACTGCTGCCTTTTGATCCCAAAATATACATCAATTCACTTTACAGTGTATATTGTGAAGTGCTTTGAGACGTTGCAGCAACCTGATGAAAGTGCTATATCATATGCAAAGATTATTATTATTAATAATATTATTGCTATTATTCGTGCCTCATCACATTGCTAAGCAACTCAAACGTTTCACAGGATTTATTTTAAAGTGTGCTGACTGTACTGACTGTATTGTACTGCTGGCCAGACTAGATGGGCCGAATGGCCTCCTTTTGTGTCGTAAAATTCTATGATTCTATGACTGTGTAGGGGAGAATGCGGCAGCCAATTTGTGCATGGTAATTCCATTTAAATGGTATAGTTCTATTACATCTCCCCTGAGACATCACTATTTGTTGCTCCTTCCCCTAATATGAGGTATCATCCCAGTTGCTCTTCATTGCAGTGTCTAGGGATTAGGCAGTTCTCTTGAATGCTAAATAAAGGCCAATCATCAACCGGCCAATCATCAAACAGCTGTAACTTTTCTGCTCTTCTGAACATAATCATTAGGTAGTTCAAAGCTAAGTAATTCATTTGGAAGGATAACAGATTTCGACTTTTTCAAGCTCATTACAAATTCCTGATTCTTAGACACCAGTTTAATTAGCAATTCCATCATATGATAGATCATTGCTTAATGCAGAATTTACGGAAGTATAAGTATTGCAAATAGGTCTCTAAAGGAAACCTTGTCTGCTGCGATACTCATTAAGTTCCCGGGTGATGCAAAATTAAATAGCTGTACAATTTCAGTTGCCCCTTTCTTACTGTGTTCAGTTTTTGGTTAGAGGCAGGCTGGAAGTAATATTAATATTAATAATAATAATCCTAGCATTTGATATAGCACCTTATTACATTGTTGAGCCGTCTCAAAGCGCTTCACAGATACTGTAAAGTGAATTGATTATATGTTGTGGGTGAAACACAGCAGCCAATTGCATACAGCCGTGTCCCACAAGGAATCGCCAAGCTTCACGACTATTGATCATTCCTGGGAGTTGTTATTGGTTTGGGATATTGAAGGTAGTTACATCATTGTATGCAAGGAGTGGAAGAATCAAAGACTATAAAGAGGTTTGAACTTCTGCGTCACACAATGCCAAACCGAGACAGTGTGAAGTATTTGAAGAAGACACTTGAAATTTTAAAAGCATTTCACGCAGCGCTGCATTTTGTATTATTACAGTAAATCTTGGTCAAGCCATATTAGTTGGAACCATACAATTAATATGACTAATACAAAGTTTGAGTTATGTGAAACGTATAAATAATAGGAAATTCAACGGGATTTGGGCAGATGGATGACTGAGGCGATCAGATTATACGATTTATACAGATAATAATAATCCTTGCATTTGTTATAGCACTTTGCACATATTCTAGACGTCTCAAAGTGCTTCACAGAAAATACTGTAAAGTAAATTGACTATATTTTGTGGGCAAAATCAGATTTATGCAAGTTTTACTGTATGTTGCGAGGTCTCAGCTCAGTTCCACACATTCAACTCTTTAGTTTCTTCTCTCGCACCCTCCGAATTCCCGAGAACGCAATTGTAGTTGAAATAAAAACATGGAAACATCTAAGTCAAATTCCAGTTGGTAGAACAAGGAATATTTTTCCATCATGCCTCAAAAGTCAAACCTAAGATCCTCTCGAATGGTGCAGTGTGTACAATCAAGCACCTGACGTGACAATAATGAGATGAACGGATTTGGAGAGTCTTAGGTTTGATCCCTGCTGTGATGAGTTAGTAACTCTAAGCCAGAAGGGCCACAATGGCTCTATAAATAGCCTCAAAACTCCTAGGTAAGGGAAGGAAAATATCAACCAACTTTCCAGCTGTTCATCAGTGTACAGCAAATCCTTCCGCAATACTGGGCTAGAACAGGATTGGGTTTTGTGTAATTCCTCCCATGATCAAATAGTTCACAGTAACCAAAGCCCTGAAATTATACCTGCTCTTATCCTGCAAGAGTCTTTGGTCCATAATCACCATAATAATAATGATAATGGTAATAATATAATTTCAAAAGAATATACTGAAAAGTGTTGGTGTCTATGCATATTTTGTGGGTGAATGCGGCAGCCAATTTTGCACACAGCATGGAGTGAGTCATTAATTTTATCTGGGGAATTGTGGGCCAGGCCACTGGAGTGAGAAAATTCCTCCTCTAAAATTGTGGGAATTTTTTTTAATTCTTAAAATCAAACTAAATCCAAGAACAATAGAAAAACAACATAATTACACATGTACAGCACCTTTCACATCCAAAGGACGTCTCAAGATGCTGAACAATGTTTCAGACATGAGCTGGGATCAGGATCGGGGAGGGTGGAGGGAGGGAAAGGAGGGGATTTGGGGTCACCGATGGGACCAAGGCGGAACTTAAAGGAGGCCAGGGAGGGGGCAAGGTGGAGGCACTGCGAGATGGAATTCCAGAGGTTGGGGGAGTGGCTGAAGGCTCACCTACTGATGGTGGGGGGGGTGAGTTGGGAGACATGGAGCAGGCCGGAGCCCGTTGAGTGGAGGGAGTGGGCAGGTTGTTAGGGGGTTAGGAGGTGGCAAATGTATGGTGGGGCGAGGCAGTATAGGGCTTTGAAGGTGAGGATCAGGATCTTGAATTGAATCCTCTGGGTGATGGGCAGCCAATGAAGTCGGGCGAGATTGGGTGAGATGGGGGTCACAGAGCCAGGAATGGTAGAGGACATGGGCCACAGAGTTCCAGTTGATCTGCAACCTATATAGGGAGGAATTAGGAAGGATGACAAGCAGGGCACTGGCGTGGTCGAGTTTGGATGTGATAAAGGCATGAATGAGGGTTTCAGCGGCCTGAGGGGTGAGATAGTGGCGGAGTTGGGAAATGCTGCAGAGCCTCCAAAATATGGCTGGTTTGAAGAATACTCCATAAATCTTCTTGATTTTAAATTTAATGATAAAGTAGTCTTACAATATATTCTGTGAATTGCTTTGAGATGTCCAGAAAACATGAAAAAGCGCTATATCAAATGCAAGGATTATTATTCTTAAATGAATCTTGCCCTCACTGCATCACTGTTTCCCAATGTTCTACAGGCTTTATAGTGTATCATTCCACATCACCTACCATCCAAAATTCCAGACAGAGTGAAAAGGAAACAGGCTCACGTATCAACACCGAATGTTAATTATTTCACCTGAAATCCACGATCTGACTTCTCTGCACAGTCCTAATATTGCTGTCCCATATACCTCCCACCCCCCTCCCACTCCGGCACATTTTCCTCCACTGATCTTGATTCCAAACCCCAGCTCGGGTGCAAACCTTTGACTATCCCAAGCCTCAGAACATCCTCCTGACATGGAAGGCTCTCTATAAATGCAATCTATTGTTTAATGAATTCAGGAAATTATCCCTCTCCCTTTAAAAAAATCTGTGTTACAATAGTAGATCTTTTTACAAACACAGTTCAGCAAAGGACAATTTTTGAGTGTGTGTAAACTGCCAAATATGTACCTTCTAAATGGAGGGTTGCCTCTTTTCATTGTTGGATTTGTTGTCTATATCTCAGTGGTAACACTTTGATCTGATCAGTTTCTCTAAATCACAGGATTGCACTCCCAATAACTCATCTAACATCTCAATGAGGATACCAGTATAACTGAACTCATGCTTTGATTTCAGAGTCAAGGGCTCACTTGCTCCAGATCTGTTCTGAAAAGGAAGCACATGTTCAAGTTAATAATTACTTGGATGTCAATTTGCCAAATTTAAAAAAAGACGTAAACTGCACCATTTTATGGCAGATGGGAGACGAACAAAGCCAATTTAATTTGAAGTATCAATTCAGAACCAAAGCTTAAATTTGGCAGGTTAATTCTAGCTCAAGTTCACATATAATTGGCAAAAACTATGGGGCCAACATCTTCCATTTTAACAACATATGAGAGTGAAGCAAATCTCATGGTAATTTGTTGAAAAATGGATTGATATATTTATTGGACATAGTGGGGGACAGAGAAGAAATGTGGTACTTGGTGTGATAATTATCACCGGTGGGTATTATTAACAAGTTCTACACACACATCAAATAAAATTGGTTGTTCACTTCATGGCTATTTGGGAGGCTTTGTTGTGTGTAAACTGGCTCTGTGTTTGCCTACAAATCGTACAGTCGCTACACGTCACGGTAAATCTTTGAGAGGTTCTCCTGATGTGAAAGATGCCTTATCAAAATATAAGCAGTATTATCGCGACTGCTTGAAGGTGTCTACGGACCTAATTAAAGCGGTTTGACACTGAAGCTGGCTCCAGCAGCTATTGAGTGAGGTGCAGACATCAATATATACGTTCATTTTAAAGTGTTCAGAATTAGTTAAATTGTTGAATTCAATCCTTGTTTTAGTTCTCAGAATAACATACAGGAAACGGGCTTCGAAATGACGGCAGCATTTAAGAATTCGCCGAATTCTATAAGCTGTGAAACGTTGTATCAATGAAGTAAATCCTAGTGCAATTTCTCCCTATTCCAACTACTGCGGTGTTTTGAAGATAAACAAAAACTGCATTATCGACAAAAGAGCTGCTGAATTATCATATATTATTGTGTATATATGATGGGCGCAGTATTAAATCACGTTGTTGCTGTTGTCAGCCTACTGGCTAGATGTAAACAACAACATTGTGTTTATATTGTGCCTTTCATGTGGGTATGTGGAGTTCTGTAGCTCAGTGGTTAGAGCACTCATCTTACAAGTGGGAGACCCGGGTTAAATTCCTGTGAGGGTGAAACCTTGGGCAAGTTTCCTTACCCCACACGCCTAATAATAATCCCGAAAACCCCCACAATAATGAATTAGTCATTTCAATCCATGACTGTTTGTGGGACACTGCTGTGTGCAATTGGTTGCTGCATTTCGCTTTACAGTATATTCTGTAAAGCGCTTTGAGACATCTAGAAGACCTGAAAAGCGCTACATCAAATGCAAGGATTATTATTATTTGTTATATATATATACAGTACATCAATTCAACATTGATGGAAGTTACCAGATTAATAAATTGCTGTAAGGCTCCACTTCCCTGACAAAACAAGCGTCCACTGGTTTAAACTAATGGCGGGCAATAATATGTATACAGTGTTTTGGAATCCATTGGTAAATAACATGAGGTGAATAATAATATATAATAATCCTAGCATTTGATAAAGTACCTTATCAAGTTTTTGAGACAACTCAAAGGGCTTCACAGAATATACTGTCAAGTGAATGGATTTTCTATTTTGTGGGCGAAATGAGGCAGCCAATTGCACACAGACAGTCGTGGATTGAGTGACCAATTTGTTATTATTATTACTTTTGAAGAAATTATTACCCCCGGAAAAGCGATCTGCCAATCGATTAACAACTGGGTTCTGCGAGGTAAACAGAGGCATGTAGAATAGGAAACTTGCCCAACATTTTACCCTGCTGGGAATCAAACCTAGATCTATCTCTTACAAGGCGAATTCTCTAACCATCGAGCTACAGGAATCCATAGTGACGATGTTGAGCTCACACTTTCCTGAGAACAGCAGGCTCTGAAAAGAGTGATACATGTAGGGACTTCGAAACTCCTCATAAAGCGAGAATTTCATGAAGCGGGTGGGAGGTCCCTACTGTGTTTCCGCATGTGAAAGCAATCAGTTTCATTCCCAGTGGTGCCTAGAGCTAACATTTGCGATGTACCAGTGAAGGCATAAGGTAGGTAGAACTGCTATTGAAGGCTGTAATACTTCATTACAAGATGAAAAGATGAAAGAATACAAGATGAAAATGTTTGTTTTGTTTACCTGAACATTATTTTATTCAGTAAATTTTTAACACAATACAGTAAAGAAACGAAAGTTTCCGTGCTTCCAGTAATAAGATGAGGTGAGGAGTAGGGAGGAGGTCTTCATTTAAATTTTTGCTGGAGGAGGAGGCGGAGGAGGAGGAGGCTGGAGAATCGGAAGAATCTGGTGAGAAAGCAACAGGTTCTGTATAGTCAGCAGATGTACTTGGTACTGGTTCTTTGGACGATGCCGGCTTAAAGAAACTGTCGATAGAAGACTGTCGACAGTTTTTCTTCTTTTCTTTATACAATTCTTGGTAGCAACAAATAGCTAGCTCGATGCCATGGGCAATCTTAATGCTACGATCCATTTTAGGATGGTTGTCTTTGCAAATATTAATTGCTTCGTCTACTTTCGAAAGAAAAGCTTTCAAAACGTTCAAACTAAGAATCTTAGGCTCCTCACATAAATCATCACGCTCAGCTGTCTGTTCCTTCGTTAAATCCTGAATTTCTTCAGTTGTAAGCTTTCCATTTATGGAGACGTAGGTATTCTCAGGTAACTTCTTCCAATTAAGCTCTGTTTTATCGAAGTTGAAAATTTGTTGCGATGTATAATCTCCCTCCTTAATGATTTTTCTAAGTTTACCTGGATAATGTTTGGCAGCAGCGACATCTGTACTAGCAGCTTCAAACAAACAACAAACAAAACTTACATTTATATAGCGCCTTTCACGTCGAGAGGACGTCCCAAGGCACTATACAGTCAGGTAGGACAAGAGCAGGGTGGGAAGGATCAGGGCAGGATAAAGCATAGTAGGAAAAGTAACTGTATATTAGTGGGCGAAACATGGCAGCCAAATTGCGCACAGCAGTGTCCCACAATCAGTCACGGAAGTGGGACTAGGGGCAAAAGGGGGTAAAGAAGCAAAAGGGGAGGGGTCGAGGCAGGGGGAAAAAAGGCAGGAAAGTCGACTGTATATTTGTGGGCGAAACGCTGTTTCCTGCACATCTTGATAGAATGTAGCTTGTATCGCTTTCGAAAACAATCAAGCCACCCGATTTTGGCAGCAAAAGTCTCCGCTGGCTTTTTCCGAGTAGCGTCATGTGGTTGCCTAGCATCCTGCCGTTTAAACTCATCCCATACCGTATGGGCCTTCTTTTGGATTATACTAGTGGAGAGGGGGCAATGGCGTTCGTTCTGGTCATCGATCCATCCTCCTTTCCAACGTGATGGTCTCCCTTTTCTTCGATGGGGTTGGGGATGTTGCTAATGGGCGTTTAGGTGGCATACTGAAGTAAGTGTATGTAGCTTCGTCGACTGAGACCAAGCATGTGTTGCGGGGTCAGCCGGGAGACAAGAAGCGCACGAGATTTAAACTTTTGCTAAAGCGAACGCAGCCTTCGCTAAGCGGATATGAGGTACAAATACAAACCCTCGTTATAGTGAAGTTTTGGTAACCGGGCATTCGGTAAGTGGGGTCTACCTGTATTACAAAGCAAGCTACACTTAATGTGACTGAATGTGACAACTAATAGATTATAGAAGCAGCAAAATTGCTATGTGACAAGGAATGCATACAGAGAACATTGGGTGTGTTCCCACAGACTCAAAAGTTTATCATTTTATTTTCCTATCATTTCATTTCCTATCACCAAGGCAATTTAGGATGCCTGTTCACATACAAAATAGGAATATTGTCTGAAAAGAAAGGAAGCTGTGGAGTGTAGCTCGGCTCACAATTCCCTTATGGCACAAAATATATCCAGAGTAATAATAATAATCCTTACATTTAGTATAGAGCAATTCTCGTCTGGATAATAATAATAATCATCCTTGCAAGATACAGTGCCTTTCACGTCTTCTAGACATCTCAAAACACTTCACAGAATATACTGCAAAGTGAATTGACTGTATAAATGTGGGCGAAATGCGGCAGCCAATTGCGCACAGCAGTGTCCCCACAAACAGTCGTGCATTGACGATGTCCCCAAACACATCATGGAATATACCGGCACTGTAAAGTGCAGTGATTGTGTGTTTTGTGAGCGGACTTGGCAGCCAATTTGTCCACAGCAATATTCCACGAAAAGCCAAGGAGTAAATTACCAATTTTATTTTGGGGACAGTTGGTGAGAACACTGAGAGAAACTCCCTTCTTTAAAGTAGAGTTCCCATTGCAAACATACAGTACTTCAGAATGACAAGGACAAGACTTTAGATGTTGTGAAGACCTCCAGGGAGTAAAATACCTCATGGACACTCTCAATAACAGCAACTTGTATTTAAATGCTGCTTTTCATACGTTGTGGAAGAATGCTGCTGTTGTCACCAGGTTCTGCAATCCTCTTCCATTCCCAATCCCTCATGTCATGACTGGCCATTGTTCAGCAACAACAACAAGAAAATTACACTTGTACAGTGCCTTTCAAGTTAGGAGAACATCACAAGGCACTGGACAGTGACTGTTTCAGACCCGAGATGGGGTCAGGGAGGGTGGAGGGAAAGGGAGGGATTTGGAGTGGCCAATGGGACCATCGAAGAGGAGGGTGTTGAGGTGGGACTTGAAGGAGGCCGGCTAGTATAATCCAAGAGAAGGCCCATACGGTATGGGATGAGTCAGATGGAGTTCCAGAAATTGGGGGCAGAGTGGCTGAAGGAGTGCCCACCAATGGTGGGGCGGTGGGGGTCAGGGGACATGGAGCAAGCCAGAGCCTGCTGAGCGGAGGGAGCGGGCAACCTGAATTTTACTCTATTCAGACGCACATAAAGACTGAATAACAGAGAGCATGTGGATTTCCATTTCTCAGCCTGTTTACCAATACAGCATTGCATCAAGAATCAAGATTCAATAAGCAGTCTTTTAGTTGAAAATATATAATTTGGGAAGCAGTACTGAGGTGTGCTGGAGGCAAAAAATGTCCTCTTAATTCCCAAGCAGCTTGCAGCTTACTCTGCTGGCTTCGAATTCAGTTGGACTTGAAGGGACAATTTCTCACTCTCCTCCTCCTTCTTCTCTCCCAGCTGCTATTTCAAAGAAATGTTACGTCTTTCTCCTTGTTGTCCTCCTTATAATCCATCCTCATCGAAATTCATCTCCAAAATTTTCTAATTAACCGGCTATTCATCTCATTGATGTTAGTCAGACATCACAAACGCAAATTAGCTGCCTCCACAACAATACTCAGTTCATTGCTAATTAATTTAATTCTGTAGAACGCCTTGAGATGTTTCCTTTGCACGCAAGACGCTATATAAATGCTAATAGTTACTGTTGTCCACTTACTTGCGCATCATCTGCAGAGTCCTTTAGCTCAGTGGTTAGAACACTTGCCTCGCAAGTGAGACCTGGGTTATATTCCTGGTAGGGCAAAATGTTGGGCAAGTTTTCTTACTCCACACACCTCAGCTTACCTAGCAATTGACTACGGTTGTTAGTCAATGGTAGAATGCTTTTCCCAGACCACCACACCCCCACCACATCTCGGGTCCTAATTCCTAACTGTTCAGTACCTTGGGACATCCTTGGGATCAGGGAGGGTGGCCGACAGCACAGTCGAAGAGGAAGGTCTTGACGAAAGCAAGAGATGGGGCCAGACGATGGGGTTGTGGAGTACAGTTCCAGAGGGTGGGGGCAGAGAGGCTGAATGCCGGACTGCCAATGGTCTGCTGAGCGGAGGAAGGAAATGTTTTTAAAAATAGGTATTTTATTAATAATAATAATAATAATCCTTGCTCTTGATATAGTGCTTTTCACATCTTCTAGATATCTCAAAGCGCATCATAGAATATATTTTAAAGTAAATTAACTGGGCGAAACACAGCAGCCAATTGCATGACCCTGCCTTGTTTGACCCTTAACTGTCCTTCCTCCTCCACATCCACGCCATGACCAGCACTGCCTTCCACCACCTACATAACATTGCCAAACTCCGCTACTGCCTCACATCTCAGGCTGCCGAAACCTTCGTCCATGCATTCGTCACATCAACGCTCAACTATGGAAACTCCCTCCTCGTCGGCCTTCCTGGATCTACCCTTCACAAGCTGCAGATCATCCAGAACTTTGCAGCTCGTGTCCTCTCCCACTCCAAGCTTCATGAACACATCAGTACCACTCTTGCCCAGCTGCAGTGGCTCTCCATTCCCCAAAGGATCGAATTCAAGATCCTTGTCCTCACCCTCAAGGCCATTCACAGCCTTGCCCCCTCGTATCTCTCCAACCTGCTGACTCTCTATAAACCTGGCTTCCCCCTCTACTCAGTGGGCTCCTGTCTGCTCCATGTCCCTTGCCCAACCGACCTTACCATTGGTGGATGGGCTTTCAGCCTTTCTGCCCCCACACTCTGGAACTCCATTCCACAGTCTCTTTGCCTCGCTTCCTCCCTTACCTCCTTCAAGGCTGTTCTTAAGACCATCCTCGTCAATCGTTCCTTCTGCCACCCTCCTAACTCTCTCCCTCCCCTCCCCCCTATCCTGTCCCTCTCCCTTGTTTGGGTCCCGACCTGACTGTTCAGCGCCTTGGGACATCCTCCCACTTGAAAGTTGTTCTAGAAATGTAATTGTGTTGTTGTTGTCCCCAATGTGAAAGGCTCTTTACAAATATAATTTTGTATTGCATTGTCACCATTAAATCTGCCATTCAGGGAATGCTTAAATGTATCTGAAGGATTGCTGTCCATGACATTGGAAGAAACTCCTTTGTTTGTTTGAATAGTAAGCATCTTAAATAACATCTCTGAAAAGCAGCCATACAGCACCTCAATTCAACAACTGACGCAAAGGATGGAAAGAATCCTCCCAGGGTTGTGTTGGAGTATCAGCTGAAATTGTTCGCTCAAAATCCCAATACGTGTCTAGAACTCAGAATCTCGTGACAGTAGCAAGAACCCAACAAACTGAACAAGGCTGAATGGTGCGTCAGATAAAATGCTTTCATAAAAGATTATACCTTTGAAAAGACTTGCAAACAAACAACGTTTGTGTTTCTTTTTACCAATTGTTACCTCTAAATGGCTCTCCATACTCTGTTTTCCATAAAAATCTGACTCCTTTTACAGTCAAATGGAGAAATGTTCCATGGTTACTAGTTACTCTCTGGTTCCTTCCTTATGTGGTCAATATTCACATGTGAACTTCAATAATAAACATCACAGGCTATTCAAACATATGATCAAACCAAGACATGCCAGAACTCAACCAGTCACCATAATCACACATTTTCCGTCAAAGATAGATTTTTCTCTTACATTCAAATTATTGTTTCCCTAGCTGAGATCAACCAACCCTCAATTTGTGTGGTCTAGTGCTCACCAGTCAATGATTTTAATCATTGGGCTATCAGGTAAACCGCCTAACAATATATTCAAATTGGACTGTAATTCTAATCATGTCTACCTCCATGTACGGTATCACATCTACATGAACGTGTCTCCAGTCCTCAGGTACCAGCTTAGTAATTCCGAAGCAACTAAAACCATTAACTCTTCCCTCATTCAATATCTTCTATATATTCCTTTGCAGTCATTTGGCTATACTTTACAGTCAAGTGTAAGTGTGAATATTCAAATGTGAAGCATTTAAAGATGCCTTGCCATGGGAAATGCAAGGATTAGTATTCTCATTTACTCATTCCTTTCATAACTTTCACCGTAAAGGAAGCAACAAGAAAACATATTGCCGTTAGACATTTGAGCTACAGCAATAGCTAATTTAGAACTGTGAAAAACAGAAAAAAAATAACGGCTGTTTACTCTTTTACTAAAAAAAAGTATTCTCTACCAATTCCTTTTCTCTGGTTCTGAAAATAATACTGTGAAATAATTAGCTTATTTATGTCTCCCAGCGTCTCAATGCTTCCCATTCAATGTGTTTCAAAACAATCCCAATAATTAATTTTATATTTTGAATCAACAGTTTCACTCACCATCTAGTTAGATATAAAACTTCTCTTGTACAAGGTTGGCATACCATTAAAAAGCTGTCCATGCTACCTTGTAAATGTATTCCCTCATGTATCAGTGGAGGGTTTATATTTTTACTAGAGCCTTTCACTGCTAGATGGGAAAAACTATCACTCACAATCATGCTTAATGATGCCAATATGCTTACATAAAGCTGATAAATTGGTTTAATCTTAACGACATGGATGAAATTGACCCATTTCTTTTCACAAACAATTTCTGTCCTGGCCCACGTCTATTTAAAAATATTTTATTTGTATAAGATATATATAGAAGACATTATTTAATTTTAAAAAAAGAAAACAATATGAAAACGCATCTGCCCATTTATCGTCCTCTTCCGCAGTGCCTTTATTGGGGAATGCTGCCATGTGAATGTCATAGCAATTTTTCCAAACACAGCCAAAGTTTGATGACAGTTAGAAAGGATTACCCAAAACAAATGCTTGAGCTTGTTATTTTCATTGTAACTTTGATGCAGTTGGAACAAATTTCATGAACGATTGTTATTATTTGCTGCCGTGGAAACACTGCCAAATTTCACCATGCACAAAATAAGGGCCATTAATATGATGGGAAATACATCTCAAGGAAGTTACAGTAATATAGTGTGATTTTGCTATTTATCAATTGGTACAACAACAGCTTGAATTTATATAGCAGCCTTCATGTGCGGAGGCGCTTCAGAGCTCTTAACACTGACGTGGCCTGAAAAGGCTATGTCAGTATTAAACTGGGGGTAGCTGATTGTAGCCAAAGAGGAAGGTCTTCAGGTGTGACCTGAAAATGGGCAAGTGTGGCTGAAACGGAGGGAACAAGGAACAAGCAGGTGGCCAGAGCCAGCCAAACAGATGGTGGAGTAGGAAGCAAACAGGTCAGGGAGGTATGGAGGTGCCAGGGCATGAAAAGATTTGTAGACATATATGAGGATCTTGAAGTTGATCCACTCTATGAAAGGAAGCAAACAGATCTTACAGGATTAATAGGAGTTAAGTGGGAAAGATCCTTGCACCCAGTGAATGGCTTTTCATTTGGGTAGAATTGATGAATCAATGAAGGTCATATTTAGTTTTCTATCATAATCCTTTGATGCAGCGTGTTTGGAGATACATCTCAAGGCATTTCACAGGATATATTGTAAAGTGTATTCACTGTATATTTTGCAATTGAACGGGGCACCCAGCAATGTCTCACAAATTGCAATGATGTGAGTGGTCAATTTTATTTGGATGTTGTTGGGAGGACACCATGAGAGGCTCGCCTTTCTTTTCAAGTGATCTTTAATGTCCACCTGAAGGGGCAGACATGACCTTGGTTACTTGTCCAAGGACATTATCTCCAACACCGTCCAGCGCTTCACTGGACTGAAGCCCAGACATGTGAATTGAAAGTGATAAGGGTGCTACTAAGCACTTTCTGCAAAGAGTCAACCATAACAACAACATGTATTCATACAGTGCCCGTCACAAGGGGTAGCGTCTTGGGAGCTCCTTAGCAATAGTGGAACCTGACAACAAACTATAGGCGAGGGAAGAAGTGACCATAAGCGCAGTCGAAGAGGAAGGTTTTCATTTGTGATTTAACAGAGGGGAAGAACAACAACAAAATTACGTTTGTACAGAAGGGCAAAAGGTGGGAGCAACTGAGGGAGAGAGTTCCAAAGCTAAAGAAGAAGATTAGATACTCATATAAAAGCATCACAGATAATTTTTAAACCCTGTCCCAAGATGCTGGACAGTCACTGTGTCAGACACAGCACAATGTATTACAATGGAACCTTACTCTATCCCTACTTGGAATTGATTGATCGGTGACCCTCTGTGCTATTCTGACTCTGATTCAAAGATGAGTTTGGTTAGTTATTTGCTATGCCCACCCTTTGGGGTCAACCTACACTCTAGAGTCCCTAAACATTGGCTCTTGACAATCTGCACCAAGTACTTTTGAGTGTTTGGTAAGCAGGAGAGACCATGCCTTCAATTCCAACAATCTATCTCTGGGATTTCCCTGACTAGGTGATATTCTCAGTTTGGTTTAGAGCAGTGGTTTCCAATCTTTTTTTTGCTGTGACCCAAATTAACCACCAACAGGTCCTCCGACCACGAGGGGGCGACATCACAACTGAAGTGAAGCTCAGCCAAAACTTTATCTCTGTTTTTGGACTCAGTGCAACTAGCAAGTATGCTCTTTCATACGAAATTGGTTGGTGGTGTTGCCTCGGGCGCTTTTTCTTAGCATTAGAAAAGCATTTTGAACATTAAAAAACACACAAAAAATTCTGATGATCCTTCGCGACCCAAATGAGGATGCCCGCAACCCTGAATTGGGTCGGGACCCGAGGTTGGGAACCACTGGTTTAGATACTCTAAAACATGGTGATGGGTTTCTGAATGCATCAGACACCACCACTGATCAAGGAAAGAAAAACGTTTGATGTTGGTGCAATGGAGTACTGTAGCTCAGTGGTTAGAGCACTCACCTTACAAATGTGAGACCTGTGTTCGGACCCAGGCAGGTCAGGGCGAAACCTTGAGCAAGTTTCCTTACTCCACACACCTAATAATAATCCCTCCAAAAAAAACACGATAATAAAATTGGTCATTTCAATCCACGATTGTTTGTGGGACATTGCTGTGCGCAATTGGCTGCGCAAATATAGTCAATTTTCACCCACAAATATAGTCAATTCACTTTACAGTATATTCTGTAAAGCGCTTTGAGACGTCGATAAGATGCGAAAACTGCTATATCAAATGCAAGGAGTATTATTATGCGTCGCAACCATCAAGCTGTCGACCCATCTCCAACCTCCCGTTTTTATCCAAGGTCCGTGAAAGAGTGGTTGCCTCCCAGCTCCGCTCTTTCCTTTCAACTCACTCACTCCTTGAACCCCACCAATCAGGTTTCCGCCCTATCCACAGCACAGAAACTGCCCTGGTTAAGGTTACAAATGATATCCTAACCGCATGTGACCAGGGCTCCCTCTGCCTCCTCGTCCTCCTTGACCTGTCTGCTGCGTTCGACACAGTCGATCACACCATCCTCCTCCAACGTCTTTCCTCCCACCTCAACCTTCAAGGCACAGTCCTTGACTGGTTCCATTCCTACCTGACCCACCGTTTACACTTTGTATCTTCCAACGGTTTCTCCTCAAACCCCCACACAGTTTCTCACGGCGTCCCTCAGGGCTCTGTCCTCGGCCCCCTCCTTTTCACCCTTTAAACGCTCCCTCTGGGCGATGTCATCCGCAAACATGGGGTAAATCGGGCGCTGCCAGCCTCAACATCCAAGGCTGTACTCTCCACCTCACAAAGCCAGTCAGGAACCTCGGCATCACGTTCGACTGAAAACTCTCCTTCCTCCCCCACATCCGTGCCTTGACCGGCACCGCTTACTTCCACCTGCGCAACATTGCCAGGCTCCGCAATTATCTTATCCCCCGCGCTGCCGAAACACTCGTGCACGCGTACATCACCTCAAGGCTGGACTACGGAAACTCTCTCCTCGTCGGCCTCCCCAGTTCCTCCATTCACAGGCTGCAGGTCATCCAAAACTCTGCAGCCCGTGTATTATCCCGCACCCGCCTCCGCGACCACATAACCCCCACCGCCGGTCTCCACTGGCTCCCCATCCTCCAGAGGATCGAGTTCAAGATCCTCGTCCTCACCTTCAAGGCCTTACATGGCCTTGCCCCGCCCTATTTAACCAATTTACTCTCCCCCTACAAGCCCACCCGGACCCTCCGTTCAGCAGGACTTGGCCTGCTCCAAGCCCCCCACCCGAACCGCCCCACCATCGGAGGCCGGGCCTGCAGTTTTTCTGCTCCGACCCTATGGAATTCCATCCTCCAATCCCTCCGTCTCGTTTCTTCCCTTTCTTCTTTCAAGGCCGGTTTGAAGACTTTCCTCTTCGACCGTGCCTTTTGTTTCCCCCCGAATTTTTCAACCTCCCCGACGGTGTTTCACCCCTTCCCGTACACTCCCCTCCCAGCTCGGGTCACACGCCTCCTGTGCAGCGCCTTGGGACGTCCTCCCGACGTGAAAGGCGCTTTATAAGTGTAATTTGTTGTTGTTGTTATTTAGAAGACATGGAAAGCAATATATTAAATTCAAGAATTATTATTATTAACTAAATGGGTGTTGAGCAGTTCAGCCCGTAGCTAAGTTGTCAATCAGACAGGTGGTTCTGTCGGTGGGCTGAGCCTGCCACAAGCAGTGAGTGGTGAAGGCAAGCACAGCTAAACCTCAGGCAGTCAGTCAGTCAGTCAGTGCCTTGTCACTGTTGCACTGAGATAAGAGCCTGTAACTGCTTGCAGCAATGTGTGGGCAGCTGGCGAGCAAAGCTAGCAGACTGCACTGAATAACATCCATCTCTCCTGCTTTCTTTGGAAAAGTGTGACGATTTATTCCACTTCTATTTATTTAATTATCCATCCATCCATCCACAACTCCATCCATCCATTTGTTCATTAACTCTCTCTCTCTCTCTCCCTCTTTCTTGTTCTCCTCCCTCTCAACAATCTATCCATCACTGACTTTACTTTTATGCTTTTTCTCTCTCTCTCTCTCTCTCTTTCTCTCTCTGAGAGGTTTAATGCCCTCGCTGCATTTTCTTTTCTCTTTTCTCTTTGCTGCTTCGTTTGGGCACATGGAATGCTTGAAACAGGTAAGTGTATTTACGTACCAGTTATACACAGGTTATTTTTCCCTGCCGTAGCTAAAATGCTAAGGGATCAACGGCAAAGTGGTTTGTTGTTATTATTATTATATACTTGTAAAAAAAAATCTTACTTGGTCAATGTCACACATAATATCACACGCAAACACACAGAATGTCGTTAGTATCTTAGCCTCACAGTTTATTGCAGACAATGTAGTGAATTGCTGTAGTCTGTAGGTTCAGAATGAATCAATCCACTTTGCGTGATGATGTTTTAGATTTAGAATTTAGTATTGTTTCAGGGGGTTTGTTTAATTTTCAAGCCTGATCTCTTTCATTTACAAAGGGGGAGAAAAGGGAAGAGAGAGGTGGGGGGAGAGAGCGAGGTCAGAATGGGAGCTGGTAAAGTTTATTACATTTCTAATCAGATTGATCTTTTACATCTCCTCATTGGGTTACTCCACATAAAGGAATCTTTGCATTTAAGTCGTGGATATCAAAAGGGTGAGTGTGTGTGAAGAATGTGATCTTAAAGGATTCCCGTTCACTTCTGATTGTAAGAATCATCACCAGTGTGCAATATGTGTCTCTGTGTGTTCTGGACTTTCATGTCAAAAGTTTTCCCTGTCTTTGAACATGTCATAAATGTAATCGTTGTCTCGGTTTGATTACCACTATCGCTCTATAGACTTCTTCTGTATGTAGGCGTTTGGTGTCAAATGTTGACATAGTCTTTGAATCTACCCACTTTGCAGTATATTCCATGAAGGGCTTTGAGACATCTCAACAAGCAGATAAGGTGCTATCCCTCAAATGCAAGGATTATTGTTATTATTAATATATTGCTTTATAAATGTAATGATTGTCTCAGTTTGATTGCCATAATCTCCTTCTAAATTATGCTTTTATTTTCTAAAATATGTTTTACTGCATCTCATGAAAGAAATAACCTTATGCAGTAAAATCCCGTGTATCCGGCACCCTCGGGATCTGGCCAATGCCGGTTAAAGCGTGTGCCGGATATTCAGCCGAAAACACACAAAAAATTTAAATTGTTAAAAAAAAGTAATACATTGTGCCGGATAAATTCCGGTTAATCGAATGGGGACCTTTTTCTGAGGTGCCGGTTATACGGAAGTTCTGGTTGATCAGGTCACGGATAAATGTGCTTTTACCATACTTGACCGATAAATTGGTTATTTCAACACACGATCGTCTGTGGGACGCTGCTGTGGGCAATTGGCTGCTGTGTTTCGCCCACGAAATATAACAAACAATAACAACAACTTTTATTTATATACCTCCCTCTACAATGGCCAGCGTCTCAGAGCGCTTCACAATAACGGATCCCGGGGGCGAGCCAGGGGCAGGGGGAGAAAGATGACCAAAGACGCGGTCGAAGAAAAAGGTCTTTAGCTGAGACCTGAAACTGGGAAGAGAGGTGAAGGGAGTGAGGAAGGGAGTTCCAGAGCCTCGGGGAGTAGTGGCTGAAGGCACGGCTGCCGATGGTGGAATGGAGGATTCGGGGGACAAAGAGGAGGCCAGACCTGATGGAGCGAAGGCAATGGGTGCTGGTTTGAGGAGAGAGGAGGTTGGGGAGGTAGGGGGGTGCAGAGGAGTGGAGGGATTTGAAAACAAGGATCTTGAAATCGACATACACAGTCAATTCAGATTACAGTATATTGTGTGAAGTGCTTTGAGACGATTCAAAGACATAAAACGCGATATTAAATGCATGGATTATTATTATTATAATCTTCACTTTCTCCAACCCTTCTCTGCCCACCTCCCTGACTACATCAGCCTTGTTTCACTTTGATTATTACTTGACTGGGCTGATAATATGGAGGGTTTTGTTCTTGGAAATGACCAAAAATGTTTTGGAAATAGATTCAAAGGAAGTTGGAGTGTGTGTGTTTGTGTGTGTGTTGTTCTTCCCTCCACATCATCCCATAAAGGAGGAAAAAAATCCACTCTGGTCTAGATTTACGGTGTGTTCCATTTCCAGAGAAAGCAGAACGCAGCCTTCATTTCCCCAAATGGTTTTCTGATTCTTTTTTAAATGTAATCTGCAGAAACCCAGGTTTGAAATCGAGAATTTTAACAAAACGATTTTTGTTAAAATTCTGCAATCCCAAAAAAGCAAAGAATATAGAAAAAAACCTACACCCAGGTACGATTTCAGTCCCCAGAAGTGGGCAGTGAGAAAACATAAATGTGAACCCGGGATAAATGTGACGTCCTCCTGATGTGAACAACAACAATAAAATTACATTTGTATAGTGCCTTTGATGTCAGGAGGACATCCCAAGGAGCTGGACAGATACTGCTTCAGACCCGAGCTGAGGACGGGGGGGGGGGGGGGGATGGGGGGTGCGGGGGGGGGGAGGGAGGAGTTACCGATGAGTCCATCAAAGAGGAGATTCTTGAAGCATGACTTGAGGGAGGCCAGGGAGGGGGCGAGGCCGAGGGACTGAAGGCTCACCTGCCAATGGTTGGGGGGGTGGGGGTCGGGGGACGTGGAGCAGGGCAGAGCCTGCTGAACAGAGAGGGTGGGCATGTTGGTAAGTGGATAGCAGGTCATGGATGTAGGGTGGGGCAAGGTTGTGGAGGGCTTTAAATGTGAGGACCAGGATCTTGAATTGGTGAAAGGCGCTATACAAGTGTAATTTTGTTGGCGTTTACTTTTTTTATAAAGGTTTAAGGCATGGGTGTCAACCTGGTACAGTGGTAGCGCTCTCGCTTCTGAGTCAGAAGGTTTGTGGGTTCAAGCCCCATATTGGGACTTGGAAATCACATCGATTATAAGACGATACAGTAAAAGTCTGTTTATCCGGCACCTTCGGGACCTGGCCAATGCTGGTTAAAGCGCGTGCCAGATATTCGGCTATAAACGCGAATTTAAAAAAAATTAATGCATTTTTCCGGATAAATTACGGTTAATCGAATGCAGACCTTTTTTTGCGATGCCGGTTATACGGAAGTTACGGTTGATCGGGTGCCAGATAAACAGGCTTTTACTATACTCTGTTGCAGTGGTGGTGTATTACATTATCAAGAGGTGCCGTCCTTTAGCTGAAATATTAAACCGAGATTCCATCTGCCTGTTCAGGTAGATGCTTATGACACTTCGATAAGAGAAGGAGTTTCTCCCTCTGTCCCAGCCAACAATTCTCCAAATACAATTGATCACTCACTCCATGGCTATTTTGGGGATACTTACTATGCACAACTGTTCGCAGCATTTTGCTCATAAAACATAGCACTTTACAGTACAGTATATATATATATATATATAAAAAAGCCTTAGGTATGTTTCCGCAATTGTAACAGTGAACTTCTAAAAGGAAAACAAAAACCAATACAGCTTAAAAAAACAAAGAAAAGCAACCCAGTAATTCAAGCTCACCCTTTTTTTTTGTAAATCACAAATACATTATTTTAAAAAAGTTTCGAAATATATGAATAAACATGTTCAAAAATACTAGGCTGCATATGATACGCGGGGGTATAGCTAATATCCTGTGAAAGGGTCAGAGATGAGGTTTCCTCCCCACCCACACCGCCTCCCCAGAATATACTGTAAAGTGAATTGACTATATATTTGTGGGCGAAACGCGGCAGTCAATTGCACACAGTAGCTTCCCCACAAACAGTCGTGGATTGAAATGACCAATTTATTAGTGTTTTGCTCCTTAGGTATTCACAACCGGGGACTGTAATTAAACAATTACAGGCTTTGATGAAAAGGTCTAGACAGGGTTTCCCGAATGCTGAAATCCTGGTCACAGAGAATAACTTTAGCCCAAATTTAAACAGAAAGGAAAGGACTACCTTAGAGGAAGTCAACAAATTTATTTTAAAAAACCAAAAGGGAATTCTGGCAAGGTTCAGTGGAGAAGGAAACATAAATCAAGTATGATGGACCTCAAAAACAGCCCAGACTTTAATAACACACTGCTTCAGTCATTTAATCTAAAAAGCACAGGAGCCCCAGCATCGCGGGACCTGGGCCTGGGGACAAACATTCTAAATGTTTCCCAGGTATTCACGCCCGCAGTGGCACAGATCAGTGGTTAGAGCATTCACCTTACAAGTGTGAGACCTGTGTCCATAAGAACATAATACAGTAACAAGAATTAGGAGCAGGAGTAGGCCATTTGGCCCCTTGAGCCTGCCCCACCATTCAATAAGATCATGGCTGATCTATTCTACCTCCACCTACCTGCCTTATCCCCATATCCCTTAATCCCTTTATCCACAAGAAATCTATCAATCTCAGTCTTGAATATGTTCAAGAACTGAGCAGGATTGTTCAAGGACTGTTATTATTGATTGATTGTTCGAATCCGGCAGGTCAGGCTGAAACCTTGGGCAAGTTTCCTCACTCCACACACGCCTAATAATAATCCCTCCCCCCCAAAAAAACACAATAATAAAATTGGTCATTTCAGTCCTCGACTGTTTGTGGGGATGCTATTATGTGCAATTGACTGCTGCGTTTCATCTACAAATATACAGTCAATTCACTTTACAATATATTCTGTGAAGCGCTTTGAGACGTCGATAAAATGTGAAAAGTGCTATATGAAATGCAAGGATTATTATTATTTATTATTATTATTATTAAATAAGGGCCCGACCTTTGTCCCGACGGAGAACCCCTGCCAAATAAAAATAGGATGGAACTTGAAGGAATTCTTTAGAAGGGTCAAACTCTGTGACCACTTTAACAACCTCTTAAACTGCAGCGAGTAGAACAGCCACGCGAACAAGGTTCACAGCAGCATGCAAGGATTATTATTATTATTACACCCAGGAATGACCAGATAAATCCCAAAATAATATCAGCTAGGGAGGAAACAATAGAGACATTTGGGAATATAACGCCAATAAGGCAGAAATGTAACCTAACAAGGAGGGAGAGGGAGGCACTAGTGGAAACTCAGGAAACACATGGATATTGTCACAAAACCGGCAGATAAGTATTATGATAGTATTGTGATTATGGACAGACCTGTTAGAAGCACACAGACAGCTAGATAATTAAACTAAGGGGACCCATACACAAAGACACTCAGCAGGAAATTGGGAACATACTGACAGATCTTAGAAAGAGCAAACTGTGAGAGACAGTTACAGTACCTACGTGAGGAAACTCCACTGGCCCGCAGATTTTATAGTCTCTCCAAAATACATAAAAACCCAGCCTCCTGAACAATACCAGGGGAAATACCACCAGGAAGGCCCATTGTATCAGACTGTGAGTCGTTTAGGGTAGCGGAGTATATAGACTCTTTTCTAAACCCCCTATCCTGTAAACACTCCAGCTACATTAAGGACACCTATCACTTTGTCGAGCTAATTAGAGCCATGATAATTCTTCCCCATGCCACACTATTTACAATGGATGTGGAAAGCTTATACACTAACATAGAGACAGAGAGAGGCATCCAGGCAGTCAAAGAGGTACTGGCACAGTACCTAGACTCTGCAAGGCCAGATGAGACACTAATAAAATTACTGAAGTTGAGCCTCATCAAAAACAACTTTGAATTTAATGGGGATTCCTACCTTCAAGTAAAAGGGACGGTTAGGGCAATAAATTTTCCCTGATCGATGCAAACATTTATATGGGAGAACGGTGTTCTCCAGAACTGCCCCAAGCTCCCAACTTGTTATTATTATAGGTACCTAGAAGACATATTCAGGATATGGACACACTCAGACACAGATTTCCAGGAATTCATAAATATACTGAACAACTGCCACCCCTCCATTAAAGAAAAGGCAAACAAGCGTAGCATTAATTTCTCAGATACCACAGTATACAGAAAGAAGAGAGAAATAAACTAGGTACAAAAGTGTACTTTAAAGATACAGACACACATGCATTACTGCACAACAGAAACTACCACCCAAAACACACTTTTCAACAACAACAACAACAACAAATTGCACTTATAGAGTGCCTTTCACGTCGGGAGGACGTCCCAAGGCGCTACACAGGAGGCGTGTGACCCGAGCTGGGAGGGGAGTGTTCGGGAAGGGGTAAAAAACGTAGGGGAGGTCGAAAAATTAGGGGGGGAACAGAAGGCACGGTCGAAGAGGAAAGTCTTCAAACCGGCCTTGAAAGAGGAAAGGGAAGAAACAAGGCGGAGGGATTGGGGGGTAGAATTCCATAGGGTGGGAGCAGAGAAACTGAAGGCCTGGCCTCCGATGGTGGGGCGGTTCGATCGGGGGGCTTGGAGCAGGCCAAGTCCTGCTGAACGGAGGGTCTGGGTGGGCTTGTAGGGGGAGAGTAAATAGGAAAGATATGGCGGGGCAAGGCTGTGTAAGGCCTTGAAAACGAGGACAAGGATCTTGAACTTGATCCTCTGGGGAATGGGGAGCCAGTGGAGACGGGCGAGGGTGGGGGTTATGTGGTCACGGAGGCGGGTGCGGGATAGTACACGGGCTGCAGAGTTTTGGATGACCTGCAGCCTGTGAATGGAGGAGCTGGGGAGGCCGACGAGGAGAGAGTTTCTGTAGTCCAGCCATGAGGTGATGGACGCGTGCATGAGTGTTTCGGCAGCGTGGGGGGTGAGATAATTGCGGAGCCTGGCAATGTTGCGCAGGTGGAAATAAGCGGTGCCGGTCAAGGCACGGATGTGGGGGAGGAAGGAGAGTTTATGGTCGAACGTGATGCCGGGGTTTCTGACTGACTTTGTGAGGTGGAGGGTACAGCGTTGGATGTTGAGGCTGGCAGCGCCCGATGTGCGGAGGCGCTGACTTGAGCCAATCAGGAGGGCCTTGGTCTTGCTCACGTTCAATTGGAGGAAGATGTCCCTCGTCCAGGACTCGATGTCAGACAGACATGCTGTCAGAACATCGATGTTCTGGGGGTTGAGGGATGAGGCAGAAAGGTACAGCTGGGTGTCGTCCGCATACATGTGGAAATTTACCCCATGTTTGCAGATGGCATCGCCCAGGGGGAGCGTGTAAATGGTGAAAAGGAGGGGGCCGAGGACAGAGCCCTGGGGGACGCTATGAGAAACTGTGCGGGGGTTTGAGGAGAAACTGTTAGAAGATACAAAATGTAGGCGGTGGGTCAGGTAGGAATGTAACCAGTCAAGGACTGTGCCTTGAAGGTTGAGGTGGGAGGAAAGACGTCAGAGGAGGATGGTGTGATCGACTGTGTCGAACGCAGCAGACAGGTCAAGGAGGACGAGGAGGCAGAGGGAGTCCTGGTCGCAGGCGGTTAAGATGTCATTAGTGACCTTGACCAGGGCAGTTTCCGTGCTGTGAGCAGGGCGGAAACCTAATTTGAGGGCTTCAAGGAGTGAGTGAATTGAAAGGAAAGAGCGGAGCTGGGAGGCAACCACTCTTTCATGGACCTTAGAAATGAACGGGAGGTTAGAGATGGGTCGGTAGCTTGATGGCTGCGACGCATCAAGGGAGGAGGCCTAATTAAATCCCAACTAACGAAATTCCACAGAATTTGCTCAAACCAGGAAGACTTTGAGAGGGCAACCACAACACTGTTTAGAGCAATTAGACAGAGGAGATACACAAACAGATTCCTCATGGGAATCAGGTCTACGTTTCGCGGGAACCCCTAGGACCCAAACAGCGGCAGAAAAAATGATACCACTAATAACAACATACTCAGAATGCACAAAGCAGATCAGTAGACAAGTGAAGGATAAATTGGAGGGACTCAAAAGGGAAGTCGCCACATTGGGAGAATACAAAATAGTTTGGGCATATAGAAAAAATAGGAATATTAAAGATTGGTTAGTCAGCAGTAACTAAAAAAGTAGCATAGGCCTACCATAGGTTGTGGAAACACAAAATGTGGCATGTGTAGCTGCCTAGAAACCCACAAAAGGATAAAGAATAACAGAGCGGGGACATCAGTAATAATAAACCACAAAACCCAATGCGATCAGCATAATCTATGCGATTAGATATAGGAGATGCCACGTTTTATATATTGGGGAAACAGGAAACACATTAAGGACTAGGAGCACGGCTCACTGAAGTGCTGTTAAAAACAAAAATAGGGATAAACTTATAAATAAAAACTTTATAGAACATGGGGAGCAATCAATGGAAATAATGGGCATCAAATTGAATAGGAACTGGATGGCATCAAAGAGGAAAGAGAGGGAGGAGGGAATGGATCAAAAGATTACAAACAGTGACACCTAAAGGAATAAACTACCTAGTAAAATAGTAAAACAGGGTAGCATCATGAATAAATCCTGATCCCAAATCTAAAATCTAACCCCAATCTCTAAACCCTTCACCGATCCCTAAAAATCCCTAACTCTAACCCCAACTCTAACCCTAACCTTACCTGTATCCCCTAACTCTACCCCCTAACTCTCATCCCAAAACCTAAACCCCTCCCCCCAAAAAACAAAAAGAAATTCTCTCTAGAGACACACCAAACACGTTCATGAGCCCGAACAAAATTTTACAAAACTCCAGCACAGGAAGTTAATGGGAAAACACAAGCTATGTGCAAAATTACCCCCGAAATTTATAAAACCTAACCATATTACAACCCCTAAACCTAACCCCTAACCCTAACCCCTAACGTTAATCCCTAACATCCAACCATAACCACTCACCTTAAACCTAACCCTAAAGTTGCACCCACGGCCTCCCTAACCCCAAAACCCTAATGTTTAACCCCTACCCTTCACCTAATCCAATTATTAACCCCAACCACCTAAAATTCTTAAAACGTAATCGCAACCCTGCAAACCCAACCCTATCAAACCTCAAACTTTGTTACTAAGATCTTCTAATCTTAACCTATAGTGTTTTGGCTCATATGTGTTCGGATGTTAGACATCCTGTATGCTGTCTACATAGTGTTGCCAAACCTATAGAGTGTAGAAAGATGTGGGAGAGAACGAGTGTAACAGCTTTAGATGTCACCGTAAGGTTTCCACTTACCTTATCTTTCACAAATCCCAAGGTGCTCGAGAGAAATAGGACACGAGCACACTAAAGTTTCCATGAATTTTCATAGTCTACAGGAGAGCAATAAGCCTGAGGCAGGCACCACTGTAAAAACAAAGGATGTGAACCTACACTGAACCCAACCCAACATAAACCAACTTTAGTCAAAATGACTGAACAAATCCACAGAAATTGATTCTCAAAAACTGGCCTAAACCAGCCCCAACACAATATCTCACTAGGTGCTGACACTAATTGACTCTATACTATCAAATATGATCTGACACCATCTAACTAAAATGTCCAACCTCAATCTCTGTGTTCCTACAGTCTGTGTTGATGAATTCTATCCTGGACCCAAAATCTGAACTCATCCACTCCTCAATTCTACAGCCTCTATTACACCAGGCGACACTGTGTGTAGCAGGATGCAATGTTATTATAGAAGAATTAGAGGTGATTTCATAGAAACCTATAAGATTATTAAAGGGCATGAGTTGGGAGACTGTTTCCCCTGGTTCGAGAAACTATAACTAGTGGTCACAGTTTTAAGATTAGGAATCAGCCTTTTCGCACAGAGTTGAGGAAACACTCCTTCACTCAGAGGGTAAGACAAATAATAATCCTTGCATTTAATTTAGCGCTTTTCATGTCTTCTAGATGTCTCAAAGCGCTTCACAGCATACTGTATACTGTAAAGTGAATTGACTATATATTTCTGGGTGAAACGCGGCAGCCGATTGTGCACAGCATTGTCCCACAAACAGTCGTGGATCGAAATGACCAATTTGTATTATTGTGGTTTGTTTTGGGCGGATTATTATTAGGCTTGTGTGTGGAGTAAAGAAACTTGCCCAAAGTTTCTCCCTGATCTGCCTGGATTCGAACACAGGTCTCATACTTAGAAGGCGAGTGCTCTAATCACTAAGCTACAGGTACTGAATTTATGGAATTCTCTTCCCCCAAAAGGCTGCAGGTGCTCAGTCCTAGAACATTTTCATGACTGAGATTAATATATTTCTTATGGATTAAGGGATATGGGGATAAGGCGGGCAGGTGGAGTTAAATTAGAAGATCAGCCTTGAATGGCAGGGCAGGCTTGGGGGGGTTGAATGGCCTGCTCCTGCTCCTTATTCTTATGTTCTTATGAATCACTTTGAGACATCTTGATGACGTGAAAAATGCTAAATCAAAGGCAAGGATAATCAGAGATAGAAAGACTGGTGTTGAAAGGGCAGGACATTGACATTAAACAATCTGCCGAGAACCAATAATCTAGGGGAATGATCTTGATGGTCTAAGTGCACTCTTCCTGCAATAAAAACAGAAGTTGCTAGGGACGCACAGCAGCTCAGGCAGCATCTATGGAGAGAGGAATATGAGTTAACATTTCAGGTTGATAGCCTTTGGTTTTCCATTTCATGTTCCCCTCTGATAGAAAATGTTGCAGGATGATAAGGTGCTTACAAGATATCTTTCTGATAATACTCCTTGCATTTGATCTAGTGCCTTTCAGCGCCTTGGAACATTCTTCCGTTGTGCAAGGCGCTCTATAAATGCAATATTGGTGTTGTTGTTGATGTTGTTAGCATGTCTTCTAGACGTTTCACAGTGCTTCATAAAATATGCTATAAAGTGAATTGATTGATTTCTAGTTTGTACATTAGAGAATAAAATTTACATTTAGCTAGGAAACAATTCTTTTAATTCCATGGTGTCACCATTTGGGTGAAATTGACTCAGATGGAGGCAATTGTTTGCACTTGCATTTTCTGACTCTCAAACATTGTCAAAATACTAACAAATGATAATAATTACAATAAATAGTCCTTGCATTTGATCCGAGCCCCTTTCCCGTTGGGAGCACATCTCAAAGCGTATCACAGGATTTACTGTAAAGTGCAGGGACTGTGTGTTTAGTAGACAAACAGTTACGGCTGGAAAGTTAAATGTCTTTATTAATTAGAATTATTAACAATAATAAATTGCTCGCTTCAATCCACGACTGTTTGTGGGACACTGCTGTGTATAATTGGCTGTTGTGTTTTGCCTACAAATATACAGTCAATTAACTTTATATACTGTATGTACTATGAAGCGCTTTAAGACGTCTAGAAGATGTGAAAAGCGCTACCATCAAATACTAGGAATATTATTATTATAATTAATGTGGACTATACCTGGGCAGATACACAGGGAGTAGAGGCTCTGGTAACATTGGATCTGAACATATTGAAAGGTGCCTCAATGGGCCATAGGGTCTTCAGCTTTGTACTGGATCAACCCACTCTGCGATTCATCCTCAAGCGCTATGTTCCCTTCCAACCCCATCTGCAAAAGGAGTCATTGTTTTGCTGGTAGTTACAGTAGAAACACTGGTAAGTGATACAAAAATGTGAGTAGTTTGCCAAGGTGTGAATCTGACTTGGCATCAATGCTGACTGTCCAGCGCCTTGAGAGGTACTCTTGAAATGAAAGGCTACACAAATATAATTTATTATTGTCAGTGGTGTTGTTCTGCTGGTGTTAACTGGCTGCCGTTAACTTTGCTGAGGCTCATAAATACATGGACCAGGCCGGCCAAACAGTGTACTTGTGTATGTAGTGGTTTCCTCCTGCTATAAGGTGTCCTTTCTGCAGACTCCTCTCTCTGACACTGGGGCGTAATTTGTAATGTTTCTTTACTGGATTCATCCTGTGGTGTCAAGGTTAGAGCACTCGCCTTGCAAGTGAGAGACCTGGGTTCAATTGAAGGCAGGGCAAAATCTTGGACGTCTAGAAGACGTGAAGAGCTTTATATCAAAGGCAAGGATTATTATTAGTATTTTTCTACAGTACTTATTTGTCGGTGAATAAGTTAAGGTAACTGCATTGTCACCACCTAAATGATTATTCTTTTCATAATAGGCAATGACCTTGCTGATTCTCTGATCAGAGTTAAATCATTGGTTTGTAGCTGTGTCAACTATGTTGCTCATTATTTTAAAACCAAAATTCTCAGCACTTACTGCTATGCAGTATTCCATGGCCCGTCTATTCACTGCGATTTTGAAAATAGGTGATTTGATCCCAGAGTCACGTTGTTAAATATTCATCACTAACTAGTGAAGATAGCTGTATGGGATTGAACCTTGTGTGTAATCTATTAATGATTTGATGCATTATTCAAGAGATTCTATTCAGCAGTAAAATATAAGCAATAAAGTATAACGGAATGAGTTGCTCAATGCGACAAAATAAACAATTGCACGAGTTCCCTTAGAGCTAATGAAGGTCTTCAGCTCTTTGTGACAATGTTAAGCGCGGCCAGGTTTGTGAGTCTTACTAACCAGAGGGAATCGTCCCAGGCGGGGTGGGGTTGTATTGTTTCCTATGCTTTGTAAGTAAGTTTGTAAGTTTGTGCAGCTCCTGTAGCTCAGTGGTTAGAGCACTCGCCTTACAAGCATGAGACCTATGTTCGAATCCAAGCCGATCAGGGTGAAACCTTGGGCAAGTTTCCTTACTCCACACACCTAATAAAAATCTGTCCAAAAAATCCCCCAAAAAACACAATAATAAAAATTGGTCATTTCAATCCACGACTGTTTGTGGGGACACTGCTGTGCGCAATTGGCTGCCGCATTTCATCCACAAATATACAGTCAATTCACTTTACAGTATATTCTGTCAAGCGCTTTGAGACATAAATAAGATGTGAAAAGCGCTGTATCAAATGCAAGGATTATATCATTATTATTATTAAGTAAAGTGCTCCAAGACGCTCGGCAGCTGAAGTGCTTTGAGATACTGCTCTCTGTGAAGGCCCCTATATAAATGCAAGTTATTTTCGTCCTAAGCATTCTAGGATTCTTCAATAGTCTAGTAGTTGCTAATGAAATAATAATTCATCCTTGCTTTAATACACCGTCCTTACATCATTGGGTTGACAATTCTCACAGGAAGGTGGATGAAAGGTGAGCGAAACTGGCAGCCAAACTACAAGCAGCAAGGATTGCCTTTGGTTTTGATACATCATGCATAATGTTTGATTTGGGGCTTTCATCTCTGGTTATTACACCATATTATCCTGTTCGGCTCACAGGACAGTAGATTAGATGACATATATTGTCATTCCATAGAGCATCCAAACTTGTTCTGGCTGTTCCATACGCTGACGAGAGCCAATCGGGAGGGACTCAGCCCTGCGGACATTCAATGATTAATGCCAGTTTATAACGTTTCTCAAAAAAAACAATATTATGGTGATAATGCAACAACAATATGACACTTGTACAGCACCTTTCACGTCAGGAGGATGTCACAGGTGCTGGACAGTCAACGGACAGTCAACAACAGATGGTTATGTTGTGAACATTTAGACTGATTTGAATGTCTGTTCGTGGAAAGGCACTAAAATGTCTGTTTCTCCATTTTGTGCTCAATCGGGACACAGTATATAACAATAATACTTTCAATTGATACAACGCTTTATCACACCTTCAAGATATCTCAAAGGCGATCCACGGAATACACTGTAAAGAGTGCATGTGTATTTATTTGGTGACAAAGTGGTGTTCATTTAATCAAGGTTGACTCCTGGAGTCGGTGTTGTATCTACATTTCATTCCCAGAACCAAATGGAAATTGTAACACTGCATGCACTAACACATCATCAGTCTTCATGTTTTAGTGAACCAAATAGAGTGGCTTTCACAATGATTGATGGTATTGTTCTCAGTAACAAATTAGGCTTGTTCTGTCTAGCTGTAGTACAGAAAGCAATCAAATTCAAATCACTCTAAATTCATGTGTCAGTCAAACATTTAGTCAAAAAGGTCATTTCATTTATAAAAGTAAAGCGATTAAAACTTTAAATAAAAGGTAGGAGGAAACAAAGCAATGTAAAGATGTGTTTGAATTACAAGTACAACAATAGTGTAACCAAGGGATGCAACAAGCACAAAGTTATATATACTGTAGAAGACTTTGGTTAATATCCTGCCTGATCAGAATCCCATCCAGGCATGACAAAAACAACTACATTCTAGAAATCTGCGAATAACAACAATAATAACAACCCCTTCATTTGATAAAGCACCCAACCTCATTGTGAAGACATCTTAAGGCGGGTGCTTCATGGGATTTTATCATCAGGTGTAGTGACTTTGTTTTTGTGGCTTTTCTGACTTGAATCATTTCGCCCGAAAAATACACAATTAATTCGCTTCACAGTATGCTCCCTGTGAATGTCTCAACAATATTATACAGTACTATATAAAATGCAAGGATCAATATTATTATCAGCACACTAGTAGAATTATTATTAATAGTGGTATTATTATTTTAATCATGCCATCACTAATTTGATGAAACGAAAAGGAATTTTTCCTTTTAAGACACTTTAGTGGGCTCTAATTTGTGACTGTAACAAACAAGGAAGTACACCTCGGGCACTCTTGGCTTCAAAGCAAATTTGGTAATAATGCATACTTGCTCGCTGCCAGAGTGAAAGATGCAAAGCTAATTTGAGTATTCATGTATGCGGACGACACCCAGCTGTACCTCTCAGCCTCATCCCTCAACCCCCAGACCATCGATGTTCTGACACCATGTCTGTCTGACATCGATTCCTGGACGAGGGACAACTTCCTCCAATTGAACGTGAGCAAGACCGAGGCCCTCCTGATTGGCTCAAGCCAGCGCCTCCGCACATCGGGCGCTGCCAGCCTCAACATCCAACGCTGTACTCTCCACCTCACAAAGCCAGTCAGGAACCTCGGCATCATGTTCGACCATAAACTCTCCTTTCTCCCCCACATCCGTGCCTTGACCGGCACCGCTTATTTCCACCTGCGCAACATTGCCAGGCTCCGCAACTACCTCACCCCCCATGCTGCCGAAACACTCGTGCACGCGTACATCACCTCACGGCAGGACTACGGAAACTCTCTCCTCGTCGGCCTCCCCAGCTCCTCCATTCACAGGCTGCAGGTCATCCAAAACTCTGCAGCACGTGTACTATCCCGCATCTGCCTCCGCGACCATATAACCCCCCCCCTCGCCCGTCTCCACTGGCTCCCCATCCTCCAGAGGATCGAGTTCAAGATCCTTGTCCTCATTTTCAAAGTCTTACACGGCCTTGCCCCACCCCACCCTACCTATCCGATCTACTCTCCCCCTACAAGCCCACCCGGACCCTCCGTTCAGCAGGACTTGGCCTGCTCCAAGCCCCCCGCCCGAACCGCCCCACCATCGGAGGCCGGGCCTTCAGCTTCTCCACTCCCACCCTGTGGAATTCCATCCCCCAATCCCTCCGTCTTGTTTCTTCCCTTTCCTCTTTCAAGGCCGGTTTGAAGACTTTCCTTTTCGACCGTGCCTTTTGTTACCCCCTAATTTTTAGACCTCCGCCACGTTTTTTACCCCCTCCCGAACACTCCCCTCCCAGCTCGGGTGACACGCCTCCTGTGCAGCGCCTTGGGACGTCCTCCGACGTGAAAGGCGCTCTATAAGTCTAATTTGTTGTTGTTGTTGTTGTTGTTGTTGTTGTTGAAACGTTTGGCTCCCAATGCATTTTAAACTCACCAGTGCATGAAACCAGTTTTGAACAAAAACCGTGACCTTAATCTTCAATTATTAGAAACGTTGACTTCTTTCAACTCTCCCGAAATTGTGGAAAAGACAGAAAAAAAATTATTTGATGGTGATTATTTGATTATTTGATGGTGATATTAATTTGATGGTGACTAGCTCCTTCACTGGGGTGACCTGCGCCAATCACAAATCCTTGCACTTTTTCCAAATACACCCGTGGCTTCCAAACTTTAAATGGCAACACCCCTTCTAACTCAGCAAAGTTTTCGTTGCTTTCACCCACCGCCCCACTCCTTCACATTGAATAATTTTCACAAATAACAGCAAATTCAATATTTTCTTGACCTATTTTTAATCAGTTTTTAAAAAAAATATTAACAAAAATCATTACATTTAATAAAAAATTATTAAAATTGTGAAACCAATTTCTTACATTTACAATTTATAACATTTAGAATTTGTTAGTGTGATGTGTGAGTTTGCTTTTCAGCGCAAAGTTTCTACCTGATTGCCTGCCCGGCTCACTCATTCACTATCTCGCTGACTGCCTGCCCGGCTCACTCCCAGGTCCGAACGCCATCGCGCCCCCTTTCCACCCACGGGCAAACAACATATTAGCAAACATCGTAACATTAAGCGTAGGGAACGGCGATATATCGGTATATCGCTAAATCCCGATATGATTTTCATATCGATATGCCGCTATAGACATTTTTAAAATATCGATATATAGAAAAACGGTATATCGAGGTAAAAAATCGGGATACGAGCACAATCAACTACAAGACCCAGAATGCTAATTTCTATACACAATGCACAGACCGAGGTGCAAAGCCGGCATCTTGTATTCATAGTCCTCGAATACAATATACAGGTATGCAAGGGGTTGGGGAAGAGAGACGGCTGTGGGTGGGAGGTGGTGAGGGGGAGAGAGACGGCATGGGGGGGGGGGAGAGGGGGAGAGAGACGGCTGGTGGGGGGAGAGGGGGAGAGAGATGGCTGGGGGGGGGAGGAGAGGGGGAGAGACGGCTGGGGGGGGGAGGAGAGGGGGAGAGAGACGGCTGGGAAGAGTTGGAGAGGGGGAGAGAGACGGCTGGGGGGAGGGGGAGATAGACGGCTGGGGGGGGGGAGAGGGGGAGAGAGACGGCTGGGGGGGAGAGGGGGAGAGAGACGGCTGGGGGGGGAGAGGGGGAGAGAGACGGCTGTGGGGGGAGGAGAGGGGGAGAGACGGCTGGGGGGGGGAGAGGGGGAGAGAGACGGCTGGGGGAGGGGAGGGGGGGAGAGAGATGGCTGGGGGGGAGAAGGGGGAGAGAGGGGGAGAGAGATGGCTGGGGGGGAGAGGGGGAGAGAAGGGGAGAGAGATGGCTGGGGGGGAGAGGGGGAGAGAGACGGCTGGGGGGGGAGAGGGTGAGAGAGACGGCTGTGGGGGGAGGAGAGGGGGAGAGACGGCTGGGGAGGAGAGGGGGAGAGACGGCTGGGGGGGGGAGAGGGGGAGAGAGACGGCTGGGGGGGAGAGGGGGGAGAGAGATGGCTGGGGGGGAGAGGGGGGAGAGAGGGGGAGAGAGATGGCTGGGGGTGAGAGGGGGAGAGAGACGGCTGGGGGGGGAGGAGAGGGGGAGAGAGACGGCTGGGGGGAGGGGGAGAGAGACGGCTGGGGGGAGGGAGAGAGAGATGGCTGGGGGGATGGTGGAGAGAGACGACGGGGGTGGGGAGTGCGAGAGAAGGACGGCGGGGTGGGTGGGGGGGGGGGGGATAAGACGGGGTGGATGTGATAATATACAGATAGATAGAGATGGGGGGGGATGTGAGAGAGGAGAGAGGGAGAGAGACATAGAGAGACACAGACAGAAAAACACAGAGATGGAGAGAGTCAGAGAGAGAGAAAGATATTTACCTCCTGAGAAGATAGGCCCCGAATGCGCGCGCACCCGGAACGCGCACGCATGCACCCGGAATGCGCGCGCACTCCGATGTGCGCGGATGCGCGGTACGATAAAACTGAAAATGTCGATATTTCGGTATATCTCGATATGAGCCAACCGATATGGATATATCGGGAAATTCCCATATCGCCGTTCCCTAGTTAAGCGTGGTTTACCTGTAATAAGAACAATAATGGCTGCTCCCCCCTCAGCCAACGGTACGCGTCCCCCAAGCGAGGCATACCCCACAGTTTGGAAACCACTGAAATATACAGTTACTAAAATGTACAATAATTCCTATAAATCGATCATCTGATACAATGCAATGCTATATATCGAAGGGTTTGCGGGATGGAGTTCCAGAGTGTGGGGGCAGAGACGCTGAAAGCCTGGCTACCGATGGTACGGCTGTTCGTGCGGAGGAAATAGAGCAAAACCAGAGCCTGCTGAATGGAGAGGCCAGGCAGGCTAATAAAGAGACAGCAGGTCGGAGAGATAGGTGAGGGCAAGGCAGTGAATGGCCTTGAAAGTGAGGACGAAGATCTTGTATTTGATCCTCTGGTTGATGAGGAGCCAGTGGAGATGGGCAAGGCTGGGCGTGATGTAGTCGCAGAGCCTAGTGTGGGAGAGTACACGAGGTGCCGAGTTCTGAATAATCTGCAGCTTGTGAAGGGAGGAGCTGTAGAGGCCGACGAGGAGAGAGTTCCCATAGTCGAGCCTAGATGTGATGAATGAATGGATGAGTGTTTCGAAAGCATGTGGGGTGAGGTAGCGGAAGAATCAGGTAATGTTGCGGAGGTGGTGGAAGACTGTACCAGTCACGGTGTGGATTTGGGGGAGGATGGACAGTTCGAGGTCGAACAAGATGCCCAGATTTCTGACTGGCTTTGAGAGGTGTAGAGTGCAACCTTGTATGCTGATGTTGCCAGTACCTGAGGTGCGGAGGCGCTGATGCGAGCCAATCAGGAGGGCCTCAGTCTTGTTGACAATTAGTTGAAGGAAGTTGTCCCTCATCCAGGCCTCAATGTCGGACAGACACCCAATCAAGGACAGAACCTTGAAGATTGAGGTGGGAGGAGAGGAAAGGGGGGGATTTGGGGTGAGCGATGGGACCGTTGAAGAGGTGGGACTTGAAGCAGGCCAGGGAGGGGACGAGGCGGAGGGACTGCGGGATGGACTTCCAGAAGTTTGGGGCAGATTGGCTAAGGGCTCAATGGGCGGGTTTGGCTGGTGTGGGCATTAGAGGGGGGCAGGGCTGGTGGGGCTGAGGGAGGCTGGACTGGAGGGGGGCTATGCTGGGCTGGGCTGCACTGGTGTGGGGGAGAGGTGGGGGGTTGATTTCCCAGTGAGTCCAAGGCTGGGAAATTCAAAACGTTTTGCGTACGGAATGGCATCATTGCGGCTGCCAATGGTGGCTGATTGGCTGAGGACTCGGCGAGTCAGAGGTGGTGGCGAGGGTGCTTTGGGCCGAGTGTGAGGCCCAGGTGATCTCCGTGGCCTCGGGCCTCAGGTCGGATCTTGTCGAATGCAAGAAATATTCTTGTAATAATAATAATAATAATAATCCTTGCATTTGATATAGCGCTTTTCACGTCTTCTAGACATTTCTGGACATCTTATCATCCACATCCATCTCGTGCTGCAGCCCCTTTATAGCTCTGCTGTCCTGTCCTTAACAAGGCCACGAGAGATGCATACAGCCCCGCCAACTGTTACTGAACCAAGACCTTGTGTAAATTTAATGTACACGTTCTTGCTTTTGTATTCGGTACACCTGCCACCTTGCTGAAATCTTTGCTGCAGGGCTGAATGCGACAGAATGATTTTTTTTTTCGTCAGCAGGATATCTGACACTTGTGGAAACCGGTTTCTGTGCTTAAGATTACAGTATCCAGACCACACCAAGAACTTCCCATGTATTCCGCCTTCGCCCACAGATATACAGTCAATTCACTTTACAGTATACTCTGTGAAGCGCTTTGAGACGTCGATAAGATGTGAAAAGCGCTATATCAAAATGCAAGGATTAGTATTATCATTACACATAGAAAACCCACGGATAGATTGTTGGAAAGGAATGCGCACAGGAGCTCCTGTGGCTCAGTGGTTAGAGCACTTGTCTTGCAAGCTGGGGAGACCAAGCTGGGGAGATATGTGTTCGAATCCAGGCAGGTCAGGGCGAAACCTTGGGCAAGTTTCCTTACTCCACACGCCTAATAATAATCCCTCCAAAATACACCACAAGAATAAAATTGGTCATTTTATTACATCAAAACCGTCCCTCCGTCACCCTCCTTCCACTTTGGTCCCAATTTGCCCATCTTCAGATCACAACCGTGCTGATGATTACCTTTCTTTTCTCCTTGGCTTGGTGTCAAACTACTTCAGTGTGGTTTGAGGAGTCCTATAGCTCAGCGGTTAGAGAACTCGCCTCACAAGCAAGAGACCTGGGTTCGATTCTAAGCAGGGCAAAAACCTCGGGCAAGTTTCTTACTTCACACGCCTGATAGTAATCCCTCAAGAACAAATAAATAAATAAATTGATCATTTCAATCCACGGCTGTTTGTGGGACGCTGTTGTGCGCAATTGGCTGCTGCATTTCTCCCACAAGTATACAGTCACTTCACTTCACAGTATATTCTGTGAAGTGCTTTGAGACATCTGGAAGATGTGAAAAGCGCTATAGCAAATGCATTATTATTCTTTTATATAATTACTGTATATATATATACAACATATCAATTTCAACATTGATGGAAGTTAACAGAGAAATAAATTGCTGTAAGGATTATTATTATTACAGTTAAGCCCTCTGAGATGTTACCCACTCATGAGGAAGCTATATAAATGCAATGTGTTGTTCTGGTATAAGCAATAAACACACCTTTGAACAAAGGCCATTAACATACTGATTGCTAAAATAACATTGAAAGAAAAATTGAGTTGAAACCGTCTACGGTGAGATAGCAAATGTCAGGACACCCAGCAAAATGATTCTTGGTTGATGATGTGCTTTGCTGGTTGTAAAAGCAAGACTTGGTCAAATTTGGGTAGATTCATAGTCAATTGCTGGGCATCATTCATTTGGCCCAGTTCACTGACTCGCTTCCATAATTGTTTTTATGCTATATTAAATTGTAATTACTGCACGTCTTTCTAAAATCAAATGATACAGTCAGGGGGAAATGCAAATCACCTTTGAATCTCCTGCCATGGCGTACATATTAAGTTGATTGCTATTACATTTTTGTTCGCTGAGATACAAGAGACAGAGAAAGAAAAAGAAGCTGCATTATACCAGGCTTGCCTCTGCAACAGAATCATTTTATAAGGCTCAAGAATGAAGGCACTGATTAGCATTGTGTTAACTGTAGTGCAAGGAACAGTGAAGTGTGATACAATTTACATTTATATAGCGCTTTTATATATAAAGTCGGAAGGATATCCCAAAGCGAATAAGGCTAACATGATTCATTTCATCCTCTCGCCTTTCATTTTACTATATTTTTTAAACCAGCGTTCAAATAATTCTGTTCCATCTCTAAGCTACTTCAGCATATAGCCTTCAGTCCCTTCATAATCAGGTACTTGTGTCTGTAGTTTTTTTTACCACAGGTTCTCTGTGGTAATGATTGCCTTTGGTGATAATAATAATCCTTGCATTTGATATAGCACATTTCGTATCTTATCGATGTCTTAAAGCGCTTCACAGAATATACTGTAAAGTGAATTGACTGTATATTTGTGGGCGAAACTTGGCAGCCAATTGCACACAGCAGTGTCCCACATACAGTCATGGATTGAAAGGACCAATTTTTATTATTGTGGATATGATGATAAACCAAGGATCTCTAACTAACACCACTCCCCCCCCCCCCCCCCCACCTCCCCCACATACCCAATACAGTAAAACCTTTGTTATCCGGCACCCTCGGGACCTGACCAGTGCCGGTTAATCAAATATGCTTATTTTAAAACATACCATATTAATAACAGATTAAATAATAACAGAATATTGTATGAATGTTTACCAATAAAGCATTCCAGCACACTCGGTAAAATGATTGATAAAAAAGCATTCCAGCGTTCGGTAAGTTTAATAAGCGCGCATGCACCACACCACACATGCACAAAGTGAGCATACCGTGAGTGTCCTGGATGGCCTTGGTATGAGATCCGGTTGCTGGAATGGTAAATTGTATTGGGAGATACCAAGCATGCTGGTTGATTGGGTATCAGAGAAACAAGGTTTTAATGTACAATGTAAACAGCACGCCTCATGCACATTCACTGGCAAATCTTTCCGAAATACTGCAGAGATGTGTAACAGTTTAAAACATACAGCGCCCTCCCCCCAACCCAACCCAAACAAGGGAACTTATTACTAAAGCCCCCAAATAACACATCGTCACTGACACCTGGAGTTAGGCATGGATTGGATCTCAGATGTTTTACTTCGGAAATTATAAGGGGCTAAAAAGGAAGAGACATAATACATTCCATCTCTGATTTAATAACAAGATACTGGAATCGCCTCCAGTTCTCAAATAATTAAATCTCATGAATAATAGAACTAGGGCTCTTGTTTCGGATTGCCCTTAACTTAGTTTCGCTTTACCCAATGAGACTAATCTAACAGCTGTCCCAATGTGAAAGGATTATATAATAAGATATTACTTCCACTGTGCGCAGTATGTACCATGAAGAATTGTTCCAATATTGTTATTAAGATGATGAAAAGCCATTGATTCCACCCTCTTGCTTTTCATTTCACTGCATTTCCTTTTATTTTGTCTTCGATATTTATCCTCTTTAATCAGGAACTTCTGCTCATATTTCTTACCGCAAATTCTGTTATATCATTAGTCGGTAATGTTTAACTTGAGAAATACAGTCAAATTCATCTTCGAACAACCAGTCAGGGGAATAGGCTGATGTAGCCTTTATATAAGGTGGCATCTGAGTCAGTGTTTGTTGGTGTATCTAGAAGTTCTAAGTGTAGAAAAATGCAGTATAATTTTGCATTATACTGCAAATATAAGTGTATTATATACTTGTAATATAGTATATATTATATACTATTATATTATTGTATAATAATGTACTATTATATAATAATATATACTAATATATTATTATTAATCTTATTGATATAATATCAATAATATTATTGTATGTACATACAAACCTATAAATTTATGTAATTTTAATTAACTAATCAATAACTGAAAGATGACAAATTATAATAATTAAATTACAATCACAAGGCACTCCTGTTTGCCGACGTAGTCGTTTTCTCACTGTGTTTCTCAGAAAGCACAAAGTCACGGGGTGTGAAAGGACTAACAAAGAGTTGTCACTGGATACATGAGACACAATTTAAAATGGTTGTTAAAAGGAACATAGGGGAGGTGAGGAGAAATCTTTTCACATAGTGAGTTGTTCAGATCTGGAATGCATTGCCTGAAATGGTGGTGGAAGCCAATTCAATAACAACATTTAAGAGAGAAATAGATTGGTATTCGGGGAGGACGGGTTTGCAGGGCTATGGGGAGAGAGGGATTGATTTGCACAGCTCTTTTCAAAGAATAGGCACAGACACGATGGGTTGAATGGTCTCCTTCTGTGTTGTATTATTCTATGTGGTTGCTGAATAGAGGTGGTTTATTAAGCATAATTTACCTGGGCTGTTATAGTCGTTTGAACAGGTTTGACAATATATATATAATTCAAATCAGGAAAAAAACAAGCTCCCGGTCATGGTGGAGTCCTATAGCTCAGTGGTTAAAGCACTCACCTTACAAGCGAGAGACCTGGGTTCAATTCCAAGCCGGGGAAAAATTTGGGAAAGTTTCCATACTCTACACACCTGATAATAATCCCTCAAGAAAAAAACAACAATACAAGTTTGATCACTTCAACCTCCGACTGTTTGTGGGACACTGCTGTGTGCAATTGGCTGCTGCGTTTTGCCCACATATGTACAGTCAATTCACTTCACAGTATTTTCTGTGAAGCGCTTTCAGACGTCTAGAAGATGTGAAAAGCACTATATCAAATGCAAGGATTATTATTATAATTATTTAGAGTTATTCCGAGACATTACCCTGCATGAAAGAGCTATATAAATGTAAATTGTTGGTTTTGAAACTTTTTTTCAACCGCATGCAGTTATATACTACTCCTCGTGTAGGATAAGGTCAGAATTTATGAGGGTTATGCGGTAATTTTGCAGGGTTATGCGGTAAGAGCAGCTGGCGGCTAGTTAGTAGCTCTTACAAACAGCCGGCACAGGCATCAGCCAAATGGCCTCCTTCTGTGCTGTGATATTCTGTGATTCTCTGACAAGTGACTGGTACTGGAAATTCAGCAACAACAACAAAAATAGCAACTTCGATTTATATAGCGCCCTCCACGCCGGACAGCGTCTCATAGTGTTTCACAATAACGGATCCCGGGACTGAGCCAGGGGCAGGGGTAGAAAGGTGACCAAAGGGGCGGTCGAAGAGAAAGGCTGTAACTGAGACCTGAAACGGGGAAGAGAGAGGGCGAGGCGAGGGGAGTGAGGAAGGGAGTTCCAGAGCCTTGGGGCATAGTGGCTGAAGGCATGGACACCAATGGTGGAGCGGAGGATTCGGGGGACATGGAGGAGGCCAGACCCGGTGCAGCAAAGGCAACAGGTGCTGATTTGAGGAGAGAGGAGGTCGGAGAGGTAGGGGGTTGCTGAGGAGTGGATGATTTGAAAACATTCAGGGATATTTCAGCAAATGTCTCCAACCGCATTAATTGGACATTCTTATTCTACCAATTAATAATAAGAAAAAGAATCTTTGCCTTTGATATAGCGCTTTTCACATCTTCTAGATGTTTCAAAGCGCTTCACAGAATATACTGTAAAGTGAATTGACTGTGTATTTGTAGGTGAAACGCAGCAGCCAATTGCGCACAGCGGCATCCCCACAAACAGTCGTGGATTGAAGTGACCAATTCATTATTGTTTTTTTTCTGGAGGGATTGTTATTAGGCATGTGTGTGGAGTAAGAAACTTTCCCAAAGTTTCACCCTGACCTGCCTGGAATTGAACTCAGGTCTCATGCTTGTAAAGTGAATGTTCTAACCACTGAGCTGCAGACTCTATAATTTTAAAAAAAAAACATTGATTGGTCTGTTTAATAAAGCGCTTGAAGAATATTCATCATGACTTGTGTAGTTCAACGGAGGCTATGTTTTTGTTGCCGGAAAGCATTTGGCTGTAAGTAAACAAAATGCATTATGTAAATGCTAAAATATTTCTATGGTAACAGCTTCCACAGTGACAATAAGTGGGTTCCTATTGCAGTCACAATAGAGCAGTTGTGTGCATACAGTATTCCTCCTTGTGTCGCTTATCCTTTGTGCTTGTGAAGTTTTCTTTTTCAGGTTATAAACAGTGGAAATTCGTCAGTTGGATGTGTCCCCATTCCAGTCGCTAGACTAAGTCTTATCATTTCAGTAACATTTGATTACTCAATCAATAACCGTTTGTTGGACTCTGCTGTGCGCAAGTGGCTGCCACATTTCTCCCACAAAATACACAGTCACGACAATACAGTAAATTCTGTGAGGTGCTTTGAGATGTCAAGAAGACATGATAAGGTGCGATATGAAATGCAAGGATTATTATATTATTATAAGCAACATTGCGAAAAATTATTTTCTGTCACTGCTTACTGTTTAAAAAAAAACACTCAGGGGATTGGACCAAAGTGGCCTTTATGTAAGAGTAGCTACTAAGTTAGGGTGCAAGAGTGTAGCTCAGTGGTTAGAGCATTCGCCTCGCAAGTGAGAGACCTGGGTTCAATTCCCAGTTGGGCAAAACGTTGGGCAAGTTTCCTTATTCCACATGCCTCTGTTTCCCTAACACTAAGTAGGAACCCAATGGTTAATCGATTGGTGGATCGATTTCTATGGACAATTATGCCTTTAAAATAAAAATTGTTTGGTCACACAATCCATGACTGTGTGTGGGACATTGCTATACCAATTGGCTGCCGCGTTTCACCCACAAAACACACAGTCACTCCACTTTACAATATATTCCCGTGAAGTGCTTTGACGTCTCATCAATGTGATAAGGTGCTATATCAAATGCAAGGATTATTATTATCTTGCGTATTTTGCGTTTCTTGATTAGCATTTAGCGTTTTTGTATTAGTATTATTATAAGTATCAAACACCTCAATTCATTTAGTTTCACTGAGGCTATTGAAAAGGCCGGCCTAACATGAATTTTCAGGGATGTCCCTGTGATCAAATGTGCCGTGTTTTGAGTTCAGCGACAAACCGAGCAAGAACAACAACTTCCTAAAACAGAGACCGCTCATCAGAGAAACACAACCATTAATCCAGCAAGCTTCCCCAGCACTGTCAGTATCAGGAAATGTGGGGAGTTGAACTCTTTTTTTAATATATGGTATAGATGTCATCACCGGATTTGGTTTACAAAATATGGTCACTTTACAATATAGCTGGGAAAAAATGACTGGGACACTGGTTAGAAACAGGTTGTTTCTGAATAGAGGTGGTTTGTTTTGGAAAAATTGTCCAAGGTGGTTGTTAACAGCTGCCGTTTGCCGTAAACAGATGGTTCCCTGACAATACAGCAATTTTTTTTTATACAATTTGTTTGTTTTTTCTTCAAAGGGAATCAGACGGATTTCAGTATCAATAGAGCATGGCAAAACAACAACACAAATGTGAACGGCCAGACGCAATTTAGGTAGAAATTAGCAATGATGAGGGCAACAAGACAACAGTTCATTCTAATTGTTGATCAGCGAGAAACGACAACAACAGCAACTCACACTTACATAGCGCCCTCCCTGCAGGATGGCATCTCGGAACACTTAACAGTGACGGAGCCTGACCCCAAGTCCTAAGCACAGTAGGAAGGAAGGCTTTCAGGCAGGACTCGAAAAAGGGGAGAGAGAGGGAGCAAAGTGAACAAGTAGATAGTTTGTGGTCAAGATCAGTTCAAAAGCTTCCATGTGTTCTGTAATGCAACGAGAACATGAACTGCCTGAATATTGCCGAGCTAAGAGACAATTGAAAGGGAGGGTGAACTCACAAGCAGTTTTACAGAGCAGGTAAGTGTCTGCTTAAGACTTGAAGGAGTGCAATGCAGCGATGCCATTTCAGATGAAATGCTGAGCAGCGCAATTAGTATTTAATAATAGAGAAGTGGGTGGCCACACTTCAATTACTGAGATTATAGTGCAGTTACATTTGATACTGTAGTGTAGACTACATTTGAAGGACTTCAGAAGAGCAAGCATTGGTGTTAATTGGAAGCGTTCTATCAAGTTCTCTGTCTGTAGTCCTCTCCTGCGTTCAGCTATTCAAGCAAACTCTCCTATGCTTAATAATATTATTAATAATAATAATCCTTGCATTTGTTATTGTGCCTTATCACGTCTTCGAGGCATCTCACAGCACTTCAGGCAATATACTGTAATGTGAATTGACCGCATATTTTGGGGGAGAAATGAGGTAGCCAATTGTGCACAGCGGTGTCCCACAAACAGTCGTGGATTTAATTATTATTATTATGATCAAAAACATTATTTTTTGAAGGGATTATTACTGCAGGAAACATGATATGGCAATCAACTAACAACCAGGTTTCTACTTACGGCTAGGTAAACAGAGGTGTGTGGACTAAGGAAACTTGTGCAATGTTTTGCCTTGCCTGGAAATCGAACCAAGGACTCGATTGCTCTAACTGCTGAGCTACAGGATTCCATTAAACATAAAAAGAATGTCAAATATTGCCCTTTCATATCTACACTGTGAACAAGTCAATGTGCCAATTTCCAAAGGTGGTTTCTGCTTTGAATTGACTTGTTCAGGTGGATGTGAGATGGATCTATTTGAAAAGAGAAGGGAGTTTCTCACAATGTCCTGCCCAACTTTTATCTCAGTCTAAGATCCACAAGATGCCAAGTTCCTAAGCCAAGTTCCTAAGCCAAGTGAAATTCCCACCAACCATGTTCCACACATTGTGAGTACAAATACATTGTACCTCAAAGCAACAACCCCATCATAAGTTCATCCTGGCACCCTCATTTCTGAGTAAGAAGGTATGGTTATTTAAAAAGCCTGATCTATGTGGACCTATTATAGCCTAAGCAGACACTCCAATGCAGTCCTTGGGGGTATGAAGCTTGTTGGAACTGCGCCCATTCTAATGAGACATTAAAACTCAGGTACTAATATGTCTGTTCAGGTAGACATTATTTGAAAAGAAATTGGAATTTCTGCTGGTGCCCTGGCCAACAATCCTTGAGATAATAAAATCAGTCATTTACTTAATAGCTGTTTGTGGGACATTGATGGATAATAACATCAATTTAGGTGTGTGCTCACAGGTAAAATGTTGACTTTGAGAGTGAGATGAGAAGTCAACAAGATAGATTTACAAGGGAAGGCCTTTGAAGCACACAACAAAAATAAATTCAAGATAAAACTAGCCAGCAGGAGAGAGGGAAAGGCGAAACATAAATTCTGCTTTGTTCTCGGAATTACTCTTGGAGTCGATCTCTCATATCAAGTGATGTTGCATTGCTATTGGCAGCAGAACCTGAGCTCAGGGACTAACGTAGAGAAGATTAATAATATATTTTTTAAATTAAGTATACACTAATAATCCTTGCATTTTGGTAAGTGCTTTTAAGATGATGCACATTGGAACAATACGTTTAGAGCAAGAGGCATGGCAATGAATAAATCCTGCACTTATTTCACAAGTGTGGAAAGAATAGGCAATGAACTGCTATATTCACTTAAAGTATCCAGACCTGTGAGATTTATGAAATGCATTGATCACATGCTGGAATGAAGCCGGGTGTATATTAAATGTACTTTTATTTACTGAAGCCAGCCTTGAATAATTCATTGGTAATGTCAAAGGATTGGATGCCTTTTTTTTGACGTACCGTCATAAGCTATGGAAGCGTTGAGAAGAGCCCAAAAAAATAGTTCAGTTACTTAAAAAGCCTGATTTATGTAGAAAGGTCATATAATTTAATTTGATTTCATTGTGGACAAGAAATACGTGACTGGGATCCTTAAAACAGGCTGAAAGGCACAGATAATGTCACAATAAGCAAGTTATTTGACTAAAGCAAAGCTGTAACGATTAAATTGATGGCAGTGAGCAGAAAATTGTCAGAGAATTATCTTTTTCGACCATGCCTTCGGTCACCCTCCTACCCCTGCCATCCATGCCCTCCAGCCTCTCCAGATCCCAACCACCAGCTTGAGTGCGGATTCCTGACGATCCAGCGCCTTGGGACGTCTTTCTGATGTGAAAGGAGCAATATAAATGTAATTTGTTGCTGTTGTTCTGCAACAATGTAACAATTATATTCTTTGCATTTGATATGGGATTTTATCATATCATGGAGACTTCTCAAAGCGTTTCACAGGATTTTACTGTGAAGTGCAGTGACTGTGCATTTGCAGGCAAACACAGCAGCTAATGTGCACACAGCTGTATCTCACAAACATCCATGAAGCGAATTATCAATTTTATTTGGGAGAATTGCTGGCTTGGACACCCGGGGGGACTGTAGGGTTTTCTTAAATTTGCGACCCTGCGATGAAGTATGAACTGACACAAATTTCCTTTTAAGTAGTAAAATCTAATAAAAGATTAGCAAGGTTATACATAATTAAAATGATACTGTTTAATCAAATAAAATTAATACCTATGACTGATAAGTAATCAAATCAATACTCATGACGGGTTTGTAAAGTTCACTGCGATGGGTTGGTGTGATTAATATAGTGGCTTTCATTTAGGAATGGGCTTATTAATGTGCGGTTATCCATGTTGGTCGTCGTTTATCCCTCTTTCCTCGAGACTGTAATTTGTTGCAGTTAACCGTTTCCCAAACACAGCTGTTCTCCCAAACTTGCTCTGCTCTTTCAGCACCTTGGGACGTTCTCCTGAGGCGAAAAATGCTCTAAAAAACGCTCTAAAAATGTAATTTTGTTGTTGATGTTCTCCTTTGTTGAGAATTTCGGCTGGTACCAGAATTGCGGCTTTATTGTTTCAGCTACTTCAAGTGTCCTCCTGATGCAGAAGGCTCTCTATCAATATAATTTTGTGGTTGCTATTGTTGTTCATGTTGACGGTTCTCTTGATATTTGAATTTACCAATCACGGATAGCTACCCAGGTAGCAAGCCCACATGGGCCCCATATGGGGCAAATTGGGTTGATCCATGCCCATGTGGGCCCCACATGGGCTTGCTACCTGGATAGTGTCATGGTTACCTTGTCCATTCCCAAATCTCTCTCTTGCGATTTCGTTGAGAATTATCCTTGCATTTATTTATACCTTGTAAAGTTAGACCCATCGACCTTGGAAAGTCATCCGGAATTCAGTTCCACTAAAATCATCTGTTGAGTCAGATAGTGTCCTCGTATCATCGATATCCATAATTGTCAACATCCCCTTGTCTTTATCAAATTTCCAACAATTTGTTTCAAACAAGACTTTGCCCACAATGTTGAAGCATGTTTGTTCCAGAGACATCCTCCTGACGTGAAAGGCACTGGACAAGTTGTTGTTGTTGTTGTTGTTGTAATAAACATCCTTTCACTTATTTTCCATTGTCCTTGGCCTTCATGCATTTATGTATATAGTCAACTTTTACGAAATAAACAGGTCTGTGAGTCTTTACATTTTTCTTCGGTCAATTTAAGACAATTCTAGGATTGCTTACATAACCCTGTTTTCTTTCTGAACAGTGCCATGGGATCTGTACTATCCATTTGAACAGTCAGACGGCATCTCAGTTTATTGTCTAATCAGAACCACAGCGACTCTGACAATTCAGCCCTCCCACAGCACTGAATTAAGAGTGTCAGCCTGGAATGTGAGCACAGTGCCATGATTTGGGGAATGAACCAACTGAGACAGGTTGACTGCCCAATAGACCCATAGAGTAGAACCCCTCAGAAGTAATCAATGTCTTGGATCAACACCTTTAAAATTATTCTGGAAGGCTTTCTGGTTAAAGGCAAGGTTGAAGATTTGTAAGCCATATAAAGGGAGATCTATTACTACTGGAGCAATCAATGTTTTGTGGAACAACAGCTGTTGAGGAATGAATAATGCAGATGGTAATATTGCCGTCTGTGTTGCTTTACCTTTGGGGATCAAAGACAATTCACAGAATTCGAACTTGTACTGTATAAATGTTGTTAATAATCATTCAGTCTCTTGACGGGTTTATAACATTTGGGGAGAATATATATAACTACTGTATATGCCAAGGCATAATGGGACACATTACGTTCGTTTCATGCATTTCGGTCATGATTTCACATTGGCATTGTTGGGACCTTGGAGGAGAAATAACTTTTGCTCAATACAGTGACATTTCTTCCATACTCGTACAGGTGGCTAAAACAGAAAAGTGTGACTTGAGAACATTTAAGGTCATAAAAAAGTGAGATTTATTTTCAATAACAAAAAGTAATTTAATCATTTTTTAAATAATAATAATCATAATCCCTGCATTTGATGTAGTGCCTGATCACATCATCGAGGCATCTTGAAGTGCTTCACAGGATATACTGTAAAGTGTTTTTTACTGTGTAACTTGTGGGTAAAACGCACAGAAGAAGGGCAATCGGCTCATTGCTTTTGCACTGCCTCTTAGAGTAGACACGACTTTCAATCTTACTACCCTTCTCAATCCCCTTTAAGCATTTGGCTTTCCTATTACCTGTGCTTCCCCCTTAAAACCCTCTGCCTCTTTCACCTCACTTGTCGGGGCATCCCACATCTATGTAGAAAAAATTCTCCTAGGCATTCATTTGTCTTAATAATCCTTGCATTTGATATAGTGCTTTATATGCCTTCCAGGCTGTATCTCAAAGTGCTTCACAGAATATACTGTAAAATGAATTGACTGTATATATGTGGACAAAACACCATTATTTAAGATAATCTTGTGGCTATTGATTTTGAGTTGGAGATCATGAAGAAATAATGCATATTAATCAAATGATTCCTATTGCCCTTCTCCCATTCTGCAGCTAATGATGATCTGAGTGCATATGTTACCCGCCAGAGATTTCAAAAAGTTTTATATTTTGCTTTGGCTGTTTATATTCACCTAAAGTACATAAAACTGTAAACATACCAACCAGTAAAATTGCATAGGCAGTTAAGGTGTAATGTCTCATCTCTCTTCCTCCACCACTACCACGTGGAATAATAATCCAGTCGCATTTGGATTTTTTGTACTTTTTCTCTAGCCCCGTTTACCACCCAGGGAACATTTCTGTGGGAAACGAAGAGCTTTTTGTTTTATGAGCTATGTAGCTCTTTCTCAACATCAAATGAAGTACGATGTTTCTAAGCCTAGTTAAAAAAAAAGGTTAAAATGTTCCTCTGCATTTAATAACATCCTACAATGTTGGGATAAATTCTCATTCAGTTATCTTCATCTTTCATTTAGTAATTAGAAGCCAGGCTTTCAACCTCATGCAAATTATTCTTGTGCAGTATTTTGATATAATCAACAATACTTGCATAGCATGTGGAGTCCTTTGGCTCAGTGGTTAGAGCACTTGCCTTGCAATCAAGACACCTGGGTTCGATTCCAGGCAGGATGTATACTTAGGCAAGTTTCCTTACTCCACATGCCTGATAAGAATCCCTCAAAAAAAGTAAACCAGTAATAAATTGGTTGTTTAAATCCACGACTATTTGTGGATTTGCTGTGTGCGATTAGCTGCTGCGTTTTGCCCGCATATGTACAGTCAATTTACTTTACAATATATTCTGTGAAGCGCTTTGAGACATCTAGAAGATGTGAAAAGCACCATATCAAATTTAAGGATTATTATTAGTATAATTCTTATGTTTCAATGCAGAAAGATATGTCAAAGTGCTTCACATGATACATGGTGAAGTAGACATTTTGTCTACCAGCCATGAAGTGAATGATCAATTTTATTTGGGGGATTGCTGGCTAGGACACTGGGGGAAACTTCCGTTCTGTTTTTAATGTCCACCTGAATAGACAGAGGATCTTCAGTTTAGAGTATCATCCAAAGGATGGCACCTCCTATCCAGTCCTCCAAGATTGTTTTATTTGGAAGATTGCTGGCCAGTACACTGGGAAAAACTCCCTCCAGTAAAAATAGGTAGATGGGACTTAGATTTAATTGATAAGATTCCCCATGATAACATCAGACATTTACTTGTTTATGGAGCAATGCTGTGTGTGAATTGTGCTGCCACATTCACCTGCAAAGAGACTGTCATCCCCGCTTAATAGTATATCCTGTGAAGTACTCCAAATGTGAAAGATGCTACATTAAATGGAATGATTAATTATTATTTTTAAAATAATTATAATGTCTCATCCAAAGGACAAATCCTCCTGTACTAAAGTGCGTAAAATGTAGTTAGAATTTAATGAACATGATGATCACAGTCTTAAAAGCAAAGTTTAGCACAGAGTTTTTTTTAATGAACTGCTAAAAATGAATTAGGGAGAATAGCCAAGGATTAAAACTAATTATACTGCTGAAACTATGTCAGTGCTACAATGACAATTTAATTAAGTGCAGGCAAATGCACCCTCTAAACCTGTCATTTTTAATTGATGGATTATTAATATCTTGTAAAACGATGATAATCTTTTAGAAGTTTTAGTGGAAGTCTAATGTTTAGTTCTGCAGATGGTTATTGGGACCTATATTTAATCTTGATCCATAATATTGAAAAACTCCAGTCACATAATATCTGCAATGTTTAAACCACAGGACTTCAAATAGCTAGCTGTAAGCATTTGGATTAATGATTAACAAATTAGCATTTCACATGTGCAGTAAAATATCATTTGTTAAACACAGTGATTGTTAAACACCTGCTCCATTGACCCCATTCCTACCCATCTCCTTAATCCCAGCTCAACTTCCTTGGCCCTCTCCTCACAGACATCATAAATCTCTCTCTGTTCACTGGTACCTTTAACAATGGCCGTAATTGCTCCTATCCTCAAAATATCCTGGCTGGACCATTCCTGCTCTCAAACTATTGCCCCATCTCTAACCTTCCTTTCCTCTCCAAGTTCTTGGAAGGAATTATTGCGTTACTCCTTCCTCTTCCCCCACTCACTTCACAGACTCCCCTAGTTGGGTTTCAGTGCCTCCCACAGCACAGAAACAGCCCTGATCAATGTGACAAATGGTGTTCTGTCCATCTGCCTCCTGTCCTCCTTGTCCTCTCTGCTGCCTTTGACACTTTTGACTTCTCTATTCTCCTCCTCCGCCTCTCCTCTCCTGTCCACCTTCATAGTTCTGTCCTAGAATGGTTCAGATCATACCGCTCACACCAGTTCATTTCCACATCTCCTCTTGCCCCTGCACCGCCTCGTGTGGTGTTCCTCAGGGGTTTGTCCTTGGTCCACTCCTCTTCTATATCTATATGCTCCCTTTCGGTGACATATCAACAAACATGGGGGTCAAAGTCCACAGGTATGCTGATATCACCCAACAGTACCTTTCAGCCTCCACACTTGATTCCGGGGCCACTGCTGTCCTGACAGAATGTCTATCAAGTTTTGGATATGAACTAACTTTCTTCAGTTGAAAGTCAACAAGACCAAGGAACTCCTGATTGGCACCCATCAGCGCCTCAACAACTTAGTCGCTGACAGCATCACCATCCATGCATGTGTACTCTGCTTCATTGGGACAGTGCAGAACCTCGACATGTTGTACGACCCTCAACTATCTTTTCTATCCCACATCTGTGCCATGACCCGCTCTACCTCTATAACATCACCCGGTCCCGCGACTGTCTCACACTGAAGGCCGCCGAAACCCTCATACACATATGCATTACATCCAGGCTTGACTATGCAAATTCCTTGCTTGTTGGCCTCCCCAACACCTTCCTCCATCGGCTGCAGATCATCGAGAACTCTGCAACCCTTGTCCTCTCCTGTTGCAGGCTCTGTGACCCTATCACCTCCATCCTCGCCCGACTACACTAACGTCCCGTCACAAAGCGGATATTATTCAAGATTCTGGTCCTGACTTTCAAAGTCCTCCATGGCTTCGGTCCCCATTACCTTTGCTACCTCCTAATCTCCTATCATCCTGCCTGCTCCTTCCACTCAGCGGGCTCCGGCCTACTTCACATCCCCCGCTTCACCAGCCCCACCATTGGTGGGCGAATCTTCAGCCATTCATTCTGCCCCCACCCTCTGAAATTTTTGCAGTACCCCATACCTTGCCTCCTTCAAGCTCCATCTCAAGACCCTTCTCTTCAAACGTGCTTTCCTTCCCCCGCTGCCAACCACCCTTCCCAATCCCAACACAGAGGTTGGGTCCAAAACACCGACTGTCCAGCACCATGCGATGTCCTCCTGATGTGAAAGGCACTGCACAAATGTAATTTTGTTGTTGCTGTTGTTAAAGTGTTACAGAAAGCATGCTGGTGGAAAAGCCGCAATTTAACAGCCATAAGGGGTGCAATTTTATTTTATAAGAGATGGGGATAGTTTGCTCATGGGAATTATGTGCCTGTGTTAGTTGAAGAAGGCTCAAAGAAGCCTTTGAAAAATTGTAACATACAATTTTTCAAAGGCTTCTTTGAGCCAGTCTTCGGTTGTGCATTCTGAGATGTGAGGCAGTGCACTGTTGATTCTGAATGCTGATCGGTCGAAAAGATTGCTAATTCAGAGAAATGGCTAAGTGTGAATAAACCAGCATCTAATTAGAAGGCAGGATATGCTACATTATTACTGCACAGCCCCACACTGAAAAAAGTCAAACATAAAAGTCCTTGAAGATAACAAATCAATGAAGCCCTGTGGATTGATCCCTGTCCTCTTCATCAACTGGAAATCATGATAAATTAAGGCCACAGCAACACAGGTGTGCTTGTGTGCCACAGCAGGGTTATTTAAGTCAAATTCTGCAGTTTGAACTGTGTGACATTTGTACAACTGTTCTCTTTGATACCCAGTTGGTATTTTATCTGCTCTAGATGAGTTGGTTTGATGCTGTTGAAATGGTTCGGATTGGTTAGTCGATTGGCAGATCTCATTCCGGGAGAAATAATCCCTCAAACATTTGTTTGAGAAACATTTTGTGCTTCAACCCACGACAGTTTGTGGGACACTATTGAGCGCAATTGGCTGCCTTTTTTTCTCTTACAAAATACACAATCAATCCAATTAACAGTATATTCTGTGAAATGCTTCCAGATATTTCAATGGCATGATAAGGTGCTATATCAAATGCTAGGATTATTGTTATTATTTGGATTGAACTAGTCTGACACCTGTATCTTGCCTTCTTCAGTCACACATCATCAATCAGTATGAATAGCCCAACAAAGGGAGGATCACACAATTGAGCTGCTGATCTCTATTTATTCAACTTTCTCCAAATGTGTGCAAGTGGCCACAGTGTGGACATGCTGTGGGGCACAGATTACAACAAAAACAACAACCAAATTATATCTATCGAGCGCCTTTCATGTCGGGAGGACATCCGAAGGCGCTGAACATTCGGGTTGGGACCCGAGCAGGGGGTGAAGGATCGGGGTAGGGGCAACAACAACAACAACTTTGATTTATACAGTACCCTCCATGCCGGACGGCGCCTCAGTGTGCTTCACAGCAGCAGATCACGGGACCGAGCCAGGGGCAGAAAGTGACCAAAAGCGCGGTCGAAGAGAAAGGTCTTCAGCTGTGACCTGAAACTGGGAAGAGAGGGGGCGAGGCGAAGGGAGTAAATAAGGAAGTTCCAGAGCCTCGGGGTGTAGTGGTTGAAGGCATGGCCGCCGAGGGTGGAGTGGAGGGTTCGGGGGACATGGCCAGTCCCAGAGGAACGAAGGCAGCGGGTGCTGGGTTGGGGGGAGAGGAGATCAGAGAGATAGGGGGGTGCAGAGGAGTGGAGGGATTTGAAAACAAGGGTGAGGATCTTGAAGTCAATCCTCTCAGGGACAGGGAGCCAGTGAAGTCTGGCAAGGACTGGGGTAATGGGGGAGCGAAGCTTGGAGTGGGTGAGTATGCGGGTGGCAGAGTTTTGGATTAGTTGAATTTTGTGGATTGTGGTGGAGGGGAGATCGGAGAGGAGGGCAGGGGGAAAGGGAGTAGGAAATGGGGGAGAGTTAGGAGGGGAGCAGAAGGCACGGTCGAAGAGGAAGGTCTTGAAGGAGGAAAAGGAGGAAGCGAGGCGAAGGGCTTGCAGGATGAAGTTCCAGAGATTAGGTATCAAACAGCAACAACTTGCATTTATACATCACCTCTGATGCAGGGTAGCATCCAAGAGTGCTTGACAGTGGCGGAAATGATTGGTGAACGATGAATGATTGGTGGGGGTGGGGGGGCGGGGGGGGATGCAGAGGTGACTGAAGGCACAGTTGAAGAGGGAGTTCTTCATAATAGACCTGAAGATGGGGAAGTAGAGGGCAAGCTAGAGGATCACTGCTCCAGAGTTTTGGGGACTTGTGGCTAAAGATATGGTCACTAATGGTGCAACAGAAGGCAAAAGGGACATGCAGGAGGCCGGAGCCATTCAAAAGCAGGCTGTGCAACAACAACAACATATAAGAAATATAAATAATAATAATCCTTGCATTTGATATAGTGCTTTTCACATCTTATCGACATCTCAAAGCGCTTCACAGAATATACTGTAAAGTGAATTGACTGTATATTTGTGGGAGAAATACGGCAGCCAATCTCGCACTTGTATAGTGCCTTTCACATCAGGAGGATGTCCTAAGGTGCTGGACAGTCATTGTTTCAGACCTGAACTGAGGACAGTGGGGGTGGAGGGAAAGGGGGGGATTTGGAGTGACCGATGGGACTGTCGAAGAAGAGGGTCTTGAAGTGGGTGCATAGTAGAATGGGGAGTGAGCAGACTAGAGAGATATGATAGTGCCTGGGAATGAATTAATTTAAAGACGAGAATGAGGATTTTGACATCGATCCATTCCAAAGAGGGCACAGGATTGGAACAATTCAAAATGTATTGCACAAATCTGAAAAGCAAGCGTAACAATTAACAATTTGATATGTGCTTTCCATCAAAGAAAGACTTGCTTAAGTGAACTTGGCTTCTAAATTTGATATAAATGCATTTCGAAGAATACCTAAATATACCACATATAGTTTTACAACCAGTAATGTAATTATAATTACGTGGTACTGTATTATGCATCCAGAAGTATCAATGTAATTTTGGGTGTAATATAAACATTAGCATTCTTCACAATTGTAACATGCTGCATTAAAGTGCATGATCACTATTGTAGCTCTCTCTATTTTACTGTAATATGCGACAATTATGAAGAATACTGATATTTATATTATTGGTTCAGTTGTCACAGCTTTTAGTGTCCGACAAATTACGATAAAGAAGAGAAATCATATCAGTCTTTATGTGGAGCCACAGTGCAATTTTGCTTCATTCTCCTCCCACACTAAATGTAATGATACAGCCATTACTAAATGGTTTAGGATAGCTACATAACTGAAGCATGACTGCACATAAGCTCACTTAATATTGGTACTTTCAATTTATCTGGACTTTTAGATGAGCTGGCTAGAGAGTGTTAGAAGGAGGAGGGAGGGAGGTGAGGAAGGACCTGTTCACATTCTTGACAAGAACTTGCGAGGGTTTGCAGTAAGCAGAGAAATCGCTCATCATTGGAAAAAATCATTGCTAAAAAAAATGAACAGGAATAATCAGAACAAATGTGTGAGTCACAGCAACAACAGGAATAATATTCCAACAAAAATGCAACTGAGGATGTAAGTGAACAATCAATCTATTTCAAGATCTCAAAATAGTTTCTGCTGTAGTATCGGGGAAGAGATTCTTATCTATATTAATAGAGTAAAGAGCACTATCACTACTACTATTGTAAACTAGTAGTTTGACGTGTAAAGGTTGGAGACAAGAATTGAATTTGAGTGTCTACCAGATTCATGCAGTTTGAACAATTGTTGGCAGGTATCTTACTTCTCAATAGCTTTTAAATAAGAATTATTTCGTTGAATTGATATAATATTAATAATCCTTGCATTTGATATAACACTTATCACATCTTCGAGACGTCTCAAAGCGCTTCACAGAATATACTGTAAAGTGAAGTGACTATATTTGTGGGCAAAAATGCGGCAGCCAATTGCATAAATAGTAGTGTCCCACAAACAGTCGTGGATTGAAGTGATTTGTCCTGTCAGGAATTGAACACAGGTGACTCGCTAGCGAGGCGAGCGCTCTAACCACTGAGCTATAGGAGTAGTCAGTCACACAAAACACAAACAAACAGAGCAGAATCCTTCGGAAGGAACAGATTGGAATCCACATAAAATCCAGCAAGCAGAAGGAGAATGCATTAAAATCACTGAAGTTGATTCAAGAGAAACAAAATCTTGTATTCCGGTGGAATAGAAACAACAAAGGCGAGGCAGCTGCAGTGAACATGAAGATGATCGACAACACTTTAAAAGTCTGCGAATATCTCTGTCACAGAACACAATAAGAATTATGCAGCATCATTAAAGCAAAGCAATTCAAAGCGCAGAAGACGGCCTTTTTACCCCTTAACGTGAAACATATTGAAATAAATTGCTGCGGTGTAGCGATTATGCTGTTGACCTTAGACAATTTGTGCAACACAATGTCCCACCATCAGCCACAAGCCAATTGTTGGCCAGTATTCTGGGAGAAACGACTTTCTCTTTTCGAATAGTGCCATGGGATCTTTAACATTTACCTGGATCCCGGTTGACAGGATCACAGTTTGACATCTCATCCGAAGTACATCACCATAAAAAAGTGTGAGTTCGAAGTCTCAATGTAAGACATGGATCCAATATCCCCCCAAACCCAGCAGAAACCTGTACCATGATTTAATGGATCATAATATGTAGTTGGATCTCAAGTAAACCATCACTTGCTGAAACAGTAATCTCTTCAATTGTTGGAACAAAGAGAATACAACAACAACAACAACAACAAAATTACGCTTGTATAGCGCCTTCCATGTCAGGACGACGTCCCAAGGTGCTACCTACTGAGTCAGGCTGACACCTAACTTATTTTTTTTACAAAGTTCAATATTTGTGCAAGAATTCTCTACGGTTTGCATGTCTGGATGTCAGTGCATGATAGTAGACACATTAAGAGTCCTGTAGCATAGTGGTTAGCATGTTCGCCTTGCAAGCGAGAGGACCTGGGTTACATTCCTGCGCAAAAACAACAACAAAATTACATTTGTATAGCGCCTTTCACGTCAGGTAGACGTCCCAAGGTGCTGGGCAGGGTGAAACCTTAGGCAAGTTTCTTTATGCCCCATGTCTCTGTTTACCTAGCAGTAAGTAGGAACCCAACTGTTAGTCAATTGACGGATCACTTTCTGGGATTAATAAATCCTTGAAAAAGAATAGTAATTTGGCCACTCAATTCACGACCGCAAGTGATTGGCTGCTGAGTATCGCCCACAGTCAACCCACATTACAATATATTTTCAGAAGTGTTTTTTGGCATCTTGATAAGGCACAGAGCAAGGATTATTATTATCTCAATTATTGTTTTGATGTGAGTTTTTTTATTTTGCAAATTACTCATAGTTCTCTGAAGGCTTTGTTGGTATGAGAGAGGATTTAGCTAAGATAAACTGGGAAATTAGATTTAAGGATTTGACAGTAGACCAACAATGGCAGACATTCAAGGGAAAGGTGGTCCAGCCATGGCTAACTAGAGCAGTTAGGGAAAGTATAAAGTTAAAAGAAGTAGCCTATAAAACAGCTAAGGTGAGACGTAAACCCAAGGATTGGGAGAGCTTTAGGGATCAACAAAGGAGAACCAAAAAATTTATCAAGAGGGAGAAAATAGAATCTGAGGGCAAACTAGCAAGAAACATAAAGACAGACTGCAAGAGTTTCTACAAATATATAAAGAGGAAAAGGCTATCAAGGGTGAATGTGGGTCCGTTACAGGCAGATAGGGGGTATTATAATACAGGCAACGACAGGGGGAATTATAATAGGAGGCGAAGACAAGGCAGAGTCATTAAACAAGTACTTTGCTACTGTCTTCACCATAGAAGATAGTAAAAACCTACCAAGAATAGACGGGAACCAAGAAGACAACGTTAGCGAGCAACTGAGGGAGATTATTATTAGTAAAGAAATGGTTTTAGATAAATTGTCGGGTCTTAAAACCAATAAATCCCCTGGACCGGATGGCCTGCATCCTAGAGTTTTAAAGGAGGTGGCTACTGAGATAGTGGATGGCTTGTCTATAATCTTCCAAAATTCTCTGGATACTGGAAAAGTTTCCATTAATTGGACGATTGCAAACGTAACTCCACTATTTAAGAAGGGTGGGAGAGGGAACTATAGACCAGTTAGTCTGACATCAGTGGTAGGGAAAATTCTTGAGTCCTTAATCAAAGATGTCGTTATGGGATACCTGGAAGACCATAACAAGATTAGGCAGAGTCAGCATGGCTTTACAAAAGGGAAGTCATGCTTAACTAATCTTTTAGAGTTTTTGAGGATGTATCTAGCAGGTTGGATGGGGGAACCAGGAGATATCATATATTTATATTTTAAGAAGGCATTTGATAAAGTGCCAGACAAAAGGCTATTGCACAAAGTCAAGGCCCACGGGATTAATGGGAACATATTAACATGGATAGAAGAGTGGCTAGCGGGTAGAAAACAGTGAATAGGGATAAACGGGTCATTCTCGAATTGGCAGGATGTAACTAGTGGAGTGCCACAAGGATCAGTGCTTGGGGCTCAGCTTTTTACGATTTACATCAATGATCTAGACGAGGACATTGAATGTAACGTGTCTAAATTCGCAGATGATACTAAACTAGGTTGGAGAGTCAGCCTTGAGGATGATGCAATAAGATTGGAATAGGATATAGATAGGCTAAGGGAGTGGGCGAATAGGTGGCAGATGGAATTTAATGTGGGGAAGTGTGAAATTATTCACCTAGGTAACAAAAAAGCTAATTATTTTCTGGACGGGGAGAGGTTAGATAGTGTTAGTGTACATTTGGGTGTCCTTGGACACCAGTCTTAAAAAGTTAGTTTGCAGGTGTAGCAAGCAACTAAGAAGGCAAACGGCATGTTAGCGTTCATCGCAAAAGGTTTAGAGTACAAGAGCAGGGAAGTCTTGCTGCAACTGTGTTTAGTAGAAATTAGATGTATTCCAAATATTTACACAATCTATTCTATAAAATGGAAGTAAATTGTCATTCATAAATTTTGATGCTGAGAATGCTCCGTTCACTCCTTTCAAGTCCTCTCAACATTAATCCTTTGGCGTATCCAATAAAGTGTATCACAAGCAACAACAGATTTGAGTGAGATGAATGTTTCAAAGCATTTAACAGATATAACAGGGAGCAGCAGACCGAGAGAGAAAACAAACTCATAATCATTGGGTCTGATAAATTGCCTTTCATTTCAGGAGAACAGCTTAAAAGTGTTTTTGCAGGATTTACCGTGACATTACTGTATTTGCCTACAAAATAAAAATAATACAGTTCCCATTAAAATCTTGTGAAGTGCTTTGAGATACTGTGATGGTGGTAGGGAGTGGGGGTGAGGCGGGAGTAGGGGGGAGGGAGTGAGAAATTATATGGCACTGTATCAAATTGCAATGATTATTTATTACTGTACTGGAAAGCCATTTACATTGTTATTATTGTTCTTTATTTGCAGATTGCGTCAATTTGACAGAGATTTCTCCAAGTCCAAGTGAGCACAATGGAACTGCTCAATGGGACTTATGCCAACTTCAGTTTAGAAGAACTGGCGAAGGGCAAAGCGTCAAAGGTCTTGATATCCCTGTCCCTCTCTGTGCTGGCTATCGTGACCACAGTCATCAATTCCCTGGTCATAACTGCGATCATCGTAACCAGAAAACTCCACCACCCAGCCAACTACCTGATATGTTCCCTGGCGGTGACCGATTTCCTGGTGGCTGTGCTGGTGATGCCTTTAAGTATTGTGTACACTGTGAAGGAAACGTGGCTGATGGGGCAAATTGTGTGCAACATCTGGTTGAGCATTGATATTACTTGCTGTACATGTTCCATCCTTCACCTGGCGGCCATCGCTCTGGACAGATATCGGGCTATCACCGATGCAGTGGAATACGCACATCAACGGACTCCCAAGCGGGCAGGAGTAATGATCACCATTGTGTGGGTCATATCCATTTTTATATCCATGCCTCCTTTGTTTTGGAGGCACCAAGCCAATAACAAGGAGGACGAGTGCATGATTAAGCACGACCACATTTTCTATACCATCTATTCCACGTTTGGAGCGTTTTATATACCCTTGGCTCTGATTCTCATCCTGTACTACAAGATATACCGGGCCGCCCAAACGCTCTACCTTAAAAGGAGCGCAAGCAAGCACATGGAAGAGGTGAACGGGAAAGTCTCCAGCATTGCTTTCAGAGGCAGCAAGACTGTGTGTGTCCCCGAAAAGTCAGTGTCAGAGCCGTCGACCGCCGAGGACGGGGATAAAGTGCACATCACATCCAGCAGATATCTCAACGCCAATTCCCAGAAGGAAAAGTCCCGGAAACGGTTGAAAATCTCAAGCACTAGAGAGAAGAAAGCAGCCACCACCCTGGGCTTGATCCTGGGCGCCTTCGTGATCTGCTGGCTGCCGTTCTTCCTCAAGGAACTCATTGTGAATGTCTGCGAATCGTGTGACATCTCGCTGGAGATGTCTGACTTTCTAACCTGGCTGGGTTACATCAACTCACTCATCAACCCCCTTATTTACACTATCTTCAATGAAGATTTTAAGAGAGCGTTTCAGAAACTGGTTCGCTGTAGACACAACTTGTAATTATATAGATTTGTTTTACTTGCGGTTGGGTTTGGGGTGGGGTAGGGGGAGGATGGGGGGGGAGGAGAAAACAACCGGGAAGAGATTAAATGGCTTCCGTCCCAGGATTGTTGAGGAAAATATCGTGGTAACAGTTCTTGCAGTTTCTGCTGCTCTACACTATCACTTCCTGGTCGCTGCTTCTCACCTTCTCGTTTGAAAGCCTTGTGACAATAAAATGATCTCAACTTTGTTTCCTGTGAAAGACCCTTCAGATGGAGGAAAATGGGGGAAAGAGCAGGGATATTATCCAAAATTCCTCCGCACACATTCTCACCTGCACCAAACTTCGCTCTCCGATTATCCTAGTCCTCGCCAGACATCACTAGCTCCCTGTCACAGAGCAGATCGACTTCAAGATCCTCACTCTATGTTTAAATCCCTCCACTCCTCGGCATCCCTCTACCTCTCTGACCTCCCCTCTCTTCACAGCAGTATCCGCTGCCTTCACTCTACTGGAGGGTCTGGCCTCCTCCTTGTCCCCCCGAATCCTCCGCTCCACCATTGGCGACCGTGCTATCAGCCACTACAATCCCAAACTTTGGAACTGCCTCCCTCAACCCTTTCATCTTGTCCCTTCTTTTCCCATCTTCAGATCGTACCTGAAGATCTTTCTCTTTGACCGCGCCTCCAGTCACTTTTCCTCTCCCCCAGGCTCGGCCTCGGGCTCCGCCATTGCGAAGCGCCCTGAAACGCCGCCCAAGATGGTGGATGTTATATAAATGCAAGTTGTTGTTGTTGATGGATATAGGATTTGATTAATTTGTGCAGTGGAAGCCAAACTCAATGGATCAAATTGAACTTTGAGTTTCCCCAGTAATCATTGTTGTACAAAATCAAGCGTTTTATCGAAGTTTTAATCTATGAAAGACCTATGTTCTTTTTACAGAGGTTGGTTTTACAAGTTGGGATATACTTTGGCACGAAACATTTTCTGCTTATTCTGGCCAATGTCCTACATGGTCTTTGGTATTTTCTTATGCTCCTTGTGCATTTTGAGAAAAAAGAAAGAGGCCATTTGCTTTGTGGGGATTTTCCATGATGATTTGCACTTCACACGGCTGGAATTTTTGCAGGTTTATGTGTGTGTGTGTGTGTTTGTGTGTGTATGTATGTGTAGGGGAGCATTACACAAAAAGTGAAGCCTTAAATATTAGTCACAAAGGATCGTCTGAACAATACAGGACACTTCATTGTGCCTCAAAGTGTAGGGACATTGGGCTGAGAGGCGGCGAGAATACTACGTGTTAGCAGCACCAAGGATGTTTTGACCTCTACCTTTTTGCTGATTTTGCGAAAAACAGCATGAAGAGAGGGACAAAATAGGCAAGTAAGTCTATTCCACATTGTACATTTCATAAATCTTGAATTTTTTTGGATACATTCTCGATATTGTACGTGTTTCTTCCCATCCCTCCCACAATAAACCGTACAACCTAGACTTATGTTTTTGTTGCTTCAATTCCATTCACGTCGCAAGGAATCTACATGTTGTTTCCTGTTATTTATTTACTTTGATCCAATTCGCGGAGACCTGTAGCTTAGTGGTTAGGGCACTTGGCTCACAAGCGAGAGACTTCAGCCAGGGCAAAGCCTTACCTTAGGCAATTTTTTCTTACTCCACAACCCTCTGTTTATCTAGCAGTAAGTTGGAATCTGATTGTTTGTTGATTTGGCAGATTGATTTCCAGGCATTATAACCCTTCTTTTTTTAAAAAAGAAGAATTTGGTAACTCAATCCACGACTGTTTGTGGGACACTGCTGTGAAGCGCTTTGAAACATCTCAGCCATGTGATAAGGCACTATATCAAATGCAAGAATTATTAAATCCTCCCATCCCACCCCCAGACTTCCGACACCACTTGCACTCGTTAAGGATGGGCAGCGAACAATAATTGTACATTAAAATAATATGTTCCCATTAGTGACAGCTTTGCTCTTTAAGTGACAATAAACTGCACAGGGCTGAGACAATTCAATCACATGGTAATCAAGTTGATTTTATGCTTTGCTTAACAAACTTATTACTGCCTGATGGAAGATTAATTCCAATATAATGTGAGAACTAAGGGAAATTAATTCCACCTACTTTCAGTCTGAGAGACCCATTATGTCTTAAAGGTGAGGCGTGCGAAATTGCAGAAAAGCCTTCGATTCAGTCTCAATGTGGATGCCAGTTTTTCACGGTTCTTAAGAAGAAATGGGGCTGTCAGATTCAGGTTCATCAACACTTTGTAAGTTGTTTTGAGAACAAAACAAGTGTTTTGTGTAAAGTAGCAGAGCCACCTGGTGGATCCGTCAGGACTAACAAATGACAGTAGAAAAGACTTGTGACTACTTGCCGGTAAATAAACTACAGCGCATCTTTTTACAGGATTGTTTAACCCATTTGTTTCTTCGTACAAAAGGGATGTGAGACAAGCGGTGTGAGAGCTTGGAAAGTACTTTTAAACCAGGGAGCCATAAACGCAGAGTGTGTGTGGTTAGGTGTGTGGGTGGGGGAGGGGTGAGGGGGCAGGTAGAAGGGTGGCAGGGGTGAATGGATTTTGGATAATTACCCCTCTTCAGATGTTCACGAATGGGCTTCATGTATTTGAATACAATTGTGTTTCACCCACAAGATATACAGTCAATTCACTTTACAGTGTATCCTGTACAACGACATGATATGGTGTTATATCAGATGAAAAGATCATTGTAATAAAAACAGAAGTCGCTGGGAACAATCAGTCGGTCACTCGGGGAGGGAGGAAAGTGATTTAACCTTCCGTCATGGATTATTATGATCTCAACTATGAAAGGGATAAAGGGATCGATAAGTTCCACAACACTTTGACACTGATAGGCATCTAAAATGCGAGAAGTTTGGAGCTGTATTAACTGCAACTTCTGGGTTGAGAAATGCCTTTGAGATTCGCAAATGGTAAATTCCAAGCTGGCAAAGCATCACCACCCTCCCCTCCACCCCGCCCCCCGCCCCTACCACCTCACACACATTCTCATCCCCCCCTCAAAAAAGGCTGTTGAGAAAAACAGCCGGCATTTTATTCAATGATCTCGCAATGCATCAAACAAACCAGAAATTACTATTAATTAGGGAACGGCGATATGGGAATTTTCCGGATATGGATATATCGGTTGGCTCATATCGAGATATACCGAAATATTGATATTTTCCGTTTTTTTCGTACTGCGCATTCCGGGTGCGCACGCATTCGGGGCCTATCTTCTCAGGAGGTAAATATCTTTCTCTCTCTGTGTCTCTCACTCTCTCCATCTCTGTGTTTTTCTGTCTGTGTCTCTCTATGTCTCTCTCCCTCTCTCCTCTCTCACACCCCCCCCCATCTTTATCTATCTGTATATTATCACATCCACCCCGTCTCTCCCCCCCGCCGTCCCTCTCTCGCACCCCACCCCCGTCGTCTCTCTCCCCCACCACCACCCCAGCCATCTCTTTCTCCCTCCCCCCCCCCCCCCGCCGTCTCTCTCTCCCTCCCCCCCAGCCATCTCTCTCCCCCTCCCCCCAGCCGTCTCTCTCGCCCTCTCCTCCCCCCGTCCCGCCGTCTCTCTCTCCCTCCCCCCCCAGCCGTCTCTCTCCCCCTCTCCCCCCCCCAGCCGTCTCTCTCCCCCTCTCCCCCCCACCCAGCCGTCTATCTCCCCCTCCCCCCAGCCGTCTCTCTCCCACTCTCCTCCTCCCCCCAGCCGTCTCTCTCCCCCTCTCCTCCCCCCCCCAGCCGTCTCTCTCCCCTCTCCCCCACCCCCAGCCGTCTATCTCCCCCTCCCCCCAGCCGTCTCTCTCCCCCTCTCCTCCCACCCCCAGCCGTCTCTCTCCCCCTCTCCCCCCCCCCCAGCCGTCTCTCTCCCCCTCTCCCCCCCCCCAGCCGTCTTTCTCCCCCTCCCCCCAGCCGTCTCTTTCCCCCTCAACCCCCCCAGCCGTCTCTCTCCCCCTCAACCCCCCCACCCACAGCCGTCTCTCTCCCCCCCCACCCCTTGCATACCTGTATTATGTATTCGTGGACTATGAATACAAGATGGCGGCTTTGCACCTCGGTCTGTGCATCGTGTATAGAGATGAGCATTCTGGGTCTTGTAGTTGATTGTGCTCGCATCCCGATTTTTTACCTCGATATACCGTTTTTCGATATATCGGTATTTTAAAAATGTCTATATCGGCATACCGATATGAAAATCATATCGGGTTTTAGCGATATACCGATATATCGCCGTTCCCTACTATTAATGCAAATGTCCCGTTTGAATTGAGCGATTGCTATTGCTATTGCTCTTTACACCCTCTTAGAGTCTGATGTAGATAAATTTGGGACTTCCTCTTAGCCTCTTTACTGAACAGCACCCTGTCCAACTATTCCATTTAGTCCTTTTGGCTCAGGTAGTCAGGAAGCAAGTGAGTGAACCGGGCAGGCAGTCAGTCTTTCCTCCCTCTCCTATTCTCCTCCTCCCTATCCTGATTCCCCACCACCCCACCGCCCCAGCTCGGGTCCCGACCTAACTGTTCAGCGCCTTAGGACATGTAATTTTGTTGTAGTTGTTGTTGTTGAAGCTGATTCAATAACAATTTATTTAGAGAGAGAAGTCGATAATTATTTGGGGAGGACAAAACAAGATACTTGGGTTTGATTGCAGGCAGGTCAGGGCGAAACCTTGGGCAAGTTTCGTTACTCCACACACATGCCTAATAATAATCCCTAAAAAAATCAATTATAAAATTGGTCATTTCAACCCACGACTGTTTGTGAGGACGCTGCTGCAGCCTTTCGAACACAAATATACAGTCAATTCACTTTACATTCTATTGTATAGAACGTCGCAGCTATCAAGCTACCAGCCAATCTCCAACCTCCCCTTCCTCTCCAAGGTCCTGGAAAGTGTGGTTGCCTCCCAACTCCGCTCTTTCCTCTCAAAACACTCACTCCTCGAACCCCTCCAATCGGGGTTTCCGCGCTTCCCACAGCACGGAAACTGCTCTGGTCAAGGTCATAAATGACATCCTGACCATCTGTGACCAGGGCTCCCTCTGCCTCCTCGTCCTCCTCAACCTATCCGCCGCCTTCGATACCGTCGCCTCCTCCACCGCCTCTCCTCCCTCCTCAACCTTCAAAGCTCTGTCCTTGACTGGTTCCGGTCATATCTCGCCTTCACTTCGTCTCTTCCAACGGCTTCTCCTCCAGCCCCCGCACAGTCACATGCGGCGTTCCCCAGGGCTCTGTCCTTGGCCCCCTGCTCTTCAACCTCTACGTGCTCCCCCTGGGCGACATCATCCGCAGACATGGGGTAAACTTCCACATATATGTGGATGATACTCAACTCTACCTTTCCACGTCCACCCTTGATTCCAGGACTACTGGTGTTTTGACTGCATGTCTGTCCGGCATTGAGTCCTGGACGAGGGCCAACTTCCTCCAACTCAACGTCAACAGGACGGAGGCCCTCCTGATTGGCTCTCGTCAGTGCCTCCGCACCTCAGGCACTGACAACATCAGCGTTCAAGGCTGCTCTCTCCACCACTCAAAGCCAGTTAGGAATCTGGGCATCTTGTTTGACCCCGAACTGTCCTTCCTTCCTCATATCCGCTCCATGACCGGTGCAGTTTTCCACCACCTCCGTAACATTGCCAGACTCCGCCACTACTTCACCTCCTCATGCTGCCGAAACACTTATACACGCCTTCGTCACATCTCAACTCGACTACGGGAACTCTCTCCTCGCCACCCCCCCCCCCCCCCCCCGCCCCAGCTCCTCCCTTCACAGGCTGCAGAACATTCAGAATTCTGCAGCTCGTATACTCTCCTGCACTAGGCTCCGCGATCCCTCAGAGGATCGAATTCAAGATCCTCGTCCTCACTTTCAAGGCCATTCACAGCCTTGCCTGTCTCTCTGACCTACTGTCTCCCTATCAGCCTGTCCGTACCCTCCGCCCAAGGGTCCGTCGACATGGAAATTTTCCGATATCAATATATCGGTGGGCTCATATCGATATATACCGATATATCGATATCGACGGGTTTTTTATACTGCGCATGCGCGCACATTCGGAGGCGCATTCGGAGGCGCATTCGGAGGCGCATTCAGAGGCGCATTCGGAGGCGCATTCGATATGCGCGCGCATTCCGTGCTCTAGTCCTAGGAGGTTTGCAATGTTGGCGGCAAGGTAAGTTGAAAAGGTTCGCTTTACGCCGATGTAACCGATACCCAGTTATATCGCCGGACACGATACACCGATGTTTGCGATCTACTGACCGATAGTTTTTTTTTCGTGTAGAATTTTTCGATCTACCGATATATTTGAATTTCCAATATCGGCACATCGTATACAAAACATTATACCGATAACTACACCGATTATATCGATATATCGCCGATTGGACGAGGGGACTGTCAGTCACTCAGATAGCCCCCCCACACCCCTTTTCTCTTCGCCCCGCCCCTTTTTTTTTCTAGCAACCAGCCAATCCGGTGTCCCGGAGGGCTTGATGACAGGAGGCGGGACGGGAGCGTGTGGGGTGGGGGGTGGAGCGTGTGCCTTTGTGACGCCAGGTGAGTTCCCGCCCACCCGCCCGACGGAGAGTGACGGAAAGTGAGAGGAGGGGGGAGATGGGGAGAGTGCGCATGCGCGTGCCGGGCTGGCGTTGCGGGATGACGACCGTGAAGACGACGACGACAATGAAGACACCATCGCGCGCACGCACGCACGCACTGCACGCACAACACGTACGCACGTATGCACGTACGGTGCTACGCGCAGGTAGGGGTGAGCAGCATGGCGGAAGGGGAGAAGGAGTTCGAGGCGGCCTGTCTGAGCCGAGAGCTGGAATGGATAGAGACCGAGCTCAGGGCCTCCCCGGGCCTGCTCGCCATGTCCAACGAGTACTGTTTGAGGTTCTGCCGGGTGAGTGTCTGGCACTCGGGTGGGGGAGGGGAGGTAGGGAGGGAGGGGGTTGGTGGGGAGTATTGGTTAATGGTGGGTAATTTTTGTGACGGGTGAGGGAGGGAGGGAGGGAGGGGAGAGAGACAGAGAGTAATGTAATCTTGAGAGAGTCACAGCTTCTTGACAACTCTCCCCCCCCCCCCCCCCCATCTCCCCTCCCTCCCTCTCTCTCTCTCCCCTCCCTCCCTCACTCTTTCGTCTCTCACTCTTTCCCTTCCCCCCCCCCCCCTCTCTCTCTCTCTCACTCATTCTTTCTCTCTCCTCCTCACTCCCTCCCTCTCTCTCTCTCTCTCTCTCTCTCTCACCCTCCCTCCCTCCCTCCCTCCCTCTCTCTCTCTCTCTCTCTCACCCTCCCTCCCTCCCTCCCTCTCTCTCTCTCTCTCTCTCACCCCCTCCCTCCCTCCCTCCCTCTCTCATACTCTCTTTCTCTTGCCTCCCTCCCCCCCCCCTCCTCCCCCATTGCACTGAGTCAAAAGTTATTATTGCACAAATCACCCACTTATTATGTGTTAACTGCTGGGTTTGTAACTTGCTGCGTTATATGTTTTTTTTTTGGGGGGGTGGGGCGGGCTGGGGGGGGGGTGGGAGTTGGGAGGGTAAAGGACAAGCCATTCAAATGGTTGTAAAATGTTCTGTCAATGTTGTTCGTTTTGAGGAGATGGTGTGGGGGAGATTGGAAACTTTTTATTCGCTTGTTTGCAAATGGCTGTCGCCCATCGACACACACACACACACACACACACACAGAGAGAAAGAGAGAGAAATAACATTTTTGCTTCTTTTTTTTTAACAAAAAAGACTCACTTTCGACATGTGTAAACTTGCTTGTGTAAACGTTCTTTTTTTAAAAAAATACTTAAAATACGGTATTGTTATGTATACTATCTATATGCGGTTTAGATGAATATATGTGGCTCACAGTGTCTTGACATCTTCCCCCAATGTGTGTGTTTATATAGAAATAGACGATTGTATATTAATCTTTCTCTTTCTCTCTTGGAAAAGGGTTTTTATTTTGGAGTTGATTGTAAAAGTAAAGTTTGGCGAACAATCAGATGTGCTATTGATGTGCTCACACCGCTCCAGAGAAGGACAATTAATTCCCTTGTTGATCGCAGCTGAGTTCGTGTGTCTAATTCTGAATGTGCGTCGTCTCTCTCTCTCCCCTCCCCCAGTTGGTTTCACGATTAGGGCCGCATCCAACTTGTTTGGGTGTTTATAAACTTAAGTGAATCCCAGAAGCTTTGATTGTTGAGCTCAGTATGTTTTGAGCAAAACATTTTAAATTTCGTATTCAATCTCCTTGTTTGTTGTACTTTGGTAGGATTTTCCAGCTCTCTCGATGACGTGATTCTGAATAATTTTGATAGAAGAGTAATAAGGAGTCATGTAGCACAGTGGTTAGAGCACTAACCTTATAAGCGTGAGACCTGTGTTCGAATCCAGGCAGGTTAGGGCGAAACCTAGGGCAAGTTTCATTACTCCACACGCCTAATAATAATGACTTAAAAATAAATAAATAAAATTGGTCATTTACATCCACGGCTGTTTGTGGGGACACTGCTGTGCGCAATTGGCTGCCGCGTTTCGCCCACAAATATACAGTCAATTCACTTTACAGTATATTCTGTGAAGAGCTTTGGGAAGTCTACAAGATGTGAGAAACTATATCAAATGCAAGAATTATTATCATAACAACAACAAAATTACATTTGTATTGCACCTTTCACATCAGGAGGACTCCCAAGGCGTTGGACAGTTATTGATTCAGACCTGAGCTGAGGAAAGGGTGGGGGAGGAGTTGCCGATGGGTCCATCGAAGAGGAGAGTCTTGAGACGAGACTTGAAGGAGGCCAGGGAGGGGGCAAGGAGGAGGGACTTCGGGATGGAATTCCAGAGGTTGGAGCCAGAGTGGCTGAAGGCTCGCCTGTCAATGGTTGGACGGGTGGTTTGGGGGACGTGGAGCAGGCCAGAGCCTGCTGAACGTAGTGGGCGGGGGGCAGGTTGGTAAGGGGATAGGAGGTCACGGATGTAGGGGGTGGCGAGATTGTGGAGGGCTTTAAATGTGAGGACCAGGATCTTGAATTGGATTCTCTGGATGATGGGGAGGTAATGGAGTTGGGCAAGGATGGGGGAGATGGGATCACAGAGTTTGGAACGGTAGAGGACACGGGCCGCAGAGTTCTGGATTATCTGCAGCCTGTGGAGGGAGGATTTGGAAAGGCCGACAAGCAAGCCATTTCCATAATTGAGCCGGGATGTAATGAAGGCGTGGATGATGGCAGAGTCGGGAAATGTTGCAGAGGTGGGGAAAGACAGAGGAAGTCATTGCTTGGATGTGAGGGAGGAAAGACAGTTGAGGGTCAAACAAGACACCTAGGTTCCTGATCTGGCTTGGTAAGGTTGATTATGCAACCGTGGAGGTTGATGCAGCCAGCGCCTGATGCAAGAAGTTGGGCCTCAGTCTTGTTGACATTCAACTGTAGAAAGTTTACACTCATCCAGGATTTGATGTCTGACAGACAGTCTGTCAGGACAGTGGTAGTCCTGGAGTCGAGCGTAGAGGCAGAGAGATAGAGTTGGGTGTCATCCGCATACATGTGGAAGTTAACCTTAACCATGTCTGCGGATTATGTCACCAAGTGAGAGCATGTAGATGTTGAAAAGTAGGGGGCGATTTTTTAGCAAATATACTAAAGATGAAGGAAGGATGGACTGGGTACTGTATGCCATCATATGATTTTTTGGGGGTCTTTAGCCGAGACCTGAAAATAGGAAGAGGGGACGCGAGGCAAAGTGAATGAGAGAGAGAGTTCCAGAGCCTCAGGGTGCAGTGGCTGAAGGCATGGCCACCGATGGTGTAACGGAGGATTCAGGGGACAATGAGGAGGCCAGACCCAGTAGAGCGAAGGCAACGGGTGCTGTTATGAGGAGAGAGGTCAGAGAGGTAGGGGGCTGTAGAGGAGTGGAGGGATTTGAAAACGAAAGTGAGGATCTTGAAATCGAACTGCTCCCGGACAGGGAGCCAGTGCAGTCTGGCAAGGACTGGGGTAATCGAGCAAGGTCACGGAAGATGGGCTGAGGTAGGGTGAGGTGAGACCATGAAGGAATTTGAAGATCTGATTGATCTGCGGGGGTGAGAGTGTGATTTCCTCACCGGAGCCTGTAATTGTAACAGAGTATTTGGGCTGCGGAATTCTGGATGATAGAATCAATATCTAGGAGTGATGCCACATTGTAACCTAATTAAGATGTTGACAACATAAGCCACCTGAAACCTAAAACTGGGTTTCAGTCAAGTTTGGAGGCAGTTGCACGAGTTGGATTGCTTGAATGACCCCCTATCCTGGTATTTACAGCAATGGAAGTCCTGTAGCTCAGTGGTTAGAGCACTTGCCTCACGAGTGAGAAACCTGGCTTCGATTCCAGCCAGTTCAGGCCGAAACTTTCCTTACTCAATATGTCTGATAATAATCCCCCAAAAAATATATAATAAATTGATAAATTGTTCATTCCAATCCATGACTGTGGGACTCAGCTATGTACAGTCAATTAACTTTATGGGATGCTCTGTGAAGCGCTTTGAGGCATCTAGAAGACGTGAAAAGCGCTATATCAAATGCAAGGATTATCATTAATGTGGAGTCCTGTACTTTAGCGTTTAGAGCATTTGCCTCAGGTGAGAGGACCCGAGTTCGATTCCCAGGTAGTGCAAAACATTTGGCAAATTTCCTTACTTTACATACCTCTATTTACCTAGCAGTAAGTTGGAACCCAGTTGCTAGTCAATTGGTGGATAGTTTTCCACGAATAATAATCTCCTTCAACAAAACCCCAAATAATAATAATTTAGTCACTCAGTCTACCACATGGGACACGGCTGTTCGCAATTGGCTACTGCATTTCGCTCACAAAAATATAGTAAATTAATTTTACAGTATATTTTGTGAAGCTCTTTGAGACATCTCAAAGACATAAGGCGATAGATCAAATGCAAAGATGATTATCATGCATTAATGTATTGCGGATGTAGGTAGTGAGTTTTATTATTTTGTTTCTCAATTTTATCGTTACTTGATGTACAGAAAAATGCTGGAAATATTTGAGCATGCTAATCTGTGAAATTTCTCTTTTATGGAAAGTAACAGATGCAATAAATGTATTAGGCTAATGAGTTTCAAGATGGTTGGTATTACAGTAAAAGCCCGTTTATCTGTGACCCGATCAACCGTAACCTCCGTATAACTGGCACCTCAAAACAAATGTCCGCATTCGATTAACCAGAATTGATCCGGAAAAATGCATTTTTGTGTGTGTGTTTTCGGCCGAATATCTGGCTTTAACCGGCATTGACCAGGTCCCGAGGGTGCTGGATAAACGGGCTTTTACTGTACTATCTTGTCTGCGTCTGATCATGACTTGAAGGGAAACTATTAGGTTTGTATGTACCTATTGTGTTCAATAGATTGTGGGAACTTAGCAGTTTATTGTTTTATCATACTGAACGTGATAAACAATAGCTTCTCTCACAGTTTTTTAAAGCTCTGGTAACAAGACTCATTGGTTGGAATTGAATGAATAGAAAAAATTGCCATTATTTTCTGTAGAGTTTTGGGATTTCAGGAAATATCCTAGTATAATCTCTAATGTGTTGTAAATTACTGTTTCCGTCAAGGATAACAAAATAATAAATTAGCTTTTCAGTCACTTATATCCCGTGTTTTGGGGGAATCAATAAAATAGTTAATTTTTTTCAGGGTGTGTTTTTTAATTTTAAAAAAGTCTGAAGTCGGCTTTAGTGTGTTAAAAGATTGATTTTAGTTTGCATCCTGATTGCACAGAACATGCCTTAGTTGCTACAAGAATCATAATCTATTCACATCTAGATTGTGCTTCTAGCACCAGCCAGGACACCAATTCTGCACAGGCTGTAAACTAGAACGCAGAAGGTTGAGAGGAGATCCACTGGAAGTGTTTTATGTTGAGGGTTTTTAATGAAGTAAATGGAGAGAAACTAATCCACTGACATGTGAGTTATTTCGACACCCAAAACAGTAGTTGAAGCAGACTCCCATCATAGCTTTAAAAAGTATAGAGATTTCTTTTTTTTTTAATGGTAGGAAAGGGTAAGTAACTGAACACAAAACTCTTAAAGTCACAGGCCCTCTGTGCTGTGAGATGCTGCCAAAATATACGCTTAGATTCACTTATGTTGTAATCCAGGAAACAAAATGCCCCAATAGTATCTAAAGGCTTATTTTTCAGACTCCACCTTCAGTGCCTTGGGACATCCTCCTGATGTGAAAGGCGCTCTACAAATGTAATTTTGTTTTTGTTGTTGTGATTATCTGACACTTTGAGATAACCTGGAGGGTGGGGGCATAGATTGTGTTATCCACCATTCCATATTGTGAAGTGTGTTTTATTTTATTAAAGCTTTAAAAGGATTTCCTCAGTCTGGAGTGATGCGGGTGTGCTTTACGGATTTGCAGAGGAAGTTATATTGTAGTAGTCCTTTAAGAGGAAACGGAATCTGGGTACATTGGCAGCATGATTCCTGTTATGGAGTTGCATTAAGGGATACGAGCTTGTGGCCAGTATTGTTCCCAATAAGTTTTGTTTTTCATCTCTCCTTCACTGTAGGAATTTGTTTTCTTTGATCTCTCTCTTTTTTAGGAAGGTGGCTTTCAATATTTTTTTTTAAAAACTGTACGATACGTGTTGACAACAACATGATAGTGATAGATTCAGTGCTCTAACCTGTGTACTGTTACTGATTATTTCTACTGTACCTTGGGCCAGTGCAGTCATTTAGACATACGCTTGCACAATTGAAACTGTCATGGGAGAGGGCATGCTTGTAAATTGTGTGTGATCAGTGATCTACGTTTAAAAAACTTTCTTCCTAGTTAATTGACATAATTCAAGTTTCAAAGTTCAAACTGCATTAATATCTGCATTTTAATTTCTCTTTGAGTTTCATAACTTTGCAAAAAGATGAAGGGAATCATTAACAAATAATTCTGTAGTTGGGGCATATTGTGAAGATTCTCTTATGCTAAAATCTTCAGGGCAATCGGAATCAAAACACTCTTTCTGGCAAACTGGTCAGTTTTTAAATGTAAATTCACAATTCTCAGCAGTCATTTTGTCTGAGGGTATTCATTACGATGTGCCAAAGCCACTGTTTTATGGAATTCTGTTAGGGTTTTGATTAAAAACTCATGAAGATCTGGAGCTCCAAATGTAGAGATAAAAATCTTCTCAAATTGGTAATTTTTTCAGAGTTGCCATTGTTTTTAATCGCTTTCATTTTTAGAAATCTATGGTATTTTTGATGGTGTTGGTGATTATGCAGAACTGTTTGTCTGCTATCGCAGTTGTATCCAAACAATTTGTTTCTTAACTATAAAGAATTAAGTTTTGATGCACCGAACAAAAGGACCTTTGCAAACTACTTGGATCTTTCGAAAGGAATACCTTTTAAAATCTTGATGGATTTCCTAATTGTGTGGATGACAAAATGTAATTATATTAGCAACAACAAAATTACACTTGTATAGTGCCTTTCGGGTCAGGAGGATGTCCCAAGGCGCTGGACAGTTAACTGCTTCAGACCTGAGCTGAGGACGGGGTGGGAGGGGCAAATTAGGAGTTGCTGATGGGTCCATCGAAGAGAAGAGTCTTGAGGCGAGATTTGAAGGAGGCCAGGGAGGGGGCGAGGTGGAGGGACTGCGGGATGGAGTTCCAGAGGTTGGGGGCAGAGTGACTGAAGGCTCGCCTGCCCATGGTAGGGCGGGTGGGTCGGGGGACGTGGAGCAGGCCGGAGCTTGCAGAGCGGTGGGGGGTGGGGTTAGTAAGGGGATAGGAGGTCACGGATGTAGGGTGTGGCGAGATTGTGGTGGGCTTTAAATGTGAGGACTAGGATCTTGAATTAGATCCTCTGGATAATGGGGAGCCAATGGAGTCGGGCGAGGATGGGGGAGATGGGGTCACAGAGTTTGGAATGGTAAAGGACACGGGCCGCAGAGTTCTGGATTATCTGCAGAGTATGGGGGGAGGAATTGGGAAGGCCGACCAGCAGGGCATTTGCAAAATCGAGCCAGGGTGTAATGAAGCCGTGGATGAGGATTTTTGCGGCTTTGGGGGTAAGGTAGCAGTCCAGTTCATGTACAATTCAGTTCTTTTTAAGTTTGTTTGTGCTGTCATTTCTGGCACGGCTGAATATCCCATTACTGTCTGGACTCTCATGTGAAGAATAACACTCGGATAGCTTGTCCAAAGTGTACATGGAGCAGTATCTTGCCGTGACTTGCCATCCTTCGAGAAGGGGTACGAAGTTGAGAAAACTACTGCTTGGCAAATGTTCAGGGTTTTTTTTCGGGTGTACAAGACAACAAGATTGAAACTATATAACCAACAAGAACTTGGATTTATATAGCGCCCTCCATGCCGGATGGACCTCATATCTTGATTGAATAACTGAAGCTTTGCTCTTGAGGGAGGAATTTCCAAAGATTTGAAAACACAGCAAGTAGTGGAATAGCTTCATTCATAATTAACTCTTTCTTTTTCCAAACAGGTGACTGAATGGTATGCGGGGAGTTGGCAGGTGCCTTTGCCACTACTTCACGTGCTTAAAAATGCTATTTGCAGTTTTACCAAAGCAAGACCCCATCTCGCTGCGGAATGTGAACATATACAATATGTCTTGAGCCGGCTGGCTTTGTAAGTACTTTTATTGGTATTGTTATTCAGTCTTCAATAAGCCAACAGAAGCATCAGCGGATCTACAGTGAACTTGCTGTTAGCTAACATAAGTAAAATGTCGGTATGTTAATCCTGTGTTTGATATCTCGTCTAAATATCTCAAAGCACTTCAATGTTTTACTGTAGAGTGTAATGTCTGTATTTTGTAGGTAAATGCAACAGACAAGTTAAGCGTAGCAATGTCGCATGTACAGCTGTGAAGTGAATGATCAATGTTTCATCTAAAGGGTTTTGGGATAGTGCCGAGGGATCTTTTACGATTGACCTGAGCCAGTAGCCTGGGCTTCTGTTTAATGTCTCAATGGATAGACATTTGGCCACCTTGTCAGTGTTCCCACAGCACTGCACGGGAATAGTTGGTACTAGAATAGTTCCCAATTTGGGCCTTGAACCACAGCCTTCTGACCCTGATGTGAGAGTTTACCGGTACCAACACAGGCTGATGCCATGACAGATAACTTGCAGCAACAACAGCTTGCATTTATATAGACAGAGTCTTGGAACACTTGAACTTGCATACGTACAGTATAGTTGCTTATATCAGCAATTCACAGGTAATTACTGCCAAGTGTAGTGACCTTTGTTTGAAGGCTATCAGGTAGGTATTTAGGTAACCAAAGTTCCACAAGCAGCCATGATATAATATTTGTTATTGTGAAGTAAATCAATAGTTATTTGGAAGATTCAATATATTTGTCTCGGGTTTCTTCTGAGATCTTTCTGATCCTAGTATACATAAATGATCTGTAATCTCAGATTTGATTGCAAGTTAGTTAAATTTGCAAATAACAATGGGAGATTGTGGGATTAGAGGAGACAGGCAAGATTTTACGAAGAGAGTCTGGACTCGATTGATCACTGGAAAATTAAGTTAAATACAGATAAAAATTAAAGTACTCTATATAGGGAGTAAAATTAGAATGCATATGGATGGTATACAGTAGAACTTGCGATGGGCTGGGCCAATAGAAAGTTGCAAATATTTGCCAAAAATTGCAGGATCTTTTGACAAATTTGTGGGGCGGTTGTGGGGAAAATAGGTAAATTTTGCAGAGGATTGGTTTGCGCTGGTGAGTGGCCCATTTTGTGAAACAACCCAGATTAAAACTAAGCGTACATTTCCTGAACATGCAATTGTGTTTAATGCCGTGTTGATTTGAGTAGTACAACAAAACAACAAAATTACATTTGTTTAGTGCCTTTCGCGTCAGGAGGACGTCCCAAGGCGCTGGACAGGAGGACATCCCAAGGTGCTGGATAGGTTACTGCTTCAGACCAGTACAGCGCTTACCAAGAAATTGTCGCGGTTTAGGTCGGGTAAAGCCTATTTTTCGCTTTGCTCATGCACGACCAGAGCAGCTCCACCCATAAGAGTAGCGCCAGAGGCCTGGGGCCTAGTACACTGTGTGTACATGTAGGTGGCGAAGGGGGTATTTGCAGCCAATTCTGCTGAAAAAGTGCGGCCCAGATATTGGGGGAAGTTGAAAGTCTTTGTGGTTTAACTTCTTGCTAACCATATCCTGTTGTAGCTTGTGGCTGGTCACCTGTGTGTGGGGGGTGGGGGAGGATTTGAACACAAAGTCATAAACGTCAGTGGATTTGTAATTCTTTGTTGGGCTTGTTTGTTATGGTTTCACGCGTGAAATTAACAAGTGGACTGCTATGATTGTGTGGTGTTTTGTCTCATTTCTTTAACCAATATTTTGAAAGTGTACTTTCTGCACCTTGTAAAATGAGAGGTTTTAGGCCATTCAGTGTAAATTTTGTCGAGGTGTTAATTTTGTTCATTTGATCTTGTGAAATTTTGTTACCTTTGTTTATGTGAACTGAAGGCAGATACAGTTAAGTGTTGACACTGGTCTTTGGAGTGGGAGAACATGAGGGAGAGAGAACACTGTTGTGTGATCCAAATGGAATTTGTATTTTAATAGAATGAATTGCATTTGAACAGTGCAATAAATTCTGCAGCTTAAACATTTACTTATGTCCTTTTCAATACGAGTGTAGTTTTATTGTTGTTTTTTTTGTTGCTTTAAAACTTGAAAAGTTGTCATTTTTTTAAAAACTTGAAAAGTTTAAAATGGTGCTGGAATGATTGGTACATATAGAAAAGCTTGAATTCTGGGGTGCTAAGTGCTCAGATTGCTCTTGGTAATTTGAGGTAACATTTTTTTTTATCCTTCTGGAAATGTATGATTCTCAATTTCAGGAAACATTTTAAAATCTCTTAGTTATTATCTTACTACCTCTAAGGGGTTGAGCTGTTGCTCACACAATGCAGGAAAGGTGGCAAAGTATTTCTCCATTAATGGGAGTGGAGGGAATTAATACATGTTTTGCCATGACAACAGACTGTGTAAGAGGAAAAGCAAAGGAATATATAAACTCAGAACGATCAGTGAATCAAAAGAGGAGAAAATAAATTTGCTTTGATGGAAAAGGTCTGTATGGGTAAGATGTGGAATATAAACCGAGGCTTATACTTTTCACAACATAGTAATAATGGTTGCATTTGGTTATAGGCCTTTCATGTCAGGCGGACATTTCAAAGCACTTCACAGGATTTACTGTGAAGTAGAATGACTGTGCGCAAATATGTTAGGCAATGAACGAACAGCCGTGAAGTGAATTACCAATTTTATTTGAGGGATTGTTGACCAGTAAGTACGCCAGGAGAAATTCACTTTTCTTTTCGCTTTGTGCTATGGCATCTTTAACATCCACTTGAACGGACACATAAACCTCGGTTTAACGTCTCAACCAAAGCACAGCAACTCAACAATTCAACATACCCACTTACATACTGTATAGATTGGAGTGTCATCTTAGACTATATGAGTCCCAAGTCCTGACATGTGGTTTGAACCGACAACTTTCTGACTCGGAGGCAAGAGTACTACTGCTGAGCCAGGCTTACACACAAAGTGACAAGCTATATGCAGTTAAAACATTGCAGTTAAACATAGTCTGGAGCTCCTGTGGTTCAGTGGTTAGAGCACTTGTCTTGCAAGCTGGGGAGACTCAAGCTGGGGAGACCTGTGTTCGAATCCAGGCAGGTCAGGGCGAAACCTTGGGCAAGTTTCCTTACTCCACATGCCTAATAATAATCCCTCCAAAAAAACCACAATAATAAAATTGGTCATTTCAATCCACAACTGTGTGTGGGACACTGCTGTGCGCAATTGGCTGCCGCAATTCGCCCACAAATATATACAGTCAATTCACTTTACAGTATATTCTGTGAAGCGCTTTGGGACGTCAATAAGATGTGAAAAGCGCTATATCAAATGCAAGGATTATTATTAAGGATTATTATAGTCATAATGTGCCTTGTTATAACATAGATTCGCTCATAATTCATTTCTAACATAGATTGTAGCCCTCAATCCCATAAAATAGAAAATCTCGGCATCGTGTCATTGAATTCTATCATTGTACTTTAAATTGCACTCGAAATCCCATTGTTAAACTTCATAACGTGAGGTGTGAAGTACGACAACCCACTTTTTCTAGACTTCTCAAAGAATATACAGCTACCCCGCCCCAACCGCGCCCTTGACAACTACAAAACTCACGCATCCACAGTTTGCTAAATGCGACAACCGTTGCTAACCACGCAATGGTTATTGCTTAACCCTTGCTTATCCACGGGTTTTAACACTAACACTAGCGTTTGGCGTTAGGACCCAGTTGCACCAACTAGCTTCGCACTAGCGTCTGACGCTAGGACTCAGTTGCAATGTTGCAATCAACCAGCGAGATGTCGCTTCTCTCTTAGGATTAAGGTAAATCTCCGTTGATTTCTCTCTCTCTGTGTGTCTGCAGATCTTGGCAGCCAATGCTCCCAAACATGTCACCCACCACACCACCTTCTCCGTTGATTTCTCTCACCTCCGTGTCACCCACCACACCACCTTTTCTGTTGATTCTCTCTCTCTCTCTCTCTCTCTGTGTATGTGTCAGTCAGTCAGACAGCCTCGGGGATTGCTGCAGATCCTGGCAGCCAATGCGCCCAAACTTACTCAGAGCTGCCAACCCTCCCAATTTTTGCAGAAGCCTTCCACTTTTACATGCTCCCTTCCGCCCTCCCTATCCCAGATAAATAACTTCCAATTTTTTTGCCATTTCATAATTAAAGCTAAATCCCCCTTGTACCACCTATGTTCAGTAGGGGGAAGGATGGAAGAAATCAGTTTAATGGAGAAGAGAAAGTGAAATACTATAGAGAGAAGTTTTGTATTTACCTTAATCCTAAGAGAAGTGTTGTCGCTGGTTGATTGCAACATAGCAACTGGGTTCTAGTACTATACGCTAGCTGTTCGCACACACACAGTACCTGTAGATCCACGAGTACAGCTAGACCACATGGGGTAGTAAAGATGCTGATAGGTGGGAACCACAGAGCGGATGAATACACACCAATACGCAGATGAATGCGATTCCTTGTTTGGAGGAGTGAAACTTGAAAATTTAAACCACGGATGTAAATCGCGGACGCGCAAAATTAAGGTGCCCAGGTTGCCTGGATGCCTGTTAATGTCGAGCCCAGGCTTAACTATTGGCTGATACTGAAGTGATAGAGGCAATAACAAAATCCTTCCTGAAAATGTAACAAACCTTCCTGAAAAATTACTACAACCTTCCTGAAAATCTTCCTTGAAGGTTGGCAGCTCTGCTTACTCCCCCTATCCCCATGTATGTTATAACTGTGTATGTGTTTTTTTTGTGTTTAGTTCTACGAAACGCGAACTTACTCCCCCTATCCCCATGTTTCCCATAGGGCCCTGAATTATCCAACCGCAGTTTTACTAACCATGGAGGTTTTCAGGAATGTATCCCCCGCGATTGGGAAGGGTTACCTGTACTGTAAAGTGAATTGACTAGATTTTGTGGGCAAAACGCAGCAGCCAATTGCACGCAGCAGCATCCCACAAACAGTCAAACAATGGAAGCGCTGGTATAGACTGGATTGCTAAAAATATAGAAAATGATTCTTAATGTTTATTCTATGTTCTATGATTCTATGGAAAGAGTGGGGGAGTGGAACTGATTGGGTAGCTCCTACAAAGAACCGGCACAGGGACGATGGGACGAATGGCCTCCTTCTGTGCTGTAATATTCTAAGATTCTTTGAACACTCAGACTACATTTTAAATAACTGAAGAGCTTGTGGTCCTTCACCATAAGTTTAAAAAAAACATTTTGAGGTCCAAATCTACCATCATTAAGCTGATTGATAAAATGTATTACCCACAACTATTTCAAATTAATATACCTGGGGTCTATTTTGAGATCCGGATTCCAACCTAACACTGAATAAGTACTAAAAAAAGAACAGTACTATACGAGCCTTAAGTTTGACAACCAGTTTTTACAGCAGAGCAGGACAGCTGCTGGGAATTGCATGATTCAACTGTAGAAGTGGGACACACTAAAGGGTCACTCTCTTACACTGTTTCTCAAGTTTTATCAAAAGTTATATATTTAAAAAAAAGTTATTGCATAGAAAACAAGACTCTTATGTATGAAGGCCCTTGCTTTGCATTTTGCATAGTTGAAAGTATTGATTATTTTCCACGTGCCATGACGTAGTGTTGTTTTTCCTCTGTAAAGTTTGGACTGTTTAGACTGAAGTGGAGTTTCTTTGTTCCAAATATTCATATCCTTACTTCATAAATAATTTGAGGCACGGCCACAAAAATACACTTGCATTGATATAGTGCCTTTCACACAGATAGCATCCCAGAGAACTATACACTATGGTTGGTACAGCCAAAAGGTAACTTATTTTTCCTCTTGATCATTGTAATCTAAATAATGAAAATAACTGCTGAAGACGCAATGTAAAGTTGTCATTTTTTTCTCATACTGTAATTCTAATGAGACTATCTTTTTTTTACAAAAATGTTCTCCAAATAACATGCATAATTCTGGCGTGTGCTGATTGAAAGACGCAAGTTGCCCTTGAAATTGGATAACTTAGAATGGTTGTCAGTTAATTCCATGATCAGCTGCTCAAAGGTAAATCCGGTTTTGAGCTCCAATTAGTCCTCCCCCTTCTCCCCTGCTCAGCATCTTACTCGCCATTGTACAGTGTTCCCGAGACTATCCTGTGTGAAGGGTGCTATATAAATGCAAGTTGTTGTTCTTTTTATATTGTGTATCATAGGTGTACAACTCATGCTCAGGATTATATACTCCCCTTGGTGGAGCAGATGCCTTTGACTCTCAACTAGGGTGCGTCGATATGGAAATTTTCCAATTTAGATATATCGATGGGCTCATATCGAGATATACCGAAATATCGATATTTTGGGGGTTTTCGTACTGCGCATGCGCGCGCATTCAGGGCCTATCTCCTCAGGAGGTAAATATCTTTCTCTCTCTTTGTCTCTCACACTCACTCTCCATCTCTGTGTTTTCCTGTCTGTGTCTCTGTGTCTCTCTCCTCTCTCACATCCCCCCCATCTCTATCTATCTGTATATTACCACATCCATCCCGTCTCCCCCCGCCGCCGTTCCTCTCTCCCACGCCCACCCACCCCACCCCCCCCACCGTCTCTCTCCCCCCCACCACCCCCACCGTCTCTCTCCCCACCACCCCCGCCGTCTCTCTCCCCCTCCCCCCCCAGCCGTCTCTCTCCCCTTCCCCGCCCCAGCCGTCTTTCTCCCCCTGCCCCCCCCCCCCCCCAGCCGTCTCTCTCCCCCTCCCCCCTCCCCCCAGCCGTCTCTCTCAACCTCCCCCCCCCCCACAGCCGTCTCTCTCCCCTTGTATACCTGTATATTGTAGGACTATGAATACAATATGGCGGCTTTGCACCTCGGTCTGTGCATTGTGTATAGAGATGAGCATTCTGGGTCTTGTAGTTCAGTGTGCGCGCATTCCGATTTTTTCCCTCGATATATCGATTTTTCGATATATCAATATTTTTGAAATGCCTATATCGGCGTATCGATATGAAAATTATATCGGGTTTTAGCGATGTATCGATATATTGCCGGACCCTACTCTCAACTATCCTTTAAAGTTCACATTTTGCTCAGTGGTCCCTCATTTCCATAATATTGCTTGCCTTTGCCACCACCTCTCCCCTTGGGCTGCCAAGATCTTAATCCGTGCATTTATTAACATCCAGGCTCGCCTATGCCAGATTCTGTTCACCAGATTACCCATCTTTTCTCTACATAAACTGCAGACTGTCCAGAATTCTGTCACCCATGTCCTTTCCCACACAAGGGTCTGGAAACCTATCACCCGTATCACCTGGCTTCCCATACTTTTATGGATTGTGTTCAAGATCGCACTTTCATTTTCAAATCCTTCCACCACCAAACTGCACTCATCCAGACACTCTTCACTCATTGGGCATCGATCTGCTTTATGTCCCCTCCCAACGGCGGACAGTCTCTGGAGCTCCATCCCGGAGGCCCTCCGACTCCCTCTTTTATGTCATTCAGGGTCTGTCTTAAGACTTTTCTCTTTGAGCGTGCCTTCAGTCATTTTTACTCTTCCCAGCACCCTCACCTCCCACTGCTGGTTCAGGTACTAAGCCAGAAATGTCAAGTGCCTTGGGACATCTCCTGACATGAAACGCACTATATCAATTTGTATTGCAATTCCCCTGACTACCGGTCAGTGTACTTTAATTTGGATCCAGAAAACTGTTCACTGACATTCCGTGTTAAGCATTTCTGCTACTATGGAGCATCTAAACTTCTTTTACTATCCAAGTACTTAACTATGTTGGAAAATAAGAATAATAAAACATTGTTATGTAAATATTTCTTTGGTTCCCTTTGCTTCAGAAAATTCTTCTGGAAGGCAACAAACAAAACACTCAATTGACCTTTCGTTTGCAATAGGGCTGGTAATCCATTAATAAGATTACCAAAACACTATGTCAAATGAACGGCTGTTCCTCAGCACACGGCTTTTGTGTAGTGTTTTAGCTGAAAAAGAACCTTTTGAAAGAGAAGCTTATGTAAAAAGAACTAGAAGAAACAGGAAGCTTTACTAACCAATGGGGCCCAATAGGGCCACTCTCTTTTCATTCTTAGTCCTACCTCTAAGCTTCCCCCCCCCACCCCCCCAAGAAACATTCCTAATTATCTTTTGAACTAAATTATAGTGCTGTCTCCATTAGGGCATTCGATTTGTTTCTTCTCCTTAGTATGAAATAGTCCGAAATGCTTTAAGTATGCTTTAAGTATTCCTTTCCCATTGACCCCTCTTCCCATCCTTTCCATCTGTTAGATTTGCTTCAAAATGAATTCAGCTTTGGCCCTGGTACAGATTGGGGAGTGTCAGTATTGGAATCTCCTAGGTCTTGCTTTGAGCTTCCCACATTGCTCTGTAGCAAAACTAGCTTTGCTTTTAATACTGCTTTTCTTGATGAATTTATGTTTAGGTTGGAGGTACTGGGACTCCTCAATTAACGTTGGAGATGTGTTCTTGAAAAGTGCGATTTTAAGTGAAACGACGTACAGCGAAACTTAACTTACCACAGGGCCTAATGCTATCAATAGGGGTTACGTTCCTTCAGTACATTTCCGGTCTAAATTTTCTTACACTAATATTAAATAAAGACCAAAGACAACACCACTAGTATTGAAAATTAAAATGAAAGTTTAATAAATATATAAATAAGATAATAAATAAAATTAAGAGAACATTTACTGGAGATGGTTGATATGGTCAGGCTCCTCTGGGGATCCATACAAGAGGCAGGTAATCCTGCCCCTTCATTATCTTATCTATATATTTACTAAACAAGTAATATAAAATGTAATCAGCTAATATCCCTTCCATTAATCACATTTTTGAATTTTTTTTTCTTAACTATTAATTAGTCAACAACGCATAATCGAAATAACGTATATTGGGATGACTTATAGTGAGAAGTTCCAGTAATCATGATCAAGCACTCACAGACACCGTCCGGCATGGAGGGCGCCAAGTTGTTGTAATTTGTTTAATCAAATGTCAAGCACCTGTAAAATTATAGACTTGTGTGCTGATTGTAATATGATAGAGAGAATTCACTGAGGTGAAGTGGAAAGCTTTAGAAAGGTAGTCAGGCAGTGAATTATATTGAATCATTTTTATGATGTTAAAGAGCCTCAAGGAACTTGATCTCAACCAGGGAATTTGGATTGGGGGGGCGAGGAGGCTCATGGAGTGAGTTGGAAAATTAGCGCAATGAACTGGGGACAATGAGTGAAATATAACTGGTGAATAATTTTTGACCTGAAAGTGTGTTTTGTTTTATTGATCCCGGAGGAAATGTATGCAGATAATTTTGATCCAGTGCTGTGAAGTGACAAATAGTCTGATTTATGAAGTCTATTCCAAAGAGGGGAATGTATTACAGTACTTCAGGTTAATAAATAATGACATTTCATGATATTTTCAACAAAGAACTTGGTGATGACAATTACAGCGCACCTTACACAATTGTTGCGCATGGAAGAAAATTAATACAGCTCTTTCCCTGAAGAATTCTGATCCACTAACGTTGATCTTATTTTTTAAATTCTCATTTGTGTAAAAAAAAGTTTGACTCTCCTTTGAACTATGCCTTCGAAAGCTCCTTTTGTATGAAATTGGTGGTTTGAGTAGATTATATTTAACATATATATCATCTATACATATCAGCTGTACCTGTTACACCCATGCTTGGATCCAACATGGAATCTTTTTGACAGACATTTCATCTTTTTTGACAGACATTTCATCTCATCTGGGAGGACTCCTGTGGGAGGATTAATTTTGGTTGTTATGTTCTTTGAGTGCATGTTGGTGCACTGATGTAGCCCTTCAATGTTCAAGTGCAGCCTCCCTGTTCTTTGTTCTTCAGTTTGATTTAATGGCCTGTGTCACTTTTTGTCTAGCAATTTTACTTCTCCTTGAAAGGTTTAATTTTTGTTTAGGCTTCTTTATATTGATGAATATAAATGTGTAATTTATAATCATTGGCACATCATCCTGATGTGAAAGGAGCTTTAAAAATATAATTTTGTTGTTGCTGCGGCTTAGCTTGGCCAACTCGGGAATTCATTTCATAACATAACTCATGAACGATGGAAGATACGCGAAAGCAAATCTGCCTGTGTAATTCTCAGAAGCAAGACCTTTCCGATAAGCTAATAAATCATGCCTTTGTGTCGGACTGTTATTGAGATCCTTCTTGAAGCACAGACAGACCTTGTGGTTTTATGAGTATAGCGAATATACGGGTATATATTATATACATAATGCATATGCACATATAATACATTATATAATGTATATGGGCGATTCCATGGTAATGGGGTATACGAGTGTGACATAGAGGTTAGAAAATCAAATTGATTGCAGAACACTAATTTTTTGTACATAAGTTCCCTAGAGACCATACTGTATGTATCTAGTAAGAAATAGATAACTTTTTTAACACAATTATTTTTACACTTCAAAATGCTCACTCCTCATGCATTGTAACTCCTCAAAACAGCTGATTAGTCCTAATCTACCGGGTGTTTGTCCCGTGGAGATCCCTAGAAATACCCCTGCAGTCGTTTAAAAAATCTCAATCAAAATCGGTAGTAATAATATAAAAACGTACCTTATTTGATAATCCAGCTGCAGGAAACAAATCTTCCGCCCAATTTAACCACAATTTAACTGAATAGGTCTTGCTCGTAACCGTGGCAACGCGCGTAACACCGCGGACAGACAGGTAACTCACTCACCTAACCCATGTGTAGCAGCAATGTCGACCGCTAACGCTAAATTTACAACTTCAGGGTTAGCGAACACGAGGCTGTGCAACCTTTTTTTCTTAAAAACGTCATTATGGTAGTTCCTAGCTGCGTTTCCATGGTAATGACGAATGTAGCAATTAGAGGACGGAACGTCATGTGTGAATTTTCAAAATGTCAGAGAGGTAAGCGATCTTCAACCTTATCAAAATTAATCTAACCACGAGGTAGTTACTTCATTACATTATTAATTGAGAGCAAAATATAATTTTTAAAACTTTTTTTAATTTGAAATCTCGTCTTCAACAGTCGCAATTTTTCGGACAGACGGGGTTACGCGCATGTAGCATTTTTTTAACGGAAAAAAAACAAATATAATCAAGCTGTTGAATGACACAAAAACTTATCAGCTTTCTGTCTTAACAAGTGATTTATGGATTTAGTTATATTTAATGATAGTGAGAGTTAAAAATATGATCTGAAATTGGTTTCAAAAGCAGCCTTGTTTGCCGTGTCATGTTTTAGAGGTCTCTAGATAGGGTGGACATGATCTTTAATTTATTGTCATTTAAAAACTAAAGCTAATTTTAAGGCAAACTTATCTTTTCTATCTCTTGAGAGTATGTTATCTATGATTTTCATGCTTTGAAAAAGCATTTTCTCAGAAAATGCCATGCATATTTTGACTTGCTCAATGTACCCCATTACCGTGGAATCGCCCATATACATATTGCTTTTGGGGCTGCTCGATTACCTTTCTACAGAATTAGGAACTTGTGCGAGAGAATGGGCTTGTTAGTTTGTTCATCTAGTTCAGGTCAAGATAAATAAAGAGCATTTACAGAGCGGCTGAAGGCTTACCCGCCCATGATGAATCAGGGGACATGGAGCACGACGAAGCCCGCTGAGCGGAGGCAACTGAGAGGTTGGTAGGGGGTTTGGAGGTCAAGGGAGTTGAGAGAAGATTGTGCTCGTGGCTTGTTTCATTTTGCACTGAGGTCTGGTTCTAGTTATTTTCAACTCTTGTTTTCATTACTCTCTTTGCACCTTGAAGCTAACTGTTTCTGATGTAATCAATCTTGTAAAAGTATCTTCCTTATAATATTGCAGAACCATAAGATTGTTTAAAAAGTTGAATAAAGCTGAGATTCTGCTTTTATTATTTTCAAAACCGCAACCGGAAATGTTGCAATCCTACTTCTGTACATGTACCTTCTCTGCCTTGTCCATAGGAGCTGCTTTGAAGTGTTGCTGTATTTTACAGATGATGAGCAATCTAAAGAATATTGGGAAGACTTTTTAAAATCAATTCAGGTATTTTTGGCTTCATCTTCCCCACTGCTCATTACTCAGCTAAAATAACCAGACTAGTTTGATGTAAGGTACTCAAATTACAGAATGAGCTTTAGGCTCAGCGAACCTCTCACCCCTATCCTCGCCGAGGTCCTGGCTTCCCATAACACAGAGGATTCAATTTAACATCCTTGTCCTCCTCATCTTCAAAACTCTCCATGGCCTTGCTGCCCCCTACCCCTGTGACCTCCTTATCCCCTACCACCTGTCCTTTCCCTCCACTTAGGGGGTTCCGGCCTGCTGCACGTTCCATGACAACCATCGGCAGGCGAGCCTTCAGCCACTCTGCCTTGGAATTCTATCCTGCAATCCCTCTGCCTCGCCCGCTCCCTAGCTTCCTTGATCACACGCCTCAAGATCCTCCTCTCCGACTGTGTCATTGGTCACCCCCTTTCCCCCCTGATTAGGTCCAGCTCGGGTCCAAAACACTGACTGTTCAGCGCCTTGGGATGTCCTCCCAACATGAAAGGCTCGATACAAGTGTAATGTTGTTGATTTGGTTCGGTGACAAAGGGACTTTATGATAATATTTCCAGTTTACATAGCACATGGTCCATTGCTTGTAGCATTTCATCAAATTTATTGTAGTGAATATTTATCTTGCAAATGAACAAGATATAGATTGAGATAAGTTTCCACCCTCAAAATAAACAGTTGAAAGACAAATATCCCCATATCTTTAACAGTTTTTTCTTCCGCTTTAAATTTCTCTCTTCCCTTTCCCTACCCACCCATACAGGAATGTCACAATGTCTTACAAAATGACATAAATGCAGAATTTGATGTGCTAATCAAGATGAGCAAAAATGGGGGACCTTGGCAGAATCCAGTACTACAATCCATTGTGAATCAAAAGTCAGTAACTCAGGAATCAGGTACAGTTCTTGTGCTCATATTTGCAGTTGTGAGGATCTTCTGAATCTGTAATGATTCAGTTTAAATTAGTTTACAAATGGTGCATAAGGTCTGGTTGCATGCTCATGTTACTGTTTTTGAAAACAGCTGAATTGTCTGCCTTGAGTAATGACTTTTGGCAGAATGTTGAATGTTTAAGACTGCAACGGTGTCGTTCCATAGTCTTGTTACTTTGCCCTCATCTTCCCCCCCCCCCCCCCCCCCCCCCCCCCGAATCTTGAATCTTGACTGCAATTTAATGAATGTAGTTGATTTTAGCTACACGTACGTCAACTGCCTTTATCTCTCTTGCTACTGCTGCATAAATTAAACTGGTCTGACCTTAAACTTAATATGTTTAAAAACTACATATGCCTCATATTCTGTATAAATTTCTTTTGCATTTGCGACAGAGATGTATAACTTATTTCAGTGCTTCTACAATCCCAATGGCAGCTCCACCTCAAGCTGATGAGCTACAAACATTGTTCCGTTTTGAAATGCTCCTTTGATCAAACTTTTATTGGACTGTCGACACTATATATGGTCCATTATAACTTTTTGCACATGGATCACCATTGGGAGAGTTTCCAAAACAAAAATATCAACTTAAGATAGCAAAAGTGATTAAATAAGCTAATCAATTGTTTTATGGTGATGCATTAAGTGTTTCTCATATTCGTGCATTTTATATCCTATTTACACACTAATAGTGATATTTTTAGATCACATTGATCAGTTGAGCAATGTAATCTGACAGGCAGGGCACAGGCAGAGAGAGGAGAGGGCATGTACAGTGCCACATAACTCCCAAACGCACATTTAACTGAGCAGGGTTGGCTTATTTCATTTAATGTAGCTGATTATTGAGTTCTTGACATTGCCTTTCATCTGTTTATTTTGAGGGTGGAATGTTTGAGGTGTCTTAATTAGTCTTCATAATTTAGTGATATATCTTTTCACATTTAGCGAAATCTTCCCGCTCTTAAATTATGCTGATTATTCATATCATCATTCTTCCTATAACAACAGCAAAATTACATTTATAAAGCGCCTTTCACGTCGGGAGGACGTCCCAAGGTGCTGAACAGTCGGGTCGGGATCCGAGCAAGGGAGAGGGGGAGGGGTGGGAGAGAGTTAGGAGGGGATGGAGAGAGTTGGGAGGGCGGCAGAAGGCACAATTGAAGAGGAAGGTCTTGAGACCGGCCTTGGAGGAGTGAGGCGAAGGGACTAGGGTGGAGTTCCAGAGTGTAGATCAGTGCTTGCGTTGACTTAACAAGTATTGATTGGAGCTATAGGTGGCCCCCTACTGGCCTGCAGAGCATGTTGTTTTACAAAGAAGCAGCTATGGTTATGCAGCTGTACCCAAATGCAACCTTCTCAATTAGCCTGCGTTCCCTTCACGATTGCTGCTTCGGCTGACCTGAGGACAGTATTGCTCGGTTATGAGAGAAGCCAAGTAATAAGATATTTGAAGAAATTATGGGATTGAAACGATCAAATATTGGTGGAATGAGCTGTTCCTGTGTTTCTAAAGTAATTGCTCACCTCCAGTCTTGTACCACCAACAATAAAATGCTGATGAATGTTACAGTCGGAACAACTTGGGCCTTGTTTATTTGCATATAGTTGGTTCTATTTTTCAGCTGGTTCTGATTGCTGAAGATCCTTTAATGTGTCTTGCTTGCTTTACCTAATAAATTGATTTTTTTCCCTTGGTTATGTAAAATAATCCAAATTATATTCTGAACATTACTTTAATGGTTGTATTTTTAATGCGCATCTGCTTATCTATTTTATGCACAAACAGTGACCGAATACTTGAGCTCAGAATCTCCAGTGTTCCTTGAATACAGAGTGAAATACTTGATGAAATATGAGCATATCACAGAAGCAATGACTCTGACCAAATACTGTGTGAATCATCCTCAAATTGGCGAAAACAAGTATTTTCTGCACTTGTTTTTATCCTGGCTGTGTCGCTCGTCCCCAGAAGAAGTCTTACTGCAGGAGGTATTACTACAACTTGCATATTGGTGCATTATGGTTACATAATGCACTCTATTTGAAAAGTATTCTTTTGATAAAATTATGGTTTGTGAAATTTTACAAATGAATTGTTGCAGTTTGATTTTGTGCATGTGTATACTGGGATTGTGGGGTACTAAACTTATGCATATTCTGTGCACCTTGGGATGTCCTCCCGACGTGAAAGGCGCTCTATAAATGTAATTTTGTTGTTGTTGTTGCATTGAAATCTGCAATGTAATTGCTCTGTGTGGTTTTGAAGCTTACAACAACAACTTTACATAGCTCTTTGTGTGGTTTAAGTGTCTTGCAATAATAAAATAAAATCTAAAGTTGAAGATAATATTATGGGTTAATGGTGACTGGGTGAGGGCAGAAACGGCTAGACCTAATTTTTTTTTTAAATTGGAAACATTTATAATGTTTAGGGAAACGACCGTGTTTGTGGGTTTGATGTTTTCTCCCTTTTATTTCATGGCAGATTGCCCGGATTGACTGCAAGGAAGCACTGGATGTTATTTGCAGATTAGATTCGGAAGAGGAGGTGGAATTATCTTGGATTCTATGTGTCGCATTTCTCACTCAACAGCTGCGCAATGGAGACATGTATTGCACCAGGTGAACGTTTATTTTTGAAATAACATTGCATTCTGTGGTTGTGCTCTTGTCTGTTTTTTGCTGGTTCACACAATGTCTATGAGGTGGGAGTACCGTTTTCACAATGCTTTCCGAGAACTTAAAAATACCTTTAGATTCTTAACCAAGTCGTGTCAGGGTTAATCTATTGCCAAACCAGGTGTTCTATCCTCAGGTTCTGGTGGGTTCAGAGAAATGTCTGAGCTTTCTGCTCAAAGAGTGCACACCTCCCAATTTCAGCAGTAGTATATGTATTCTAGTAATTAATGTTATAGAACAGAAATGTTTTAAATCTTTTATACCTTTTGGCTTCTTTTGAATGAATTGTTTTTCCTTCTAGATTTTTATTTTGCTATTTGTTAGAGGAAGGCTCGGTGGGGGGGGGGGGGGGGTCTCGTGATTTTAATTTTTTTTTAAATTGTATTCATTTTGTGTGCCATGCAAGTAAAGTATTCAGAAAACATTTAGACAATAATGTAGGCATTTTATAAAGGAGTTGGTCTTGTTGTTTTTCTCTCACTTTATATCCATCCGCTTCCTCCTTTCTCACCTCAGTTAATTTGTTGATTTCAACAATTATTTGTTAAAACTTTATTCTAGGCTGGTGAACTAATAGTGTCTACAAGGAGTTAAATAATTTCCCAGCTGTGAAACCTGTTTTGCAAAATGTTTCTTGACTGTTGGCTTGCACCATTATATTCTAACGTATTTGGAAAAATGGTGATCAACATGAATAGTTTTAGAAAAGATCTTATTGTGTCCTATTAAGATATTTATTTTAAATCCAATTTTTCTTAACTGACTGTTTTTGGTGTAACTTGTTTAGGGCCGAGGCTTGTTTGTTAATCTAGAGACTGAAACAGTTGAGAATTAATTATCTGGCACAACACTTCATGTGATTATAATCTAATTATCCTCCAATGATTTTCTTTGACGGCTGTGTTTTTAATACGCTCGAATTGACTCACTTTAATTTTGCCCAGGGAGTTGATATTGGTCTGGAGCAAGCTGCAGCTGAAAATTGACTCATCCAAGCTACACTTTCTGGAGAAGTGTCACCATCTTTTACTGACGTCCAAGAATGTTAATCATATCTTCCTCTTCATCAGGGTTATTCAGAATGAGGTATGGCACAATAGTTAGAAATGCAATGTATATTTGATATTTAATGCCCATGCAAAAGTTTGAGAATGGGCAGGATTTAATAATAATCCTGGCATATCAAATATTATAATACTCAAAGTTCTCAAACTTTGCTTTTTCTGGGTAGATTTCTGTTCTTCCATAGCTTCCAACCAAAAGGATTAATTCAGACATTCTGATTTTTTGAAGAGCAGAAGCAAATATTTATGCAACATAAGCTCACAGGAAAATGTAAGGTGTGTACAGAGGAATTATGTGGTAACATGCTGCATTTATAGTGTGGTTAGTGTTTTGCCCAAATGGGACCTGGACCCTGATTTTTTTCAAAATAATTCTTGCATTTGATATAGCGCCTTATCACATCATTGGGATGTCTCAAAACGGTTCACAGAATACTGTAAAGTGAATTTTGTGAGAGGAAACTTACCCGAAAGTCCAAAATGTATGAAGAAAGTTTAAAAATTTTGTCCAGCTTCTCGTATGCTTTTTTAAAAAAAGAAAAGGGCATGTTTGGGTCAACGATTCGCCGTCAATCGAGTTGCTGATTGTGCAGTTTCAGCTTTACGCAATTCAGCTGCTGTGTTAGTAGGGCTCTTAGTTCTCTATCTCTCTCTCTCCTTCGCCTTTTCCCCATTAACTGGCTTTAAATCTCATTGGTATTAACTTTAATATTATTGCAAACCTGAGGTTAAATGCAATGTTTTGTTTGTTCTAACCTGCAGATTGGAGTTGAAGGCTTGCAATTTTGTGTTGAACTGTGTGCGCGTGCCCTGAGAATGGACTACCAAGATGAACCAAATACTAAAACTTTAGTCTGTAAAACTCTATCTTATCTGTTGCCAAATGACTTGGACTTCTGCAGAGCCTGCACTCTTACAGTTTTTTTCTTTGAGCGTACACTTGAGTCTTTTAATGCGGTTGAAAACCTGTATAGTCAGCCAGATGAACTGCGTAGTGAGGATGCAAATTCAGTTCCGAGTTTCCTTCGCTGTGAGCTGCTGCTTGTGCTGAAAACTACCTGGCCTTTTGATCCTGAGTTCTGGGACTGGAGAATTCTGAAGAAAAACTGCCTTGCATTAATGAGTGGCAAGTTGCATCCTTCCGAAGATTGTCTGGTTGGGAAAGAACATATGAAATGCACAGAGGCTAAATCTAGGTGTAAAGAAAAGCCATGTAAGAAACTGCAGACAAGTCAAGGAACACCCAAGACAGAAAGTCATATTACTCCAATGCATCGCTGTGTGTTGTGTAAAAAGGAGTTCCTTGGTGGGCACATTGTACGACACGCCCAAGTTCATCAGCAAAGAGGTGCCTTCACTTGCCTGATCTGTGCACGGAAGTTCAGATTGAAGGGGCAGATGTTGAAACATTTAAAAACTCACGTGATGAAAATCCAAAAACGGGAACTTGCGGCTCATACAGATGCTCAAAAGGACACATGCAATGTTAGCAACGGATTGCAGGAAGCTTGTGCTGTCATCAATGGAATTCTTGATGGCAGCAATGAAAACAAAAACGCTTTGCCCGTGTCTGCCAGTGGAGATGAAGAGATCAACTGTAAGAAGCTAACGGGGGATGAAGCGGATCGGGGCAGTGTTGGAGACACTCCTGCTGAACCACAGTGCTCTGCTGGTCCAGATGTAGTTCAGAGTGAGCCTTCCAAAATTCAGGAGTTTTCTAGCAAAGAGTCTGATGCTCAAGTGGATAATATTGCTGAGGCCGGCAGCATTGGGGCTGATAGAGCTGAGGCTGATGGGGCTGATAGGGCTGAGGCTGATGAGGCTGAGGCCGGCAGCGCTGGGGCTATTCAGGCCGACGGTGCTGAGGCTGGCAGCATTTCAACTGATGGGGCAGAGGCTGGTGGCATTGAGGATAGCGTTGCTGGGGCCAGTGGCATCGTGGCTGGTGGGGCCAGCAGTGATGGGGCAGAGGCTGGTGGCATTGGGGATAGCGTTGCTGGGGCCAGTGGCATCGTGGCTGATGGGGCCGGCAGTGATGGGGCTGAGCCTGGCAGTGCTGTGGCTGATGGAGCTGGTGACATTGAGGCAGATAGTGCTGAGGTTGGCGGCATTGGGGCTGATTGGGCTGAGGCCTGTGGCATTGGGGCTGAGGTTGGTGGCATTGGGGCTGATGGGGCTGAGGTTGGTGGCATTGGGACTGATGGGGTTGGGGCCAGTGGCATTGGGGCTGATGGGGCTGGGGCCAGTGACAATGGGGCTGATGGCACTGGGGCCAGTGGCATTGGGGCTGATGGCACTGGGGCCAGCAGCATTGCAGCTGATGGGGCTGAGGCTGGCGGCATTGCTGCCAGTGGTATTGCTGCTGATGCGGTTCCTGGTGAGCTGGGAGCTGTCCTGCCCAAAAAGAAACGGAAGAGTCGTATTGTGAAGCAAAGTTCACCAGAGCATAAGAAAAACGGAGCTTTGTGCGCACAAGAGGAGGTGCAACAGGATAGGTGTTCTTTGAAAGGAAAGGCCACTGATGCTTTGGGAAATGAAGGTTCACTTTCTTGTCCAGGTCACGGCTGTTCAAAAGTCTTCACTAAGATACAGTTTTTGACTAAGCATGCCAGAAAAGTTCACTCTGCTGATGAAAATGTGCAAGATTACCTGATGAAGTGGTATAAGGGCAAGTGCCGTTATTGCCAAAGAAAATTTGTATATTCCCAGCATTTAATTGACCACCTAAAGAGGCATGTATACCCTAAGTTGTACTTCTGTTTACAGTATGGCTGTAACCAGAGGTTTAAATCTGCTTCCGAACTTCTCACTCACACAAAGGGTCACGAGGGTTTCCAAGCACAGTGTAGCTTTCGTGACTGTGACAAAGTGTTTGACAAACTTGATGTGCTTTACGAACATGAAGCCCAGCACTACATAAGCCGAAAACCTATCTGCTTCGCTGACTGTGATAAAAGAAACTTTCAGGCAAACAGTGAAGCAAGCCTCAAACCGAAGGCAAATGAGGGTAAACACTTAACACGCGAACAAAACCCCGTGGAACTGCTAGTTCCATCGTGGAAGTCGCGAAAAGACTTTTCAGAACCAAAGACGTACCTTCACAGTATGGTGAGCAAGCAGAGCGCCAATGGCACATTAAGTGATCCTTCACAAGTTTCCGTTGAATCGGATCAGAAAGGCTCCTCCGTCAAATCTGACAGCACAAATTGTCATGTTAACAGTGAACAAATAGTAAATGGACACAGTGAATTGAAAGAACCTTCGTGTGAATCGAATATGGATTCATTTTACTCAGGTGACGTGTCAAGCGATGGCAACGCTGATTCCAATAAGCCCAGTCTTTCAACAGATGTCTTGAGAGAAGCGCTTACCTCGACAGCATTGCATAATTGTGTTTCAAAAGACGCTTTAAGGGAAGAAGCCAAAACGGTGTCACAGCGAGATAATGTTCCTCCGGTTTTGCAGTCCTCCACTAACCAAGAACAGAATGCCGCTGTGGGGAAACGGAAGGAATCGGGCACCCAACCAAAATACTGTAGACCACAGCCACCAAGCTACCTGGATGAACGGTACATTAGTATGCCAAAGCGTCGGAAATTATCCACTGATTCGAGTCATCCCCCCAGTTCCCAAGAGAATACAGTTAGCATGAAAAATGAGCGACACATATGTCGCAAGTGTTTCATGATCTTCAACAGCACAGAAGCGTTAGAGAGACACAACTCGTTGAAAAACTGCAGACCACTCTTTGTTATGGAATCAGATGGCGATGAGAGTAAGTACTATGATTAAATTTATATCTCAAGATGAATCTACAGGCTTTCTTTTTCCCCCTCTCCCCCCCCCCCAATTTATCGAGACTATGGAAATGAGCTACTTTTGCTCTTAGTTCAAAATGTGAATTAAAAATTGCACCTCGCATATTATATCTTTAATTGGCGACACAGATAGTTATGGAGCTGTTTTCTTACACAGTGTTAAAAAGTAATGTGCTGAAGTAGGTTGTCCTTTTAAATTTGAGAACAGGTGCATATTCAGGATTTTATGGAAAAGAAAACTTCCACAGCACCCAGCTTTCAATTACCTTATAAAGGCTCTTTTAAATATAAATGTTTTGACTCTGAAGGTTAGACTTCAGTCAACTTTTCATTTGGACTTCTTTTATTTGATTGCCAGTAACTGTAATTACATTTATTGAGCTACAACACGTGATCAATCCACTTCAAACTGAATTTTTTAAAAATGGTTAGTTAGTTTCCTGTTCACTAGTAAACTGTCATTTTTTTTAAAAAAAAGGAATTAATTGTTGTCCAATTTCTTTTTCAGGTGACTAGGAAAGTCGTGCGAGACTGGCCATTTTGAAGCATCAGTTCATTTGGTTTCCATTTTGTTCAATTTACATGTATAGTTTCATCCCAACTTTATCAAGTGCCACGTGAGGTCTACAAGCTCAAAGGAAAAAGGGCAATTGAAGATGGAGTACAGGAGATGCATGTGTTTGAGGCGGTCACCAAATTAAAAGCAGTAGCGCTTTAATTCGGAGAGTGCAGCTAACTTGAAGAGGTGCGGGAAGTGTGTTAAATCCGTGATGCATTAGAGAAATAGATGTGAAGCTTACAGGTGTAACCTTCCCAGTGAATGGACTCTTTATCAGTCTTACCATGCAACACTTTCAAACTTGGGGTATAATTTTTATTTTTGTAGTGCAGAGAACACAATAACAGAGCCCCAGGAAGCTTGTAATGTTATAACATGAGCACTGTTAATAATGCCAGGGTGCAGTGAATCCAAGCTAATTACATACTGCTACTGACTAATAAGGGAGTGTCATATATGGCTGGTCATCTTCCAAAACGGCACTGCGTGTTGAATGGTTCATGCTTGTGCTGGCGTGAAGAAAGATGAACAAAAAGTTCAGAATTGACTAGGAATGAGCATCAAATCCTTCTCTTCCTAGGTAGGTGCTGTTATCCTCCTGTTCTGATATGTGTAGCATATTGGCTATCTCGTATGTATGTATATGCCGCAACAATTGCTGTAAGGCTCTATTTATTCACTATAAGGCTAATGGTGGCTACGAGGAGCTACTGGTGAGTTTCACGGCGGGGACTGCCTACCCATTAGGACTTTGGCTTGCAGGGTTAATGACATTTAGTTATAAAACTACTGGACTTTGGCTTCCAGCATTTTAATGTTCAATTTAATGCTACTCAAAGGCATTCAGTATAGCATGCACCTCAGTGTAACGTGCAAAGCTCTTGCTTCCAATAGACCTTTATATTGAAAATGGAGTCATTGAGGATGAAAAGTTTGTTCATAAAAATACATTTCAAAAGTCCTACTGCATTAAAATGCCTCTTAAAGTGGTTTATCAAATCTGAGCATTTTGTTCATCTTTACAAAAAAGGCTTCTGAAGTTCATATAACAGACCAATAGTTTGTGCAAGAAATTGGGGACCTTTAATTTCTAATTGACTTTGCAGAAATTTGTCAACACATTAAAGATGATGAATCAGCCAGACAGTCAACAGCCAGATTCGGAAGTTCCATGATCTATTGCTAAATTTGGAAATGTGACCACTTTGAAAATGCTACAGAAAGGTAAGAGGGGGTGGGGAGAGGAGAGCAAAAACTGCTGAAAAGCCAAAATGATGGTATTCATACTCAAGCACATTGCAAGGATTGTTAGAAAAGCAATAATGAAACATGCATTGGTTATATGCAAAAATCAAGTTTCTTTGATATATACAGAATACTCACATCTTTGGGCAACAGATCTTCTGCTCAAATGCCTTATATTGAGTGCAGGGATAAGCTTTAGCTGCTAAAGAGTGCAGGATTTTATTTTTAAATTGTCCCATTAGAAACTTGATTGTTCTAATATTCATTGTGTAGTGGTCTCTGGTAATCTGCAAGTTTTATCAGTGGGAATATCCTTCAAGGAGTTCACTACCCAAGTGCTAGTGGAATTGTGGTTTAGCGTTGCAATGAGATTTTGGTATTCCAAAAGAAAAGAAGCTTATATTGCAGTAACGAGATTAATGGACCATTCACTTAAATTATCAAATGCACGACTTTTCACAATGCCGATTGACACCATTTGATTCAGGGATCAATCTAGCCGAATAGGGAGGGGGAAAATGCACTTGAATGTCAACATTTTTGCTGTCAAAACATTTTGCTGTCAAAGAGTGCATAAATTGCTGTATGTGCAAAGCAACAATGCACGTTAGGTGTTCCACTCATGAAGTAATTAAATCTCAGCGGATTTCATTACCCGATGATTTCAGTGTAAAGCATGAAGGTTGAACTTATGCATCACTGAATGTCATCACTTTGCTTTTGGTTTGTGTACTGACTGGGGAAGCCAAAATGGTTTGCTCTATGTATTTTTCCCTGAACCGGATGAACCTGTGACTATGAATGTTCAAAGCTGTATCAGGTCATTTGGAAAGTTTCCGCATTACTCCAGTGGGGTAGCGAGTACCATCATGGACACAATGGGCTTCATGGCTCCACCTTATGTACTGTAAACTTTCTATAATTCTGTGACTAGCTAACCTGAGAAGAGATTTTATTCTTCAATATCTAGGCACACATCAGTATTCTAGCACTGCACTGCAATTTTTTTTAATGGCAACTGTGGTTGTATTTATCATGGTGAATGTTTTTTTTTGCATTCTTCTTAAGCGCCATAACTGGTCCTCGAAACTGCATTCCTTTTAGCGTTTGGATAGGATTGGAATCCTTTGCTTCCATCCTTGCTTTCTGATCTCTGAGACACCGTTCCCTGCATTATTGATCCGATTTGTATTAAGTGGGAGAAGAAGGGCAGAAGGGTGGACTGGGAATTTCTGAGAATCTTAAGTAGTACAGGGTACAGAAATATGTGTATTAGGTCTGTGTCACTTAACATACAACTTATCTGATTGAAATTGACATTTTTTAGGTAGAAAACAAAATCTTAGTCCACATTGTAAAGGTTGATACTGTGAGTAGCAAGCAGAATTGTTTTTTATCAACTAGTCATCACTTTTGGAAATTATTCTAGATGTTTTAGGTGCATTTGCCTTTGGAGGCCCTGTAGCTCAGTGGTTAGAGCACTTGCCTTGCAAGCGAGAGACTTGGGTTCAATTCCATGCAGGGTGAAACCTTGGGCAAAGTTCCTTACTTCACACACTCCTTGAAGAAAAAACAATAATTAATTGGTCATGGCTGTTTGTGAGACTTAGCTGGTTGCAATTGGCTGCCGTGTTTCGCCCACAAATATAGTCAATTCATTTTTACAGTATGTTCTGTGAAGTGTTTTGAGACACCTAGAAGTGAAAAGTGCTATATCAAATGCTAGGATTATTATTAATATTATTTTGTAGGGCCACATTATGCAATTAGTTGAATGAGCTGTTTGCTCAGTGAAGCCTGCCATGTTGACATTTGCATCTACTATATATTTACAAGGTGATTTAATAAGGCTGTAGACAAATTGACTTTTTGTACATTGAGCCCCATATTTTCTCTATTCCCCAATATATTGACTTGTTGTCAAATTTAAAAATCCTAGTCCTCACACTGTCCCTTCTACCTCACTCCTTTAGCTCTAGATGCCCATCCACTGAGCTCCATAACATTGTGCCTTTTGCATGAAACTTGCACACTATCCATTTAGGAAACAGCAAGCTTTCCCCACTCTTCCCAGCTCCTCCTACACCCAATCTTTGCGGAACTCCTTCCTAAGATCCCTTCTCCTGGTTCAAAATCCTCTGACAAGCCTACTTTAACCGTGCTTTTAGACACTTCCTGCCTTTTTACTGCTCTCTACCTGTAAAGTGCAATTTGTTTTTCATATGGGTGGGGGAGAAGGTTTACGCTCCTATATTCCATTTGGAGGAGAGTTCAAGCGGTTTAACTCTGATGAAATCTAAGCAATAAATTTCATTTGAGTCTTGCAACTAAAGAAGTTTAGCAGGAATGTTCAAATGGTCACTGAAAGTGGAAGCAAGGTTGGATCTGGTGGAGCAGTAAGTAACAGTGGACGGGCTCACGAATGTGATTGAGGCTTATATTTTGAATAATGCCCCCTAAGTCCATCCAAAAATGTGTAAACCAAGGTTCTGTGAATTTTATGGGCTTTTTCCCCGCTATTGTTATTTGTGGAGAGTAGTTTCGTTGCTGATTTTTCTGACAATAATCAGTTTAATGGCAAAGATGTTTCCAGTGCCAGTTTTATCTTTGATAGTTTTTTTAAAGTAAAGGAATAAATAGTGCAAAGTAGTGCACTAAAATGCAATGTAGAGAATAGTGTTGTTACACCACTTAAAGTAATGATATAGCTCTCATGAATTGAATCTGCAACTGCTTCTGTAAATAATGTAAAAAAATCTCAATAAATTGGATCATTTCAATAGAGAGAATAAATTATGTCTTCCAAAAAAAAATGGTTTCCAGGCAGATTTCTGGGTGCAGTTATTTATCTTTGTTGGGAAGAATGCAACAAAAACTCGGACCGTGAGATTAAAAGATTTTTCCATGGATTCCATCAATTTATTTCTCCAATTTTAAGGCGCTTCTGAGGTGCAGTCATTCTCAAATCCTTTTTCTGGGATTTTTTCTAACTCACGCATTGATTTCTTCATTAGTCCTACAAACACTTGAGAGTAAGTCCCTCATTTAAATAACTGATTTATTTATTTTCTTTATATAAAAAGGCACTGACAAGGGGGGAAAAAGCCTTATGTGGCACCAATGTTTTTCTTATTTTTAAACTGATACTTGGAAAAGATTTCCACAAAAGATTAAATACACTTTGAAATATTAACTTTTGCACTTTTCTCTATTGATTATTTGTAATGGAACTATTTTAAAAATTTGATTATTCCTGGTTTTAGCAAGTTCCACATTTTGTGCTTCCTTGTTGAACGTTTGTACATTACTTTGTGCTTGTTAATATGAAGCTCGAGCTGAGCCATAATTTGAACTGCATTCGTCCTGGCGGAAAGGGCCTAGAAACCTTTTTAATAATTTGCAGTTCCCAAAAACCTGGTTTGAAAATTAGTTTTTTTGTACTTTGCCTGAATTTGATTAAAAGTCACTGTTGTCTCTTTGTCCTTTTATTGTTTGAAGTATTTTCCCCACCCACTTGTTTCAATATTTACTCCCCAACAAAATTTCAAAATGCATTGGAAAGGAAATTAGTACAGTAAATACTCGCATAAGTCTGATCTATATAAATCATATAATTGCATAAGTCGTACATCTGTCCCAAGTCTTGTTCTAAGAGTATATTCTATGCAAGTTTGACATAACTCATATTTGGATAAGTCGTTATTAAATGTGTGGTCTCAACTGATATGAATTCTGTGAGGTTTACTGCACATACATATGCTGTATTTTCTACTATATTTATCTGCAAATTAATATACGGTTTGGGGGTAGCTTGATAGGATTCAAGGAGCGTGAAACTCCTGTACCTCAGTGATTACAGCACTCGCCCTACAAGCGTGAGACCTGTGTTTGAATCCATGCAGATTAGGGTGAAAGCTTGGGCAAGTTTCCTTACTCCACACACACACACACACACACACACACACCTAATAATTGTCAAAAAAACAATAAAAATTGGTCATTTCAATCCATGACTGTTTGTGGGGCGCTGCTGTGTGCAATTGGCTGCCGCGTTTCTCCCACAAAATATACAGTCAATTCACTTGACAGTATATTCTGTGAAGAGCTTCGAGGTGTCCAGAAGATGTGATGAAAGCGCTATATCAAATGCAAGGATTATCATGAAGGAGCTTCAGATGAAGAAGCCCCTTTGGCTGAATTGGTTTGCTTCCTTTCACAATATCCATACTTACCCTCCCATTGAGTTGGCTAAATTAGTTCAGTGGCTTGGCTTCCGCATCCTTCCTGGTGGTTACCCATTGCAGCTGTTTATTGTTTTAAAGAAATGCTGTTTCCATTTATTTTCTTTCCATCTTCCCTTCCTCCCCCCCCCACCCCCCCCCCCCACCCTACACACACACACACACAAAAGATTTAGCGGCAGTTTCTGAAGAGACACGACAGATAACCTAGCTCCGGTCTTCTCCCACATACCCGAGAGTGGACTGCAGATATGAAAGTGTAGTGGTCCCAGGTCTGCTGTATGTCCCCCACCTCCCCAACGTTGGATGGTCAGGCTTTCTACCCTCCCTTTGAAACTCCCACAGTCCCAATGTTATATGACCCTGTGACTGATGGCATTCCAACTATTTGCAAACATTTTCTTTAGGCCAAGCACAAAGTAATTCAATTTATTTTGAAAAAAACTACCACCCTTTGAGTTCCAAAACTTAACAGGTGTCCTTGTATCGGTTTCTCATTTTTAGAATATAAACTTAATTAACACTATATTTTGCTGGGCTGGCAGGCCTGTTTTTTTTAATATATGGAGGGAAAATCCATATACAGTTGCTGGAAGGTTGTGAACACATAGTTGATTGCTATATCATCAGTGAAACAGGGCTGTATTTAATGAAAAGGAAGCACAGTGGGGGAACATTTTAAGCCAGTCCACATTTGCAACAATATATATGCAATTACAAACCCTTGTTGCAGACTATGCTTGTGGTTTTCCTGTGTTCAGAAATAAGCTAACCCTTACACTGATTCATGCAATGGTTCTAATGTTTGGATCATAGCGGACTGTTTCAACTACCTGCAAATAGAATCAACTTTCTTCTCTGTTGAGTTAATATTTATTAATTGGAGTAAAGTGTTGTCGGAGGCAATTAATTAACACCTGTTTATTGTGAGAGACTGAAATTGGCACTAGGTGGCAATGTTTTCCCATCACCCCTCTGGTTCAAGAGGGATGTCCTTCTGATTTCAGTTATGTAAATCGCAGCTCCGTAGAGCATCTTGAAACTTTTGCCTTTTTAAAATTAAATTTAAATTAAATTTGTAAAATTAAATATTTGCAAGTTTTTTTTTATGGGCAGGATCCTCCCAAAAGAAAGGGGAGGGGGGTGCTTCGTAATCCACAACTTATTAGTTTTTCTGATCAACGATGTGAAACTGGACTGAGAGTCGAGTTCGGTACTGAATTTTAGGAGGCAATGCATATTTTCAATCACACAAATAAACTTTGGACTTGGGACAATAGGAAAGAGATCTCGCTTTTCATGCGGAATCCGCTACAAACCTGATAAAGGTGTACTTTCTGCCCCCCAACAACAAGAACAAAATTACGTTTGTAGAGTGCCCTTTCACGTCGGTAGAACGCTCCAAGGCGCTGGGGACACACACACACAGTGAGCTGGGACCTCCGCTATTTGTCACTGGACATCTCCAGACACACCCACATTACCCAGTGCAATGTGATTGTTTGCGTCTGTGTGTGTTTTTTATGTGAGTGTATATCTCTGAATGTTTATGAGTGTATGTGTCTCAGTGAGTGTCTGAGTGTGTATCTGAATGAGTGTGTGGGTGTGTATCTCTGAGTGATGGTCTGAGTGTGTGTGTGGGTATCTCTGTGAGTGTCTGTGTTTATGAGTGTGTCTCCCTGTTTGTGTCAGGCTGTACTTCTCAGGCTGGCAAGAGGTGGTGTTCCGCAGGGATCTGTGTGAGGACTGCTCATGTTCAGCAGATACATAAATGATTTGGATTCCGGTAAGCGTATGGTGTCAGGATTTCAGATAACACCAAACCAATAGTGTGTAAGCAGTGAAGGGGGTTACAAAAGAATGCAAGACATAAAACCGAATGGGCAGACAGACAGAAGTTTAAGTGCTTTGTGATGACCTCCCGACATGAAAGATGCATTATAAATGCAATACAATAAATTGGCAATTTCAATCCACGACTGTCTGGGGGACAATGCTGCGCGCAATTGGCTGTTGCATTTTGCCCACAAATATACAGTCAACTCACTTTACAGCATATTCTGTACATATACAGACGCTTTGAAATGTCTAGAAGCGCTAGATCAAATGCAAGGATTATTATTGTGCTGTATTTAGAGAAATGCGAAGCAATTCACTTTGGCAGGGAAACTAAGCTGTGTGTAGTAAGAGACCTGCGGTGGGGGTGGGGGCACAAAATAGTCACATGGCTCTAACTGCAGTCCACAGACTTCAGGTTGGCCATCTCTGGTCTACACAATAGACACGTAAGAGTAGAGCAGCAATCCATCCTTTGGATGAAATGTTAAACTGAGATCCCATCGGCCTGTTCAGGTGGGTGCTCAGGATCCCAGGGCACTATTTGAAAAGAAGGGTGTTTCTCCTATAGCGTCCTGGCCAACAAGCCAACCTCCCTTACCACCCCCCACCCCCCAAAAAAAAAAATTGGTTACTCACTACATGTGGCTGTTCGTGGGATTTTGCTGTGTGTGCAACTGGCTACTGTATTTTGCCCACAAAAGAAAATGATTCATTTTGGCCACTGTGATGGGCTCAAACTGGTGAAGGTCAATTTTAGCACAGACCATTTTTGTAAGTATTTCTTTAAGTAACGAAGATAATTAATGACTGGAAGGGGCTCCAAAGTTATAGGGTGATGAAATAGATTTGCAGGATCCTTTGGGAAGTTGTATGATTGGACTAGATGAGTCAACAGCTGGAATCCACTACAACAAATACCTGCTCGGCTACATACCTGTAACACCTGTACCTTTAATAGTGCAGAACTATTTAAATAAACGTGTTCAGTATTTTAACCCGTTTAATTGCACGTTCAGGAGCTATATATTCCGAGTTTTAATCTGGATTCTTTCACAAAATGTGTCACAATAGCAGCAATCAACCCACTTACATGCGGGGGACATCTCACCTAAAATGTACCAAATTCCTACCAATTTTACGCCCAATTTTGTTAAATATTTCCGCACTTTTTCTATTGGTCTGTCTTTTTCTATAGGACTGATCTGTCTTTTCTAGGTTGTTAATACCCATTAACAAGTTACAACACTTCAAAAAGAGAAGGGAGTTTCTCATGATGTCCCAGCAAACAATCTTCCAATGATCTAACTAAACCCTATCCCCAAGGCTGTTAGTAGAACATTGCGGACGCAAATAACTACTGTTTGCCTATAGAAAAAACTTACTGCGTTTGAAAGTACTGTAATTGTGAAAGCACTTTTGAGATGGAGGATAAAATGGAAGTGTGCAATGATTGTGAAGTCAATGCAATATGTGCATATCGTAAAACAGCCAGATGTGGAGTCCCTGTAGCTCAAGTGTGAGACCTGTGTTTCGAATCCAGGCAGGTCAGGGTGACAAGTTTCCTTACTCTACATGCCTAATAACAATCGCTCCAAAAAACACAATGATAAAATTGCTCATTTCAATCCACGACTGTTTGTGGGGACACAGCTGTGCGCAATTGGTTGCCATTTTTTGCCCACAAATATGCAGTCAGTTCACTTTACAGTATATTCTGTGAAGCGCTTTGAGACATAGTCTAGAAGACGTGAAAAGCGCAATATCAAATGTAAGGATTATTATTATTATTATGTGTTCAGTTGCCCAAATACCCATTAACAACAACGGCACTAACTTGCATTTCAAATAGCGCTCTTCACATGTGGTAGTTAGTGTCTGAGTGTTTAAAAATAACATTTATTAGCAAAATGCAATGAAACTGTTTTACAATCACTTTTAATCTGAGCACAAAGGCAGGTAAATACACACATTGCAATCATTTCAAGGTAGGATTGAATTCAAAGATCTCTTTTCCACCCCCTGCCCTAGGCAAAAAGGGCAGGTCATATAGTGTAACATTGGAGCCAAAAGCCAGAAAATCACAGGAAGCTACTCTCAGCCTTTCCCGAGTTACCTGGGGTGGGGGGGGGGGGAATGGAAGTAGCGATGCAATTGGCTTCAGTGCTCCTGAATTGAAGAGTAGAAAGTCAACCAGGATTACATATTGTGTTCATTATTCCAAGACCTTGGGTGGAATGTGTGTACGCCATGAGGGACAAATCTGTCATTGTCTGCAGTCCAATTTCCCGTTCCTCTCTTCCCGCCCCCACCACCCCTACAGCAAAACACCCTGCTAAATCCTTCTGATTGTGACTGGAATAATAGCCTTTTGTGAGATGTTAAGAGAATTGCCATAGAACCCTGTCTGTTAAATGGAGGGAGAACAATTTGTGAATCAAACACCCTGAAATAGTGAGGGGGGGTGGGGGGCAGAGAAAAATATAGCTTACCCCCCCCACACCCTCTCCCCAACTCCCAACCACCATTGTATGCATTTCACCATAAGAGCAATAGAAAGATTAAAATCTGTGAGCAACCGGGGCAAAGGGGACTGCAGGATTTCTTGTCCTTATTCCTTTGCATTTGATCTCCAATCATAGGGCAGGTAAGAGAGTTTGTAATGTGAACTGTCCAGCAGCTTTTTCAGGTCTTGTTTTTTGCTACAGTCTGACATGTGGTTGTAGATCCATTCTACCACCTTAAGAAGAAACACAATGAAAATGTTTTTATTAAAAAAATCAAGAGTAATAGATTTGATACAGCAGCCTTTACAGCGGGTGGATCTCTCAGGATTATCATCCTTGGGTTTGCAATAGCCCCTCATCACATAACGTCATCATAATAATAATCATCATTATCCTTGCATTTGATATAGCGCTTTTCACATCTTATTGATGTCTCAAAGCACTTCACAGAATATACTGTAAAGTGAATTGACTGTATATTTGTAGGTGAAACGGGGCAGCCAATTGTGCACAGCAGCGTCCCACAAACAGTCGTGGATTGAAAATGACCCATTTTTATTACAGTATTATGTTTTTTTATTAAAAATTACTAGGCTTGCGGAGTAAGGAAACTTGCCCAAGGTTTCACCCTGATCTGCCTGGATTCATAACACCGGTCTCACGTTTGTAAAGCAAGTGCTCTGACCACTGAGCTACAGGACTCCACATGTACAGTAATGTCGCAAAACGCTTCACAGGTCATACTGTAATGTGTCCCACCAACAGCCATGGAGTGAGTAAAATCTATTTTATTTGGGGGATTGTAGTTCACTTTAGATGTCTAGAAGATGTGAAAAGAGCGATATCAAATGCAAGGATTATTTGTTATTCTTAATCTCAGATACATTTTTTTAAAGGAATTTTGTTGACCCAGATTAACACTCCGTGAGGGAGCAGAACTTCTAATCATCATGAAGTTTCATTCACGTGGGCCAAATGGTTTTAGGGTATGAATTAATATATGATAAAGAACCCTTGCATTTGACATCGAAACGTTCATGTGGGGAGGACAGTTCAAAGTGGTTCACAAGCTGTACTACAACTGGTAATGTCTGTGTCGTAATTGAATGTGCCAATCAATTTGCGCAGTAATGTACCACTGACAATCATGAAGGGAATGACCCGTTTTATGTGGGAGATTATTACCCAGGTCTGGTCTCTTCCTTGTCCCCCGAATCCTCTGCTCTACTGTCGGTGGCGGTGCCTTGCAGCGCTATGCCCCGAAGCTCAAGAACTCACTCCCTTCGCCGCCTCTCTTCCTACTTTCAGGTCTTGGCTAAAGACCTTTCTTTTTGAACTGCGCTTTCGGTCACCTTTTTCCCCATCTCTGCCACTGGCTCAGCGCCGGGATCCGTTACTGTGAAGCGCTCTGAGACGCCGTCCAGCGTGGAGTGAGGGAGGGCGCTATATAAATCACACGTTGTAGCCAGAATGCCAGCAACAGTCCTACATGTCCGCATGTATAGATATAGATGGGACACAAAAGATGGCATCACCAACAATGCAGCACAATCCTCAGTGCTACCTTGGATTGCCAGCCTGCGCTTCCGTGAGTTCAAAGTGAACCCACAACGATCTGATGTGAGCGAGAGTGCCACCGACTGACACTTATATGTGCACAAGTATACACAGGACAACTAACTATTCGCTTCACATTTCAAATGGCGACATATTAAAAATCATCATTGCTCTATTTACCTTTGCATCTGTTCCTCCAAAATCAACCTTGTACCAACTAAAAATCTGGTTCACACGGATTTCCCTTTTGGACACGTCAACGGAACAACCATCGTTCCCCTCGAGGAAAGCTTCCGCGGCGGAAATCAGCAATGTATCCACCTCCTGGATTTGAAATGAATTCTCAGATTTTATCCATGTTCTACACTTTAGTATGTCAGTCATCCTAGCCCCATTCCGTCCTCAACGCTAAGCGTTTTATACGGTGAAAAACAAGCAAAGCGCTGTCTATGAACATCCTTCAAACTCTGAACACACTAAAATCTTGGAACACTCAGCTACTTATATGTTTTTCTATTAGTTTTCCCGTTAGGAAGATTCACAATCAATCTTCTGTTAAGAAATCCCATGTGCCTTTGGTGCATCAAGTTCAAGTATTATAATATCCCTGGATTGTTAACCCTTCAACCCAAAGCACTAATGGGTAGGGTTGTCCTAGCCAGACAACCAACAAGTGAATTTGACTGTATATTTGTGGGCAGCCAGTTGTGTACAGCAGAGTCCCCACAAACAGTCATGGATTGAAATTACCAATTTTTATTATTGTGGTTTTTGAGGGATGGATTATTATTAGGCGTGTGTGTGGAGTAAGGAAACTTGCCCAAGGTGTCGCTCTGATTTGCCTGGATTCGAACACAGGTCTCCCGCTTGTAAGGCGAGTGCTCTAACCACTGAGCTCCAGGAGCTCCAGAGAAGGCCACAGAGTTTACACATTCCATTTCCAGACAGGTGGCAAGCATACGTGGACCTTTGTCTGATTTGTATAAACAAGCAAGGTGATAGGTTCCCATGCATGTGTCAGATCCTTAGCTGACAAAAAGATGATAAAGATTTATACACTAATCTGATAACCCAACCCTGCCTTAACATGGTCAATAACACTCATGTCATTGTAGTGTCAATATTCTGCATTTTTTTAAAAATGTATTTCTACATATGCCTAACTCCGAGGAATAACTCGTCAGTGAGTCCCTTTCCTTTGGAACAATGGGTTATTAGGAGTTTGCTAACATTTTAACACAATCATTTAACAGGTAGTTTTCGTTATGTCTGCCTTGCATTTAAAGCCCTCCACAACCTCGCAACATCCTACATTCACGACCTTCTAACCCTCTACCAACTTGCCCGCCCCCGGCGCTCAGCAGGCTCTGGCCTCCTCCACGACCCCCGACCCACCCACCCCACCATTGGCCTTCAGCCACTCTGCCCCCAATCTCTGGAACTCCATCCTGCAGTCCCTCCGCCTTGCCCCCTCCCTAGCCTCCTTCATGTCTCGCCTCGAAACTCTCCTCTTTGATGGGCCCATCAGCAATTCCTAATCCCCCATTTTCCCTACCTCCCTCCCCACTCCCCTAGCTCAGGTCTGAAGCAATGACTGTCCCGCGCCTTGGGATGTGAAGGGCGCTATACAAGTGCAATTTTGTTATTGTTACTGCTGTATTTGATGATCTGTTCGCCAAAATTCAGTTTCACAACCACTCGTCTCCTTCATCAGTGATCGTCTCACACAGTCACTACAACTGTGTAACTTTACTATCAAGGTTAAACATTCGCAGCAAAGTACCTTGGCATTGTACGTCTGTATGGCCGGGCAACTTCGAGCTCCGCAGTTTAGAGCGAAATGAATGAGTGGCTCCACTTCCGTCAGTGCAACCTGAGGAGCAAGCAAACCAGAATCGCCTTTAAAAAAATTTTTTGCAAAGTTTATATACATAACAACAAACAAAATTACATTTGTAGAGAGTCGTTCATGTCGGGAGGCGCTGAACAGTCAGGACGAGACCCAAGCAAGGAAGAGGGGCAGGGTAGGGGGCAGACAGTTAGGAGGGGAGGGAGAGATTTGGGAAGGCAGTAGAAGGCACGATCGAAGAGGAATTGAGACCGGCCTTGAGTGAGGGAGCGAGGCGAAGGGACTGTGCGATGGAATTCTAGAGTGCGTGTTATTATACATTTACATACATTTCACGTCAGGAGGATGTCCCAAGGCTCTGGGGCATTGCACGTTGCTTACATATTACATAGAGACAGAGAACAATACAGAATGGAAACAGGCCTTGAGAAGAGTGGTTATACTCCCAAACTCTCCTACTTTCCCCTTTGAATGCAGTGGATTTTCTGTTAAACAGAAGAAAAACTCCCTTTTCAAATAGCACCAAGGGGATCTTTAACCTGATCAGGTCAGGTGGGACCTCGGTTTAACAGTTTGTTCCGGAGGACAACTGACCTTCAGCTGGGGGTCGCTGCTGGCGAATGGTTTCGTTATCTGAGCTACGCCTTTTTGGTTTGCACGCAGCACGCCATTTTCGATGGACTGCAGAGTGTAAATCTCCCCGCTGATCACGTAACTTACAGTGTTGAAAAACTAAAACAAGGAAAGGACCAAGGTTAATTAATACAAAGTGACTCTTTTCAATACTCCTCCCACCATCTCCTAATGTGAAAAAAAATCAGATTTAGAATTGTAACAGGTGGTTCTAGGGATAAGTGTATGTAGCACAATAATAATCCTTTGATTTGTTATAAGAACATAAGAATTAGGAACAGGAGGCTCGAGGGGCCATTCGGCCCCTCGAGCCTGCCCCGCCATTTGATAAAATCATGGCTAATCTTCCAATCTAACTCCACCTGCCTGCCTTATCCCCATATCCCTTAATCCCTTTATCCACAAGAAATGTTATCAATCTGATGTTAAAGGACTAAGCATCAAAAGCCCTTTGGGGTAGAGAATTCCATAAATTCACGACCCTCTTGAGTGAAGGAAGTTTTTTCTCAACTCAGTGTGAAAGAGCTGACTCCTAATTTTAAGACTGTTACCCTTAGTTATAGCTTCGCCAACCAGGGGAAACAGTTTCCCACCATCTACTCTGTCATGCCCCTTAATAATTTTATAGATTTCTGTAAGATCAACTCTAATTCTTCTATATTCTGGAGAATATAGGAGGGATTGCTCCTAGATTGCTCAACGTATTCTCATACCTCATCTCCCTCATCCCAGGTACCAACCTAGTGAATCTACGCTGTACCCCCTCCAAGGCGAGTACATCCTTTCTTAAATACGGAGACCAAAACTGCACACAATATTCCAGGTGTGGTCTCGCTAGGGCCCTATACAGTTGCAGCAAGACTTCCCTACTCTTATATTCTAACCCTTTTGTAATGAACGCCAACATACCGTTAGCTTTCCTAATTGCTTGCTGTGCCTCTCACTTCAATGGAGAGGGAATGTTTCAAAAGTTCTTTGGAGCATTTACTGTAGAGTTTAGCGAACATTCTGCAATCCAATTTTGCCTATAATTTTGTCATGATCAATCTGATCTAGGTGCTCATCGGGAGGGACTCGTTCCTCTTGGTACCATGGGATGTTCAACATCCAGCTGAACAGGCTGTCATTTTTAATATCTCATTTAAAACACAATTCTTGTGACAGTGCCAGCCACTCCCACCCCATTACTTCAATGAAGTGCCAGCCCAGTCTGTAGGCTTGAAGTCTCCCAATGACTGAAGCTGAACAACTCAATTGGAGAGTGCAGGACACACCAAGCCACTCACAGCCATATTGATTGATTCGTTGATTGATTCGTTGATTGATTTGTTGATTGATTCATTGATTGATTCATTGATTGATTGATTCATAGAATCATAGAATGCTACAGCACAGAAGGAGGCCATTCGGCCCATCGAGTCTGTGCCGGCTCTTTGACCGAGCACGTCACTTTCATTAACCCCAATCACCAGCTTTCTCCCCATAACTCTGCAAACCCGTCTTCCCCACATACCTATCTAGTTCTATCTTAAAAGCTGCTATTGAATCGGACCTTACTACTCTTTCAGGCAGATCATTCCAAATTCGAACAACTCACTGAGTGAAAAAACATTATTCTAACCTCCCCTCTGCTTCTTTTGGTAGATATCTTAAGACTGCGACCATTGATTAATTCATTGATTGATTCATTGTTTGCTGTGCACTCCGAAATCCACTCTGCTGCTATGTAATTGGTGGATTTCAGAAGCAGAAATTTGTCACTTTTCAATATATTGTGTAAAGCAATATATTCTGCAAAGCATTTTGAGATGTCTCAATGGCGTGATATACTGCGATATCCAATGCAAGGATTATTACTATCATCTTCTAAAAGAGCAGCCTGGTGTAATAGTTGTTGAAAGCATGCACCAACTAAGAGTTTTATACGAAAAGCAAGACATTTCCCACGCACGCTCTTTACCTTGTAGCGTTGCCATATATTTTTTGGGGGTCCGTAGATGATGTGCCCATGGATGACTAAGGCATTGTACACATTGATGAAGAAGGCGAGTTTCTCCTTCCTGGTCAGATTATCAAGTTCCACACGTTGAAGCTGGATTGCGAGTTGGCAGTATGTATGAAACATGGAAGACTCCCCCATGGTTGTGTAATCTACCTTCTACAATGGGAAAGCAAAACGACTGTTCATCATCAATCTAACCTGTGCCACCCAGTCCTGTCCCATCCCTCCCCATTGTTTTTTTATAGGAGGAAATACTGCACACAGAGGGTTATCTGATTTTGGAAACTACTGAGAGTGGAACAGAACCTTACGGGGTGGGGGGAAAGGAATGGGTGGAAATTCCAGTGGTGTATAAAAAAAGCACGGACTGGTCGGGCCTGTTTTCAAGCTGTAAATTCTTTGTCACACCCCACTCAATCTAGGCTCTGGATAAGAGTAACACATATGTACCCCAGCCACTTTCACATGGAAATTAATCTGCGTCCGGAACGGAAAGCACACTCTTCCCCGTGCCTCCCACCCCCGGAGGGACGCCTGCTGTTTACCTAATGCCGGAGATCTAGGGTTCGGGGACCCCAGAATTAGCACTTGGAGCATTGCTGGAGTTTAACCAGCTAAAACCATGTGGCTTGCTTGCCCTTGCTAACTCTTTCTGACAAGCTTCCTACTGTTTGCCCAGCCCAGCTAATGCCACCCTACCCTACCAGTTAGGGCTATGGCTTGTGGGGTATAACAAGATCTGAGTGGGAATAATCCCTGATTCCAGTGATGCTAATATGTTCTCTATCCATCAATCCCTGTGGGAAGAGCAGACATGGGTGTGGATGGTATGGGGGCCACACAGTCAAATAACAGCCTGCTGACAAACATTGCTGACTGAGGCTCACACATGAAGCTGACTGCATGTAGTCTGTGCACTCAACAAGGACTTGAGACGTTCTGAAGACGAGTAGTGGTGGAATGGGGAAATCAATGAAAAACGTTGAACCTTTCAGTCGTAAAATTCTACTCAGTGCTTTGAGATGTCCTCCTGACTTGAAAGGCATAATACAAGTGTAATTTTGCTGTTGTTATTGTTGTTACTCACTGACCAGAGATGGTTATTGCTTCCTTTAGCACTTTCGAGGAGCCGGCACAGTCACGGTGGGCCAAATGGCCTCCTTCTGTGCTGTAGAATTCTATGATTCTAATGATACAACAACAACAAAATTACACCTTTATAGCACCTTTCACGTCAGGACGTCCCAAGGCGCTCGACAGTTACTGCTTCAGACCCGAGCTGAGGACAGGAATGGGGAGGGAAGTGGGGGATTAGGAGTTACCGGTGGAGCTATCGAAGAGGAGAGTCTTGTAAATGTAAAGAAAGCAAAGAAATTGGTGAAATTGACCAAAAGGAACAGTGACCAACCTTGCCATCGGGCGAAATGTGTTCTGCAAATAGATTCAGAATCAACTCTCTCATAGCCTCGGAATGTTCTGCAGCTAAAGTATGAGAAAATTGTTCAGCACATTAACGAAAAATGATGAACAGATTTTTTTTTACACAATTTCATTGCTTTTTTCCCCAATGGGGATGGTGAAATATGTAGAAGTTTGTATTTTTAAAAGAATTTACAGCTTCTATTTAGTAACCTGTCCTGGTGAGGCAGAAAATTGTTCTTGATATTGTTATTTAAGGCTCTGCACGACACTCACCTATATCCTGGTTTAACAATGTGACTCCTTGGATGAATTTTCTTCTTGAATAGAGAAACTCAGTGCTGTGTGTTAAGAGGGTTTAAACAATGTGCTAAAATGCTAATACGTTCACTCAATCCGGTCAAAAATACTGCTGCTGAGTCAATGGTTGAAACCCTGACATTCATTATTGATAGGGTTTTGTCAAGAGAATTTTCAAAGGTAACAAGAAGTATGGGAAACCGAAAAAAATTGATTACTTGAAAAATGAATAATTGAGTTGCAATTCGACACAAAATAGGAAATAATAAGAATTAATAATCCATCCATAGAATGTTAGGAGGATGTGTAAAAAAAACCTTCGCCAGGATTTACTGTAAAGGGAAGCGACTATTTTTGTTGGTGAATGTGGCAGGCGGTTTGCGCACACTAATTAATGCCCCACAAACAGCCAAGGAGCAGTGAACAATTTTATCTGTGGGATTGTTGGACAGGACACTGGAAGAAACTGTCTTCTCTTTTCGAATAGCACCACAGGATCTTTAACGTCTACCTGAACAGGCAGGTGGGACCTCAGTATAACGACTCATCCGAAGGACGAAACCTCCAACAATGCAATGCATATCATTGGACCATCAACCTGGACTCTGTCAACGAAGTAAATTCAAATTCCCGAGGTGTGGGTGGGAGGAAGGCTGTGAACCCCCAATTTCTTACTCAGGCTAGTACACTAGACTAGCTTCACAACTAAGCCAGGCTAGTACAGTACACTACAATAGGAGACCTCCAAAGCAGCACTGAAATTAGAAAGTGTATTTCACATACCTGGTACCGAAAAGCATTCTGCTCCAAATCCAACATTCAAAGCTGATGACTTGTCATGTTCTATCAATCTGTACAGAGCCGTACTGCTTTCAAAGTCTGGCTTTCCATTCAAAGGATTTATAAACTTTTTGTATATCAATGCTTTCCCTACATCAACTGCCTTACCTTCATCTACAAACAAAAGTAAAAAGCTTTAATGAGTCTGTCCGGTTACCATCTGCTTGGAAAAAAAGTCAAAGACACTGAAGGTAAGCCAACAATCTGAGGCATCAGTCTCAAACCCTGTAGTCCTGTGTTTCTCAAGTATTTGACTATGGCTTTCCCACCTCAGTACTGTGGGAAGAGATATTCAATTAATTTGCATATTTATATTTACGTCTTAAGTAATGTGCCTTCAGCCATTACACCCCAAAACTTTAGTACTCGGCCCCTCGGCCTTGCCCCCTTTTTGCCCTGATGACTTTCCTCTTTGATCTTGCCAATGGTCAAAACCCTTTTCTCCCTGGCCAGGTGTCGTGCTCTGTTAAGCGCTCCCTGGTCATCTTCCCATCCCCCACTCCCCACCGCCAACGCCCCTTGCCATCCACCTTTCTTGATTCCTACCCTCAACTCAGGTGCAAACGCTTGACTATCAAGCACCTTGGGATGTCCCCCACCAGCCCCCCACACAACACGAAAGGTGCTATATAAATGTGATTTGTTGTTGTTTTATCAGCCCAGATTATGGGCTAAAGCCTAGGTTCTGTGCATGAATCAGGAGGGAATGTGCAACATGACAAGGAATGCTTGCCCCGGCTTCAGTTCTTTCTCGGCCCTTTCCAAGCTTTGTCCAGCTCAATTGCTTTGCTCCCAGCCTTTTAAGACAACCACAACAACTAGCATTTACATAGCGCTTTGGGACACTAATCCAAGTTAGTGTCTCAAAGTACTTGACAATGGAGGAGCACCACTCTGAGTCACGAGGGGAGGGGAGCGTAAACACAGAAGAAGAGGAAGGTCTTTAGGGGAAGGTAGGGGGCAAAGAGGAGGGATTGAGATTGAGTGTCCCAGAGTTTGGGGTCATAATGGCTGAAAGTGCGGCCACAGATGATAACAGAGAGAGCTAGGGACACACAGCAGGCCAGAGCCAGTAGAGCAAAGGCAATAGGTTGAGACAGTGGTTTGGATGTAAGCAGGTCAGAGAGGTAGGGAGGTACCAGGGTATGAAAACAACACATCACAAGGGAAAGACTCTATAAGATTGCTGAGGAAATGATTTAAACTGGATCCTGTGGCAAAACATCAAACCCATGAATCTTTCTGTCAGGTATTACACACCCAAGATCTTTTTGAGAAGATCATGCTGACTTGCGTTCCTGTTAAAAGGCTGAGTCACTGTGAAGCAGCTCAACAACAAAAACCTGCCGAGCCAAGACTCGACAACTCCTCTCACACTGGGAGGTGCATCTGACGTCTCTCCCGCATTCTTGGACGGGGTACATGGAGAGTCAATTTTGATTCCAAGTAACTTTACAGCCACCTCCGACTTTTTTAAAATCTTAATTTTAACTATTAAATCTCGTTCTAGCTGTCGATCACCTGAAATGTAAAGAAACTTCCTTGTTCTCATTCCATGGTTTCCCTACCCAGCCCTCAACCCACTTCGGCTTTTTTATTTTAATGTTAATCGCTAAATCTCGTTTCTGCTGTTGATCACCTAAGGTTCCTTATTCTCGTTTTCAACCCACTTCCCCTTGCCCCTTTAGCTGTGCCCATGGCATATCTAAAAGGATTGTTTGCTTTCTCTTTTTAATAATAATATTAATAATCCTTATAATTGATAGAGATTATTTTCCCCAGAAAAACGAATGGCCAATCGACTAACAACTGGGTTCCATCTTACCGCTGGATCAACAGGGACGTGTGGAGCATGTGAAGCATGCCCAAGGTTTCACCCCTGCTGGAAATCAAACCCAGGACCTCTCGCTTGTGAGGTGGGTGCTCTAACCACTACGCTATAGGACTCCACAAGAATCAAACATAACATACTTTTTTATATGAAGAACAAACAAAACGCTTGACACCCAACTCATCCCAGATTTTAGGCAGAGGCCTGGAATGGCCCCTGCCTAGTGACCCCCCCCCCCCCCCCCCCCAAAGGAATGAACACACTTTTGGATGAGCCGAAGCTTGTGGAGAGTGATGCTGGAGCTGTAAAGCCGGGGAGAAGGGTGTTGGGAGGAACCCGGCTCAGAGGTGAAGAAGGTTTGAGAAGCATGGATCAGGGTTTGAGAAGCATCGTGCCTGTAGAGCAATGGTTCCCAATCTCGAGTCCTGACACAAATCAGGGGCGGGGCGTCCTCAGTTGGGTCGAGAAGAGTCATCAGAATTTTTTTGTTTTTTTAATGTTGAAAATGCTTTTTTAACGCTACAAAAAGTGCCCGAGGCAACACCGCCGACCAATTTGTGTGAAAGAGCGTACTTACGAGTTGCGCCGAGTCCACAAAAGAGACGGAGATAACCTTTTGGCTGAGCTTCACTTCAGTCATGCCACCCCCTAAGGGTGGGAGGACCTGTTGGAGGCTAATTTGTGTCGCAGCAAAAAAAAAGTTGGGAACAATTGCTCTAGAGGTAAGAGACAAAGGCAGGTGATGTTTCGAAGGTGAAAAACATGCATGATGAATTGTAGGTGTGGTGGTGAGGGGGGGGAGGGGGAGAAACAAATCAAGGACAGACTCACCAAGACTTTTATTATCAATGATCCACTTCACTAACTGTCTGCCACTGAAGGTGCGTTTGTGAATTTTCAGACCTGATCTGTTGTTGCCGATGATACCAGATAGCTTGAACGACCCAATAATGTCTGCGTACTCATCTCTTTCACACTTCAGCTCTGTAATGCAAATCACAGAGGGCCTGGCTATTTGGATCTGCAACTGTCTGACTCTGAGACGATAGAGGTACATTCTGCCAAAAGGAAACAGTGACTTCTTTTAGGGACTATTGAGCCAAATTTTGTTGATTCCAGACATTGACTGGGCTTTCTGTGAGAGAAAACCCTGGGCATCACTACCCAGGGCATGACACACAGATGCTTGTTATGCCTTATCCACTATCAGTGGTCAATCTCAGACACAGTCTCATTTGAGGAGAGAGAATCATCAGATTTTGTTCAGTTTAGCTAATAAAGGCTTCATCTTCTGGTCTGTGAAATTCATTGGATCCCAGGCTGGCGCTATACTGATTGACCAAATAGCTGCCCTTTCTATGTGGAAACTTTTCACTTGTGTTTATATTATTGTTCCACCACCTTTGAACCTGTCTTCCTCCTCCTCTGTCATCACCACCATATCCATTATGAAGCCCACCACCTGCTCCCTGGACCCCATCTTCACCCCTCTCTCCTTACCTCCCAGCTCCACCTCTGAGCCCCAGTACTTGCTGACCTACTCAACCTGTCCCTTTCATCCAGCATCGTTCCCAAACCCCTCAGAACATCCACTATCACCCCCATTCTGACGAAATCTTCCCTTGATGTATCGCAGCTTTCAAGACTCCAGCCCATCTCCAACCTCCCTTTATCTAAAGTCCTTGAAAGAGTTGTTGCCTCCTAGCTTCGTTCTTTCCTCTCATTTCCACTCCCTCCATTCAGATTTCCGTGTTGTCCAAGGTTCCCCCAGTTTTTCCCAACCATCATCTTAACTGTATTCAAATAAGGGGTGACTTAAATACATCAAAGCAAATTCAGCCTCCTGTCTGGATTTGGTGATACAATTGTACCCAGAGTATGCTATGGATTTCAAAATCAATAAGCAGGAATCGTAGCTTTCAGAGCAGTTTAGGGGGAGCATTGCATTGTCAGAGGTGGCATCTGTGGGGATGAGGCATTCAACTGACTTCCTGGTCACGGCAGATGTTAAATATCCCAATAATAATAACAATAATAATCCTTGCATTTGATATAGCGCTATTCACATCTTAACAATGTCTCAAAGCTCTTCATAGAATATATTGTGAAGTGAATTGACTGTATATTTGTGGGCAAAACGCGGCAGCCAATTGCGCACAGCAGCGTCCCCACAAACAGTCGTGGATTGAAATGACCAATGTTATTATTGTGTTATTTTTTGGATGGATTATTATTAGGCGTGTGTGTGGAGTAAGGATACTTGCCCAAGGTTTCGCCCTGACCTGCCTGGTTTCGAACACTGGTCTCACACTTGTAAGGCGAGTGCTCCAACCATTGAGCTAAGGAGCTCCAATGGCACTGTAGGAAATGAGAGGGAATTACTTCCGGTGTCCTGCCCAACAGGTAAAGTTGACTATTCACCTGGTCTTTGAATTACAAAATGTCCGCCTACCAAAAACGCTCGACAGCAATGATTCTTAAGTGCTCTGAGACGTTTGGACTCAATAAGGTGCTATATAGAAATGCAAGTTTTTTTTCTTCCATTTCACAAACCTTCATCTGGGACCTTGTCCTCCTCTTCGTTCACCCCGGGAAGTGGAGGGGCATCTGGAGGAAGCTTTTGGTTCTTCACCAATTCAATCAGTCTGTCAAGCTCTTCCCTTGACTTGTCAAAGAAAAGATAAATGATTTGTAGTTTCAGCTGACACCAAATATAAGTGTGATGTTACTCTGTTTTTTGTACATAATATAACAGCTGCATGTTCCTGTGCAGGTGGCAGCCTGGCTAAATTAATGACGTTCTCTCTTCTGAGTTAGAAGGTCGTGGCTTCCAGTGACAAGTTCAGAATTTGGCCTGCCAGAGTCCCAAGTTCTAATATAATATTATTAGAGATAAAGGGGATAAGAAAATAATTCTCTTCAGCCCTGCACACCTACATGTTTCTGTGTAAAACATTATTGAGTATTATTTTTACCCAAATAATAATAATCCTTGGATTTGATATAGCACTTTTCACATCTTCTAGATGCGTGAAAGCGCTTCACAGAATATACTGTAAAGTGAATTGACTGTTTACGTTCTCCCAATATGAAAGGCGCTCTATAAATGTAATTTTGTTGTTGTTATTTTATAAATGTGGGTGAAACACGGCAGCCAATTGTGCACACCAGTGTCCCACAAACAGCCATGGATTGAAATGACCAATTTACTATTCTTTTTATTTGGAGGGATTATTAGTAGGCGTGTGCGTGGAGTTAGGAAACTTGCCCAAGGTTTCTCCCTGACATGCCTGGAATTGAACCCAGATTTCTCTCTTCTTGCTTTCTCGTTAAGAGTACTCTAACCACCGAGCTGCAGGACTCCACAAATGTCCAACAATGGAAGTATTATGACTGCATTTAAAAATAACAGGAGATCCTTAGAAAAGGGAAACATTTCCAGGCTTCCGAGTTGACAAGAGGGGTTGCTGTATTTTAACTTTGGTTTTACTCAACTCCTTCTCCAATGCAGGACATGCTTTGTTGACGGAGGTGGGGGTCCTTTGGATGTAATGTTAAACCAAGAACCCGTCTAACCGTTCAGGTTCACTTTAAAGATCCGTTATCATTGCTTGAAAACTGAAAGGAGCTTCTCTCTAGTGTCCAGTCTAAACAATCCTTTGGATAAAAATTGTCATTTACTTCACTCACCTTTCTGTACGCAAATTGGCTGCTTTCAAATACCTAGCCCCACCACACTTCACAGTGGAATCCCGTGTTGCGCTTTGAGATGTTCTGGTGTGATAAGCTGCTATATTTATCAAGTCAGTATTATTGCTTCCCTTTCAATACAATTGGATGCTGAGTGGGATTTTATCTTCCGAGGGTAATAATTCCCTAAAAGATTTTTTGTAAAAAATTGGTCACTCCAATCCACGACTGTTTGTGGATCACTGCTGTGTGCAATTGGCTGCCGCATCTCACCCACACAATATACAGCCAATTCACTTTGCAGTATATTCCATGAAGTGCTTTGAGATGTCACAAAGACGTGATAAGGCGCTGCATCAAACGCAAGTATTGTTAGCATTATAGAAAGTAGCTTACACATCATAGGTAACATCCTCAGTAGGATGAAGGTTAGAGCGCCTTTCACAGAAGGTTGCAGATCAGAGCCAGGCACAACAATTTAACAAAACAAATGAAGGCATGAGACACGATCAATCTTCAAACACGATCCAGGCTGTGTTATTCTTCGACAACGATAACAAATTTACATTTGAAAAGTGCCTTTTACTTCAGGAGGATGTCCCAAGGGCACAGGGCAGTCAGGCATTTGGACCCGAGCAAGGGATTGGCTTCACAATACTGTATACCGTATACCGTATATCTCGCGTATAAGGCGCACCCGCGTATAAGGCGCACCCCCCACTTTTGACCTTTTCTTGGTGAAAAAAATCCGGTAGCATTTTCAATGATATTGCCGGCAGAAGGGAGGAGACAGGTAGGTAGGGAGAGAGAGAGGCAGGCAGCCAGGGAGGGAGAGAGGGAGGAAGAGAGGCAGGCAGGCAGTGAGGGAGGCAGACAGAGAGGGAGGCAGACAGGGAGGGAGGGAGAGAGGGAGAGAGGCAGGCAGGCAGCCAGGGAGGGAGGGAGAGAGAGAGAGAGGGAGGGAGGGAGGCAGGCAGCCAGGGAGGGAGGGAGGGAAGCAGCCAGGGAGAGAGAGAGGGAGAGAGGTGGGCAGGCAGGCAGGGAGAGAGAGCGGCAGGGAGTGAGGCAGGCAGGCAGCCAGGGAGAGAGAGAGGGAGAGAGGCAGGCAGGCACGCAGGCAGGGAGGGAGGGAGGGAGGGAGAGGCAGGCAGGCAGGAGAGAGAGGCAGGCAGGCAGACAGACTGGGTTTGGCAGAAGGCAGGCAGCAAGCACAGCACTGAAGTCCGCTGCTGCTGCCGCTGCCCGGGCGGCCGAGGCCGAAGCCCCGTCACCCGCTCCCCCCAACCCCCGCCGGACACTGACCAAACCCCGGCTGACAGCGCGCCGGCCGCCCCTCCTGTTTACTGTATTTCCGAGGCTCAAAATCTCTTGTTCCTGCGTATAGGGCGCACCCCCAACTTTAGAGATTTTCCGACGTGCAAAAAAGTGCGCCTTATACGCGGAGATATATGGTACATAACAGTCAGATCTGTGGAACCTGTTTTAATCTGGTTTGGCAACTTTGTCTCTGAACAGTGGGAGCAGGGATGATTGTGGATTCTCACATTGTGTCTTGAGCAGCACTGAGATATTATAATAAATAATCCTTGCATTTTGATACAATGCTTTTCACGTCTTCTAGATAGTATCTCAAAATGCTTGTGGGTGAAACGCGGCAGCCAATTGCACGCAGCAGAGTCCCCACAAACAGTCGTAGATTTAAATGAACAATTTTATTATTGTTTTACAGGCGTGTGGAGCACGGAAATTTGCCTAAGGATTCGCCCTGAACTGCCTGGATTCAAACACACAGGTGTCATTCCTGTAAGGCGAGTAATCTAACCTCTGAGCTATAGGACTCCACATGACCTTAACCTAGGGCAAAAATACAGGTTCGTTGTGAGCAGATACCAGTACTGTACCAGTACAAATGCAAGATCCATTTCGGCCACAAAATATACAGTATAGTCCATGAAGCGATTTGAGACGTCTCAAAGGCGTGATAAGGTGTGATATGAAATGCAAGAGTTATTATAATAATAATCCTTGCATTTGATATCGAGCTTTTCACATCTTATCGACGTCTCAAAGCGCTTCACAGAATATACTGTAAAGTGAATCGACTATATATTTGTTGGGCAAAACGCGGCAGCAAAGTGCGCGCAGCAGTGTCCCCACAAATGGTCCAGAAGACGTGATAATACGACGTGTCCAATGCCAAGGTTATTATGTTTATTGTTACTCACCATTTTCTGAAAGTCGCTGTTTCCTCCCACGTGGACGTTGTTGAAAAAGATCTGAGGGACAGTGTTGCGTCCGGTCAGCTCGCGGATTTTATCCCGGAGATGCCGGTGTTTCCGTAAGTCCACCTCCCTGTAGGGGAGCCCCAGTTCGTCCAGCCGAGTCTTCGTACGAATGCAGTGGAGGCAGCCAGTAATGGTGTACACCGTAACTCTGCCCACCAGAGTGACCACTGGGGGTTCCTCCATCTCAACGTGCGCTGTAGAGAGAGAAAGAGAAAGTTCTGTTATAACTGGTGTGTGTGGAGCTCCTGTAGCTCTGTGGTTCGCGCACTTGCCTTACAAGTACAAGAAATGTGTTCGAATCCAAGCAGATCGGGCGAAACCTTGGGCAAGTTTCCTTACTGCATACACACGACCAATAATAATCTGTACCCAAAAAAACACAATAATAAAATTGGTCATTTCAATCCACAACTGTTTGTGGGGACACTGCTGTGCGCTATTGGCTACTGCATTTCACCCACAAATATACAGTCAATTCACTTTATAGGATATTCTATGAAACGCTTTGAGATGTCGATAAGATGTGAAAAGTGCTATATCAAATGCAAGGATTACTATTATTGTACAGTAAAAGCCTGTATATCTGACACCCGATCAACCGTAACTTCCGTATAACCGGCATCGCAAAAAAAGTTTCACATTCGATTAATCGGAATTTATCCGGAAAAATGCATTGAAATTAAACACATTTTTTATTTAGCTTTTTCGGCCGAATATCTGGCACACGCTTTAACTGGCATTGGCCAGGTCCCGAGGGTGCTGAATAAATGGGCTTTTACTGTATTATTATTGTATTCCCATTCGCCCTCAACATATTCCCAGCACCTTGGGATGTCCTCCTGATGTAAAAGGTGCGGTACATATGTAATTTTGTTGTTGTTTTGTTGTACTCCTCCTCCTCCTCCCATCCCCACCATCACCTGTTAACCCAACTCGCTTCCCTCAGCAGCAACAACCAGAAGAAATTGCATTGTGTTGTGGCTTACGAGGAGTACGTTTGTGTAATCCAAGCTGGAGGTGACAAACTCATGCACAAACGAGGGTTTCAGCTGCATTTGGAGAGAGGCAGGCAATGTGGCAACAACAGCAAAATGACATTTCTAGAGCACCTTTCATGTCGGAAGGACGTCCCAAAGCGCTGAACAGTCAGGGGTCGATCCGAGCAAGGAGAGGGGCTGGGGAGGGGAGGGAGAGAGTTGGGAGGGGCGGGAGAGAGTTAGGAGGGGAGGGAGGGAGTTAAGAGAGAGAGTTAGGAGGGGACGAGAGAGTTGGGAGGGGAGGGAGAGTTGGGAGGGGAGGGAGAGAGTTAGGAGAGAGAGTTGGGAGGGGAGGAGAGAGGGTTGGGAGGGAAGGGAGAGAGTTAGGAGGGGAGGAGAGAGTTGGGAGGGAAGGGAGAGAGTTAGGAGGGGAGGAGAGAGAGTTGGGAGGGGAGGGAGAGAGTTAGGAGGAGCGGAGAGAGAGTTGGGAGGGAAAAGAGAGAGTTAGGAGGAGAGGAGAGAGAGTGGGGTGGAGGGGGGAGGGTCTTGAGACTGGCCTTGGAGGAGGTGAGGGAGGTAGCGAGGCAAAGGGACTGTGAGATGGTTCCAGAGGGGGCAGAGAAGCTGAAAGCCTGTCTGCTGATGGTAGGGCAGGGCGGTGGGGGACATGGAGCAGGCCGGAGGCCCGCTGAACGGATTGAGTGGGCAGGTTGATAGGGAGACAGCAGGCGGAGAGATAGGAGGGGCAAGGATGTAAATGGCCTTGAGGACTAGGGAGGATGAGGAGTTCTGATCCCTGAAATACCCTCAAACAGAATGTTGTAAACTCGATACACCAGGATTTCTACACTTCCTGGTTGCCTTGCTCTATCTGTACCTGACACAGACTGCTTTGTGCCAGAGATCTTTTGATAAAATGTGTGTAAATAATACAAATTTGCTGCCCTCCCCTCCTCCACCCCATCAAAAATTAAGAGACACGGTGCCTGATTATATGGAAGCTTTTAATGACAACTTACACTGATATAGCGTCCTTTAAGTAGCATTATGCCTCAGAGCAAATTATAAATAATAATAATAATCCTTGCCTTTGATATGGCGACATATTCTGTCTTTGAGACATCTCAAAGCACTTCTTTGAAAGTAAATCTTTGTATCCCTTTTAAGAACAGAAGAACATAAGAATTAGGAGCAGGAGTAGGCCATTCAGCCCTTCGAGCCTGTCCCCCCATTCAATAAGATCATGGCTGATCTTCTCACCTAACTTTGATTACCTGCCCTATCCCCATATCCCCTGATCCCTCTATTTTTCAAAAATCTATCAGTCTCAGCCTTGAAAATGTTCAAGGACTGAGCATCTACAGCCTTCTGGGGTAGTGAATTCCATAAATTCACTACCCTCTGAGTGAAGAAATGTTTCCTCAACTCTGTTCTAAAAGGCTGACCCTTAATTTTAAGACTGTGACCCCTGGTTATAGATTCTCCTACCAGGGGAAACAGTCCCTCAGTGTCTACTTTATCTAGCCCTTTAAGAATCTTATATGTTTCAATAAGATCCCCCCTAATTCTTCTGTTCTCTAGATAATACAGCCCTAGTTTATTCAACCTATCCTCATAGGTCAGTCCCCTCATCCCAGGAACTAACCTAGTGAATCTACGCTGCACCCCCTCTAATGCAAGTATGTCCTTCTTTAAATAAGGAAACCAAAACTGCACACAATACTCTAGGTGCAGTCTCCCAGGGCCCTATACAGTTGCAGCAAGACTTCCCTACTCTTATACTCTAAACCTTTTGAAATGAACGCTCGCATGCCGTTCGCCTTCTTAGTTGCTTGCTGCACCTGCAAACTAACTTTTTGGGACTGGTGTACAAGGACTCCCAAATCCCTTTGAATACTAACAATATCTAACTTTTCCCCCTCTAGAAAATAATCTATTCTTTTATTCTTGCTACCTAGGTGAATAATTTCACACTTGCTAACATTGAATTCCACCTGCCACCTACTTGCCCACTCCCCTAGTCTATCTATATCTTGTTGCAATCTTTTTGCATCATCCTCAGAGCTCACTCTGCTACCTAGTTTAGTGTCATCCGCAAATTTAGACACGTTACATTCAATGTTCTCATCTAGATCATTGATGTAAATAGTAAATAGCTGAGGCCCAAGCAGTGATCCTTGTGGCACTCCACTACATCCTGCCAATTCGAGAATGATCCGTTTATCGCTACTCTCTGCTTTCTACCCGATAGTCACTCTTCTATCCATGTTAATACGTTCCCATTAATGCCGTGGGCCTTAATCTTGAGTAACAGCCTTTTGTGTGGCACCTTGTCAAATGCCTTTCTAAAATCCAAATATACCACATCTACTGGTTCCCCCTTATCCAACCTGCTGGATACATCCTCAAAAAATCCCAAAAGATTAGTCAAGCATGCCTTCCCTTTTGTAAAGCCATGTTGACTCTGCCTAATCTTTTTATGGTCTTCAAGGTATCCCATAACTACGTCTTTTATTAAGGACTCAATAATTTTCCCTACAACTGACGTCAGACTAACTGGTCAATAGTTTCCCATATTTTCTCTCCCACCCTTCTTAAATAGTGGAGTTACGTTTGCAATCTTCCAATCAATACTATGTGAATACTTTTCCAGTATTCACAGAATTTTGGAAGATTATAGACATGCCATCCACTATCTCAGTAGCCACCTCCTTTAAAACTCTAGGATGCAGGCCATCCGGTCCAGGGGATTTATCAGTTTTAAGACCCGACAATTTACCTTTTGCAGCACCTAGAATGTCGAAGCATCTCAAACCACTTCATAAGTAATTGCCGTCAAATGTAGTAACTATTTAACCTCAGGTGAAGGTGATCTCTCATTAGTCAGTGTTCTGAGGAGAATGCATTGCTCCTGACAAACAGAAAACTTTTGTTACTCTTTGTGACAGTCCCTTTGCCTCGCCCCCTACAAACCTCGTCTCAAGACAATCCTCTCTGAACATGCCTTCAGTCACACTCCTACCCTCAACAGGGAAAACAGGGAAAAATAATAATAATAATCCTTGCATTTGATTTAGCGCTTTTTCACATCTTCTAGACTGTGTCTCACAGCACTTCACTTTACTGTAAAGTGAATTGACCATATATTTGTGAGCGAAATGCGGCAGCCAATTGCACACAGCAGTGCCTCACAAACAGTTGTGGATTGAAATGACCAATGTTATTACAGTAGAGTATTGTTTTTTTGGGGAGGAATTATTATTAGGCTTGTATGTGGAGTAAGGAAACTTGCCCAAGGTTTTGCCCTGATCTGCCTGGATTCCGAACAAAGGTCTCACGTTTGTAAGGCGATAGCTCTAACCACTGAGCTACAGGAGCTCCAAAATTCAAGGGAAAAAGCACCAAATCCTCTTTGGACGCAGCAGAAGACCTTTTGGATCGACGGTCGATCTATGTGACAAGACCACCAGCCCCCAGAGACTTGCAAGCACAACGCCAAATGGCAAACAGCGCCTCTGTACTTTGGACGTACACACACAGTGGGAGTAGGACTTTCAAAAAGCTTGGGGAAGCTTGGGGCGCTATGGAGGAGGCAACTCTTTATTGACGGTGCATTATTGGGTGTGACAGCTTAGTGGTATTGGTCTGGGTCATTCAGGGTTAATTCAATATCTCTCCTGGTACCAGTCAGTTCTGGGTAGACCAATTTGCTAGGTTTTCACACAGCAATTGGCGTTTCGCCCACAAGTATACAATCAATTCACTTTCCAGTATATTCTGTGAAGCGCTTTGAGACGTGAATGCAAGGATTGTTATTATTATTATTATTAGAATACAGACTTTCGATTCAGATTTTGGGCAGCTGCTCCAGTCTAGCCCTACATTGTCAGACTTCTGCCCTTCAAGCCGGACGTTAAAGTGAAGTGTCAGCTGCCAGTTCGGGTGGACATTAAGGAGTCCGCGGTAGCATTTGAAAATAAAAGTGAATTTCTCCTCTTCACTGTCCTGGTCAACAATGAGTGCCCCCAGATTACCAGCAAATGGATTATCCACTGCATGGCTGTCTGTGGGAGACTGCTGTATGCAAATTGCCAGTCGTATTTTAGCTACAAACACAGTCACTAACGCTTCACAGTAAAAGGAAGGGACTCAGTGAGGAAGGAAGTTAGTTCTGGTGCCTGTATTCGGGGTGGTTGTGGGTGAGGGGTGGGGGGGGGGGGTGGGGGGAGGAAGAAAACATTCAATTGAAAATCTATTCAACAATAATATTTCTAAGTGAGTTTCCTTACTCCATGCACCTAATAATAATACGTCCAAAAAAGTGAAATTAATTCACTTTACAGGATATTCTGTGAAAGGCGCTATGTCAAATGTAAGGATTATTATTATTATTATGTTCCTCAAACGATTTTCCGCTGGAACTTCTTCAAGCGTCTGAATGCAATGAATGCCCGCGACTTGCCCCTTCCCCCCCGCCCCCCCCCCCCCACCTACATGCTACTTACCTAAATCCTGCGAATAAGTTACCCAGAGTTGGAGGGGATTTGAACCATTTCCCTTGACGGCGGAGGGGATTGATTGGTTTGGGTAAGTGAGATAGGGCGGGATGGCCAGACACGACTGTAATGAACCCAGGAGCAGTTGTTGGGGGAAAGGGACAGACTATCACATCGAGATCACTGACAGTTCATTGTGACAATCACAAAGGAACTGTGACAAAGACCCAGAAATTTCTGATGACAACATGGCGATTGTTATGAGGTGACCTCCCCAGCTCAAGCAGCTTCTGTAGTTCAGTGGTTAGAGCACTCGCCTTACAACCGTGAGACCTGTATTCGAATCCAGGCAGGTCAGGGTGAAACCTTGGGCAAGTTTCCTTTTCTCCACACACACACACACACACGCCTAATGATAATCCCTCCCCCCAAAAAAACACACTAATAAAAATCGGTCATTTCAATCCATGACTGTTTGTGGGGACACTGCCGTGCGCCATTGGCTGCCGCGTTTTGCCCCCACAAAAAATATATAGTCAATTCACTTTACACTATATTCTGTGAAGCGCTTTTCGACGTCGATAAGATGTGAAAAGCTCTATATCAAATGCAAGGAATATTATTATTAGGAGAGAGCAACATCCACCGTAACAGTGACCGCAATGATCTGTGAAACTCTTTTGAAATACTTGGGAAGGAGCTCACAAAAACAGCACAGGTCACTGTAGGTTGTTGTGGGTGTCAGACTGGCTCTCGTGTGCTTCAGAAGGTCGTAGGGTTCAAGCCCCCAAGCCGTGTTCCTTTTGAGCTCACAGACTAGACAGATTCATTAATTCATGCATTTTGATATAGCGCTTTTCATGTTCTTCTTGACTGTGCCTCAAAGCGCTTCACAGAATACATAATTAAAGTGAATTGACTGTATGTTTGTGGGGGAAACGCGGCAGCCAATTGCTCACAGCAGCGTCCGCACAAATTGAAATGACCAATTTGTTTCTATTAGTGTGTCTTTTTTTGGATGGATTATTAGGCGTGTGTGTGTGGAGTAAGGAAACTTGCCTATGGGTTTCGCCCTGACCTGCCTGGATTTAAACTCAGGTCTCACGCTTGTAAGGCGAGCGCTCTAACCACTGAGCGACAGGACTCCAGCTACAGAAGCTCCAGCGCAGTTTTGGAAGGAGCGTTGGACGACACGTGAAACCGAGTTCCCCGTTTAGCCGGACGTTAAAAATCTCGGGAGCTTCTCCTGGTGTCCTGGCCGGCACCCCGACCCACCCCCGCTCTCCCAACCACAATAAAACCGATCATTCACTTCGTCGTTTCGTCCACAAAATATACAGTAAGTTCACTTTACTGTGAAGCGCTTTGAGACCCTAAATCTCAAAGACCTGACTTAAGGCGCTATATCAAATGCCAGGAGTATTATTATCGACCACTTGCGGGACATTGCTGTGAGCAATTTGGCTGCTGCGTTTTGCTTACAAAACAACTGATTAGTCGCCATGTTTACAGTAAATCCTGTGAAGCTCCTTGAAGCATTTCAATGCCATTATTAACTGGAATGTGCACACACAGGGATTCTGTGTGGAACATTGCAAAATATCTACGCTGATACAGTACAAGGACACAGCGTCCTCGCCACTTTAGTGCAATCATGATAATCCTTGCGTTTGATTTCACATCTTCTAGTCTGTGTCTCAAAGTGCTTCACAGAGTATACTGTAAAGCAAATTGTCTGTATGTTCGTGGGCGAAACGTGACAGCCAATTGCGCACAGCAGCGTCCCCACAAACATTATTATCGGAAGAATTAAGGATTAAAAGGATTATTATCCCCCGTAAAAGCGATCCTCCAACTGGCTAACAACCAGGTTTCCTACACGCTGCTAGGTAAACAGAGGCATGTGGAGTAGCAATAATAATCTTTGCATTTGATACGGCGCCTTTCACGTCTTCTAGACTGTGTCTCAAAGCCCTTCACATAATATACTCTGAAGTGAATTGACTGTATATGTGTGGGACGAAGGAAACTTTGCCCATTATTTGGCAAACATTTTTCCCTGACCGGGAATCGAACCCAGATCTCCGGCTCGCCAGGGCAAAGGGCTCTCAACCGCTGAGCTACAGGACAAGTCCCACAGTGTCCCAAACAGTGGGGGAAGCTGGGGGAAGACTTCCATACCCAGGATGGTACCATCTGCATCTGCCATTGGACAACTTTGCTAATGAAGCCGACAATATTTAACCTTCTCTCTCTCTCTCTCTCTCTCAATCTCTCACTCACTGTTTCACTGGCTTTTGATTTATTACAAACCTCTATTGGTCTTCTCTTCTCTGTCCTGTCCAGGCAGCAGCTGTAGATAGATAGATATATATAGATAAGTAGATAGACAGATATACATACACACATACACACATGCATATACAGTCACACACATACAAACACACACATACATTAATTAGCCGTTCAACAAGGCAGTGATTCAAAGCGACTCCTTCCTCTGTGGCTACTCCAGTACTTTTATTCCCAGCTGTTCGCCTCCCTCTCTACCTCCCTCCCACTTCGCAGTCCAGCCTCTTCCTCCCTTCTCCACACCGAAGCCTCCTCTTTGTTCAACTTATTTTACTTCCTCTAACCTCTGCCAAACTAAGAATGACACTGCAAAATCCTTTGTCCCACCTCACTTGTTCTTAGTTATCCACAAGCTCACGGCGTGTATCTATGTACATATAATAATAATAATCCTTACATTTATATAGTGCTTTCCACGTCTTATCGACATCTGAAAGCGCTTTGAGATATATATATAATATATATATCAATATAATATGTGTGCCAAAACTCGTTTTTCATTGCAAGGTTGCAAACGAATAATAATAATTATTATAACGCCTTCGCTGGCATTTTACAGCAAAAATACCCACCCACTCTCTTGTATTGCAATAACGCTTGAGCGGAATCTCAAGTTATTCAAACGCACTGTAGCACAACAATGACTTGCTTTGAAATATTCTTAACAAAAACCTGCTCATATTGACAATAATGGAGTTCGCAATTGGCTGCCGCGTTTCGCCCACAAATATACGGTCAATTCACTTTACAGTATATTCTGTGAAGCGCATTGAGACACAGTCTAGAAGACGTGAAAAGCGCGAGATCAAATGCAAAGATTATTATTTGTTTAGTACTGTTTACGTGGAGTCTTGTGGTTAGAACATTTGCCTTACAAGCGAGAGACCTGGGTTTGATTCCCGGGCAGGTTGGGGCGAAACCTTGGGCAAGTTTCCTTCCTCCACGTCAATAATGAATTGGTTACTTTAATCCATGACGGTTTGTGGGGACGCTGCTGTGTGCAATTGGTTGCTGCATTTCGCCCACAAATATACAGTCAATTCACTTTACATTATATTCTTTGAAGCGCTTTGAGACGTCTAGAAGGTGTGAAAAGTGCTATATAAAATGCAAGGGTTTTTATTATACAGCAGAGTATAATACTAAGCTTTTCTATACTGTAATACATTCTTCATTCACTAAAATATTTTGCAATATCACCACAAAATATTTGCTTTGCAAATATTGTAACAAAAGACTAGTATAATAAAATTTACAATGAAGCCTTTTACAATATATCTGTATAACAATATAATATTGGAGATGTAACTATAATAATCATAATAGAATAAATTAGTAAAATGTGTGTACTTCATATATTGAAAAAACTAGAGCATTATATATTGCCATTCAAGTATTTCATTACATTTTAATGTGTTTTAATTAAAATAATGAATTAAAACGTTGTAACAAAACTCTTGCTTCCCAATATTTATGCTAAATCATATATTGTAATATTCTAGTAAAAACCTCTAAAAGTAAAAATAATTATATGGCAATGTAATGACAAGACTTGTATTTCAACAATGTATATATCTTATATATCCTTACTCCACATATGTAGCAGTTGGTAGGAACCTGGCTGTTTCGTTGGTTGCCAGATCACTTTCTAGGGGTAATATTCCCTTAAAAAATAAGAATAAATGGATCGCTCAATCGGCGATTGTCTGTGGGATGCTGCCGTGCGAATTGTCTGCTGCGTTTCACCCATAAGACACAGTCACTCCACTTTACAGTATGCTCTGTGAAGCGCTTTGAGAAGTCACGGCAACGCAGTAAGGCGGATTGCTACCGTTCTGGGAAAGACGTGTGACCGCAATAACAACACGTGCATTGTGATAACACACGGCTCTTTACTAGACTGCATTGTAACACTGCATTACAACAGACATCGGAACAAAACACGCTCGCGTCGCGGGAAGCAACGTTCACACTGAAAATAACACACTTTCGAGAAGACTGTGCAGTATAATAAGTAATGTGTCAAAATATCGGGTCAGGAGATGCTGCTGCCGCCAGAGGGTTTAGTGAGTGAGAGAGAGTAATGATAATAAAAATAATAATACAGTATATTCTGTGAAGCGCTTTGAGACACGGTCTAGAAGATGTGAAAAGCGCGATATCAAATGCAGGGATATTCATTGTGATCAACAATCCGTGCGTTTGGTATCGCACCTTATCGCGTCTCAAAAGCTCTTCACGGAATACACTGTAAAGTCAATCGACTGGATTCGTGGGCGAAACGCGGCAGCCGATTGCGCACCGCAGACAGCCTGGTGGTGGACTGAAATGACCCAATTTATTATTGTTACGGGAGGAGGGGAGGCTTCTCTCTGTTATAACGGAGTCCCTGTAGCTCGGTGGTTAGAGCGCTCGCCTTACAAGCGCGAGACCTGTGTTTCGAATCCAGGCAGGTCAGGGGCGAAACCTTGGGCGAGTTTCCTTACCCCCCCCCCCCACACACACACACACACACACACAGGCGCCTCATAATAACCCGTCTAAATAAACCCACAATAATAAAACTGGTCATTTCAATCCACGACTGTCTGTGGGGACGCTGCTGTGCGCAATTGGCTGCCGCGTTTCGCCCACAAATATACAGTCAATTCACTTGACTGTGAAGCGCTTTGAGACACAGTCCTCACCACGCAAACGTTATTATATTGTTGTTACAATGAACCACAGGGCAGGGGAGTGGGGAGAGAGGCGGGGAATGGAAGAGAAGAGAGGGCGGAACGTTTGTCCGGGTTCCGGGTTGCTGGCCGAGCGGGTTAGACTGACGGACCGGGCGGGAGGGCGGGAAAGGCTGCCGGGGACACGCGCCATGGCGGCGGCCGGGAGCGGCCTGAGCCCGGCCCAGAGGAGAGGCTTCAGGGACATCCTCACCGGCCTGGAGCAGCGGGAGCTCCGACAGCTGGCGGACACCGTCACTAACAGGTCACTGAACTTGGAGAGCCCGGCAGGTCAGCACCTTCATCATCATCATCATCATCATCCTCTCACACACTCACACACACCTTCATCATCATCCTCACACTCTCACACACAGGTCAGCACCTTCATCATCATCATCATCATCCTCACACACACACACCTTCATCATCATCATCATCCTCTCACACCATTCACACACACCTTCATCATCATCATCATCCTCTCACACACACACACACCTTCATCATCATCATCACACTCTCACACACACACACACCTTCATCATCATCATCACACTCTCACACACACAGGTCAGCACCTTCATCATCATCATCATCATCCTCACACACCATTCACACACACCATCATCATCATCATCCTCTCACACACACACACACCTTCATCATCATCCTCACACTCACACACACAGGTCAGCACCTTCATCATCATCATCATCCTCTCACACCATTCACACACACCTTCATCATCATCCTTACCCCACACACACACCTTCATCATCATCATCATCCTCTCACACACACACACACCTTCATCATCATCCTCACACTCACACACACAGGTCAGCACCTTCATCATCATCATCATCCTCTCACACACACACACACCTTCATCATCATCCTCACACTCTCACACACACAGGTCAGCACCTTCATCATCATCATCATCATCATCCTCACACACCATTCACACACCTTCATCATCATCCTTACCCCACACACACCTTCATCATCATCATCATCCTCTCACACACACACACCTTCATCATCATCATCCTCACCCCACACACACACCTTCATCATCATCATCATCCTCTCACACACACACACCTTCATCATCATCCTTACCCCACACACACACCATCATCATCATCCTCACACTCACACACAGGTCAGCACCTTCATCATCATCATCCTCACACACCATTCACACACACCTTCATCATCATCATCCTCTCACACACACACACACCTTCATCATCACCTCCACCATCATCCTCACGCTTCACACACACACCATCACTCACACACCTTCATCATCATCATCATCATCCTCACCCCACACACCATCACACCTTCATCATCATCCTCACCCCACACACCATCACACACACACCTTCATCATCATCATCATCCTCTCACACACACACACACCTTCATCAACCTCACCACCTCACCCTCACACACTCACACCTTCATCATCCTCACCCTCACACACACACACACAGGTCAGCACCTTCATCATCATCCTCACACACCTTCATCATCATCATCATCCTCGCACACACACACCTTCATCATCATCATCACCCCGCACACCATCATCATCATCACCCCACACACCATCACACACACCTTCATCATCCTCACCCTCTCTCACACACACCTTCATCATCATCATCATCCTCACCCTCACACACCTTCATCATACCATCATCACTAACAGGTCACTGAGCCCGCAGGTCAGCCTGCCACCTTCATCATCATCACCTCCATCATCATCCTCACCCCTCAAACACACCTTCATCACCTCCATCATCATGTTCACCCACACCATCACACTCACCTTCATCATCCTCACCGACACTGTGACTAACAGGTCACTGAGCATAGAGAGCCAGGCAGGTCAGTCTGCCATCACCACCTTCATCATCACCCTCACACTTATAACACTCACCCTCAGCCGCCATCACACCATCATCATCATCATCACTCGCCATTATACTCACACTGAGCATGGAGAGCCTGGCAGATCAGGTAAGCCTGCCATCACCACCTTCATCATCACTCTCACCATCACCCATCACACTCACCCTCACACACACCTTCATCATCACCACTAGCGGGTCACTCAGCACGGACAGCCCGGCAGGTTAGCAACTCACCTTCATCATCACACTCACCTTCATCATCATCATCACCCTCAGCCGCCATCACACTCACCATCATCCTCCTCAACCACCGTCACCATCTCCCTCCCTCATCTAACCCTGACTCACCCCTTCACCCAACAGCAGGAGGTCAGAGACCCTCACTGATCCCCAGTGGTTTGCTGTTGTTGTTGCTGTCTGACCAGCTGTCCTGCTGCTCGACCGTTAGGACTGTGGCTTGCTGGGTCAACAGGAGATGCGTGTGTCCAACAACAACAACTTGCATTTACACAGCGCCCTCCGCGCCTGGTTAGAGTATCAGAGCCCTGACTCCGAGCTGGTCTGGGAGGACGGGGGGTGGGGTGGGGGGGAGCGAAGCGGAGAGATGAAGGGAGAGTGTTCCAGAGTTTCGGTACGTAATGGCTGAGAGCGAGACCTCAGATGGTGGGAGACTCTTCACCATCCCCCAACTATCTGTTTTCACCTCCTGAAACCATCCCCTTCCATACCCCACCCACAGAAGGTAAGTGTCCCCAACCTGAGCCTCCAAATCCCCCATCACCCCCTCAATCTCCTCCCATCACCCCCTCAATCCCTCCCCATCACCCCCTCGAATCTCCCTCCATCACTCCCTCAATACCCCAAAACTCTGAAACTCTCCCTCAATCCCTCAGCCTTGCCTAAAGGCCTTCTTCGATCTTGCTAACAGTCACCTCCCCGCTTCCCCTCTCTCTCCCTGGCTCAGCATCAGACAGCGTCACTGTCAAACGCTCTGCGACGCTATCCTACGTGAAGGGCGCTATATAAATGCAAGTTTTTGTTGTCTCCTAAACAATCCTTCTCCCTAATTGCCCGGACCAGCCTCTATCTATACCTCGCAAACCTCCCATCCACCAGCCTCTGATCGATCCTCTGTCCTCCCAGCCTGTCTCTGAACTCGATATAAATCATTCCCCACCGCAGCTGCCAAATCTGCTTTTCCTCCAAATGTGGAGTCCTGTATCTCAGTCAGTGATGAGAGCACTCGCCTCGCAAATCAGAGAACTGGGTTTGATTCCCGGTGGGGCAAATCCTTGGGCAGGTTTCCGTACTCCACACATCTAATAATCCTCCTGACGTGAAAGGCGCTATACAAGTGTAATTTTGTTGTTGTTGTAATAATCCCTCAAATTTCTTTTTCAATCCATTACTGTTTGTGGGACGCTGCTGTGCGCAATTGGCTGCCGCGTTTCACCCACAAATATAGTCAATTCACTTTACAGCATATTCTGTGAAGCGCTTTGAGACGTCTAGAAGACATGGGAAGCGCTATATTAAATGCAAGGATTATTATTATTTTTATTATTCTTAATCCACCTTTAAAGCAACAGCCAATTGCGCAAGCAGTGTCCCCACAAATAGTCATGGATTGAAATATAGTCATGAAATATAGTCAATATATTATTGTTTTTTTGAGGGACTATTATTAAGCGTGTGGAGCAAGGAAACTTGCCCAAGCTTTTGTCCTGCTGGGAATTGAACCCAGGTCTCTCGCTTGGAAGGCGAGTGCTCTAACCACTGAGCTACAGGATTCCACATTCTTATCTCTGAGCCCTGTATTGTATCTGCAGAAGCCATAAATGCAATCCTGAGTTACAGCCAGAGTGCAGAGGAGCTGCTGAGACGGAAGAAACTTCGTCGTGAGACAATATTCCAGTATTTGGCGAAACACAATGTTATCGTACCGGCCACCGTGGAGAAATGTCAACTTATCCAAAGAGTTTTAGAATACTGGAGGGAGGGTTTGAATGTTTCCCAGGTATTTAATACTAAGCTGTATATTAGACCAAATTGAATATAATGTGTGTGTCAGTTCGGCTAACTTTGATAGAACTCTTGTTTCTCGAATCAGAAGGTTGTGGCTTCAACTTCCGCCTCACGACTTTGAATAATAATAATCCTTGCGTTTGATATCTTATCGACGTCTCAAAGTGCTTCACGGAATATACTGTAAAGTGAATTGATTGTATACTTTGTGGGTGAAACGTGGCAGCCAATTGCGCACAGCATCGTCCCCACAAACAGTCGTGGATTGAAATGACCAATTTTGAAGTCACACAGTCACTGCGTCAGCTAGAAGTGCCATCTTGCTGATATTGAAGGTCTGAACAGGTAGACATTATTTTAAAAGAGAAGGGAGCTTCTCTCAGTGTCCTGGCTGGTGATCAAATAGTGACTTGATGGCTTGCATTTGGGAAATGGCCGTATGCAAATTGACTGCCACATTTGCTTACAAATACATGCATATTTCTGAAAATCTGCATCTATAATAATAATGCTTGCATTTGATTTAGCGTCTTTCACATGTGGAAGACATCTCGAAACACTTAGTAGGAGGCGAACCTCGGGCAAGTTTTCTTACTCCACCTGCCTCATAATAATCCGTCCCTCAAACAAACCCACAATAATAAAAATCGGTCATTTCAACCCACTACTATTTGTGGGGACACTGCTGTGCGCAATTGGCTGATGCGTTTCGCCCACAAATATCCAGTCAATTCACTTCACAGTATATTCTGTGAAGCGCTTTGAGACGTCGATAAGATGTGAAAAGCCCTATATCCAATGCAAGGATTATCATTATTCTGACTTGTGTTTGGAATTTTTATTTTCAAATGTTTTATAGATCAAACTTCTCTTTACACAATTGGCTGTAAAAAGAGAAGAAAAGAAAATGTTGCTCTGTTAACTTAAAATTTCAGATCATTGAACCTGTGCAGCAAATATACTGTCTGAGGCAGGTGGTGGTGTGTGTTGTTCCACTTCTCTAAACAATGGGCAACAATCAGACATTCTGAGTTTTTGATGGAAAAGACGAAGAAAAAGCTGTATTTCCCTTCCTCAGCGCCCCCCCCCCCCCCCCCCCACCACCCAACCACTTTCCCACGTACGCAAAGTTGAGAATTTGAGTCACAAACTGCTGGTAGCATTTCTTTCCCCCTAAATTGTTTACAACTATCGAGGAACATTTCATTATCTCATTGAATTCTCTCTCGCATTCCGCGTGCAATGTCCCATCTATTTAAGGCAAAGCTCTGATTCCCTCCCAGCAGGAAACCAGAATGCTGGGTGTAAACTGTACACACAGGACGCTGTACTCTGTAAATTGAACACAGGGACTGATGTTTACACATAAATAAACTTCCAGATTGTGCTGTAAAGCTGCTCCAGTCAATGTTAAAGGTTGAACATGGATAATTATGATTTGAAACGGCCAAGTTTCTGCACGTTCATTTAAAGCCTTTCAAATCAGGAGGGTGTCTCAAAGCACTTCAAACCAGAAGAAGGCTTTTGTCCATAATTATATATCCTCTCTGTAATCCTTTTGTGCTCCTTAATTAAATAATTAAGGAATTGGATTAAACAATTAAGGACACTTCTAATTTCCTCTCTACGCATGGTGTCGTGCTTATGCACAATTACAACAGTGAACGTATTGAACACCCCCCCCACCCCCCCCCCCACCCACCACAACCCCCCCCTCCCCCCGCCTCAACTGTGCTTCATTTTACTTACTGATATGTGCGTTGATTTCGTTGCGCATGGTTAAGTGTTCATGTTTGTCTTTTCCCGCTAGAGAAACGAGTCTGCAGGAAGCATTGCTCCCAAAGCAGATGAATCGAAGACCAGTGATTACCAAGCTATGGGACTACAGTTTTGCCATTGGTTTTACCAGCTGCTCAACTCTCAGAACCCTTCGCTGGGAGAACAGCCAAAGGAGTGGGGCCCCCAGCACTTTTGGGAAGACTCTGAACTGAAATTCGCTTACAGAACCTCCGAGGAGCAAACAGAGGTTTATCACGGTGCGGCGATTGTCAGCATGCGGTTACTGGCGCTGACAAAAGATGAGCGCTTGTTCCTCAATCCCAATTTGAGCGGCGGCGGCCTGAAGTGCATCCATTCTCCTCACGGATTAGTCATCATCGCTGTGGCTGGCACCATTCACAGAGAGTCGATCTGCCTGGGCATCTTTGAACAGTTCTTCGGTCTTATCCGCTGTCCGAACAGCGACAACAATTGGAAAATGAAATTGATCAACCTGAGGATCACTGGACACAACACGCAGCCAATCTCCAGCCAGCCCGACAAACCTTCACAGCCGCCCATGATCAAATATGAAAACAGTGAACTACTAGGTATATTTGAAGACATTAAGCTTGGAAGCTGTTGACTGATACTGCACTGATGCCTGCACAGCTGCCGCTTTATAAAATCAGCTTGCTATCTGCACTGGGAAGAGAAACGCACTCTAGGTAATAAACGGATGGGCTGCTGCTTTTGCCAGATACAAAGGGGTTGAACATAATTAAATTCTGAATGAAAATCTAATTACACAGTAGATTTTTTTATCTTCCCATTTTCCCTTTCCCCCCCCCCTCCCCGCTCACCGTTCCCCCTTCCCTATCCTCCCCATCATGGATTTATAAATAATATTTTTTGTTTACAACTACCTGCCTGATTTTCTAAAGCTACACTGACTTTTGTGTACTTTTTATTATTCTTGATTTATTGTGGAAACGCCTGCCACCGCTTAATCACTGGACATAAAAATAACAATAATAATCCTTGCATTTGATATAGCGCTTTTCACGTTTTCTAGACGTCTCAAAGCGCTTCACAGAATATACCGTCAAGTGAATTGACATACTCATTGGGACATCCTCCTGACGTGAAAGGCGCTATACAAGTGTAATTTTATTATTGTTGTTGTACAAAAAACATCAAAAGTGAAATGGGATTGAATGGAGGTTCGTTAGTTTCCATGAATTTTTGTGCAAAGGAAATCCATGAAAGGAATTCTTGTGGTTATATTTGGAGTAAGTTACATTGTCTTTTTTTTAACAAAAATCTAATAAAAACCATAGCATCTGATTGAAACATGTTCGGGTAGAAATTCCACTGGGTCTAAATTTACATTTGTTGGTGTAACATTTTCAGAGAGGTCAGAAATTGTCAAATTGTTAAAAGACAAACTTTAATCATTTTTATTTGGAGCTGGTGTTCGGTAAGGTTCTTTTAGGAAACTTACACAAAGCTTCAGAGTCAAAGCTGAATTCAGCAAGTTTCGCCCACAAAATACTAAATATACATTACCGCTATATATCGTGTGAAACGCTTTGAGAGGTTTTGATGTTAAGGTGCTATATAATAATCCATGCATTTGATTGATATAGTGCTTTTCACATCTTATCGATGTCTCAAAGTGCTTCACAGAATGTACTATAAAGTGAATTGACTGTATATTTTGTGGGCGAAACTTGGCAGCAAATTGCGCACAGCAGTGTCCCACAAACAGCCATTTTTATTGTGATTTTTGGGATGGATTATTATTTATTAGGCGTGTGGAGTAAGGAAACTTGCCCAAGGTTTCGCCCTGATCTTCCTGGATTCGAACACAGGTCTCATGCTTGTAAGGCGAGTGCTCAACCACTGAGCTACAGGAGCTCAACGTAAGGATTATTATTATTAATTTTCCAAACTCTGCACATTCTGAAATGGAGATTAAATATAGACCAAGGTGGAGTTCTATCTGTTATTTTAACCTGCGCTAACTTATGCGCATGTGTTTTAAAACAATGTGTATTACCTTTCTATTCACTGTGAATGCAGACCTTACTGGACTACTCAAGGGTACTAATATCAATGAATGAATGAATGAATGAATCAATCAATCAAAACTTACATTTATATAGCGCCTTTCACATCGAAAGGATGTCTCATGGCGCTGTACAGTTAGGTAGGGACAAGAGCAGGGGGGAAGGGGTTGGGGCAGGACGAAGAAGAGTAGGAAAATTGACTATTTTTGTGGACGAAACGCTGCGGCCAAATTGCGCACGGCAGCGTCCCACTTTCAAGTCGCAGAAATGGAGCCAGGGGAGAAAGGGGGAAAAGAGGGCAAGGGGGGAGAGGGAGGGAGAAGGAGGGAAAGGTCAGGGAGAAAGAGGTAGAGCAAGGTCAGGGAGAAAGGGTGGGGGGGCAAAGGAGAGGGAGGGAAAGGTGGGTGGGGGGCAAAATCAGGGAGAAAGGAGGGAGAGAAGGGGAAAGAGAAAGTGGGGAAAGAGAGTGAGTGAAGAAGAAGGGGGGGTGGGGGATTATTGGAAAACTTTCAATTGACGGGCCTGAATTTGAAGTGAAATAACTGATTTTCTTCAACATCGACAACAAACAAAAGGGGGTTTTAGATTTGCAGGCATTTTATATACCACATTTTGAACAAAAAAATAAAAACAATAAATGGTCTTGACACCCAATCATCCATTTAATGCACTTTTAATTTGCCGGCCGAGACTGTGAGTGATTACAGTTACTGTTCACACCGATCAGTCGGAGAAGTTGTTAAGCTATAATTTATGTGTTCCAGCTTTCAGCCAGAATCAACAGCAGCTGTCCACACTGGAGAACATTGTAGTGTACTGGTACTTAAGTAAAAAAAACCTTGATTGTATGAAGGGTTTGAAGTGAAGTGTACAAAGCCAGCAATATGAAACACCCTTATTTGACAAATGCAATTTCAATCTTAAATCAGGAATTGTCCCACAGTGTACAAAGGATTTTTTTTTGCATATAGACTCTTTTTAATCGTAATTACGGTCACTATCCACCCCACCTCCCTCTCCCCCTGGCTCGGGAGTCAGACTCTGCAACTGTCCAGGCCTCTGGGACACTTCTCCCGTGCGAAGGGCTGTCTAAATACAAGTTGCAGGATTGGAAATACCGCAAACCAGAGCCGGCATGTTGAGGTTTGAGTTTCCACATGTCGATTAGCAGGTAGTTTCCTGTGTGGTAGCATCAGTAACTTGGGCAAGTTTCCTTACTTGGACAAGTTCAGAGAGGTGGGCGGGCTGGGGGGGGGGGGAGGGGGGGAGGGCTACAGAGGTGTGGAGAGATTTGAAAGCAAGAGTGAGGATCTTGAATTTGTGGGCTATTGCGTTTCTCCCACAAATATACACTCAGTTCACTTTACAGTATTTTTGGTGAAGCGTTCAGAAGACGTGAAACATGCTATATCAAATACAAGGATTATTATTAAGTGATCAGTGGGTAGTTTCCTGTGGTAGCCTCAGGCTCAGTTGGTAGCAAACTTGACTTAGTCAGAAGGTATTGGTTCATGCGCCATTGTTTTCAGTTACCGACTCAATAGCAACACGGTTCTTTTTTGATCATGTGCGAGAGTGCCACTCAGTGACTATCGACCAGTTGGGAGATCTTTGCTGTTAGACTTGACATTCCCATTCAGTGTTGAGCACTGCCTTGTTGAAGCTGACACACATCCTTTCTGTTGAGATGTTAAAACTGAGGTTAAACTATTTATAAGGATTGTAATACTGAAACATACTCATGCCCCCAATTTTTTTTGCCTCTTTTCAGTGGCTTTACCAATTCTCACCTTGTTCCCCCAATATAATAAGAATAATCCTTGCATTTGAAATAGCGCTTTTCACGTCTCCTAGACGTCTCAAAGCACTCACAGGATAGATAAAGTGAACTGACTATATATTTGTGGGTGAAACGCGGCAGCCAATTGAGCACAGCAGCGTCCCCACAAACCACTCGTGGATTGAAATGACCAATTTTATTATTGTGTTTTTTTTGGGACAGATTATTACTAGGTGTGTGTGTGTGTGTGTGTGTGTGTATGGAGTAAGGAAACTTGCCCAAGGTTTCGCCCTGACCTGCCTGGATTTGAAACGCAAGTCTTAATCTTCCCCCATTTCATTTCTAAACAAGGTGTTTTCTTAATAATGATAACTCTTGCATTTAATCGAACTTTGTTGAAACATCTCACAGCCCTCATGGAAAACAGTAAACCTCACATTACGTCGTCTCGGTTGGGACAGTAACTTTAATGTGACTTTTACAAAGTATGAATTATGTCAAGCTTGCTTGGGATATTAACTGTTGAACTAGACCTGGGCAGATCGACGTACTGCTCGGGTGATTATATGATTTATGCAGATCAGATTTATGCGCGTTTTATAGAATACTGTCACCCACTCCTCCCATCTTACACACACCTCTCACTCACCCCTCGCACATACACACACCCCACCTCACACACACACACACACTTCACTCATCCCTCTCTCACCCCTCCCACCTCACACACACCTCACTCACCCCTCATACACACACACACACACGTCACACCCCTCTTTCACACACACACACCGCTCACACATACACACACACACACACTACCCACCTCACTCACCCTCCCACCTCATACACACACACACACCGCTCACACACACACACACCTCACTCACCCCTCATACACACACACACATATGTCACACCCCTCTTTCACACACACACACCGCTCACACACACACCTCACTCACCCCTCCCACACACCTCATCACTCCCACCTCACCCCTCACACACACACCTCACTCTATCCTCACACATACCTCACCTCTCCCACCTCACCCCTCACACATACCTCACACACACCTCACTCATCCCTCACTCACCCCCCTCTCTCACACTCACTCACCCCCTCCCACCTCACACACTCACTCACCCCCCTCTCTCTCACACACACGCACACACAGAGAGACACCACATCACACGCAGATCACACCCTGCCTAGTTTCGATTCCCAGTGCTGTTGAGAACCAACCCTTCATTCTCTTACACCAAGTATCAGTTTCATTTCTTTTCCCTGCGTGTTTTGCAAGAAATACACACACACACACACACACAGATTTGATATACATCCTGTCTGTCAGTGCATTTGCAGTTGCACAGTAGAGTGTGATAGCCAAATAGTTAGTTCTCTCTCCACCCAAAGCCCACTGAGTCAAATTTTGAGCATTTTGCCCTCTTGGTGAGCATTGGGTAGGGGGGTAGGGGGGTGGGGGGGGTGGTGGTTTGAGGGGGGAGGTTTTTTTTCAAAAGAAGAAATGAACTATTTCTCTGCGACAGAGAGACGGGGTTGCAAGGAAATCCTGCAATCTCTTGGCTTCACCGACCTGCTGGCGTTGGCGGACACCTTGACCAGCAAAAAGAGCAATGTGTGGAGCGCAGCAGGTAATGTGGCATTCTCAACCCCCCCCCCCCCCCTCCCCCCTCACCCCCACCCACACACACACAAACCGTACTCGTAATAATACGAATAATAATTCTTGCTTTTGCCAATACAGCATTCTCGAAGCGCCTGGGAAGTCTTTCCGACGTGAAAGGAGCTCTATAAGTGTAATTTTGTTGTTCTTGTTGAAGCGTTTCCTTCCGCAGAATGTACTGCGAATCGACTTAGTAATAATAATAATCATCCTTGCGTTTTTTTTTTACACAGTGCCTCGTCCCGTCTTGCAGACGGCCCGAAAACGCCTTGCGCAGTTATGTCCTGTGAAGCGAATTGACTGTATGCAGTTTGTGGGCGGAAACGCAGCAGCCAAGCGCGCACGGCAGTGTCCCCCCCCGTAAACAGTCGTGGGTTGAGTGATTGCATTACGGGCCAGATTATTACTGTAGAGTTGGAGTTGTGTCTGTGCGCAAAGCAAATGACCTGGGCTTCAAATGACCTGGGCTTGAAATGACCCGGACCGAGGGATGTTCTGCCTGTACAGGTGGATCTGGAAGATCCTTTGGCACGTATACGCCAAAGAGAACAGAGTTTCTCCCTTTGCCCCGGCCGACAATCTACCAGATGAAAACACCACAGGCCCGTTTGTGGGACACTGCCAGGAGGACATTGTGGAGCTCCTGAGGCTCAGTGGTTAGAGCGCTCGCCTTACAAGCGTGAGACCTGCGTTCGAATCCAGGCAGGTCAGGGCGACACCTTGGGTAAGTTTCCTTACTCCACGCACACGCCTAATAATAAGCCCTCCAAAGAAAAACCCTACAATAATAAAATTGGTCGTTTCAACCCACGACTGTTTGTGAGGACACTGCTGTGTGCAATTGGCGGCTGCGTTTCACCCATAAATATACAATCAATTCGCTTTGCAGTATATTCTGTAATGCCCTTTCAGACACGGTCTAAATAGAATGCGTGAAAAGCGCTATATCAAATGCAAGAATTACTATTATTATTATTACATTGGCTGCTGCTGTGAGGTGACCGTGGAGCCCTGAGGAACTCTGAGGAGATGGGGTGACGATGGAGGTTAAACAAGGTGTAGGTGGTGGGTCAGGTCAGATTGATACCCGGGAGGTGGGTGAGAGCGGAGTGTCAATCGAGCCACAAGGAGCGGTAGTCCACAGTATCAACAACAGCAGAGATGTCACAGAGGCGGAGTGAGTCTCTCACAATGTGTGTGCGTGTGTGTGTGTGTGTGTGTGTGTAAACAGAAAGTGAAATAACCTTCCATAAAGTCGTGGATGATTAATTTGGAGAGTGAAACGAGATGATACGGTCCCTGATTTTTAAAAGTATCTATTTTCTTCACCAGTTTCCTCTTCTAACAAAAAAAAGCTCTCTTCCTTGCGAGTAACTGACGCATTCTGGGTGTAGTTCATCGGGTGCTTTGCTCAACTCACAGGAATAAGAACAACAACTTCTAATTATACATTGCCCTTTCCAGCACCTTGGAGCAATTAGCCTTAACTTATAATAATAATATAATCCTTGCATTCGATATGGCACCTGATCAAATCTTTGAGATGTCACAAAGCGCTTTCACAGAATACATTGTGAGTTGTGAGTTGTGAGAAGTGAGTTGACTGATTGTTTTGTGGGTGAATATAATTTATTAATAATAATAATTTTAATAATAATAATCCTTGCATTTTGATATAGTGCTTTTCACGTCTTCTAGACGTCTCAAAGCGCTTCACAGAATATACTATAAAGTGAATTAACTGTATATTTGTGGTTGAAACGTGGCAGCCAATTGCACACAGCAGCGTCCCACAAACGATCGTGGATAGAAATGACCAATTTTTATTTATAGGTTATTTTTGGACAGATTATTATTAGGCGTGTGGAGTAAAGAAACTTGACCAAGGTTTCGCCCTGACCTGCCTGGATTCGAACACAGGTCTCACGTTTGTAAGGCGAATGTTCTAACCACTGAGCTACAGGGACTCCATAAATAAAAGTCCTCTTGCTTTTCCACTCTTGAGGAAAGCTGCAAGCAAGAGTTTTTTCAAAAAAAATGTGATGGACAACCTTGTGTACTTTTTAGGTGCCATCGAAACCATTCTGAGTTGCAGCCAAAGTGCGGAGGAGCTGTTAAAACGCAGGAAGGTTCTGAAAGAAAAGATCTTCCAGTACTTGATCAAGTACAATGTCTCCATTTCGTCATCTTTGGACAAACAGCAACTCATTGACAAGGCTTTATATTACTGGATGGAGCAGAGGTGGAAGAGGACAACCCCCAGCCTCTCGGCCACACTTCACAATCCAACGAAAGTTCAGAAGACAAATCTGATTCAGGGAATGAAGCAGGAATTGGAGGCCACCAAGTGTGGGGCTATCAAGGACATCAAGGAGCAGGCAAGAATAACAGCGGAACAGATGCTTTATCAGGCACAGAATGAAACGAGGAGCCTGCCGAGGATCGAGCTGAGTATTAATATGAATATTTCACAGGTACGGGTATCTTGTTTGCAGTGAAAACCATTGATCGGGGAACCCAGTGTGTTAGTCTGTCTGACGCAAATGGTAGCACTTTCGGCTTGTGAGTCTGTTCTCTGACCTCCTCTCGCCTCACAACAGTACCCGTTGCCTTTGCTCCACCAGGTCTGGTCTCCTCCCTCCGAATCCTCCGCTCCACCATTGGTGGCCGTTCCTTCAGCCACTGCGTCCTGAGACTCTGGAACTCGCGTCCTCACTCCTTCGCCTCGCCCCTCTCCTCTTCCTACTTTCAGGTCTCGACTAAAGACCTTTCTTTTCGAATGCGCTTTCGGTCACCTTCCTCCCCCTCCCCGTGGCTCGGCCTCGGGATCCATTATTGTGAAGTGCTCTGAGTTGCCGTCCGGCGTGGAGTGAGGCCGCTATATAAATCCAAGTTGTTGTTGTCTAAGCTGACGCTCCATTGCAAGGTTAGTGTTGGGGGTGTGGGGGCAGTGGGGTATTGCAATGTCGGAGGTGCCTTCATTAAATCCACTTTCCACCTGTCTGTTCATGCAGATGTTAAAGATCCGTTACCTCTATTTCAAAAAGAGAGAAAGTAGTTTCTCCTGGTGTCCTGGTTATCCTGTTAATTGATGTGACTTGGTGTGAGTGTATTTTGTGGGCGTAACGAAGCAGCCAATTTGAATCCAGCTAATGTCCCTTCAAACAGCCATGGAACGGAGCGAGTGGCCAACTTTAATTGAGGGATTTATTGGCTAGGGGGAGCGGGGAAGACATTTGCTTCTCTCGTTTCGAATAGAATTAGATTCTTACCAGAAGTGTGTCCTGCAATGCGGCATTCCACCCGCCCCACCGCCTGGCCAGAGGTGCCATTGTGCTTTGAACTCACAGCCACAAGCAAAAGACTCTCTGTAACGTGGAGGAGTCAAGCCAGAGCCTGGCTGGTCTGCACTAACACAAGGTACTATTGATGGTTTGGCTACCATGTTTTGCCTCATCGGGCCCTCACCTTGCCCAATATTCCCGGCCATATGAAACGTCAGGCCAGTTTCCTTTCTCCACACGCCTCTGTTTACCTTACAGAAAGCTGGAACCCGATTGCAATTGGCTGCCATGTTTCACCCACAAAAATATACAGTCAACTCTTTTTACAGTACATGCTATGAAGCGCTTTGAGATATCTTGAAGACACGATAAGACACTATATCAAATGAAAGGATTATTATCAGGGAGCCTTTGGGAAGTGCAAACACTAGCACAGGACTAAGACCCTGTGATGTTGAGATATGGTGATCAAATAACTTGTAGCAGCATTTAGAGGTGCACTTTACAGTGGTATACTGTCATATAGCGATTTATCACATCGTACATCTAAAATATATCTCAACTACGTGATAAGTCACTATATGAAATGCAAGAATTATTATTATTTTGTCCTAGCCCCCCCGCCCAGAAAAATAATTCTACAAGTAAGTGCATTTATAATATGCCTCCGCTTTCAACACAAACGCACAAGATATGTTAAAGTGGAGCTCCTGTAGCTCAGTGGTTAGAGCACTTGCCTTACAAACGTGAGACTTGTGTTTTGAATCCAGGCAGGTCAGGAAAAAACCTTGGGCAAGTTTCTTTACTCCTCACACTATTAATAAACCATCCGAAAATAACCGATAATAATAATTGGTCATTTCAATTCACGACCGTTTGTGGGACACTGCAGTACGCAATTGGCTGCCAGGTTTCGCCCACAAATATACAGTCAATTTACTAGACACTATATTCTGTGAAGCGCTTTGACACATAGTCTAGAAGATATAGACTATATCAAATGCAAGGATTAGAGTCTAGAAGATATAGACTATATCAAATGCTATATCAAATGCAAGGATTATTATTATATTATTATATTCCGTGAAGCGCTTTGAGACGTCGTGAGATGTGATAAGGCACTGTATGAAAGGCAAGGATTATTATTATTACTATTAGTGTAACATGAGGTTCACACATTTCTAACGAATGGACCGTTCTCTCTTGTTGAAACGTAGCAGGAGCAGGCTCACAAAGGGCCCTCGGACATCCCCAATTGCCGGGAGTTGAGCGAGGCGTTCAGCGGATGGTTTTTTCAGCTTCTGAATTCGCAAAACCCTGTGTTGGGCCAGCCCCTGGGAGAGTGGGGACCACAGCACTTTTGGGCCGACGCTGTCCTGAACTTTTCCTACAGCACCAACGAGGAAAGGGTTGAAGAGTATAGCGGAGCCGAGATGGTCAGTCAACGCCTGGCGTCCCTGGTCAAGGACGAACAACTGCTCTTCAACCCTAACCTGAGCGGCGACGGGCTGAGGTGCACGAGTTCCCCCCATGGGCTGGTGGCTCTGGCCGTCGCTGGCTCAGTTCACCAGGGTCCCCATTGCCTGGGTATATTCGAGCAGGTTTTTGGACTGATCCGCAATCCTGTTGGCGTTTCAAACTGGAAAATTAAGTTTACCAACCTTCACGTCAAAGCGTTGAGCCACCAGCAAGGCCACACCCAACCTTGTGTGTCCCTGCAGTTGACCACACTGGAGCACTATCTCAATCAGTTGCGTTTTTCCCACAAGTAGTTTTGGAGATCTGCCGCATAGTGGTTACCACACTCTCGTGGAGTGTTCCTGTAGCTCAGTGGTTAGAACACTCGCCTTACAAGTGTGAGACCTGTGTTTTGAATCCAGGCAGGTCAGGGCGAAACTTTGGGCAAGTTTCCTTACTCCACACACACACACACACACCTAATAATAATCCCTCCCAAAAACAAACGCAAAAATAAAATTGGTCATTTTAATCCACAACTATTGTGGGACACTGTTGTGCGCAATTGGCTGGTGCTTTTCGCCCACAAATATATAGTCAATTCACTTTACAGTATATTCTGTGAAGCGCTTTGAGACGTCTAGAAGACGTGAAAACTGCTATATCAAATGCAAAGACTATTATTATTATTATTATTATTATTATAAGCGAAGGGACATGGGTTTGATTCCTGTGTGGGACCAACCAAACCTTAGGCAAGTTTCCTTACTCCACACAATGCTCTTCACCTAGCAGTACATAGGAACCTGGTTGTCAATCCGTTAGTGGATCGCCCTCCAGGGGTAATAATCACTCCCCCCAACACAAAATAATCATTTGTTCCCTCAATCCATGACTGTTTGTGTCACAATTGGCTGCCGTGTTTTGCCTTTTTCACAATGAGAAATGCTTCAAGGTGTAAAAAGTTGAATAAACTCGCCAAATAGTCAGACTGTGAAATGACAGCAAGGATCACGGTGTTCTACGGTGAGTCGTTTGTTCACTATCACTTACAAGTCAGTGACTGAACAAATGGGGAGTGCTTCAGATTTCATGTCTGACTGACTGAGTCTCTGAAATGAAGACAAGTTCTTAACCCACAGAGCCCAAACTCTGAAGGTTAGGATTATCCAGGATGGACCTCTATTATATTAATGCTGCACCATGTAGTATGGTGTATTTGATTACATTTTTTAAAAAAACAACAGAAGGGTAGAAATTCCAGCTTGGTAAACCCCTATAGCTCTATTCACTTACCATTTTAATCCATTCTGAATTCAGCATATTACTTTTTGAAACTGCATTTTCTGTAAGAACCAACAATAAAACGACCTCAAGGCTGTTTATGGGGACATTGCTGTGCGCAACTGGTTGCTTCTTCAACTACAAATGTCGTTCCACTTCACACAGTAAATCCAGTGAAGCAATTTGGGACATCCTCCCGACACGCTATATCAAATGCAAGGGTTATTATCTATTATTATTATTATTATTGCAAGGCTGAGGTTAAGAAATTGCCAAATTTTGGATGGGATGAAATACTACCAAAAATGTATCAGTCCAGAGTTGGGTGAAATTTCTTTCCTGTACCATCTCCTCGCTTGTTTTCACAGCAACTGTACGGAACTCAAGATTTGCCAGGAACGTCGGATGGAAATAATTCTACTTCTGTTGCGAAGATTTCTGTTATTTTATCGCTTATTTTACCTGGGTGTGAATCACGTCTCACACGACCCAAGCGATGAGCAAGACAAACTCAACTGGGATTCCAGGAACAAATCAAGACACACGAAGCTTGAGACTTAAATGATAAATGGCATTAATATTAGCGTGGTGCCTTTTGCAACTCAAACACAGGTAATAAACAATAAACTCCTGAAAACCGGTCGCTCAGAGCAAGAAGGGTTATCCTGTAGCTCAGTGGTTAGTGTACTCGCCTTACAAGCATGAGACCTATGTTCGAATCCAGGCAGGTCAGGGCGAAACCGTGGGCAAGTTTGCTTACTCCACACGCCTGATAATAATCCGTCCACAAAAAAACCACAATAATAAAAATTGGTCATTTCAAGCAGTGTCCCCACGACTGTTTGTGGGGACACTGCTGTACGCAATTGGCTGCCGCATTTTGCCCACAAATATACAGTCAATTCACTTTACAGTATATTCTGTGAAGCGCTTTGAGACATCGATAAGGTGTGAAAAGCGCTATATCAAATGCAAGGATTATTATTATCCGGAGCAGCGAGTCAGGTATAGTATAAATACATAAACAAATGTATCCGAGATATTGACCTAAGTGGTAATGACAAGTTAAGGCACTGTTGACTTATCAGGAGTTAACTGTAGTTTACATGAAGAACTAGTGACTATACTCTCGGGGATGTGATAATGTGGAGGGTCTTAAGGTTTGAAGTGCATTGGGACTGACATATAGTTTTGTTTTACTGTTGTTGCCTATGAATCACTGGAGTGTTTTTTTAATCATCATTCAATTCACTTTACAGTATAATCTGCTAAACGTTTTGAGACGTCGAGGAGATGTGAAAAGACGCTATATAGAATGCAAGGATTATTCTTATCTTTTGTTTGTGGAAACTGGCTGTGCTATGAAACAATGATAGATTTATTCTGTAATATTAGTAGTGACCACTGGGAGTCAGTAAAAGCACATGGAAGACATCAATAGTTGTTGGCAGAGAGGCACTCCTGGATTCCAATTCAAGAAAATATAACCAACGGTAGATATATTATTGATTTGTAGGAAGTTTTCATTTATTTTTCACACAACTTATTTGTAAGCCATCAAATCTGCACTGGCACAAACTTCTCGTTCGTTCCACGACACGTATAAAGGAGTCTCAAAGATTAATCTGCTGCCAACGGATTAGGTGCTTTCAATGGAGGCAGGTTCCCAAGACATGAACAGACACAGCCATGGAGCGAGTGACCAATTTTATATGGTGGGGGGTGGGATTGTAGGCTGGGACACCAAGAAAGAGAGAAATTCCCTGCTCTTTTTGAGTAGTGCCATTGAATCTTATAATAATAATAAATTATAATAATACTTGCATTTGATATAGCGCTTTGCATGTCTTCTAGACGTTTCAAAGTGCTTCACAGAATATACTGTTAAGTGAATTGACTGTATATTTGTGGGCGGGAGGCCAATTGCGCACAACAGCGTCCCCACAAACAGTCTTGGATTGAAATGTTCAATTTTTTTAATGTGTTTTTTGTTGGATTATTCAATCAATCAAATCAAAATTACATTATATAGTGCCATCCATGTCGGGAGGACTTCCCAAATCGCTGAACAGTCAGAGCAGGAGGGTGAGTGGCGGGGCAGGGGGAAGGAGAGATGAAAATTGACTGTATATTCGTGGCAGACAAATTGCGCCCAACAGTGTCCCACAAACAGTCGCGGAAGTAGGGCCAGGGGAGAAAGGGGGAAAAGAGGGTAAGGGGGGAGAGGGAGGGAAAGGTGGGGGGTGGGGTAAAATCAGGGAGAGAAAGGGGTGTAAGGGGGAAGAGGGAGGGAAAGGTGGGCGGGGGGGTTAGCTTCAGGGAGAAATATTAATAGGCTTATGTCTGTGGGAATAGGAAACTTGCCCAAGGTTTCGCCCTGACCTACCTGGATTCAATACAGGTTTCACGCTTGTAATGCGAGTGCTCTAACCACTGAGCTACAGTGCTGAGAAGTGCTGTGAGAAGCACATCTCACAGAGAAAGAAGCGTGTGCACAGAGTAAGGGAGGGAGAGCTGGGAAGACCACAGTGGGAATCATCCTTGCATTTGGTACAGCGCGTTTCACATCGGGAGGACGTCTCAAAGCGGTTTGCGGGAACATGTTGAGAATTTCAGTGAGTGCGTGCGTCGTGGGGCAGTCACAGTGAAGATGATGTGTTGGCTGGGTGTTGGCAGCCTTGATTAGCGCATGATTCTCTATACAGCTTAACGTTCCACCCGGCAATTTTTCGAAGAACAATCCAAGCTGCTTATTATTGCTTCAAGCTGTACAAACAAAAGCATAGCTGGGGAGTCAATGCACAAGGTGCGGTTTGTCACTCGCCATTTTGCAGATGGATTTGCCAGCGGGTCTCTCCTGTTTGTGTTTTTCGAGAAAGGCTTGTACGACAGATGTGGTGTTTTGTTTTCAGAAGGGTTCAGGGGGTGATCGGGGAAGGGATGAGGGGGCGGTAAATTTAGAACAACAAAATAATGATAAAATAATAATAATCCTTACATTTGATGCAACGCTTTTCACATCTTATCGACATCTCAAAGCGCTTCACAGAATATACTGTCAAGTGAATTGACTGTCTGTTTGTGGGCGAAAAGTGGCAGCCAATTGCGCACAGCAGTGTCCCCGCAAACAGTCGTGGATTGAACTGACCAATTTATTATTGGGTTTTTTTGAGGGATTATTCTTAGGTGTGTGTGTGTGGTGTAAGGAAACTTGCCCAAGGTTTCACTTTGACCTGCCTGGATTCGAACACAGGTCTCCTGCTTGTAAGGCAAGTGCTCTAACCACTGAGCTACAGAGGCTCCAGGATGATGGAAGAAGAACTGAATGGACCTCGGTCTTCTTATCAGAAATTATAGACTGTAGCTGAGATGTCACTGTGACCGGTCTTGCCAAGCCTGTTGCCTGTTTTTACCTGATCTCCTGAGCGATACTCTCTGACTAAAGTTTCCCAGCAAATCGTGCACTGGTTTCAGATGCAAACCAGCAGTGAAATAACATCATCAGCAGGTGGGAAGAGTGAAATGCTGCCAGCCTTCTCTGCTCTTCATTGCATCTCACAAGAGGACCCAGGTTCAATTCCTGGGCGAGGCAAAACCTCAGGCAAGTTTCCTTACTACACACACCTCTGCTTACAAGGCAGTAAGTCAGAACCAGGTTGTTAGTTTAATTGGAGGATCGCTTTCTGGGGGTTATAATCCCCCACCGCCCAAAACAAAATTGTTCACTCAATCCACGACTGTTTGTGATTGGCTGCCGTGTTTTTCCCGTGAGTTATAGTTATTCCACTTTACAGTAAATCCCGTTCAGTGCTTCGAGACATCTCGAAAACGTGTATAAAAATGCAAGGATTAGTATTATTATTAATCCTCACATTTCACACAGCGTCCCATCACTGATGGAGACGGCGTCTCTGTAAAGTCCGGCCACTGTGTATTTTGTAGACCAACGCGACAGACAATTTACACACAGCAATGCCCCACAAACATCCGCAAAGTGAACCATTAATTTTTTTCTGCTGCTGGCAGATGGGTGGGAGTGAGTGTGAAATTGTTGGCCAAGATAGCAGGAGAAACTCCCCCTTCTCCTGTCCGAGTGTTATGGAATCTTTAACTTTCAACCTGAGCAAGGCAGACTGTGAGTTCGAAGCCTAGGCATGGGCACTCGTTCCCCACAAACCTCTGACCTAGAGGAGAGAGAGAGAGAGAGAGAGAGAGAGAGAGCCCTGCTGACTGAGCCGTGCGGACACCCTGACATATTTCTGTTCCTGGCACCCTGTTCTGTCAATGCTCTGAGGTGTTGCTGGAATGTAACAGGAACCGATTCTCCAACTGGAATGTTTATGAGAAGGGTAATGGAACCTCCTGGGCTCGGTTTCCACTGAGCAGTTCAGCCTCTAGTCAATTCCCCGCTAAACCCACAGCGTGGATGGGCTTTGAGAGGCTCCCATATTGCGTTCAGAAATCCACTCCCACGTCCGGCCCCGAAGCGGTTCAGAGAGTTTAGTAAAAAAAAAAACGCACAGAAACGCGGGTCAGCTTGCCTCGGCGGTAGCGCTCTGGCCTCTGAGGCAGAAGGTTCTGGGTTCACATCCAATCGATTGTAGGGTCTTCAACTCACATAATAATAATAATCCTTGCATTTGATATTAGCGCTTTTCACATCTTTTCGACGTCTCAAAGCGCTTCACAGAATATACTGTAAAGTGAATTGACAGTTATCGAAGTGCTCTGAGACGCCGTCCGGCGTGGAGGGCGCTATATAAGTCTAAGTTGATGCTGTTGTATATTTGAGGGCGAAATGCGGCAGCCAATTGCGCATAGCAGGGTCCCCGCAAACAGTCGTGGATTGAAATGATCAATTTTATTATTGTGTTTTTTTTTGAGAGATTATTATTAGACGTGTGTGTGTGGAGTAAGGAAACTTGCCCAAGGTTTCACCCTGACCTGCGTGGATTCGAACACAGATCTTACACTTGTAAGGCGAGCGCTCTAACCACTGAGCTACAGGACTCCATAATCTAAGATGATACCCCATTCCAGTGCCGGTGGAGTGGGGGGTGCTGGGTGGGGGAGATTAAAGTCAAACTGAGGTCGTGTCTGCCTTTTCAGCTAGATGTTAAAAGATCCTATAGCACTGTTCAAAAAGAGAAGGGAGTCTCTCCCAGGTCCTGGCCAACAATCCCTAAAATAAAATCACAAGTCACTTACTTCATGGCTGTTTGTGGGACGTTGCTGTTTGGACCTGTGCTGCTGTGTTTCTGTATGTGACACAGCCACTCCACTTGACAGTAAAATCCTAAGTAAAATCCTTCCGAATGGAAGGATTATTATTATTATCATTATTAAATTGGCCGGAGTGAAAATTATGTCTGTGTTTTTCAAGCTCAACCAAAATAAATATGTTTAAATTGATTACATTTTGAAACATCTTCGGTCAAAGCTATACATATATAACACATGTTGGTACATGCAGCTCATCCTTAATAACATTAAAAGAAAATTTAGTAATGTTACAACATTGTAAAGTCAGCTTCCTCCGATTGCCCTGTAGGTAAACTCACCCACCATGACAGAGGTGGGCTATGCAGGCTGCAAGGACGTAAAATAAAAGAAATAAATCCTTGCATCTGATACAGCCCCTTTCCTGTCGGGAGCTCGTCTCAAAGCGTTTCACAGAACGTACTGTAAAGTGAAACGCGGCAGCCAATTGTACACGGCAGCGTCCCCACAAACAGTCGTGGATTGAAAATGACCAATTTTATTATTGTGGTTTATTTTTTGGAGGGATTATTATCAGGTGTGTGTGTGTGTGTGGAGTAAGGAACCTTGCCCAAGGTTTCACTCTGACCTGCCTGGATTCGAACACAGGTCCCACGCTGAGCGGGGCACGTTTTGGGGAGCAGTGTTCGGGAGCGGTGATGGGGATAGAGAGAGTCCCATTTCCTCCTTTGAAACAACCCTGTATAAAAAGGACCAACGCCAAGAACGTTGGGCTGAGGCCTCCCCGACTGTTCTCCATTACTACACAATGTCATGGCAGAGGCTATCAACAGTGCAACGCTCCGACTGGCAATGGAAATAAATCCGGAGGAGCAATTCCTGATGTTCCTTCCACCGCTTCAAGCTGTGCAAACAGAACGGGCGTGCGACTGGAAACGTAAAGCTAAGTTTACCCGAGGTCTGTACAACAGACCCAAATCAAGCGTTTGGTGGTCTGAACCTCAAATACACTTCAAAGGCCCGTGTTTGGTTGATGGTTCGCGTGTGTATCTACGCTGGTGAATGTTGTGTGCGATCAAACGGATAGCCTGTTTGTACCCAGCTTTGGTAAAATAAATATACCTGACATTTGAAATGGTGACTTGATGTCTCAAAGCGCTTCACAGTGGACAGTATATTTACTGCTAAGTGAATTGACCGTATATTTTGTGGGCAAAACACAGCAGAATTGCGCACAGCAATGTCCAACAAACAGTCCAACCAATCTTTTAAAAATTCACTTATTACTCCAGGCAAAGTGATCTGCCAATTGACTAACAACTGGGGTCCTACTTACTGCTAGGTATGCAGAGGTGTGTGGAGTAAGGAAACTTGCTTAAGGTTTCGTCCTGCTGGGAATTGAACCCAAGTCTCTCATTTGTGAGCCGAGTGCTCTAACCACTGAACTACATGATTCCACAATATTGGAATGCCAAGTGGAGTCCTGTAACTCAGTGGTTAGAGCACTCACCTTACAAGTGAGAGACCTTAGTTTGATTCCGGGCATGGCAAAACCTTGGGCAACTTTCCTTATTCTTCGTACACAGATGATAATAATCCTTCAAGAAAAAAAAAATTGTCACTTGAATCCATGACTGTTTGTGAAACTGCTGTGTGAAATTGGCTGCCATGCTTTGTCCACAAATATATAGTCAATTCACTTTAGAGTATAATCTGTCAAGCGCTTTGAGACTTCTAGAAGACGTGAAAAGTGCTATATCAAATGCAAGGATTAGTATTATTACTATTAAAGTGCGCAACCCCAAATCCCTGTTACTTTCTGCTTGAGGAATTGTACCAAACAGGAGATCATCTATCAAACAAGGCTCTCTGCTGGTGGCTTACGTACCACACAGGTCTCTCTCTCTCACTGCACACACACACACACACAGGTCTCTCACTACACACACACCACACACAGTCAGGTCTAACCTCTCACTACCCACACACACCCCCACACAGCTCTCCCCTCCCCCGCTGCACTCGTCTCACTACACGCACACACACGCACACACACGCGCTGGTCTCTCCCTCTCTCACTACACACAAACACATACTCCACATACCCCACACATCCATGTGCACACTCACCCACACACACACACATAAACACAAACACACATATCTGAACAACTCTATTAATCTAGGTTCTATCACCCTTATTGACCATCCATTGCCAGCAAGGGTGGTAGAGGCAAGATGGTGGCATTGATTCCTAAATTTCTTTTCCATCAGCCCCTAAAATATTCTCTTCAAGACTGAATAATACTAATGATCCTTGCATATGATATCGTGCCTTTCAGGTCGGGCAGATAACTCCAAGCACCTCACATGATTTACTATAAAATATAGTGACTGCGTGTTTTCTAGGCGAACCCCGGTTTATCCAGCCATTGCTCATAGCTCACCCTTCTCACACCAGCCTCCCTGATCCTCTGTGCATTTGATACAGCCCCTCATCACGTCTCGAAAATGTGCAATCATTTTTTTGCGCAAATTCGTAATCGATCAAAAAAAATTGGTCACTCAATCCGCGACCATCCATGGCGCCCTGCTGAGGGAAGCAATCGGAAGCAGTGTTTTGCCCGCAAAGTTCCCACTTATATTCCATGAAGCTCTTTGAGGTATCTCGGCGACTTGATAAGACTATATCAAATGTATTATTATTAAATTCAGGAAGAGTAGAGGTGGCAGACTGGCGGCTGGGTGGGTGGACGGGTGGTTGGGATGTGGGGGAGTGGTGTGGGAGGAAATTCAAACTCAATGAAAATTAAATTGTTTACGGTATATTTGCAGAGAAGGCTTATCCGTACAGTTCTGCTCAGCGAGCGCAGCCAGCCCATGTGAGGGATGCAGTGCTGCACAGTGGAATCTGTAGCAACGCAGTGAATGGCTTGATCCTTTCTGTTTTAGTGGCCTTTGTGTTTGCTTAGGGTAATGGGACATCTGCTATCTGCACAAACTCAGCTGTGCTGCCACACAGCCCCGCAGTTGACTACCATCTTAATTTGTATTAATTGGAAAGGGCTCAGTGAGAGTGTACCGCGCTGATTGTTCCTCGTCTATTTACATTTCTGCAACTTCTGTTTCGAATGTGTGTTCACATGTGGTTTCGGTGAGCTTTGCCAGCGCTCCCCAGGGTCCTCCCCCCCCCCCACCACCACCAGCCTCCGCAAATTCCTAGCAGCCTGCAGCTGTATCCTGTGCATGTAAATAACCCCGGCATTGCGGGTACAGCGGCGTGGGTCTGCAGTCGGGACGTGGACAGTTGGCACAGTGAACACCACTCAGACCTTGTGGGGGCAGCGAGGGGTTTGGCGGTGGGGTGTGTGTGGGGGGGTGCAATAGAGCAGTCAGGATTTCATCGAACATGCACACGTAAAGCTTGGAAACCCCATAGATCTCCTCTATCACTTGCTAGAGCCTGGCTCACTTGGCAACACTCTAGGAGTCAGAAGTTTGCAGGTCCAAGACCCTACGTTGGGACTTCCAGCTCCTATAGTTGAGGCTGACATTCCAGTGCAGTGCTGGAGATTGTTGGAGCAATTGCTGGAGGTGCCACCAGATGAGAGGTGAGACCAAGCTTGTGACTGCCTGTTCAGATGAATGTTAAAGATTCCCACGGCCCCATTGGAATAGAGAAGAAGATTTTCTCCTAGTGTCCTGGCCAACGATTGCCCAGGCACATTCCAATGGCTTGGGGACCCCAGAGTGTGCATTGGGATACTGCTAAAACTATAGTTCATCGTTGGTATCACTCGCACTGCTGTCCAGCTAGCACCACCCTACCCAATAGAGATATGACTTATGCAGTTAATAACAGATGAGCGAGAAGAATCCCTATTACCAGTGACTGGTCTGCCCTTCCAAGTCTTGTTGATGAGCCAGGCTGGCTGGGCTATCATTGGCAGTGCCCTGGATGATGAGAGATGTGAAGTAAAGGGGTGTGGCCAGGTCAGTAAGGTTCAAGAAGGTCACAGAGGTAGGGATGGGGCAAGAATGTGGAGGTTAATAGTAGAATAATAATCCCATCTGAAAAAAACAATAATAAAATTGGTCCTTTTCAATCCACGACTGTTTGTGGGGACGCTGCTATGCGCAAAACGCTGCCTCATTTCACCCACAAATATACACTCAATTCACTTGATGGTGTATTCTGCGAAGCGCTTTGAGACACAGTCTAGAAGACATGAAAAGGTCTATATCAAACGCATATTATTTATTATAATTGCTGCCAGCAATACACAGGCAGGAGGTTTTACTGCATTCAAGGGTAGGTTCTTACAAGACCAGGTGTGGGACAATGGAACTATCAAACTTAGCAGCTGATATTAAGTAAGTAATCCTTAAGTTTATGTAGTTCTTTCCACGTCTTATCGACGTCCCAAAGTGCTTCACAGAGTTTGGGGAAGGAAAGTAGGAAAATTAACTGTATATTTGTGGGCGATTGTATCCTATCGATGGAGGGACGGGCGGTTGTTGGTAGGCAACCAAACAGGGAAGTCGGGGAGTCAGGGTGTAATCGTTAACAAGACATGGTCGAGCCAAATCAGGTGTTTGCCATGAGGCCAATTAGGTGGTGAAGCCGGGTCAGACGGTGAAGAGCTCATCAGAGGTGAAGCCGGGTGTGGCATCTCTCTCACTGAAAGAAGGACCGTGTGGTCAGGATGTGGAAGGCACATTGTGAGTTGAATCGAGTGGCACAGAATTTGCTGGTCGTGGTAAGACAGTGATAGCCTTGGCCATGGGCACAGTGTAGTCCGTAGTTAACTAGCTGTTAGTTTCATCTTCATGTTGCTCTTTATCTCCTGTCTGATGTGATGCTGTGTTTTATCTGCCTGAACTTGCTCCTGGGTAAGTGTGCACCGAGCTGCTATGAGCTTTACGTGAGATGATGATGATTTGTTGTAAGAAAGCTCACCTTGTTTAATGTGTAACATGGCTGCCAGCTTCCTAATCTCTGTGCTGAACTATGCTCAGACTGCTCTATGAATGAAGGTGAATTATGTTCTCTGTTTTGTGCCTGTGTGGTGTATTTCCGTTTTGGTGTCTGGTTCATGAAGAAAAGCACTGTTAACGTAATTTATTTTGTTAATGATGATGATAATAATCCTTTCATTTGATATTGTGCTTTATCACATCATCTGAAAGCCTTTCATAGGATTTACTACAAAGTATAGCAACTGTAGATGAATGCAGCAGCCAATTTATGCACAACAATGCCCCAAAACAGCCATAAATTTAGAAGCAGAAATTGAATGATCAATTTATCTGGAGAACTGTTGGCGAGGACACCAGGAGAAACTCCTTTCTCTTTTTGACAAGAGTCCTGTCTTTAACATCCTGGTAGGCACCTGATCTTCAGGGCAGCACATCTTGATAATAATAAATAATAATCCTTGCATTTGAGTCCTATACCTTAGGGGTTAGAGCACTCACTTTGCAAGCTGAGTTCAATTCCCAGCTGGGCAAAACCCTGGGCAGGTTTCCTTACTGCACACGCCTGATAATAATCTCTTCCAAAAAAATTGAAACAATAAATTTCTAATTTCAAATTCTGACTGTTTGTGGGACACTGCTGCGCACAATTGGCTGCCGTGTTTCGTCCACAAATGTACAGTCAATTCGCTTCATAGCATATTCTGTGAAGCGCTTTGGCACATCTAGACGACGTGAAAAGCGCTATATCAAATGCGAGGATTATCAATATTATTTGATATAGTGTCTTTTCACGTCTTCAAGACATCTCAAAGCGCTTCCCAGAATATACTGTGAAGTGAATGGACTGTATATTTTGGGGGTGATGAGACAACACTAGCCTAGTCCCTCACTGAGTAATTGGTTTTGATGGTAGAACACTTGCCTAAGACCTAGCAACTTTGTACAGTGTTGTTGTCTGTGAAACACACACCTAAACTTAACAATGTTGTATTACTGTCGTAAGATTGTAGCGAATGAAATCTGCTAATTGTATTTCATCGCTCCAGAACACCCACACCACCACACATTGCAGCATCAAGCTGCTTTTATAATGAGTCCCAGTGTCCTGGCCTTACCCACCCTTACTGATTAACTGCTTCATTTAGTAATTACCCTCTATATATAATATATACAGTAAAAGCCTGTTTATCCGGCACCCTCGGGACTGGCCAATGCCGGTTAAAGCGCGTGAGGATATTCGGCTGAAAACACCAAGTTTTTTTTAAAAATAACGCATTTTCCCGGATAAATTCTGGTCAATCGAATGCGGACCTTTTTCGGAAGTTACGGTTGATCGGGTGCCGGATAAACGGGCTTTTAGTATATATTAAAAATATTCTGTTAACTATTCTGAAATTACCCTTTACAACACCAAACCTATATCCTCTTGTGCTATTTTCTTGGGGCATCCTAAAGTATTGATGAGGGTTTACTTTTTTGAATCCCAATGAACCTTTTATACACTTTGCACCTGTAAAACACTCACTTAAACGCAACCGCCTGAGAAATATTCCCTGGAACTTAGCTTGTAACATTTACAGATTTATACCTGCGTCAATGAAAGGCGAGCTATTTTTAGCTATTGTGCATGATCACAATCCCATTCACCCTGGGAACTAATATGTGAGGGTCACAGCATTCAAATCCTGATCTCCAATCCTTTCTTTGTTCTTGTCTGTCCGCTGCTTTTGTCCATAAGTGGGGCCAAAGTCTGGTTTAGCTCGGGTCAGCTGCGTAAATTTGATGTGAAATGAAACGGGCTGAAAAAATGTGTTAGCAAAGCCCTTCTCTTCCTGAGAGAGAGAGAGAGAGAGAGAGAGACACACACACACACCAGAAGCTTCTCAGAAGTTAAGTCTGTGGGTGCTTATTGTGGATCCAAATGGCAGCCATTTCAAAACCGTTTCTTCTCACGCACAGAACCACAGTTATTGCACTTTACAGCACATCCTGTGAAGCGCTTTGAGACGTCCTCCCGATGTGAAAGGCGCTCTTCAATGTAAGGATTATTAGTTTATAAATTTAAACACGTGAATTTGTTTTTTAAAAAAGTCAATATAATAAAGTGAATCCAAGCAGTGTCTCGTTCTAGTAATAATCCTTACATTTGACATATAGCGCTCAATCAACAACAATAGCAACAAAATTATACTTGTATAGTGCCTTTGACATCAGGAGGACGTCCTCCCAGCCTTGGGATGTCCAACGCTAATCATGTTGTTGAGGCCTCTCAAAGAACTTCACTGAATATACTGTAATGTTAATTGACTGTATTCTGTGGGTGAAGGGTGTCTCACTTTGGACGCTACTCTGCAGTGGGAACGATAGACTGAAGTTGCGTTGCGTGGGCGGGAGATCGTGTCGGTTTGATGTACAAATGTATATTCCTAACCAAAGGGAATTCTGTTTCGAAAGACTGCGATTGATCTCTTGCCCAGCCCCCTCACCCCACCACCCATCCCATCCCTCATTGTTGGTGATGGTGTACATCATACAAAGTTTTTCTCTTACAAAAAATATGTATATTTCAGTGGGACCCTCTCCTGTAACAAAGCTTCTTTGAGTCAGGCTTTTTGGGGGTTTTTCCAGGTCACAAAGAGTGTAGATATATAAATCGAATCTTTGACAAGGTACAGCATTGCTGGCTGGCTGGCTAGCCTCTTGTGACATATATCTGTGGGGCTGTTGAACTGAATATGTGGCTTCCTCAGTGGACACCAACGTTGGTTATGATTAATCATCTTCTTATTGCAACACTTACCAGGAAGTCGCTAGGAGAAGGCAGACTTCACCCCCCCACCCCCCCCCCCCCCCCCACCCCCCCACTCCCCCAACTCTGGTTCTCGTCTCTATGAATGGCTTTGCTGGACGTGGCCTCCTTCGTTCCTTTCGTTAAGAAAACACCCGTCACAGACAGAGTGGTGACTTTTCATGTGAATGTCAAGCAGTGTGACCTATTAACTCCGGGCTGATGCAGATAGATGCCCATCAGTGGGGCTGTTGAATGGTGCATTATCTTCAACACAGAGAGAAAAAACCCAAACCTTTCAAGTCAGTGATTCTGTGGTGAAAAATGGTCCGACATGCTAGCCCGGATGGTGACCAACTCTTGGTAGCCTCACCTTGAAGTCAGAATTTGTAGCTTTAAGCCCTACATTTTGCTCAAACAATTATACAGTAAAATATACTTGACAGTATATTCTGTGAAGCTCTTTAAGACATGTGATAAGGCGCTATATCAATTGTAAGAATCATTATTATTACATCAGGACTTTGAGTTAATATATTCTAAGATCAAAATATTCAGCTGCAGGATATTTGTGCTCATCAAGGCCTTGATGTTCGTCAAACAAGCTGACAGGATCTCAGTGGACTGAGAGCTGCTGCTGGAGGAGAATAAGTTGATTTGGGTGCCATCCACATTCATAGAGAAGTTTTGGAGTTGTTTTCGCTTTGAGAATGAACTGTGAGTAGAGAGCAATTTGGACTAGAGAAAGGGAGCGGAGTAGGTGTGAAGATGCTGCTTGAGCCATGGTTGATGGTGAACCGTGAGGCCAGTTTTGTACCACCTGCGCTTGAGCAATCGGGTTTGGGATTTGAGGGAGGGGAGGTGACTATTCTAGAGGTGGGAGAGGATAGACTTGGAGATGGACCTGGATTTCTGGGGGATGAGGGAATGGAGGATTGAGGAGAGGTAATTATTTAGCAGCTTTGATGTCTGCATTTGGATTACTGCGAGTGGCCAGAGGGAGAGAAGGTCCAACGATGAGATTGTGTATGTGTGGAAAATTAGGAGGTGGGGTGGAGCTTTTTCCATTGGTGGAAAATAATGGTGGATGGCTTGGAGGAGGGGAGAGTGATACTAGAGGAGAGGTAGATTAGGAAGTGGTCTGAGATAGCATTGTCTGTGATGATCAGAGATATCAAGACCATGCCTGTTGGCAATGTTGAAGGGGTAGCCATGGTTGTTGGGGTAGGGAGTTTACTTGGAGGGTGAGGTTCAACAACAACAGCACTAATCAGTCTGGTTGGGACCCGAGTGGGAGGTGGGTGGGAGGGTAGGGGAAAGGGGAAGGAGAGTGGAAGAGGGGGGAAGAGTTAGTGGGGCAGCCAGAGGTGCGGTTGAAGAGGAAGGTCTTGAGTCCGGCCTTGAAGGAGGAAAGGGAAGAAGCGAGGCGGAGGGGCTGCGGGATGGAGTTCCACAGTGTGGGAGCAGAGAGGCTGAAAGCCCAGCCACCGATGGTTGGGCGGTTCGGGTGGTGGACGCGGAGCAGGCCTGAGTCTGCTGAACGGAGGGTGTGGGCAGGCTGGTAGGGAGACAGTAGGTCAGAGAGATAGGCGGGTGCAAGGCCATGAATGGCCTTGAAAGTGAGGACGAGGATCTTGAATTCAATCCTCTGGGTGACGGGGAGCCAGTGGAGACGGGCGAGGGTGGGAGTGATGTGGTTCAGAGTGAAGAGGAAAACGGAGGCATCAGAGGAGATGGGGCAGGGGAATTGAAATTAAGGTTGGAATTGGACATTCTAACAAGGTGTTTCACACAGAGTGGAGAGCGGAGACATCAGTGAGAAAGGAGCCAAAAGGTTTTGGGGGGTGGATTTTGAATGAGAAGGGGGGAGGGGTTGTAGAGGGTGAGGGCTGCTATTGTTTTAAACCAAGTCTCCATGATTGAGACTGCAACACAATCGCTGGATCTCAGAGTTTTGAACTCATTTAAACAACTGTCAATACTAGTGCAAAGCTCTTAATGATCGTGGGAACTATGGGGTTAAAAACGCGCAGTTTCTTAACCTGTTCATTGTTAGTTGGCACAAGGACCGTGTTAAACACTGCAGAGTTTGCCCCTACCTCTCAGATGATTGTCAATGGGATTGTTACCTGTTGGCAATTAACTGAACAATAATGTTTAATCGTATTCCTTGCATTTGTCATAACATCTCAAGGTGCTGCACAGAGGTCTCACTGAAGGGTAGGGACCGTGTTACTTGTAAAGTGAACACAGCAGCTAATTTGTGCCCAGCAGCGTCCCACAAATAGACATGACGTGGAGGAACAGTCTGTTACCTGGGAGAATGTTGACCAGGATATTGGGAGAAACGCCCTTTTCTGTTGCTTTTTTTTTAAAAAAAGCCACAGGATTTTAACAACTACAACAAAGAACAAAATTACACTTATACGGTGCCTTTCACATCAGGAGGACGTCCTGAGGTGCTTAACGTCCACCTGAACAGGCAGACGGGGTTTTGGTTGAGCATTTTATCTGAAGGATTAAACCAATCTGGTCACCTTGTCACCTCCGGTGATATATACAGCTCCCTCCCAGCCCCCAACACTGCATTGGAGTGTCAGCTTACCCAACATGATGCTTGAACCCACAACTCTCTGCCTCAGAGGTAAGAGTGCGACTAACTGAACCGGGCTGACACCACTCCGTTTGACACTCTCTGGCTAATGACAGACCGAGGACTGTTGTTTGTTAGAGGTCAGTCAACGTGAGTTGGGCTTTGGGATTGATTCATTCAGAAACCTATATTATTCTCTTCAAACTTTTAACTGGTTAATATGCAGCAATCTCAGCTGTGCCACCCATTATTCCAACAGAGCGATATTTGTCAATTTTATTTTCTCTCCTCTCACTCCCTCGCCCTTTCTGTCTGTCTCCCTTTGAGATCCATTGCAAAATTAGTGGCAATTAAGTTCACATTCAAGGCTACAAATCTTTGTCTAGTGAGACCCGAGTTACAGCTCCCTGATCCCGTCCCCCTGTCTGACCCCCATTTCACTGGTAGCCCCCTTCGTTGTCAAGCTTTTAGCAACTGTCAGAGAGAGGAAACCTTTGTTTCCTGTGTCTGAGCTGTGCTCAACCTCAGGTCCCAGAGGCTGAGGAGAACAGTTCTCACACTGCACCATTCGTTCCTCCAAATCAAACCCTGTATTAAATCATTCATTCCCAGGTTTACACACAAACCCAACTATGTTTCCTTCAAGATAAGTTTTGATTGAGTAAATGCGAGGAGAGATTATTTCCACCGGCCGATGAGTTACAAACTATCGGGGCATAGATTGACGATTACCCTGCACAAATAGAGAGAGAGAGAGGTTGGAAGATTTGATAAGAGTCGTGTAGCTCAGTGTTTAGAGCACTTGCCTTGCAAGCGAGAGACTGGGTTTGATTCCAGGCAGGGAGATTCCCAGTTGGGATTGAAATAACCCAAATTATTATCTCTTTATTTGATTTTTTTTTAAATGGATTATTTGCCCTCAGAAAAGAGTTTAAAAATACTCCAGAACCTACTGCATCCAAGAGCCGAAATCCTTGTTAAGATCGTTGACTAGTGGGGGTCTGAAAGAGTCAAGGGAGAGAGGTGGGGCTGAGGAAGCCTGGAATAGATTTTAGCCGACATGAGCTGTGCTCAATCAAACACTGGGAAGCTTCAACTCTTTCATTCTCAAGTGAGATGCTGACTTGAGAGCTGACGATAGCACAGCACTATTAGGTTCAGGCCGAAAGGTCAAGCAAGTGGATGCAACAGCAATGCGTCACCTCGACGGGTCACAGGAGTATCTAGTGCAAACAGAACAGCAGCACGGGCTGTACAGTGAAGCGCGCTCCATCTTAATATTCTGGTTTGAAACAGATTCAAAACGCCTAATAATAATACGCCCCAGAAAAAAACACAAGAATAAAAATTGGTCATTTCAATCTACAACTGTATGTGGGGACACTGCTGTGTGCAATTGGCTGCTGTGGTTTCGCCGACAAATATAGTCAATTCACTTTACAGTATATTCTGTGAAGCGCTTTGAGACGTCAATAAGATGTGAAAAAGCACTATATCAAATTCAAGGATTATTATTTTGTGTTTTTTTTAACTGCTGTCCAATGTAAAATGATGCAAAATCAATTGGGTGCACATCTCGTGCAGATCTGGGAGCCACGATACTCTTAACATGGCCATTGAATGAGCAGAAAGTGCAATGAATCATAATAATAAGCCTATAACATGATGCAGGGCCTATAATGTTGACATCTTAAAGCCCCTTGATGGGTGTTTGCTGTGGAATGCAGTGATTGTTGGTATGGTAGGCAAACGTAACACCAACAAAAAGAACAACAGCTTGTATTTTGATATAATAATCCTTGCACTTGAGATAGTGCTTTTCACTGTCTCGACTGTGACTCAAAGCCTTTCACAGAATACACTGTAAAGTGAATTGACTGTCTACTTGTGGGCGAAACGTGGCAGCCAATTGTGCACAGCTGCGTCCCCACAAACGGTTGTGGATTGAAATGACCAATTATATATATATTTTTTTTGGAGGGATTATTAGGTGTGTATGTGAAGTAAGGAAACTTGCCCAAGGTTTCATCCTGACCTGCCTGGATTCGAACACGGGTCTCACACTGGTAAGGCGAGTGCTCTAACCACTGAGCTACAGGACTCTGTTAGTGCCTTTCACGTAGGATAACATCTTGAACAGGATGCTCATCTTCTCAGAACTGATCTACACATATCTGCTTCACGCAAAAATGTCTGCAATCTACTTTTTTTTGGGTGTGTGTATGTGTATATACAATATACACATATTTGCATGGATGTACACAGTTTTTCTCCTGTTCTAATGGTGTGTGCTCCATAACCCTACACTCTTTAATCCAACAGAATATTAACAGAATAAAGTAGAATGCTTGATAGGTAGAACACTGATAATAATCCTTGTGTTTGTTGTAGCATCTCATCACATCACTGAGGCATCTCAAAGCGCTTCATGGGATATCTTGTGAAGTGGATCTGCAGTGCATTTTGTGTGCAAAATGCTTCTTACAGAGTGAAGAATTCTCCAAGATCGGAGGGGTTTAAAAGGTATTGATCGTCCAGCTGCTCACAGGAATAAGCTACTGATTATTTGAGTGACTTCAGCAATGTGATAAATCACCCTGTCCTGTGGTTTAGAGAGGGGACTACTGGTTTAGGACAGTGACGGGTGATGAAGTAGGCTGCTCACATCATTTATCTGTCATTGACTGCAGAAATTGTGTGTGTGTGTGTGTGCGCACACACATGCTGGCTGCATCCTAGCGTGAGGAAGATGAAACAATCCAATTTATATTTCAACGGTAAACTGAACTGAAAACGAATGGCTGTGAGACACTACCCTTCCTCGCCCTTGGCCATCAACAACATGTGTTTGTATAGTTGCCCTTCACTTAGGCGAACTTCTCAGCGATGTACAGTGGTCGGATTGGACCACGAGGCAAGGAGGGAGGATGGGGAATTGACCTGGACAGTGACTAGAAATTTACCGAGCAGTAGTTATAAGATCAGGTTGAGGTAATGAATGTTAACAGTAATAGTCTTTGCGTTCGATATAGCGCCTTATCACATCTTTGTGACGTCTCCAAAGTGTCTCACTGTCTACTTTTGTGGGCAAAACACAACAGCGGCCCGAAAAACAGTCGTGGATTGAATTTATGGAATTCTCTATCGCAGAAGGCTGTGGATGCTCAGTCCTTGAACATATTCAAGACTGAGATTGATAGATTTAAGCATTATGGGGATAGAGCGAGTAATTAATGGAATTAGGTTAGAAGATCAGCCACAATCGTATTAAATGATGGGACAGGCTTGAGGGGCCAAATGGCCTACTCCTGCTCCTATTTCTTATGTTCTTATGACCGATTAACCCAGGCTGAAACTTTGATGCGGTGCTGGGGTGTGTTGCAGGCTGTCCTTAGATGGCGGTGTTAACAAGTCTAATTTGCCAATTAAGTATGTGCTTGTTTATATTTATGTTAAAGATCCCGTACCACTATTTGGAAATAGTAGAGTGTTGGTCGATGATTTCACCAGATTTATTCATAAAAAATTGGTTATTCACTTCATGCTTGTTGGCGGGACATTCCTGTGAGCAAATTGGCTGCTGCATTTGCCTATAAAATACAGAGCGACTGTATTTCACAGTGAGATTCAGTGAAAGGGCTTTTATACATCTCAGTGACATTGCAGGCGCAATATCAAATGCAAGGATTATCGCTTTTTGCTGGGAGCAAAAATTGCTACTGCCTTTGTCAAGGAAAAACAGTCACCACAATAGTCTCGACAGTAATTGCTGTAAAGCGCTTTGAGATGTTTTGACACAAGGTGCTACAGTCTAACAATGCCAGTTCTTTCCATAATTGCGAATGCCTTTTGAATGAATATGATGTGTTCATGACATGCAACATCTCTGTAATTAGCTGCAGACGTCCCCTGTAAATCTCCAGTAATTATGGAGCAATGTCTTTCAACAGCTTTACTGTGAATATCTATTGCACTACTCACAGCTGGTCAGTCACCGCAGAACCAAGTTAGGCCGAACAAACTACCTGAGGTGAAGTCTGATGTTTTAGACATTCCCATAATGATTTTTTAGCGGATTTGACACTTAACTGATTCTTTTTAGATTAAAAAAAATAACCTCGCCATCCGAGAGGTCTCAGAATGCTTTGCGTGATGTACTGCAGACATTGTGTATTTTGTGGGAGGAGGCGGCAGCCAATTTACACGCAGGAACGTCCTGCCAACACTCATCGTTATTCATCAAGTTTTTTAAAAAAATATTGGGAGATTGTTGGTCAGGACACTGCACGAAACTCCCTTCCCTTATTCTAAGTGTTTTTGAAAGACCTCATGAAGCAAATTGACGGCTTGTTCTCTTCCGCCTCCTCTTAAAAACTGCTATTAGTCGCCTATCACTCTTACTGCTTTGCCCTTTAATCTACATTTTCCATTAATCTATAAACTCTGAAATATAATAATAATATCCTTGAATTTTGATACTGCACTTTTCAAGTCTTGTAGACTGTGTCTCAAAGTGCTTCACAGAATAAACTAAAGTGAATTGACTGTATATTTGTGGGCGAAATATTACAGAGGAATGAGAAAATATGACTACATTCAATTCGAGTTAATTCTTCATCGTATAAAATATGACTTATTGTCTCAGGTGGGCAAAGTGGGGGGAGGTCAAAGAGAAATTACTCATAATAATAATAAATTGAATGGTATCAGTATCTGTGGGTCAAATTATATTTAGTAACTTCAGTCTTGAGCAAGTTTCAAGGCTGAAAGCGGGATTAAATTGCTTCTCAACCCTTCTCCGGAGGGTCAATGAGTGTGATTCACTAGTGTTAGAGAAATGAGCATGAACAAGGATAGACAAGTTGGGGCTTGTCAGCCTTGACAGAAGATGGCTTTGAGCAGACCTCAGAGATTTTAAATAGTATTCAAACAGTAAACGCACATGAATAATTCAGTAGCCGAACCGACAATAGAACCAGAAGATATAGGTTTATGTGTAGTTGCAAAAGGCAATTTGAGGACAGGTACCAGGAAAGATTTCTTTACCCAGAGGGGAATTGAATGCAACAGGTTCCCAGGATGGGTGGTTGAGGACACTGGACTCATTTAATGATTTGATAGGAGACACGGGAGGGAAGGTACTTGAGAAGGACAAGATCAGATGAGCCAAAAGGTGTTCTTCATCTTGCTGTTTGTGTGATCTTGTGTGAGGTTCATTAATTTTCATCCAACAGTGAATTGCAATTGAGGTCTTGTCAAGTAGCACTGAGCTTCTCTTGCTTTCAGTTCTTACATTTAATTTAGCGCCTTGTATGTCAAGATAATGTCACAAAGTGCCATGCAAGATTCACTGTAAAGTGTAGTCACTGTTTTGTGGACGATCAAGGTTTGTTGAGAACCCACAAAAATTTGTTGTGTAAATGGATATAAATCCACTCTATTTTGGGGGCAGTTTTCATTGTTCTAAATGAGCAGCTGGACAAATGATTCGAGCCGTTTGGAAATGAGAAGAAAAGTTTTTAAAAATGGGATGAGACCCATACATTTGCAAAATGAGAATTATTAAGGGGCAAGAGGAAGAGAGGGCAAATTAAAGGCTGAGGCAAACGTGATGAGCTGAATGACCTCAATCTGCCCTGTTAATTTCTACAATTCCCGTCTGAGATGTCAGCAATTGCTTCGCTTCAACAAGTAAAGTAGATACAAACAGGATAGGAATGTGGTGAGAGGAGAAAGTGTCCAAAGGGAATTAAATCATGATATCTGCCCTGTAGAAACTCCCCAGTCAAATGCTCAGAGGATGGAAATTAGAAAGACCGCTTTAGATTGAGCTACTTTACACAAGGTGGCAAATATGTAGCAGAAATTACACAGAAAGAGACGATGGAGGCAAGTTATAATAATAATGACACCTCATTACGTCTTTTTGGACATCTCGAAACACTTCACAGAATCAAGTGGATTGACAGTATATGTTGTAGGCGAAATGCAGCAACCAATTATACAAGGCAGTATCCCATCAACAATCATAATAATAATCCTTGCATTTATATAGAGCTTTTCATATCTTCTGGATATCTCAAAGCGCTTCACAGAATATACGGTCAAGTGAATTGACTGTATATTTGTGGGCGAAATGCGGCAACCAATTGCGCACAGCAGTGTCCCCACAAACAGTCGTGGATTGAAATGACCAATTATATTATTGTTTTTTTTGAGGGATTATTAGGCCTGTGTGTGGAGTAAGGAAACTTGCCCAAGGTTTCGCTCTGACCTGCCTGGATTCTAACCCAGGTCTCAGGCTTGTAAGGAGAGCGCTCTAACCATTGAGCTACAGAGACTCCTTGGTACGTCACTTCTCCCAACCTAAATCAAGATGACTCCGAAGTTATTTCCCAATGTTAAAAAGGGATTGCACAGCTATTGGGCAAAGGCATCAAGTGAGTGGTAATTAAGCTGGAATGGGATGTTATTGTTTTCTTAACTTCTGGCTCCTGGATACCAGGAGTTAAAATGGATAGGATAAAATTGGAAGTGCCTTCTTCATCCAGAAACTAATCATTGAAAATATTAAATGGTTTAAAAACATCTGATAATAGAGGCACATTTAACAGATTGGGGGGAAAAAAACTGCTGGGGAAAAAAATGAACTCGATATGCCTGATCACGTCGTTGAGATGTCTCAAAGCACTTCACATAATATATTGTGAAGTGGTTTGACTATATTTTGTGGGCAAATTCCTGTGAAATGCTTTTGAGCCATCCTCCTGACATGAAAGGTACTATATTAAGTAAAAAAATTAGTATTATATATGATATAGATATTATTTATTTCTTGGCTGTTTGTAGGACCTAGCTATGTGCAAAATCACTGTTGTTTGCCTATGAAAACAGTCCCTACCTTTCACCATAGGTGACAATTGCACTTTGTCGTGCTTTGAGACATTTCAATGTGATGGAAATCTACATAAAACACAAGTATCTTTTCTAACCTGGTTCACAGTTGGCATTAAGTGGGGTTTAAAGGGTCCACAATGTAATCCCAGAGGGAACGATAGGGGGGGTGGGGGTGAATCTGTTTGTTATATTTAGGAGACCTTTATTCAGTTTTATCTTACACCATTCGGCATATTTACTTTACCGAGGATGTAATTACTTTCCTGAGATTGAAACCCGTGCTTCCCAATGTTAGCAACTGTTGGTAATCCTTTTGGTGATTAAAGTCACATAAACACCGTATCGAGTTGCAGAGTGAAAGGGATATGCCTGGGAAACAAAACTTCCGCACAAGTGCGATGGTAGCCATGTGCGCATAGCTGGGACTTTTACATTCTTTAATTAACAAAAGTTTAAACACAGGGCAAGTGGGTATCTAGGGTCTGAGCATCTAATGGTTTGGGGCTTAAGAGCCATTAGCCTGAAATTTAAGATCATTCGGGATTTTCAGAAAAAAATAGTTTGGAAGCAGTTGTCTTCCAGTATTCATCAAGCGTAGGGATCGGGATTGTGAACTATGGCTGACTTTTCCCAGTCACTTGGATTGAGGTCGATGTCCTGATACTTATTTGCCTGGATGAGACCAGTTAACGCAGACTGAACCTGATTTCAGATAAGCACCCTTCCAGCCTGCTTCATTTGCCCAGGAAGGCACAACTAATACTACTACTGATAATAATCCTTGCATTTGATATAGCGCTTTTCACATTTTATTGACACCTCAAAGCGCTTCACAGAATATAGTGTAAAGTGAATTGACTGTATATTTGTGGGTGAAATGTGGTAGCCAATTGTGCACAGCAATGTCCCACAAGCAGTTGTGGATTGAAATGACCCATGTTTTTTATTGGGTTTTTGGGGGGGACGGATTAGTATTAGGCATGTGGCGTAAAGGCAACCTGCCTGAGGTTTTGCCCTGATATCTGCCTGGATTCGAACACAGGTCTCACGCTTGTAAGGCGAGTGCTCTAACCACTGAGCTACAGGAGCTCAGTGGCCCCTTCTGCTTTTGACAGCCCTGATATAATGTGCTGCAGAACGGGACCTGTAATCTAGGCTTCTGTAATTTAGCCTTCTACAGCCTTTCTTGTAGATTCCTGGAAGATTACAGTGTAAAAGGGGACCATTTGACCCATCGTGTCTAAGATGGTGGAATCTTGTCCATTGTCACTGACTGTTCTAAACCAAATTGCCTGGCCCATATTGCTGAGAGGAAGATCTAAATCCACCATTGGCAGTGTAAATGAGAGATGATCTGTAGCCTCTTGTCTGCCCCCACACTCTCTCCCCCCACCCCTACCCATTAGGTCTAGGGCCCACTAGATTGTTAAGCCCATTGAGATGTTCTCCTGAAGTGAAAGGCTATATAATTGTAAATTATGTTGTATGGAATGGCTTTCGGCGAAATTCTAGATCTAAGCATAAAAGCAAATACTAAATAATCTTCCATTTGATGTAGTGCCTTTTTCATTTCAAAGTGCTTGACAAGATTTACTGGAAAATGTAATGACTGTATATTAATTATTGCAGACAAAATTCATAAGCATTACACTACCAACTTTTATTCAGAGACAGAAGCTCATTTAGAAATAGACTAATACTTTCTGCCCGTTTCAATGGAACAATGTTTCATTGTTAAGTATTTAGTGTTTTGTTAGATTGAATTACAGAGTCAGTGGTTCAGAAATTTTGCTCATTTGCTCTTACAATATGCAGTTTATTGAAATCCTCCGGGTATAATCCTGAGTCAAGCACCCATTTCCTCGAAGCTACTTATAAGAGTGCAAAAGTACTAAAGGTGACAGTTCATCACAAGCAATAGAATTGATGTGTTTTGCTTCACGTTTCCATCCCACCGTCAGCGGGTGAACTTTCAGCCGTTCTGTTCCTGCTCTCTGGAAATCCATCCCAGAGCACCTCAGACTCATTCATAGATCATAGAATTTTACAGCACAAAAAGAGGCCATTCGGCCCATCTAGTCTGTGCCGGCTCTTTGAAAAGAGCAACTCAATCCAACTGCCCCGCTCTCTCACCATAACCTAACAGACCTGTTCTCCCTAAACAAATATCTCATTCTCTTTTAAAAGCTGTTATTGAATCGGCCTCCACCACCTTTTCAATGCATTCCAGATTTGAACAATCCGCTGAGTGAAAACATTTCCCCTCAGCTCCCCTCTGCTTTGTTTTGAAACTATTTTAAATCTGTGACTATGAATCACAGATTTGCCCACCAGTAGAAACAGTTTTTCTTTATTCACCCTGTCGAATCCCCTCATGATTTTATAAACCTCTATCAGGTCTCCTCTCAACCTTCTCTGTTCCAAAGAGAATAAACCTAGCCTCTCTTGCCTTTCCTCATAACTGAAGTCCCTCAATCCTGGTGCCATTCTAATAAACCTTCTTTGCACCCTTTCCAATTCCTTAACATCCTTTCTATAGTGTGGTGACCAGAATTGGACACAGTACTCCAGCTGAGGCCTAACCAAAGTTTTATAGAGGATAGTCAGCACTTCCTGACTTTTGTACTCTATACCCCTATTTATAAAAACGACTATCCCATATGCCTTTCTAAAGACTTTGTCTACCTGTCCTGCTACCTTCGAAGAGTCACTAACACAAATCCCCAGGTCTCTCTCTTCCCTCACACCCCTTAAGATTGTACTATCTAGCCTATATTGCCTCCCCTCATTTCTTCTCCCAAAATGTATCACCTCACATTCTCTGCATTAAACTTCATTTGCCCGTTTTTTCCCTTCACATTGTCAAAGCCCACCTCAAGATTGGGAGTCCTGTAGCTCAGTTGTTAGAGCACAAACTTCGCAAGCTAGGTTCGATTCCCAGCAGGGCGAAATGTTGTGATTTTCCTTACTTTACATGCCTTTGCTTACCTAACTATAAATAGGAACCCGGTTGTCAGTCAATTTGGCGGATTGCTTTTTTGGGTGTAATAATTCCTTAAAATGAATAAGAATACAGGTAAGCCTCAATTTACAATGCTTCGACTTATGACATTTCGATTGAAGGACCATAATTTTTTAATACCTTTTGATCGATATATGACACTTGGATTTGTTTTACGGACCCAAATCACGGTCGCATTTTCACTCTTCCTTTTTGTCCGTAGTGTATTCCCGGGTAAATCACGCTTGAACCTGATATAGTGAGTGTATCCAAGCATTTGAACTGGTCAATAGCATGTCGCTACGTCATTCTTTACAAGCCAGCTGATTTTGAAGCGTCATTGCCCCACGTCAGTACTACAGTAATTTCCAAACATTCCCGAGCAACTTCAAATGATTTACACCCTCTAGTGTGTGCCTACCAAGTCGGGGAAGAGACAGCGGTAAGTGAAATAAGCAGCGGTAATACCGCTAGTGGCCAAAAACCCCACAAAGTCATCACTTTAAATACCAAATTGGAGATGATAAAGCGCATCGATTCTGGTGAAAAAGATACGGACATCGGGAGGGCTTTAGGGCTAGCTGGATTGACGGTGGCTACTATAAAACAGATTAAGGACAATATACTGGCCAGTTCAAGGTGTGTTACAGCTACAGATGCAAGCAGATTAGCAAAACATAGGAGTGATGTGATGGAAAACATGGAAAGAATGCTGAGTGTCTGGACTGAGGATCAGAACCAGCGTAATATACCACTCAACACCCTGGTTATCCAAGAGAAGGCAAAATTATTGTTCAGAGAGTTAAATGATCAGGAAGGAGAAGGCTCAAAGGCACCATCTTTCAGTGCTAGCAGAGGGTGGTTTCAAAGGTGTAAAAGACGACATGGGCTCCACAACATCAAGATGAGTGGGGATGCTGCAAGTGCTGACACTGTTGCTGCCCAAGAATATCCTGCTGAGTTATTTAGTGGGTTTAAGCTCCTATAATTTTGTGAAAAGAACACATCTCTGGTTATATAATGGGACTGCATGGGAAATCGTGTTTCGATTTAGGACGTTTCGATATACATACAGTTTTTCAGGAACGGAACCCTGAAGTAAATAGAGGTTTACCTGTAATAAATTGGTCACGACTGTTTGTGGGACACAGCTATGCACAATTGGCTGCCGTGTTTTGCCCACAAAATGCAATAATTTCTCTTTACAACGTTTTGGGATGTCCTCCTGACCTGAATGGCACTATACAAATGTAATGTTGTTGTTGTAGTTGTTTTATTGTTTACAGTATAGTCTGTGAAGCATTTTGGGACATCTCGAACATGTGATAAGATGCTATTTCAAATGCAATTTTTTTTGATGGATTATTATTAGGCATGTGGAGTAAGGAATCTTGCCCATTCATCATAGAATTTAACCCAGGTCTTTTGCTTTTAAGGCGAGTGCTCTAACCACTAAGCTATAGGATAGAAACTGATATGAAGTAAATCAACAATTTTTTTTAATCTAAGGGATTGTTAGTCAGCATTTTTCTTTTTGTATTGTACTGTGGGATCTTTTAAGGTCCACCTGAATGGGTCCACCTGAATCGCCCACAAATATACAGTCAATTCACTTTGCAGTATATTCTGTGAAGCGCATTGAGACGTCGATAAGATGTGAAAAGCGCTATATCAAATGCAATAATTATTATTATTATTATTATTATTACAGAGCTCAGTTTAATGTCTCACCTGAAAGACAGCAGCTGCATCAATTTATTGTTTCCCCAGCATCTGGAGTCAGCTTGAAGTTTGGGGTGGGGGGGTGGGGGGGGGTGGGTAGGCAGTTTGGAATTGAGGATGTTGTGTAGATTCACAGTGGGACCTCATGATTCTTGTCAACAGGCAAACTGGAAGGGTGGGGAGTGGGGGGTGCTTTAGATATATAAAAATTGACAATGACAAGTGTGTTTCCTTGCCGATATGAAAGGGACTTGGAGTATTTGACAAAGCTAAATACAGAGCAGTCGGCACTGTTTCTTAAAGACATATGGCATTCATTAGAACAGGTGTACAGTAGGATGACATAGAAGGTTATTTCTGGGGGAATCTTAGCTTCCACCTGTTGCTTTAAGCATCTGGAATTTTATTGGAGGGAGCAGGAGGGGAATATTGTTAGTGCTTTTGATCAAATAACCCTCCCACCCCACAATCAACAACAACAACTTTGATTTATATAGCACCCTCCAAGCTGGATGGTGTCTCAGAGTGCTTCACAATAACGGATCCTGGAGGCGAGTCAAGGGCAGGGGGAGAAAGGTGACCGAAGGCACGGTTGAAGAGAAAGTTTTAGTTGAAAGCTAAAACTGGAAAGAAAGGGGGAGAGGTGAAGGGAGTGAGGAAGGGAGTTCCAGAGCCCAATCATCCACATCCAAAGCTTTTCTCTATCTAACCTTGTGCAAGTCAATGAGGTTGCTTCGATTACCTCTTCTAGATCTTGCAGTCAGGGATGCTGTAAGAGGAAAGCTTACCAGTAATCTACTGTAACACTGGTAGGGGAAAAAAAAAATCCCACTGTCCCTGCACCTCCCTCCCTCCCTTGCCTTCTTCGAGGCACATCGGAAGAATCTTCGACTCGACTGTGCCTTTGGCCACCGTCCTATCCTCCCTTATCCCAACCCTTCGCCCCCACCCCATTCAGGTCCAAATCTCTGATTGTCCAGCCCCCTGAAACGACCTCCTCCCGACGTCAAAGGCAATACACAAATGTCATTTGGTATTGTACAGATAGAAAGAAAACCAGTTGAGTTTCTGATTGAAGCTGTAACCCCGTTTAAACGCGTCCAATCATTTTCTCCCACTTTTTTTGGTCGGCCAGGCTTCTGACACATTTAGCACACCGTCGTCTTGGTTCACAGTAGGCAAACCAGACTGAGAGTTCCACATATTGTATGCCACCAACATTTTGAAACTTCCCTGTGTCTGGAATGGAATGCACACTCTCTCCCTGGAAGGTTGCACGCCGCATACCTAATTCCGCAGAGCATTAGAGTACTGCTGGAATTTAACCAGCTAAAACAGCATGGCCATTGAGAGCTCAAAGTCTGGCATGTGGTAGCGCTGGCGAAAGGAGTTCCTGAAACTCTATCTGTTGTCAGCCTTGTACGTTGAGACCATTTCTGTCTTAAAATGTAAGATTGTGCGGAATTATGGAAAATTTGGAATTCTTAAAATCCCAGGGGAAGCTCCTGTGCCTTTCTGGATAGCGCCGCAGGATTTTAACATCCACCTGAAACGGCACATGGAGGCCCCACGATTTAACGTCTCAATGCTGTTATATAGATGTAAATGACTGTTTGATCTGCATGCTTGAATTAAACGCTTTGTTTTACCCCCGCAACATATTGCTCCATTTATTAGGGCTAAATAAAGTACCGCAGATGGCTTCAGCGGGAAGCAATTTTGTAGGTTCATGGATCACGGGGCCAATGTTATTTAAATCTGAATACAAGCCGAAGAAACCGTACATGTGGAACTTTTCTACTGTGAAATGGACCAAGGCAAAATCAAACCAGGGGTGAAATGCAATCTTGGGCGCAGAATTCCGGTTTCCTTCCAACATGACTGCAAGAAAGAAATTTGAGATTATTTTCTACAGAATTTTTGATGCCTCGGCAGATTGAATTAAAACGTTGATGCTAAATTGGGGGCAGGGACTTTTCTCACTTAACCTACGCTAACTCTGCAATCCAAAGTCCAAACAGCATGGCTGGACAAGCAGTGGGAAGCTTGCCAGCCTGCACTCTCAACGGCAAACTATGCGGTTTTAGCTCATTACACTTCAGCAGTACCCCAAAGCCCACGTTGGTAGTCTCCTTGCCTTGGTTCTCATTAACTCCTCTATAAAAAAAATTAAAAATCCTTGCATTTGAAATATTATGTAAAAATGGCTGAAAGCACTTCACATTGAGTTGCTATCAAGTGCAATGATTTTGGAGACACGAGTGTAAAGTAAATTACATGAACAACTTGCATTTCTATCTGCATGTAGCTCAGTGGTAACAGCACTCGCCTCGCAAGCTAGAGACCCGGGTTCGATTCCCAGCTGGGTGAAACGTTGAGCAAGTTTACTCAGCACGCCTCTGTTTACCTAGCAGTAAGTAGGAACCTGGTTGTTAGTTGATCGGCAGATCGCTTTTCTTGGGGGGTATTAATTCCTTCAAAAAAAAATAAAGTGGTCACTTCAATCCAAGATTTTGTGATACACTGCTGCATGCAATTGGCTGCTGTGTTTCACCCACACTATATGCAGTCAATTCACTTGATAGTATAATCCGTGAAGTGCTTTGTGATGTCTCGAGGACATGATGCAAGGATATCAAATGCAAGGATTATTAAAATATAACACCTTTTACGCAGGGTTTATTTAACAAAAAGGCTACCTTGAGGAACTTCCTAACTCCTTTCCCTTTTCGAATACTATTGTGGGATCTTTAGCAACCAAAGGAATTACTGTGAAGTGCAGGAACTGTATTTTTAAGTGAAGGTGACAACCCCGTTGCACTCAGCAATGCCTCAAAAACAGACATAGAGCAAATGACCAATTGTATTCAAGGGATTGCTGACGGGAACATTGGGAGAAACTCCATTTTCGTTTCGAATAATGCTGCGGGATCTTTCACATCCACCTTAACAGGCAGAGATGACTTTGGTTTGATTTCTCGTCCAAAGGGCGCCACCTCTGACAATATAACACATCCCACTCCTGCGCGAAAATGTCACTAGGTAAGTTCAAGATCCGATGTGGAGCATGAGCCCACAACCTTGTAACTCAGAGGTGAGGGTGGTATTGGTTGAGAGACAAATGGCTTTGGTGAGACAAGGTAACTTTTCCAAACTGGGGTTGCTAATTGCAGCCTCGGGGTTGGTTAGCATGGCACGCAATGCAGCATAAAACAATAAAATAACCAAAAGCATCCAATGGAATAGGTGGTGGCAGGAGAGGTGACGATGATTTTGGAAGTGTTACATTGCATTAGAAATCAAATTACTAACTACTGTAGTGAAGATGGTAAGTGTGTGTTAATAAAAAAAATTGAAGATCCACTTTAGCTGCACCGCTGCCCTCCTCCCCAACACCCCCTCCCACCCCCCCCCCCCCCCCCCCCCCCCCACACACACACACTCTCTCTCTCTCATTTGCCTGGATAACTGAGTTGTTACAATTCATTTGCATTCCAGCCTCCATAGACGCAAGGTACTGGAGGTTATCATTATCAATTCGGTACTTGATTGTTCACTAAACCAGCCAGACAACTCGTGCAAAGCATGACAATGATATTAATAATCCTTGCATTTGATATAGTGCTTTTTGCATCTTATCGATGTCTCAAAGCACTTCACAGAATATACTGTAAAGTGAAGTGACTGTCTATTTGTGGGCGAAACGTGGCAGCCAATTGCACACAATAGTGTCCCTACAGACAATCGTGGATTGAAATGACCAATTTTATTATTATGTTTTTTTGAAGGGATTATTATTAGGTGTGTGGAGTAAGGAAACCTGCCCACGTTTTCGCCCTGATCTGTCTGATTTCGAACACGGGTCTCATGCTTGTGCTCTAACCAATGAGCGTATCGAACCGCTTGTCAAACTGACAGATCACATGCTCCGATCATTGGTTTTCCCGGCCTATCTGATTTCATCACTCCAGAACATCAAGTTGTTTCTTTAAATGAGTTCAGTTTCCTGGTCTCAAACTTCCTCCCACCCACCCCACCACCCCCCCTCCCCCCCACACCCCTTTCTGGTAACCCCATTCCAGTTATTTAATAATAATCCTTGTGTTTGATATAACGCCTTCACATCTTATCAGCATCTCAAAGCGCTTCACAGAATATACTATAAAGTGAATTAACTATATTTGTAGGCAAAACACAGCAGCCAATTGCACACAGCAGTGTCCCACAAACAGTCAAGGATTGAAATGACCAATTTTTATTATTGCAGGTTTTTTGGAGGGATCATTATTAGGCGCATGGAGTAAGGAAAGTTGGATACGAACACAGGTCTCATGCTTGTAAGACGTGTGTTATATGAGCTACAGGAGCTATTTACCCTCCGAGTTAAAAATAAAACTTTCTGGCGTCCGTCAAGAAATTGCTGTTTACGACTTTAAGCCTGTGTCCACTTGGACAAACAAACGGCCTGGCTGATCTTGTACAATTGTATAAACTACCGGCTCTGAGATTGTAGGATGCTAAGGGCCAGATGATATTCGGATTTCCTTGTGGCCTCTTAGAATGCAACAAAAAAACGCAAGTTATCACGTTTTTGCATCTTTCAACAAGAGGAGAAAGAAAGACCAACTGTGAAATCAAAGACAGAACTGAAAGGAACCCCATGTTGAGACAGATGCAATGTGAGATAGAACCTATCTTATGCTGGGATATGGTAGAAAACTTTCGTTTTTTATAACAATTATTATCATGAGATGATATTCAAATAAACATTCTGAGCACTGGCTTGTATCGGCCATGCACAGAACAGTCAACAGCTGGAATTATCTACCCAACGCTTTATTCTTAATCCTGATTTGGTCGTCCCCGCCGCTTTGCGTTCAACTGTTCCGTCAACATTGTGTATCCCGTCCAATGAGAAAGCAAATGATTGCAATCAACAGATATTTCCATGCTGGAGGATAACATCTGAGGGCTAAGGCAAGGCAGCTTAAGTTGCAGAAGGAAAAATAGGAATAATGTTGACTATAATTCAGATGGTTTTAAGATTATTTTTCAATTTCTGGATGTGATTTAAGGCCTGGTTTCTGTTGCTATTACTTGAAATGCAGCCTTATTCAAATTAATATGTGACAAAAAAATTGAGGTATATGTTTGCCTTCCATCTTGTTGCTAGCTACAGTTTCCTGGCTTCCGTTTTCTACTTTTTGAATATAATAACAATGATAATCTTCACATTTGATATATAGCGTCTTTCATGTTGGGAGGACATCTCAAAATATTTCACTGGCTTCACTGTAAAATGTAGAGACAGTGGGTTTTGTAGGCAAGCACAGCAGCCAATTTGCTCATAGCAACGTCCCTCAAACAGCCAAGTATCTCCCCCCAAATAAAATTGATAATTTGTGATAAGTTTGATTATCGTGTGCAAATGACTTGTGGCATTCGCCTCCACGTCAGTCACTCACTACACTTTATCCTGTGAAGCGCTTCGAGACATCCTTCGGAAGTGAAAGGAAGCTACATTGAATGCAAGAATTATTATTGTTTCACACGAGCAATTTCCCCTCTAATGAAGATAAAAAGCCTCATTTTGTAAAGGCTCGGGCTTCGCACAATTGCGATCAGGAGGAGAGTCTCATGGTTCGGGCTGCAATGCCAGAAAAGCACCAGCCCCGATTGACTGCGGCTCCTAATCAGCCTCCTGCACGTGGCGGATTCACCGTATGCCTGGAAACCCTTGACATCCATCTATTCGGAAAGCATCTGCCCGTTTCTCCCAGTGCCAGTCTACGCATAAACACCCTGTCAGAAAAAGAATTAAATTCTGACAGCTTTTTATCTGTGGTTAATTGAGGTGATGGATGCTCTTGACATGACTACAACTACCGAGGACCAATGACAAAGATTAAGACGTATTTTTCCACGAGCGTTCTCGTTATTAGAAGGGGGGGTCACTTTCCAAGGTCCTTTTAATATGCCTGCGCAATTAATAGTGCGATAATTCTGTTTCATATCTTAACTCCTTTGAATGTTGTCTATTATACTCCAGTCTGAAGACATTAAGACTCCGTCTTTCTTGTGGCCGAGATAAAATTATAGCAGCCTTTTTCATGTTGACCCTCCTATAGCTGTAGTATTTACTCTTGCGGACTGTTTGACAACTGCTTTTCACTTTGCTGACTGAATATCACTAATACTATGGATTTCTTCAAGCAGTTCAAGTGTTGATAGCTTTCGGTAAATTAATATTCTTTTTGTTAACCCTTCGGAGAATGTCTGAAGGTGGAAACACAATTCCAATTTTAGATAATAAACCAAGTCCATCTGCCTGTTCAGATAGACTTTGCTAAAGATTTTATGGTATTAATTCTAATACAGTAATAACAATAATACTACTTGAAAAGAGAGAGGGAGGTTTTTTCCCCGGTGTCCTGGCCAACAATCCTCAGATTAAATTGGTAATTCACTCCATGGTTGTTTGTGGAATGAAGCACAAATTGGCTGTGGTGTCAACCCTTTTAAAAAATAATAAACAGACACTACGTTTTACAGTATTTTACATAATGCAGTTTACAATGTACTCTCAACATGAAACATTTTATCAGATGTAAGAATTATTATTAACCCTGCATTTCTGACTTTCCGACAAACGTACCTGAAACTCAGAGACAGTTTCTGTGCTGTGAGCACTCGCCTTACAAGCGTGAGACCTGTGTTCGAATCCGGCCAGGTCAGGATGAAACTTGGGCAAGTTTCCTTACTTCACATGCCTAATAATAATCTGTCAAAAACAACACAATAATAAAAAATTGGTCATTTGAATCCACGACTGTTTGTTTGTGGGACACTGTGTGCAATTGGCTGCCGCGTTTCGCCCACAAATATACAGTCAATTCACTTTACAGTAGATTCTGTTAAGCGCTATGAGACGTCTAGAAGACGTGAAAAAGCACTATATCAAATGCAAGAGCGTGTGTGTGGAGTAAAGAAACTTCCCAAGGTTTCACCCTGACTGGGAAACAAACCCAGGTTCTCTCGCTTGTAAGACGATTGCTCTAATCACTGAGCTGTAGGGCTCCACTAACTGTAGGTTAGTTTGAATACAAAGGACACAGTTTTCTGATGTGAAGTGTTGCTGTGGGTTGTGTGTACCTGTGTGTTTGTGGAGGAATGGGGGCATGGGGAGTGCGACTGTGGGGAGGAAGGCTGGGGTGGGAGGGGGATTAATGTACTAATGATGTTAGTGACATCATCTGCAGACATGGGATACATTTCCACATGTATGCGGATGACACCCAACTCTGTCTTCACCATCAATTCCAGGACTATTGACGTCCTGACAGATTGACTGTCTGACAGACATCAAGTCCTGGATGAGAGACAACTTTCTACAGCTGAACGACAGCAAGACTGAGGCCCTACTGATTGGCTTATCTGTGGCTGAGCTTTCAGCCTCTCTGCCCCCATGCTCTGGAACTCCATCCCACAATCCCTTTGCCTTGCTCCCTCCCTGACTCTTTCAAGACCGGTCTCAAGACCCTCCTTTTCAACCATACCTTCAGCCGCCCTCCTACCTCTCTGCCCTTCTTCATCCTACCTTTCTGCCCTCCCTGTTCCCCATAACCATGCTTGGGTCCTGACCGCTCACTGTTCAGTGCCTTGGGATGTCCTCGAGTGACGTTAAAGGTGCTCTTTGAATGTAATTTTGTTTTTGTTGCCTTATCACATCATTTGGACTTCTCAAAGGGCTTCATAGAATATATTGTAAAGTGGAGTGACTAGATTTTGCATGTGTCAGCCAGTTGTATGTAATTATATAATTGTGTGTGTATGCGTATATATATAGTGAATGTACTGTATATAGGTATCATGATTGTTTGATTTCCTTTTGCTGATATATTATGATAATAATAGTAATAATCCTTGCATTTCATATAATGCCTTTCATTTTGAGAGGACATCTAAGAGTGCTTTATAGGATTTATGAAATCTGTGAAATGTAGTGACTGGATATTTGTATGTAAATGCGGCAGCTGATTTGCGCACAACTCTGTCCCGCAAATACCGATGAAACAAATGACCAATTTGATTTGGGAGGACATCGGGAGGTAATCCCTTTCTGTTTTCAAACAGCGCCATGAGATCTTTAATGACCGCTTGAACAGGCAGCTGCTTTTCTGTAGTTTCTTGAGAGAAACTTGCTTATTCACGTTGAAAGCAGTTTGTGGGGCATTTCTGTGCCTGAAAGCGCTGTTGGAGTTAGACCTGGGTGGAATTTCTACCTACAGATGTCTGACATTCCTCATGGGTGTGACAGATGCCTGGTAATGTAAGAACACTGGAAAATTCTTAAATTCAGTTCAGTTTTGAGGGATTTTTTTTGTTCGTTCGTGGAGCTTCTTGTGAAAACGGTGGAAAATTGGGCTTAATTCATTTCGAATCCATGGGTGTCAAATTTCTCAGCAGTACAGCTCGCCAGTCAATGCTGTTCCACTTGATATATCTCCTTTACATAGGGCTTCGTAAGCAAAGCGTTTCCAAAGGGAACTGAAAGTCCATTTAACATTGGCTGGACCTGCAGATTAAATGATCCAATTAACAGGAATGTATCCAGAGTTGAAGGATTCAATTCATCAAGCAGCACCGATTGCTGACACACTCTGTAATTCATTCCCCGGCACAAACAGAGGGTCGGGATGGCATATCTGCCTATTGCTAGACTCTTACCGAGAAATTGACAGGCGCTATACATTATAACGGTGCAGCTAGCAAATGGTTCTGTTATTTCAGCTAAAGTGGAATTGACTTCACCGAATAAATCCTATTGTCACACTGAACGAAACTGCTCTAATGGGCCACTTATATTTGTACGGAGAGTGATTCAACGTGTAGTGACTCCAGGCGGTGTTTGTAAATATCACAGAAAGTGCCTCCATTTACCCTGTTCCTTACAGCGAGGTAACAGATTCAATTAGGGGTAATAGACCGCACGTGCCTCAATAACCTTGAGCGGCTGAACAGGCTAAACAGGCAATGCCAGCCCTGTTCCTCTCTACAGGCTTCAGAGACACTGTGGAAACATCGTCTTTGCCCGTAAGGCCCCACCTCCTCTTGAAATATAAAGACTCTTACCTATAAATATAAAGAAAAATTTTAAGCTGGTAGTGAGTTGGCTCATTACACACTGTGCTTCCAATGGTTGTGGGTTCACACCCCACATGGGAACTTTAGTGTTGGAATCCAGGCCGTGGGCGAAACCTTGGGCAACTTTCCTTACTCCAGACACATGCCTAATAATAATCCCTCCCCCCCAAAAAAACCACACAATAGTAAAAATTGATCATTTCAATCCATGACTGTTTGTGGGGACGTCGCTGTGCGCAAATGGCTGCCGCATTTCGTCCACAAATATACAGTCAATTCACTTTACAGTATATTCTGTGAAGGGCTTTGAGACACAGTCTAGAAGACGTGAAAAGCACTATATCAGATGCAAGGATTATTATTATTTGAGCCTCACTCTCAGCCCATGCTCCAATGCAGTGCTCGAGGGAGAATGCATTGTCAGAGACGCCAACGTTCAGATAAGACGTTAAACCAATATCCTGTCTGGGGATGTTAAAGACCCCAAGGTACTATTCAAAAAGAGAAAGGAACTTTCTTACTGTGCCCTGAGTGACAATCTCCCAGCTGAGATCAGTCATTCACATCATGATTGTTTGCTGGACACATGGCTTGGTCAAGGTGTTTGCCCATATTAGCCTAGAAATACACTTAGTCCTTGCTTAACGTAGCAGTTGTGTTCGCGAAAAGTGTGACTTTAAGCGAAATGACGTTAAGCAAACCTGTGCAAGAATGCCAGACGTTCAGCGTCTATGTACGCTTACGCTACCCAAGTTAGTTTGTTTCCACCCACTGGCGAACAACGTAATAGCGAATGTGGCAACGTTAAATAAATATACTACGTCTCTTATGTATCAGCGACGTAATAACGAAACAACGTTGACTGAAGGCAACGTTAAGCAAGGTCTACCTGTACACAGTCACAGGCAGGTAACAGATTGTGGGACAAGATGTTCAGATCTAGAAAGTCCATAATTGTTGCGTGAAATTCCTGTTTTCCCCCTAACAGATTTTAAAAAAGCCATCAAATCTGTTAAGAATTTGCTGGGCAACGGAATGTCAGATTGGAGCCAGCCCTCTGCCTATCATCCAGTTGCTGAGCCCGGCGGGTGCATAGTATTGCAGGGGTCTCAAAGCTGATCACGGTACAGCCCAGCCGGGCTCATCAGCAGGACCTGAAAGGGCAGACCAGTCACCATTCAGCTCCTGTTATACCCTGGGAGCCAAAGCCCTAATATGTAGAGTGGTCCTAGCCGGACAAATAGTGGGAAAGCTTGCCAGACAGTGCAATCACTGGCAAATTATGCAGTTTTAGCTGATTAGGGGATCACCCAAACCTTGGCTGTTATCTATTATTTTCCAAAATTAGGTAAGCAGAATGTGTCCCCCCTTGGAGAGAGAGAGAGCATTCCATCCCAATAAATATCTTTGGGATTTAATAATAAAATAATAAGAAGAATCTTTGCATTTGATATAGTGCTTTTCAGGTCTTCTTGACGTCTCAAAGCACTTCACAAAATATACTGTAAAGTGAATTGACTATATTTGTGGGAAAAACGCGGTAGCCAACTGCGCACTGCAGCGTCCCCACAGACAGTCGTGGTTATGAAAATGATCAATTAATCATTTTTTTTTTTTTGAGGGATTATTACTAGTTGTGTGGGAGTAAGGAAACTTGCCCAAGGTTTCATCCTGCCTGGAATTGAACCCAGGTCTCTCGCTTGCAAGGCGAGTGCTCTAACCACAGAGCTACAGGAACTACACAATTTCCATGTAGAAGTGGGATGCATGGAACTCTGTTTGGCCAGGGTAATCTTCAGCATCGGGATGGGTTCCCGCATGTGTCAGACACCTGGCTGACCCAAACATAATCTGTTAGGAAACTTTGCACGTTTGCACTCTGAATCTCCAGGTGAATGTATTACAAGGTGCCTTCTCTTCTGAGAAAGACAGGGCTGGGAGGTGGGGGTAGTGGTGGCGGGAAGGGAAGGTCATTTAGTTTGTCTGGAACATTTATCTGATCAATCAGTTCAAACCTCTGACATGTTGGATGATGCAGCAATCTGCGACTCCTGACATCCGTCTTCATCCACTTAACCAACCAGGTTGATTGGTGAAGACATTAGGCTGTGACGGGGCCGGCAAAACTGTAAGGGCTAGAGATTATTGATGATTGTAGGATGATTAGGCTTTTCACCTCCTTTTAACCTCTTCAGTTTCTTCTCTCTCTCTCTCCATGTTTTATATATATATATATATATACTGTATATAATATATTTCTTATATATATTATGGAATCCTGTAGCTCAATGGTTAGAGCTTACAAGCATGAGACCTATGTTTGAATCCAGGCAGTTCAGAGTGCAACCTTGGGCAAGTTTTCTTACTTCACACGCCTAAATAAGAATCCATCCCCAAAAATACACAATAATAAAAATTGGTCATTTCAATCCACGACCGGTTGTGGGGACGCTGCTGTGCGGAATTGGCTGCCATGTTTCACCCACAAATAGACGGTCAATTCAGTTGACAGTATATTCTGTGAAGCGCTTTGAGACACAAAGAAGACGTGAAAAAGCGCTATATCAAATGCAAGGAATATTATGATTATTATTAAACGTCTAGCAGTCTGCAGGCAATTGCCTCCGCTTCAGCTCAGCCATCGAGTTCAGCTGCTGTGTGCCAGTGTGTGTTAAGGAAAATGTATGCTTGAGCCTTGGGATTGCAGCAGCCTGGGATGTTAACAGGAGCGTGTTCCCTTCTGTTTTGATGTTTTTGTGGTTTCGTGATTGCTAACAGTTTCCCGCAGCCAAAACATAAATTTGTCATAACTTAGTCGTGTGAAAACTAATTGAATGAATCACTCACAACCACTTAGGACCAATTGTGACAGTTTGAGGCGAGTAATGGAACGCCACAACGAGTTGCCTCCTTGCACTGGTGCTCACCTGAGATCATTGCACATAGCCCCATGCAGCCAATACAGGCTCTGCATTGCTTTAAGTGAGTGTTTGCACGCAAACCAGTGATACAAGGATCCACCTTCGTGTCAAGTGCTTCCATAACTTTAAAAATTAAAGAGGGAAAGATCTCAAGTGGTTTCCAGCCCATCCTTTGATTCTGATTTTATTATCAGCAACGGTCCTATAATAAGCAGTAGCTGTCCTGTCAGATTAGTTACACATGAAGGAATTTAATCTGCCTTCCCTTCCACACTATCTCTCTCTTGTCTCTCTCCTCTCTCTCTCTGTCCAATGCAAGTGGAAATGGCTGCTGTGGAGACTCTTTAAGAAATGCTCAGACCAGCTATAATAATAATAATCCTTGCATTTTGATATAGTGCTTTTCTAGACATCTCAAAGTGCTTCACATTTACCCAAACACTATTGGGTTGGGGGGGTGTAGGGGGTTGGGTGGAGGCTGAGGGAATACTGTAGTATTACAGGCTGTGTGTCGCTGATCAATGTGGGGGGTGGGGGGAGAGAGATAGAGAAAGTAGGAGGGTAGATAAAAGAGTAATGTAGACCACAGATGGAAAATCACATCTGCTTGCAACCCTATAAATATTTGAATGCCGCTCTTCCCCCCCAAAAAGAAATAGTCTCTTATCAAGCTTTTTGTCTCCACCCATAGATCTGATTTATTCACACCTAATCTTCCTATAATAAAAGGCAGAGGTATTTAATTGCTGCACCTCTTTAGACCGACAGCATTCCCCCCCCACCTCCGCCCCATTACCACCCCACTTCCTATGCAAAAGGCATTAAATGTCGGTGTTATTCGGAAAGCTAAACATGCAATAAATTAGCCCACAGTGTGCCTGTCTTGTTGAACTCTCCCAGGTTTTACTGCATTATTAAATAACGCATAAATTATTCAATGACCTTCATATCAAACAAATACGTTGCAACCTTTACCAGACAACAACTTAATTTATGGGTATCTATGGGCAGAAAACATTTTATTTTTTACTTTTTCTTTCCAAACCCCCCCACCCACCACGCACTTTCCTCCCCTCCTCCAACATGGTTTTTGAACTCTTTTGTTACTCTTTTTCTAAAATTCTGCATCAACATGCCAAGAAGTTGAGGCTGGAGGTGGTTCCTTTCTTTCTTCTGTTCCTTCTACCTCTCTCCCTTCTCCTTTGCTCAGCACTCATCCCTGCTGCTGTGTACTGCTTCAAGGCACTATCCTATCAATATAATACAAGTTATTGTTGTCTTTATACATGGACTGGATTCAGTCTTCAGCTCCTCCTTTCTCCATCTCCTTCGCAGAGAACAGTGGGAAAATTCTAAATGAGTCTTTCATAAATACATAAAAATATATTCCCTTTAATCAAAAAAAATTGTCATTTCAATCCACAACTGTTGTGGGGACGCTGCGGTGCACAATTGGCTGCCACGTTTCTCCCCAAATATACAGTCAATTCACTTTACAGTATATTCTGTGAAGCGCTTTGAGACGTCTAGAAGACGTGAAAAGTACTATATCGAATGTAAGGATTATAATTTTTTAATTCAAAAAAGGCTTAAAAACAAAAGGGGTACTGACGTGAATTATTTTGTGTATTTGTAAGAGCACAATTTTGTTCCTTTGGCCACTCCAAATCCTTCCCTTTCCCTCCACTTTCCCTGTCCCCAGCTCGGGTCTGAAACATTGACTGTCCAGCGCCTTGTGACGTCCTCCTGACGTGAAAGGCGCTATACAAGTGTAATTTTGTTATATAGCTGTAGAGTTCTGACTGTCTGATGAATCCAAACGTCTATCGTGAACACTGTATCTTATGAGAGAGGTTGTGTAGCATCATATACCCTGAATTAGCCTTGTTTCTCTCTCCCCCCCACCCATTGGCACTCTTTTCATTGTGTCTGCGTTGCTGTTAGGTGGGCAAATTAGGCACGCTGCTGTGAATGGTTTAAGGAGGTCATGATTATTAAGTGCTCTTTGGTCTCCGTGTCTGTCTGAGCTTCCAGTCTGATGCACGTGTGACCTGGGAGTTTCATGTGTCAGAATATCTATACGAATCAAAACACCCACGCACTGAAAATAAACTCGTGCGAATTCTCCTCCTCTTCCCTGTTCCCCCACACACCCCTACCTCTTCTTGTCAATGTCAAATTATTTAAAATAAAATAGTTCCCACAAAACACAGGTCAATCCACAGAATATCCCATCAAGTGCTTTGAGACGTCCCAATCATATGATAATGTGCTATATCAAATGCCATTTTATTATTGTTATATAATAATAATATTCCTTGCATTTGATATAGCGCTTTTCACATCTTAATCGACGTCTCAAAGCGCTTCACAGAATATAATGTAAAGTGAATTGACTGTATATTTGTGGGTGAAACGCAGCAGCCAATTGTGCACAGCAGCGTCCCCACAAACAATCATGGATTGAAAATGACCAATTTTATTATTGTGTTTTTTTTGGGATGGATTATGAATAAGGCGAGTGCTCTAACCACTGCGCTACAGGAGCTCCATAAATGTGCGCGTGAGAAGACCGACTGCCTTGCTGGAACCCGGGCTTTCCTGTGTCCCTCTCAATGCCGCTCGTCATCAGAGACTTGTATCTTCAGTTGTTTCTGCCTGGCGTCGAGGGGAATAAAACCTTCACTTTCAAGCGTCATTTTCAATCTGTCGGCGGCGAGGAAAAGCCTGGCAGGAGCAGCTAGTGATATTAACGGCTTGAATCTTACAGCTTCATTACCGGAGTCTGTTTTCACATCCCTTTATAGAATAGCTTTCCATGCTGTCAGTTAGCCACTTTGATCCTTCCAATCTCCGCAGTGCGGTCTATTCATAGCACTGAGTGGGTGAGGACCTGTGGTTAGTTTTACCTGCTGGGTTTGTAATATGTGTATATTGATGATGATGATAATAATAATAAGAAGCCTTGCATTTGATACAACACTTTTCACGTCTTCTAGACGTCTCAAGGCACTCCACAGAATATACTGCAACGTGAATTGACTGTGTATTTGTGGGCAAAATGAGGCAGCCAATGGCGCACAGCAGTGTCCCACAAACAGTAGTGGATTGAAATGACCAATTTTATTATTGGCTTTTTTTGGAGGGATTATTATCAGGCGTGTGGAGTGAGCAAACATGCCTAAGGTTTTGCTGTGCCTAGAATTGAACCCAGGTCTCTCACTTGCGAGTGTGTGTGTGTGTGGGAGTTGTATGTGTTACTTCTGTGTGTTTTCTTTTGGGTGAGTCTACTAGCTGACACACACAGATGTCCAGGGGCCATGCTTAACAAGTCTTCAACCTAAAGCTACTGAGAATTTCATGTGTGTCCTGTTTTACTTTTGTCAGAAAGCTCTCTCCCCACAAACTACGATCATAAAATTATCGCAGTCTCTCCCCTGGTTTAGGTAATTCCGGAGAGTTTAGGCGCCGTTGGTGAGAGGCGCATTAGTAAATTGTGGTACAGCAGAAAAGGTGCCAACTGGCCTCTCAGTCGTTATTAATGCACATTGGCAATAGTTCCACTCAGTCACGCCGGGAGCTTGTATTGTCAGATCCAATGAGCTTTCATAATTCAGAGAATTGTTGCAGTCCATTCGCGCCATGGACTGCCGGCTGACCGGAAGGTGTAAAAACAGTGCAGTGTCACCAAAAATGGGCGTTTAATAATAATAGTAACAATAATAATCCTTGCATTTTGATATCGCGCTTTTCACCTCTTAGCAACGTCTCAAAGCGCTTCACAGAATATACTGTAAAGTGAATTGACTGTATATTTGTGGGCGAAACACAGCAGCCAATTGCGCATGGCAGCGTCCCCACAAACAGTCATGGATTGAAATGACCAAGTTTATTGTCGTGTTTTTTTTTGAGGGATTATTATTAGGCATGTGTTATGATTAAGGAAACTTGCCCAAGGTTTCACCCTCATCTGCCTGGATTCGAACACAGGTCTCACACTTGTAAGGCTACGTTCACCTATAAACTCCACAGACACTACATTTTGCAGTGAAATCCTGTGAAGCTCTTTGAGGCTCGTCCTGATCGGCAAGGCACCCTATCAAATAATGCAAGGATTATTATTACTGATATAGATATTTTCATAAGAATAAAGTGCATTGACTTTCAGTACGCAGTGGGGAAGGGGAGAGAGGTGGGAGTAATAAAAATAAATGATGAGCGATCGTGTTTTCAGCTTTAAACAAAATGATTTGCCCACTACCTCAACAACCTGAAATTGCCTCCTTAGAATCAACAATTCAGTGGAAAATGGGAAAAAAAAATAGATTCCCTCCTTGAAGAGCCGAAGCCACTGATGTTTCAGCTTTCAGAGGGTTAACTTGTGTGATCTGTAGTCACATTTTAACACAGAACAAAACTGTTTGAGACAAATACCACTGGGCCTTATGGGCATTTCTATTTAACCAATAAACTGTTAAAATTGATTTATTCCACCTACATGAGCAGAATAATCAAAATTGGATGGGAGGACTTAAGCCAGGGCAATAAACTGATGAGAGAAGAGATATATTGATTTATTTAAAGAACTGGAGAACTGCCAGTCTGACATCGTCTTACAAACATGGGACCTGTGTTCCAATCCAGGCATATCAGTGCAAAACCTTGGACAAGTCTCCTTACTCCTCACACATGCCTAATAATAATCCCTCCAAAAAACCCCACAAAAATAAAAATTAGTCATTTCAATCCGCAACTGTTTGTGGGGACGCTGCTGTGCGCAATTGGCTGCCGCATTTCACCCACAGTCAATTCACTTTACCGTATATTCTGTGAAGAGCTTTGAGACGTCTAGAAAACGTGAAAAGCGCAATATCAAATGCAAGGAATATTCTTTCTGTTAAAGTAAAATTATTTTTAAAATAGTTGAACATGAAAAGCAGCAACAGTCTGATCCTGTAGTCTGCGCCTGGCAGGACGTCGGTCTGGGAAAGGGTTAAGCCATGCTTCTTCTTAGAAGTGTGTGTCACATTCATGCATTGCATGACAGGCAACGTTATTTAAAGCACTCAAGTGTAGGCTCTGCCAATAACACGTTTAGAATGAAATTTATGAAAATAATGAAAATGTAAGTTTCAACAGTTTCAACACCTGGGGGGGGGGGGGCTTGTCGGCAGCCACAGCACACTCAGCTGTGAAATGCGAACACGATCTATCGGAAAGCCGCAGAAAGCATTTGCCTAAATCATTAAAAAGTGGCAGCCTTGCCAGACAACTCCCAACATCAGCCAACTCCACGGTTACGGTTTTAAGAAACATTTTAAAATGAATACCTTGCCTGTCAGCCCGGCTCAGTTGGTTGCACTCTCGCTTCCGAGTCAGAAGTTTGTGGGTTCAAATCCCGAGCTGGGACTGAGGTAGTGTATCTAGCAGGCGCACATGAGGGAGAAAGAAAGGAATGGATGGAAGGGTATCGGAGAGATGGAGGCTCGTGACGAGTATAAATATGGCACGGACTGGCTTGACTGTGGCGACTGTGTATTTTGCAGGCGAATGCACGCGGTTGATGATGATTTGATTTGATGGGCATTTAACATAGCAACTTATCGCGTCACCAAGATGTCTCAAAGTGCTTCACAGGATATACTGTAAAGTGGTGTGACCGTGTATTTTGTTGGCAAATGCAGCAGCCGGTATGTTCATGGCAATGTTCCACAAACAGCCATAAAGTGATTGAGCAACATTTTTTCGTTTGAGGGATTGTTGGCAGCGGTGGTTTGCTGACAAAATACACAGTCCCAAGACTTTACTGTGCGTCCTGTAAGATATTTTGAGAGTTCCTTGCGACATGAAATGGAGTAGGTCAAGTGTAAGGAATATTAATACAGTATTTATCTCTCCACCAGCGGGTTATCATTCCACAAACTCTTGTGATGGAGGAGGAATTGGAGATTTTAGAATTGGTCCACATTTGCATTGGCAACCAAACTTCCTTCCACCCAGTTACTGAGCGTTTGCAAAGCTTTACATTAACTTTCAGAGAGTTTCGCTCTGTGTCTTTGTGTGTGAAAGGGCAGAACACACCTACATTATTATTGCTGTCCACTGTGCTGAAGTTTTGACACTTTATTCTTAGGATTCGGAAGATCGCAGTGTCAGTATCCTGACCTGTGCCACCCTTCCTAGCAATCCAACAGTTCCTCTGTGCAAAGAAACACTTGGCTAAAAATTGGCGGGCGAGCCTTCAGCCACTCTACCCCAACCTTTGGAACTCCATCCCAAAGTCTCTCTGCCTCGCCCCCTCCCTGGCCTCCTTCAAGACTCTCCTCTTCGATGGACTCATCGGCAACTCCTTAACTCCCCCACTTCCCTCCCCGCCCCTCAGCTCAGTCTCGAGCAGGAACTGTTCAGTGTCTTGGGACGTCCTCCTGACGTGAAAGACGCTATACAAGTGTCATTTTGTTGTTGTTGAAAATGATTTTTCACAACCCTATTTGGGGTTGAGAAAATGTGCTTCCTCCAGTCCATTCCAGTCAAGTCAGGAAAGGTTGGCAATAGGTTGTGTGATCCAATAAAAGGTTTTGTAATGGCTCTTAATAACTTAGATTCTGGTTCATCAGTGACATATCTGTATTCTGCAGAGCCACACTTACTGTTTAATCTCTGTCTCCTCGACCTGTCTGCCCCCTTTGATACTGTGGACCACTCATACCTCCTCCATGGCCTTTCCTCCCACCTCAACCTTAAGGATCTGTCCTTGACTGCTTCAGGTCCTATCTTTCACACCATCTCCACTTTGTGTCCGCCAACGGCCCCCGCAGTGTCTCGTGCAGTGTTCCTCAGGGCTCTGTCCTCGGTCCCCTCCTCTTCACCATCTACATGTTCCCTTGCAACATCAAGACTTGACTATGGAAACTCCCTCCTCGTTGGCCTTTCCGGCTCTTCCATCACGAGCTGCAGATCATCCAGAACTCTGCAGCTCTTGCCTTCTTCTGCACCAAGCTTTGCGACCACATCACACCCATCCTCTCCCGGGTCCATTGGCTCCCTATCCCCCAGAGGATCGAATTCAAGTTCCTTGTCCTCACCTTCAAGGCCATTCACGGCCTTGCCCCCCCCCCCCCCCACACCTCTCTAACCTGATGTCCCCCTATGAACCTCCCCGCCCTGTCCGTTCAGTGGGCTCCGGTCTGCTCCATGTTCCCTGCCCTCCCAATTCTCTCCCACCCCACCCCACTACCCTGTCCCTTCGCTTGCTTGGGCTGACCCACAATTCAGGTGAAACCAGTGTTCTGTAATTCTTAAAAGAACCTATTGGGAAAAATAACTGCTTCAAACGTAATGCAGAATTTCAGACAAATTGGGCAAGTTCTGAAACACATGCCTAGACCCAGGTGGAATTCCCCTGCCCCTGTTCCCTTGCTCGTTTTTTTGAGAGACAAGAATGTCAGGAGCGGCATTTGTTTGCATTTATTATAATAATATTATAATCTTTGCATTTGATATAGAGCTTTTTACATTTTATCGACATCTCAAAGCACTTCACAGAATATATTGTAAAGTGAATTGACTGTGTATTTGTGGGTGAAATGCGGCAGCCAATTGCGCACAGCAGCGTCCCCACAAATTTTGTGGATTGAAACCACTTATTTTATTATTGTGTGTTTTTTGGAGCGATTATTATTAGGCGTGTATATGGAGTAAGGAAACTTACCCAAGGTTTCGCCCTGACCTGCCTGGATTCGAACACAGGTCTCATGCTTGTAAGGCGAGGGCTCCAACCACTGAACTACAGGACTCCACACTGTAACTGGTGGATGGTTTATTAAAACATAATAGTGCAGAGGTGTTGATCTCTCATCAGTAGAAAGAATCCCACACTCAAAGAATTTAGTTTCAATAGTGCTTCCACCCCAAGCGTTCTTGATGGGATCCATTGGGCACTGGAGCTGTAGATACAAATGACAGTGTGTCGAAATTTACAAGCCGTGCTGTCCCAGAACAGAAAGCGCAGAGCTAATTAAGCGCATTAAAATTAAGATCCCCTACTTGTTTCCTGCACATCTCCCATTCAAGCATGAGATTTCCAGACCTGCAGAATGGGTACTCTCTGCCGGAAGCTGTAGATGAAGCAAAACGCATCGACATGTTTGAAAGAAAACTTGGTGCGAACATGAGGCAGAGGGTGAAAAAAAAATAATAAGAATAATCCTCGTTTCATCATATCGTTGAATATCTTGTAGCGCTTCACAAATTATGTTGTAAAGTGGATTCACTGTACTGTATTTTGAAATACGTACACATTTTTATCACATCAATAAAATAAATAATTATTTGTATTATTTAAATTGAAAACACATATTTCTAAATATTCACGCGTGTGGAATAAACATCAGCCCGGACTAGTTGGGATAAACGATCTGTTTTCATTGCTGTAGCAGCCTCTGTAAATCTATGTAAAATTAGACTGCGGGATGGCTTAACTTATGTGGTATTGACGAGGTTGTAAGATGGCGTTTAACTCCCGAAACACTTAAGTAGGTAAATTTAAGCGCAAATTGTTGTTGTTGTGTTTAAGAATTGTTTGTTGGCGCAGCATAGAAGGAAGCTCTGGCTGTGTGTGGCCGACAAGATTTGTTGCAGTAATGAAAGGTGTTTCTTCCCCCCTTCCCACCCATCCATATTTCACGGCAGCCAATGCCAGTAAGTCAGAGAACAGCTGATAGGTGCTTTCTGCTGACATTATTATTATTGATAGTTAGTCATTCCAGTTTGATAGAGTGAGCTTGACAGAGAGCTAAGTGTGACTTATTTCCTACCAGGTAATCTATTTAAACATTTATCAGATGCATTAAGCAACTTGCCATACACGTCCGTACAGTTTGAGAGGCGTTCCTGATTTTTTTTTTGGTGGTGGGGGTGGGGTGTGTGGAGGAAACAAAATAGTATTACGCAATGAAAATCCTTGCATTTTATATAACATCAGGAGCCTGCCTCAAATGCTTTGATAGGATGCACTGTAGTGCAGTGATTGTGCATTTTGCAGGTGAATGTGGCAGCCAGTTTGCACACAACAATGTTCCACGATCAATCATGAAATGAATCATCAATTTCACCTAAAACAATACTCTAATAATATCTAAATACTGTTTCTAGAATTCCCTTTTTATTTTTAATTAGCGCCACAGGATCTTTAACATCCACCTGAACAATGAGCTAGGACATCAGTTTAAATGTTTCTTCTGAAGGACAGCACCTCCAACACAGCAGCCAATTGCACGCAGCAGTGTCCAAAAAACAGTCGGAAGTTGAGAGACAACATTTTGTTTTCTTTTTTCGATTCTATTGAGCTGACAGCGGCATTGTTTGTGGGATGGATTTCCAGAGGTTGGGGGCAGAGTGGCTGAAGGCTCGCCTGTCAATGGTGAGGCGGGTGGGTCGGGGGATGTGGAGCAGCTCTCAGAGTAAGGGGTTCACTCAATCCCACTTGCCTGTCATATTCCCACACCCCACTAAGCCTCTATCCTTCATACACCTGTCTACTTCACTCTTAAAACCCACAATGGACACAGCCTCTAGCACCTTACTTTGCAGGGTGTTACCAAATGGCAACAACTCTCCGAGTGGTTTATTTCACAGGCCTTTACTGTTCTGGGCAAGGAAACGTAGTCCTATTATTCTTAAATCCTGTTGATAGGATTGAGCCCGGGGCCTTAATGTCTCATCTGAGAGTTGAGCCAGTCTCGGAATTAGATTGTAGCCTTCAGCCCGGGGATCTGAAATCCAATAGCCTCTCCAGTTAAGAAGCAAGAAAGGGCCAACTCACAGTGGAACGGTTTTGCTGGAAATGACATTGAATTGCTAGAGTTTGCTTTGTGCTGTGTTGGAGCTCATGGGTCTGTGATGTTAAGTACCACAAAGGTCCATGGAGTGTCTTTAAATTTTTTTGCGTGAGAGGGGGGAGGGGCTGTGCTCCTTTCCAGACTTCACCAGATTGCTTTTTTTTCCACCTATCAAAGCTATTTATTGACCCTGGCTGCTTTCAGCATGCCGGCGTCCTGCATGTCAGGTGGATGAGAACCTTGAACGCTGAGCTGTGCTCACAACGCCGGCTACAAATTGGCTTGAACTCTTGTCCGCATTGGATATTCAATCATTGTCAACAAGGCCGTACGCAGGGGGGGGTGCGACGGGTGCGTACGCACCCCCCCAAATTATAAAAGGTCCACATTTTCCGGGGTAGAGAATTGTATTTTTTTATCAAATTTAAATACCAAGTAAATTTATTGAACATTTGTGTAACAATCGGTTCTTCAAAACTATGTATAAATGATAAACTCACATCTTTGAATGATTTAGTATTAATATAAAATTATCGAGTCGAACACCAGAATCGGCGTCTACCCCAAAACATACCGCGTCGATAGACCAGTCCATGACGCGGCGAGTCTGTGACTCGTGATTGGATAAACATAGGCGCGCGCCAAGACTCAAATCCTCGTTTGGAAATCATCCCGTAAACAGCCACAAGGGTAGCACCACTACTGGAGTTAAAATCATCTTTTCATCTGATCACCGTAAGTAAAAATTACTCAAGTTTTGAGAGGTGTGGCTGTAATGCTAGCAAACAATGACAACATATTTACAAGCTTCTGAGAAATTAAAGCTTTTGAGAACCCAACAAAAAAGTTATTTGTGTCTGGACGGGAATGCCTATCTTTAAAAAAGATACTCATGGACGTAGGCCTATGCTTTAGCGCCTATGTCTACGTGGTGTGTCAATCGGAAATCATCCCATACACAGTCACTACATAAAAAGGTAGCACCACTTTGTGGAAGCTGAAATCGTATTTTAATCTGATAAATGTAAGTAAAAATGACTTAAGTTTTGATAGGCGTGTTTCTGAAATATCACATTTCTTGTTTTGTCTTGATTATCACATTTGATTTATATTATTAAAGATGTATTCCTGTAATTAAAAATTGCTTTTAGAGACGTCCACTGGCATGCAAAAAACATATGACCGCAAAGATAAACAATGCGACTTTATTTCACGTTCAGTTTTGTACCCAGAGTGAAAAAACATCAATGTCGCACGAATTTGGCATAAAAATAGTTTCACCGTCATCTGATCGAGCGAACTCGGGCATTGACAACCACACTTCTCCACTGATCCCTTCTCTCCACGCAGCCTGACAACTCCCGCCTGCCAATACCCCAATCGCGCTCCAGAGTATCGATGTAGGTTAGGGCCGGTCTACCTCGTGTTCTGTGACCGTGCAATGGTTCCCATAGGATAGTAGGACTATGGACAGTTTCCTCCCGGCTTCTCCAGCTATGTCCGCTAAACCTAAGACGCCTCTGCGGTAATGTCTGTGATACCAGTGTGGTAGTGTACCATATAGCTCACTATTTGTCAGATGCTGTCGCCAGTAAACGTTCAGGGCGGCTCTTAGAAGCCTGGTATATACCTCACGAGTCACCTAATCTCCTGATCTTCTGAACCGATTAAATAAGACCTCAAACTGTGTAAAACGTCGGAGCCTGGAGGGGGCTTCGGGGGCAGCCCCCAAGCCCCCGGACATTGTTGGTCCCATCACTAGCAATTCGCACCCCCCCAAAAAAAATCCTGCGTACGGCCCTGGTCAAATCCAAAGAAGGAGTCACCGCAGAGGGGCGGGGAGCAGGGGGTGAGTGGCGGTGGTGGGGTGGGTGCAATACAAATGTTTGATTGCTTGCGCTGCTTCCTTGATCCAGAGCAAAGTCTTGTACAATTTTACTGCTCCGATTTCACTTTGCATAAATTGAAATGAACAATAATCATTGCATTTGATGTAGCAGCTTATCACATCTTCGAAACAACAACAACTTGCACTTGTATAGCACCCACCACACGGGTTGGTGCCTCAGAGCACTATTTTCAAGCGTTCTGAGGCACCACTGCCCAGCAACGAGGTCCCTATATAAATGCAAGTTGTTGTTGCTGTTAAGTGGAGCCCTGTAGCTCAGTTAGAGCACTCTCCTTAAGCGAGACCTGTGTTTCGAATCCAGTCAGGTAAGGGTGAAAACCTGGGCAAGTTTCCTTACTCCACTCCACATGCTTAATAATAATCCCGCCAAAAAAAAAAAAAAAAATAGATCATTTAAAATCCATGACTGTTTGTGGGGGACGCTGCTGTGTGTTATTGGCTGCCATGTTTCGTCCACAAATATACAATCAATTCACTTTACAATATGTTCTGTGAAGCGTTTTGAGACATCTTGAAAACCTGAAAAGCGCGATATCAAATGCAAGAATTATTATTATTATTGACAGTGGCAGAGCATGTCTCCAAGCTGAGGGGGAGCTGGGAGGGGACTGTAAACACAGTTGAAGAGGATGGTTTTCAGGTTGGACTTGTAAAAGGGGAAAGAGCAGGTAGAGGGACTGAGCGAGAGCGTTGTAGAGTTTCGGGCAAAGTGGCTGAAAGTGCGACCTCCAATGGTGGAGCAGAGGGTTCGAGGAACGAGCAGGAGTCTGGTGCCAACTGAATGGAGGTGGTGGATTGGGGGAGTGAGGAGGTTGGGAGGTGCTAGAGAGTGAAGGGATTTGAACACGATTGTTAGGGTCTTGAAGTCGATCTGTTGGCTGATGGGAGTGGAGCCTGGGCCAGAACTGATGAAATGTAGGTATGGAGTTTGGTCAGGGTTAATGTGGGTGGCAGATTTCTGAATCATCTGGATCTTTTGAATAGTGGAACTGGGGAGATCAGTGAGGAATGCGTTACTGTAATCCAGGTGACAAACACATGCACGAGGGTTTTGGCTGCGATTGCGGTAAGGTACGGTCAGAGGTGGGACAACGTAGCGGAGGAGGAAGAAGGCGGTCCTGGTCAGGGACCACAAAGTGGGAGGAAGGACAGCTGGGAGTCGAACCAGAAGCCTAGATTGCGCACTTGTTCGGTGAGTCTGAGGGAGAGCACAGGGAGATTGAGGAGTTTAGATCTATAGGAGTGAAGATGCTGATGGGAGTCAAGGAGTATGGCTCCCATCTTGTCCACAATCAGCTGGAGGAAGTTTATACTCATCCAGGCCTCGATGTCTGCTAGACAAACTGATGGAACATCTGTGGACCTGTACGAAAAGTAATCTTTTTTGTGTCATCTGCTTACATATGGTAGTTTACCTCGTATCTGCAGATGACATCGCCCAAAGTGGGGGATATAGATAAAGAAAAGGAGAGGAGCCTCGAGGTATTCCGCAGGTGACAGGGCGGGGACGGGAGGAGAAACCTTTTGCCAAGATGTCTCAAAGTGCTTCACAGGATACACTGTAAAGTGAATTGACTCTGTATTTTGTGAACGAAATGTGGCAGCCAATAGCGTATACCAGTGACCCAGAAACAGTCGTGGATTGAGTGATCAAATAGTTTTTTTTAGGGGATTATTAATGATTTTATGATTACGTGTTTCTACAGATATATGGTCACCCCTCTACTTGGCAATATATCCTGCAAACGCTTTGAGATGTCCTCCCGACCTGAAAGATGCTATAACGCTATACCGAATGCAAGGATTATTTGGTTGTAATTCAAAAGCATTTTTTTTCTCTTTCTCTTTTCAGTGTTCAATGCTCTTCAAATTTTTGTGTTAAAGTTTTAAGCCGTGAGCCTCTTTGAAGACATAAAAGCAAATGCATTTGAAAGGGTGAAGGTTTAAAAACTTAATTGCCATTTCTCTCCTCCTCCTTGTACCCTTCAATGGGCTCTTAACCCCTCGAGGACTTCAGAAGCATTTCCATACCAAAGTGTACATGGAATTCGGCTTTGTCCCCACAGTGAACATTTAGCCTTAGAATTCTTAACCCTGCACTGCACTTTCATTAACCCTTGGGTTGGGCAAGTGAGAGGGGGTGGTTGGGCTAGAAAAATAATAATAAGAAGAATCCTTGCATTTGATATAGCTCCTTATCACATTTAAAGCCCTCCACAACCTCGCCTTGTTGGAGAAAGGCCAGTGATTGATCTTAGCTCTTTAGGTTCCGAAATAACTGATGATACCGTATTGGCTAAATATGGCTGTTTTTATTCTTACTTATGCAAGCACATGCTACAAACTGTTACAAACGTGAACAGAACAATACTACCAGGCGACTGTTTCTGTAACTGCCCCTTCCCTGCGTGTAAAACAGAACAACTGGAACCATGCTAGTTGTTCCAGTGGTTCTGGACAACAGTGGCAAGCTGGACATTTCCACCCTGAGATATTCCCCAACTGTTGTGACGAGCCACTCTTTCTCTCCTATCTTTATACTTCTCCGCCAGCCTCACTTATCTTGACTAGCAGAGCGGTTCTGAAACACCTCCCATCTACTCAGGCCTGTTTTGTCTGCCTTCTTGCTTACCCCGTGATTTCTCACCTTTGGGAAGACAAAGAGTAGTTGTATTGGCGTCTTTAACTGAACATGTTTTTTGTTCTCCGTCCTTCACACTTATCATATCTACTACAACTGGTGCCAACCTGGCTACATTCAGTTCTTTTACAGACAGGGCTGGTTTCTGCAATTCTACAGCCTCCTTAGTTTTTTATATACCTGTATGCCGAAATTTCTAATGTTACTTAATGTACACATTGATTTACTTATTAAACATAAAATAAACCTAATGATTTGACTACACCTAACAGCCTACATCCGTGACCTCCTATCCCCTTACCAACCTGCCTGCCCCCTCTGCTCTGGCCTGCTCCCCAACCCACCCGCCCCACCATTGACGGGCGAGCCTTTAGCCACTCTGCCCCCAACCTCTGGAACTCCCTCCTGCAATCCCTCAACCTCGCCCTCTCCCTGGCCAAATTTAAATCTCGCCTCAAGACTCTCCTCTTCGATGGACCCAACGGCAACTCTAGTCCTCAGCTTGGGTCTGAAGCAGTGATTGTCCAGCGCCTTGAGACGTCCTCCTGACATGAAAGGTGCTATACAAGTGCACTTTTGTTATTGTTGTTGTTATCGCATCTTTGTGCCGTATCAAAGTGTGGTGACCGCTTGTTCCATGGGCGAAATGCCACAGCTAACTGCGCACACAGTCAAACTAGCAATGGACTAGCATTGGTGACTATGCCACCAACTGCTATGCTCCTAACCTTTGGATTAGGTGAAATCCCTGCACCTCATCTCCTCCATAGCTATCAATAAATCCTACCTGAAGATTTACCATTTTAACCAAGCTCCTTTCTTCTCTTCTTGGTCAAAACCCTCCTCTTCGATGGTTCCATTGGTAACTCCACATCCCCCTCTTTCCCTCCACAATCGCTGTCCCCAGCTCGGGTCTGAAACAATGATTGTCCAGCGCTTTGGGATGTCCTCCTGACATGAAAGGACAAGTGTCATTTTGTTTGTTTGTTTGTTTGGTAAGATGGTACCCAAATCATAACTGTGCCATAGTCCAAGTCACTATCCTGCATAAAGGCCACTCTATAAATGAAACTCGCTGTTGTCAGTGTGGACAAAACCATTCTGCCTTCATTTTGAGGTCTTGAGATCTGGGGGTGGGGGCTTGGTAGAGGGAGGGAGAGTTCAAAATTAAGGCCGAATGTAAGAATTTCCCAAATGCTGCGCGCTTGAAAATGCTAAGAAAGTACATCTAGAGCCAGTTGAGAGTTTGCCTCTCCCTCTTCCCTGTGAAAAATGTCAAGGCTGGTTTCTGCAGATGAAACCAATTTGAAAGGTAAATAGGACACAGGACACCAAAGGGATTATACGGGAAGATTGAAAAATATCATAATTCTAAGAGCTTTCTTTATCCCTCCCCCACCTCCCACCTTCCCACCCCCCAAATTATATACTTACTAGCACTGTATGTTCTACAATAAGATCAGTCCACTATCAAATGGAGTTCATGTGTCGGATTTGGCAATTCTGCAGAATTAATAACCTTCCAAATAAGAACATTGACCATTCTGAAATAGGATATTAATTTATTTTCATTGTTTACTCATTTGAAATAAGGATTCTCCTCAGTAACATATAGGTTCTATCCCATGTGCCTTTAGTGCTCGAAATGTTGGGCAATGCACTTGCAGAAACCCATCACTGTGCTTAATAGTATCTGATCCAGACTGAGAGTTCCAGATATGTACATAATAATATTAATAATAATCCTTGCATTTGATATAGTGCTTTTCACATCTTATCGACATCTCAAAATGCTTCACAGAATATACTGTATAGTGAGTTGACTGACTATATTTGTGGGCGAAACGCAGCACCCCAGCAGCCCATTGCGCACAGCAGTGTCCCCATGTGGATTGAAATGACCAATTTTTAATATTGCGTTGTTTTTGGGACGGATTATTATTAGGTGTGTGCATGGAGTAAGGAAACTTGCCAAGATTTCGCCCTGACCTGCCAGGTTTCGAAACACAGGTCTCACACTTGTAAGGCAAGTGCTCTAACCACTGAGCTACGGTGATAGATTCACCACTTACTCATGGAAATCTCCCTGTGTCTGGCAATGAAATGTGCTCACATTCCCTGGAGGAGGGATGTATTCTGATTACCTATTCCCTGTGAATATTAGCCACAGAGATTGGTCATGGCCGAGACTTGTGGGACCCAGCGCATACCTTAAGCATTCTGCTGGATTTGAACCAGCGAAGGCGCTTCTGTAGAATGGAGTGGAGCATCTATGTCTACAAAACCCACAGTCATTCCACTTTATGGTAAATCCTGTGGAGTAGGGAACGGCGATATGGGAATTTTCCGGATATGGATATATTGGTTGGCTCATATCGAGATATATCGAAATACCGATATTTTCGTACTGCGCATGCGCGCGCGCATCGGAGTGCGCGCGCATTCCGGGTGCGCGTGCATTCGGGGCCTATCTTCTCAGGAGGTAAATATCTTTCTCTCTCTGTGTCTCTCACTCTCTCCATCTCTGTGTTTTTGTGTCTGTGTCTCTCTATGTCTCTCTCCCTCTCTCCTCTCTCACATCCCCCCTCATCTCTATCTATCTGTATATTATTACATCCACCCCGTCTCTCCCCCCCCCCCCCCCCCACCGTCCCTCTCTCGCACCCCCCACCCCCGTCGTCTCTCTCCCCCACCACCCCCCCAGCCGTCTCTTTCTCCCTCCCCCCCCCCACCCCCGCCGTCTCTCTCTCCCTCCCCCCCAGCCGTCTCTCTCCCCCTCCCCCCAGCCGTCTCTCTCCCCCTCTCCTCCCCCCCCCCGCCGTCTCTCTCTCCCTCCCGCCCCAGCCGTCTCTCTCCCCCTCCCACCAGCCGTCTCTCTCCCCCTCTCCTCCCCCCACCCCCGCCGTCTCTCTCTCCCTCCGCCGTCTCTCTCTCCCTCCCCCCCCAGCCGTCTCTCTCCCCCTCTCCCCCACCCAGCCGTCTCTCTCCCCCTCTCCCCCCCAGCCATCTCTCTCCCCCTCTCCCCCCCCCAGCCGTCTCTCTCCCCCTCTCCTTCTCCCCCCAGCCGTCTCTCTCCCCCTCTCCTCCCCCCCCCAGCCGTCTCTCCCCCTCTCCTCCGCCCCCAGCCGTCTCTCTCCCCGTCTCCGCCCCCGAGCCGTCTCTCTCCCTCTCTCCCCCCACCCCAGCCGTCTATCTCCCCCTCTCCGCCCCCGAGCCGTCTCTCTCCCTCTCTCCCCCCACCCCAGCCGTCTATCTCCCCCTCCCCTCAGCCGTCTCTCTCACCCTCACCCCACCCCAGCCGTCTCTCTGCCCCTCACCCCCCCCCCCCCCCCAGCAGTCTCTCTCCCCCTCACCCCCCACCACCCACAGCCGTCTCTCTCCCCCCACCCCTTGCATACCTGTATATTGTATTTGAGGACTATGACTACAAGATGGCGGCTTTGCACCTCGGTCTGTGCATTGTGTATAGAGATAAGCATTCTGGGTCTTATAGTTGATTGTGCTCGCATCCCGATTTTTTACCTAGATATATCGTTTTTCGATATATCGGTATTTTTTAAATGTCTATATCGGCATATCGATATGAAAATCATATCGGGTTTTAGCGATATACCGATATGTCGCCGTTCCCTACTGTGGAGAATTTTGTGATGTCCTCCCGACGTGAATGGTGTTATCCCAAATTTAAGTGTCAAAACTGCATGGCGTGCCCTGAAAGTACTGTCTGGCAAGCTTCCCAGGGTGTTGACTTATAGGGTTAACAGGACTGTGCACAATTGGCTGTCGTGTTTTGCCCACAAATATACAGTCAATTCACTTTACAATGTATTCTGTGAGGCACTTTGAGACGTCTAGAAGACGTCTAGAAGATGAAAAGCACTATATAAATGCAAGGATTATTATTAGATTTGGAATTAAAGGTGAAAAATGTGATGGTTCTTTTAAATCTAAAATCATTTGTGCGTTACTTTATCTATGCTAGATTGTAGAGGCAGAATCGATTGGGATGTCTTCAAAGGGAGATGCATGGGGAATAAGTGTTTATAAAGTGTGATTTGAGGGCAGGGAAATGGGAGTGCAAGATTTCCCATGATTTAATAAACAGGTGGAATAATATAACAAATAACCCTTGCATTTGTTATAGGGTCTTATAACAACAACAATGACACTTGTTTAGCACCTTTCATGTCAGAAGAACATCCCAAGGCATTGGACAGTCACTACCCAAGATACAGTGGGGGTGGAGGGGGTGTGTGTGGAAACTGGGTATTAGGAGCTGCCGATGGGTCCATCGAAGAGGAGAGTCTTGAGGCGAGACTTGAAGGAGGCCAGGGAGAGGACGAGGCCGAGGGACTGCGGAATGGAGTTCCAGAGGTTGGAAGCAGAATGGCTGAAAACTCACCTGCCAGTGGTGGGTCAGGGGATGGGGAGCAGGCCAGAGAATTGTTTAGACACCTCAAAGCGCATACTAGGATCTTACTGTAAAGTTGAGGGGCTGTGTATTTCCAGGCGAACAAGGCAGGAAAATTGTTGACAGGAATGATTCATAAACAGCCGTGAAGTGAGTGATCAATTTTATTTGGAGTATCTCCCTTTTCTCTTTTTACAGAGCTAGAGAATCTTTAACATCCATCTGACCAGGGAGAAGGGACCTTGGTTTAACGAATCATGTGAAGGACAGAATAGGATCTTTTCCTATCTAAAATGGTTATTAAAAAAAACTGCTTTTCTGCTAATTTTTACAGCATTTTTAAGCGGTCACAGCATCACGTAAATAGTGTGTATATAATGTTCCCTAAGTTGTCTTGCTGCACTTCTGTTTCAAGTATTTTGAAATCTTGGCTGCACATACTCTTTAAAACACCAGCAATACCTCTTGACTTTGATTTAGGTTTAATGTAATTTATGCTGCTACCTGATGTGCTGCTGCCATGCATATTGATGCTACATTTTTAGAGCCAGGATACAAGGTTTAGAAGCCGTTCCAATCACACAAGGAGATATTTTTACTCTGCTCTGGAGAATCTGAAGCAACTTTGCATTATCCTTGCCTGCCTGCATTATGTGGATTTTATCCAGCATCTCGCTTCTGAGTCCTGTAGCTCAGTGGTAGAGCACTCGCCTTACAAACCTTGGGCAAGTTTCTTTACTCTACACACACACACACACACACCACACACACACAATAATCCGTCCCAAAATAACCGCTAATAAAAAAAATTGGTCATTTCAATCCACGACAGTTTTTGGGGACATTGCTGTGCGCAATTGGCTAACGTGTTTCACCCACAAATATATAGTCAATTCACTTTACAGAATATTCTGTGAAGCGCTTTGAGACACAGTCTAGAAGATGTGAAAAGCACAATATCAAAATGCAAGAATTATTATTATATCAGATTGTGAGTTGATGCCTCACATCGGGACCTTTAAGTTCACAGACTAGACCAATACCCCATTGTCAGTGGGCCTGTCCTTTGAATAAGAGGTTAAAATATTATTATATTATTATATAAAACCCCATTCAGGTGGACCTTAAGGATCTCATGGAATTATTTGAAAAAAGGAGTTTATTTTGGTTTCCTGACCAACAATCCGCCAGATAGGATTGGCCGTTCACTCCATTGCAGTTGGTGGTCTATTGGCACTGCATTGATTGGCTACGCTGTCTGCTACAGTCATTACACTTTACAGAAGATCCTTTGACACAGCTTTCCAGCCTGAAAGGTGCTATTTGAAGTGTAAATATTATCATAATTATTATTTCTTTTTGCCTAAAATTATCGCTTGAATCACATTTCATCCGGTCACTCCAAATTTTGATTGCAGTTTCCAGAGCTGTAGGAATCACTCCAAACTACAGCCCTTCTCTTCTGTTTAGTGACAACAGCAAGATTGTAAACTATCTCTTATACTCTTTTTTTTGTACTTTTGATTTGCACATTTGATTTCTTCACCATTATCATTTCACTGACAGACTGATGTATGTACTCTCAGTAACAGCTTGTCATACAAGCATGAGAGGGCACTCGATTTCAAACAATTGAATATTGTAAGTGAGTGAGAGACGTGGAGTAAGAGTAAGTGGAGTCCTGTAGCTTAGCGGTTAGAGCACTCGCCTTACAAGCATGAGACCTGTGTTTAAATGCAGACAGGTCAGGGCAAAACCTTGGGCAAGTTTCCGTACTTCTTACTCTCTCTCTCTCTCTCTCTCTCTCACACACACACACACACCTAATAATTCCTCCCCCAAAAAACACAATAATAAAAATTGGTTATTTCAATCCACGACTGTTTGTGGGGACACTACTGTGCGCAATTGGCTGCCATGTTTCGCCCACAAATATACAGTCAATTCACTTTACAGTATGTATATTCTATGAAGCGCTTTGAGACATTGATAAGATGTAAAAAGCGCTATATCAAATGCAACGGTTATTATGATTGTTATAACAGGGTTTATGTATGTTCTGTTTCACAAACACGAGGTCCGATTCAGCTATCTTACCTCTGAGCACTTGGCCATCAGCCAGGCTCGATGGAGTGGCGTACTGTACTGCATTGTTTGAGGTGCTGTCCTTCGGATGTGGCATTAATCTGAAATCACATTTGCCTGTTAGGTTCGGGTGGATGTTAAAGATCATGTGGTTATTATTCCAAAAGGGGTGTGAGTTTCTCCTGGTCTCCTGCTGGCATTTACTGTGGCTACAGGGCATGTGTTCAATACAGTCGCATGTTTGTGACAACAACAACATTGCGTTGATATTGCACCTTTCATGTGGGGAGGAGGGTATTGTGGAGTCCCTGTAACTCAGTAGTTAGAGCACTCGCCTTACAAGCGGGAGACCTGGGTTCAATTTCCGGCAGGTCAGGACGAAACCTTGCGCAAGCTTCCTTACTCCACACACACTCACCTCATAATAATTCCCTCAACATAAAAAAACACACACAATAATTAATTGATCTCCTGGGCAACAATCCCTCAGATAAAATTTGGACACTCAACTTCATGGCATTTTGTGGGTCATTCTGTGTGGAATTTGGGTGTAGGGTTTGAACCACACCACTTGACCAGTTATCTTGTGGATTTCTTTGAGATGTCTCAATAATGTAACACGGCATTATATCAAATGCAATGATTATTTTTTTTCCTTATACACTGTATATCTTTTGAACAATTCTGCCCGACCTTAAATTTTAACAGAAATACTATTTTTTGGCTAAGACAAGGTAGGAAATTGTGACATGAATAATGTCTTTAGATGAAACAGCTTTTCCTTCTTCCCCAAAAGATTGAAAGTGCCATCAACGAAGATGGAAGTTATATTAATAATATTTCTTGCATTTGGTATGGCATCTTATCACATCTTCAAGGCACCTCAAAGCGCATCACAGCATATACTTCTGTGAGACGTCTAGAAGACGTGAAAAGCGCTGTGTCAAATGCAATGATTATTAGCATTATTAGTACAATATTATTATATATATTGTTATATATACATATAGCGAATTGAGGGTATATTTTGTGGGCAAAACGTGGACGCCAATTGCGCACATTGTTTCCCACAAATCGTGACCAAATTAGTATTATTACAAATTATATGTAGGTAGAACCCAAACTTCATTGGGAGGGAGTGAAAGTTCCAATGCTTGTTACAAGATTCAATGAGATCATATTGAATTAGTTGGAAGAGATGACATTGGTTTCACCCCCCGGCATGCTATAGCGTCTTTATATGGAGGAAATTTAGAATCTAAGCTCCTACTTTCAGTATTAACTGACCATTATTGTAAACTGGGAGAACGAGAGGACATATTGTCAAAGGGCTGAAAGGTGAATTTCAGAACAAACACCAGGAAATAATTATTTACCCGGAGATTAGTTAATGACTAGAACAGATTGGGTGCTTTGTGGGAAGTTTGTGGTTGTGATGGGAGGATGGTAGGGCGGGTGTACTGAGAAGATGAGATCAAATGGGGATGAAGGGCCTTCTTCATCCAACCCATCTTGTGACCACGTAAACCACTACACCATATGGGACTTAGTCTCATCTGCATTGATGGAGCTGAGGTCAGTGGGATGGGGCCACTGTAATTGCACTATTGACCTCAATGACCCTGGTCATAAGGAGAAAAATGAGCAAGTTCCTGTTTTCTGATTGCAATCTAGTGGCCCTCACCCCCTCCCTACCACTATTATGCTGTTTGGGTGACAGCAAGCTACTTGGGATCATACATTTTGCTCTTTGGATCCCTGTGTCTTACTGCATCCCATTTGGAGTTCCTGTAGTTGAGTGGTTGGAGCACTCGCTTTACAAGCGTGAGACCTGTGTTCGAATCCAGACAGGTCAGGGCGCAACCTTGGGCAAGTTTCCTTACTCCACACACACACACACACACGCGCGCCAAATAATAACACCTTCCAAAAAAAAACACACTAATAAAATTGGTAATTTCATGATTGTTTGTGGGACGCTGCTGTGTGCAATTGGCTGCCGTGTTTTGCCCACAAACATAGTCAATTCGCTTTACAGTACATTCTGTGAAGTGCTTTGAGACATCTAGAAGACATTAAAATCTCTGTATCAAATACAAGGATTATTATATTATTATCCTTCCCCTCTTTTAGTTCATGACTAAAGACCTTCCTCATTGAGTGCTTACTGTCATCTCTCTCCCCCCAATCCGAGTTGCTGCCATGTGTGAAGGGCACTATATCATCATTGCAAATTGTTATGGTTGGCTATCAGGAGAGATAAGTTTGGGTTCTATGATGAGTTCGTCCCCTTCCCTCTCCACACACATATATACACACACACAAAACACACACAGACCATAAAGCTTAATGGGCTAATGGTAGTTACTTTACTGCTGACATAGCTGAGATCAGCTACCTCAAGCCAGCGATCAATTCTCAGACCCTACTGATCTGAATGGCTTTGCTCCATCTGAAGGTGTTATGTAAATGCCAGTGGCTGTTGTAGTTGCTTTTCACTGGGCGACTGTGCAGTTTCAGAAATGCCCGCAAGATGCCAGTCAGCTTTGTGCCTTTCACATGCCAGAACGTGAGCGAGGGAGGGAGAGAGGTAGAGAGCCCAGTGGTTTAGTTATCGAGTTACACTCCGGAGCTGGTAATTTATTTAAAACCTAGCAGCAGGATGTTCAATCACAAATAGCTTGTTGTGGCATGGAGTTGTAAGGAATTCTTTTTTTAAAAAAGGAAGGAAGAAGCAAATAAACACGTAAGTATTTTCTTCCTACTGGTTTTAAACAACATTTTCGGCCAAATGAGAAACAGCCGTTCAAATTTGGGAGGGGTGGGGTGTGGAGCGGGATGGGGAGAGGGGAGGGGTGGCATGGCTGTCTGTAATGCAATCCACGATTAAATAGCCTGCTCACTGTCTAGGCTCACCTCACATATGAAAAATGCCTGTATGGATTTGATAGTGGAATGACACCCTTTAGAATACAAATCTAATACAACAACAGCTAAGTTACATTGATATAGTGCCTTTCACATGGGAAGGACGTCCCAAACCGCTAGACAATTAAGGGTTTTGCACCCGAGCTGGTGGTTGTAATCAAGAGGGGTGAAAGGAGGGGAAGAGAAGCCACAAAATATAGTCAAAGAGGAAGGTCTTGAAGACTCCTTGAAGGAGTCGAGGCAGAGGGGCTGTGGGATGGAGTTCCAGAGAGCAGGAGCAGAACATCTGAAGGCTCAACAGTTAATGGTATATCATACAATAATATAATAATCCTTGCATTTGATATACCGCTTTTCATGTCTTCTAGTCCTCTCAAAGAGCTTCACAGAATATACTGTAAAGTGAATTGACTGTATATCGTGTGCGAAACGCGACAGCCAATTGCGCACAACAGCGTCCCCACAAACAGTCGTGGATTGAAAAGACCAATTTTATTATTATGTTTTTTTGGAGGGATTATTGTTAGGTGTGTGTGTGGAGCAAGGAAACTAGCCCAAGGTTTCACTCTGACCTGCCTGGATTCAAATATTGGTCTCACGCTTGCCCGGTGAGTGCTCTAGTCACTGAGCTAAAGGAGCTCTTCACGTAGGTTGAAGTCTCGGAGGCTGTACAAAGTCAACCAGGTACAAGTCAACAGCTTCAGAAGAGAAATTGAGAAAAAGGAATGATATATAGCCTGATGATGAATGTAAGAATACAGGTATTTGCGCAGGCACAAGCTGCAGGGTCTAATCACTGCATATGACTCTCCAGAGCATAGGGCCATTAATATGGCGTTTAAAAGCATGTCAAAAGCATAACAAGGATCGAAGCCTCTTCATTAATATGCTCATATTGACACAACTATCACAATCTGGACATGTCCTTCATGTCCTTTTATAGTATACTTGTGGAGCTCCTGTAGCTCAGTGGTTAGAGCACTCGCTTTACAAGCGTGAGACCTGTGGCAAGTTTCCTTACTCCACACGCCTAATAATAATCCTCCGAAGAAAAACACAATCATAAAAATTGGTCATTTTCAATCCATGACTGTTTGTGGGGATGCTGCTGTGCACAATTGGCTGCTGCATTTCTCCACACAAATATACAGTCAATTCACTGTACAGTATAATCCGTGAACTGCGTTGAGACACAGTCTAGAAGACATGAAAAGTGCTATATCAAATGCAAGGATTATTATATTTATTATCACTATTGCCCTACAAACTCAACCACTAAGCCTGGAGTGTAGCACGGTACAGGCATCACCCCCTACAGATTGCATATTAGATTGTACAGAGATGCTGGACTCACAACAGCTGTCAGCTCCCTCTGGGATGCCAATCAACTGCAGATTGTTGCAATCTATCAGAATCCAATGTGCATAAAATATTTGAAAGAGTGTATTATTAACTACAACAACAACAAAATTACATTTATAGAGCGCCTTTCATGTCGGGAGTATGTCCCGAGGCGCTGGGACAACTATAGGTATCTATATTGGACCCAAGGCAACTATGTTGGCTATGAAACAAAAACAGAAGTTGCTGGGGAAACTCAGCAGGTCAGACAGCATCCATGGAGAAAGGAAAAAGAGTCAATGTTTCAGGTCTATAACCCTTTTGATGAACGGTTTTAGACCCAAAATGTTGACTCCTTTTCCTTTCTCCATGGATGCTGCCTGACCTGCTGAGTTTCCCCAGCAACTTCTGTTTTTGTTTCAGATTCCCAGCATCTGTAGTATTTTGTGTTTAATATTGGCTATGCCTTTTATAAACCGTCTGATAGTACCACAGTTGTGTGAAACAACAACGGCGACAACTTGGACTTGTATAGAACCCTCCATGCAGGGTAGCATCTCAGAAAACAAAGTCAGTGTAAATTACTTGATTTCTGAACCTACAAGGAAGTATATATTATGAGAGTATCATTCCAAAATCTACATCTATCTCTTACAAAAATCTGGTGTCTTCAAACCAGCAAGTCCTGTTTTACCTTAAACTCCGTGACCCCCATCTCCCCGACTCCATTAGCTCCCCAACATCCAGAGGATCCAATTCAAGATCTTGGTCCTCACATTTAAAGACCTCCACAACCTCATCCCATCCTTCAACCTGCTACCAACCACCCTACAACCCTTTACCAACCTGCTCACCCCTCCGCTCAGCAGGCTCTGGCCTGCTCCACGTCCCCCAACCCATCCTGCCACCATTGGAGGGTGAGCCTTTAGTCACTCTGTCCCCAACCTCTGGAACTCCATCCTGCAGTCCCTTCGCCTCGTTCCCTCTCTGGCTTGCTTCAAGTTACGCCTCAAGACCCCCCTTTTCGATGGTCCCATCGGCGACTCCTATTCCCTCCATTCCCTGCCCTCCTTGTCCCCAGCTCGGGTCTGACACTGTGACTCTCCAACGCCTTGGGATGTCCTCCTGACATAAAAGGCACTATACAATAATCATTTTGTTGTTGTTGATCTCCCTGCTCGCTGTCCTTCCACCTCTCTGCTAAAAAGAAGGCAAGTAGTTTGGTCGTGACGGTAAAACACCAATGTTTTGCAGCCAATTTGCGCAGAAGTTCCCACAAACAGCCAAGTGAAGGACCAACTTTAACCAGAAGCGGGTGGGGTGGGAGGGGGTTACTGTTGGTCAGGACGCTGGGAAAAACTCCCAACTCTTTTTCTACAATGCCATGGGATCTTTACAGTCAAACCTGCGTTTAGGCAAATTGAAAAGAGAAGGGAGTTTCTCTCTGCAAGTATCGTGGCCAACAAGAGTCAAATAGAATTGGCCACTCATTCCCTGGCTGTTTGTGGGATATTATTGTGAGCACACGGCCCTGCCATATTTGTCTACAAACACACGGTCACTCAATCTTTCACAGTAATTCCCATGCAGACGTCCCTCCGACATGAGGCGCTACACCAATGCAAGGATTATTCGTATTCTTATTGTGATTGCAATGCGATCCTGTGATCACAGCCTTGATTGTTAATGTGGAAATGATCGGTTTAACCGAGCTTGCTCAGCAGCCAGTTACTGTTACTGAGCTGAGTGACAGCTGCACTCTCCAGTTAAATACACATCAAATGTTGGCACTTTATTCAGGAAGCTGTGGCTACAAATCTTAACCGGGATAATGAGTGTCTTACAAGAGGGTTCGAACTTTTATCCACCACTCCCTGCCCTATCCACCACACCTCGCCCCCCATCACCCCCCCCCCCCCCCCCCCCCCTCCCTCCACCCCGCGGAATTAACGCATCACTTAGATTGCTGACTAAAAGAGATTTTGATTCATTGCAAAGCTATATCGAGGCAAACTTCAAAAAGCACACAGCCTGATTTACGGGAGAACATCAACTATTTAAAAGGGTTTGTTGGACATATCTTCTATCTACTAACAAAACAACAATGTTTATGTGTCTGTGTGTCCGTGTATCAATCAAAATAATATTGACACAGAGACATAGCAATAATAATAATCCTTGCATTTGATGCGCCGTTTTTCACGTCTTCTAGACGTCTCAAAGCGCTGTACAGAATAGACTGTAATGTGAATTGACTGTATATTTGTGGGCGAAACTGGGCAGCCAATTGCGCACAGCAGTGTCTCCACAAACAGTCGTGGATTGAAATGACCAATTTATGATTGGTTTTGTTTGAGGGAATACTATTAGGGATGTGGAGAAAGGAAACTTGCCCTGACCTTGTCTCTCGTTTGTAAGGCAAATGCTCTAACTACTGAGGACTCAATCAATCAATCCACCCAACCAACCAACCAAGCAATCAAAACTTACATTTATATAGTGCTTTTCACGTCGAGAGGATGTCCCAAGGCGCTGTACAGTTAGGTAGGGACAAAAGCAGGTGGGGAGGTGTCGGGGCAGGATGAAGGAGAGTAAGAGAATTGACTGTATATTTGTGGACGACTCCACATGATATCTCATTGCAAAACTCTTGCGAATGTCATGGGCATATTTTTTTCATTGATCTCCTATTGTTGACAAGTTATATTTAAAAAAATGCTTTAATTAAGCCCTGAAATATGAGATAAAATATACGCAATTGACTATTGCATTTCGCCCACAAATATACAGTCAATTCACTTTACCGTATATTCCGTGAAGTGCTTTGAGATGTCTGGAAGACGTGAAAAGCGCTATATCAAATGCAAGGATTATTAAAATTATATTATTATATTTTATTATTAACATATTATTAAAATATGAGGTAGAATGCAATAAACAACAACAACAAAACAAAATTACACTTGTATAGCATCTTTCAAGCAAAAGAAAAAACAATAGGTGTATTTTTGTGGATCTCCTATTGTTATGTAATGGTTATTATATAATAATGTAATATAAAATAGAATAATTTAATGTAATAATATAATATAAGTAGAATAGAGTAGAATAAGTATTTTAATACAATATAAAATATAATATAGTATATAATAATACTGAAATCTACATTCCACATTAGATCCTTTGGTTTTAAGAGTAGCTGCAACTTGTATTCAATAAAGTAATCCCTGGCCCATAGGGGAATTTTGTTTTCCGCAAGTGCTTTAATTTCCTTTCTTCAACACCATAAAATGAAACTCACACTTAACTAGTGTGTGATAATACCTGCCAGTTTGAAACCCAAAGGTGAAATTTAGACCAAATGGTCTCATAGTGTGCAGCGTTTAATAACCAAGGGCAGGACGCAGGATTCATTTCAAAAGCAGCTTGATGCTGTGCTCTGGGGGTTGAGGGAGCTTGGGTGATCTGGAAGCGTGAGAATAAATGAGCCAAAGTGCCTTCTTCATTCAGAGCAATCTCGTGATCACAATGTGATCTTGGTGGATGTTAAAGATCCCAATAAGATGGCATTATTTGAAAAGAGAAGGACGTTTCTCGTGGTGTCCTGGCCAAACCCTCCCAAAAATAAAGTTGGTCACTCACTTTGTGGTTATTGGCGGGATATTGCTGTCCCCAATCATGCTGCCACCTTTGCCTACAAATACATGGTAACTCCATTTCTCAGTAAATCCTGTGAAGCGCTTTGAGACGTTTGTCTGACATTAAGGCATTATGCCAAATGCAAGGATTATCATTATTGGGATCGCAATCTGATTGTCAATGGGATTTTTGAATTAACAAGAATCATCTGAAGCACTCACTCCAGCACAGACTAATAGGACGAATGTTCCAGTGATGTACAATTTGTGCAAATCTATGAATTCAGGAAAATTGCGAATTTGGCGAATTGAACTTGGAATTCAATAAAATCACCACATTCTGGTCACTCGAAAATTCTATAATACGAATAAGACTCAATCTAGACTCAGGTGAGATTTCAGCCCGATTGTGCTATTATTGATGGAGAAGTGGGGGGAGGAAAGAAAAAGTTTCATCTTAATTAGGTGAGACCGTCTTCTTTTGAAAAAATCCAAACAGAGTGGCATTTGCTTAGCTCACTTCACTCCTAAACTACCAGTGTATCATCTCACTAATTAACTGGACTCCTTCAACCAAACGTTTGGGTCAATGGCAGATATGCAAAGGCCCGGGCGCGCATTATTCTTTCTTCAGGAAACAGCAAAGAACTGATAAAGCTTTTCCCGTTTACTTCAGTCAGCCATGATTATCAGCTTCTAACCCCACCCCAAACCCTCCAAAATGTGACCCGTGAAAGCCAGTCAGGCAATTCTTTATTTTTTTCTCTGAAAAAACCTATCAATTTTCTTCAAGTTATGCTGTTCAGGATTTCATACCAGATTGTAAATGCAATTACTGGGATAAGCCTTGGAATTCATATAGAGAGAGACAGCGTTCCGCACCCGGTTTGGAGTATCTTATCGTCTCTGCCCTCGATGGTTATGGTTCATCTCTTCTTCTCCACTTTACCTCTTTGTCACTAGATGGTATGACTAAACATAGATCGCGATGGAGTGTGATTGCTACACTCAGTTCCCGGCAGGATTTTGTATTTTATGTCCTGTGAGATTCCAGGCTGCAAGTCTCACGTCTTGAACTTAAAATAACATTCCAAAATAATCTGGAACTCTTGAATTAATGGTCAGTCACTAAAGTCTCAGCAAGGGATTATTATTATTAAAGTATTATACTGTTGCCGAGTCCATTAGTAGCAGCGTCTCGTAGCAATGAGACCTTGAAATCTAGAGTAATGTGATCACAGTTGTTTGTGTAAATGAACCATGTTTAGTTTCAGATCAAAACACTGGATCCAGGGGAAATCGCACATACTTGCGATATATTTGAAGCATATGGTGGTCCCTTTTGAACTATACGTGTGTTTAGATATATAAGTAGTTTAAGATATTGCAGGGCTGAAGGGGATTCGATAACCAAATATGTCTTTGCATGGTGGAGTAAAGCAGGCTTGGGTATGAAAAGCCGCTCACTTCCACTTGAAGAGAGCAAGTCCTTTGAACATAGACCCAGATCGGAGCCGTTAAAACTCTTTATTGAAAGCAGTCGATCCTTTCCTTTTCAAACAAGAAATCCAAACCGTATGGGATGCGTTGCTTCATTGGGTCCTGAAGATTAAGTGGGGGATGGGGGGGAGGGAGGGTTAGATATCTTCAAAGAACTCTGTAACCCCCCCATCCTGATGTAACTCAGGGTTAACAGTGTTGTCTCTTTGCTTACTGTACCTCCACCAAATAAGGAGCCACGTGCCACAGTTAGAATGACAACAATTTTGATGTCCAAATGTGGCTTGGAAATGTTACACTTGCATCACTTCTTTACTTAAAAAAAAGTTCAAACAATAATAGTAATAATAATAATAATCCTTACGTATGACATGGCAGACTTTCACATGGGAAGGATGTCCCAAAACGCTTTGCTGGATATACTTTGATTTTACTGTCATGAACCGGTATTTACAGGCCAACGCGGCAGGCAATTTGCACACCGTAATGTTCCCCCACAAACAGAGATGAAGTGAATGATTTGGTTTTGCTTGGGGAAAACTAAGATTTACTGTGACTGTGTAACATTGAACAGAATTGATAATAATACTGTAATAATAATCCTTGCATTTGATATAGCTCTTTTCACATCTACTAGACCTCTTGAAAAAAAACACAATAATAAAATTGTTCATTTCAATCCATGACTGTTTGTGGCGACGCTGCTGTGAGCAATTGGCTGCCACGTTTTGCCCACAAATATACAGTCAATTCACTTTACTGTATCCTATGAAGCTCTTTGAGACGTTGATAAAATGTGAAAAGTGCTATATCAAATGCAAGGATTATTATTATTATTATCTCAAAGCGCTTCACAGAATATACTGTAAAGTGAATTGACTGTATATTTGTGGGCAAAATTTAGTCATAAAGTGAATGACCAGTTTTATCCAGTTGAGTGTTGGCCAGATCACTGAGGGAAACTTGTTTCTCTTTACCAGTGATGCTGTGAGAACTTTTAATTTACATGTGAACAGGTAGACAGGACCTTGATTTAAGATCTAATCTGAAGGATGGTGCCTCTGAAAATACAGCGGTGCCTAATCTGTGAGCTCAGACTCCGGACTCCAAGTAAGACTGAATTCAAGATGTGTTCACCATCTTGTGCAATGTGACATTTTCATACTAAATAGTCTTAACGGGTTAGGATTAGGTGGAATTTCAGGCAGGCACGGTGAATGTAAAGTACAAATATTTTTTGCTAAAATAACAAGTGTTTTTGTGCAAGCATCCCACGGTGGAAGTGGCGGAGACAGAGTGAAACGACACAAAAAGTAGTCTCTTTGTTTGGTTAGGACCAAAGTCCCACCGCTATTTCCTTGTTTAAAGAAAACAAATGTGGAAGAGAATGGTCTTTTATTTGACTGGACTCTATGTGTAATGCTCTCAGTCTGGACTGAACACACTTCAAAGTAAAATAGGATAGTTCAGTGTCATACCTACTGACAAGCCCTACTCACTATATAGTGGTGTCTTGGTCATTGTTGATAATATTGTTTTGTTATTATTGATTATAATTTATAATCCTCCTATCTAGAAGGCACATCACCTTATTATGTCATTCAAACGTCCCAAAGTGCTTCACAGGATATACGTTGGAGTGCAGTGACTGTGTTTTTTTTTGTGGGCAACTTAATCCTTTAACGTTGAAAAACGCTGATGATTCAAATCAGCCTGGATTCGTGAGGCAAAGAGGCAAAAACCACACACACAAACACACATGGAGCCATGTTACCTGCAAACATTACAGAGGATACTCAAACAGTAACACTGGGGCATACATGTCAACATGAACGCTGCACTAACTCCCCTCAGTTATTGCTCCGTAAACGTTTTACAAGCTTTCCGTTCAGGTCATCTCAGTTTGCTATTAACTTCTGAAGAAAGAATGGCTGTTAAATGCATTCCGGTCATGTCAGTTATTTAATAACCTGCGACTTGTACAATGGCTGCTCCGAAATAATCAATCCTCGCCATAAAAGAAGGTTTCATTACTCTTGACGCGATTGCCTTGCCTGAGTGAAATCACAGTTTAGCATATCGGACAGTCTTGTGGCCAGCAGTGTTACGTTTGAATTATTCCCCTACGCTTCCTCAATGACATGTTTCCAAACACAAATTCAATTACAGTCTAAAGTCATGTAATTTAATCTCAGTTGGCCAGACTGTTTAATGAACGGAGATGGGATGGTTTTGGTGATTGGGGTGGGGTGAGTGGTGGTGGGGGTGTAGGGGAGGTGGGGGGGTAGGGTGGGGGTTGGTGGGAGTTGTAAAATGAGTATGATTTGTGTGGTTATTGGTTGAAGACAGTGGGGTAAGGTCAGTTGTGGTTAAGTGATATAGAATTGGTTGACTGAAAGCTAATGTGACCAGCCTTCTGTTTGCAATAAGGGGTCATGTGGAGTCCTGTAGATTAGTGGTTAGAGCATTCACCTCGCAAAGCGATAGGACCATTCCCAGTCCTCCTGCTATGGTAATATTCCATATTACGAGACGCTTTTGAAGCGTCTCGAAGATGAGATAAGGCTGTACATATATCAACAACAACAACAACTTCTATTTATATAGCTCCCTCCACGCCAGACAGCATCTCAGAGCACTTCACAATAGCGGATCCCGGGACCGAGCCTGGGGCAGGGGCAGGAAGGTGACCAAAGGCGAGGTAGAAGAGAAAGGTCTTCAGCTGGGACCTGAAGCTGAGAAAAGAGGGGACGAGGTGAAGGGAGTGAGGAAGGGGGTTCCAGAGCCTCAGGGCATAGTGGCTGAAGGCACGGCCGCCGAGGGTGGAGCGGAGGATTCGGGGACATGGAGGAGGCCAGATGGAGTGGAGTGAAGGCAACGGGAGCTGGTTTGAGGAGAGAGGAGGTCAGAGAGGTAGGTGGGGTGCAGAGGAGTGGAGGGATATGAAGACAAGGGAGAGGATCTTGAAGTCAATCCTCTCTGTGATAGGGAGCCAGTGAAGTCTGGCAAGGACTGGGGTAATGGGGGAGCGAAGTTTGGTGCAGGTGAGTATGCGGGCAGCAGAGTTTTGGATGAGTTGGATTTTATGGATTGTGGTGGAGGGGAGACCAGCGAGGAGGGCATTTGAATAGTCCAGCCATGAGGTGATGAAGGTGTGGACCAGGGTTTCAGCGGCTTTTGGGGTGAGGTATTGATGGAGACGGGCGATCCGTCGGAGGTGGTAGAAGGCGGTGCTGATGAGGGACTGGATGTGGGGGAGGAAGGACAGTTGGAGGTCGGACCTGACGCCTAGGTTGCGCACAGGTTCGGAGAGTTTTAGGGGCAGGCCGGGAATGTGGAGGAGGTGAGAGCCATGTGAATGGAGACGTTGACAAGAGCCAAAGAGTATGGCCTCCGTCTTGTCAACATTCAGATGCAAGAATTTTGCACTCATCCAGCTCCTGATATCTGACATGACATCAGGGGGTCGCAAAGTGAAGTGGAGAAATAGAGTTGGATGTCATCCGCATACATGTGGAACTGTGCCCCATGTCTGTGGATGACATCCCCAAGAGGGAACATATAGATGAGGCAAAGGAGGGGGCCAAGGATGGATCCCTGGGGTACCCCACAGGTAACTGGGTAAGAGCGGGAGGAAAAGCCGTTTGTGGAGATGTACTGCTGGCGGTTTGTGAGGTAGGACTCGAACCAGGCGAGTGCGGTCCCGCTGAGGTGGATGATAGAGGACAGGCGGTGGAGGAGGATTGTGTGGTTGACTGTGTCGAAAGCAGCAGATAGGTCCAGGAGGATAAGGAGACAGAGGGAGCCCTGGTCGCAGATAGAGAGGACGTTGTTTGTGACTTTCACAAGCACAGTCTCTGTACTGTGGGCAGGGCGGAAACCGGACTGGAGGGGTTCAAAGAGGGAGTGGGAGGAAAGATGGGCGCGGAGTTGGTTTGCAACAATGCATTCCAATGCTTTTGAAAGGAAGCGCAGGTTAGAAATAGGGTGGTAATGGCTAGGGTTTGAGAGTTCTAGTGAGGGTTTCTTAAGGAGGTGGTTGATGGCAGCAATTTTGAGGGGGGCAGGGACTGATCCTGTGGAGAGGGACTGGTTGATGATATCAACCAGCAGTGGGCAGAGGAGGGGGAGCTGGGTGAGCAGTAGGTTGGTGGGGATGGGGTCGAGGCAGCAGGTGGTGGGCTTCATGGAGATGAGAGTGCGTGAGAGGGAGGAAAGAGAGAGTGGGGAGAAGGAGTGTAGGAAGGGGGTCGAGGTAGGAGCTGATGACAGGGAGGGTGAGGGGGATGGGATGCGGGGGGGTAGTGGGTGAAGAGAGGCAGGAGGATGAGGCTGCCTGGCGGATATTGTAGATTTTTGAGGAAAAGAAGTCCATGACCTCCTCGCACTTCGTATTTGAAGTGAAGATTGAGGAGGCCTGAGGGGTGTATGGAGGAGGTGGTGGGTGGTGGAAAAGAGGACTTTGGGGTAGTTTTTGCCTCCAGGATGATGTTGGAATAGTAGGCCGTTTTTGCTTGACACAAGGAACGGCGGTAGCTGTCGAGATGCTCGAGCCACATTTGGTGGTGAACCGTGAGGCTGGTTTTCTGCCACCTGCCCTCGAGTAGCTGGGTTTGGGATTTTAGGGTGCGGAGATGAGTGTTGTACCAGGGAAAGTGGGTGGGTTTGGAGACAGACCTGGATTTCAGGGGGATGAGAGAGTTGAAGGTGGAGAGGCGATCGTTGAGCAGCTGGACGGCTGCTTCAGGATCGCTGTGGGTGGAAGACCAGAGTGGTAGGAGGTCAGAGGATGTGAGGGCCTCTATGAGGGTCTCAGGGGGAGACATTTCCATGGGCGGAAAAGTACAGTTGAGGGCTTGGTGGAGGAGAGAGGGATGGAAGAGGAGAAGGAGAGAAGAAAAGAAACACAAGGATTATTATAGCATTCCAGAACAACGGATATGCACTATGATCACGTTTAGCGTTGCTTTTGTTAAGCCCATGTACGGGTGGCGGTGATGGATTGGAGAGATCAAACGATTAGAACTTGGCTATCTTTACCCTCCCACCCACAAACCCCTTCCTCTCTCTTAGGCCATGCCCACCCACCAACTCCACCAAATCACCACATCGATCTTTGGAGCGAAATAAAAGGACTGTCATTTTATAATGGTGCAACTGTATCCAGAAGAAGCAATCAGCTAAAGGGGAGGCTGGGGTCGAGCTTAGTCTTTTATATTTCTTTTGATCCACTGTTCGAATTGTCAATTTACAATAAGAGTTAGGAGGCAAGACAGGCAGGGAAATTGTCTGATAAATTCAGTGACCACTGATCTGGACAAGCTAAGCAAAGTATTTTTTCCTTTCTCTTTCCCTAACCATAAATGTTTTCTTCTTCGCATTCACTTACACTCCTACCTCCCCCCACCCAACCCAACCAACTGCACACACATACCCCCAGAATCTATCAGCGTGATCTAAAGTATCGGAAATTCTTTTAAAAACCTTTAACCTTGTGTTTTTTCCACCCAATTGGGGCAAGAACATTTTACAGCCACTTGAGCGATGTTACATTCGCAGCTGAATGAATCGTTTTCCATTCATTTTTTGTCCCACTCATGCATAAGGGCTTGTTACCCTGAAATTGCTTCACTTCACAGTGCCTCCCTTTGCTTTCGTCAATAATAAATAATGATACTTGCATTCGGTATAGCAACTTATCAAGTCGGAAGGGTGTCTCAAAGCACTTCACTGGATTTACTGTGAGTTGGAGCGGTTGAAGTGTGTTCCAGTTTTGCAGTAAACCGTCCTTTGGATGAGATGTTAAGATGAAATGGTTCTTCCTTTTATATTTTTTACTCTATCTATACGAAAATCTTGCTCCATTCCAGCAAAAACAGTGCGAACTTTTCAAGTCTCTCCATGTAACTGTGAACTTTCCTGCCTGGATACCTTTACGTTGACCCTCCGCTATAATTTCTCCATCCCTGTGATGCCATGCAGCATTTTTGAATTGTCCAGCCAAACCATTTGTAATGCAGAAAATGTTGTATATTGCCATCCAAGATTCCTGTAGCTCAGTGGTTAGAGCACTTGCCTTCCAAGCGAGTGACCTGGGTTCAATTCCAGTCATGGCAAAACCTTGGGCACATTTCCTTACTCCACACACGCGGTTGATAATAATCCCTCAAAAATAAACAATGATAAAATTGGTCATTTGAAACTACTGTTTGTGGGGAGGCTGCTGTGCGTAATTTGTTATAATTTTGTAATTGTTGTAATTTCATTGTTGCGGTGCACAATTGCTGCTGCGTTTCACCCACATATATGCAGTCAGTTCACTTTACGGTATATTCTGTGAAGCGCTTTGTGATGTCTAGAAGACATGATAAGGTGCTATATCAAATGCACGGATTATTATGATTATCCAGAGGAAATACTTGCTACTTTTGCTTCAGCATTTACCAGTTGTGAAGCTTGTGTGTAACTTTAGAAGGTTAGAAGCTGTGAAGTTCCCTTTACAATGCTCCAATACTTTGTTGGATGTGTGGAGCAGATGATGTAGAGTTTTATAGCTGTTAACTATAGTGTAGATGTTAGAGCACTCGCCTCGCAAGCAAGAGGAGCTGGGCAGGACTAAACCGTAGGCAAGTTTCCTAACTCTGCACACACTCCTCCGTTTACCGAGCAGCTAATAGGAACTGGTTGTCAGTTGATTGGCAGATTGCTTTCTGGGGGTAATAATTCCTCCCCAAAAAAATGTGGTCACTCATTCCACAACTTTGTGACACACTGCTGTGTGCCGCCCATAAAGTACACAATCAATTCAATTTACAATATACAGTACAATCTTGTTTATTACGGTAGCCAACCAAACGGCATACTCAACCAACCGGTGTCTCCCATTACAACTCACCATTCCAGCAACCGGATCTCATACCGTAGCCATCCGGGACACTCATGGTATACTCACTTTGCGCATGCATGCAATGCGTGCGCATGCGCACTTATTAAACTTAATGAACGCTGGAATGCTTTTTTGCCGACCATTTTACTGAGTGTGCTGGAATGCCTTATTGGTAGGTATCCATACAATATTCTGTTATTATTTAGTCTAATATTAATATGGTAATATGGTAGATTTTAAAATGAGTAAATTTTTTGGAAGTTGGATTTTCGGCAACTTGCCACTCGAATATGCGGCATATTTGATTAATCGCCATTGGTCAGGTCCCGAGGGTGCCGGATAACAAAGGTTTTACTGTATTCTGCAAAGCGCTTTGAGACATTGTAATTGCGTGAAAATAATCCTTGCATTTTGACAAAGGCTCTAAAGTATATCAAATGCAAGAATCTTCATTATATCGTTCTATACGTTGAGAAGAGAAGAGTATTTCTCCAGGTATCCATGCCAATAACCCACCAGATTACTCACCCCATTGATGGCTGTTTGTAAGTGGCAATGGCATTTGCCTAAAAAAAAATCAGTGATTAGGTTTGACAGTAATCGCATGTGAAGCACTTGGAGATGTTTCGATATCATAAAGCGCTCTAAAAAAAATTCCAAGTTCGTTTTTTTTAATGACACTGCCTGGAGTGAAATTGAACCGTAAAATAGAGCCGAGGTTTTATTCTCACGGCCTTCTGATTCCTCTTGATTCTTAATATCTGTCAGAAGTGGTAAAAAATCACTCGTGCGGCAGTCAAAACAATACCAAAGCAGAACCATCCATCCAGCCGTCAAGTGATTGCGCCCAGGGATGGAAAAATATACAAAGCAATCTGCATGTCAAAATGCTTTAAAGCACATTTCAGCTGTATAGGAATTGCATACAGTTTCTGTGAGGGTGCCCTGAACTGAATATGACCCCTCTCCTCACCAGGACCAGTGATTATAACAAGGACTAACCATTCCGCCCCCAACCCCACTCCTCCCCCCCCCCCCCCACCCTCGTGTACTGGAAGGTATGAAGTTACACTGACCTTATGATTTACAGCTAATCAGCACCCTTTTCCCATTCCCCCAACTCCTACCCCAGGCTGTCTGTACCAGGCACTTTTGATTTCTTTACTCAGAGGGCAATTTGTGATTGGAGTGGTGGTGTGGGGGGTGGGGGGGGGGGGGGGGGTGGTACCAGGAAGTATGGTTGAGACCGGGACACTGGGCTCGTTTAAAAATGTGGCTTGATGCCGTGGTGGTGGGAAATTAGGGTGAGTCCTTCAAGGTCTGTCTGAAGACCTTCCTCTTTGACTGTGCTTTCACTTCCTACTCCCCAATCCTCCTCCATGCTTGATTCCAACTCCCCCAGCTCGGTAGCAAAACCCTTAACTGTCCAGCACCTTGGGATATCTTACCGGTATGAAAGGTGTTATATAAATAATAATAAATAATAATAATCCTTGCATTTGATGTAGCACTTTTCATGTCTTCTAGACGTCTCAAAGCGTTTCACAAAATATACTGTAACGTGAATTAACTGTATATTTGTGGACAAAACGCAGCAGCCAATAATGCACAGCAGCGTCCCCACAAACAGTTGTGGGTTGAAATTACCAATTTTATTACAGTATTGTGTTTTTTTTTGTTGAGAGATTATTATTAGGCATGTTTGTGGAGTAAGAAAATTTGCCCAAGGTTTCGCCCCGATCTGATCTGCCTGGATTCGAACGCAGATCTCAGGTAAGGTGTGCAGGTAAGGCGAGTGCTCAAACCACTGAGCTACAGGAGTTAAGCCACCTATGCCCAGGTTTCGCAATGATTTTTATCATTGCAGATTGTGTTTCTAAACGAATGCAGAAATGGTTTGTCAGACAGTTTCATGTATTTCCTAGCGCATGGCACGGAAAATCTTGCATGTGGTGATAATAGGCAGTTAGCAACTTGTGAGAAAGCAGCGGCAGCACATCGAAAGGCTCGAATAATACTTTGAAGCAGGGGAGTGAAGCCCAAATCATTTATCAACGTCATGTCACTGCTGGTAACTGCTACTGCCTTGTGCCTTGAAGCACATCAGTATAAAAAAAATCACTTTATTAAAAAGATATCAGAAAGAGGGAGGAGGGTTAAAGTGGGAGAAATTAGACATTCAATGCCACAATCATCAACGCTGCTAATTATATCTTACCACAAAATATTCTGCAGTCAAGGGAATGAACTTTTCCCCTGTCCCCTACCTAACCCCTTCCTACCCAACGCTTTAGCATGAAGGTTTGTTCCAAAGTTGATTCCGTTCTCTGAGAGACAACGTTGTGTGCATGTCATCTCAGTTTCTCAGTCTGGCTTATCTTGTAGCATATTGGTTGGAGCACTCACCTCGCAAACGAGAGGCAAACAAGTTTGATTCTCGGAAGGGACAAAATCTTAGGCAAATTTCCTTACTCCACAATCTCTGTTTACGTAGAAGTAATTAGGAACCTGGATGTTAGTCAATTGGCGGGTGGCTTTTCCAGGGGTAATAATCCCTAAAGAAAAGCATAATAAAAATGTCATCACTCATTCCATAGCTGTTCTTACGACACTGCTGCCCATAATTGACAGCCACGTTTCAACAACAACGTATACAGTCAATTCACTTTACAGTAGTTTCTGTGAAGTGCTTTGTGACGTCTCAACGTGCCATATCAAATGCAAGGAATATTATTATTATTATTAGTTGGTCTCAGCCCTCATGAAGTTTACCACTGCATCATCTCAGAAGTCTTTTAAGACACTCACTTCAATAATTGTGCATATTTGCTCAGGCTCTATTTCATAATGGGACGCTCTATCCTCATTTTATAATAAGAGTGTGAGAGGTGGAATGAGTTGTAGCTTAAACCTGTGTGTGTTAGACTTGCTCAGTCAGCGATGGGATGGGTTGTGGCTTAAATCTGTGTGTGTGTCAGATTTGCTCAGTGGGCGAGTTATGGAATCAAGCTGTCACATTAGACCGTTGAACAACATGTGCCCGACCAGCTCTACCATCGGCAGACGGGCTTTCAGCCTCTGCCCCCACACTCTGGAACACCGTCCCACAGTCCCTTCGCCACAGTCCCTTCGCCTCGCTCTCTCCCTCTCCTCCTTCAAGGCCGCTCAAGACCCTCCTCTTCGACTGTGCCTTCTGCTGCCCTCCCAACTCTCTCCCTCGCTCCCACACCTAACTCTCTCCCACCCCTCCCCACTACCCTGCCCCTCTCCCTTGTTCGGGTCCCAACCTGACTGTTCAGCGCCTTGGGACGTCCTCCTGATATGAAAGGCGCTCTATAAGTGTAATTTTGTTGTTGTAGGTTGATGCTCCATTGCGATGTTGTGGGGAGGGGGCGGGGGAGGTAGTGTTGCATTGTCGGAGGTGTTGTCCTTCAGATGAGCTTTTAAAATGAGATCCCATCTACCTGTTCAGGTGGATGTTTGAAAAGAGCACCCTCTTCACCCATAACCCCCCCCCACACCCCCCCACCCCACACACACACACACAACAAAATTGGTCATTCCACTTCTTGGCTGTTCTTGGTACATTGCTGTACATAAATCGTCCGTCATGTTTACCTACAAAATAAAGTCAATACATACACTTTACAGTAAACCCTGCAAATATATTCTCCTGACGAGAAGGCTCAATGTCAATGTCAAATGTAAGGATCGTTACTGTAATCTGTTTCCAGTCTTTGTAAATCCGAAACACTCGCTGCAGTCACCCAATGGCCTTTGCTAATCGATCCCTTTCTCTTGCAATACATCCGTGACCTCCTATCCCCTTACCAACCTGCCCACCCCCTCTGCTCAGCAGGCTCTGGCCTGCTCCATGTCCCCCGACCCACCCGCCCCACCGTTGGCGGGCGAGCCTTTAGCCACTCTCCCCACAACCTCTGGAAGTCCATCCCGCAGTCCCTCTGCCCCCTTCCTGGCTCCTTCAAGTCTCGCCTGAAGACTCTCCTCTTTGTTGGACCCATCGGTAACTCCTAATTCCCCCCCTTCCCTCCCTCCCCCACCCCCCCGTCCCCAGCTCGGGTCTGAAGTCTGAAGCAGTGACTGTCCAGCACCTTGGGATGCCTTCCTGATGTGAAAGGCGCTATACAAGAGTGATTTTGTTGTTATTGTTTTTGCAGGTTCTCTGTAAGAATCCTGCAGCCCCCACCACCTCCCCGCTTTGCTTTCCCCCGCGACAGCAAGGCCGAAGCTCTCCACTCTCTCTCTCTCTCTCTCTCTGCGCTTCTGAACTTTGCAGGGGATGTTGGGGGGTGATTGCTGTTTGTTCAGTTGCATTTCATTAACTGGGTTATTAGAGAATAGCTGAGCAAATACTACTAGTTAGTTTGTACAGAAACGAGTAGGAAATGAAAAGACTGAAGTCGGCTGGCTAATAAATCACTGTGGTTCTGATGGCTTCTTTATAAATTGGAGTCTTTCTCTGCTGCAGCAAGAGCTTTTGATGATTTGTTTCTATCCATGTGTAACGTCCATCGGATGTTAATACAACTGGTGTTTAAGAAGATAAACAGAGCAAACTTTACAGGATTTTTTTTGTTAACCCTTGAGGCACTCGGGAAGAGTCAAACAAGGTGAGGCTGACAGGTATGCTTGTCTGACACTAACACTTCAATAAATAATCCCTCACCTTGTAATATAAAACTTGTAACTCCTCAAAGCGCTTTGCACAGTTCATGTAAAATGTACGTTCTGACTGTGTATTCTGCAAGTGGATGCAGAATCTACTTTAAGCACAATTTTGCCTACATAACATACAGTAAATTCGCTTTTACAGTGAAGTGCTTTGAGGTGTCCAGAAGAGGTACTAAGGCGCTACATCAAATTCAAGGATTGTTATTTTATATAATAATAATAACCCTTGCATTTGATATAGTGTTTTTCACATCTTCTAGACTGTGTCTCAAAGCGCTTCACAGAATATACTGTAAAGTGAATTGACTGTATATTTGTGGGCGAAACATGGCAGCCATTTGCACACAGCAGTGACCCATAAACAGTCGTGAATTGAGTGACCAAATTATTATTATTACTTTTTTTGGAGGAATTATTATCAAGCGTGTGGAGTAAGGAAACTCGACCAAGGTTTTGTCCTGCTGGGAATTGAACCCAGGTCTCTCGCTTGTAAAGCGAATGCTCTATGAACTGAGCTACAGGACTCCACAATATATATCCCCAAAGAGCCATGAAGTGAATGACCAATTGAATGTGGGCGATTGTTCGCCAGGACACCGGGAGAAATTCCCTTCCCTCATCACACAGTGCCATGAGATTTTCGACGTTGACAGATCAGGCAGAAGCGAACCCAAAGTAACATCTAATCCGAAGGAAGACACCTCCAATAATACAGCACATCCCCCTCTCAGGACTACACTGAGCATTCAAAGTCCCAGCCGATCGAGAGGCGAGAGTGCAACCACATTTTTTTGGGGGGTGGGGGCTGGGGGGAGATAAAACAATAAAGAAACAACAAGAAGAAAATAATGAAAACAATGAAGAAAAGGAGTAGAGGAGAGACAGTAGGAAACAGAATTGATGTTTCCATTTTTTCTGTTATTCAGTTATTCTGTTAATATTCCATTAACAAATAAACCTATTCCCGATTTCTGGATAGATTTGTGGCTCCACTGTTGAATTGGGTTTCAGGGCCATGGTATGGGGAGCTGACGAAGGAAAGAAAAACTCTCCTTTGGGCCTGTTGACTGTCTGAGTGAATCAAAATCATAAAAGAGTGACAGCAATCTTTATGGTAAAGTGGATTATTCTGAGCAGTTTTTCATACACCGACATTATTGTTGCGTTTAGACACCGTAGTGTATCAACTGAGAAGTTTGCGTTCGTCATTCAAAAGAATGAAAAACAGGCCAACTCAGGAATACTCCTATTCCCCTGGATGTGCCAGAATTCTATGTGTTAAATTCATTGTGGCGTCCGTCCTGTAGCTCAGTGGTTAGAGCACTCGTCTTACTAGCAAAAGACCTGGGTCTGATTCTCAGGCAGGATGAAACATTATGCCCATTTCCCTACTCCACTTGCCTCTGTTTACCCAGCAGTAAGTAGGAACCCGGTTGTTAGGCAATCAGTGGATCGCATTTCTTGGGGTAATAATTCCAAAAGATAATAACAACTTGGTTACTCAATCCACGATTCTCTATGGGACACTGCTCAATTGCCTGCTGTGTTTTGCTCAGACAATGTAGAGCCAATTCACTTCACAACAAATTCGGTGAAGCGCTCTGAGAAGCCTTGAATGTTTGATGAGGTGCAGTATCGAATACAAAGCTTATTATTATTTTTGAAGGATCTTACAGGCCAGAAGTAAGTCATTCAGCCCATTGGGCCCGTGCAGCACTTTGAAAGAAGTATCGAACTATTCCAGCTCCCCTGCCCTTTTCAGGTATATATCTAATTCCCTATTGAGAGTTATTATTAAATCTGCCCCACCACTCTTTCAGGCAGTGTATTCCAGATCTTAAGAAAAACTCTGCAAACAACAAATTCTCCTCATCTCTCCTCTGGTTCTTTAGTCAATTTTCTGAAATCATAGAATCATAGAATTTTACGGCTCAAAAGGAGGCCATTTGGCCCATCTGGTTTGTGCCGGTTGTACACAGGTATCCTTTGGTTACCGACCCATCTGCTAGAGGAAACACCTTCTCCTTATTCACTCTGTAAAAATCCTCATAATTTTGAACACCTCTATTAAATCTCTGTGGCATCCCGTAGTTCAGTAGTTAGAGCACTCGTCTCGCAAGCAAGAGATCCGAGGTCGATTCCCGCCAGGGTGCAATATTGGGCAAGCATTCTTATTCCACAGACCTCTGTTTACCTAGCAGTAAGTAGGATTCTGATTGTTGTTGAAAAAATAATAATAAATTGGTCACTCAATCCACAATTGTTTGGGGGATACTGCTGTGTGCAATTGGTTGCCGCATTTCGCCCCAAAATATAGTCAATTCACTTTACAGTATATTCTGTGAAGCGCTTTGAGACTTCCAGAAGATGTGAAAAACGCAAGGTTTATGATTATTTTATTAGTATTCTTTGATACGTCTCACATGATAAGGTGCTATATCAAATGCAAGGATTATTGTCAATCTCCCCTTAACCTTCTCTGCTCCAACAAGAAAAATCCCATCTTCCCCTGCTCTCTCTAAACTAGAGAATGCATATCTGAGAAGGCAATGATGTTCCCTTGAGCAACCACATTCAAATAACAGTCGCTTTCTTCACTCATTGGTTTTCCTCTGATTAATCGAATCATTTTAGCTATAAATCGTTGCAGACGATATTGTTTTTGACCTTGTTTACAGCCCACCCACAGATACCTACAAAAACAGTACGTACTGACCTGCTCCCATTACTTCTAATTCAAACTAATGAAAAACATAAAATCATTAGGATTTCCTCAAATGATCCACGACAATTTTAGAGAGAGAGGGGGGAAAACACTAGCGGTCGCATCACAGAAAAGTCTCCGTGAGACAAAAGTACATTTGAGAAGTGACTAAAGCAATGTGTTTGGCAAGCAGCCTGCTTTGCCTGTGGCAAATAAATGTATGCGATTAATAAATGCAAAGCGGTGGTTAATAAAAAGTTTGCATGTTATTTATCTTTCCAAATCCCAGACGTATTAAAATCTGATGAATCTACTCTACGTTGACAGAAACAATTAAACAATGAAAAAAAATAGGCTCTTTAGCCGAGAGGAGTATAATGTAAATGCAATCTGGCTTTTAGTGATTGAATGAGGGGTTATGTGTGGTGGTGGGGGGAGGGAGGTGGTGGGGGAGGGGGGGGTGGGGGGGGCGCGGAAGGGGAATGGACAGAGAGAGTATACGTGTGGGGGATGGCTATCATTCTAACTGGTGGCAATCCTGTAATGAAAGAAACATTTTATTATTTGATTTAAATGTAAATGAAATCCTGGTTAGAGCCCTGTAAAAACAGCTTGTCACGGGTCAGACTGAAAAATGCACCACTTTATTAAGGTCACAGTCTCGGTGTGTTTGGGCTAATGAACAAGATGGTATGTATTAATTAGTGATTAATGCACGTTGGAATTAATTTAGGCAGGAGGGGAGATTGCTGGCATTAATCCTCATGTGGCTTTGTCAGATGTTCACATCTAGTCATATCCCAGCCCAGGTATTTTTTTAATGCAGTATTTATCCAAAGGAGCTGAGTTTCAGTTGCAAACAGTGAACAATACCAAATAAGAGGCCATTCTAAAACACAGTTTTCGATCTTCAACTTATAAATGAGAGAATGAGGTAGTCACATTTCCTTCCCGTCTGTTACTATTCTGTCCTTCATATGAGATGTGAAACCAAGGTCCTAGCTGCCTCTTCAGGTTGAAATTAAAGATCTGTGACCCTATTCAAAGAGAGAGAGAGAGAAAGAGAGTTACTCTCTCCCAGTGTCCTGGTTATCAATCTCCTTGAATAAAGAATGCTCATTAATTTGTGGGACATTGATATGAACATTGGTTGCTAGATTTAATTGCACAGACACCATACTGTACTTCACAGTACTTTCTGTGAAACACCATGAAATGTCTGGACGATGTGAGAAGGTACTATACCAAATGCAAGGGTTATTATTTTCATGTTAAAATTCATCTTAATGTTCAACGCTGTTCTGGAAAAGCAGATTAATCGAACATTTGAGTGAAAAATGCAACATTTCATGACTGATTTGATGCGTTAATTTTCTTACAGAATCAGTTGCCAAATGTAGCATCATTCACTCTGTAAAGGATTTGGCTCCTATTTTTCTCAAAGTGGGGTCATTGCCCTAGTGTTATATTTGTTAAGCGAGGTGCCATCAGAGGTGTAAAGACAGTCTTTCGTTGGGGTTGACAAGTTTGCAGTCCCAGTGGGGGAATAGTGGAGTCCTGTAGCTCAGTGGTTAGAGCATTCGCCTTACAAGCGTGAGACCTGTGTTTCGAATCCAGGCAGATCAGGGTGAAACCTTGGACAAGTTTCTACTCCACATGCCCAATAATAATCCCTCAAAAAAACTACAATAAATTGGTCATTTCAATCCACGACTGTTAGTGGGGGGACACTACTCTGCGCAATTGGCTGCCGCGTTTCTCCCACAAAATATATACAGCCAATTCACTTGACGGTATATTCTGTGAAGCGCTTTGAGACGTTGATAAGACGTGAAAAGCACTATATCAAAATGCAAGGATTATTATTATTATTATTATTATTATTGTTGTTATTACCTTGACACGTCATTTTCAATCCATGACTGTTTGCGGGGACACTGCTGTGTGCACTTGGCTGCCGCGTTTCGCCCACAAATATACAGTCAATTCACTTTATAGTATATTCTGTGAAGTGCTTTGAGACGTCTAGAAGACATGAAAAGCGCTATATCAAATGCAAGGATTATTATTATTATTATTATTATTATTATAGTGGGGGAGTGGGATTGATTTTGATAGCTCTTTTCAAAGAGCCGGCACAGGTACAATGGGTCAAATGGCCTCCTTTTGTGCTGTATTATTCTATCATTCTATTAGTGTCGACTGCATTGGCATTAACGCCATTTATCTTCCCATTGTTCCCAGTTTTGGCACAGCAAAGTCCTGCATTGTAGAAGAGTACTTAGAGCACTTGCCTCACAAGTGAGCAGACCCGGGTTTGATCCCTGGGCGGGACGAAACCCAAGGCAGGTTTCCTTATTCCACACGCCTCTGTTAACCAAGCAGAAAGGAATAACCCAGTTGTTAGACGATTGGCGGATCACTTTCCAGGGTGTTAGTCCCTTCAAAAAACTAACAATAACAATAATTTGGTCACTCAATTCATGACTGTTTGTGGGACACAGCTGTGAGTAATTGGCTGTGTGTTTCTTCCACAAAATATACAATCAATTCACTTTACAGTATATTGTGAAAAGCTTTGAGACGTCTTAACAATATAATTAGGCACTAGATCAAATGCATGAATTATTATTATTCTTATAATTATTATTATTCACAAAGCCCAGCATTGTTGGATCTCTCATTTCAATGCAGCTGAATAGAATTACTAGTTCAACTGTAACTGAGTCAGGACACTTCAGTTGTGGTGAAATATGCCGTTAAATTTGCATACAGGAATGTCCCACAAAGTTGGTGAATGACCAACCTTTTTTTCTTGGGTTTTGTTGTCCAGAACGCTGGGGGAAAAAATCCCTTCTCTTTTTAAAATAGTGTTGCGGGTTTGTTAACATAATACAACAATAATTAATAATAATAATTGTCCTTGCATTTGATATAGCGTTTTTCACGTCTTTTAGATTGTGTCTTCAAGCGTATCACAGAATACACTGCACTGTAAAGTGAATTGACTGTATATTTGTGGGTGAAATGCAGCAGCCAATTGCACACAGCAGTGTCCCCACAAACAGTTGTGGATTGAAATGACCGATTTCTTATCATTTCAAGAGGGATTATTATCAGGCGTGTGGAGTAAGGAAACTTGCCAAGGTTTCACCTGAACAAGAGGACGAGGTCTTGGTTGTAACATCTGAACTAAAAGGACCATACCAGTGACAAAATGGAGCTCTCCTCTCACCTCCTCACATCCCTTACCGCTGCACCCCCAGCCACCCTCTCCCAGTACTGGAGTATCAGGCTGGGCTGTGTGAGGTCAAAGTGAGTAGAGCCCCTTTAGCTCAGGGGTTAGGGAACTCATCTTACAAGAACGAGACCAGTGTTCGAATTCAGGCAAATCAGGATGAAACCTTAGGCAAGTTTCCTTACTCCACACACATCTAATAATAATCCCTCCAAAAAAAGCACAATAATAAAATTTGTCTTTTCAAACCACGGCTGTTTGTGTGGACGCTGCTGTGCGCGATTGGCTGCTGTGTTTCGCCCACAAATATACAGTCAATTCATTTTACAGTATATTCTGTGAAGCGCTTTGAGATGTCGATAAGATGTGAAAAGCGCTAGATCAAATGTAAGGATGATGATTATTATTATTATCCTTCTGACCAAGAAACCAGAGTAGAACAAACTCAAGTGAGCCCGACTCTGCCAGCCGAGCCAAGCTGAAACTAAGCAGGTGCGTTAATTTGAGTGGAAACTTAGAAGACGTCAAGGGCTGGCTGGCTTCAAGCGTATTCAGTTGTCAGCTGAACGGCCCTCGCTTGCAAATAGGAATATTGCATTTCATAAGATTCAGCTTTTTTTTGTTTATTAGAGTTTTGATTGCAAGTAAAGATTATTAAAAACAGAGAATTCTTATCACCGCTGGTTACCCAATCTCCACTCGTCAAATCTTATTTGTGTGCTCGGTTTGCCTAATGTTACTACGGTGCCTCTGCTCCGTCTCCTGATGTCTGGCTGTTTGTAATTGACACTCGTACCCAATGTAATGGTTCCCTGACTCCAGCTAAGGATGCGGCGCAGGAAGAAGAGATATTTATAAATAAAATCAGTTCTCTATTGAATTTAAGCTGTATTTCATTGCTTGACCTGAAAGCGATAAATAGATTAACAGGGGGCAGTGGAGTATGCCTTTTGTGCACAAGGACTTTCATCCTTACATTTGATCTAGCGCTTTTCAAGGACTGAATGAGTGGATTCTGGCCGCCTGGCACACTTGGTAGCACTTCTCTCTCTTGAGTCAGAAAGTTGTAGGTTCAAGCCCCACAGTGCAGCTTTGAGCTCATAGTCTTGGCTGATACAATTACTATGCTGGGGTTGAGCTGTACAGTATGAGGGGTGCCATCCTTCGAATGTGACGTTAAATTGGAGTCAATCAAAACTTCAATCAAAACTTACATTTATATAGCGCCTTTCATGTCTGGAGGACGTCTATTCCTGTTCAGATGGATGTTAAAGCCCCCTGACACTATTGGGCAAGGGAAGGGAGAGGGCTGTCGGTCTGATTTGTTTATCTTTCCAGTGGGTGACAGCTTGGTACCACTGCGATGTAATCCACGCTGTTGGATATTTCGCCCACAAATATACAGACAATTCACTTCACAGTAAATTCTGTAAAGTGCTTGGAGACCGCCTTGATAAGATGTGAAAAGTGCTACATCAAATGCGAGGATTATTTATACTATAGATATATCACCCAGATACGAGGGTAAAATAGCACTTCATCCTGCAATATCCTTCACCGCAACAAGAACCGACTGAACACATTTTTCGTTTTGTTTACAAAAACAAAAACAAAAACAATGTCCGAGCTCCAGTCCTGCATGAAGGGCGAGATATAGATGCAAGTTTTGCTGTGGTCGTGGCTTTCTCGTACAGCCGTCACTGAGATCATCCAGAACTGTGCATCTCGTGTCCTCACCTGCACCAAGCTCCGCGACCACATCACTCCCACCCTCGCCCGGCTCCATTAGCTCCCCATCCTCCAGAGGAATCCCCTTCCCCTCCCAACTTGCTCCCTCTCCTCCTCACGACCCTGCCCCTATCCACTGCTCGGGTCCCGACCTGTCTGTTCCGAGCCTTGGGACGTCCTCCCATCGTGAAAGGTGCTTTATAAATGTAATTCTGTTGTTGTTGTTGTTGTTGTTAATGGCCAATTAAAGAGCTCAGCCATACTGTAATCTGCAACCTTTCAATCACATCTCCTCCACCCAGTGTGTTTCTGAACGCAAACCAACATTGAGCATGGGGTGGGAAACAATAGGGGACATTGACGTCTCTATGTCGCTTTTCACTGAGACATACATGGAGATGTGTTACCCAGTTGGTCGGTGTGAGGAACCGAGAGTTTGTTTATATAGAGTTTGTTTATAGAGAGCCTAGCTTATGATGAATACGGATCCATTTGAATCCCATACCTATATTACCAGCGATTTTATTAAACATGAAGGTGTTAGAGGAATGAGGTCTGGAGCAACGATTAGACAAGTTGGAGGCTCTTCAGTCTTCAGCGAAGTGAACCCAGAACAAGGCTGTTACATGCCCCGAGTCAGTAGAACAAAAGGACCTAGGTTTACAGTTGCAAAGAGCAATTTCAGGACAATGGGATCAGATGTGCCAAACAGCCCTTTCTTCCTTCGTATGTTTGCAGGAAACTTGTTAGCTTGTAAACATCTTGCGCAATTGGCTACCGCGTTTCGCCCACAAATATACAGTCGATTCACTTTATGGTATATTTTCTGTGAAGCGCTTTGAGACACAGTCTAGAAGACGTGAAAAGCGCGATATCAAATGCGAGGATTATTATTATTTATTATTCTTGCTGTTTGTGACATCCAGCAACAAATTAGATTTTTTTCCTGCAGATTTATGTGCGTGCAGTTTCCATCTTTTTGTGCTCATTTCATTTGCGGGGACAGAGACGCGGCCCTGCATTGGTGCTTGTTGGTCGTCTTGTGAGTTTGCTGGCAAATGCAAACCGTGAGAATAGACCTTTAGAAACAATTCCTTCGGGTCTCGTTAAGCGTAGAAGAGACACAGATCTATGCTAATATCCTTTGAATGCTGTCTCCGTTGGGTATTATGCTTCCATCCTCAGTGTATTCTACTGTTTACATTGTGCGTTTTTTTTCCTCCCCTCCCCCTTGCGTGCTCTTGATGTGTTTTTACACGTGAGCAGTGCCTCTTATGCCTCTACCATTCTATTTTCGTGGTCATGGGAAACCGATGGAGAAGTCACTGAGTGAACTTTGTGACACGTTGTGGCTGCTGCACTTGAGTGACTTGAAGCCTCAGGCATCCAATAAGACAAAGCGAGATGCTTATTCCATGCTCTCTGCCTATTCTTATTGTCAGCCAATATATCTGTGCCTATTGGTGATAAAATAGTCTTAAAACTATTTGATGTAGCGCCTTCCGCATCAGGAGAACATTTTAGAGTGCCTCACCTCCTGTAGCTCAGTGGTTAGAGCGCTCGCCTTACAAGTGCCTGTGTTTGAATCCAGGCAGATCAGGGCGAAACCTTGGGCAAGTTTCCTTATTCCACACACACACCTAATAATAATCCCTCCAAAATAAACTATAATAAACTGGTCATTTCAATCCACGACTGTTTGTGGGGACACTGCTGTGCGCAATTGGCTGCTGCCTTTCGCCTACAAATATACAGTCAATTCACTTTACAGTATATTCTGTGAAGCGCTTTGAGACATCGATAAAATGTGAAAAGTGCTACATCAAAATACAAGGATTATCATTATTATTATTTACTATAAGGTGTAGTAACTCTGTATTTTGCAGATGACTAGGGCAGCCACTTTGCTCTCAGCAATGCCTTACAAACAGTCATAAAGATCGAATTTACTTGGGTCGGTTGTGGTTCAGGCCACTGGATCTTTGTCATCCACCTGAATCGGGAGAGGAGAAATCGATCCATCTCTCATCTCAAGGGCGGCATCTCTGACAGCGTAGTTTTTCTCCACAATAACTGCATTGGAGCATCAGCCTGGACGATGTGAGTTCAAAGACCCGACGTGATCTTGAACCCACATGCTATGCTCTCTTAGTTTCTTTTGAATCCAGAAACCAGTGAGCTACCATCTGAGCCGGGCAGACACCTACATTGACACACAGAGTGCAGTGAAGAGGTCTTGAGTGTTGGCGTTGGGGAGATGTAAATCTAGCTGTGGATGAATGTTGATCCATGATTTAGGTAGATTTGGCCTTGATCTTGGATCAGACCTCAGGCTCTCTTTTGCACGTGTAAAGGTCAGAGGCCTGAAATTCCTCACTTCATTACCCTTTAAGAATTCAAATTCAGCTTTAATTTATAGACCATCCTTCAGAGGTATTTCCAAGAAGCCGGATGACTTCCAAATTGAAACGGATTTCTACGATTTTCCCAAATTCTGCACAAACTTAAAACTGTTGAGTCAGCAAAAGGCTAAAGAACACAAGGCCCTTTTCAGACTCAAGGTGAATTCCCTGCCTCAGAGTACCAGGCAAGTGATAAAACTGTCGAGCCAAGAAAGAAGAAGGTTGTTTTAAAAATAATAATGATCTTGCATTTGATATGGCGCTTTTCACGTCTTCTAGACGTCTCAAAGCGCTTCACAGAATAAACTGTAAAATGAATTGACAGTATATTTATGGGCGAAACGCAGCAGCCAATTGCGCATAGCAGTGTCCCACAAACAGCCGTCGTGGATTGAAATGACCAATTTATTATAGGTTTTTTTGGACGGATTATTATTGGGCGTGTGTATGGAGTAAGGAAACTTGGCCACGGTTTCACCCTGACCTGCTTGGATTCGAACACAGGTCTCAGGCTTGTAAGGTGAGTGCTCTAACCACTGAGCTACAGTGTACTCCACCTGAAAAGATCATTCAACAATAACCTGGATCGATACAGCGCCCTTCATCAGGACAGCATCTCAGAGTATGCTGCAGAATGGAGAGTTGGACGCCAAGTAAGGGGGCATTGGGGAGTGGGGTGGGAGGGAGGTGGGGGGGAGCCTTTAGGAATGGTTGAGGGGGTTAATATAATCAAATTAGCTGAGTCTTGTAGCGCAGTAGTTAGCAAGCTCACCTGGCCGGGCCTTCAGTTTCTCCGCACCCACCCTTTGGAATGCAATCCCTCAATCCCTCCGTTTCGTCTCTTCCCTTTCCTCTTTCAAGGCCGATTTGAAGACTTTCCTCTTCGATCATGCCTTCTGTTCCACCCCGAACTCTTTTACCCCCCCTTCGTGTTTCACCCCTTCCCAAACACTCCCCTCCCAGCTCGGGTCACACGCCTCCTGTGCAGCGCCTTGGGACGTCCTCCCGACGTGAAAGGCGCTCTATAAATGTAATTTGTTGTTGTTGTTGTTGGTAAGTGAGATGACCCCGTGTTTGGGACACATTAGGCAAGTTTCTTTCTTCCACACAACCTCTGTTTACGTAGCAGTAATTGGAAACCCAGTTGTTAGTCGATTGGTAGATCACTTTCCGTGGGTAGTAATCGCTGAAAGTGAAAAAAATAAGTGGTCACTCAATCCATGATTCTGCCATGCTGCTGTGAACAATTGACTACCCCATATACAGAGTCAATTCTCTTCGCAATATATTCCGTGAAGCACTTTCAGACATCTCAACCCATGTGAGAATAAAAATAAGAATAATCCTTTCATCTGATCTACAGTACAGCGCTTTTCACATGTTATCAACGTCTCAAAGCGCTTCACAGATTATACTGTAAAGTGAATTGACTGTCTTTTGTGGACGAAACACGACAGCCAATTGCGCACAGCAGCGTCCCCACAAACAGTCATGGATTGAAATGACCAATCTATTTTTATTACAGTAGCCCCCCGCTTTAGCGGGACAGCTCGGGAGACGATTAAATGTCCCGTTTAAGCAAGGTTCCCATTTAGGTGATGCCAAGCAGCAGACGCATTATTCACCCAACACAAAGCTCAGTACATGGGCACATGCATTCTACACACACGAGAATCATAACACAACATGAACAAACACGGGTAAAGTACACGTGGAAATCATGAAAGAATCAACAATGTTTTTTTTGGTATTAAAAAAACAAACCTTCTACTGTTATTTCTTCTTTAAAGCAATACAGCAATGTCCCTCCCTGTGGCTGTTTCTTCCTGCGCTCGCTCTCTCCCCTTCTCTCTCATGACACGAGGTTAACTCTCTGTTGTAGTGTGTGTATGCATGCTGACGTACAGTGTGTGTACCGCTAGCTAGCGCTGCTGGCAGAACGTACGTACGATCTTTGCACTACATGGATAGCCACTTTGCAAAGTGTACATTGTACATTGTATGGCTGGCTTGCTGCGCTGTTACATACTCCCTGCACATGTATGTATGGCTGATAAGGTGTTGCATGGAAGAAATATGTTACGGCAAGCGAGAATATTGGTGACTGAAAATCCGTGTTGACAAAAAATGTCCCGTCAAAGCGATGTGCAATCTCGCTTATCCGAGGCAAATAACACGTGTGAAAACAGTCACACTCTGTTTCGTCCCAATTAAGCGATGATCCCGCTTAAGCGGTTCCCAACTACGCGGTGGCGCCTGTATTGTGTTTTTTTTTTGACGGATTATTATCGTATGTGGATATACCTATCGTATTAGGCATGTGGAGTAAGGAAAGTTGCCCAAGGGTTCGCTCTGATCTGCCTGGAGAAGGTGACATATCAAATGCAAGGACTATTCTAATTATACTGTAAATGCGCCGATTTCTTCTAACACATGGCTATATAAAATGATAAAGCAGCACATCGTCTGTATGTGTGTGGTGTGTGTGTGTATGTGTGTGTGGAGGGTTTGTTTTCCTGTGATGTGAACTGTATTTTTTCTGAATTACAACCAAAAGTTTTAAAGCTTTAAAGTCTCCAGGCTTTCCTGTGAAGGAGGAAGTGAAGAGGTCAGAGCTCCAGCTGGGGAATTGGCAGTGGTTTGGACTGTGGATCCAAAATAGCCTTTTTTTTTGCTGAATCTCCAATATTTAACAGAGTTGGGAAACCCATGAAGAGCATTTGTGGGGGGTCTTGTAAAAATAATAATAATAATAATAATAATAATACTTTCAGGTCAATTATAACGTCTGTCACAATGCAATATCTAACTGGCTTCCTCACTGAGGAATCTGCATGTGAGTTGCGGTGACCTGCGTTTAACTGCAAAATGGGATCGCCAGGGTCATGCGGGTTCAAGTGTGATGTGAGATGTAGCTTACACCTGTGTGACATACTCTAAAACTTCTCCAATGCCCTCCTTGTTGGTCTCCTCAGCTCCACTGCCCACAGTTTCCACACTGATTTAGAACTCCGCCGCTCGTATCCTCACCCACCAAACTCCATAACCCCCACTCACACCAGTCCGTGCCAGGCTCTACAGACCTATCACGGATTCCCTTCTCTTTTCGCACTCTGGCATTTCCTTATCTTTCTGCTTTTTCCCTACACCACTACCTGCTGCCTCTGCACGGCTGGATCTGGTCTCCTGCTTGTCGCTCATCCCTTCCGCTCGACCATCGGTGATCACGCTTTGAGCCACGCTGCTAAAAAGCTTTGGAACTCTCCATCCCAATCCTCCCACCTTGCCCCTCCTTCCCCTCTTTCATATCATGGCTCTTCGACCATGCTAATGGCCACCTCTGCCCTCCGCCTGGCTCGGTGTTAAGGTTCCAATTCCCTGCCCAGGTGAAGTGAGGACGTTGTAATTGTTGTTGTTGTTGTAATACATACGTGACATGTGGCGCACACCAGATACGATACCCACTCACTACGAATTGAACCATTCAGTAGATCGTTGCCTAGCCCTGTACTATGTCTGCCTGGGACTATGATATATCCAGCGAAACCAAATGCAAATGATCACCGATTAGAAGGAGAAAGATTGAGTTGCTGTGTTTTTTTACTAGTCAGGAAAGACTAGTTTGCATGAATAATAATATGTAATTTTAAGTTAACTGCCCATTTGCTTTCCTCTGTTATTTACACTGATATTACTCTGTCGATTTGAAATGCTTGGAGTGCGTGCATGCATGCGTGTGGCGAGATTGAGTGGGAATCAATCCAAGGATAAGCATCTTGAATTCAACCAAAACTCATTGAGGGAGAGGACATGATAATAAATATAATAATAATCCTTGCATTTGATATAGTGCTTTTCACTTCTTATTGACGCCTCAAAGCGCTTCACAGAATACACTGTAAAGTGAATTGACTGTATATTTGTGGGCAAAATGCAGCAGCCAATTTCACACAGCAGCGACCCCACAAACAGTCGTGGATTGAAATGACCAATTTTTATTGTTGTGTTTTTTTGGAGGGATTATTATTAGGTGTGTGTGGAGTAAGGAAACTTGCACAAGGTTTCGCCCTGATCTGCCTGGATTCAAATACAGGTCTCACACTCTAACCACTGAGCTACAGGAGCTACAGTATAGTTAAAGCCCCGATGGCAATTGGGACCCCACACTGACATTTTATTCAGGACTTACCCTCTTTCTATGACGGATCAAGTTGACATTCATATCGCAGCTCGGCCCAAGTTATTCCATTCCGAGGTCATGACCTGAGTTAAAGATGAACGCACATGAAGGTGTATTTTTTTCCCCTTCAAATCTTCCGAGCGTTTTGGTGTTGCTATTTACATTCCCTATGCTTATTTTAGTATTTTAGTATTAACTCAAACATCTCATGTAATTTTTGCAACACAATGCTTCGCAAACAATTATACCTCTTTCTCTGTTTCTAAAAGAACACCCCATCTCCCCCACTCCTTACCCACTCCTCTCTGCCACCAACCCCCACCCCCCAACCCCCCACCATTCCCCACCTCACGTTCCTTCTATTAAAGGCAACAATACCTAGATCATGAGCTCAGGAAGTGGAGCTTGACCTATATTAAGAACTTCCTTATGGGCTTAAATCAACAATTTCCTGTCCATAATGTCCATGTATTTACTTCAATGATCCACTCCAAATAATGCCATGACCTAAATTTAAACTAGATCCACTTTCTTAAATTAATGTAATGAGAACTCTAACCATTTTTGACCTGAAGCCAGAATATTCTGGCTTGTTTTATGCCAAAAAGTTGATACACAGCAAAGTGCAAAATTCTCTTCCTGGATGGGTGGGGGGGTGCAAAACTTTACCAGAGATTTGTGTGTCCAGAAAAGCGAACTAGGGTAGGGGGCATAGTAATAATAATAATAATCCTTGCATTTGATATACCGCTTTTCACATCTTCTAGACGTCTCAAAGCGCTTCACAGAATATTGTAAAGTGAATTGACTGTAGATTTGTGGGTGAAATGCGGCAGCCAATTGTGCACAGCAGTGTCCCACAAACAATCGTGGATTGAAAATGACCAATTTATTATAGGGTGTTTTTGACGGATTATTATTAGGCTTGTGGAGTAAGGAAACTTGCCCAAGGTTTCGCCCTGGCCTAGCTAGATTCGAAACACAGGTCTCACGCTTGTAAGACAAGTGCTCTAACCACTGAATGACAGAACTCCATGCATGGGTGAGGGACAATCTCCAAGGTACTAGAAGGTGCATACTCTCTTCCATAGTATGCCAACATTCACATGTTTTTAGAGGATTAATTATCCGGTAAAGTTTCCTTTGTTGAGTCCTATCAGCTTGCTTCACTCATCTCAATCTTGTAAACTGTTGACGTCAGGAGCTGGTCTACTAATGGACCTTAAAGGTCCCATTGCATAAGCAGTTCTGGAGGTGCACTGGGTTATCGAAAATGGCGTCCTTCAGAGAGATGTTAAGCCTGGGTCCCGTCTGCCTGTTCAGGTGAATATTAAAGATACCATGGCATTGCATGAAGAAGAAGAGGGAGTTTCTCCCAGTGTCCTGGCTAACAATCGCCTGGATAAAATTGCTCATTCACTTCACAGCTATTTGTGGGATGTCGCTCTGTGGAAATTGGTTACAAAATTCACAGGTAGAAAATTCACACACACAAAATTTACAGTCACTACACTTTACAGTACATCCTGTGAAGCGATTTGAGACATTTTTCTCACGATATGAAAGGTGCCCCAATAACCCTAAGTAAGGGTTATTCTAGCTGCTCAGAAAAGGGAAGAGAGTATCTGCCGGTGCGTTCCTTCAAAGTTATTAGAGCTCCATTCTTTGTAAAATCATTATCGGAAATCAACACACATGGTGGAAGGGGTGGGGGTGGAGAGGATGTTCTGAACATCAGCCAACACTGAAGGCAATCAATCCCAAGTCTACAGGATTGTAAAGCAAGAAAACATCTAATGTCACAATAGCACAAGGACACCTCAAACCACCACTTTACACTTGAAGATAGGTCATCCTCACACATCAGGGGTCAACAAATTGGAGACATAGAAACAAGAGTAGGCCATTCAACCCCTCAAGCCTGTTCTGTCATTCTATAAGATCATGGCTGATCTGTATCTCAGGTCCAATTATTTGTTCTTGTCCTGGATCCCTTAATATCCTGACCTAACTAATATCTCTCTGGATTATTATTTACATATAATGCCTCCCAAGCCAGGAGAACAACCCAAGGTGCTGGACAGTCAAGAATTTGCACTCGAGCCAGGAGTTGAAGTCAAGATCATTGGAGGACAAGGAATGGCATAGGTGGGAGGATCAAATGGAGTCTGTGGTTTTAAAAGAAATCTCTGAAAACTACTGACAATTATTACCACACTGTGACAGAAACATCTTAAAATCTCTTGTGTTTGTGAGCGAGTGGAGACAGACTGTCAGCCAGGTCTGCTGATTAGCGTGGATTTGCTGTATTCCGAAAAAGGCTTCCATTTCTTCGGCAATGGGAAGCTCGCAATTGACTCATTGGCACAAAAGGCAGCGTAAGACGCAGGACTTCAATGGGAGACATTCAAAGGCCGAAGATGAATAAAAATCGCAGAATATTCTGGCAGCTCGGAATCAACAAATGATTTAAGGAGCCCTTTTGTCAGAGAATTATTCCTGTTCATTGACATGCACATGTTTTAACCTTGAGCCGATGGCCTGTGTTTTTCTCTCCCTATGAATTTGTGAGGAGATATCGTCCGGGTCGGAACCACATCTCACTATTTGCATTCGGACGGTCAGTGGTATAGAATTATTAACTGTATCTCACTGACAGCTCATTTACATTGAAAATATAACCTGCCACATAAAGAATAAGATTTATGTTACTTTTCAAGATAAATGTTACTTTTCAAGATAAATTATGTATGGTGGCGCGGTGAGGTGGGTAGGGGGTCTGTGTGGATTTAAGAATGTTGAACTAAGGTTGTTCTAAATATCTAACTTGCCTATTTGTGTGCTAGTTCAGGTGGATTTGTTAAAGATCCTGAGACATTATTTTTAAATGGAGGCCAGAATTTCCCCTGATGTCCTTGCCAACAATACTTTAGGATGCAAATAAGACAGTAGAGCAACGACAACAACAAAATTACATTCATACAGCGCCTTTCACGTCGGGAGGACGTCGTCCCAAGGGGCTCAGAAAAATAAGTACATAGGTTTAAAATTCAGTAGTTCAGTGGTTAGAATTAGAACACTCGCTTCGTGAGCGGGAGACCTGGGTTCGATTCCTGGCAGGGCGAAATGTTGGGCAGGTTTCCTTATTCTACACGTCTCTGTTTATCTAGCAGTAAGTAGGAACCTGCTTGTTAGTCGATTAGCGGATCGCTTCCTGGGGTAATAATTCCTTCAAAAAGATTATAAATTGGTCTGTTCAATCCACGATTGTTTGTGGAACATTGCTGTGCTAAACGTTTTCTTTTAGGAAACAACATTATGGAATTTAATACATAGGTAGTTTGGGATATATGTGCATGCAACCGCCAGGAAGGTGGAAGGCGAACTAGATGGACCTTGGTCATTTATCGTCTAGCACTTCTGATGTTCTCATGTTCTTAAGTTCAATTGGCTGTCACGTTTCTCCCACAAAATGCACAGTCAATTTACTTTACAGTATATTCTGTAGAAGAGCTTTAAGACGTCTTAAAGTATTAATATCAAATGCACGGATTATTACTTTAGAGTTGCAAAGGGCATCTTCAGGACAGACGCCAGGAAGTTTTTCTTTTCCGATGTGTAATTAACAACAGGAACAAGTGCCAGAAAGGCTGGTTGAGGCCAGGACACTGGGGATCATTTATAAAAGAAAATAGCTTGATGTTGTGATGGGATGGTTTGACATAGTATGGTGGGTACTCTGGAGGAATTATATCACATTAGCCAACGAACCACTTTCACCCAAACTGATCTTTCGGTCCCAGGGTGGCTGTTTGTGGGACTTCTCTGTGTTTGCCTGTAAATGCACAGTCACTACACTTTGGAACAATTCCCTGTGAAGTGCCATGACATGATTTAACTTTATAGGCGATCGTGTCAAATATAAGGATTATTATTACAGTATTATTATTATTACTGCATTTGCCCCTGCCAGTAATGAGAGAGACTGAATCCTTGAACAAGGTTCTCAAACGCACTCAAAACCCAGCCTGCATATTCTCCCACAGGGCTGGCGCAAGGGTATTTGGCGCCCTAGGCGAGCCTTCAAATGTGCGCCCCCTAGTAACTTTTCATACGCTAATGTTAATACTAAAAATTTATATCATTAATTATCAATAAAAGTAATGGTAATAGTTATACATCTGTCTGTGTGTCTGTCTGTCTGTCTGTCTGTCTGTCTGTCTGTCTGTCTGTCTGTCTGTCTGTCTGTCTGTCTGTGAAACATACTTCTGTTTTATTTAAGTATAAAGCATTCTCTGGTCAACTTACTGCTAACTCCCACCCCTCCGCCACTATACGCCAGCAGATGACGGCAGTAATTTTCGCCGTGCGTGGCTAACTGTACGTGCTCTGTAAACCAGGGCCAGCGCCCCCCAAAATTTTGGCTCGCTAGGCGACCGCCTTGTTTGTCTAAAGGTATCGCCGGCCCTGTTCCCCCATCAAATATTATTGTACCGCGTGCAATATTTATTATTGCTGTGCGGTGATTATTATTACTGTACTATTATATGATCCTCCTGTATCACTTCTTACAAAGTGACGCACTAATTGGTCATCACATTGTCGTCAATATACCGAACTCCATCACGTTAGTTTCGACTCCTGCCTCGCTCAAACTGTTTCACTGACTGCATGAGGGTGAGAAGAAAGATTGACACTGATTGCTGCAGAAATCAAAATGATTTGAAAACTCAAAGCTAATTGCCTTGCTTTTGTTAATCCACTAGTTATGTAACATCCATTAGCATAGATGTGCTAGGCCTGGCTGTTTCAGGTACAGTGATGCGCTGAACTGAGAGCTGGAAGCACTTTGGTAGTAACTCCTTTCAGGCCTCACTAAATCTACAGTGTAATCTAATACAGTAGCTATAATAAACTCAAAGGGAACTATTTGTCTTGGTTGCAGTCTACAGTGAACAGATCGAGCCATCAGATCTGCTAGGAGCAATACTGGCTTATATTTGGTTCAAAGTAAGATAAATGCTTGGCGTTTCATCTTTCATTGTGTTCCACAATCACAACTTTAAGTGAGCAGCGGGAAGCAGTTTGGCTGAAGGCCACGCTTGAGGTTCAAGCCAGTAAAGTACAGCTGAGCTTGACAGAGAGTGCACAACAAAGCCATTATCGCAATGGTGTTGTGGCATTACCAGCAAGTTAAACTACACACAAGCAATTGCCGACCAGTAAACACGGCCAGCCTTTTTGACTTGAACAAAAAGAAAACAATGTACATTGGTGTAACAGCAACCATTTCATTTACACAGCAACCTTGGCGCAGGACAGCCGGAGTGCTGCAGTGGCTGGGTCCAACACCGAGCTAGGGAGAGGGAATGAGACCAAATCACAGGCGCAGTCGAAGAGGTAAGTCTTAGTATGTCTTCATTTAGAAACAGCTATCTGGGTTTAGATTTACACTATTTACTTAGTGTTTCTATTTGCAGACACAAAGTAAATAGAGTAAAACATTGGCAGATTGTTTTGTTCTGTTGTACCTTTGAAGCCATTTTCAAAAAACATTTCAAAAGAAAGTTTTATTTTAAGGAAACCGCCTTCAAAATTTAGCTTGCCATTTTTTAAAAGAATTTGCCAAAAGTCAGGTCACTGGAATCAATCTAGACCTAAGTGATATTTCTATCCCGTAGCGTACTATCTTTTGACTGACTATTGATGGAGTTGAATTTTTGTATGGCATTTCAAGTGGCTTCAATGAAGCCTGGGTGAAAGCCTCTTTATTGCTTGCAAATTGTTGTTGTTGTCTTGATGCTTCTCAGGCGGATGTTTAAGATCCCACAGCACCCACTATTTTATAGCAAAAATAGTCTTTTGATACACTGGTCAACAATCATCGATTCACGCAGAATGTACAACAAGGAAACAGGCCAATGAGCCCATCTAGTCTGTGCCAGCATTTATACTCAATATGAGTGTCTAGCTCCATTCCACACACTCCTTATTCCCTTCTCGCGTGACAAATGAGTGTTCGCTTTAATGCTGCTATACTATGTGGTTCAATCACCAACCCGTGAATTGGTTTTTCAAATGCAGGCTGCTTGATGGGCTTTGCCATCGCACACGATGTCAGAAACACAGTCACTACTGTATATGTGTGACATTGGCCACTGCATCTGCTGTGAAATACTTTGGCATGTTTCGATGCTGTAGGTGGTATGAAAATTGCGCCTCCTTTCTCACCCGTAACTCGGTAAATACAGCACACATGTGCGGCCATTACGTTTTAAAGGCTTAGTTCAATTATTAACATTGTTGGTTCAATCTGTTTCACTCAAACGTTCTGATTACCAGTAACTGCTGTTTCAACACTGCCCAGTCTGAAGCTCATTCCACCTGGGTTCAATGTGCTCTTTGTGAAGCACAGGCACTAACTCCATAAACATTAGTTTTGCGGGCTTCAATCTGGTTTTGATTTTGTGATGAAAGTGGCCCAACCGTAGCCAATCATGTAGTCATTTATTTTATAGTCTATGTCAGTTCAGGGTTAATGCCACCTACAATATGTTCCTGTAATGAAGACCAAATGTGTCAAATTGTGTGGTTCAGCGCGCGGAGTCAGGAATGTGCCACAAAAAAACACAGGGACGGTGGTACTGTAAAACAAAATTGTGGTTTTACTACAATAATGCTTGAATACCGCTGGGCACAGACTTGGACTCAAACAAAAACACCATATGGGGCTCTGTGTCAGATGCACATTGAGATCATGAAAGGCAGGTAGGTTATTGCTGGGACACCTACAATACATTCTATAACTACCACATTATCATCTTTGCTTTGTTTTGTGTGTGGTTTTGCTCGTAATATAATAATAATCATAATAAAAATCCTTGCATTTGATGTAGCGCTTTTCACGTCTTCTAGTTTTTGTCTCAGAGCGCTTCACCAAATGTACTGTAAAGTGAATTGACTGTATATTTGCTGGCGAAACGTGGCACCCACAGCAGCGTCCCCACAAACAGTTGTGGATTGAAATTTCCAATTTTTTTTTGTGAAGGATTATTATAAGGCATGTGGAGTAAGGAAACATGCCCAAGGTTTCGCCCTGACCTGCCTGGACTCAAACACAGGTCTCACGGTTGTAAGGCAAGTGCTCTAACCACTAAGCTACAGGACTCTGATAAATAATAATACATTCTATAATAAATACATATTAAAAATTAATAATAAGCCTTATGCAAGCATCACATCGGGTGGATAACTTAAAGTACTTTGCAGGATTCACTGCAAACTCCAGTGATATTTTTTGTTGGTGAACACAGCAGCTAATTCACACACAGTAATTTCCATGATTCCCGAATGAAACCAGTCACTCACTTTGTGGCTGCTTGTGGTACATTGCAGGGCACACATTAAGTGCTGTTTGTCTACATACCCGGTGTAATGACACTTTAGGGTATGTCCGGTGTCGAGATTCAAGACATCCTCCTGATGTGAAGATGTCAATTTATATTATCATCATCATCAACAGAAGTGGCACATTTATTGGGTCGGCTTTCAATTAATTTCACACTTCTCTATTCCTTAAACGTTACATTCAAAACTTGAACAATGAAAATGAATGGAGCGAGGAACTGCAGACCACTCCCCAAGGAATACATCCTTCGAGAGCTGGTGAATTCATTCAATGTCAGCAGTTTGTCTAAAGACCATTGACATATGGAGTTAATTTTGTGGTATTTCTTAACAGATTTCTTAATTAAGAAATGGCCGTTCTGGCTTCAGGGAGCCCAGGTCTGAAAATGAAATCAATTGGAACAGTGTCTGTTCCATTTACTGGAGATAGGGATTCTTCTTATCCATTTCCTGTTAACCCTTCAAATCCAAGTCCTACAACAACAACAACTTGTAATTATATAGTGCCCTCCCTCACTCCACGCCAGACGGCGTCTCAGAGTGCTTTACAATAGCGGATCCCAAGGCCGAGCCAGGGGGAGGGGGAAGAAGGTGACAGAAAGTGCAGTCGAAAAGAAAGATCTTCAGTCGAGACCTGAAGGTAGGAAGAGAGGGGGCGAGGCAAAAGGAGTGAAGAAGGGAGTTCCAAAGCCTCGGTGCATAGTGGCTGAAGGCACGGCAGCCAATGGTGGAGCGGTGGATTTGGGGGAAAAGGAGAATGACAGACCCGATGGAGCGAAGGCAACGGGTACTGTTGTGAGGAGAGAGGAGGTCAGAGAGGTAGGTGGGTGTAGAGGAGTGGAGGGATTTAGTAGGTAGCTGGGTCCTAGCTGCGCATGCAATAAAAAGCTTGCCAGACTACTTTTGAAAGAGAGCCATGTATTTTTAAGCTCTCTGAAACGCTACCTTGCACGGAAGGGGCTCAATAAAATGTTGTGTTCCCTTGGGTGGTTGTCACAGACTTGTGGATTTCTTCATTAAGAAATCTGTTAAGAAATTACACAAAATTATCACCCCATCCCCCTATCCCCTAGGTTTTAAATTTACAATGTGCACTTCAGTAAACATTTTTGGTTCAACTAAATTTGACTCTCAAAATAGTTCTGAACAATACTCTCTTACTGGAGATGGGGATTCTTCCATCCATCTCAACAGCAAATTACATTCACAGAGTGCCTTTCACGTCGGGCGGACGACCCAAGGTGCTGTTAATCCCACAGGACTCTATTAATCCTGCAAACCAAAACCCTATCAGATTGGTCTGAGGCTGGGCATGCAGTAAAAAGCTTGCCAGTCTATGCTTTTGAAAGCAAGCTGTGCGTTTCTAGTTGGTTAAACTCCAGCAGTACCCCAGTGCGCATGCTGAGATCCCCAAGTCTTGAGTCTCGCCTACCCGTGCCTAATACTCACTGGAATTATTTTTAAAATGTGTATTTCAGCATTCTTTTGGAAAACATCTTGTACAAAGATCTAATGGAGTTGTCCAGCAGTGTTCCCAAATGCACAAAACAAATGGTTACTAACATGAAATATGACACATTCTTACTTCACAGATAACCGTACAAGATTGTACTCAAACAATATTTTTGACCAAGGACATTTTGAAGTCCAGTGCTCACTTGGAATTGTTGGAATGAATGTTTTGTGGAGTCATTTTATTAGCAATATAGCAGTTATGGGGAATCCACGACTGTTTGTGGGGACACTGCTGTAGGCAATTGGCTGCCGCGTTTCACTCACAAAATACGCGGTCAATTCACTTTACCACATACTCTTTGAAGCGCTTTGTGATGTCTCAAAGATGTGATAAGGCGCTCTATCAAATCCATGGATTATAGGATTATTATATATTATATTCCGTTTTAATGGTCAAGCTTTCTGCTTGCTTGCCGGGCAATAGAAATTTTTAACATACGGTTTTCAAGTGCAGTTGGAGGGAATGGGGACGGGAGTGCATGATCTGATAAAAAAAAACAGAAATATCCCTTGTCCCAGATTGCACATTGATCTAACAATGTGTAGGCCTTTACATGTTGGCATTTGTATACAGTATTAGACGAAGAATAATAACATTGGGAAAACCTCAGGAGTTTCTTTACACAATGACAATACACATATGGTTAAGTGGTCTTATTTTTATAGATCTATAAGATGATAGACTGTCAATGTAAGGAAGTTCTGCTCAAGATATTTAATGGGAAATAGTTGGTACCATTCTTTTGTGCATTAGTCAGTCTCCCAATCCTTCCTAACTCTTGTTCAAGGTTCTCTATGTCCAACCTTCCCCAACTCTTCCCTATTCTTCCCAATGCTTTTGAGATCTTTCCATCTCTACCTAACCCTACCCTAACTCAACCCCAACTCAACCCAACTTTATCATTGCATTGGGTGGCATTCCTGTAGCTCTGTGGTTAGAGCATTTGCATTACAAGTGTGAGACCTGTGTTTCGAATCCAGGCAGGTCAGGGTGAAACCTTGGACAGGTTTCCTTACTCCGCACGCCTAATAATAATCCGTCCAAAAAAAAACTACAATAAATTGGTCATTTTCAATCCACGACTGTTTGTAGGACACTGCTGTGCACAATTGGCTGCCTCAATTTGCCCACAAATATGCAGTCAATTCACTTTACAGTATATTCTGTGAAGCGCTTTGAGACATCTAGAAGACGTGAAAAGCGCTATATCAAATTCAAGGATTATATTATATATGAATAAAAAGGTTTTGGGATTAAACCCCACATCAGGCCACTGAGCTCATAATCTAGTCTGACATTTCAGTGATTTGCATTGTTGGAGGTGCTGCCTTTCGGATGAGATATTGAACTGAGGCCCATTTGCCTGTTCAGATCGATTTTAAAGATCCTATGGTACTATAAGAGAAGCGAGTTTCTCCCGGTATCCTGGCTAACAATCCTCCCAGAATAATAAACCCTTAAAAAAAAATCCATAAATGCTTGTGGGACACTGCTAAGTATAATTGGCTGCTGTGTTTCGCCCATAAAATACACAGGCAATTCACTTCACAGTATATTCTGTGAAGCGCTTTGAGACATCTCAATGGCATCATAAAATACTATATTAAATGCATGGATTAGAAATGGAACTCCCTCCCTCCCTCCCTCCCTCCCTCCCTCCCTCCCTCCCTCCCTCCCTCCCTCCCTCCCTCCCTCCCTCCCTCCCTCCCTCCCTCCCTCCCTCCCTCCCTCACTCACTCACTCACTCACTCACTCACTCACTCACTCCCCTCCATCTCATGACCTGCCTCTTTGACTATGCTTTCGGTCATAATTTTTACCCCCAACCCACCCTCCCTTCCCCTCTATTCCCTCCCTCCCTCCCTCCCTCCCTCCCTCCCTCCCTCCCTCCCTCCCTCCCTCCCTCCCTCCCTCCCTCCCTCCCTCCCTCCCTCCCTCCCTCCCTCCCTCCCTCCCTCCCTCCCGCCCTCCCGCCCTCACTCACTCACTCACTCACTCACTCACTCACTCACTCACTCACTCACTCACTCACTCACTCACTCACTCACTCACTCACTCACTCACTCATTCACTCATTCACTTCCCTCCATCTCATGACATGCCTCTTTGACTATGCTTTCGGTCATCATTTTTCCCCCCACCCCACCCTCCCTTCCCCTCTATTCCCTCCCTCCCTCCCTCCCTCCTTCCCTCCCTCCCTCCTTCCCTCCCTCCCTTACTCACTCACTCACTCACTCAATCACTTCCCTCCATCTCATGACCTGCCTCTTTGACTGTGCTTTCGGTCATCATTTTTCCCCCCACCCCACCCTCCCTTCCCCTCTATTCCCACCCCAGCTTGGGGTGAATAATATAATAATAACAACACTTGCATTTGGTGTAGTGCCTTATCACGTCCTTCAGACATCTCAGATGGCTTCACAGGATTTACTGTAAAGTGGATTGACTATGCATTTATAGGCAAAAATGGCAGCCATATCCCCAAAACAGCCATGAAAATAAGTGCACAGTTTTATTTGATGGATTGTTGGCCAGGACACCAGGAGAGAGAAGCTCAACTTCTCTTTTCGAATAGTGCCATGGGATCGTTAACATCCACCTAAACAGACAGACGGTACCTCGGTTTAATGTCTTCAACCACTATGTAAAGCAGTAAACATTGATGACAGTTATTTGACCCGGCCTCAACAACTGAACTATTTTTCTTACTTGCCTGAAGAATAAGCCAGTTCCCCCCTCTCCTATTTTTCCATCTTCCCAATATCAGTAAAATATCACTACATTGGTTGCGAAACAAATCCAGGTAATCATACGAGGAGATTTGTGTAACTCCTAGCCTCATCTATAAATACAAAGTAAATTTGTATTGCATTGTACATTGTACAGGCACCTGTAATGCTAAGTTAGACATTGTCTATACAAAGACATGAGACGGCTTACATGTTGGTTCATGGGTTGCATCTGGTTTTAAGGCAGTGAAACCGCTTGAAGTCATGCAGAACCATCTGTAAAGTGCTACACATAGGAAATTGGACAGTAAAGTTAGTGTGTTGAGAGACTGTCACAGCAGTTAGCGTTGCTGACAGTGGTGTATGCCAAAGTCTGGCTGTTCCTCCTGCCTTCAAACAGACTGAATGTGTGCGATGCAAGAGCAAACTTGGAACAACATCTGCTTCTGTTACTAATCATTAAATTATTATTATTTTTTCCTTTGTACTGTGCTTTGATTGATGCTTCACTTGACAGGAGCTATATAACAATCAGCTCTTCTTAAAACTGTAAACATACTTTTGAAACCCACCTTGGAGTTCCCGTAGCTCAGTGGTTAGAGCACTCACCTTGCAAGCGTTATGTTTCGAATCCAGGCAGGTTAGGTCAGGGTGAAAACTTTGGCAAGTTTCCTTACTCCACACACACATCTAACAATAATCCATCCAAAAATACCCACAATTATAAAATTGCTCACTTCAATCCACGATTGTTGGTGGGACACTGCTGTGCGCAATTGGCTGCTGCGTTTCGCTCATAATTATACAGTCAATTCATTTTACAGTATATTCTGTGAAGCGCTTGGAGTCATCGATAAGATGTGAAAAGTGCTAAGTCAAATGCAAGAATTATGATTATTGACCATGCTTTCAAAATATCGACCATATTTTTTGACCATGCTTTCAAGTAACCGTTTCCCACCACGCCCTCGTTTGGGTGCAAAGCCAGCTCTATAAAGCGCTCTGAGATGTGAATGAACGGTGCTATATCAGTGTAAATTTTCTTGTTATTGTATAAACCACATGCGTAAACGGGACGAAACACTGTGAGAATAATAATAATAATAAGCCTTGCATTTGATATTGCGCTTTTCACATCCTATGAATGTCTCAAAGCGCTTCACAGAATATACTGTAAAGTGAATTGATGGTATATTTGTGGGCGGAATGTGGCTATCCTGAGCTGCGCTGGTGCTGGAATGAGACAGGCCTTGGACTGCACAATGTTACCGTCACATGCAGCCTGGCGTATCTGCAAATGATTGAAATCAAAGGAAAAGGTTACTCCACTTCTGTTTTAAATAAATAATCTTTCTTTTATGTACAGTTGTATCGTGCACTCCACTTGAACCTGTTCTATATAGTGTATGTGTGTGTGTATGTGGTGGGTGGGGGGAAGTAGGGGAAGTTTATGATTAATGCAAAAACAGTGTTATCCTTGAGTTAGGGTACAGGGGTACCAATACAGTGACAAGGAAAGGATTCATGTTTATAGGGATAAGTAAGTTATGAGGAATTGGTGGGGTGGGAAGTAGTGGATTGGGGATGGTTTTTATGTGGTGTAATTCAGCATGTGTCAGAGTCTGATGAGCTGGGATTCTGCTTAGTGGGGAGGGGGCTGCTTGCCTCCAACTATCTGCTGTTTGCGAACTGGCGAGATCCACTGAGATCAGAGCTGAGATTGTTGCCCATGGTCGGATGGTGGCGGGGGTAGGGTGGCAGTAGGTGTCTGGGTGCCTTCAACACATGCCCCCGGTCATCACAAATCATTCTGACAATCTCGTAAACCAGGGCCCTGTTATTGCGAGCAATCACATACTAATAATAATAATCCTTGCATTTGATATAGCGCTTTTCACATCTTCTAGACAATGTCTCAAAGTGCTTCACTGAATGTACTGTAAAGTGAATTGGCTGTATACTTGTGAAACTTGGATTGAGTGGCCAAATTATTATTATTTTTCTTTGAAGGGATTTATTATTAGGCATGTAGAGTAAGGAAACTTGCCCAAGGTTTCGCCCTGACGTGCCTGGAATCGAATCCAGCTCTCTCACTTCAAGGAGAGTGCTCTAACCACTGAGCTACAGGACCATAAGATGGACACACGGGCCTGTGAAAAGACAGATCAGAGGCCCCCCCAAATTTCTCATAGCTTCAGGCTTAAACCCATTGCTTTAAAATGAAACATTAAAATGCCGAATTTTGAAGTCATCTCCAAGCCTGAAATGAAAGCACAACCTTGTGGTGTGTTAAGAGTAGCGCTCTGAGACTCCGTCCGGTGTGGAGGCTGCTAGATAAATCCAAGTTGATGTTGTTGTTAATTGTTACATTTGGTTACAGAGCAAATCACCTCAGGAGTATTTCCCAAAGCACTTCACAGCATACACTGTGAAGGGTAAATGGGTGTGTGTTTTGTGGGCCAATGTGGCTGTCAATTTTGCTTACAACAGTGTCATGAGGTGAACAACCATTTATATTTGGGGGTTATGGTTGTCCAGGACACTGGGGAAAACCCATTTCTCTTTTTAACAACAAAAAAATTACATCTGTATATGCCTTTCACATCAGGAGGACGTCCCAAGGCGCTGGACCTTCACTGCTTCAAATAGACTCATAAGATTTTTAACAACTTGGTTTAACATCTCATCCGAAGGACAGGGAAAGGTGAGTGGAGTAAAGTGAAGAGGTGATAAGGAAGTTTCTAACTTTATTATCAGAGCCATGAAATGGCAATGGGTTGGAAAGCTTGGTCTGTAGATTATGACAAATGCACCAAGCTTGAGATTTTGTATTAAATTTAAAATGCGCCCGATAGCACAGAGAGAGAGAGAAAATAATCTATTTGGTCTGGACATAGGCTAATGCTTTTTTTTGGTGAGATTAATATCTTCATAATATCACTGTAGCAAAGGGAAGATTTAAGGCAGGAGGTGAAGATAAGTCTAGACCTGTCAAATTATCTAAATAAATACAGCAGAAGACTGAAGCCACTTGATACATGGTGTGTATTGGAGGCTTTACCCAAAGCAACTTGTCAATATATGATATAGTTTCTCTTTTTGATAACAAAAAGGCTATAATTTAATCAGATTCTCTTATTTGTAATTGTCTCAATATCTTCTGAGTGCAATAACAATTTCACATTTATAAGCCCATCTTTCAAATCAGAAGGCCGTCTCATAGCGCTTCACTGGATACGCTGTAAAACTGGATCATTGTGCATTTTGTAGTCGAGCGCTCCAGCCAATTTGTGCGCAGTAAATGTCCCAGAAACAATGATTGACCAATTTTATTCATGGAGGAAAGCAGTAAGCCAGGACACTGGGAGAAATTCCCTTCTCTTTTTGAATAGTGCCATGGGAGCTTTAACATCCAACTCAACAGACAGTGCCTCGGTTTAATGTCTCATCCGAAGTACGGCGCTTCCAGAAGTCTGGCAAGATGTTAAAATTCGAAGGTATCCAAAGAGAGTTTTAAAAAAGAGATTAAATAGGAGATAGTGAACATATTAAGCAACCGCTTTCTGGCAGATACTGGGGTATTAGAGACTTTTTAAAAAAATGAAGGCCTTTCAACATGTTTAACTCAATGTATATTTACATAGTAATCAATTGAAGGAAATCAAGATTTTCCACAGTTATCCAATTACCTAGGTCATGCAGCTAAGCATAATGTAACTTGTAAACTATGCCATAACAAGCTAACTGTTACTGCTGAACCATCAGGAAGTTTTGCCAGGGCTGATAAACATTCTCAGTAAAAGCTGGATTGTATACTTAATGCAATACTACGTATTGGTTGGAGCGCTCGCCTCGCAAGCGAGGCGATGCGGGTTCGATTCCTGGGCAGGGTAGAACCTTGGGCTAGTTTCTTTACTCCACGCGACTGTTTACCTAGCAGTAAGTAGGAGCCTAGTTGGTCTTTGATTGGCCAATTGCTTTCCAGGGGGTTAATAATCCCCCCCAAAATGGTCACTCAATCCATGACTGTTTGTGGGACACTGCTCTGTGCAATTGGCTGTCGCATTTTGCCCGCAAAACACCGCCAATTCATTCGACAGTACCGCACTTTGTGAAGCACTTTGAGATGTCTCAACAACGTGTTAAAGTGCTTTATCAAACGCATAATCCAAGTTATTATTGTTTGTTTTTTCAAGGGATTATTATTATTAGTCCTTGCCCAAGGTTTCGCCCTGACCTGCCTGGATTTGAACCCAGGTTTCTCGCTTGCAAGACGAGTGCTCAAATCACTGAGCTGCAGGACTCCGAAAGCAGTGGAAATGTCTCCCTCAATCCTTTCACCTTGCCCCCTCTCGGCCCATTTGCAGGTTGCGGCTTGAAGACCGTCCTCTTTGACCTTTCCTAGGGTCACCTTCACCCTCCCCCTAGTTTGGCATCGGGCTCCGCCACTGTTAAGCACTCTGAGATGCCACTGGCGCAACAACAACAACAACTTGGATTCATATAGCGCCCTCCATCACTCCACTCCACGCTTCCCAATAACTGATTCCGGGGCCGAGCCAGGGGGAGAGAGGGGGAAAAGTTGTTCTATCTCAGCTACTTATGTCTCCTACACCAACTAACATTTGCTTCATAAATTCTATAGCCACGGCTGGATTGCAAACCAACACCTGACTTAAGAGCGCGGTTGCTATAACTTGTGTGCAATTCACAGCAAATGGATGGATGGTAATATTTGTCACCTTCCAAGAAGACTCAGGCATTGGCTGTGTAGTCACTAACAGCATTGTGACAGCTCACCGCATACCCTCGTCTATCAGAACTGTCACTGTATTAAACTATACATGCCTGCTTTTTGCTTTCTCAACCACTTAATAACCTACCAAGATAAGTCATATTTTCACACTTTTTGGCCATCCATTTCCTCCGTGTCTCTCTCTCTCTCTCTCTCTCTCTCTCTCTCTTTAAGTATAGCCTGTCCCCACTTTGGGTGAGCGAAAATGTGCTATCCACTCGATGACTGGCTTTCAGCTCATATCCTGTTTTGTCGTGGATTAGGTTCACAGAAATAAACATTCAGATCAGTCTTGATATCTGATAATGACACCATCAGCCCGTTCCTCCTGGCTTTAGCCAGAACAGATCGATACAAACACGCGTTGTATTTGGACAGATGAGGCCGCAGAGTGTTGCAGCCTTGTGCCTTTTATTATGTTTGCACCGTGCAGCTTCTACGCACTAAGTTTGCAACCTTGGGCCAAACTAGTCAGTTCGTCCACAAAGGTATCTGAAAATCTGATCCTGCATGACATCTTAGTCTATCTCTGTGCATTTTCTTGCAAGAGAGAGACTTGTTTCCACCTAATCTATTGTTCTAATGCATTACACACCAGTTAATGGGGATGTTTACTTGGCAGCCAATTCAATTTCCACACAAAACAGTCTATGTCTGCGAGGAACAATTAGATAAAGTCATGTGTTTTAGTCACTGGGGTATTCCCATTAAGAAGCTTCTATAGTAACTTACTTTTAAAAATAACCTAGCTACAGTATTAAGCATTTTATCTGGCCAACAATCCCTCAGATAGCATTGGTCACTCCACTCACAAGGCTGCTCGTGGGACTTTTCTCCGTGCAAATTGGCTGCTGCATTCGCCCACAAATACACACAGTGACACCAACTTACAGAAAAATCCCGTGAAGCACTTTGAGACATCTTGATGATTTGATCATGTGCAAGGTCACATGCAAGAATTATTACTATTGTTTATTTACGGATTTTTTTTTAGTTTTACTGCTTCTCTGGAAGAACTATTAGCCTGATTCTCCTGTCTTTTCCCCTATTCTACTTTGTTTCACTTCATGTTGTGTGGGGGACATTCCTGTGTGCAAATTAGCTGCTGCATTTCACCTAAAACAATAAAAAACAACAACAACTTGCATTTATGTAGCAGTCTCCACGCCGGGCAGAGTGTTGGAGCGCTTAAAATATACATGTGTTACAGTATATCCTGCAAAGAGGCTTTAAGACGACCTCCCGAGGTGAAAGATGCTATACCAAATGTTAAGATTATTTATTAATATTCCCATACCCTTTTTATATTTTATAGAAAAAGAACAATAATAATTTGGTCACTTGATCCACGACTGTTTGTGGGGACGCTGCTGTGCGCAATTGGCTGCCGCGTTTTACCCACAAGTATCAATTCATTTTATAGTGTATTCTGTGAAGAGCTTTGAGACATGGAAAGTGCCATATCAAATGCAAGGATTAGTATTTATTATTATTTCTTCTTTTTTAAAATGTAGCTAATTTTCACTGGAAAGACTCATCGGGATTCTACCTGAACCATAGTTCAGGATAAGGCATTCCATATCCTAACAACCCTCTGTGTAAATGTCTCCCAGCCTCTCCCTTTGCTCTTTTGGATAAGGCTGTGCTTTGGGACATTCCAAATGATTGCTTCCCTCACACACTGAGATAAAATTCGAGGTGTTTCTTATCACCCTGCTCGCGTTAATGAACTAACGTGTTCTCTGTGTTAATTAACTAACACGTTGCTTCTGTTAATTAACACGTTACGAAATGTCCCACTCTTTAGTCCACTGTCAACTTCAAGGCTTTCTTCAGTCATCTGTCTCTCTCTGCTGGTTTGAGAGCCAACCATTTGTGAGATGCAAAAATGATGCTGGAAAGAAGATTCAGCAAATATAAGGCAGCAGGATTCAGAGGTGATGCTGTAATTGAATATGATAAAATAACCCTTGCATTTGGAATAGCGCTTCATCACATCATTGTGCAAGATGCAAAAGTGCTTCCAATTTTAATGTGAAGGGTAGTAACATTCTGTAAGCAAATGTACCAGCCAATTTACACACTGCAATAAATATCCCGCGAATGGCTTATGAAGTCGGTGTCACTTTTTTTTTGCTGGTGCTGTGGAATTTGTAACGTCCACCTGAACAGGCAGACAGGACCTTGGTTTGACATCTCATCCGAAGGAAGCACGTTTGACAATGCAACACTTTGTATATATATAATTTGTGCTGCCGTTATATCAAGAGTATCAGCCTGTGATCTTAGGGCTTTAACCCATAAATTTCTGATTCAAAAGCGATTTTTTGATTTTTGATTTCTGATTCTCCCCCCACTTCCTCCTTGAGCTTGCTCTACATCACCTTTCCCTACCTCTCCCTCCCTCTCCCCCCTTGCCCTCTTTTCCCCATTTCTCTCCTGGCCCCATTTCTGCGACTGTTTGTGGGACACTGCTGTGCGCAATTTGGCTGCCGCGTTTTGCCCACAAGTATACAGTTGGCTTTCCTGCTCTCCTTCCCCCTGCCCTGACCCCTCCCCTTGACATCTTTTCCCCCCCATTTCCCTTAATCCTACTTCCATGACACTGGCATGGGACACTGCCGTGTGTATTTTGGCTGCCGCGTTTCGCCCACAAATATACAGTCAATTTTCCTACTCTTTTCCTACTCTACCCGACCTCTCCCCACTTGCTCTTGTCCCTACCTAACTGTACAGTATGTTGGGACGTCCTCTCGATGTGAAAGGCGCTATATAAACGTACTTTTTGATTGATTGAGAGTACGACTGCCTTAGCCAACCTAGAACTGATCGATTTTAACTGGCTTTTCTCTGAAGTTGCTAAATAGGATGAGAATTATATATTTTTTTGCTCTGCACCTTCCCTCTTAATGATTGCCACTACTCTCCAGTCTCTCATCACCGCCTCTTTCCTATTGTATTTCTTCTCAGCTAAGATGACATAAAGCCCTTGTATAACTTCTCAAGTCAATAGTGTTTTGCCAGCCCTCAAACAGAATGAGTTAGTGAAATTAAGTTAGAAATCAATCTGAAATGTTAATTGAATTAGTCCTCAGACTATACATGTATCTTTTAATGATGATTATAATTTGTTTGACTCATTACAGAGCTTGTTGGTGGACTAGCAGTGCAATAATAATAATAATCCTTGCATTTGACATAGCGCTTTTCACATTTTATCTATGTCTCAAACACTTCACAAAATATACTGTAAAGTGAATTGACTGTATATTTGTAATTCCGCACAGCAGTGTCCCCACAAACAGTTGTGAATTGAAATGACCAATTTTATTATTGTGTTTTTTTGGACGGATTATTATTAGGCGTGTGTGTGGAGTAAGGAAACACAGGTCTCACGCTTGTAAGGTGCGTGCTCTAACCACTGAGCTGCAGTGTACTCCAGTTGGCTTTCCAAATGGGCATGAATACAAGAGATCAGTCACAAAAAATAGAGTGTGTAGGGGGAATTTTTCACATGGAAATGAGTGAATTTCTGGTGGCGAAATGTGAAACTTGCCACCAGGTATAAAGCGCAATGACTGATTTTCAAAGTAAACACGGTAGCCAATTCATGTACACCAAAGTCCCACAAACAGCCACGAAGGGATAAATCATCAATTTGATCTGAAGGAGAAACAAATTTTACTCAAATACCCCTCCAACCATGCTTATATTTATGATGGAAACAGATTTATCTGTTCGGAGCAGAGCGTTGCGGAGATCAGAACATTCTGGTGACTTTAAACAGTAATAATAATATTAATCTTGACATTTGATATAGTGTTTTTCACGTCTTCTAGATTGTATCTCAAAGCTCTTCAAAGAATATACTGTAAAGTGAATTGACTATATTTGTGGGTGAATCGTGTTAAAAAGAAAACTAATTTCAGTAGTTCTCTGGACAGATTGATTTTGAGTCCAATAAAAGTGCAAACCAAGTGCAGTTTTGTTGCATATCAGTCCAACTGAAGGCTGAGATTCCTCGACTCTTATTAACTCTGCAGCCAAAGCCTTAACTTTGGATCCCAAGCAGTAGGTAGGAAGCCAGTTGTTATTCGATTGGTGGATTGCATTTCCGGAGGTAATAATTCCTTCAAAAAAATGATAATAAATTGGTTACTCAATCCATGATTGTTTGTGGGACACTGCTGTGCATAATTGGCAGCCACGGTTCAGCCACAAATATACAACAACAGCAACAAAATTACATTGATAAAGCGCCTTTCATGTTGGCAGGTCGTCCCAAGCCGCTGAATTTAAATACTGTAGTAATTCTTCCATTTTTTTATAGCGCTTTTCACATCTTCTAGGCATCTCAAAGTGCTTCACAGAATATACTGCAAAGTGAATTGAGAGTCATTTCACTTTACAGTATATACTTTGAAGCGCTTTGAGATGTCTCCAAGATGTATTCACGTGTAGGGGTACTCAAGCTGGGCAATGAATTATTATTATTCTGAGTGGCAAGTGGCGCAGGTCTGGGCTGGTTAAACAGTTGTGGGAAAGACGTTGGTTATTCTAGAAGGGTGAGATCAAATTAAGCAATGGGCTTTCTTTCACCCGACTGTCATCATGTGATATTGAGTCACCTGAAGTGAGTAGGGTGCGTCCCTTCAGTTAGAGAGTTTCCTTATCAAGACAAATGGTATTTGCTTTTAAGTACATATGTGGAACTCTCAATCTGGTTTAGATACCCTTAAATATGATAATGGGTTTCTGCAAGTGTCAGGCATGTTGAGTAAAGACACTTTACTCAACACTCCCCCGGCTGACCCATAAAAATAGTTTTGGAACGCTTGTGTTAACTAGAGACAATAAAATTTTACATTTATTAGTCAGCAGTGCCTAAGCATCTTACATATTATGTCTCTCAACCATGTCAAATGGCAGATTACTTATCAAGACCAAAGTATCATCCTATCGGGGCTGTCAGTTACCTGCTTCAGACTGTCTGGCAATCCTTCATTTATTTCAATTAGCAAAATGATATTTTACATTCCCCCTACCTCGCTCCACACAACTACACTCATTCAAAGAAAATCTTCCAAGGAATTTCCCAAGGATTCAAAGGAAATAATCCAGATTATTATTACAGTAAAATAATAATTATTGTTTTTCCAAGTTTTTTTTCGTTTGGGTTGTTGTGGGGGCAGCATGGAGTGTCCGACTCACCAGACTGAGACACCTCTACTATAAGTTTCTCTGTGTCTGGAAGGAGGGGCACAAGTTGTTTAATCTAAATCCAGAAAGTATTTTCAACAGAGAAGCCAGGCTTGGGGCCCCAGAGTGTACATTGGGGTAACTGATATGAAAGGCACAAAACAAGTTTCATTTTATTGTTTGTTGGGGTAACTGTTGGTGTTTAACCTGGAGTCCTGTAGCTCAGTGGTTAGAGCACTCACCTTACAAGTGAGAGACCTGAGTTTGAATCCAGGCAGGTCTGAGTGAAACCTTGGGCAAGTTTCCTTACTCCACATGCCTAATAATAATCATTCCCCCACCCAAAAAAATAATAAAATTGATCATCTCAATCCACGACTGTTTGTGGGGAAGCTGCTGTGCGCAATTGGCTGCCGCATTTCGCCCACAAATATACAGTCAATTCACTTTTCAGTAGATTCTGTGAAACGTTTTAAGATGTCTAGAAGATGTGAAAAGCGCTATATCAAATGCAAGGATTATTATTATTATTGTTAAAACAACAACAGATTACATTTGTATAGCTATTTTATTTGTATTTTTAATGTCAAGAGGATGTCCCAAGTCCTTGGACAGTCAAGGATCCTCACATAATACCATTGAGAACAATTTATTTTGTTGGCCGACCATAAACATTATTTTAAATGCCACCATTATTTTAAATGCAGTCAGTTTTTGCTGACCTCAATGAGCCCTCCCGGTAACCTACTCCTCCCATTGGTTGCTCTTTATGTAAAGAAATACTTCCTGGTATCCACCCTTGAACCTGTCCACTGTTACCATTGCTGATTTGAGTATCTTGATCATTCAGGTCAGAGCGAAACCTTGGGTAAGTTTCTTTACTCAACATGCCTGATAATAATCCTCAAAAAAACTCACAATTGGTCATTTCAATTCACTACTGTTTGGGGGAACGGTGCTGTGCTCAATTGGCTGTCGCGTTTCACCCACAAATATACTATACATCAATTTAATTTACAGTATATTTTGTGAAGAGCTTTGAGACATCCAGAAGATGTGAAAATCGCTATGTCAATTGTAAGGATTATTGCTATCATTCTTTTTTAATGTTTTGAGGTTTACTTTCAAAGATGCACCAGTGGCGCGCACTCAACCTTCAACCGTACATTTATTGACCTTGTGACAACACTATCAGTTAGTGTGTTATAAGTGTGTAAGAGGCTGACACTTCAGTGCAGTTTTCATGGTATTTTACATAAAATGACCATGAATATTGGATACAGTACTCAATCAACTTTCCATATAAATGATAATACCAGAGCAGATTTTCTAATCTGCATCCAGTTAATATTGATAGCAATTTTCAGTGATTGTTGAACTGACAGTTTTACAATGATGTGCCGTATACACAAGCTGACAATTGTATGAATTACTTTGAGTGATGAGGGGCATTGCTCTCCCATTTCAACTACTGCAGTGCAACCACCGAACAGGGGGAAAGACAGAGATATTAAGAGGAAAACAATGAAGGCTGTTTGATATATGATTCAATGCCACACTATGAGAGTTTATCAATAGTAATAAAAAATATATTCTTTCCATTTGATCTAGTACTTCAAATGTTGAAATATCTCATAGCGCTTCACAGATGATTGCTGTAAAGCGAATTGACAGCGTATTTGTAGGCAAATGCGGCAGTAAATTTACACACAGTAATTTCCCATAAACAGTCATGAAGCGAATGACCAATTACCCAAAGGACTGAGCCTCCGACAATGTAGCAATCCCTGATCACTGTGCTGAACTATCAGCCTAGACCTCGAGTCCTGACTTAGTGCTTGAACCACAACCTACTGAACCAGAGCCAGGCAGTTATAATAATATAATAATAATAATCCTTACATTTTGATATAGCGCGTTTCACTTCTTATCAACGTCTCAAAGCGCTTCACAGAATATACTGTAAAGTGAATTGACTGGTTATTTGTTATGGCAGCCAATTGCACACAGCAGTGTCTCCACAAACAAAATTGAAAATGACCAATTTTATTATTATGCTTTTTTTTGGACGGATTATTATTAGGCGTGTGGAGAAAGGAAATTTGCCTAAGGTTTTGCCGTGTTCTGCCTGGATTCGAACATAGATGATACACATCTAAACCTCCTTCCCTCTGGGGAGGATAGTCACAGATCGGTCTTGGTCACAATTTCATAACAAGCTGCATTTGTTGTAAACACAGCCATTCAAAGAAACAATGATTTGAACATTACAGAATTTCGGTTGTCACAAAGTTATTATTTCTACAAGAGGAGGTTAAGGGAAGGAAATTAGCAATTTGTATGAATGATTGGAACAACCATAAGTAGGTATATTGGAGCTCTTGCAAGTTTATAAATTGTATTTGTTTCAAATAATAATCTTTGCATTTGGTGTAGTACATTATCATGTGCCCACCATCATTCTTGATTTAATAATATAAAAATCTTTGCATTTTGATACAGCACTTTCTTCTAGATGTCTCAAAGCCCTTCACAGAATGTAGTGTAAAGTGAATTGACTGTAAATTTGTGGGTGAAACGCAGCAGCAATTGCACACATCAGCGTCCCCACAAACAGTCGTGGATTCAAATGATCAATTTTATTATTGTGGTTTTTTTTTAAGGGATTATTATTAGGCATGTGGAGTAAGGAAACTTGCCCAAGGTTTCGCCCTGACCTGCCTGGATTCGAACACGGGGTCTCACGCTTGGAATGCAAGTACTCTAAACTTTGAGCTACAGGAATCCGCAGGATTTTAACCCCCAGCTTGGGTGCAAATCCTTAACTGCCTTAGGATGTCCTTCCGACATGAAGAACTATATAAATGTAATTTCCTGTTGTTGCTGTTGTTGCCAAGATGGTTCAAAGTGCTTCACAGGATTTTACTGTGAGGTCTAATGACTACATATTTGAAGGTGAAAGTGGCAGCCAATTTAAATGGCAATGAGTGACCAATTTTATTTGGAAGATTGTTGACCAGGACATCAGGAGACACATTTACACTTCATTCCTTCATTTTCTTCCCCTTTACACTGACTGACTAGAGATATTGATATTTTGAGTTTAAGATGTGAAGCCAATCCCAAGAGCACTAAATCACCATTTTCTTTCTCTCAACGTATGATTCCTCTTTAAGTGCATATTTCAGAACTGAATTACATGTCACACGTCCAACCAGCAAAGTGCTCTTTCCAGGAAAGCTGATCACAAGAAATGTCACTGCCTAAATTATACGTATGATAGTTTGATGTACTATGGATCCATATAAATAATTCTTTAGTCATTGGAGCTAGGCAACTCCATATTTGAGATTTTATGACTGAGCTCTCATGTGTTAAATGGAATCTAGCATTTTATTTCTAAATACCGTTCCAGACCATATATATCAAACTTCTTTTTGGATCTAGTAGTTTTAAATAATAAAACCGCCCTCCTTAAAAAACCCTCCCTAGTTCCCTTAAGCCCTAGCCACTACCGCCCTATTTCAAACCTACCCTTCCTTTCAAAAGCAATGGAATGCGTTGTTGCCAACCAACTCCGTACCCAACTCTCCTCTCCAGTCCGGTTTCCGCCCTGCCCACAGTACAGATACTGTGCTTGTGAAAGTCACAAATGACGTTCTCTCTATCTGCGACCAGGGCTCCCTCTGCCTCCTTATCCTCCTGGACCTGTCCGCTGCGTTCGACACAGTCGACCACACCATCCTCCTCCACCGCCTGTCCTCCGTCATCCATCTCAGTGGGACCGCACTCGCCTGGCTTGAGTCCTACCTCACAAACCGCCAGCAGTACATCTCCACAAATGGCTTTTCCTCCCGCACTCACCCAGTTACCTGTGGGGTACCCCAGGGATCCATCCTTGGCCCCCTCCTCTTCCTCATCTACATGCTCCCTCTTGGGGATGTGATCCGCAGACATGGGGCACACTTACACATGTACGCGGATGACACCCAACTCTATTTCTCCACTTCACTTTGCAACCCCCAGTCCCCTGATGTTCTATCAGCCTGCCTGTCAGACATCAGGAGCTGGATGAGCACAAATTTCTTGCAGCTGAATGTTGACAAGACAGAGGCCATACTCCTTGACTCTCATCAACATCTCCATTCGCATGGCTCTCACCTCCTCCACCTTTCCAGCCTGCCCCTAAAACTCTCCAAACCTGTGTGCAACCTAGGCATCAGGTTCAACCCCGAAATGTCCTTCCTCTCCTATATCCGGTTCCTCACCAGCACCGCCTTCTACCAACTCCGACAGATCGCCCGTCTCTGGCAATACCTCACCCCAAAAGCCACTGAAACCTTGGTCCACGCCTTTGTTGCCTCTCGGTTGGACAATTGCAACGCTCTCCTCGCCGGTCTCCCCGCCACCACAATCCACAAAATCCAGCTACTTCAAAACTCTGCCGCCCACATACTCACCCACACCAAGCTTCACTCCTCCATTACCCCAGTCCTCGCCAGACTTCACTGGCTCCCTGTTCCTGAGAGGATCGACTTCAAGATCCTCACCCTTGCTTTCTCTGATCTCCTCTGTCCCCAAACCAGCACCCACTGCCTTCTCTCCACCGGGCCTCCTCCTTGTCCCCCGAATCCTCCGCTCCACCCTCATCGGCCGTGCCTTCAGCCACTATGCCCCAAGGCTCTGGAACTCCCTTCCTCACTCCCTTCGCCTCGCCCTTCTCTTCCCAGTTTCAGGTCACAGCTAAAGACCTTTCTCTTCGACCAAGCTTTTGGTCACCTTTCTACCCCTGCCCCTGGCTCGGTCCCGGGATCCGCTACTGTGAAGCGCCCTGAGATGCTGTCCGGCGTGGAGAGCGCTATGTAAGTACATAAATCAAAATTGTTGTTGTTGTTGTTAAAATAATCCTTAAATTTAAAACCCTGCTTTCCAGGTCAAGTGGGGTTCACATGAATTCCAAGTCTCATTGTCAAGATTCAGTGGCAAGTCTCATTGTCAAGATTCATGAGCTGACACGTGATTAAATACTCATCAATAATGACAACATGAAAATGGTCATATCATGCAATTAATTCAAAATGAAGAAAAAATGCGGCTTTACAAGTTTCAGTCGAGTCCTGTTTGCAGCAGAGATGCACCACCACATCGCCTCATAATCAATCTGTGCCAACACTATAAATCAGAAAACGTCAGAGCAATTCAGTCAAGTTGTGACTGATTTCTGACCTGTCTCGACTACTCAAACGCCCTCTTTGCTGGTCTCCCCTCTCCACAAATCACAAACAAGTTCAACTAATTTTTAAAAATCTGCATTCTTACCCGCACTAAACTCCGTACCTCCATTAGCCTAGTCGTTGTCAAACTGCATTGGTTCCTTGTCACACAGTGGATCGATTTCAAGATCCTCACCCTTGTATTTAAATCCCTTCATGCCCCGAAACCCCGCTATCTCTCCACCTACCTCTGCATCCGCTCGACTGGCTCAGACCGTCTCCTTGTCCCCATTTTCAGGTAGCGCTTCAAGACCTTCCTCTTTGATTGTGTCTTCGGTCACCTTCGGCATTGGGCTCCGCCACTGTTAACCGCTCCGAGACACCAGATATATGTAAATTGTTATTTTCTAAACCCAAGAACAGCATAAAATAAGTCCCACCTTCGTCACTAGCTCGGATAGTTGTGGGTTCAAGCCCCATAATTGGACTTTGATCTCCCAATCCCCAACAACAATAAATTTACATTTATATAGAGCTTTGCAAGTCGGGAGGACGTCCTGGGCAATTTGGTGGGTGCGTGTGCAGTCAATCCCGGCAACCAATTTGACTTTGAACGTTGCATCACGAGTACCTTTGGCAATTCAGCCTCAACATAACTGAGACAACTCTGCTTCGTTCCTACCAGCACTTCCTCGCCTCAGGCACTGACCATATCGACCTCCATGGTTCAATTCACTGAGCCTAATCAAGGACCTCTGTGCTTTGTTCTACCCTCTGATCTCCCTCAAATCTTTTAATTCCAGCTCTAATTGTTGTTATTGTTATTATTATTATTGCCCACACCTAAACTGCCTCATGGGCAAACAACTAAGAGACCTTATGTGGGTCATTGAAATGATTACACAATTGATGTGGCACAGAACTGTTAGCTTTAGTCTTATTCCCCACCCTTTCCCACCACTTTACGGTTGTAATTTACACCGTACAAAGAGTTAGGTTTATTCTCGTTAACCTGCTCCGCGCTGTGTAGTGCACACTCTGTGAGGCTGTAATGGTGAAGGCACTGGGTGGCCAAGGGGAAGCTCTCTCACTTTGATGTGTGATTTCACACTGGGGTTACAGAGGCAGTCACTGAGTCCGCTCCAACATGGACAGTAACAGAGTTAACCCTGACTCAAATTTTACACAGTCACACAGTCAACAACAAAACAACAACCCAAGCGCACACACAACAACAACACAATTATATTTATAGAGCGCCTTTCACGTCGGGAGTACGTCCTAAGGCGTTGGTAGAGACTCAGAGTGCTTAACAATGGTGGAGCGCGATGGTGAGACAGGTGGAGGAGGTGGGGGATGATTGTAGGCATGGGAGAAGAGGAAGGTCTTAAGGCACGACCTGAAGATGGGGGCAAGGCGGAGAGATGGTGTTCCTTGGATCACTCCCCCTGCAACACGTGAATGTGAGCGTTAACGCATTCTTCACTTGTATAATTTTGTACTATCCATCGGTTCAAAGCGTCCATTTTGCGCGAAGTAAATGAGGAAACTTAACGATTCCCTTCAGCTCTCTCCCATGCAAATGGCTTCCAAGTGAAGTGGAGTCCTGTAGCTCAGTGGTTAGAGCACTCGCCTTATTAGCATGAGACCTGTGTTTGAATCCAGGCAGGTCAGAGCGAAACATTGGGCAAGTTTCCTTACTCCACACACATGCCTAATAATAATCCCTAAAAAAATTGTCATTTCAATCCATGACTGTGTGTGGGGACCCTGCTGTGTGCAATTGGCTGCTGCATTGACAGTATATTCTGTGAAGCGCTTTGAGACGTCGATAAGATGTGAAAAGTCCTATATAAAAATGCAAGGATTACTTATTATAAGTGACTGAGTTCACAAATTTTCCACAATTCTGCTCAATCTTAAATCTTCAGATGAAATGAAATGGCCTTGCAGACTGAGGCCTGGTGCAATTTCTGGCCTCTGGGTTTATTACTGATTGGAATGGATTGCTCCTCGAATAAAAGTCCCAATTTATGTATCCTCTTAGATTCATAATGAAAATTATTTGATGCCAGACAGGAAATTGGGCACTATTATATAATGAGCGCAGCTGTGCGCAAATTCCCTGTCGCATTTATCCACAAAATGCACAGTCACTACACTTTACGGTGAATCTTGTCGAGCATTCTACCAATATGAAAGATGCTATATCCAATGTAAGGATTATTATTATTATAAACTACACAAGTGTTTTTTTATGTAAGCATTTGTCAGACTCCTGTAATGAAATATCACTGTAATGGAGAGAGCCTTTTTTAAACTGTGTTTTCGCTGCCTCTCTGCTTTGCCTGTTATTTTGTTTTACCCCTCTAGTCAGGAAGATTGGACTGTCTGTATGCTGCACTTATCCACAACAATCATGTGTGTAATTTCACTGCGTCTTTTGGGAGCAATGTGAGGGGGGTGTGAGAGGCACCTTACTCAATTTCCTTACTCAATTTCCACTCTAAATTAAGCAATGTATTCCGTCGAGCGGACAGCTGTGAATCCAAGGACCATCAAGCTCCCACATCAGTGAAAGCTGCTGTGTACATCACATTGGGTCTCTTGCAAATCAGTTCTTGATCCTGATCTACTTCACTTTTTTACTACCACTAATAATAATAATTCTTGAATTTGATATAGCGCTTTTCACGTCCTGCAGATATCTCAAAGCGCTTCACAGAATATACTATAAAGTGAATTGACTGTATATTTGTGGGCGAAATGTGGCAGCCAATTACGCACACCAGTGTCCCCAAAATAGTCATGGATTGAAATGACCAATTTTTATTATTATGGTTTTTTTGGGGACGGATTATTATCAGGAATATGTGTGGAATAAGGAAACTTTCCCAAGGTTTCACCCTGATCTGCCTGGATTCGACCACAGTTCTCACGCTTGTAAGGCGAGTGCTAACCAACAGAACTCTACTATCCTGTTAGGATAGTGAGGGGTGAGGGTGGGAAGGGGGAAGTGCCTAAAAGCGTAATCAAAGAGATACCTTGATAGTGGGGGCAAATAGCTAAAAAGATAGGGTGGTGGGGCATGAAGGGTGCCTGTGTTCACTGAAGGGAGGAGCTGGGTCAAAGAGGTCACGGAGGTTGGGCGGCTAAGAATGATCTTAACATATTACAATACTCCTTTCACGTTAGAAGGAGATCTCAAAGTGACTTTCAATCATTTATTAGCCTTCCAGCGATTTGGGATGTCCTCCCGACACTATACAAATGTAATTTTGTTGTTGTTGTTGGCTCAGTGATCTTGCCTGAGAGTCAGCAAGTTGTGGGCCCACCTCATGTCAGTTCACTTCAAACTCATTGTCTGGGCTGCTACTCCCAATGCAAGGCTGAGGGAGAGCTGAATTGTTGTTCCAGTTCTGTCTGCCTATTCATTGCATTCTGCCATTGCACTGTTCAAAAAGAGGAAAATGTTCCTCCCAGTGTCGTGACCAGAAATTGAAATCAGGAACAGATAATAATAGTAAATAATAATACTTGCATTCCATACAGCGCTTTTCACATCCTCTAGACGGTGTCTCAAAGCGCTTCACAGAATATACTGTAAAGTGAATTGACAGTATTTTTATGGACGCCAAACGCGGCAGCCAAATGTGCACAGTAGTGTCCCACAAACTGTTGTGGATTGAAGTGACCAGTTTTTTTTTGTGGAGGAGCAAACACTAATGTAACAGGTTGAATGGGATGTTACAGGTTTCTCTTGTTCTTTAAACAACTGCAGTCTAATATCTCTCAAGAAATCCTTTAACTCATCGCCCAAGCAACAACAACAACAACAACAACTTCGGTTTATATAGCGCCCTCCACGCCGGACGGCATCTCAGAGCGCTTCACAGTAGCGGATCCCGGGACCGAGGCAGGGGCAGAAAGGTGACCAAAAGCTCGGTCGAAGAGAAAGGTCTTCAACTGTGACCTGAAACTGGGAAGAGAGGGGGCGAGGCAAAGGGAGTGAGGAAGGGAGTTCCAGAGCCTCGGGGCGTAGTGGCTAAAGGCACGGCCGCCGAGAGTGGAGCAGAGGATTTGGGGGACATGGAGGAGGCCAGACCCAGAGGAGCGAAGGCACAGCCACACCTTGCTATATTAAACCACTTATTCTATAACCAAGCATGGTAATAAATGTTTGCTACAATAGTATTTTTACCAATTCCTTGAATGTACGTAAATAACTAATAGTTTGCAATTCTATATAGTTTCTAGTTTTCACTCCAAATCGTCTTAGTTGTCAATTATTCCACTGGTGTGCAATTCTACTCTGAATTATGCCTTCACAATCAATTCACAGCTGGTCACAGCTGAGACGACGGAATGAATCATCAATAATTCAACAGTCTCACTTGTGCCTTTGATAAAAGCCTCACCTATGTCAGTAACAAATCGTTTGCTCAAACAACAACTATACTGTGCGCCAAGGAGCAAGCATTAAAAAAATATGAATTGCATGTTTCCCTGCAACAAAAACACTAATCAAGAAAATTGATATATCATATCCTTCCCTCCCTCCATCAAAAAATCATCACACATTCTGTACCCATAATTGCATGCGCTTCTCTGTACACCCTCTTTGTAACAAAGAAAGTGCTTGTTAAAAGCTCTTAACAAACTCTTTGCTTATCAAAACACTTCACAATAATTACTGTTGAGACTAATGGACTGGGGTCATATGTAGACCAGATCAAATAATGTCATTAATGAAGCATTTGGATTCTTATTATAATAATAATATTAATAATAATAATTCTTGCATTTGATGTAGTGCCTTTTACAATCACAATCTGCGGGGAATGTAAGTCAGGTCACAGGAGAAACTCCCTTCTCATTTTCGAGCAGTGCGGACAGAAACATCTGAAGGACAAAGCAACACACTCTACACTTGCAGAGCTTAGACTGTGTGAGTACAACATGGAGCTCCTGTAGCTCAGTGGTTAGAGCACTCGCCTTTCAAGCGAACTGTGGTCGAATCCAGGCAGATCAGGGCGAAACCTTGGCCAAGTTTCCATACTCCACACACATGCCTAATAATAATCCATCCCCAAAAAAACACAATAACAAAAATTGGTCATTTCAATCCACGACTCTTTTGGGGACACTGTTGTGCGCAATTGGCTGCCACGTTTCGCCCACAAATATACAGTCAATTCCCTTACAGTGTTTTCTATGAAGCGCTTTGAGACATGGATAAGATGTGAAAAGCGCTATATCAAAGCAAGGACTATTATTATTATTTCAACGGCAATCCACAAATGCATCAATGAACTGCTGGTTGCCCCAGTTTTCCTCACATAAAAAAAAGCACAAGAACTCTGAAATTTGTATGGATCGCTTTAACGTGCCCACGTTCCTAAAAATAACATCTTCTCGCATTTCCATCAAAGACATTGAACGTAGGAGGCCTTCTTGTCTTCCACTTGATAGGTCGCAATTTAAACGTCGGTAAAATCAAATGTTCGTAAAACGGGCTGGTATCTGTATCATGAGCAATTAGCTCAGCACTCCTGATAAAGGAAGAGGCGTTTTGTTTGAAAGGTATTCTCCTTGCAACTCCGTTCTAACTTTCTGTGTTCATGTAGATCTGATGCTGTAAAAGGAAAATGGATTGGTTTGAGGCAATGTCACACCTACAGTATATCATATCTGGCATTGTTAATAATGATAACATCAAAAGGGCTCAGCGTTTGCACGTAAATTGGCAAAAGTCAATCTCACGCAGGTGCTAAGGCCTCCTTGCTGCCAATTCAGAGAACCCCAATCTGTCCCTTTCAATAAAGCAGCTGTCCCCGTTGTCTCACCCTGTCATTTTGGTCTGCGCAGTTGAGAGGGACTCAATACAAACCTTGCATGGGTGTTGCCTATTTGCCTTTATTGAAGGCTTTCTTGTGTTGAGCAAAGGAAACCTTCCGTTTCACTATGAAATCCTCTGTGGTTCCTTTATAATAATAATCCTTGCATTTGATATACCACTTTTCACATCTTATTGATGTCTCAAAGTGCTTCACAGAATATACTGTGAAGTATTGTAAAGTGAATTGACTGTATATTTGCGGGCGAAAAGCGGCAGCCAATTGTGCTCAGCAGTGTTCCATAAACAGTTATGGTTTGAAATGACTAATTTTATTATCGTGTGTTTCTTTGGACAAATTACTATTAGGCGAGTAGAGCAAGTAAACTTGCCCAAGTTTTTGCCCTGATCTGCCTGGATTTGAAACACAGGTCTCACACTTGTAAGGCGAGTACTCTAACCAACTGAGCTACAGGAGCTCCATTTTGTTAAAAATAAACGCGTCCAAAACGTTCTGTTATTGCTTTGTCATAACTGTATTTACAATATTGGGGCATTGGGATCTGGACTTCATGTCATTTTAAACTGAAACTCCAACTTGTCAGAGGTACTGTCCTTTGGATGAAACGTAAAACTGAGGTCCTGTCATCCGCCTGTTGAGGTACTTTCTCCTGGTATCCAGGCCAACAATCCCCCACATATAATTGGTTGTTTACTTCATTGACTGTTTGTGGAGCATTGCTGTGTGTAAATTGGTTACTATGTTTGCTAAGAATTACAGTCATTCTACTTTACAGTAAATCCCGTGAAGTGCTGGGAAAGGCTCCTTCCAAATATACAGCAACACATTACATTTGTAGAGCTCCTTTCATGTCACGAGGACATCCCAAGGTGCTGAACAGTTAGGGGTCAGGACCTGAGCATGGGATGGGGAATGGCAGCGTTGGGTGAGGGAGGGCAGAGAGATAGAACGGCGACTGAAGGCACAGTGGAAAAGGAGAGTCGTGAGACCGGTCTTGAAGGAGGCAAGGGAGGGAGCAAGGTGAACGGATTGTGGGATGGAGTTCCAAAGCGTAGAGGCAGAGAGGCTGAAAGACCGATAGGGTAGGACGGATCGGGCGGGAGACATGGAGCAAGCCAGATCCTGCTGAACATAGGGAGCGGACAGGATGGTGGAGGGACAGCAGGTCAGAGAGGTAGGAGGGGACAAGGCCATGGAGGGTCTTGAAAGTGAGGATAAGGATCTTAAATTCAATCCTCTGAGGAATGGGGAAAAATACAGTTTGTGAACACAAGGATTATTATATTACTCAGCAGGACATTCCACATCCCAATGACTCAAAAAAATTAGTTTGGATGAAGAAGACTGTTTGGCCTATCTGACCTCAACCTCTCTATAACACCCATCCTACAGTACTCCCATCGCAATATTGAGCTGCAATTGTTTCTCAAAAATGATTCCAGTGTCCAGGCCTCAATGACCTTTCCTCAATGACCTTTCCTGACAATGTGGACCACCTTGTTCATTCATAAATATCTTTAATATTGTTACCCAAATTGGCAAAGAAAAAAAACCTTCAAACTTCAAGCATGTAACCAATGTTGCACTCTTGGTTAAATAAGCCTTTTACAACTGATCATGCTTCCAGAGTACTTCTGTCTGTCAAAGATCCATCCCTCTTACAGAGGTAATGTTTCCACAGGGTAGCTAGCTTCAATGCAGCACAGCACACAGCCAGCAAACATTACCCTCTAATTCTCTCCAGAAAGCCAGAATTGACCTACTGTGGCTTTAGTACACAGGCCAGTGTGACTGCATACAATACTTAACAAGACTCTCTACCCACACCCCCCCTCCCCTCTCTCACCCCATAAGGGATTACCCTTATTTCAATTATATTTTGATGAAAATCACCAAGCAATGTGTGCTGTACAAATAGGACCATGAGAATCCAAAACTAATTTGCGATCCTGAAAAAAGGCTACAAATGAAAGAGAGAATTGGGATTTAGAGAAAGAGAGACAGAAAGAAAGAAATCCGAGTATTTACAGGAAGGAACAGGGGTTCCCTTTAAAGCTTATTCATTAGGAGGATTAACAGAAGTGGAAAAGGTGACACTTTTGCTACACACTGGTGTGTCCAACACATTTTCATTACGAACATTCTGGTTCCTGAATGCAGGAGAGTGAGCTGGTGGAGGGTGGGGGTGGGGGGGTGGGGTGGGTAGAATTGGTTCCAAAAACTGAATGCTTTCAATTCTTACCCAGTGAATAGCTGGATTGCTTCAGAATTCATTTAATCAGGAGACATTCATCTGAGTATTGAAATCGGGCCTGAGTTTTTTTTCTGTTTGTTTGTTCATCCATTCTTTTCCTTTCTGTGGTTTTAAACAGTTTCAGCAGAAAGTACGAGTCGTGAAATGTGGCAAGCCCTGTCTTTCAGAAGCTTTGCTATAATACACACATACACACACACATATATATATCTATATATAATCGCACACACTTTTTGAAGCCAAATGCTATAAAGTTCTCAAATGGAACAGATGTCAAAGTTCCAAGTTCCTTGCTTTCTAAAGAACTTTGTGTTCAGTTTGATTAACTGACAGGTATGTAACCTCCTTAGGGGCTAATGAAGTGAGTCATTATTGTCAAATATTTTAGCCATAGTCTCACCCATTCCAAACTCTGCACCCCCATTATCCCAGTCCTCACCTGACTCCCTGGTCCTCTGCAGATTGGTTACAAAGTTCTCACACCCTCACCTACAAATCCATCCAGACTGGTACCTCCACATCTCTCTAATCTTCTCATAGCCTATTCCTCCACTCAGCTAATTTACTGGGTTTAACTATGCATCTCCCATCCTCTGTGCGACACCATCGGTGGCTGAGTGTTCAGTTCCTACCTTCCATAACCCCTCCCATCACCCACCAGCTTTATCTCTCGGCTCTCTTTCTCTCTTCAAGTCTCACTTCAAAATCCACCTCTTCTAATGCATCCATGGTTCTATCCCCATTTCTCCCTCCCCTTCTCCTTTGCTTGGCATCTGACCCCATCCATGTAAGGCACAAGTTGTGGTTATTTCACTGTTAACTTGAGTTCAAAAATGATGTAATTACAAAATAACAACAACAGCAAAATTATACTTCCATAGTGCCTTTCACATCAAGAGGACGTCCCAAGGCATTGGACAAAAGACTGGTTTGTGAATGGAAATGAAGGTTATAGATAATACTCACTCTGCAGTCTTAGCATGTTATAGAGTCCCGATTGTAAAGTCCATAAGTGTGAAATATTAGCACAGGGAAAAAGCTATTTGACAAATGCATCCAGCCATCTGCCTTGCTTGCCCCTGCAGCCCCCATTCTTTTTTCCCCCCAGAAACGCACCAGGGTGCCTCTTGAATTCATTGAGATTGTCCAAATCAATGGCTTTTCTGCTAATTTATTCCACAAATCTTTTACCTCATGTGTGAGAAAATTTCAGATTGATTTCTCTTTCTGGCTCCATTTTCAATTGAACACTCCAATTGTGTTCCATCTTAAAAAACCCTGACCATATGATGACCAATTTACACAGGGCGCACCTTAGCTATTACCCTTTGTAAATAAATCTCAGCAAGGTCAGCTCCACACATTCTTCTCTTTTACCAAAGAGAGGAACACAAAATTCTGATAAAACATGGTAGATTTAAGTGCACACTTCAGGTCAACAACAGCGTGTGTTTATATAGTGCCCCTCACCCAGGATAGCATCTCCGAGCTCACGAAAGAGGCAGATCACGGTGCCAAGCCGAGGGGAGGGGTTGGGTAACCATAGGTATGAGGAGCTTTGGGGAGTAGTGGCTGAAAACGTGGTCACTGTGGTTATATTCCAGGAAAGATATTTGTAGTATCAGCGAGAGTACAGCTTTCTACAGATTTACAAGGATGTTTCCAGGAATGAATGGCTACAGTTACAAAGAAAGATTGAATAAATTGGACCTTTTCTCTCTCAAATTGAGATGATCAAGAAGGGATCTCCTGAAAGAGGTGGTAATTTATTCAAAGACATGGCTTGAATAGCTAAAATTTGATTTCACAAATTATATTCAACTGAAATTGTAGTTTCTAAAATTGTTGAATAAATAACTGAATAATAAATTGATAGATTGAATCCAACCAAACAGCCTTCAAACATAAAGTAAGCTCCCACTCAGTTTGGTAAAACATTTTGAAATGTTCTCTTGATGTGAAAGGCATAATTTTATGAATCTGCAAATTGTTGTAAGATTGCAGGCTTTTTAAATATACTTGGTTAAACAGGTTTGGTTTTGAGGTGGAATCATTGAAACCAATACAACTGGCTTTAATAACTACAATTGATTCTTCAAATTCACGTATTTGCTTCAGATGCACATCAATAAAGCATTAATTTTCACACCTGAAGACCTTTCTGTTTCTCCACCTTCCCCCGCCCCCTGGCTAGGCCTCGGGCTCAGCCATTGTGAAGCGTTCTCAGACGCCGCCCAGTGTGGAGGGTGCTATATTAACACAAGCTTTTGTTGTTAATCTCCCCGCTCCTCTACTCTACACCTTTCTTGATTGTAATGCCCTTCTCATCACAAACCCTTACTGTGCCCTGGCACATCCTTCCGATATGAAGTCCTGTAGCTCAGTGGTTAGAGCACTCGCCTTACAAGCGTGAGACCTGTGTTTCAAATCCAGGCAGGTCAGATCAGGGGGGAACCTTGGGCAAGTTTCCTTACTCCTTGCACCTAAAAATAATCCGTCCAAAAAAACCCACAATAATAAAATTGATCATTTCAATCCACGACTGTTTGTGGGGACACTGCTGTGCGCAATTGGCTGCCGTGTTTCGCTCACAAATATACAGTCAATTCACTTGACAGTATATTCTGTGAAGCGCTTTGAGACGTCAATAAGATGTGAAAAGGATAATGCAAGGATTATTATGATGTTGTGCAGAGGTCGAATTCAAGATCCTCGTTCTCACCTTCAAGTCCATTCATGGCCTTGCCCCCGCCTATCTCTCCGACCTGCTGTCTCCCTATCAGCCCGCCTGTCCCCTCTGCTCAGCAGACTCAGGCCTGCTCTGCGTCCACAGCCATAATCACCCCACCATCGGTGGCCGGGCTTTCAGCCTCTCTGCTCCCACACTGTGGAATTCCATCCCGCAATCCCTTTGCCTCACTTTCTCTCTTTCCTCCTTCAAGACCGGTCTCAAGATCTTCCTCTTCGACCGTGCCTACTGCTCCCCTCCTAACTCTTCCACCTCTGCTACTCTCCTTCCCTTTCCACCTACCCCAAACAATCCCCCCGTGCTCGGGTCCCAACCTGACTGTTCAGTGCTTCAGGACGTCCTCCCGACCTGAAAGGCGCTCTATAAATGTAATTTTGTTGTTGTTTTGCCATACACAGCAACTGAATGCTTTGCAAGGGCAGTCAGTGCTGTGTCGTATGTATGTTATTCAGAAAGACCGATATAAACTGACTGACAGGATTCTGCACGTGGTGACGAAAAAATGAATTTGATTTAAAAATAAAATCGATTTTTTTTCCCCCCAAGATAGAAAAAAAAAAGCAATCTGTGAAGCGTTTTGAGACATCTAGAAGATGTGAAAAGCACTATATCAAATGCAAGGATTATTATTATTATTATTATCTGAACTCCAATTGCTTTCATAGAAAAATAGAATCATACAGCACAAAAGGAGACCATTCGTCCCATCATACTGGTTCCGAAAAAGAGCTGTGTAACTCCATCCCACCGGCCCGCTATCTCTCCATAGCCCTGCAATCTTGTCCTTCCCAAATACCCATCCATAATAATCATTGCATTTGGTTTAGCGCCTTATGACTTCAGGAGGACGTCTCGAAGAACTTCATAGGATCTATTATGGAGCACATTGATTGGGTAATTTGTATGAGAACGCAGCAGGTTTTTTGCCCAGGCACAAACAGCCATGAAGTGAATGATCAATTTTACAGGCAGCATTGTTGCCCAGGGCGGCAGGAGAAACTCCCTTCTCATTTCAAGTAGAGTCAGAGAATCCTTACCATCCACCTGAACAGGCAGAGACAGGAACATTTTACATCTCGTGCCAAGAACAAAGCGCAGTTGAAATGACGAGATGGGAGAATCAACCTAACTTAATCTCCATGTCTATGGATGTCAATTCATGTCCTTCATAATACAGGCTCAGTAGTTCTCCCCGACAGGTCTCTCCCACCATCCGATTACATCATCTCCATTCACCGTGCATTTAAAACAGAATATTCAGACGGAAAAGTCCATGCAACCATCTTCACAAAGGAAGTCAACATAATTTGCATGTCGTGTGATTGTTTCTTTTTTAAAAAAAGGCAGGAGATGGTGAAGCTAATTTTTGTTTCAACTGCACAGTTTTTTGAACAATATATTAAATAGTAATAACCCTTCAGGAGGACTTCACAGTACAGTAAAGTGTAGTGACTGGATGTTTTGTAGGCGAACGCGGCAGCCAATTTGCATGCAAACGTGTCTCACAAACAGCCATGAAGTGAATTGGCTGATTTTATTTGGGTGGGAGTGGGGGGAGGGCGGAGGACACCTGGAGAAATTCCTTTCCTCAGTAGGGAGCCCATACCTTCTACTTTGTGACACGGTTTGAGTGTTCCGAGTTGTGGCATCACCTAAAATGTAAAGAATCGAAAATCACTTGTTATTTTCAGGCACATCATCAATCCAATTGGTCAAAGACGAAAAATATTAGTGGATGTGTTTGAAAATGTTAAAAAGCATAATTGTTTCAGCAATGGTTGTGCAAGATTCACAAGCTTCTTGAGTTTAAGGACAATGCAAGTTAATTCTAATAATTTGGGCATTTAATACAGCACTTTATCACATTGTTGAGAAGTTTTAAAGTACTGTACTTCACTGAATTTATTGTAAAGTGGATTGACAGTGTAATTTGTCAACCAACTGCGCACAGCAGTGTCCTACAAACAGTAGTGGATTGAATGACCCCCAATTTTGTTTTCAGGCTATTTTTATGTCTAGAAAGTGAACAATTGATTAACAACCGGGTTCCTACTGTTCCTACTCCAGTAGCAACAATGCAATTCAAAATATGAGGTAATTGCAGATATGCGTAATAAGGGTTCTGGTATATTTCAATACATTTTACCTGACAGGTTTTCAATGCTGTGAAATATATTTGGCCAATGGCATTATTGAATTGAAACTGAAAGCTACATAAACAGAGTAAGTCTAGTCCCAGGTAAAAATTTCTCTTAAGCTTAAGCGTGTTAAGCTTGATTTCAATTGGTTTGAAATATCAAAAAGTAGTAAAATCCCAAATTGATGCTTGGTGTTGCATCTGAAGGAGAAAAATCCAAGTTTGATTCCTGGGCAGTGCGAAACCTTAGGTAGGTTTCCTCGCTCCACCCACCTCTGTTTACTTAGCAGTGAGTAGCAACCTGGTTGTTATTCGATAGGCAGATCGCTTTCCGGGGCTAATAATCTTTCAAAAGAATGGTTACTCAATCTATGACTATTCGTGGGACGCTGCTGTACGCAATTGGATGCCGTGTTTCACCCACAAAATACAGTCACTCTACTTCACAATACATTCTGTGAAGCGCTTTGAGACATCTCAATAATGTGATGAGACACTGTAACAAATGCAAGAATTGTCATTGTTAAAAATGGACAGAACAAGAAGGTTTCTTCATTCTGGAACAGATGCAGTGAAATAGTTCACTCGCTCTGACCATCTGGAACTAGTGTTTACACACCACACCACATCTCTTATTCCCATCTCCTACACCCTCTCTATTCCTTTCTCCCTTATGCGTGCAACACATTTTCTCTTGAAGACATTGATGCTATTTGTTTAACCACTGCTTCCAGCAGGGAATAATTCCACATTCTCACCGACCGCCCCTGAGTGTGAAGACATTTTTCCTCAATTTCCTATTAGACCTTACTAGCATATGATATTCCCAACGAGTAGAAACATCCACCCGATCGATCCCTCTCACAATCTTGGACACCTCAAAATCGCAATAGATGAAAGCACGGTTTGTGGGCGATAGAAGGAGAAATACAAATACGGGAAATGCGCTGAAATCTTTATATTTTAGTTGCCGTCCTTTGAAAAGTAAAATGCTCAAAAGTGAGCACAACCCCCTCCCTCAAAGTTTGACCTCGACACGTAGAGCCTTAATTCTGACCACACAATCGGTGTGCTGTTTCTAGCACGATACTGCTTTGCTCTCTTTTTCAAAAAAAATTCCAGAGGCTAGTTTATTAAGCTGTCAAAAAGCATCTAAATCTCTTCCTTTTTCTGTCATTCTCTCCTGAAAACATCCTTTGAGATATAACGCGCTCAGGGACGGCTGAAAAAAAATGATATGTAAATCCCACGATTCATCCCCTACCATGTAGTACAGGCTTTTCCCCTTCCAGCCAGGCTGCAATCTGCTGAAACATTACTCTGATATACAGTACAAAGGCAGTAACAAAGATGTTCATATCACAGCATTGTGCACCAGTGGCAGGGAGAGAAATCAATGAAGCCTTTGGACAATGGGTAGAGTTTAAACAGCCTGGAGAATTTGCTAAGATGCAGACAAAAGGCAAACAAGTGAAAAGGGTCTGCTGAGCTGTGGAGGAATTCCTTGGGATCCATTATATCCTTGAAACAATCATCACTTACAGAGTGGATTTGCATCAGTAATAGAGTTCAGGCGCTGTTTGTGAAAGGCTTTCCCCGCAGCTGACCCCATCTCCTGGCATCACATTGATGCCTCAGTGGCTCTCTTCTGCCCTGTCCTGCACCACAGAGAGCGATATCATGGGAAAATGCGCTGAGTTAAAGAAAGCATGGGGGGAAGTAAAATAGATCCAGGGTCTCAGACTTTTTTTTTCAAATCGCTTTTTATCACTGCTTACCAGTGAAGATGACATCTGAAAAGAATGGAGCGGATTGCTTTCCCTTTTAATTGCCTTTATCCCGCTGGTTGATGCTGTTCACGAGTCCCTAGAAACAAAATGCAGATGAATACACTGGCAATAACTCCCATTAGGATCATTGATGCTTTAAAGGCCTCCCCCCCACCCTCCACCCCCAACCACCACCCAGCAAACGCATGATGTTAGACCCAAACAAAGCGCCACCAGTCTCCCAAAATTACATTCACACTTGCATTGAGGAACGCTCCACTGTGCGGACATCGATTGTGTTCAGCCAAAGCAGGAGGGTGTGGAGGTCTGTCTGTGTACCATTAACTGCATTGAATCACAAGCCTTGAGATTCGTCCCTCTTCATTCAGAGCTAGTGTGACCTTGTTTCCTACCTTCTCCTCCTCTTCCCCACACCCCACTCCTATGTTAAGTTCATTCAAATTCACCAAGGTTTTAATGTTACTTGAGACACTGGCTATTCCTGGACAATAGTCTCAAAAACAGCGGTTCGGACGTCCCTGTGATCTAATCCAAAAAGCAAGTACTCATCATGCAAAGTAAACATGCAAGTGGGATGTTATTGGCATGGCTGATCAAAGGGAGTCCTGGTCACAGGAGTGGAAATACTTTCAGGCTTTTGCAAATGGAAAGGCATTAAACAGTTCCTCAGAGAAGTTTTCAAGCAGCTTTCATGAACATGAAGCCTCGTGGTTAGTGTGCTCGCCTCACAAGCGAGAGGACAGATGCTGGTTCAATTTCTGGGCGGGTTGAAACCGTAGGCAAGTTTTCTTTCTCCACATGTCTCTGTTTACCCAGCAGTACTACAATATAAAATGACATTTGTAAAGTGGGCAGTGGTAGAATATGGGATTAGGGAGGGCAGAGATGGTGGAAGGATGGTCGAAGGCTTGATTGAAGAGGAGCGTCTTGAGGCATACATTGAATGAGGCAATGGAGGGAGTGAGGTGAGGGGAATGTAGGATGGAATTCCAGAGGGTATGGAAGAGGCAGAAGGCCCAACTGCCAATGGTGGGGTGAGCAGGGCAGAGCAGAGGATATGGAGTAGGTTGGAGAGCAGAGGGAGTGGACAGGTTGGTAAGGGATTAGCAGGTCGGAGAGGTAGGAGGGAGCGAGGCCATGGAGGGCCTTGAAGGTGAGGACGAGAATTTTGAACTCAATCCTTTGAGGGATGGGGAACCAGTGGAGACAGACCAAGGTGGGTGTGATGGGATCTGTAAGTTGATTGGTGGATAGTTTTCCGGGATGACAATGACTCAAAAATAAATCACTGGCCATTGGATCCACATGCTTTGTGGAACACTGTTGTGAACCTCCCTCCCTCTCTCTCTCTCTCTCTCTCTCTCCCTCCCTCTCAGATGGTCATGCACACAACATTAATGTGGTCTCCTGGGGGAGGGTGGAACAAGAGGAGCAACAAGGCTCAAGATGCCCTCAAACTGCCTATGAAGTAGGACTGGGATATGGAAAAAATGGCACTGAAACCACATTCTGGGCTAATGAATAGATCCATGTATGATGATGATGATATGCCGGGGATTTGCAAGCAGCCCCCAGTGAAAGGAACTGACTGCAACTCTCCTCTGATCAGTCATTTAATCTGCTGGAGACCGTGCAGATATGTCAGCCCCTCAGCAGTCAATATCACCCATTCTTCATCAATCCAATCTGAGTATGTTTGCGTCAGTGACGGTCATTAGTACAGCCATTAGAAGTTTACAATGCATATTGAAGCCATGCAGCCTATTTTAGAAAAGCTGGCTGTTCTAAATCCTTTCAGTCCCATCTAGCTGTCTTTTCCCCTGTACTTTACTCCATTTTAGATGGCAGACCAACTGCTTGATTGATTGATTGATTGATTGATTGATAGATATCTTATGGATTGAGGAATGAAGGGATATGGGGGTAAGGCAGGCACGTGGAGTTAGATTAGAAGATCAGCCATGATCTTATTGAATGGCGGGGCAGGCCCGAGGAGCCAAATGTCCTACTCCTGCTCCTTTTTCTCATGTTCAAATTCAATTGACAAGTTGCCAATGACTAAAGATTATGAGCGATGCACCTCCTTTGCTGCAGACACTGTGCCAACTGCAGTTTGCAATTCCTCTTCACAATACTTTGCCTCTGTCCACGGAGACAGTTTCAAAACAGCAGGAGAAGGGTGGACGCTTAGGTTTACATGGGCTTAGAACTTCATTGAATAGATTGAGGTACCACAGGCCACTTGACGTTCTCCATGCATGTTGGCAGCCATCCTGCACAGTAATGCGTTGTTTCGAGAGATCCTCTTGCCTCATCCCTCTCTTAGCATCTCCTCTCTTTCATCTCTCTTTCCTACTGCATGAAGGAATTAAACTAGTGGCTATGTCCTCAGTCCTTGCTGTGAAGCTTGTGTGTGTGCTTTTTGCTTGCGTTTTGTCATGCTGTGCTGGTAGTCATACTAGGCAAATGGAAATTTAAATAAAGGCTTTATTTGTGCTTGACTTGGAAGGGGGTATAACACTAAGTGTGGCACAAATAGGGACATTGGCGCTCAAAGTAAGGTCTCAATTAGTGGTTGTGTTTATTTTGCTCTGGAACAATGTCCCATGTTGCAGATAACATTAGATGCCAAGTCCACTGCTGATGGATATAATGTCATGGAAAATACTGCTGGCGAGATTCCATTCAGCCAAACAAACGTAACGATATTTATAGTAGAGTAAATAATAGCATAACAGTCAGAAACTGTTGCACCAGTAAAACGATAATAGAAAACAGGGAAAACAAACGAAAGTTGACTGTAAGACAGAATTTGCTTATTCAGGCAGATGTTCTCTCGGTGTCCTGGCAAGAATCCCTCGGATAAAAAAAATACTGGTCACTCACTCCATGGCTGGTTGGCTTTACTTCATGGATGGGACATTGCTGTGCGCAAATTAGTTGCTGTGTTTGCCTGCAAAATACAGCCACCATACTTTACTCTAAATTCTGTGAAGTGCTTTGAGACTCCTTTATTGTGTCACAGGGCTATATTGACAGGGCTATATGCCTGACAAGAAAATATCAAACGCAATGATTATTATTGCTGTTCAATTTTTCACTTCCACAGCTAATTCTTTCAAAATAATGCTAACCAGCAGCTCGGTACTTGGCCACTCTGTTGGCCCAACCTCTCATGAGAGTTTTGGCTTATGTCCACATACAAGTATACAGACATAATACCACATATTACAATGTTCACTCATTGGGAACACCGTAAGCAGAGATAATCGAGGTCTATTGTCAAGCAGAAGCCAATGCTGACGAGGCCGGCATCTCGCCCTAAACAAAACGACTTACTTCAGACATCACTTCCCGGACGTTTTGAGGACGTATTTCTCGGGAGTGCCACACATTTTACTGGAAGGTTGGAAGATTGAGTCCGAGTCAAATCCCGAAACTCTCTGTTGCTGCTATCACTGAAATACGCGTTTCTTTTTTTTAAAAAAAGAAACACCTCAAAACAAAGGCTTGGTATTGAATCAAGTACCAATGTTGCAAGTCTTTTTTTCACCTAGTTGGACTTGAACCAGTGCAAATCCAAGTTTTGGCCCAGACTGATCATACAGTATTAATTTAGATTATGTTGGATTTCTGGCTTAGCTTCGCACTCGTTCACTTAATTTAAATAATCCTGATGTATTTGACTAATAAGCTCTGATTCTATTTTATCTCAACAGTGCTGAGAATGTGTGGTATTTAGCTAATAAGCTGGCTACCAATTGCCGCCTTGGTGTCGCGTCAAATTATATTGATCCGGGATTTTGCAGGAAATCTACTTGAGTGAAAAATACACTTTGAACGTTTACTTTTCTACTCCTTGCTCTCTGGAACTCTATCTAGAATGGAGTCCCTACAACTTGCTCATCCACTCGACGCGTTCAAGGCACCTCTCAAAACTGTAAATTGAATTAACTGCATATTTGTGCACGAAACGCGGCAGCCAATAGTGCACAGCTATTGAAATGACCAATTTTTATTTTGGGGGGAGGGATTGAAATTACCAATTTTTTTTTTTGAGGAGGGGTTATTATTAGAGATTATTATATATTATTACTATTGGAGTATCAGCCTTGACTGTAAATTCAAAGTCCTGATGTGAGGTTTGAACTTAGAATCTTTCGATTCAGTGACAAAAGTACTGGCAAGTGAGCCAGTAACTTCTGATTCCTGATTCCTGATTCAGAAGCCCAATGCTTGGTTTCACAGACGTCATCATAGAGAAGGGCATTGCGCTCAAAGTCAAATGCACCACCAAATTGACGTAAAGGTTAGAAAAAGAAAGAGCCAACCGCTATTGTCTTTTTTTCACCATTATTAGAAATATATATATGTAAAAATTGAAGCATTAAAGATGCTGGTTGCCTTCAAAGAAACTATTTTGTGTTATGAAAAAATGCTAATCTCTTTGCATTGTCCCTCTTTCTCTTTCTCTTATTCGATGGTTTATTAATAGTAATAATAATAATAACAATCCTTGCTTTGATTTCTAAGCCCAGCTGCTGCCTCCTCTTTGGAAAGATTAGATATCCTGAAAAAATATTGTTTTGTCTGATATTCAAAAAGGTTGCAAGATATTAAAAGCATTACGCTCCCAGTGAAGGAGAGATTGCAATCAGTCTTATTGGAAAGTTTTATGCCTGTTATCAGGACAGTGTGATAAATAGTGGACAAACAGCGGATATGAGACTACTTTTCCAACAGTAAAAGCTCTGTGTTGGTTTACAGTATTAAAACTTCGTACATCCCACGTGACATCTGAAAGCTGCTCAGCTGGCTCTTGCCTCTTGCTTGTCCATTGTCCCATCAGCAGGTAATATGCCCCGAAGCTTTGGAACTCTCTCAACTTTCCCCCCACTCCCCTTCCCTCTTTTAGGTTGCGACTGAAGCCCATCCTCTTCGACAGTGCTCATGGCCACCTCTGACAATGTTAAGCGCTCGGAGGTGCTACCCTGAATGAAGAACGCTCCATAATATTGTCCCCCCACTATCTCTCTGACCTGCTGTCCCCCTATGAACCTGCCCGCCCACCCCTCCCTCCCTCTCCGTTCAGTGGGCTCCAGGCTGCTCGAACCGGCGGCGGACGGGCTTTCAGCCTCTCTGCCCCACACTCTGGAACGCCATCCCATAGTCCCTTCATTTCACCCCTTTCTCGGTTTCTTTAAGGCCTGTCTCAAGACCCTCCTCTTCGACCGTGCCTTCTGCTGCCCTCCCAACTCTCTCCTTCCCCTCCCACCTCTCTCCCGCCCCAAATTGGTACAGTTGTTGTGGTTGTGGTTGTTGTTGGCAACAGTTTCAAATCCAAACAGCTTTTCGGGTGTTTAAAGTTAACGCAGGACGAGAAAGGAAACCGGTGAGATTTTACCGCTCAGTTCTCCCCTTGAATGAGCAACACCTGAGGTGGACACGGAGCTGGATTGCACTCTGAACCGTTCGTCAATTGTGTTGTGCGGTAAAGCAACTCTAATGCGCTGCTGAGATGTTTTCTATTAAACGAATATTTCTCGTGGAGACAAGAATGCAAATACAATCTCAAGTCTCTTGCACCAAGCATAAACCGCTGACTCGAACTGCCAATATCTCGCCCTCGCCTCCTTACACCCAGTAACAGCTGTTAAAGCCCAGTGTTTTTTTTCACACCACTGAGAACCTGTGAATAGAAGACTGATTCAGTCTATCTCCTCAGCCTCGCTGTGTGTTTGCTCTTCAGCTTTACCCTCTTTTCCAGCCAGAAAAAAAGATTAACATGTTTATCATGAAGTGCAGGGGAGAATTTTAGATGGGAAGTGCATAAGCTGTGAATAACTCAAAATATTCTTCTATTTTTGACAGTCATTCTTTACCTCGGTCGCAGTTTATAGACGAGAGCTGTGATTCTCATTATGACAGAAAAGTCAGTGATTGTACACAGTATGTCGAAACAACCCACACATAAATTATTCTGTGATGTCTGAACAAGGTTACAAATAAAAATATCAATAATAATCATAATTCTTGCTTTTCGATATGACAGCTTTCACATCGGATGGCTGTACCGAAGCACTTTATCAGGATTCACGTCTTTTTATCAGGATTCACGTCTTTTATAAATGAACCCGACGTCCATTCAGAGCATATAAACATATCGACATAATAATAAATAATCCTTGCATTTGATATAGCGCTTTTCACATCTTCTAGGTGTCTCAAAGCACTTCACAGAGTGTACTGTAAAGTGAATTGACTGTATATTCTGTGGACGAAACGCGGCAGCCAATTGCGCACAGCAGCCGTGGATTGAAATGACCAATTATATTATTGTGATTTTTTTCCTTGTGATTATTATTATTGAATTGTTATTGTCGCATTTCACCCAGTCAATATATACAGTCAATTCACTTTATAGTATATTCTGTGAAGCACATTGAGACGTCGATAAAATGTGAAAAGCGCTATATCAAATGCAAGGATTATTATTATTGTTGAAACACAAAGCAGTCAAACAACGCAATGACCTCCGCCGCCCCAAAACCTAAAGTTTTTAAACTTATTCCAAAACTGCGAAGGCGAGGTTTGAGTGCAACTGACAGCCAGGCATGTTTAAATTTCATTGCCGTCAGGAACTGCCAACTTGGGTTACTGGGGAGTTGTAGCTCGTGCATAAAACCTCTGCTGATACATTTGCATCTGATTTCATTCTCTTTTTCTCAGTCTTTTAAGTCCTGGCTCAAATTCTACCACTTTGATTGTGCCTGTGGCCATCCTCCTCCCTCTCCCTTGCTCAGCCTCCGACCTTGACCTGTACAATTTTATTATTGCCTCGCTACATGAAGGCCACTATATAAATACAAGTTGTTGTTCTGATCCCACCATTGGCGAGCGTGCCTTTAGCCAATCGGACCCCAACCTCTGAAACTCCATCCCGCAGTCCCATCGTCTCGTCCCCTTCCTGGCCTCCTTCAAGTCCCGCCTCAAAACTCTCCGCTTCGATGGTCCCATCGGCAACTCCTAATCCCCCCTTTCCCTCCCTCCAACCCCATCCCCAGCTCAGGTCTGATATAGTGACTGTCCAGTGCCTTGGGATATCCTCCTGACGTGAAAGGTGCTATACAAGTATTATGTTGTTGTTGTTCTTCTTGATAAGAACAGTCAAGGCAGACATTTCCCAGGAATCTTCCTCTGCACCCGTTGGGTCCTGTCAGTACAGGAATTCAGCAATCATGGAATGGAAGCAGGATGAACCTATGAAATGTGTTATTGATCCCTGGAGGCGAGTCACCGGGACCTGGAAGTCTGTCACCGAGCTCAGGAAGTCGGTCACCCGACTTCCAAGGGTATAAAGAATGAATGCAGTGGAGAATGCTGTCGAGAATTGGTTCATACCTTCTAAAGATCTGTAGCTCAGTGGTTAGAACACTTGCCTTACAAGCGTGAGACCTGTGTTCGAATCCAGCCAGGTCAGGGCGAAACCTTGGGCAAGTTTCCTTACTCCACACACACGTCTAATAATAATCCCTCCAAAAAAAAACACAATAATAAAATTTGGTCATTTTCAACCCACAACTGTTGTGGGGACACTGCTATACGCAATTGGCCACCGTGTTTTGCCCACAAATATAGTCAATTCACTTTACAGTATATTCTCTGAAGCACTTTGAGACATCTAGAAGATGTGAAAAGTGCTATATCAAATGCAAGGATTTTTATTAAATCACACTACTCATTGTCAAGCAAACAACTGATTTTGCAGGTAGTGTCTGATGCTGGTAACATTGAGGGGGCAGGACTGGGAGAGGGAAGGGGGGAGTTGCCGGTGCGGGAAAGCACCCAAGGGAAATGGACGGCAATAATAAGTGGCCTATTATTAGTTTTAATTGGGGGCTGATCCAGCGTTTAAACATTTGACAAGACTGGAAAAGTGCTGTCCTTGCCTGATCTATTTTACCTTACAAATCCCACTGATTTAGTTCAGCGGAGCGGAGATTGTCTTTCTAATGCCAGTGATCTTTCCTGCCAAGATTGACTGATCTCCTAACGAGGGAGGCTGCTTCCATGCTGATGATCTATAGCTTCTTCTGTTGATGTATGGACTGAGTTATCTGACAAGACCTGAGGGAAAAGCTGTAGGGCTCAATGCAGCTGGTAGGCATGTAAAGTTAGTTATATTTCTATTGATTCCTTATGTCCAGTGAAGGGAGGTAAAGGCTGGATTAACTTTAACATTTGCAGTAACACTGCATCAGCGCATGGTATTTTAAGAGCAGTTGATTGCTTCACTTTTTTTTCTTTGTCTGGTTGGATGTCTGACACACATGGAAATCCATCACCTTGCTTACGTATTCCACCTTAGGAATTGGAAAATTTTCTTTTGCTTGAAAATGGAGTGGCGAACTCACTCCCCTCTCTCTTCCAAACATTTTAGGCCCTAATCTAAGCGTATGGAATTTTGCCCTTCTCACCTGACCCTGAGAATGATTAGGTACAGTTTTGGTTTTGGCTTTGGCAAGGGCTAGGGCTTGGTTTGGTGTACTTGCTGGAGCTTTACCAGATGAAACCATTTTGATTACCAGTTTGAACACCGTTCGGCCAGGGTTCCCACTGCTTGGCCAGCTCGGACGACCCTACCCGTTGTGGGACGGGTAGGGTGGGACATTGTTGTGCGCAAATTAACTGCTGCCTTTCACCTACAAAACGCACAGTCACTACACTTCGCAGTGAATCCTGCGAAGCAATTTGATATGTTCTCCTGATGTGAGTCTCTGCATCAAGTGTAAGTGTATGTTATCACTCCTAGAAAACGCTGTACATCACCCACTATTTTGTTCAGCAGGTTGCTAAGCCCACAGCCCCGTGACTGACTGAGCCCTACCTATTAAGATCTTGTCTGTTAACTCATCCAGATTTGGTTATTTTATAACTTTAAGCATTAAAAAATATAATTAAAAAAAAACAAAGTTAAAATATGAACTCGACCATTTAAGCGGCTTTGACTGATGCCTTTCGCACTTTTCGTTGAACCTTAGCCGAGATCAGGAAAGCTAATCTGCATGTACAGAGTAAAGCAATGGTTAAACATTGCCTGTATTTCACTGTAACAGAGAGATCAGGGAGCTGTAAAAAATCACTCCATGACCAAATATGTACAGTTTACTGAAAGGCCCGGCATTTGTCCACCAGAGATTTGTGGTGTTTCCGATCTGTTCATTTATATTTGCAAAGTAGGACTGTTCAGGGGTTGTTTCCTTTACACACTGGACGGAACTCAAATGGAGTTTTGCTGGTAGAAATGAGGATCAACCCTGCACTAGCTTCAATCTGAACTACCAATGGGAACTTCCACCTCTGTTTTTTTAAAAATCTTTGGAGCCTCCAGAATTTGACAATTCGTGGAATTCAGCCTTAATTTAATTCAGCGTTAGCTCAGAAATGAGCTTGATTTAGTTCTTCAACAATAACAACAACAACAAAATTGCATTTCTAGAACGCTCTTCACGTCTTCTAGATGTCTCAAAGCGCTTCACAGAATGTACTGTAAAGCGAATTGACTACTGTATACAGTATTTGAGGGCAAAACGTGGCAGCCAATTGCACATAGCAGCGTCCCCACAAACAGTCGTGGATTGAAATGACCAATTTTATTATTGTAGTTTTTTGGGGATAGATTATTATTAGGCGTGTGTGTGGAGTCGGGACATACTCAAGGTTTCACCCTGACCTGCCTGGATTCGAAAACAGGTCTCATGTTTGTGAGGCGAGTGCTTTAACCACTGAGCTATGGTACTCCGTATGTAGGCTGATGCACTGGCATGCCGGCGGGAGAGCACCACATTATCCCAAACGCCTTCCTTCATATCAGACTCTGCTTGTTGGTTGTCTGTTCAGGTGGATGTTCAAAGATTCCATGACATGGCTCACTGCATTGTCAGAAATAAATGAAATGTTAAACTGAGCCTCCGTCTGCCTGTCCGGGTCGATATTAAAGATCCCGCGGCATTATTCGGAAAGAGAATTCAGTTTCTCCCAAGTGTCATGGCTGTTTGTGTGAGACATCGGTGTGCACAAATTGCTCGCTGCGTTCACCTACAAAACCACACAGTCGCTGCACTTTGCAGTGAATCCTGTGAAGCGATTGGAGATATTCTCCCAACTTGCATCAAACGCAAGTATACGTGTCACTCCTAGAAAATGCTGTACTGTTGTAGGTCACCCGCTATTTGAGTTGAGCAGTTTGCTGAGACCAGAGCGCTGGCTGTGGCAGGAGCCCTGGTGTACGCTGGTTATTCCGAGCCGCACTGTGGAAAGAAAACCCTTGGCTCAAGGCAACCGAAAAGAACATTGGTTGCCAACATCTGCATCTCGTAAAGCTGGGCTATTACCGCTGCTAATGCTTAGCTGCTCCCCCCTTTAATCATCAGTGCAAAGGGAGTAATGGAATCGCACAGCCAGCTCCACGGCAGTGCGGAGATTCGAGACATCCGCGCAGCTAAGGCAGGCACCGTGGCACTCGAGACGCAGGTTTTGCGTTTCTGCTGCTCCGATGATTAAAGGCAGTGCGGCGAAGGATCAGCAGCCGGTCTCGTGTTCTCTCCCGAACCGGGTTCATGAGATGCAGATGCTAACTGACGATGTATACACGCAGCCGCTGATGTAAACCATCTTCCACTCCACCCCACCCGGCTCCGTTGTGCCTCACATTAAGCCGGAAGGGGCCTCGGGGGTGACACAACTGCAACTGCAACTCCTCCTCGTCGCATCCAATCAATCAAAAACCGCAACGCTTACCCTCCTCCCCACCCTCGACAAATTGGTCGAGTGAGGGAAGGAAGCCACACACTGATCTGATAGATAATAATAATAGCCTTTGCGTTTGATATAGTGCCTTGTCACGTCTTCTAGACATCTCAAAGCGTTTTACAGAATGTAGTGTAAAGTGAATTGACTTATATTAAGTATATTTATGGGCGAAGCGCGGCAGCCAATTGCGCACAGCAGTGTCGCACAAACAGTTGTGGATTGAAATGAAATTCATTATTTATTTTTTAATTTCTAAGGGATTATTATCAGGCGTGTGGAGGAAGGAAAATTGCTCAAGGTTTCATCCTGCCTGGATTTGAACACAGGTCTCTCGCTTGACCTGTGTTGGAATCTAGGCAGGCAAGGGTGAAACCTTGGGCAAGTTTCCTTACTCCACACACGTAATAATCCCTCCAAAAAACAAATAATAAATTGGTCACTTCCATCCATGACTGTATGTGGGATTAAAAGATTTGGTCGTTCAAACCACGAGTGTTTATGAGACATCACTTTGTGCAATTTGCTGCCGAGTTTTGCCCACAAATATACAGTCAATTCACTTTACAGTATTCTGTGAAGCGCTTTGAGATGTCTAGAAGATGTGAAAAGCGCTATATCAAATGCAAGGATTATTGTATTATGATTATTAAGTATGGTAATGATTTTCTACTCACATCGGACATCCGTCTAACCAAACCAAAGGTACTGTCCACTACGTAACAATAATAATAATAACATGTCCGTTTTGTGAAAAGTTTCCAAGGACAGCTTCACATTGGTGTTCCCAATCATTGACAAGCCTATACAGCTCATTAAATTGATAACCCAAACCGGTGACAATTTAATATTCAGTTTACACATTGCAATCTATTTTCAAATGGCATCAGGTGAGTTGCAACCACTCTTCGCTGCACACAGGCTGATTAAACATGCTTACATTAATAATTTCCTCCAATGCGCTGTGCTTGTAAGCAGTATTGTGATGATTTTTCTTTTTTTTTAACTTTAAACACCTGTTACATAAATTAAGCCGTAAAAAAAAATCCTAAAAGTGCGCTGTGGAAGTTATGTCTGCAATACCATTCGACAGAACAGTTAATTTCATTGCTATTGTTTCAGTTGCTTGGATTCAGTGCTTTCTCAGCGCATTGTCATAACCTCCAAGATAGGTTCTGATGATAAAACAAGCAGCCAATTTGCACTCAGCAACGTCTCATAGGCAGCCAGTAAATAATGTTTTCTGGGGTGGGGGGAATCATGTGCCAGGATACTGAGAGGGAGGGAAGGAATTTATACTCTCTTCCTCCCTTCTTTAAGACCAATCTCTTCGACCGTGCTTTCAGCCACTTTCTCCTCACCCTTCCAAGCTTGTACCACCAATCAGCTGTGTGTAGAGATTCGAGTTGTCCTCCCGATGTGAAACGTGAGATACATATTGGTTAATCGGTGTTGTTAAAAGAGTTGGAGTTTGCAACACGATTTGGCTTTCTGCGATGTCAATCTTTTAAGGAGATTTTTTATCAATGTCGAAGGTGTTTACAAAATCTGTGAGAAAAGGAAGTGAGCAAGGAGTGGCTGTATTATGAGTGTTGCTGTGTTAATCATTCATTTTTAATGAACTTTCATCCTGATAAGGATCAAATCCTCGAGCAAATCAACATAGTGGCCCAATGGAAGGATCATATCACAGCTCTCATTGATTTACCTTCTTTTGTCTGTGATTCGATTTGACTTGAATTGCTTACTTTGGTAATTGCATTCACTTTCTAACACCTCCTGGTGAGAGCAGATAGCTGTGAGCCAACTATGAAGCATACCTTTTAGAGTACAGAGAGTGACATACACCTAAGCACAGACACATTTGGGTCATTTAGCCCAACTGGTCTGTGTTAGTGTAAATAATCCACTTGAGCCTTACATTTAAATATAAAGTCTTTCAAGTTGGAAGAATGTCTCAAGGAGCTTCACAGGATGTATTGTAAAATGTGAAACCTGTATTTCGTAGGTAAATGCCACAGGCAATTGTACATACAGCAATATCCTATAAACAGAAAAATAATAATCCTTGCATTTGATATAGCGTTTTTTCACGTCTTCTAGACATCTCAAAACGCTTCACAGAATATACTGTAAGGTGAATTTGACTGTATATTTGTGGGCAAAAGGCGGCAGCCAATTGCGCACAGGAGTGTCCCTCAAACAGTCATGGATTGAAATGACTAATTTTATTATTGTGTGTTTTTTGGGAGAATTATTATTAGATGTGTGGAGTAAGGAAACTTGCTCAAGGTTTCGCCAATTTTGACCAATGACCAATTTTATCATGGCGAAGGGCGATTTCCCCATGATAAAATGGCGGAAGGAAGGGTGGAAGAGCCTGAACACCAGGAGAAACTTCCTTCTCATCTTTTTTGGTGCAAATATTGGCACGGAGATCTGTAACTTTCACCTGAAGAGTCAATCGGAGGCCACGATTTAACGTCTTATCGGAAGGAAGTCCTGTCCAAAAATGCCACTCTCCCCCAGTATTGTGCTGGAGTACCAGCCTAGACTGTGAGTTCAAAATCCCAACATGGGGTCTGACTCAGAGTGCTAGTCAGGCACAGACATTTTAAAATCCTTTACTTGAACATTTTCTGAACAAGTGGCATTTGCTTCTCTGCTCCTTACTGTCTTTGGTGATGTTAGAAGTTACATGCACTGTTCACTATTCTGTGCATTTCCTGCCTACTGGATGGTGGCCAGAAACTTATTCCCAGTCCAACAACAACATCAAAGTCTTTCACATCACAGGCTTTCATATCTCATTATCAAATGCTGAGCAAACATATTAATTTGTACCTCTGTTGTGGGTCTCTGTTTACGTAACCCAGTGTCAGGTAGTGGAATAGAAGAGCAAAGAATGGTATCAGAACTGAACGTGGGTGAGGACCGCCAAAGTTTAGCTCGGAGAGGGCATTTTTTTAGGGCATTAGTCTGGTACTAAATTGTGAATTCCCCCTTGGTGCCTGCTTCAAACCCAAAAAAATATAAGCAAAGTTGCCATTGGTAAATGGGATATAGTATATGGCATTCCTCAACTATCAATGGCAGTGAATTTCACCTAATAGCTAACAGCACAGCCCTCTGGGTTAAGTGGCTTTGTCAATTTCAGAGTGTCTAGGAATTGGCCAATTGCCAAAGTCAGTTCATGGCTGATCTTTTAATCTAACTCCACCTGCCCGCTTTATCCCCATATATCCTTAATCCCTTTGTCCATAAGAATTATTTGAATGAGATATTAAGCCAAAATCCAATCTGCCTGTTGAAGATGTAATGGCATTACTCAACAAGAAAAGGGACTTTCTCTCACCCAATCCCCCGAATAATATTGATCGCACACTTCATGATTATTTGTAGGATATTGCTGTGCATGCAAATTAGCTGCTGAGTTTGACTACAAATATATATTCACTAAACTTTACAGTAATATCCCGTGACACCATCCACAAAATTCAACTTATTCAACACTCCTCTGCCTGCATTCACATCCACACCAAACTTCGTACTCCGATTATCCCAGTCTTCGCCAAACTGCCCTGGCTCCCTGTTAAAGAGCGGATTGACTTCAAGATCCTCACTCTTGTGTTTAAATCCCTTCACTCCTCTGCATCCTCCCTATCTCTCTAACCTCCTGTCTCCACACAGCAGTACCCACTCCCTTTGCTCTACTGGGTCCGGCCTTCTCGTTGTCCCCCGAATCCTCCACTCCACCATCGGTGGCCGTGCTTTCAGCCACTACACCCCAAAACTTTGGTTCTCCCTCCCTCAACCCCTTCATCTTGCCCCCTCTTTTCTCATCTTCAGGTCGTGCCTGAAGACCTTTCTCTTCAATCGCGTCTGTGGTCACCTTTCCCCCTCCCACCGGTTCAGCCTCGCGCTCCATCACTGTGTGGTGCCCTGAGATGCCTCCCGGCATGGAGGGCACTATATGAAGGCAAGTTGTTGTTGAAGTGCATTGAGATGTTTTGATGCCATGATCAGGCTTTAAATGTAAGGATTATAAGGATCGTAACTTACATGAATATGGCACGATTACAAAAAATAATAATAAGCATTGAATTTTATGTATAGATATCGCTTTTCAGTTTGGGAGGATGACTCAAAGTGCTTCAGATGATTGTAAAGTGTGGTGTATATTTTGTTGGCAAACATGACAGCTAATTCACACATGCAAAGTCCCATAAACAGCCATGAAGTATCTGATCAATTTAATTTGGGGGATTATTAGCCAGGGAACAGGGAGAAACTCCCTTCTCTTTCGAATAGTATCATGGGAACTTCAACATCCACTTGAAAAGGCAGACGGTTTATGTTTCAGCCGAGGAACACCAGAGAGAAATAATCAGCTTGAAGCACTTTTCAGGGTGAAATTAATAGGAAATAAAGTATGTATTGTTATGGAGCCAAATAACAGCAGCTGATTTGTTCCGGCAACATGCTGTAAATAACAATGAGACAAGTGGCCAAATATTTTAAATATTTGGAGATAATTTGAATGGGGAGGGAATATAACCAGGTATATATGACATGCTCTATATATGAGCATTGTTATATAGTTTGTAACAGTTGTATAAAACTGTAAGGAATTAACACAGAGAATTTCATGCTCCAATTTGTTCAATGCATCGTGCTTAGGGTCCCATAGCAGGGTGTCACTGAAACAACAACAACTTGGCAGCTCCAGAGGTTTAGAGACATGGGCATACACCATGCATTCAGTTCTGCGCTTGTGCTATTCCATCAATATCGAATAGAGGCCTGCAGCGTGCTGGTTAGAACACGTGCGTCGCGAAGCCTGAGGCAAGCTTTTTGGCTCCTCATGCCTCTGTTTACCGAGTGGTAAGTAGAATTGCTGTTGATTGGCAGATCGCTTTCCCAGGATAATAATCCCTAAAAAATAATCCAGTCATTCAGTCACAACGTTTGTGGGACATTGCCGTGCGCAATTGGCTCCCATGTTTCGCTAAAGCATACAGTCAAATCACTTTACAGTGTATTCCGCGAAGTGCTTTGAGACGTCTTAACGATGTGATGAAGCACTATGTCCAGTGCAAGGGTTATTATTATATTTGGGGAAGGGAATGGGTTAACGTAAACGAGAAAGCCTAACCAGAATACAGATTTATGTTCCCTCATTACTTCTTAGAATCCCAAACAAAAGCACAAACGACTCGTTCCAGCAATCTGCTGCGCAATCTGTTCAGTCTGTGTGCAGATTCCGAGTGTTAATATCCTGTGAGCCTAATGAGAAGCATAGGAGTTATTGTGATGGGGAGCTTGCCTAATAAAGATTGTCTGTCAGTCTGTCACCAGGTCACCCTGCTTATTAATATCCTGATCAACTCTCGGTGAATGCATATTACAGATCATAACTGCTACTTCAAAGTGAAATCTTTTAGAAATAAAGCCTAAGATGTCCCTCAAATTTCTCATGGTCCTAGCTCTGAGATTGTTGTCTTAGAATCTGTAATATGGAGAGACTAGAGAAGCTCGGATTATTCTCCTTATGGATGAGGGGAGATTTAATTGAGATGTTCAAAAATGGTACGGGGGTTTTGATAGATTAGATAGCGAGATTTGATAGATTAGATAGCGTTGATATAACCTTTGGTTATCAACCCACCTGGCAGGTGGATTAATAACCAGAAGACACAGATTTAAGATACTTGGCAAAAGAACCAGAGGGGAGACGAGGAGAATTTTTTTTAACTGCCGAACTGGAATGCAGTGCCTCAAACGGTGGTGGAAACAGATTTTGAAAGGAAACATTTGCAAGGCCATGGGGTAAGAGTGGGGGAGTCGAGCGAGTTGGTAGCTCTTTCAAAGAGCTGTTACAGGCACAATGGACCAATTGGCCTCCTTGTGTGCTGTGCTTCCTGTTGTTGTTGAATCACTACCCAAAGTGGGGCATGTACTTTGTTGTACTCAGTGGAGTACTGTAGCTTAGTGGTTAGAGCACCTTGCAAGCGTGAGACCTGCGTTCAAATCCAGACCAGGTCAGGGCGAGACCTTGGGCAAGTTTCCTAATAAGCTAATAATAATCCCTCCCAATTTTTTTTTAAAAAAATTGGTCATTTCAATCAATGACTGTTCATGGCACAGTGTTGTGCGCAATTGGCTGCCGCTATTCGCCCACAAATATACAGTCAATTCATGTTACAGTATATTCTGTGAAGCTCTTTGAGACACAGTCTAGAAGACGTTGAAAGCACTATATCAAATGCAAGGATTATTATTATTATAACAGAGAAGCCTTCTGCAAGCTAAACATAAATGAATATGTTGCCTATTGGTGACCCTACCAACACATAATTTTCCACTCAACCAGATGAATTGAGATCAATGATACTTCAAACTGCAGATCCGATGCCCGAAGGCACTTATACTTCATTTCACTAAGGAAATGGTATTCAGAAAGTAAAGTACTGGAACGATGTCACACGCGATGAACCAGGTGGATGGGAGAGAGCACAGGTTCAGGGTGATGAAGGACAATTTCAGGGTATACATCAAGAAGTGTTTCTTTTCATGTAGGATAATGTTGGGATTGAAATGAAATGATCAGGAAGGGTAGATCAGAGCAAGACTCTGAATTCACTCAAGAAACCGTTTGATGTCATAATAATAATCATCCTTGCAATTGATATAGTGCTTTTTCACATCTACTAGAGATTAGAGACTTCTGTGAAGTCTCAAAGCGCTTCACAGAATATGTTGTAAAGTAAATTGACTCTATTTGTAGACAAAACGCGGCAGCCAATTGTGCACAGCAATGTCCCCACAAACAGTTGTGGATTGAAATGACCAATTTTATTAGCGTGTTTTTTTGAGGAACTATTATTGGGAGTGTGGTGTAAGGAAACTTGCCCAAGGTTTCGCCCTGAGCTGCCTGGAATTGAACCCAGGTCTCTCACTTATCAGGCGAGTGCTCTAACCACTGAGCTACAGGACTCCACACAGAAATCAAATAGGCTGAGTGGGTCTTCTTCATCCAAACCTCTCTTGTAATCTTGTGAGTGATTGACTGATTTATGCCTCCCTAGTGATTCGTACTCGGGAGTTGACTGTTCAGGGATATACACATTGGCTGTTGTACATGCTGACTCCTCAACCCCACAGTGTGATGCTTGTTGCCGAGAGAAGGAGCAACAAATAACTTCTTTCTTTTTCTCCATCCTCTTTTTTTTGTTCGACTGCTTGAAGACAAGATGCTCAAGAGAGAGAGAGAGTCAGCCAAGTACTCAGACCAACGGCAATAGATTGGCAGAGATGCCAACTGGCTCTTGATTCAGGCGGGTCAGAGACTCTCTTTGCAGCTGCTCTCATTCAGTTCTGTTAAAATCATCTGTTTATTACGTTGTCAGCTTTGGACGACCTTTAACTAAGATTTTGTGTGTCGACGTCAGCCCTCTGTTAAAACCTGCCTCCCCCCAGCAAACTACGATTTGCATGCTGGCATTTTTTTTGTGTTCGCCTCATTCACTGCCAGTAAATTGGAGACTGAATGCATGTTTTATGGTTGGAACCCGCCCCACCCTACCCCTTCACCTTACAGATGTCAGCTGGTGTGTCGGAGTCTTAACTGCCCATTGACATGTGCAATTATATGAGGGTGGATGCAGCAGGCTGTGAATCTGCCCTCTATTCAGTCCTCTATTATACCCGACAGTGTTACTTGCCATGGAGCAAGTTACAGACAAACTCAAACCTGTTCCTGTAAATATGAAGAATGAGTTAGAAAGGAAACATGCATCCCCTCCCTGTTCACATCAGCCATAATTATAAATAATCCTCCTCACGTTTGATATAGTGCCTTATCACATCGTTGAAATGTCTCAAAGCACTACACTACTGTAAAGTGAATTGACTGTATGTTGTGTCGACAAAAGGCGGCAGCCAATTGCGCACAGCAGTGTGAGCAAATTATTATTATTATTATTATGTGTAGTTACTATTATACCTGGAAAGCAATCTGCCAATCGATAAACAAATGTGTTCCTACTTACTGCTATGTAAACACAGGCATATATGGGTAAGAAACCATTGAACCTCGGTCCTCTCATTTGCGAGGCGAATTCCCTGAACAATAAGCTGCGAATGCTCTAACCAATAAATTCTTTCGGCTCATTCTTAGTTCCTCAGACCCAGCTTCAAAATTCCTCAGGTTCCTTAAGCTTCTAGCAGAATCATCAACCTCCAAATAATAATAATCCTTGCATTTGATATACTGTACTGCTTTTCATGTCTTCTAGACGTCTCAAAGCGCTTCTCAGAATGTACTGTAAAGTGAATAGACTGTATATTTGTGGGCGAAGCATGGCAGCCAAGTGCACATAGCAGTGTCCCGCAAATAGTTGTGAATTGAAATGACCAATTTTTTTATTTTTTGGGGGGGGATGGATTATTATTAGGCATGTAGAGTAAGGAAACTCGCCCAATGTTTTGCCCTGACCTGCTTGGATTTGAACACAGGTCTCACACTTGTAAGACAAGTGCTCTAACCACTGAGCTACAGGACTCTCCAAATCAACAGCGCTTACATTTTTTATAGTGCCTTACCAAGCCATTCAGATGCATGATAAGGCACGATAAAGACCTTGAAATTCTGTTGGGATCACTTAATAAGGAACTCTGCCGCAAACAGACTCATTCCACTTACTGATCCACGGAAACTACAGTTCCAAAGTAAATCTCTTTAGGACTTCTCCCCTCCCAGTACAACACAAAAACAGGTGACAGCCTGCTGGCTAAACTGGTAACAGATGCTTTGGGCATTCAAGCCTCTGGACTCCATAATCTGTCCAACTTCAGAAGCTGATATTACAACACAGTCCTGGATGTGTTGCAGTGTTGGATGTGCCTTCCTTCAGATGAGATGTTAAACCAATGTAATCTCTACCTGTTTGGTGGATGTTAAGGATCCTGTGGATCCTTAACACCCCTGTTCTAAAAGAGGAGGATCGGGCCAACAGCCCCCCAAAATCAAATTGTTAATTCACTTCACCACTGGTAATGGGACATCATAGCTCACGCATTGGCCACTGCATTTGCCAACAAAAAAAAAAGTCACTACACTTTACATTAAAACCTTGAGAAGTGATTTGAGTTGTGAAAGATGAATATTATCAAATGCAAGATTAATAACTGTTAAACATAATAATAAATATAAATGCAGCCAATAGTTAGCAAAACAACATAAATTTAAATTGTTTAGGGTTAGGTAGTGGAGTATTAGGGTTAGTGGAGTCTTGTAGTTCAATGGTTAGAGCAGGGGTTTGAATCCCAGCAGGGCAAAACCTTGGGCAAGTTTCCTCACTTTACACGCCTCAGTTTACCTAGCCTTAAGCAGGTACCCGGTTGTTAGCCGATTAGTGGACCTCTTTTCCAGCATTAATTATTCCTTACAAAAATTAATAATAAATTATTTTCAAAGCTAACAATTGCTTGAAAAATATATTATAATAATTTGGCCAATCAATCTACAACTGTTTATGGGACAATGCTGTATGCAATTGACTGCGGTGTGTTGCTGACAAATATACAGTCAATTCACTTTCTAGGCTCGACTATGCCAACGTACTGCTTGTCGTCCTTCCCAATTCCTCCCTCTATAGGCTACAGATCATCCAGAATTCTGTAGCCCATACCCTATATCGCTCCAAGCTTCTCCCATCTCCCCCATTCTCGCCTGACTCCATTGGCTCCCCATCACTCAGAGGATTCAATTCAAGATGCTGGTCCTTACCTTCAACGCCCTCCATGGCCTCACCCCATCCTAACTTTGCGACCTCCTAACCCTCCACCAACCTGCCCTCCCCCTCACTTAGCGGGCTCCGGCCTCCTCCATGTTTCCCGCCCCACCCGCCCCACTATTGGTAGGCGAGCCTCCAGTCACTCTGCACCAAACCTCTGAAATTCAATCATGCAGACCCTCCACCTCGCCCGCCCACACCCTCCACCCCCAGCCTCCTTCAAGTCCCGCCTCAAGTCCCTCCTCTTCGATGGTCCCATCGGTCACCCCAAATCCCCACCTTTCCCTCCACCCTCCCCTATCCCAACACCAGCTCGGATCTGAAACACTGACTATCCAGCACCTTGGGACATCCTCCTGATGTGAAAGGCACTTGACAAATGCAATTTTATTATTGTTGTTGTTTACAATATATTCTGTGAAGCACTTTGAGTCACCTACAAGAAGTGAAAAGCGTTATATCAAATGCAAGAATTATTTATTATTAATCACTGAACGGCTGAATTTATTTTTCCAGATTTTTCAATCCAGTTACAAAGGTTTAATTTCTTAAAATACAGAATCTCTGACCCGTGGACAAATCGGACAGATCGTCTGCCTAACTCAAAGGCCCCATTAAGTTTTAGAGAAAGCTATTATTTAAATTGTCTGCATTTTTTTCTTGGTGCTAATTACTTCATGTGCAAGACATTGTGCACATCACGCAACCCCGTGTGTTCTGTGTCACTGCTCATAAACGGGACATTCGCATGGCAACAGGCCGGTACAATGCAAAGGACCCAGAGAGGGGGTGAGAAATGTGAGAGCACAAAAGGGAGTCCGGGTGGGGTGGGCGGGGAGGGGGCGGGTGTACAGCAGCTGAAGTCGGCTTTTAACGTCAAGTGAACCAGGAAAATGGAGAGATCAGGCAACCGAGAGCAATCGAGGACCTCTAAGCGGGCATGAATAATCAGGCAAGGATTTTGAGCAAACCTGTCACAATACACCCTGAAATGAGATAATTTGTGCCGTCGTCGTGGATTAAACGGCGTGGCTAATCGGTCGTGATCGTCTGAATGTTTCTATCGGGATTGTGCGTGCCATCACGTCAACCTGTGGCAAACGCATCTCCACCTTGAGGACCGGTCTGATGGGAACTCCAGATCTGTGTCCACAGCAGTCGCTATCTGATACAGGGTGTCCACAAAGTCCTGTTACCACATCCTCCCCCCATACTTCATCCCAGCCCCAACCCGTGCTTTGTTTCCACGGTGCACTAACCAATAACTGAAAAGTGTAGAAGCACGATGATAATTGTATTGAGAAGTACTCATTTGTATTTGGTACAAGCGTTTAACTGTATTTATACATCCAGAAGTCCAAGAGATCGGTCTGGCACGATGTTCAAGGTGGAACATCCCACGTAACATAATGGAGTGACGAGGCGACATGTATCTCTGACAACTTGTTTTGTAACAGTGGCGTAAGAGGACTTTGTGGACGCTTTGCAGAAACAGACTAATCGTGACAACTATACTTCCATTTGATGTGGTAGCTTGCTGGTTGGGAGGGAGTCTCGAAAATGCTTCACGGAATATACTGGAAAGAACAGTATTTAGTAGACAGAAGCTGCAGCCCATTTGTGAACAGCAATGTTCCACAAACAGCTCTGAAGTGTCACTGGGAAAATCACCTTTCTCTTTTTGAACATTAACAATAATAATAATAATAATCCTTGCATTTGATATAGCGCTTTTCACACTCACATCTCAAAGCGCTTCACAGAATATTCTGTAAAGTTAATTGACTCTACATATGTGGGTGAAACACAGCAGCCAATTGCGCACAGCAGCGTCCCCACAAACAGCCATAGATTGAAATGACCAATTTATTATTGCTTTGTTTTGGAAGGATTATTATTAGGCATGTGTGTATGTGTGTGGAGTAAGGAAACTTGCCTAAGGTTTCGCCCTGACCTGCCTGGATTCGAACACAGGGCTCACACTTGTAAGGCAAGTGCTCTAACCATTGAGCTACAGGAGCTCCACCTGAATACCTACATGAACAGGCGGACAGGGCCTTGGTTTTATCTTGGAAAAGGACAACTCCTCCAACAATACAGCAGTTCTCTTCTTCCCCCCACCACCACAACACTGCATTGAAGTGTCAGCCTAGACTTTGAGTGCTTGAACCCACAAGTTTCTGACTCAGAGGCAAGGGTGCTACAGATTGAGCCAAACTGAAAATAATTCATATAAAATAGAAGCAACAGTTCCCACAGTAGTATGAGAAAAATCAACCACACTGGGTTTGAATTTAAGCGAAATCTTCCAGCTTTATCCTAGAAGCCAATAGGAGGCTTAATCCCCTTAATCCACTGCTACCTCCAATTTCGTTCCCAAAACGTAGGAAAGATTAGAAGTTGCAATTGTAGAGTCTACGAGGCCTCACCACGGCAATCTCCAATTGTGATCTTATCGTCAGCTTCGTGAAGGCTGCTTATCCGTCAACACATCCTAGTTGGATCATTCCCTTTCCTCCTTTGCCTCCAGCTGGCCACAGCTATGTTGTTTTCCCCCCCAGATATAGTATCACAGGCAGCCAGTGTATTTCTCAATTCGTGGCACAGGAGCTTTATATTTGAGGGTGATTATCACGTCAAATACTGAGCTGTAGTGGCAGGCACAAAACTTCAGTTATCGTTCATCGAATTCCAGAGAATTCAGAAGGGAACCACTAACATATGCATACAATACAACGCAGAGCAGGATATTTTAAAGTGGCCTCTGCTTCCTCCCTTAATGTTTGCAGTTGTGAGAGTGTGCAATCTCTTCCAGGCCTCTTTTCAACCCATCACCAGCCACTGTTCAAATCCTGCTCTATCTTATCGTCATTCCTTCCATTTCACCAACAAGGTGCCTGAGATTTCAGCTGCCAAGACCCTGCCCTCTGGAAATCTTTTCCAAAACCAGTTGGTATTTGATGCCTGGTTTTGTAGCACAATGTTCGGGGTTGATGGGTGGGGGTGGTTGGGTGGGGTGGGGGGTTGGGGTGGTGTAGTTTGTTTGGGTTTAATACAGTGTCATATCACATCATTGAGACATCTCAAAGATCTACAACAACAACAAAATTACACTTGTATAGTACCTTTCATATCAGGAGGACATCCCAAGGTGCTGGACAGTCATTGTGTTAGACCCGAGCTGGGGACAGGGGTAGGATGGGGGAATGAGGGGAATTAGGAGTTGCTGATGGGACCATCGAAGAGGAGAGTCTTGAGGCAGGACTTGAAGGAACCCAGGGAATGGCGAGGCAGAGGGACTGCAGGATGGAGTTCCAGAGGTGGCTAAAGGCTCACCTGCCAATGGGGGACGTGGAGCATGCCGGAGACTGCTGAGCGCAGGGGGTGGGCAGGCTGGTAAGGGGTTAGAAGGTCATGGATGTAGGGTGAGTTGTGGAGGGCTTTAATCAGGGCTTTAAAGATGGCACCACCAACAATGCAGAACTTCCTCAGCACAGTACTGGAGTCTCATCCTAAACTACGTAAATTTAAAGCTCCGCCATGGGATCCTTAAACCCACCACCTGTGGAGTCTTGTAGCTTAGTGGTTAGTGTGCTGGCCTCACAAGCAAAGAGGACACAGGTTTGATTCCTGGGCTTGGGCAAAACCATAGGCAAGTTTCTTTATCCCTCATGCCTCTGTTTACTGAACGCCAAGTAGGAACATGGTTGTAAATCAATTGGCGGATCGCTTTCTGCGGATAATAACCCCTTCAAGAGAAAAGTGATCACTTAATTCACAACTTGTGAGACAACGCTGCTGTTGAAATTGGCTGTTGAGTTTCGCCCACAAAAGATGCGATGAATTCACTGCATAGTATATTCTGTAAAGAGTTTTGAGATGTCTCCATCCCACTGTCTCTCTGCCTCACCCCCTCCCTTGCCTCCTTCAAGACCATTCTCAAGACCCTCCTCTTCGACTGTGCCTTCGGTCACCTTCCTACCACTACCGACAACAACAAAATTACATTTATAGAGCGACTTTCACATCGGGAGGACGTGCCAAGGCGCTGTCCCCCTAACATGACATACAAATGTAATTTATTATTGTGGCAACGATGTGATAAGGCAGCATATCAACTGCAAGGATTATTATTAATATAACAATCCTTATGGAATTGGAGTCGAGGAGTGCCACTTGCAAAGACACGCTGATACTGTATCACAAGTAACGCTAGGTTCCATTTCTGGTAGGACTAAACATTGGGCAGGTTTCCTTAGTTTCGCATGAGCCTGGAGCCTGGAGCTTGTTAGTCATTTGGTGGATCACTTTTCCGGGATAATAATTCCTTCAAAACAAATCAAAATAAATTGGTCACTCAATCCACAATTGTTTATGCGATGCAACTGTGCACAATTGGCTGACGTGTTTCGCCTACAAAATATACAGTCAATTCACTTTACATTGAGATGCCTCACAGACGTGATAAGGCGCTAAACCAAATGCAAGGATTATTATTTTCACCCCTCCACCCCCAAATTCTTTTGGAAATTTAAACCATTACAGGGGCACTTGGAACAGATCGACAGAGTAGTTAATGCTGACTGGGGGAGTGGGGAGAATCATTTGATACCATTTATTACAGTGGAGCATGGATATTTTGTTGCACGGGTAACGGCAGAGCCAAAATGTGATTTCATCTTAAACATGACCTGCCTTGATTAAGCTAAGAGAGCAGTAGGAAGGATTTGGTCTGCATTAGCTGAACAAAGATTGGTTCAGACGTCAATCAGTTTACACTGTTTTTTTTTATCCCCTCTCTCAGTGATAAAATGAAAAGCTGGAACCAAGTCAAACCTCGAGACTGCTGAGGAGTCAGAAAGACCAATGTTGATACTCTTTGGCTCCGTTCACACAAACGGGGGTACTGGTCCCAAGTCCCTTCTCTCAACCCCCTCGTTCTTTGTGTCCCAATTAAAAGGTTGAGCTTTCCTTTGGCCAAACAACCAATTGCTGTGCCTGAGCTTTGTTAACATTCTTCCAGCATTAGCCAAACCTTAATCTAATTAGCCTGGAGTTAAAAAAGAAAGGAGAGGAATGAAATCTCAGCGTTGGTCTTATTTGACCAAGAAATTAAGGCCAACAGTTAATCTGCCCGGGTTAATTTTTTTAAATTCAGAATGCTGCTATCTTTCTGCAAGCCTTGTAGTTGAATGGTTAGAGCACTCGCCTTACAAGCGAGAGACCTGAGTTCGATTCCATGTCAGGTCGAAACCTTGGGAAAGTTTCCTTACTCCATACACATGCCTGATAATATTCCCTCGAAAAAAACAATAAATTAAATCCACGACTGTTTGTGGGGACACTGCTGTGCGCAATTGGCTGCCGTGTTTTGTACAGTCAATTCAAAATTGACAGTATATTCTGTGAGGAGCTTTGAGGCATCTAAAGGATGTGAAAAGCGCTATATCAAATGCAAGGATTATTATTGTTATTATTATTATAATATCAAACACAAGAATTATTATTATTACATTCCCAGCAGAACACATGTATTATTCAGACACGCATAAACGTGTCGGCATGGCTCAGTCTTGCATCCTTTGAGTGAAAAGGTTGTGGGTTTAGGCCCCACAACAGCACAGTCTAGGACCTAGGTTGATGCTTCAATGTAGTGCTGGGGAAGTACTGTATGGTTGGAGGTGCCGTCCCTCAGATCGTATGTTACATAGTCTTGTCTGCCTGTTTGGATTGTTGTTAAAGATCCCTTGGCACTATTTGAAAACAGAAGGTAGGTTTTCCCAGTCTCCGTTCCAATAATTCTCCACCCAACACCCCACCCAAGCAATAATCCCCCAGATAATGTTAATCATAAACTTACTGCATGGCTGTTTGTTAGGACATTGCTGTGTGCAAAATTGGTTCACCATGAGAAAATGTGACAAACTCGCTGTTGGAAACTTTGGTTGAAGCAGAAAGCATTAAAGTGTGGAAGAGAAATTGTTCTGCATAAAAACAACTTCATATATCTATGGCAACACCAACGACAAAATGACAAAATGACACTTTGTCTAGCACTTTTCAAGTCAGGAGGATGTCTCAAGGCGCTGGACAGTGTCATTGTTTCAGACCTATGCATTTACGTAGCAGACTTCTTCACATGGGGTAAAGTCTTTGTGTGCGTGCATGTGTGAGAGAATAGAGAGGTATGAGAGAAGGGAATGGGATGGGGGGGGAGTGGGGGTGCAGGGAGTGGTGGGGGGTTGGGTGGGTGTTGGGTGGAGTATAAACAATGGCACAAACCAGTTAGTTTGAATGGCCTGTTTCCATAACGTATCACTCTATGCTTAACTACGTTCAAGTGACAGCATCAAACCCTCCACGGAAATGGACCTGGCACAATTCTGATGGAATGCACGAGTATTCTCAAGTATCCTGAGCCAGGGTGGGTGTGCTGTACACAAAGCCAGATGTGAAATCTGTATATATTTTTCCTTCAATGGAATTGATACCATTTACTACAGTGGAGTTTTTTGTGGGGGGGTAGGGGGTGTGGGGGAGTCGCTAGCTTGACATCATTGATAATGGCTTGTGCTTCACAGTATATGTAGTCATACATTGCTTCCTATTAGATTTCAGTAATTTGTATTTCCTGCCATTTGGACGAATGCCATTTCTTCCTGAATTACATACATAATTTTCGCCCCTCCTCTCTTGAAATTACATTGAGCAATGCTTGGGAGAGGGTCTGTGGATGTAAACACTCCTTCGAGATCTTCCCCCAATTCCCCATTGTGAATTCAACAATTGAGAATTGCATTGATCATCCATACATTTGTTGTAGTGCCTTGCACACCAGGAGGATGTCTCAATGTGCTACACAAGATATACTGTAAAGTGTAGTGACTTTGTATATTTTAGGCAACCGTATCAATTTAATTAGCTCACAAACAGCCATGAAGTAAATGACCCAATTTTTTTTGGTATCTGGGGATTTGTTGTGCTCCCTTCTCTTTTCAAAAAGTGTCCTGTAGCTCAGTGGTTAGAGCACTCGCCTTACATGCTTGAGACCTGTCTTCGTATCCAGGCAGGTCAGGGCAAAACCTTGGACAAGTTTGCTTACTCCACATGCCTGATAATAATCCCTTCAAACAAAACACGATAATAAAATTGGCCATTGCAATCCACCACTATTTGTGGGACATTGCTGTGTGCAAATGGCTGCCGCGTTTCGCCCACAAATATACAGTCAATTCACTTTACAGTATATTCTGTGAAGAGCTTTGAGAAATCAAAAAAAGCACTATATCAAATGCAAGAATGATTATTATTATTATAAATAGTGCCATGGGATCTTTAACGTCCACCTGAACTGGAAGACAAGACCTTGTTCAACATTGCATTCAAAGGAAGGCTTCTCCAACAATGCATTGATCCCCGTACTATATGTTTGAGTGTCAGTCTATTTGTGTCAGCTTCAAGCCACATCCTTCAGACTCAGAGGCGAGAGTGTTACCATATGATCAATAACACAGTAGTGAAGCACAGTGTGTGTGTGTGTGCATGAGAGAGAGAAAGAGTGCAAACAATTGAGCCAAATTGATATACTAGTAGTGTGCTGTGTATGTGTCCTGCGTGAGAGAGGAAGAGAAAAAAGAGGAAGGAAAGGTATCACAACAGAATGTTTTTTTTATCTAGCACTAACTCTGCTTATTCCCAAATCGCTAACTGGTTGATCAGTCGTGTTAAGCGGTAACTGTTTTCCTCTGGTTGGTTGTCAGACAACAAAAAATCTTCACAACATCATTCCAGGAGGAATGTGGAGTAAATTTAACCTAAGACTCCGCTTTCTGAGAGTCTCAGTTGACTTGGGGATATGTATCCGTATAGTTTTCACCAGTGATCCATCCAATCCATGTCACATTTAGTGCTTCTCTAAGTACTTTTGGATAAACTCATCATGTCTCCAGAGGCCTTATTACTCTCCAGTTTTCTGAGACATGTTGGAGCAGAGCCTCAGCTGTTGCATTGATTCAAAAGTCCTAGCAAACAAAGGAGAACCTAAAGGTCATAATAATAAAATAATAATCCTTACATTTGATACAGTGCCTTTCACGTAAAGGAGGACATCTTAAAGTGCTCCAACAACAACATGCATTTATATAACACCCCTTCATGCGGGATCACATCTCAGAGCATTGGAGAGCATAACTATAACCTGTAAAGTATACTGCAAAGCATATTTTGTAGGCGAAAGTGATAGCCAATTGTGCTCAGCAATGTCCCACAATAGGGATCCAATAGACCTATGGGATCTTTAAGATCGAGCTGAGCAGACAGATTGTCCGTGTCAACGTTTCATCCGAAGGATGCCACCTCTGACAATAATAATAATCATCCTATCATTTGATTGATATAGTGAGTAAGGGCGAAACCTTGGGAAAGTTTCCTTACTCCACACGCACGCCATATAATAATCCGTCCAAAAAAACCCACAATAATAAAAATTGATCATTTCAATCCACGACTGTTTGTGGGTCACTGCTGTGCGCAATTGGCTGCCGCGTTTTGCCCACAAATATAGTCAGTTCACTTTACAGTATATTCTGTGAAGCGCTTTGAGACAGCGATAAGATGTGAAAGGCACTATATCAAATGCAAGGTTTATTACTATTATTAAAGTGCTTTCCACGTCCTCTAGATGTCTCAAAGCACTTCACAGAATATACTGTGAAGTTAATTGACTGTATATTTGTGGGTGAAACTCGCCCAAGATTTCTTTCTGCCGTGAATCAAAACCAGGACTCTCGCTTATGAGGCGAGTGCTCTAACCACTGAGCTACAGGGACTCACTCCAAGCATTGCAGTGTCAGCCTAGTCTTGTGATGTGGAGCTCAAACTCAGAGCCTTCTGATTCTGCTAACTGAGCTTGGCTGACACCTTAGCTGAAGGAGTCGATGCATCAGAGCAAATCAAACCAATTTTAACTGTATACGGAGAAGGGGTTCTGCTGCGTAAAATTCACTGCATAATAATTTCAATTGGTTGTATTAAACAATTTGCTAAGGAAGCAAATAATCCTCGTGTCAAATTGTTCAGTATTGTAATTTTCTGCAGACTACCTTTTGATGTTCGGAGGCAGATGATAATTAACAACTCTCAGATGTTACACTTCACACAATCCTTCTCCACGCGTCTAATTCTCCTTGTTTCTGAAATGTTTGCCAGTTATTTTTGGTTCTTTGGTGATAGTGATTGTGGTGATAACGATTGTGCAATATACAGAAAAAAAATCCTCATCTGTACAACAAGAACAACAACAACAAAATTACATGTGTATAGTGCCTTTCGTATCAGGAGCACATCTCAAGGCACTGGACAGTCGGTGTTTTCCACCCGAGCTGGGGTTGGAATCAGGGAGGGTGAAGGGAAAGGAACAACAACAACAAAATTACATTTATAGAGCGCCTTTCACGTCGGGATGATGTCCCAAAGCACTGAATAATCAGGTCAAGACCCAAGCAAGGGACAGCGTGGGGGGGAGTGGAGGGAGAGGGTTAGGAGAGGAGGGAAAGAGGTGGGAGGGCAGCAGAAGGCACAATCGGATTAGGGTCTTGAGACCAGCCTTGAAGGAGGGAAGCGAGGGAGCGAGGCGAAGGGACTGTGGGATGGAGTTCCAGAGTGTGGCAGAGAGGCTGAAAGTCCATCCACCGATGGTAGGGCAGGTTGGGCGTGGGACATGGAGCAGGCTGGAGCCTGCAGAACAGAGGGGGCAGGGAGGTTCATATGGGCACAGCAGGTCAGAGGTGGGTGAGGTGGGTGGGGGTGCAAGGCCGTGAATGGCCTTGAAAGTGAAAAGGGAAGGGATGGGGAGGGGGAACCTTGTTGGGAGTGGCCAGATTTTGTTCAGTTAACCTGATGGAGGTTGCCGAAGCTGTTTGAGTTTGTATAAGTGGAGTCCAGTAGTGCAGTAGTTAGAATGCCCACCTAGCAAGCAAGAGGTCCCAGATTTGATTTCCGGACAGGGTGAAACTCTGCACACCTCTGTTTACCTAGCAGTAAATAGGATCCTGGTTGTTAGTTGATTGGTGGATTGCTTTTGGGGGTAATGAAATTATATTTATATATGATATATATCCCTTCACAACAAATGTGGTAACTCAATCCATGACTGTTTCATGGGATGCTGCTTGTACAATTGGCTGCTGCCGTTTTGCCCACAAAATACATAGTCAGACCACTTCATGGTATAGTATATTCTGTGAAGCGTTTGAGATGTCATAACAACATAATTAGGTGCGATATCAAATGCAAGAATAATTATTATTATCAAAAACTCCCTGTTGTCCCATATACACTGAAAGATATTTACAATATGGAAGAAAGCCATTTGGCCCATTGTGTCTGTGTTGGTTCTCAGAAAGAATAATCAATTCAGTCCTATTTACCTGACTTTCCCTAATATCTTGCAGCTTATTCCTCTTTTGATACCTCGTTCCCTTTTTTAAAAATGAATATGATATGGATGTATGGAAACTGTTAATTGCACAGTCACTGCACTCTCAATAAAAATCCAGCAAAGCACTTTGAGGTATCTGGAGCTCCATCAGTGGTTAGAGCACTCGCCTTACAAGCGTGAGACCTGTGTATGAATCCAGGCAACCTTGGACAAGTTTGCTTACTCGACACACCTAATAATATTCCATCCCCCCCAAACACCCCACAATAATAAAAATTGGTAATTTCAATCCACGACTGTTTATGGGACGCTGCTGGGCGCAATTGGCTGCTGCGTTTCGTCCACAAATAGACAGTCAATTCACTTTACAGTATATTCTGTGAAGCGCTTTGAGACATCTAGAAGATTATTATCTTCATGTTCCTTCCCGCTGAATGGAGGAGGCGGGCAAGTTGATATGGGGACAGCGGGTCAGAGAAGTAGCGGGAGGGCAAGGCCGTGAATGACCTTGAAGATGAGGACGAGCATCTTGAATTGGACCATCTGGGGGATGGGGAGCCAATGGAGCTGGGGGAGCGTGGGAGTGATGTGGTCGCGGAGCTTAAATCCAAATTGTTGTTGATGTTGTTGTCTTGCAGCAGGACTAGCCGAGAGCATCACTAGAAACCAAGCCTCTGAGGCTCTCAGGACAGGAACATCTTAATAACAATTTGAATTTGATATTGCACCTTATCAAGATATCCCAAAGCCCTTGCTTTACATTGATGTACTGTAAAGTGAATTGGCTGTATATTTTGTGGGCGAAAGTTTCAATACACATCCTAGACCTAAAATTCAACCTGGTCCTGGCCATTTTTATCCGAACAGCATAAAAATGTGGCGTGTCCAACGCAAGCATTACTGTTCCTTCTCCCAAATCGATGCCTTTCCTAGCCGCAACACAACAAACAAACAAAGAACGAGTTTGCGCCCACAACCCTAAAGCTGCCTGCACAGGCGGCGGGCCCATTGTAGTGGGAATGTTGGTGCGAATCTGCTCCTCCGTGTTGCACCTTCATCACACGCTGACACAGTTTGCACGAAAACAAAGTATGTGAAAAAAAAATGCCGTCAGAAAAGCACCGTGGGGGCTCGGGTCTAAACCGCATCTGCTGTCATTTTTTTCCTTGAGCGTAATTGCTCATTCGTGTTGTTAACGATTACCATTTGGGTTCCAACCTTGTTCTGAAAGGCACCCTATAACTTTTTGTTCCTTGAGCAACCGTTTCTCTCTCTCCCTCTCTGTCTTTATCGCTTGCTCACACTCCCTCTCTCTCTCTCTCTCTCTCACTTGCTCTCTCTTTCTCTCCAGAACCAATCAGCCTAGGCAGTTTGCTGCATAACAATGAAGCTATGAAAAATGCCCTGAGGAATTCCTATTAGTTTGGGGGACGGGACGGGATGGGGGGAGGGTGTTGGGGGGTGTTGGTCAGGGAAAAATTTACAGAGCTTTACAAAAGGCAATGTTTTGGGGGAAAAAGAGGCTTAGAATCTCAGTTTATTTGAGAAGAGGTTTATTTATTTTTTAATCAAAAAAGTTCCGTTATGCAGCAGCTCTGATGTAATTCAGGCTCCCTCTCAGCTCTGAGTTAGAAGGTGATAGATTTCCACATTGGGATTTTAAATAATAATAACAATAATTATTATTATAATTTGATATAGCGCTTTTCACATCTTCGCATTTCACCCCCAAAATACTCAGCCAATTGCACACAGTAGCATCCCCAAAAAACAGTTTGTGGATTGAAATGACCAATTTTATGATTTTTTGGGGGGAGGGATTATTATTAGGCATGTATGTGGAGTAAGGAAACTTGCCCAAAGTTTCACCCTAACCTGCCTGGGATCCCACGCTTGTAAGGCAAGTGCTCTAACCACTGAGCTACAGAGCTCCACAAGTCTCCAGTGCAATGCTGGAGGTTTTACTGCATTGTCAGGGGGTGCCATTCTTCAGATGAGATGAGATGTGAAACCGAGATCCCATCTACCTGTTCGGGTGGATGCTAAAAATCCCATGGCATTACTTTAAAAGAGAAGAGAGGTTTTTTTTCCTGGTACCCTGGTGGAAAATGGCTCAAATAAAATTAATCATTCACTTATGCCCTGTCCCGGAGAGGATCGATTTCAAGATGCTCCCTCTTGTTTTCAAATCCCCCCACTCCTCTGCACCCCTCTACCTCTCTGACCTTCTCTCTCCTCACAACAGTACCCGTTGCCTTTGCTCTACCGGGTCTGGTCTCCTCCCTGACTCCGAATCCTTTGCTCCATCATCGGCAGCTGTGCCTTCAGCCACTAAGCCCTGAGGCTCTGGAAGTCCCTTTTTCACTCCCTTCACCTCGCCCCCTCTCTTCTTATTTTCAGGTCTTGGCTAAAGATCTTTCTTTTCGACCGCGCTTTCGGTCACCTTCCTCCCCCTCCCCCTGGCTCGGCCCCGGGATCCGTTATTGTGAAGCGCTCTGAGACACCGTCTAGCGTGGAGTGAGGGAGGGCACTATATAAATCCATGTTGTTTTTGCTGTTGTTAATGACTGCTTGTGGGGACATTGCTGGGTGCAAATTAGCTTGCTGTTCGCCTACAAATACACAGCGGCTACACTTAATGGTAAAATCCTACAAAGAGCTACAGGATATCTCAAAGACATAAAGGAGCTGCATCAAATACAAGGATTTATTATATTGTAACCATCGACTTCCAACTGGGGCTTGTTGGGCTGAGGACAGAAGGCAAGGGCGAGTAGCAGGAAGATCATATTTTTCTTCGCCAAGGATAAAAAAAAATTGCTGTGATTCACCAAGGAAAAAGGTCTAATTGGTCAAAGTGACTGTAAAATATGCGGATCTGCCCATTTCTTTTGTTGCATTCAGAAGAAAAACAAGGCAATACTTGCCTGCTTCAACCGCCAACAAAGTCTGCTTGTTAAAATTAGTTCGTAATGATGTGTGCCTAACAGGCTAACAATTGCGCACATGTTAATCTCCATCCTGTTTCTTCTGTTATAGATGGCATACAGACGGGCTCAATCACACATTTGGTGGCTGAGTTATTATATAAATAAGGAGGGGCATCTTTTCCAATTTACAGCTCAGCTCAAAGCTTTGAAACAACAGATTTGTTTGATTATATTGTGTGGTTTATACAACTCTCCAGACACTTCTGTTTAAAGTGCTACTGGCAGTCAACCTACAGAAACCATGTCTACTTCTACTGGGTCCTAGTGTCTCCAATTAATCCCTCCCACCCTGCCTCAGCGAGTGTTTAAATTTTGGGAGGGGGCTGTGGGGAGGTGGGGGCTGAACTTGCACAAAGCTGTCATTAACATCAACTTTGTGGCTATATAGGAATAATAATAAACATTGTTAAAATGCAATGATAAAATTGGTCATTTCAATCCACGACTGTTTGTGGAATACTGCTGAGTGCAATTGGCTGCCGCATTTCGTCCACAAATATATAGTCAATTCATTTTACAGTGTATTCTTCTAGACATCTCAAAGCACTTCACAAGAATACACTGTGAAGTGAATTGACTGTACATTTCTGGGCGAAATCCGGCAGCCAATTGCGCACAGTAGCGTCCCCACGAACAGTTGTGGATTGAAATGACCAATTTTATTATGCGATGCCCAGCAAACATCCATGAAGCAAATTTACCAATTATTTGGGAGGGATTGTTCGAGCCAGGGCCAGGACACCAGGAGACGACACTCCCTACTCATTTTGAAAAGTGCCATGGGACCTTTAGCATCCGCCTGAACAGGCAGACAGAGACTCGGATTAATATCTCATCTGAATAATCATAGAATAATGGAAAAGTCAGTAAAGGAGGCTATTGAAATCAATCAGACCAGAATACCCAATGCTGTGCTGAATTATTTGACAACATTTTCAGACCTGTGGAAAACTCTCAATAATTTGGTTAGGATATATTTTTTTTAGCAGGACGATGGGTTTCCGCGTGGCTGTGTCAAAAATAAATAATGTATTGCTTTTAGATAAATATTCAGCATGTGGTATCATCTTTGTGCAAATGTTTTTTCCCCCTCCCGATGGGCTGTATATTAATATCCATAATTGTATAATTGTATAATCTTTATCATATATCATCCTATGGCAGCAACTTCACAGACCAATTTAGTCAGTACAACATGGGTGATGGAGTCATTTTCATAGCCATAACAGAACTAGATTCTGATATTCTTTTTCAAAGATTGCATTAGCCTACAAATTGGCTGGTCACTGCCCTTTGCAGTAAAATTCTGTGAAACGTTTTGAGTTGTCTTCCTGACATGAAACACACTATTACCAAATGTATGGAGTATGATTGTTATTACTTACTAACCCGTTTGTGACAAACACATAAGTCATCTAGCATCTAGATTCACCCTGTTAAAGTGGCAGCGAGGCTAAAATCTCTTGCTGGCATACTTAGTGGTGTCTCAGTCGGAATTCCTGGATCGAGGCCCATATTTACACTCCATGCAATATTCAAAACCATTCTGATCCAGTTTGTGTTTGTGCAGAGACCCGTATGTGATTGCTTCCAGCCTGACGGAGACAAATTAATATAAGAACATTGCTAAATATGGGATTATGTGGGGGAAATGAATGCACAACTTGCATTTTAGGGCCAAAGGCAAACCGGTCTTCTGTATAAACATTTCCTTACTCTGTCTCGGGGTTGCGGGTGATGCTGGCAGGGCTGTCACTGTTGCCCGATCCTCAGATACCCTAATAAGGTGATGGTGGTGGTGGGGACTTTCTCTCTAAACCCACCCCACGTTGGTGTTCAGTGGAAATTACCGGGATTCTGACATGAGAATAATAATAATAACAATAACAATAACAATAACAATAATAATAATCCTTGCATTTGATGTGGCACTTTTTCACATCTTCTAGACTATCTCAAAGCGCTTCACAGAATAGACTATAAAGTGAATTGACTGTACATTTGTGGGCGAAACACGGCAGCCAATTGCACACAGCAGCGTCCCTACAAAGAGTCATGGATTGAAATTACCAATTTTATTATTGTGTTTTTTTTTGAGGGGTTATTATTAGGCGTGTGTGTGGAGTAAGCAAACTTGCCCAAGGTTTCACCCTGACCTGCCTAGATTCGAACACGGGTCTCGTGCTTGTAAGGCGAGTGCTCTAACCACTGAGCTACAGGACTCTACATTATTGTCATGTTAGTTCTGCGATAATTGAGCCGAATGATCTACATGAACAAGGAGAGGCTTACATAGTGGAAAGAGGCACAACCCGTTTATAGTGGAAGAATTAAGTTCCGACCTTCAGCGCTTCGTAAATGTAACACAAAATGAGCTGACTGGCATGGTTACAGACACTTCCATATGGGCAGACCCTGCAGGAGGTGATGGCTTGTGTTGAGTATTCCCTGCTCAGCAGTGGTAATAAATAATAATTCCTGCCTTTGACGCAGCACTTTTCTTGTCAAAACATCTCAAATGTCTTAGGGGGATTTGCTGTGGTGCAGTGACTGTGTATTTGGTAGGTGACAACCATCAGCTGCACAGCGATACCCCCACAAACAGCCATGGAATGAAATTATTACATTTATCTGGTGTATTGTCAGCCAGAACATCGCAGGAAAAAAGTCTCTTTTTCACTAGTAACATGGGATCTTATAGTAAATTATTATTATATTATCATTGGTATATTATATTATTATATATATTGTTATATATATATTACAATATATTCTGTGGAGCGCTTTGAGAAGTTTTCAAACGTGAAAAGCGCTATATCAAATGCAAGGATTATTAATATATATTATGATTATCTTATCCGAAGGATGACAGCCACTACAATCTCCTTTTCCCTCCGGCACTTCATTGTATTTTCGCCCATAAAATGACTTGACTTCCCAGCACATTTTGTGCAGCGCTATGTGACATCACATAGCGCTGTAAGGCGCTGTACAAAATATGCAAGTAGTATTATTATTAGTACTATTATTAATGGTGTGGCCACCTAGACTGTGAGCTCAAAGACTTTGACACGAGGCTTGAACCCAAGGAGAAATTGGACGAGATTAAAAAGGAAGGGGTATAAGAGGAAGCGGTATCTTGAGGGGAAAAATAACCTATCTCTGTATATACTAGCAGGTTCCACCAAATGACATGTTCCACATCTAAATTACCACCAATACAATCAAAGTGAATAAAAACCCAGAGAGAAGATCTGTGGCATACAAAGGCTCAGTGAAACTGCACTATTACCTTCAAGCTCATCACTACCCGTGTGATGAATTTTTAAAATGTTGACAGCATTATTTTAGGAGAAGATCTATTTAAGCAATAGATAAGAGAGAGAGAGAGAGGGGGTGCCACCATGCTGCCTTCTGTGCCTGGTTCAGGAACAGAGTTGGCAGAGGCCTGGGTCCACCAAGTTGGCTTTCTGTCAGGAAGCAGCGGGCAGTTTGCAGATACCTGAAGCAGGCAGGGAGGGAGGGAGGGAGGGAGGGAGGGAGGGAGGGAAATCCAAGGAGAGATTGTTTTTAAAAGTGTCAAATCTGAGGTGCCCAAAATGCAGAGCTACGTCAGCACGTGAGAGGATGAAATAGAGCCCCAAAGAATGGATCCACTCTGGATTTTTCTATAGATCTCTTGTCTGCTCTGGGTTTGTTGAAGTAAAATGGTGAAACAGTAAGGATGCTATAATTGGTCTCATTGGAGGAGGCGGTTGGAAATCAGTCACTTTTACTATTTAGGTATCAGCCTGGCTCGGTCAGCAGCACTCTTACCTCTGAGACAGATGGTTGTGGATTCAAGCTCAATGTTGGGTCTTGGAAACTCTATACTATGATAGAGGCTGGCGAATGTTCCACATTGTTGGAGGCACCGTCTATTAGATGAGACGATAAACATGGCTAGTTCACCAATTCAGGGGAACAAATCCTTTAATGAAGATCCAAAGGTCCATGTCAAAAAGAGAGGGGAATTTTTCCCAGTGTCCAAACTGACAAGCACCAAATAAACTTGGTCACTATTGTAACTGTGAATATTGTTGGACGCCAAATGGCTGTCCTGTCCACTTGCAAATACACAGTCACTAGATTTCACAGTGCCACCCTTGTCAAAAGCTTTGAGAAGTCTTGACATGAATTAATCAGGCAAGATTTCGAAACGCAAGGTTGAATTCAGACTGAATTTAACAATTGAGCGAAATGTGGCCTACGCCCACCTGGAATTTCAAGCCTCAGAAGTGGGAGGGGAGACAGGTGGGTGGGGGGGTGGCGAGTTGGAGAAACAAGTTAACACAACAGCAAAATCGAGTGAAATGATGATTTATATACAGTTCATTATTATTTCCTGTCAGGTCAGTCTGTTGCAAATGTTTGTAATTCCTTCTGAATGAGCTATGACATCAGAATGTGTAACTGGCATTCACTCAAACCGCACATGGTATAACAAACCTGTTATTATAGACCTTTCCTTGTTTAGCGGCCAACCGCAACGCAATGGTCTTTTCTGGTGCCTGTGCGTTCCTGTGTTCCGAGTGTGTACAGCTTCCCACAGGCTCCAAAGCCTCACATTGTGATTTTAGGCTGTCGCACCATTGTCTCAACGTTTTAAAACCGTGCGGAAATTAGGATGAAAACATTGTCAGGTTCGATTTGGAACTGCGGAAGTCTGGCTTCCGACCTAACACTGAGCTTTCCAAAATTCTAAGTCATCGTATTATTAATGTTAATTATTATTATTACTACTACAGTACTACTACAGGTAGTAATAATAATCCTTGTGATTGAGGCAGCTCCTTTTATGTCAGGAGGATATCTTCAAAGCAATTTGCAGGATCTACTACTAATAATAATAATCCTTGAATTTGATATAACGCTTTTCACGTCTTCTGGATGTCTCACAGCGCTTCACAAAATATACTGTAAAGTGAATTGATTGTGTATTTGTGGGCGAAACGCGGCAGCCAATTGTGCACAGCAGCGTCCCCACAAACAGTCGTGGATTGAAATGACCAATTGTACTATTGTGTTTTTTTTTTGAATGGATTATTATTAGGTGTGTGTGTGGAGTAAGGAAACTTTCCCCAAGTATTGCGCTGACTTGTCTGGATTCAAGCACAGGTCTCATGCTTGTAAGGCGAGTGCTCTAAGCACTGAGCTTCAGGACTCTACTATAAGGTGTAGTGATTCTGTGTTTTATAGACTCTGAGTAGTATACCGACTGAGCTTTTTGTAGGATAGGGTGAGAAGTAGGAAAGCGCTCTGAGACACCGTCCGGCGCTATATAAATCAAAGTTGTTGTTGTTGTTGTTGTTGTAGGGTGAATATACTGGACATGCGGACATTCTTGTCTCAGGAACTGAAACAAAGTGTAGCTGAGGTGGAAAGGGGAGTTTAAACTTTGATGCGGGCAGATTCCAATAACTGCTTCTTTACTGATCTGTGCGAGTCTAAAGTTTATGAGGCTTGACTGTACCAGTCACTGCGAAGTTTTCAACTCACTTTATATTGATTTTGTGATCAAATTATTCGACTTCATCATTCTATTTCTCAGAGGGCGGAAAATAAAAAGAAGTACGATATTGGAATGTGCCTTAGTTGCTGTAAAAAAGATGTGATGTTATTTAATCCACAAAACGCAAAGTGGATTCACTCAATCTTTTAATGAACACTTTACAAGTCAACCTCTTTCAAATCAACTTCTTTCACACTCTCTTTCGAATCTGCGAGTCACTCTTCCTAGAATCCTTTTATAGATTCATAGATTCATAGAATTTTACGGCACAAAAGGAGGCCATTCGGCCCATCTAGTCTGTGCCGGCTCTTTGAAAAGAGCGATTCAATCCCACTGCCCTGCCCGCTCCCCATAGCCTAATAGACCTGTTCTCCCTAAATAAAGATCTAATTCCCTTTTAAAAGTTGTTATCGAATCAGCCTCCACCACCTTTTCAGGCAATGCATTCCAGATTCGAACAACTCGCTGAGTGAAAAAATTTCTCCTCAGCTCCCCTCTACTTCGCCTTGAAACTATTTTAAATCTATGACCACGAGTCACAGATTCACCCACTAGTGGAAATAGTTTTCTCTATTTGCCCTGTCGAAACCCCTCATGATCTTATAAACCTCTATTAGGTCTCTCCTCAATCTTCTCTGCTCCAGAGAGAATAACCCTAGCCTATCTAGCCTCTCCTCATAGCTGAAGTCCCTCAATCCTGGCACCATCCTAGTAAATCTTCGCTGCACCCTTTCCAATGCCTTCACATCCTTTCTGTAGTGTGGTGACCAGAATTGAACACAGTATTCCAGCTGAGGCCTCACCAAAGTCCTATAGAGGTTAGTCAGCACTTCCTGACTTTTGTACTCTATACCCCTATTTATAAAGCCTAGCATCCCATATGCCTTCTTAACAGCCTTGTCTACCTGTCCTGCCACCTTCAACGAGTCACTAACACAAATCCCCAGGTCTCTCTGTTCCTTCACACCATTTAAAATTGTACTATCTAGCCTATATTGCCTCCCTTCATTTCTTCTCCCAAAATGCATCACCTCACACTTCTCTGCATTAAACTTCATCTGCCATGTGTCTGCCCACTTTACCAATTTGTCTATATCCTCTTGCAGATGGCTACTATCCTCCTCACTATTTACTATTCTCCCTAACTTAGTGTCATCTGCAAACTTGGAAACTGTACTCGTACACCCAAGTCCAAATCATTGATGTAGATTACAAACAGCAATGGTCCCAAAACTGATCCCTGTGGCACACCACTGCTCACTTCCCTCCAATCTGAAAAACAGCCGCTCACTACAACTCTCTGCTTTCTGTCTCGCAGCCAGTTGTGGATCCACGCTGCCACTGTCCCTTTTAAGCCATGGGCCTTTAATTTCATAATAAGTCTCTCATGTGGCACTTTGTCAAATGCCTTTTGAAAGTCCATGTAAACTACATCAACTGCGCTACCATTATCCACCCATTCCGTTACCTCATCAAAAAATTCTATCAGATTTGTAAGGCAAGATTTGCCTTTAACAAATCCATGTTGACTGTCCTTTATTAGCCTATATCTTTCTAAGTGAAGATCTACCTTGTCCCTGATTATGGACTCTAGAAGTTTGCCCACTACCGACGTTAGACTGACTGGTCTGTAGTTACCAGGCTTGTCCTTCTGCCCCTTTTTATACAAGGGAGTAACATTAGCTATCCTCCAGTCCTCTGGCACGACCCCTGTGTCCAAGGAAGATTGAAAGATCGTGGCCAGAGTCCCTGCTATTTGCTCCCGTGCCTCACTTAGTAACCTAGGGTGCATCCCATCCGGACCAGGTGACTTATCCACCTTGAGCGACGTCAACCTTTTTAGAACTTCCTCTCTGGTTATAATTATTCTATCCATTTCTCCTACCCTCTCCTCTAATACCATGGCATTGGCTGTATCCTTTTCTTTTGTGAAGACAGAGGCGAAGTACTCATTCAGTACATCAGCCATGCCCTCTGCCTCCACAATGAGATTTCCTCCTAGGTCCCTAATTGGCCCCACCCTATCCTTGACCAACCTTTTACTCTTAATATGTTGGTAAAAAACCTTAGGGTTCCCCTTAATCTTACTCGCTAATTGTTTTTCATGCAGTCTCTTTGCCCCTCTAACTTCCTTTTTTAGTTCTATCCTACACTTCCTATATTCTGCTTGGTTCCCTTCTGAATTTTGAGCCTGACACTTATCATAAGCCTCTTTTTTTTGTTTTATTTTGGCCCCGATTTCCTTAGTCATCCAGGGAGGTTTGGATGCCTTACATTTCACCTTTGTGGGGATGCTTTTGACCTGTGCCTGAACTATCTCCTCTTTGAACGCTGCCCACTGCTCGTTAGTTGTCTTACCTGCCAATTTTTCTTTCCAATCCACCTTGGCTAAGTCCCACCTCAACTCATTGAAATTAGCCCTTTTCCAGTTGAGTGTCCTCACCTGTGATCGTTCCTTATCCCTTTCCATAATTATTCTGAATCTAACGATATTGTTGTCACTATTCCCTAGATGCTCACCTACAGAAACCTGTTGAACTTGCCCTACCTCATTTCCCAAAACTAGATCCAGCAATGCTTCTTTCCTCGTTGGACTGGAAACATACTGATCAAGAAAGTTGTCCTGCACACACTTCAGGAATTCTTCTCCCTCCTTGCCCTTTACTCTACTATTCTGCCAGTCTATGTTGGGATAGTTGAAGTCACCCATTATCACTACTCTATTAGCTCTGCATTTCTCCGTGATATGCTTGCAGATCTGCTTGTCTATCTCCTCCCCACTATTTGGTGGTCTATAGTATACCCCTAACAGTGTAACTGCACCTTTTTTATTCCTCATTTCTAACCAGATAGATTCGGTTTTTAGTCCTTCTTCCACCTCGTTCCTTTCTAAGGCAGTCACTGAGTCCTTAACTAAAATTGCCACCCCGCCCCCTTTTCTCCCTTCTCTATCCCTCCTGAATACATTATAACCAGGAATGTTCAACTCCCATTCCTGCCCATGCTGGAGCCAAGTCTCTGTTACTGCTATAACATCATATCGCCTCGCAGCAACCTGAGCCTGCAGCTCACCAATTTTATTTCTCAAACTTCGTGCATTTACATACATGCACTCTAAGGCACAAATTACTTCCTCTGCACTTTTCTCCCGTCTTACCCTTACCCCTGTCCTCTTTATTACCCCTCCCGTATCTGAACTACTGATCAGTTTCCCACCCTCACCCCCCGGGATTAGTTTAAAGCCCCCCCCCCCACAAAACTCGACAACCTCCCTGCAAGGAGATTGATTCCAGCCCTGTTCAGGTGTAACCCATCCATTTTGTACAGGTTCCACCTACCCCAGAATTGGTCCCAATGGTCTAGGAACCAGAAACCCTCCTTCCTACACCACTTCTCCAGCCATGCATTGATGTGCCTTATTCTAGCATTCTGGAACTGGCTTGCTCGAGGCACTGGAAGCAACCCAGAGATCACCACTCTCGAAGTTCCACTTTTTAGTTTACTCCCTAGTCTCTGGTACTCTCCCTGGAGCATCTCAGGTCTTTTCCTCTCAACTTCATGGGTCCCAACATGGACCACCACAAGTGGATTTTCCCCTTCCCCTAGCAGAATTTCATGCACCCGCTCAGTCAAGTCTTCAACCCTGGCACCTGGTAGGCAAACACCTTCCGAGATTCTATACCTCGGACAGTTGTATCTCCTATTAAAATGGTCTTTATGGAGTTGGTTTGTCCAACCTTCTCACAACCTTCTTTTATCCTCGCACCATCCATATTCAATTGTCACTGATGCCGCTAAAGGCAAATATGCACAAAAGGATCACAAGAGAGGTTTGGTGAAAACATGCCAATTCAATCTCATCCTTCCTGAATACCAACTCAACTGTATTCCCACTAATAATAATAATCCTTGCATTTGATATCTTTCACATCTTATCAATGTTCCAAAGCGCTTCACAGAATATACTGTAAAGTGAATTGACTGTATATTTGTGGGCGAATCGCGGTAGCCAATTGCGCACAGCAGCGTCCCCACAAACAGTTTGGATTGAAATGACCAATTTTATTATTGTGGTTTTTTTTGGAGGGATTATTATTAGGCGTGTGTGTGGAGTAAGGAAACTTGCCTAAGGTTTCGCCCTGACCTGCCTGGATTCGAACACAGGTCTCCCCAGTTTGGTCTCCCCAGCTTGCAAGACAAGTGCTCTAACCACTGAGCCACAGGAGCTCCATTACAACATCTAGCTGTTTTTTATATGTAAGGATAATTGTTAATCTTATTCTTCAATACATCTAGCATTCTGGCCTCAACCCCTTCAATCATAAGAATAATAATCCTTATTTTAATGATGGATATGGAGACTTTCACATCTGGAGGATATCTGGATGGGTGGGTGGGTGGGTGGATTGATTGATTGATTGATTGATTGATTGATGAAGTGAATGACCAATTATATTGGGTTGTTTGTTAGCCAGGATACCAGGAGAAACCCCCTACTCTAAACTGATGATCCTCAGTTTAACATCTCATCCGAATAATGGCACAGCAGTATCCCGCAAACAGCTGTGAATTGAGTAATCAAATTATTATTGTTATTATTATTTGGGGGGGATTATTATCAGTGTGGAGTGAGGAAAGTTGTCCAAGGTTTCGCCCTCTGCCTGAAATTGAACCCAGGTCTCTTTGCTTGTAAGGCGAGTGCTCCAAACACTGACCTTACAGGGCGCCATATGCTGGATCGTCAGCTTAAACTGTGGTAACCCGTTCCAATTGTTGATTTCTTTCCACGTTAAGGAATTATTCTTGGCACCTCTCCTAAATGTGACCTGTACATCCCTGACCCTATGCCATACTCCCCTGCTGCCTGGACCTTAACCTTTGCCTTTCAAACCACTTGAGCAACAATGCAATACGCAAGACACAGTGGCGTGTTCTCAATACCTTTGCTGTGGAGCCCCTGTAGCTCAGTGTTTAGAGCACTCGCCTTGCAAGCGAGAGACCTGGGTTCTATTCCAGGCTGGGTTCGATTGCAGGCAGGGCAAAACCTTGGGCAAGTTTCCTTACTCCACATGCCTGATAATAATCCCTCAAAAAAACACAATAAAATTGTTCATTTCAATCCACGACTGTTTGTGGGAATTCCGCTGTTCGCAATTGGCTGCCGCGTTTCGCCCACAAGTATACAGTCAATTAACTTTACAGTATATTCTGTGAAGCGCTTTGAGACATGTAGAAGACATGAAAAGCAGTGTATAAAACGGCAAGGATAATTATTTTTATTATTATTTGGAGATTGATGATTCTGCTGGAAGCTTAAGGAACCTGAGGAATTCGAAAGCTGGGTCTGAGGAGCCAAGGATGATTATTATTATTATTAGTGCCATAGCAGGTATGATGTGGTATTTTAATACTGTACAAGGCTCCTTTGTTTTTGAACAAGGGGCTCATATCGTTATAATGCTCACTATCACTTCAATTGCCATGTAATTGCACTTCCGAAGCTCAATATATTTCCCTTGTAATATCCTGCTGTGAGGTCTGTGATAGCATGATTTTGCAGTGAGGAAACCACCTCGACCCCTCACAAGCTTCCGTCAACATAACTTTCCCATTGCTCCGTTAGCGTTTTGTTTTGTTTTTGAGGTTTTATTTTTCGATCTCATGATGAAATATACATTTGCTTAATTTGCATCTCGGTTTGTCCCTCCTGGCATCATGAAAGGCGCTTTTTTGATGAAATTTTGTGTTGCGGAGTACTGTGAAAAGGATGTCATTTCATTCTCATTATTTAAATAACATGTAGAAACCATTCAATCTTATCTTTGGTTGTATGACATGATCTGAACTAGTTTAATTCGCAGCTTTTGCTATTCAGTTCCTATTAGTTGCTTTTTATCTATCTTTAAAATCCCACGTGGGTAGCCACTATATAAATGCAAATTGTTGTTGCTGCAAAAAATCTCAGTTGAATGTCTTCAAAATATACTGGAGCATTTGTCACATAAGCATCAGAAGGCAAGAGAGGGAAGATAATGAAAATTGTTGTACATTCGCTGATTATTTTTCAGTTTAGTATTCATTAGAAATATTCTTCCTGACATTACATGAATCTTTAATTCACCACCCTTTTCCATTGTCTAGAATCAAAATGGACTTTTAGCACCAAACTACGCTCTGTTTTTGCAGGAATATAGGAAGATCACTTTACTGCTGTCTGTGGGACATAACAGTGTGCAAATTGTCCAGGAAATTTGCTCATAAAATATATTTATAAGAAGAAGAAGAATCCTCGAATTTGATATCGCACTTTTTCACATTTTCTAGACATCTCAAAGCGCTTCACACAAATATAAAGTAAAGTGAATTTACTGTACATTGTGAGCGAAACGCGGCAGCCAATTGCGCACAGCAACGTCCCCACACACAGTCGTGGGTTGAGATGACCAATTTTATTATTGTGCTTTTTTTTTGGAGGGATTATTATTAGGTGTGCGGAGTAAGGAAACCTGCCCAGGGTTTCGCCCTGACCTGGTTGGATTCGAACAGTTTTCACGCTTGTAAGGCAAGTGCTCTAACCACTGAGCTACAGGACTCCACGTAGAATGCAATTATATACAGTATAAAACTTACAATTGTACAGACCCTTCATTCAGGATTGGGGCTCAGAGTACTGCACTGCACATTTTGTTCATCTACAAACACAATCAGAACATTTATAGTAAATCTTGTTGAAGTACTTTGAAATGTTCTCCTAGTGCGAAAGGTGCTATATCAAATGTAAGGATTATAATTACTGTATTAATACAGCTGGAAATAGATTTTCTAGATGAGTTTCCTTGTTTGAGTCAAACCTTTTTACATTCTGCCTTCTGTGAGACGCTCGGAAATTTGAAGTTTATTTTTAGACTCTTTGTTCTGCCTGACTTTGTTGGCAGTCAAGGTTTTTATGATTTATCCTCAGGGTGGCACTTTTCTGTTGTATTCTTTAACAATTTAAAAATTTGCCCTTCAATCCAATTAACTTTACACGGCATTAATAATAATACTAATCCCTGCATTTGATATCGTGCATTTCACATCAGAAGGAACGTCTCAAAGCGCTTCTTTTTGATTTACTGTAAAGCGAAGTGAGCGTGTATTTTGTAGGCAAACGCAGCAGTGAATTTGTACATAGCCAGGTCCCCACGAACAGCCATGAAGTGAATGATTAATTTTATTTGGGGGATTGTTGGCCAGAACACCAGGAGAAACTCCCTTTCTCTTTTTGAAAAAAGCGCCGCGGGATGCTTAACATCCGCAGGAACAGACAGAAGGGACATCGGTTTCACATTTCATCTGAGAGACAGCACCCCCGGCAAAGTAGCGTACCCCATTGCTGCACTCGGGTGTCAGCCAAGAGATTATGTGATTAATGATGGCTGGCAGCGAGCCTAAGCTATGTATTAACATGTTTCTGATGAAGGTGCTTTAAATGATTTCATGCTGAAATAGGTGAGGAGGAGCTGGTGGAAGAACAAAGTCTAGCGACAATCTTAGGAGCCTCTATCTTCAAACATTATTTTGTAACTATGTGCAAGATGTGGGAGGGAGGGAGAGAGGGAGGGTTGGTGAGGGGGGGGTGGCGCGATGTGGGGCAGGGTGGGGGTTGGGGAGGTATTGGAGAGGGGTGGGGAGATGTGGGGGAGGGGGAAAGGAGCTGCAGGGGGGTGGGAGGGGGGAATCTTTTGAGACTGAACTTTTAAATGTTTCTGATGATAGCCGGGGTGGGTTTATGGAGGGAAGACTGAAAATTGGTCATTTTCAATCCACGATTTGTTTGTGTTGGGGGGACGCTGCTGTGCGCAATTGGCTAGCGCGTTTCGCCCACTATATATATATATATATATATATTTACACTTCTTTACGGTAAATTCCATGAAGCGCTTTGAGACACAGTCTAGACGATGTGATGTGGTGCTAATCAAATGCAAGAATTATTATTATTATTATTAGTAAAGCCTAAACCTGTAGCTCAGTGGTTAGAGCACTCGCCTTGCACAAGCGTGAGACCTGTGTTTCAAATCCAGGCAGGTCAGGTCAGGGCGAAACCTTGGGCAAATTTCCTTACTCCACACACACACACACACACACACACTACACATGCCTTATAATAATCCCTCAAAAAAAACCTCCAATAAATTGATAATTTAAATCCACGAGTGTTTGGATTTAGGGGGGACGCCGCTGCGCGCAATTGGCTGCCGCGTTTCGCCCACAAAATACACAACACAAAATACAATTCACTTCGCAGTATATATTCCGTGAAGCGCTTTGAGACGCAGTCCAGAAGACGTGAGGAGGCGCTGTAATAACAGTCATAATAACAATCCTTGCCTTTGATACGGCGCTTTCACGTCTTCTAGACTGTGTCTTGAATTTGTGGGCGAAACGCGGCAGCCAATCGCGTGGGTCGAAATGACCAATTTTATTATTATACTTTTTTGGGGGCGGGGGGGCATTATTATTATTTGGCGTATGTGTGTGTGTGTAGAGTAAGGAAACTTGCCCAAGGCTTTCGCCCTGACCTGACCTGCCTGGGTTCGAAACACGGGTCTCTCACGCTCGTAAGGCGAGCGCTCTAACCACTGAGCTACAGGGACTCCACCATATCACAACGACAGAATTATTATTATTTATTGTTATACAATAAATACATTGTCATACAATAAATACAGTATTATCATTATGATAAGACTCCTGGCTATAGCCAGGTCTCTAGGACCTGGTGGGAAAAAACATACTCTGTGACTCCTCCTCATCAGCAGTGTCAAACTTGACATCAGCCTGAGAAAGCTATGTGTATGGCAACTTGGTTCCTTCCCCCCACACCCCCCCCCCCCCCCCCCACACACCCTCTCTCACTCTCCCACATCAGTGTTGGCTGGCAGGCTATTCACACACACACACACACAGAGAGATATGCTCCACTCACAACCCATCACCACAACTCCAAGAAAATGGCCAGGGCTTCCCTCCACTTGCTCTCTCTCTCCCTCTCTCTGATGCTCTGTTGCCTTGTCAGCCCAAAACCATCCATTGGACATCCTTCAAACGAAGGTAAGTCAGTAACAGAGTAAGTGAGCGAGTAGGCAAGCTGTTTTGGAGAGAAACGCAGTTATTCAGATAGCTTCCCCCCCCCCCCCCCCCCACCTTCTCTCTCTCTCTCTCTCTCCTCACTTTTCTCTCTCTCTCTGAAGTGTTTGGAGATGTTTCCATCCCCTACCTTATAGCGCGTTTACCATCTTATGTTATAATGAGAGTATTGTGAATTAATAATCCTTGCATTTGACACAGCGGGTTTTTCACGTCTTCCAGACTGTGCCTCAAAGCGCCTCACAGAATAGACTGTAAAGTGAATTGACTGTGTATTTGTGGGTTCAACTTATACTGTCTGATCTGTCTGTCTGTCTACCTGATAATAATTTGTCTGTCTGTGTCTGTGTCTATCTGTCTCTCTGCCTACATAATAATCTATCTATCTATCTATCTATCTATCTATCTATCTATCTATCTATCTATCTATCTATCTATCTATCTATCTATCTATCTATCTATCTATCTATCTATCTATCTATCTATCTATCTATCTATCTATCTATCTATCTATCTATCTCTCTCTCTCTCTCTCTCTCTCTGTCTGTCTGTCTGTCTGTCTGTCTACCTACTAATAATGTGTCTGTCTGTGTGTGTCTGTGTCTGTGTGTGTGTCTGTCTCAAGATTTCTGTGGTTTGACATTTGTTCTTCGAAACTGAGACAGGGTTCAATCAATTTCAATCAATTTCAATCTTCTTGTCAGGACATGATGTTATCTTTTTTAAAAAAAAAATTTTTTTTAAGAAAACTTATTGCCAATTGGGTTCAACTTTAAAATGAGTGGAATAGATGGAATGAGGAGAAGGACGTGTGTATTCTGTGGGAAAAGGTTGAAAGTGTCTATTTCCAGACCCGTTAGTGGTGATGGGGGGGGGGAGGAAGGGGGAATGGAGTTTTGTTAGAAAGTATAATTAATTATCTCTTATAACTCCCTTTCCCTCCCAACATGTACACACACACACACACACACACTCCCTATTTCTCTCACACACTAAACATCACTTGCTCTCTCTCACACACAAATACACGCATTACTGTCGCACACACACACACACACACACATTTCCCTCTGGTGTTATTTTTTGGGGGGGAGAAACGCTGTAATTTTTTTTGCTAGGATATTGCCTGGTGATATGCAAACAGACAGAGAGAGAGAGAGAGAGAGAGAGAGACAGATGGATAAATAGACAGACAGACAGAAAGAGAGATATGTGAGGACCGCACAAAGCTGAAATAAATTCACAACCCATTCAATCCTCCACAGTTCATGGGCTGTGAATCAACCCTTCTCTCTCTCTCTCTCTTGCTTTCTCTCTTTCTTTCTTTTTCTCTCTCTCTCTCTCTCTCTCACACACACACACACACGCATAGACACACACAACAATGTGCAACGTGTAGGTAAGAGCTTTGGAAGCAAAGTCATTGACTCACTCACGTTAGGTTATTTAGCAAACCAGGTAATTCACACACATACACGTACATACACACACTGCGATTTAACGCTGCTTATCGGTAAGATTCATACCTGGATTATCCCCTTTCTCCCTCTCTATCCCCCTCTCCCCCACCCCCCCCCCCTCTCTCTCTCTGTCTCTCCCTCCCCTCTCTCTCTGTCTCTCCCTCCCCTCTCTCTCTGTCTCTCCCTCCCCTCTCTCTCTGTCTCTCCCTTACCTCTCTCTCTGTCTCTCCCTCCTCTCTCTCTCTGTCACTGTCTCTCCCTTCCCTCCTCTCTCTCTCTCTCTGTCTGTCTCTGCCTTCCCCTCCTCTTCTCTTTCTGATCTCTCCCTCTTCTCTCTCTCTCTCTGCCTCTCTGAGACCCTTCCATCCCACCTATCTCTGAATCTCCCTCCCTCCAGCCCCCCCCCCCCCCCCTCCGTCTCTCTTCTCTTGTAAAATTGCGAATCTTTTTACGCAGAGAGGGAAAGAAACAAACAAGTTACCGTTGTTCAGGTTAATAATTACTTGTTTATTTGCGCCTTTGGGCGACTGGGAATCGAACCATTTACTCTGTCGTCAAAGTGCGGCTTGCGGCTTGTTGGTCTAGCTTTTTGCAGGCAGTTTTGTAGCCCACAATAATAATTCGTCACAAAAGTACATCAGTGGGAAATCAGAACTCCCTTGTCCATCCCTCCATCCCTCCCTCCCTCCCTCCATCCATCCACTCACTCACTCACTCACTCACTCAGCCCCGAGGCATGAACTCTTATTTATTAAAAGGCGGGTTTGAGAGAGGCGGTGTTCAAACCAGTACATAACCACACAACAAAGTCGTGAGGAATAAATAGATGGTGAATAAGTAAATTAAATACAACCCTTATTTTGGTTTCAATGCTTTTAATTTCATTTGTATGTCTTTGGTTTGTGACGCTGTTAAAGGAGAGAGAGAGAGATATGTATTTGTTGATATATATATATGTATATATATATATACTAATGGGCTTTCTTTTCTCATAGTTATTTAAATTCAAATTTATTTAGAATTCTTTTTTTTTTGAGGGGGGGGGGCATTTAAAAAACAGATTACATTCTCACAGCTACAAGGGCAGCTGGTGTAGATCGGCTTCCTGACTTGGGTCAGTGTCATTCATTTATTTGGGGGGGTTTTTTTGTTAAAAAAAGGCGAGTAAATTGAAGAAACGCGCACACTGAATGTAGAGTAGTGTGGTCAGTCGTGCTGCTCAGCGTTTCGGTGAGAGAGAGAGAAAGAGAGACACTCACCTCACAAGCTGGAGAGACCCGAGTTCAATTCCCGGCAGAATCAGATCAGGGGTGGGAAAAACCTTGGGCAAATTGGCTTACTCCAGACACCACACACACACACACACAGACACACACACACAGACACAATCACACAGACACAGACACACACACAGACAGACAGACCTGATGATAATAATAGTAAGAAGAAGAATCACTCAAGGAAAAAAAATTCAATTGGCCATTTTCAACCCACGCCTGTTTGTGGGGACGCTTTGCTGTGCGCAATTGGCCGCCGCGTTTCGCCCACAAACGTATGCAGTCGATTCACTCTACGGTCTATTCTGTGTGAAGCGCTTTGAGGCACGGGCTAGACAGAACGCGAAAAGCCGCTGTATCGAATGCAAGGATTCGTATTGCTATGGTATTACAAGACACACACACACAGACACACACACACACAGACACACACACAGACACAGACAGACACACACAGACACACACACACACACACAGACACAGACAGACAGACACACAGACACACACACACACAGACACACACACAGACAGACACACAGACACACACACAGACACAGACAGACACACACAGACACAGACAGACACACACAGACACACACACAGACAGACACACACAGACACACACACAGACAGACACACACAGACACACACACACACACACACAGACACACACACAGACAGACAGACAGACAGACAGACACACAGACACAGACAGAAAGTTCAGGGTCCTGGTGAGAACAGACAATATCATTTGACAATAATAACTTTGCGGGAACATTGGCGATTAAAACAACTGTATAGATATATATATATATATATCTATATTATTACATAAATCCGAGTTGGTGTGGTTATCGTTGTCTCCCGTCGTTTTTAAATCGATTTTTTAATTAAAAAATAATGTCAAAGTGTCCCACGATTTCCCCCCACATTCGTTTCTTTCGCGTTTCCTTTCCCCTGAACAAAACCCACTGAGATTTAAAGGGTTTATAGGGAGGGAGGGAGGGGGAAAACATGTATATACTGTACTGTAATGTATAAAGAAACGGTTTGCATTCAACGAGTCACGGATAGTTGTGTGAAACACGAACGCAGAGTGATATTGAAATTCGGGGGGTGGCAGAGACACTGAGATAGACTGTTTTAGTTTCATTTAAAAACAAGAGACTTTGAAAACTTGTAGACTTCACACGAAAGCGTGTGACACTTGTGGTGGGGGTGGCGGGGGAGCAAAGAGATAGTGAGATAAATATTTCTACTGAATCAATCAGTGCGATTCAAATGGTTTAAATACTTTGCCGCCACTGGTATCGAGCCATTAAGACAACAAACATTTGTGTTTTTTTTGTGTGTGTGAGTGTGTCTCTGTGTGTGGGTGTGAGTGTGTCTGTGTGTGGGTGTGAGTGTGTGTCTGTGTGGGTCTGTGTGTGTGTCTCTGTGTGTGGGTGACTGTGTGTGTGTGTGGGTGTGAGTCTGTGTGTGGGTGTGAGTGTGTGTCTGTGTGGGTCTGTGTGTGTGTCTCTGTGTGTGGGTGACTGTGTGTGTGTGTGTGTGTGTGGGTGTGAGTCTGTGTGTGGGTGTGAGTGTGTGTCTGTGTGGGTCTGTGTGTGTGTCTCTGTGTGTGGGTGACTGTGTGTGTGTGTGTGTGTGTGGGTGTGAGTCTGTGTGTGGGTGTGAGTGTGTCTCTGTGTGTGGGTGTGAGTGTGTGTGGGTGTGAGTGTGTGTGGGTGTGAGTGTGTGTGGGTGTGAGTGTGTGTGGGTGTGAGTGTGTGTCTGTGGGTGTTCACTATATAAAAAACAGTTAATCTATACAATTTGTGTGAGCGTGTGATGTGAGAGTGTGTGTGATTTGTGAGTGTGTGTTCACTTTATAAAAAAAACAATTAATCTGTACAATTTGTTTTTCCAAAATAACTTCCCCTCTCCCCCCCCCCCCCCCCCCAAAAAAAAAAAAAGACCATTTAAATATTTGCAATGGCGATTTGGGATGGTTAGTATCAGGCGTGTGTGTAAATCTATATATATATATTTTAAAAAAGCTGAGCTTTAAAGCCACTTTGATAATCAACCTTGTAAAGGCAATCCTTACTGAACATGCAGCCGCTGTGTGTGTGTGTGTGTTAATCGATAAAGCACTATATTCCCCCAGCCCGGCTTGGGAATTCAATGGAGGAACACCAGTCAATGTTATACTGTATTAAAGATTCCTGTTCAGGAAACTGTTGTGTTGAGTAAATGAGTGAGTGAGTGAATGTGTGTCTCTCTCTCTCTCTCTCTGTGTGTGTGTGCGTGAGATAAATAATTCGCCATCACTTGTATCAAAGATTAGACAACAATTATTAAATCACAGTTAACAGTTTATTGACACCATTGGGATGGAGGTGTTTTTTTAAAAAAAAAGATGAATGAATGAATGACAATTATTAATGATATGCGATTGAGTTCCCAATACAGACAGACAGACACATAGATCTTCGGCAGATGGTTTTGTTGAACGATTTGTAGTTTTTTTTGGGGGGGGTTGGGGATCAGGGTCTCTTGGGCGAGAGGGGACGGATTTTAATTCAATGTTTCGATTTTTCGAACCTTCGCTTTCCATCCCCTTATCTGTAATAATGCACTTGCAATTTCTGTTGTGTGTTTCATATTCATTTCAATATTGAGATCACCTCCCCACCTCACACACACACCCACCAATCCATTCACCTCTCTCCCCAACCAAAAAATAGGCGAGGGAGAGAAGGAGAGAAATAAACTCGGTTTAGTTGTGGGAGTGTTGCTCTCTCACCCCACAAGTCGTGTGGGTTTGGGTGGTGGAGAGATTTGCAAGGTTTGGGCTTTTAGTTGTGTTATTACAGGGAGGTGGTGGGGAGGGGAGGGTGGGGAGGGGGGTTGAGAAGAAGAGAGGTTTGCCATCAAGTAACAATTTTACATCAAAATGTCACTCTGTGAACTGCATGCTAAATTGGCTTTCCCTAATAACCCGCTCGTCTCGAAAGCTTTGGTTTAAAAAGGAGGTGTTTAGGGAGAGAGGTGGGTGGGGATGGGGGGGGAGAAGTGGGAGAGAGAGGGGATGGGGGGGAGAAACATTTGCTAAAATAATGCTGTAGATTGTGTTCATGCTGCAAGACACAATGTAGGCAAGGATTTGAACGTTTGGGGGAAGTCAATCTGCGCTCAGAGAGTAGTTAGTTAATTAGTTAGTTAGATTAGTTGGTTAGTTAGTTAGTTGGTTGGTTATACAGTACACAAATTACATGAGGCCAGTGTAAGTAAGTCCTTCGAAAATAGATTTGTTTTGAGTGAGGCTGACTATTATTTGGAATATAAGTAAGTGAGTGAGTGAGTGAGTGTGTTTGCGTATTTTTTGTAGGCGAATTTTTACAAATCTTGTTTTAAAGAAAGAAAGATCTTCAAATATTCCCAGCTAACCATACCGGGTGGTGGGGAGAGAAAAAAACAAACCCTGTGGTTTAATTTCATGTGCTCAGTCCAGTGCAGAATTTCAGACCAGGGGAATTTAAACGGCAGGGATATCAAACAACATGATTTTTTAAAATGATATATTACATGATTTCTCTCTCAATTAAAAAAAAAACCGACAAGTTCGGAAAGTGTTGAGTCTCACAAGTGCTCAGAAACTGTGGTGAAAAATATTCCCCTTACCCACTCACCCATTTGCTATATCTCCCCCACCCCCCTATATATATATATATGTGTGTGTGTGTGTGTGTGTGTTTTGCCTGTTACCCCCTCTCAGATTGGATTTGTGTCTTGGTTAAATAGACATTCCCAGATTGCTGGAAATGAAGAACATTTTCCAATCAAAGGCTAAACTGCAAAAAAAAAGAAAAATAAATCAAAAGCAGGTAGAATAAGTTTTCTCTCCTAGAGATTCAACGGTGAATCGCGGTAATATCGACTCCCTACCCACCCACTTCATACACACACACATATATACACACACATACATACACATAGATTTACACACACACACATACACACGGATGCATAAAAACACACATACACACATATGCCCACAACACACATACATCAACAATACACACACAGAATATATCCATCAGGTGTGGCTCGCGTAATTAAATAGGCGTCTCTCTCTACCTCGACCCCCCCCCAAAAAAAAACAACCCCAAGATATAAAACAAGCCAACTACTGTACTGTACTTCTGTTGTTTTGTACTTAACATAACACGGCAATGTTTGCAGGGACACAAACGATCGATTAATTTGAACGACGCGCAACACGCGGTTAATCGAAACTAAGTCTCGCACGCTCCCTCCCTCATTCATAACCAGTTGATACACAATAATACCTGTCAAGGTAAATCTGATGTCTAACAGAATAAAACATATACCCCCTTTCTAAGTCAGCAAGCCTCTCCCCCACTATCCCACACACACACACACACGCACACAATAATTTTAAAACATCACATCAAATCATCTTTTGAAAGTCACTGTTGTGGACTGAATGGGGGGGAGAGGGCACTGATTTTAAAAAGAGAACAGGAGAGGTGGGTGGGTGGGTGGGGAGTGAGGGAGAGAAATTATAGAGCCAGCAAAAAACTCTTTTTGAGTGGTGGGCTGAACTTTTTTTAAACCTGTTTTCACTCACTCACTCACTTTACGCAACGAATGTATCAAGAACTTATCATTGCGAATAAAGATCCTTCTTACTCACTCACTCACTCACTCAATTACTTTCTTACTCACTGACTGACTCCCTCCCTCCCTCATTCACTCACTAGCTTCATCCGCAGCCCTTATTTGACCTGCCTCTACTTATTAAGCTTATAGTAACGAGACATGGGGGGGCTGTTATAGTGTCTATTTTCGCCCACGAAAAAACTACAGTCCATCTCACTTTATTTGCACGTGAAGAGGTGTTTTTTGTTTGTTTGAGACGCCTCAACGACTCGATAAACCTCTTATCGTCAAACGCCGGGTTTGTTACGATATCAGCAAAAGTAATTATTTCAGAAAGTAATCGAGTGAGTGGGTAAGAGAGGGAGGGAGGGGAGGGTGAAGTCAGTGAGTAAGAGAGAGAGTAAGAAAGTAAGAGTGAGTGAGTGAGTGAGTAAGAGAGTGTCAGAAAACAAATTTGTAAATGCGTCTTAGACCTCTGTGTGTGTGTGTGTGTGTGTGAGAGAGGGAGAGAGACAGAGAGAGAAACAGAGACAAGAGGAAATCTGACTCACTGTTTGAATGAACACAAAATGATTGTTGAGGGGTTCATAGGCAGACAGGGTTCATAGGCAGACAGAGAGACATACACGGAGATTTCCCCCCCCAGTGTTAGGATAACTGGCCAAACTTTATACAAGTTTCCCTCTCTCTCTCTCTCTCTCCCCCCCCCCCCCCGCCCCTCTAACTAACCCTGGAATCCACTTGTAACAGACTGCATACATAGACCCTTATATCACTGTTATAAGCTCTGTTAACAACACTTAGCACAACTGATAAGGGTGACAGGTGCTGAGTTTAAGATCTCATGTTATTCTGAGGCACGAAATGCTATCAATTTCATTCAGTTACCCCCCCCCTCTCCTATCTCTCTCCTCCCCCCCCCACCACCCGCCCACACACACACTCTCTTTCCTCTCTCTCTCTCCCTCTCTCCTCCCCACCCTCCATATACACACTCTCTGTCTCTCTTCTCGCCTCCCTATATACACACACGCTCTCATCTTGCTCAAAACGAGCAGGGTTAAGGTTATGAAGTGTGTTTGTGTATGTGGGAGGTGGGGGAGAGAGAAACACAAAAGTCTTTGTCAAAGCGAAGGAAACTGTGTCAGAGTAAAGTGAATGCAACATGCAATAAAAGTCGCCAATGTTCCCAGTATCGGTTATTCCTCACGTTTTAATCTGTACTTAAATAAATAATAATAATCCTTGCATTTGATCTAGCTCTTTTCACGTCTTCACAGAATAAAACTGTAAAGTGAATTGACTGTATATTGGTGGGCGAAACGCACCAGCCAATTGCGCACAGCAGCGTCCCCACAAACAGTCGTGAATTGAGTGATCAAATGATTATTTTTTATTGGAGGGAATATTAGTTTGGAGTAAGGAAAATTGCCCAAGGTTTCGCCCTGACCTGGGCAGGAATTGAACTCGGGTCTCTCGTTTGTAAGGCGAGTGCTCTAACCACTGAGCTACCAGGACTCCTCGAGAGAGAGGGAGGCGTCACAATTTACGAGCGAGAAAGAGAGAGGGGGGGAGGGAGGGAGGGGGGGAGAGAGAGAAAGAGAAGTATTCAACTGCTTTGCTTTCAGTAAATGCACCCATGGAAACAATAGGGAGAAGAGGAAAATGCCAAGAGTTTATTTTTTGCACAGTGGAGTGAGTTCGAACCGATGGGGATGGGAAAGGAGCAGGCGGATTAATTAAAAGGTTAAGTGCCAGGGGCTTAAAGTAACACAGATCCACACACTGTGTCGTCAGGGAAGCAGGGCAAAAACATGGACTACTTGTCACTTTTTAACTCACATTTGGGCATTATTATTATGATTATTATTATTAGTTGCTGGCAATCAAAGTCATGTCAATGCATCAAAATCTCCCGTGAGCTGCAATGCAACCACTACAGCGAGCGCGTTGAAAGCAAGATTACTTTTCGCTTTCGCAACTTTTCACCCACAAAATTACCCCGTCAGTTCACTTTACAGCATATTACGTGAAGCACTTCGAGACGTCTCGACGACGTGATAAGACTGTACATCAAATGCGGGGATAATAATTATTGTTATTGTAACATACTTGGAACGTATATTTCAAGATGTTTCCTTTATATTAAAAAAATCCCTCAAACAATCATCATTGTTTTTTGGGAAATCTAAAACATTGAATCTGAAATCGATCACTCGATTTTGTCCAATAACAGCAGCGAGGACAGCAAATCGATTAGCAGTTATTGCTCGGAAATGTCTATAACTCATTGATGCCTCTGAATAATCCTTCAAATATGTAATCAGTGACCCTTCTCTCACCCTCATGTTAAGGAGTGCTGTGTTAGTTGGTTAATGGTAAAGATTCTTGGCCATGTGGCAATTATAATTTGACACATGACCAGTCTAGGAACCCTTGGTAAAATTGCTATATTTATTATGATCGAGTTTTTTTTCCCCAAAAAAATCTCTTTTTAGATTAAGGTGCATTTCAGCAGTTTACTTTGTTTTGGGGAAAAAGAAGTATTTGCATCTGTAATTGTGATGGAGCAGTAAAAAGGATTTCAAACCCATTCTTGAGGTAATGGACACAGAGTAATAAATGTAAGATGACAGCAAGGATTATTGCAATTTCACACTTTCCTTTCAACTTTTTTGGGGGCAGCCGGGTGTCTGGAACATGCAGAAACTCATCACCATATGCTTAATAGTCTTCAAACCTAACTTTGCATTGAGATTTTAATAATAACAATAATCATTGAATTTAATATAACGCTTTTCACGTCTTTTAGACTGTATCTCAAAGCACTTTACAGTATAGACTGTAAATTGAAGTGACTGTATATTTGTGGGCAAAACTCGGCAGCGTTTGGGGTGGTGGGTGCAAGGAGGTTGGTGTGTGGAGAAATAAGAGATCATTGGTATACTAAATTATATTTAATGTACAGAGCTCCTGGAGCTTAGTGGTTAGAGCACTCGCCTTACAAGCGTGAGACCTGTGTTCAAATACAGGCAGATCAGGGCGAAACCTTGGGCAAGATTCCTTACTTCACACACACATACAACATGCAAAATAATAATCTGTAAAAAAAATCACAATAATAAAAATTGGTCATTTTCAATTCACGACTGTTTGTGGGGACACTGCTGTGTGCAATTGGCTGCCGCATTTCGCCCACAAATATTGTATACAGTCAATTCACTCTACAAGTATATTCTGTGAAGCATTTTGAGACATCAATAAGATGTGAAAAGCGCTATATCAAATGCAAGGATTATTATTTTGTTATTATTATTGCTTAATATTAAAAAGAGGGAAGGGGTTGTCAAAAGAGGGTAGACTGAGAGCCAAATGGACAATTGAGAACTGATGGGGGTGGGGAGGGGGGGGAAGGAAATTAACTGGTTGCCAGCTGTGGGCTGCGTGATTGATGGCTGTTGTAAAGCACGGCATTAACACATTGTTAGAAGTGGATCCCCGGGCGAGAACCTATCTATCACTTTGCAACCCACTGGACATGGACATGGAACTCCACTTGACGTTTGCTGTCTGTCGCTCTGTGCAAACAGGTCCAAGTTTCAGCTGTTGGGAGATGAATTAGTGTGTCACACTGTGGACGAACGAAACATGTGTGGGTGTTACAGAGCAATTTAAGTCCTGGAGTCCTGTAGCTCAGTGGTTAGAGCACTCGCCTTACAAGCGTGAGGCCTATGTTTCAAATCCAGGAAGGTCAGGTCAGGGTGAAACCTTGAGCAAGTTTCCTTACTCCACTCTCATGCCTAATAATTATCCGTCCAAAACAATCCAAAACACAATAATAAAATTGGTGATTTATATCCACAGATGTTTGTGGGAACACTGCTGTGCGCAAATGGCTGCCGCGTTTCGCTCACACATATCGAGTCAATTCACTTTCAGTGCCTTGGGACGTCCGCTATGACATGAAAGGCGCTATACAAATGTAATTTTGTTGTTGTTTACAGTATATTCTGTGAGGCGCTTTGAGACGTCTAGAAGATGTGAAAAGCGCTAGGTCAAATGCAAGGTTTATTATTATTGTTATTATTATTAATTTCCACCCCGATACTCTCTTTGAAAAAACTGTAAGACATATGAATACAGTACATGTATTTCACATGGATTCAGAATGATCATTTCCAAAGTACAAAATTTGTTTTGTGGATTTGTAGATAGAGTAACTATCCTTGCAGAGACAGAAAATTAACGAACTGGCTGCTCTAGTGACTTGCATTTCAGAAAAAAATATTATCATTGTACATTCACCCACAAAATATATTCACTTTAGAGTAGGGTCCGTCGATATGGAAATTTTCCAATATCGATATATCGGTGGGCTCATATCGATATATACCGATATATCGATATTTCCTGGGTCTTTTTAAACTGCGCATTTGGGGGTGCGCACACATTCGGGGGTGCTCTAGGCCCAGGAGGTTGCAATGCCGGCGACAAGGTAAGCTGGAAAAGATCGCATTATACTGATAATACCGATATATCGCCGAAAACGATATACCGATATTTACGATATACCGATGTATTTTTCATATCGAATTTTTCGATATATCAATATATTTTAAATTCTAATATCGGCATACCAATATAAAAAATTATATTAATATAACGATATATCGATATATCGCCGGACACTACTTTACAATATATTCTGTGAAGCGCTTTGAGACATCTAGAAGATGTGGAAAAGCGCTAAATCAAATGCAGGGATTATTATTATTATTATTATTATAAAATCTAGTCAAGACCCCATTTAAGATGATCCCACTGAGAGAGAGCTTTTGAGGTGTTTTTTAAAAAAAAAGCTGCAAAAAGTACAAGCCGGCATTCAAAGGGTTAAGCAATGGGCATTACCGGGTCTGGGTTTACGTTTTCCGGCCTGCCAGTGTCACTCAGTCAAGGTGCTTGCCTTCTGGCACCAATTAGCTAGCAACTGTGAAAATTATTTTCTCACACATGATGACAGGCTAGACACATAGATGTCTCACTTCAGTCTGGGGTATTCCATGTTAGAGAGTGATATCGGCTGGAGTGTGTTACTAAGCCTTGACACCTCGAAGGGTTAAGACGGTGTCATAAAACTTGTGAATGAAGCTGATCAGATCCTCCCATCCGTCTGGGGCCTCGGAACTCATATAGTCTAAGCTTTGCCGATCTGATTCAGGGCTGGGCAAGGCAGAGACCACTGCTGAAGGAGCAGTCCTGTTAACCTGAGGCCCTGTTTCCCTGTTCAGCTGGACGTCAGTAATCCTGTGGCATTATTCAAAAAGACTGAGGAGTTTCTCAGACAATACTCATTCACTCCATGGCCCTTTGTGGGACATTGATGTGCATAAATTAGTTGTCCCGTTGACCCACAAAACACACAGCCTCTATTCTTGGCAGTAAATCCTGTGACGTTGTTTGGGATGTCCTTCCAAGGCGCTGTACGACTTGTAAGAATTTGTATTTTTATTGATAACATACACTCCGTTCTACTTTATTGCTCTATCTGAGATACCAACCAATTCATTGGCCAACATGATTGACTTATGCTAATAATCCTTATGGTTGATGTAGAAATTGTCATGTTAGGATGATATCTGGAAGTGAATTATGGGATTTATTGTACAATGTAGTGACTGTGGATTCTGTGGGCTTTTTCACTGAGTTTGACGAGCTCCCACCTGCTGGTTCCTCAGGTGGGCGTCAAAGATCCCATAACAGCATTGGAAAAAAGGAGGGAGTTTCTCCCAGAGTCCCGGCAAATTGTCCCCAAACCATGCAGATTGACTCGGACATTAGCCAAGAAAAACAGTCACAAATCTTGGTAATACTCTTTAAGATGGTTACAACATGACAAGCTGCTATAAAAACATACAGTCCTTCTGTCTTCATACGACTGGAATCTGGCAGTGCATAATTTATGGTGTGGCAGTGCAGTCGTATGGTTCATATTGCGTTGAAATTGGTTTCAAAGAACTGTGTTTTGCACTGTAGGGTGTCTCAAAGCACCACTACAGAAGGCACTTATTCACGGCTGTTTGTGAGATGTTGCCGTGCATGAATTGGCTGCTACGTTTGTCTACTAATTCACAGTGATTTCACTTTACAGTATGTAGCTGTGAAGCGTTTTGAAAGACCCCATACATACCATATCTCAGGATTATTATAATGTTGATAATACTCGTTCCATTTGATATAACGCCTTATGACGTCTTCGAGACCCCTCAATGTGCTTTCCAGAACATACTTCAAAGTGGAGTGATTGTGTATTTTGTAGGTGAAAGCGCCCACAAAATAGGGGGAAAAAAAGCAAAGGGGGAGAAAGTGGATCCTTTCAAATGTCTTATCGTTTGACCAAACGGTTTTACAGGGTATTTTAAAGGCCGTTTGTTGTCCCGTCCTTTAGATGGGTAATGCATACCTGGAAAGGCACTGAGTCCTGTAGCTTACAAGCGCAAGACCAGTGTTCAAATCCAGGCGGATCAGGGCAAAACCTTGGAGTTTCCTTACTCCACACACGCGCCTAATAATAATCCGTCCAAAAAATACCACAATAATAAAATTGTTCATTTCAATCCACGACAGTTTGTGGGAACACTGCTGTCCGTAATTGGCTGCCGCGCTTCGCCCACAAAAAATATACAGTCAATTCACTTTACAGTATAATCTGTGAAGCACTTGGAGTCGTTTAGAAAACGTGAAAAGCACCATATAAAATTCAAGGATTATTATTATTATCATCATATTATTGTTAATGCTTAGCTAGCTTTTCGGTAACATTGCATGCAGTGTGATTACACATTGGCGGATGCTGAGATTTGAACTTGAGATGTTGACACTGAAACAGGTCAGGTCTGACTGTATGTTTGTGACTGCATTATTAGGGAACGTCCTCCCAATGAGAAAGGTTCTCTATAAATGTAATTTTTGTTGTTGTTTTTGTTGCTTTGCATTGGTCACAGGCGAAAGAGTTTAGGGCTGAATAACTGGGCTCAGTATGTCTGACTGATTTCACGGTATCTTTACAAAATAGGTCGAAACTCACTCACTCATTCTCTCTCTCTCTCGGTCAGAAGGTGGCTGACCTCACGGCAGAATTTTACAGCAAAGTACAACTTGTAGAATATATAGAAACATGAATTCAGAGCAGAGAGAAAAAAAATCCATGCGGAGGGGAAGAGTGGGGGTGGAGGGGGTGGGGGATTTGGATGGGTCGTTAGGGGTGAAAATCTCAAAAGTGGTGCCTGGCAGGGTTACTTTGCGATCATTAACAATGCTCTGAAATGATGAATTCCTGGAACCTTTCTATAGCTTTTCTGCGGTATTAAACTACTTTTATAACTCCCCAGGGGTAGTCCCTTTGCATCCGCATCTATTTGTCTACCGGGCACTGTAACAGTGCACTGATAATAGTTAATCAATTTCATGGTAACTTAACCTCAGGATACACATTATGCCTTGATGACTTTAGTTCCTATCTGCTAATTTGGAGTGCAACCCATTTTCTTTATCTCCTCAGTGTTCGATTTGACCACTTTTTTGTGTTTGAATCCCAAAGTGGTGTAGCAAAATATTTGTGTCTCATTTGTCGAAGGCAAAGCTATAGATATCCAGCGTATCTGTGCGTTTCTAAGGTTGCCACATTCATAACCCCCAAAAATGGTATTAAGAAAAATTTCAGAACTGATAGCTGCAGAACTAATTTCACAGCATGTTGATGTAGATGTGTTTGGAAACCTTCTCTATTTGAATGTGTCTGATAACGCACTTGCTACATGCAGCACATTGAATGTGAATGAAAGAGCTTTTATTTTCAGGACTCCACAGTTGGAGTCCTGAAACGTATTGGTTTGATTATCGGGCAGGGCAAAATCTTAGGCAAGCATCCCTACTTGCATGCCTGTGTTGGAGTCCTGTAGCTCAGTGGTTAGAGCACTCGCCTTTACAAGCGTGAAACCTGCATTCGACTCCAGGCAGGTCAGAGCAAAATCTTGGGCAAGTTTCCTTACTCCGTACACATACCTAATAATAATCCCTCCAAAAAATAAATACAAAAAGAAATTGGTCATTTCAATCCACGACTGTTTGTGGGACACTGCTGTACACAATTGGCTGCCGCGTTTCGCCCTCAAATATACAGTCAATTCACTTTACAGTATATTATGTGAAGCACTTTGAGACATCTAGAAGACGTGAAAAAAATGCTATGTAAAATGCAAGGATTATTCCTATTATTTACGTAGCAGTAAGTAGGAAGTCGGTTGTTAGTCGATTGGCAGATCACTTCGCAGAGGTCATAATCCCTTAAAAAAATTAATGAAATTAATAATAATGTAATTTCTCAATCCATGACAGTTTGTGGGATATGGCTGTGTCGAATTAGCTCTTGCATTTCGCCTACAAAATAAACTGTCAATTTACTTTACAGTATATAGTGTGAAGCATTTTGATGGTGTCAATGATGTGTTAAGGAACTGTATCAAATGTACAGCTGTATCAAATGCAAAGAATATCATTATTATTAGTGGCTGCTTTTGGAACTGAACGAGAGGAGGGTACTCAGCTGAGGTTTGCTTAGAAAAAAGCTAATTGTGGCTTGCGAAGAAATAGATTTGAATTGCATGCATTCATTTTGGAATACTGTACAATACATTGATCACCACACAATTCCTTCCCCCTATTTCAGAACTTGTTTGGTGCATAAGATTTCTCCAAACAAAAATATAAAAGTACAAGATCCAATAATAATAGTTTTGCAAAGTCATGGATTTTCAAATAAGCAAAGTTTGATTGGATTTTCTTGATGATTTGGTTACAATAGAGTTATGTATTTCTAAGAAAAGCTTCACTTTTATCCTCTGACTCACAATAGAAATCAAAACTATCAATCAATCAATCAATCAACCAAAATTACATTTATATAGCGCCTTTCACGTCGGGAGGATGTCCCATGGCATTGAACAATTAGATAGGGACCAGAGCAGGGGGGAAGGGTGGTGGGGGAAGTGATCGGGATAGAGGGAAGGAGAGTAGGAAAATTGACTGTATATTTGTGGGTGAAACGAGGCAGCCAAATTGTGCACAGCAGTGTCCCACAAACATTTGCAATACTGCAACCTGATATTTAATTGGCAGAGAGGTCCAGGTCCTTTCAGGTACAATTAACGCTTTCCGCAAGCCTGTATGACCTGTGTACAGTTTTACAGTAAAGCTTCTCCCAAGAGTAAAGGTCTGATCTAGAACGAGGATCTCATCTGCATCAATGATTGTCGTCAGTCTGTGAGCAATGAACATGGCTATGAGTGCAGAAAGTGTTTGTGTGCTGAAGGGCGAGCAATCAACACATAAACACTTCCTTTTCACATTTGGCTCATTGTTATACACACACATCCAGTGCCATGTTGCAATCAAATGGCGTGCGGCCAGGAAGCGAGGTTAGATGACTCCAAAATACAGCACAATTTTAAATGTTTTTGGAAACGCCGCATACAAATTTTCTTTGAACAAAAGCACCCAAAGCTTGGGTTGTCCTAACAAAAAATAATCCAAGACATACCAAAATAGCAGATTTATGCATAAATCAAGGAATATTCGATCAAGAAACGTTTGTTATGTTGTCTGACCAAAGATATTGCTTTGTCCTGATAAGTTACCTTTTTTAAAATGATTTTACCAGTAGCTTTTGTTTGGCAAAAAAAATTTCCCCCCTTTCTCCCCCATGCGAATTAATCCTTTTCCTTTTTACCAACAAGTCCATAGGTGCCAGTAACACTCCCAAGTGTAATCAAGTGATCATTATTTATGTTTGAGCCTTGACACTGGGTATTGGCAGGGGCTATTTGATTGTAGGGTGTGTGGTGGGGTGGGGGGGAGAAGGAGGAGAAATCACAGCTGAACCCAAATCTGTCTGTTGGGTATTGCTGCATGCAAAATTGGCTGCTGCATTTCCCTGTATAATACACACATCCTATACTTTACAGTAATAATAATAATCCTTGCATTTAATATAGCGTTTTTCACATCTTCTAGACGTCTCAAAGCGCTTCACAGAATATACTGTAAAGTGAATTGACTGTATATATGTGGGTGAAACACGGCAGCCAATTGCGCACAGCAGTGTCCCACAAACTGTGATGGGTTGAAACGACCACATTTTTTTTGGCTTTGTTATTATTAGGCGTGTGGAGTAAGGAAAGTTATCCAAGGTTTCGCCCTGCCCTTCCTGGAATTGAACCCAGGTCTCTCGCTTGTAAGGCGAATGCTCTAACCACTGAGCTACAGGACCCCACTTTACAGTAAAATATTATTAGATCTTTGAAATAATACCTCTTGCATTTGGTATCATTGAGACATCTCAAAGTGCTTTTGCAGGATTTTTCCATAAACACTCTTGACTGTGAAGATGAACGAGGCAGCCAACTTGCGCACAGCAATGTCGTGACAAACAGCCGTGAAGCAAATGACCAAATTTATCTGGGGTATTGTTGACTAAGACAGCGGAAGTAACTCCCTTCTCTTTTGGAACATTACCGTGGGATTGTTGCTGTCCACCTGAATTGGCAGCTGTGTCCTCCTTACTTGAAAAGCGCTATATCAAATGAAAGGATTAGTGTTATAACTATTATAATCCTGACTGTATCCAATGTCACACACACAGGTACCTTCTTCCAACAGAGATCTCTGGCTAGCAAATCAGGAATGGCAACCCCTGTTTGATTCCCCCACCCCTCTCTTTAACCCAAGGGAAGCAACCCTAACAGCTGCTCTAGTGAGATCAGTTAACTCAGTCAAGACCAGGAATAATCCAAGCCTCACTAGGTGATGACTTTATCCATTAGGGCCATCAGAGAAGCTCCCGGGAGGTCATTTTATTAAGTGTTCTTGAACGCAAAATTAATTGGTACTTAATGAATGCCTGTTGTCAAGTGCGCTCTACAGACTGAAAGATGTTCGAAGTAATGTGGTCCGAAAACATCTTGTGGTCTTAACCTTAAGACCATCGTCTTAGAATTTAAGAGCGTGCAGAAAGTCCAAGATCCGCAGTTTTCAACAAGGCTCTAAAATAAGATAAATTTTAAGACTTCTCCCAATATTTTAACAATCTTGTATGTTAAGGTAGTGGTTTTACTTATTTCACCCATAAAATCGCTATCACAAATGCAAGGATTATTATTATCATAAAATATACACTTTACAATAGATTTTGTGAAGCACTTTGAGACACCTTAACAATGTGACAAGGCGCTTTACTAAGTGCAAGGTAGGGTCCGTCGATATCGAATTTTCCGATATCGATATATCGGTTTGCCCAAATCGACATATACCGATATATCGATATCGCAGGTTTTTTTTGTCCTGCACATACACGCGCATTCCAGTGTGCGCGCGCATTCGGATATCGACAAGTTAAGTTGAAAAAGTCCGCATTATACTGATATATACCGATATATCGATATATCGCTGGACACGATATTTGCGATATTTGTGATATATCGATTTTTTTTACATATAAAATTTTTCGATATATCGATATATTTTAAATTCCGATATTGGCATATCGATATGAAAATTATATTGGATATAACCGATATATCGATATATCGCCAGATCCTAGTGCAAGGATTATGATTATTAAGGCACTGGTAAGTCAAAAGTTGTGAGTTCAAGCCACATATCACGCCTTGCAATAAGACAATCTGTGGAGTCCTGCAGCTCAGTGGTTAGAGCACTCGCATTACAAATGTGAGACCTGTGTTTCGAATCCAGGCAGATGAGGGCGAAGCCTTGGGCAAGTTTCCTTACCCCACACACACGCCCAATAATAATCACACCAAACAAAAAATTATAATAAATTGGTAATTTCAATCTACGACTGTTTGTGGAGACACTGTGGTGCGTAATTGGCTGCCGCGTTTCGCCCACAAATATACAGTCAATTCACTTAACAGCATATTATGTGAACCGCATTGAGATGCCTAGAAGACATGATAAGCACTATATCAAACGCAAGGATTTTTTTTTGCTATTACCCTAAATCCTAAGAATAGGTCATTATCTTCTTTTGTAACAACATGACGTTTCCATTACTGTGTCAGCGAGTGTCAAATTGGGTTCACCCTCACACTGGATCTGGCTCGAAAGTGGCCAGCTTGACGGAGGCCAGAGACAGATTGAGATTTTATCCTCTCTCACGGGATTTCATCCCAGCCAACAATCTCCCAGATAAAATTGATGATTTACTTCATGGCTGCTGCTTGTGGGACAAATTGGCTACCGCCTTTGCCTACAAAATACATCATTTTACAGTAAATCCTGTGGAGTGCTTTTGAGACAGACATCCTCCTGACATGAAAGGAGCTATATCAAATGCAAAATTATTATTATTATTATCCCATCGCTCTTCAGAGGATCCCAGAGTCTGGACAAGAAATATTTTTTTCTGTTTGTGTTGCTCAATCACTGGGCCAACCAGTTTGCGACATCAAACACGCGTGATTTTGTTTTAAAAGGAATGTGGATTATGAAAAGTTGTAAATCTATAGTGGGTACAAAATTCACTGTAAGTTTTACTTTGGGTTCACATGCTGCACAAGCCACTTTAAGTAAATAAATAATCTTTCATTTGATACATGGCTAGTCGTCTTATAAGACTTACCTGGTGAATTATAAAAATGAACTGTCTTCGAAACAGCATTTTACTGCGCTTAATAATAATCCTTGCATTTGATATGGAGCATGTCTCAAAGCATTTCACGTAGAGGGGAGTCTCAAAATGCTCCACAGGATTTACTGTAAAGTGTAGTGACTGTGAAGTTTGCAAATTCATTCTTTTTAAAAGTCCGTTCCAAGAAATTATGTTCATGTAGAAGGTGCAGTACAAATGTACATTGTTACGGCCTGTCCATCGTGATGCTGTCACCCTCCTCTCTCCTGCACAGTTCATCCCCCAGGGAGATATTTCCCAGCTAATTGGGTAAGATTGCAGCCTGAATTTGTGAAAAACCCATGACAATGAATGGGCAAAGCTTCAGTGCCTAATAGCACCTATGTATTGGCGGAGTGGGGGGGCATGGGTGTTAGTGATGGATAGCTGTGGATGGCTTGCAGCGATAATTTGATATGTGCCACTTATTGATTGTTCTGTTCTGTCCCATGTTGTGGAAACGGTGCTTAGTTTATGATCAACGATCAAATGTCTGTCGGAAACAGTGTGAACATTAGGAGTGATATCAAACATGTTCGATATCATCTTCCTGTATTTATTTCATGCCCTTCCCCCCGCAGCCAATGGTGCACGCACTCTCCCACAAACAGTCGTGAATTGTGGTGACCAATTTTTTTTCAAAATGAATTATTACCCCAGGAAAAGCCAATCGACTGTCAACCAGGTTCTTAATAACTTACTGCTAGACAAATAGAGGTTTGTGGGGTAAGGAAACTTGCCCAATGTTTCGCCCTGCGCAGAAATTGAACCCAGCTCTCTCACCCAGTAATCTAACCACTGAGCTACAGGACTCGTTAGTCAATAACAGCAACAACAAAATTACTTTCATAGAACGCCTTTCATGTCGGAAGAACGTCACAAGTTTAAGACAATTTAAGAAGAAACGATGCAACTTTAGCAGGTCTGAACAAGGCTTTAAGTGAAAAGAATTGGGGCTGTTTATTTACGTGATGTTTTTATTTCCACAGTTAACCTTCTGGATTCCAAATCGGTTCAAGGGGAGCTTGGGTGGATATCTTATCCTCTACATGGGGTAAGTTCAGTGCAAGTGCAAAGCACCCAAGTCGGACTGTGTGTCATCATAGTCTCCTCAGATGATGATTAATAAATAGCCCGCTGTAACCTTCACTTGTATACATGTTTTTTTTTCACGTTTCACATCATGTTTGGACCAAACTGATGTCATTTTTACATCTCGCACATCGTCGTAAACTTACTGTGAAGTATATTTGGGAACGGGTGAGGTAAGGAAACTTAGAACCCATCGCCCGCAGCTCATTTTAAGGTGATAGTTAACAGTTTTCTCTTCAAAGAAAAAGATCAGCTTCACAATACTGTACCACAATAAGTGAAGGCACCTGAGTCTATGTTGATCTCACACTGGATGGAAGTGTGTCCCTTGACCTTAGTATTGGTGCTAAAATTGATGGTCAGTACTGGTCTTACTATTAGCTTCTGTGATTTTTAGTGATTCTAAAATTGAACTCAGAGGTCTTTTTCTTTTTCAGAAAATAATAATAATAATCCAGCATTTTGATACAGCACTTTTCAAGTCTTCAAGATGTCTCAAAGCGCTTCACAGGATATACTGTAAAGTGAATTGACTGTATATTTGTGGGCGAAACGTGGCAGCCAATTGCGCACAGCAGTGTCCCCACAAACAGTCGTGGATTGAAAATGACCAATTTTATTATTTTATTTTTTGGAGGGATTATTATTAGGCGTTAATGTTAGGATCCACTGTACAATATGTAAGTAGAGATGTATCACATTCTATGGAGAAAGGAAATTACAAATTCTCCTATTTATGTAAATAACCAATGTAAAGGATTTTCCTTACCAACCATCCCGCTCCCGTTGCTTGGCAGGCACTAGTCTACTCCATGTCCCCTACCCTGCCCACCCTCCATCAGTTAATTAAAAATTAACCAGGATTTCGCCTCCCTTAATCCAGCACCCAGAGCCTGAGCTAACAATCGGAGACCTCACCTCAGATGTGAAGGATGGACACTTAAGTGCAGCACTGGAGGACTGTCGGTGCCTGTGATACTGTCCATTGGTGTGAGGCAGAGGGGAATTAATGTAAGGTTGATATCATCGTATTATACATGTTTCATGTATCCGGCCAATTCCCTTTCTGATATTATTAATTCTTGATTAATATTAATATTCATATTAATATTACCTTCAATCAGCCATTGAAAACACGCATTAACATTTATTGATTTTTGACAACCTTATTTGACAATAATTGTTAAAACTGTGGAGTCTTGTAGCTCAGTGGTTAGAGTGAGACCTGTGTTTCGAATCCAGGTAGGTCAGGGCGAAACCTTGGGCAAGTTTCCTTACTCCACACACACACCTAATAATAATCCCTCCAAATATATCAATAACAAATTGGTCATTTCAATCCATGACTGTTCATGGGACAATGCTGTGCGTAATTGGCTGCTGCGTTTCGCCCACAAATATATAGTCAGTTCGCTTTACAGTATATTCTTCGAAGTTCTTTGAGACACAGTCTAGAAGCAGTGAAAAGCGCTATATCAAAGGCAAAGATTATTATTATTATTATTATAAAGTGCGTCCAGACATTTTAATGTTCCAGGCTGCTCTGTCAAAGGCAAGCAACGATATTAGCAAATACCTTGGTGAAAGTTGAGCTTGGCCTTTCACGGTGATGTGATTGTAGCAGTGGGTGGGACCAACACGACTTTGGTCTTTGGTGACGTAACGAACCACAAAGGTTTCTGAGTCAGTGCCAGAGGCATGGCACACAAGCGACTGACCCGCCACTAATGACTTTTGGGTTTCCGAGCTGTAAGTCGAAATGTAACACACTCAGAGTGCCTTTCTATTAGAGTTAATGGGATTCTAAACTGTTCAATAAATCACATCATTGACCACTTTTTGAAACCACTTTGCACAGCACCCGGATCATTTATTTGCTCACCCGCACGCCGTTCGTTAGTTTGACTGCATTAGAACAAATGACGGCAGTGCCTCTGCTTATCAACCTCCCCACCCACACCTCCTCCTCCCTCTCCCTCACCCTTCCACACCCCCCATACACAAACGTTTGAAAATGAAAAACAAATCACGCAGAGAGCACTTCTCGATGGTGGCGTGAAATAAATGAACCAAGAAAATGGACGAATGGGGATTTTTAAAGAAAATTTTCCTCGTTTCAGTTCTCAATCCTCCTTTGCGCATGTCAGTCTCAGCCTGGCTCAGGCGGTAGCACTCTTGCTGCTAAGTCAGAAGATTGTGGGTTCAAGCCGCACATCAAGACTTGTGATAACACAATCTGTGGAGTCCCTGTAGCTCAGTGGCTAGAGCACTCGCCCTATAAGCATGAAAATTGTGTTCAAATCCAGGCAGGTCAGGGCGAAACCTTGGACAAGTTTCCTTACTCCACACAGCTAAAAATAATCCCTCCCCCAAAAAAATCTATAATAAAATTGGTCATTTCAATCCACGATCGTTTGTGCGGACGCAGCTGTGCGCAATTGGCTGCTGCATTTCACCCACAAATAAATATACAGTCAGTTCATTTTACAGTATATTCTGTGAAGCGTTTTGAGATGTCTAGAAGATTATGAAAAGCGCTATATCAAATGCAAAGATTATAATAATCATTATTATTTATTATCTAAATTAAGACTCCCAATGAGGTGCTGGGGTAGGAGTTGCATTGTTGCCGTGGCTGTCGTTAGTTATTTGCGGTGAACTTCTCATTCTAACTAGTCCCAATATTGCTGAAAGCTGCACTTCTGTCTGTGTTAACCCTTGTGGAGTCCTCTTGCATAGTGGTAATAAGATGCGACGTCAAATACAAGGATTACCATCAGTTATTACTATTACTATTATATGGTGAGATGTTAATCAAGGCCTGGCTTGCCTGTCCAGGTACACGTTAAAGATCCCATGGCACCATTTGAGAAGAGAAGGAAGTTTCTCCCAGTGACCCCCACCCTCCCCAGTTTGGGTCCGAACTACTGACTGTCCAGCACCTTGGGACGACCTCCCGACGTGAAAGGCATCATACAAATATAATTTTGTTGTTATTTGGTGTTGTTGCTGTCCTGGACAATAACCCCCCCCACCAAGTAAAATAGATTGTTCACTCCAAGACTGCTGTGTTCAAAACTGGCTGCCTCATTTTGCCTGCGAAATTCACTTTACAGAATACTGGATTCTGTGAAGGGTTTTGAGAAGTCTTGACAATATGGTAAGGCACTATGTTCAATGCAAGGATTATAATGACATTGAAATTGATAGTTACTCATTCTTTACAGCAGTTCATCACAATAACATCATCTGCTTTTGCTGGAAACCTGTGTCCACTGCTCGTGGAACAAAATTCCTTCTTGTCTCTGGTCTGTGTAGAGCTCTCACCGCTAAGTCAGAAGGTTGTGGATTCAAGCCACATTTCAGGACTTGCAATAACACAATCTGTGAACTCCTGTAGCTCAGTGGTTAGAGCACTTGCCTTACAAGTGTGAGACCTGTATTTCGAATCCAGGCAGGTCTTCTTCTCTCTGGGCTCTTTGGGCGAGTAATCTCCCAAATAAAATTGGTCACTCACTTTCAGCTCCTTGGATCGTCCTCCCGACCTGAAAGGTGCTCTATAAATGTAATTTTGTTGTTGCCGTTGTTGTTCACGGCTATTTATGAAACATTGCTGCGTGCACATTGGTTCTCAAATTCGCCTACAAATACACAGTCACTGCGATTCATAACAGTGAAGCATTTTGAGATGTCTCAACAATGTGAGATGGTGCTGCTCTATCAATTGCAAGGGTTATTATACTGGAGGGGGTGGTAGGGAACACATTTTATTCCTTGTTTAAGGAATCGGATCATCAGAGAACCGGTAATCATACAGCTTGTGAAAACCAATAGTCTGGGTAAAAGTGACTTAAAACGTTAGCAACAGATTGAAGCGAGGTAAAAGAAACCTCTTGTAATGCATGGAAAGAGCAGTCATTTGAGAAACAAGTTAACATTAAACCTCTACAGCTCATTATACTTCACAGCTGAAGTCAATGTAGCTCTTCTGGTTTTTAAGTGATAGAATACTGATCGGTTTCCGGGCCTGTGTGTGATTCTACATTTCTAATTTCCAGGCATTTTGCCCTCCCAGATCTCTTCTTCCAGGAACGATTTAAAATAAAGTGCTGCCTACACTCATTGAGACTGATGAAGCCACTCATCGTTTTCTGAGGCTCAAATCAAGACTGTAATTGTGTAAAGCAAATCTAAGCCAGGCTGACGCTTAAGTATTTCCCTTGTTAGAGTTCGCTCTGTTGATAATTACAATAACGACACACAGAAGATGGCAAGCAGCAGGGTGTTAGGATTGTTTATGGCTTGTTGAAGATGGATAGAGGAGCTTGAAATGACACCAATATTGTAGCACAAACCCAAAGGGTGAATAGTAGTTCATCCCTGTGGCCGTACACACTCTCCTATCTGCGATTGAAGACTTTACGGAAACCTTTGTGTGACATGTGACATGTATCACAGCAACAGGCGTGAAAAGCAGTTCGTTCTTAAGTTCTTATATTCGTGGAAACCCTGTAGCTCAGTGGTTAGAGCACTCGCCTTACAAGCGTGAGACCTGTGTTTCGAATCTAGGCAGGTCAGATCAGGGCGAAACCTTGGGCAAGTTTCCCTTCTCTACATGCACGCCTAATAATAATTTGTGCAAAAAAAACCTATAATAAATTGATAATTTCTATCCAAGACTGTTTGTGGGGACACTGCTGGGCGCAATTGGCTGCCACATTTCGCCCGCAAATATGCAGTCAATTCACTTTACAGAATATATTCTGTGAAGCGCTTTGAGGCATCTAGAAGACGTGAAAAGTTCTATATCGAATGCAAGGATTATTATTATTATGTTGCTATGTTGGAAATACATAGAGTGTGAATTTTTACTGTCGTTGAGCAGCAGAGTCTTTCTCTGGTGTTCTGTACAGTAAAGCTCGCTTAAGTCATATCAATTAGGACCCATACATTTAATGTGACTCAGTAGGCAAAATATGAGTTATGTCAAACTTGCATGGAATGTAAACTCTTTAATGGGTCTTTGGCAGATGTACCATTTAGGCAATTGTACAGTTTATACTGTAGCTCAGTGGTTAGAGCACTCGCCTTACAAGCGTGAGACCTGCGTTCGAATCCAGGCAAATCAATTTGGCTGCTGCTTTTCGCCCACAAATATAGAGTCGGTTTTCCTGCTCTCTTTCCCCCTATCCCAACCCCTCCCCTTGCCATCTCTTCCCCCTTAGCCTCTTTTCCCCCTTTCTCCCCTAATCGCAACTTCCATGACTGTTTGTGGGAACACTGCTGTGCACAATTTGGCTGCCGCATTTCGCCCACAAATATAGTCAATTCTCCTACTTTCCTTCATCCTGCCCCGATCCCTCCCCCCCTTCTCTTGTCCCTACCTGACTGTACAGCGCCTTGGGACGTCCGCTCGACATGAAAGGCGCTATATAAATATAAGTTTTGATTGATTGATCAGGGCCAAACCTTGGGCAAGTTTCCTTACTCCACACACATGTCTAATAATAGTCCCTCCCCGAAAAAACACAATAATAAAATTAGTCATTTCAATCTACGACTGTTTGTGGGGACGCTGTTGTACGTGATTGGCTACTGCGTTTCGCCCACAAATATACAGTCAATACACTTTACAGTATATTTTCTGTGAAGCACTTTGAGGCATCGATAAGATGTGAAAAGCGTACTATCAAAATGCAAGGTTTATTATTATACAGATCAAACTGTACAGTTTGAAGTACTGTACAGTACTTCAAACAGAAAGTATAGAAAAATGAGAACTAGTATAGAAAATATTGAAAGGTAAAGGCTGGTCGGAAGAATTTACCAAATTCTGGACTGTATACATAAATAGACTGACTCCAGGTGGATTTCCCCTCAACCTCCCCGCATGTATTATTTAAGTGTGTGCGTTGCAGGGCAGGTCAGTGTTTGACTTTGATGGATGTGTGTGATAACTGCTGGGGGCTCTCTACCCCAGGATGGTTTGCTGTAGCATTTAAAGCCTTACTGAGAGAGGCACAATCGCGCAACAACAACCTCCTGGCAACACATCAGCGAAAGGCACAAACAACACTCGGTTTTGCTTTTAACCTCGTTAGTATGTGATCTGACGCAGAGAAAGCGGAGTCTTGCGCACATTGACGATTGATGCTCAGCTTGAATGAGCTGAGCGCTCGCTCCATTCACCTTGTGACAAATTGACTGACATCCAATCCACACTGTCCTTGCTAAGGACGTTTAAAGGAACAGAAAAGGGTGTTTGAATTTGTCCCGTTTGTTTTACACCTGGCATCTCGCTGCCAGCCTGGCTCGACTGTTGTAGGCTCAAGCCCGCCTAAGAGGAGTAGTTAGCACGCTTATATAATATATAATAATAATATAATAATCCTTGCATTTGATATAGTGCTTTTCATGTCTTCTAGATGTCTCAAAGCGCTTCACAGCATATACTGTAAAGTGAATTTACTGTATATTTGTGGGCGAAACATGGCAGCCAATTGCGCACAGCAGTGTCCCACAAACAGTCATGGATTGAAAATGACCAATTTTTATTATTATGTTTTTTTTTGGAGTGATCATTATTAGGCGTGTGTATGGAGTAAGGAAACTTGCCCAAGATATCGCCATAACCTGCCTGGATTCGAAATACAGGTCTCACGCTTGTAAAACGAGTTCTCTAACCACTGATCCACAGGACTCCACAAGTGCCTCGCAAGTGAGAGAACCCGGCTTCGATTCCCAGATCAGGCACAAATCTCAGGTCAGGCACAAATGCCTTACTCCACAAGCCTCTGTTTACCTAGGAATACGTAGGAACACGGTTGTTGGTCAATTGGCAGATGGACTATAATCCCCATCCCACAAATGTGGTCACTCAATCCACAACTGTTTGTGGGATGCTGCTGTGGCTGTATTATTTGGTGTATGAAAGTCTGACTTGTGCTCATGTGCACGGGTGAAAGGACTCGTGCCATAGCCACAAGGACTCCACAATTTGAGGGACCCTAACGAGCAGGAAGCAGAGAACCAGCACCTTGGGTGTGACTCTCAAGCCATGTTTTTTTATTTCCCCTCAGAGCTGCTTTGAAGAGGAATAGCTTTACAAAAAAAAGTGATGGACAACTTTCCAAAGAAGCTTGTTGATAATGGGCTCCGGGTGATAGAGGGGGAAAGTGATAGCAATAATAATAATCATCCCTGCATTTGATACAGCGCCATATCACATCATTGAGATGTCTCAAAGTGCTTGAAAGAATGTACTGTAAAGCAAATTTATTTATATTTGGGCGGGGGCTGTATTATAATAATTAATAAGAATAATAATATTAATAATTATAATTATTATGTTCCTTGCATTTGATGCAGTGCCTTTCACATCAGTGCGACTTCTCAAAGTACTTCACGGGAAATCATTATGGTGTAGTGACTGTATATTTGTAGCTGAATGCAGCAGGCAATTTGCACATAGCGGAGTCTCCACAAACCGCCGTGGAGGGTGGAGTGGGATGGAAGTAGGTTGGAGGGGTAGGCAGGTGCTGGCACATAAACTGAATGTATTGAACATGTCGAGAACAATCCACAGATCCCCCTGAAAATGTTCAAAAGGAGTCTAATAATGACATTATTTATTCATTTGAACCCTACAAATAATTGCTGCCACCTGGAAGACCTTTTAGGTGTAAGACTTTCAAATGCAACACTGGGCTAAAGCTTTACAGCACGCAGAGGATGAAAGTCAAGGGGAGCTAAGTGATCCACAGTGAAAGGATAGACTCAAAGGACATGGCACACTGTTAGACAGAATGTAATTACAGCCGTGATATTACAACAAATAGATTTGTTCATTATTAGTGCCTCGGATACTTTAATTTCAATCAGGCAATCCTTTCATGTTGGCTGCATGGAATAGAAGATTAAATATGCATGAAGCAAATTTAGACGTGCAATTTGAGACCTTGAAGCCAGGGTCCTTCTCTAAGGTGGAACTTGACCCGATTAAAGACATTGTGTGACCTAAAAAGAAAGCCCTTTATTCCTGGGCAACACAACAGGGAGCGTGGCACAATGTAGTGATCTCTATTTTATTAACATTTTATTAAATTAATAAAATATGGATTGTTTTCCCGCGTGGAGTGTGAGCATTGATCGCCCACAAAACATTACAGTCAACTCAGTTTGCAGTAAATCCTGCAAAACACTTTGAGATGGTCTCAACGATATTATAAAGCACTATATCAAATGCAAGGAGTATTATTGTTTATTTACGGGTACTGCAAATAATACTAGCCTCAAAAAACTTCTGTAATTCAGTCTCGGGGTGGACATTAAAGAGATTTTGTTCACTATTCAAAAAGTGAAGGGAGTTTTTACCCTGTGTGTCTTGGTTGACAGTCAGACACCTGGATAAAATTCATCATTCACTTGGTTTCCTTGGAGATAAACTGGGTCCAAGGTGTCATGTTTGGTGTTACGTATTAACTTTAACAACATAAGTGGTAATTAAGAATGATGTGTTGCATATTCGAGTTAACAATATAAGTGGCAATTGAGTATGGGACAGGGATTCTGGGGAATAATGACTTGAGAGAGAGTTGGAGAGAGAGCGAGTGAAAGAGGGTATTGGAAAGGAGATGGATTGTACAGTTGCAATAAAGATTGGATAGAATCAACATTGCGTATTGTGGGTTAAAGAACATTTACATTTGGCCACAGAATGTCTGTGACGGTCTCGATAGTCCAGTTCCTGAGCCGGGGAATGTCCGCAGTGCTCAAGGGTACTGCTGGTGACAGCACAGCCAGCTTGGCTCATTGGCAGGATTTGGAAGGACAGGTTGACATTCACGGAGAGGGCAGAGACTATTCCCACTCAGCTTCTGTTAAGCCTGGAACACAAAAGTCTAACAGGTCTGGTCGTCCTCGCTGAACAAGTAGCAGGGAAGCTTTCCAGATAGTGTTGTTGATGGCAAGCTATGCAGTTTTAGCCTGTCTGAAGCATTAACTGACCAGCGCCTTGGGACATCCTCCTGATGTAATTAGGACATTCTCCTGATGTAGAGCTACCCAGCTCTAGAAATGTAATTTTGTTGTTGTTGTTGTTGTTAAGACTCCAGCAGCATCCAATGTACACTCTAGGGTTTCCAAGCCTTGTCAAACTGCACCTCATACTCTCTGGAATTATAATAATAATCCTTGCATTTGATATATAATATAGTCCTTTATCACAGTCTTCGAAACATCTCAAAGTGCTTCACATGAAGCGAATTGATTTGTGTATTTTGTGGTTGAAGCGCAGAGAGTCAATTGCGCACAGTAGTGTCCCACAGACAGTCGTGGATTGAGTGACCAATTTTTGTTTGGAAGGAATTAGGTAAGCAGGATGTGTCCCTCCAGGGAGAGAGTGCGCATTCTATTCCAATGAAATACTTCTGGGATTTTGATGCACGGGAGATATGGAACTCTCAGTTTGAGTTAGATCACCTTAAGCATGTTGATGGGTTTCAGCATGTGTCTGATACCCATCTGACACCAAAACCTTTTATGGGACATTGCTGTGTGTAAATTGGTTGCCCCTGATTTACTACAAATACAAAGTGACTAGTCTTTACATAAAAACTTGCACCTCAAGATTTTTTTTGACATGACAAGGCAGTCTATCAAATACAAGTAATATTATTATTGTTGTTGTTATTCTTATTACTATTGCAATTCCTTTGAAAGTACAAGCTACTGGACTCAGTATTATTCTTTTGTTTCCAATCAATACCCCTTGTTCAAGCCTCGCTTTCCACATTTGAATAGTCAGGAAGCAATGTTACTGCTGATGAATTTATTGATCACGTAACAGACAATGAGTGATTTATGGGGAAAGTGGAGGAGGAGGATGAGAGGAAGAGCCGATTTTCTGAAAAGACAGGAATGGGGTATATTATATTTTTTTAACCAGGATGTTCACTTCTCTGTGTGAGTTGTGCAGACATTCCATCTGTTGCTCATCAATCAAAAATGATATTGTAAATCTGATATCGCTGATATTTCCCTTGTTATTGTACGTGTGTGGTTACACGTACCACAGCACATTGCAGCCTACCCCACACATACGCGATTTGGGAACACTATTCTCTCCATTCATAATGTCCCATTTCCGGCTTTCCGCACGTCCCCTCGTCCATCAGCAGACATCCTTTCAGCCACTATGTCCCCAAACACTGGAACTATGCCTCACCCCTCAAACATGCTCCCTCCTTGCCCATCTTTAGATTTCAGATGAAGGCTTTCCTCTTTGACTGTGCCTTTTGTCACCTCCCCTTAACTCCAGCTCAGCAACAAGTCTCTGCCTCATGTGAAGGGCATTACATGTTCACAAATTCACTTACAATATATTCTGTGAAGCGCTTTGAGACGTCGATAAGGTGTGAAAAGCGCTACATCAAATGCAAGGATCATTATTATTACTACATAAAGGCTAGTGGTTGTTATTTGTAAGATATTGCTGTATGAAAATTGGCTGCACACATGCCTAGAAAATACATAGTCACAGTACTTTACAATATATGCTGTGAAGCACTTTGATTTGACTTATATTTGATTATATCAGTACTTTTTACATCATTTCACTTGAAAAGCACTACTGTATATCAAATATAAGGATTATGATTAATATTTAATTCCTTGTTCGTCAATCTTTATTCACTCAGCTTCTCATATTAGCTACTTTAGGTATGTCTCTCTCTCTCTTTCTTTCATACAAATGAAGAATCCCTTTGAAACATCATCCCGTGAACACACACCGAATATCTCTGGAATGTAGTTAAGTCGTGTGTGTCCTTCCAGGGAGAGGGTGCGTATTCTGTTCCAGACACAGGGATATTTCCCTGTGAAGGTGCCATATTATATGTGGAACTCTTCGTCTGGTTTGATGTATCAAATAAAATATTAAAAGTAAAAACGTTTTTAAAAAAAGTTTGGATATCTTAAGCATTCTGAATGGTTTGCGCATGTGTTGGATACCTGGCTAACCGAAAAAAGACATCTCTGTGATATGTACAGTAACAAACCCCTGCCTGTCATATAATAATTTAAGCATTGTTAATGGCTTCCTTGCCAAGTAAGTGAAACAACACTCTGCAACACATCTGTGTAAAAGTAACAATAATAATAATAATAATCCTTGCATTTGATATTGCGCTTTTCACATCTGATCGATGTCTCAAAGCGCTTCACAGAATCTACTGTAAAGTAAATTGACTGTGTATTTGTGGGTGAAATGCGACAGCCAATTGCGCACAGCTGTTCCCATCCACACAAACAGTTGTGGATTGAAATGACCAAATTTTTTTTTTTGGGGGGGGGATGGATTATTATTAGGCATGTGTGTGGAGTAAGGAAACTTGCCCAAGGTTTCTCCCTGATCTGCCTAGATTCGAACACAGGTCTCATGCTTATAAGACACGTGCTCTAACCACTGAGCTACAAGTGCTCCATATGGTTTTCATAGGAGTCTTGTTTTGCACTGAATGGGCCAACCAACAAGGAAAAGGTTTGCAAGTCCTTGCCTTGCAGATAAGTGGAACAAACGTTTAGAAGACTTAATGTGTTTATAGGTTTCAAGGTTATTGTTCATAAAATAATAATAATAATAATCCTTGCATTTGATAGAGTGCCTTTCATATCAGGAGGATTTTGCCTGCAAAATGTAGTGACCATGTATATTGTAGGCGAATGTGGCAGCCAATTGGCGCACAGGAAAGTCCCGTGAAGCGAACAACTGGTTTTGTTTGGTGGGTTGTTGGCCAGAACGCCCGAGGAGAAACTCCTCTTCCACCGGAATCAGGCAGAGGAGACCTCGGTTTAAACATCTCAACCAAAGGGTGGCACCACTGACAATATAGTGCTCCAGCCCCCATCAGCCTTTATCAGCCAAAAGCAGAATAAAACAAGTGTGAATTCCCATTGTTAAGGGCACTTCAATCCGCACTCCATTCATTCTCCCAATTCCTCTGGAGCCTGTCTTGCAGAAACCATTTCCCTCGCTACCGCTTTCCTTGCCGACTAATCTCCTCCTCGCTAAAAGCTCAGCATTTTGACTGCGCCCTTTCGGTCAACATCCTTTTAATTTATTTTCATTTCCTTTCTGGGTGCACACCCCAAGCATTCGTCAAAATCTCTGTGGAGGTTCTTGTGGGTAACGTAGATGCCATATAAATGCAAATTGTTGTGGCTACAGCCAACAATGCCTGGATTTTGTTAAAAAATAGGAAGCTGTTAAAATGAGAGACCAGCTCCTTGATAAATGGTGATATCAATTGTGAGCAGGAATGTGACTGTTATAAACTCCAGCTGTATTTCTCCGAGGGCTTTATGGAATCTGTCACATTTCCTATCAGTTTTTCCATCAACAAATACGAAATGACAGCAGCTTGAGCTCTCCTCTGCAGTGGCATGATCGAGTTTCACTAGTTGAAATCATTCAGATGATTGATTTTTCGATAAAACGTCTTAGGATCTGAATCATTCTTCTGCAGTATCTACCCTCATCAAACCTCGCAGGCCCATCATACCAGGCTCTGTTATCTCCCTGTCCATCTCTAAACTCTGTACCCGCCATCAGCCCAGTCCTCACCAGGCTCTATTGGCTCCCGATCACAGAATGGATCAACTTCAAATCTCTCACACCCTGGCATCTCCCTACCTGCTTCCTCCCCACTCCAGTCAAGTATGGCAAACAGGATCCCTTCTGCATGTTGCTTGTTGGCCCCCCACCACCCCTGAATTTTTGCCTTCTTGGGATTTTGTGGTTCTGTGAATTGTCACTGCAGATATGTGTTCGTGGGCCAGGTGCCCACGCCGACAATCGGAATCCAGTTTTGCGGAGGTCCATCTCAAAACCTAACACTTTGAACCCTCTTCTGGTTAACATTCCTCTCTTGCCTTACGCCCCTTCCCTCAACCAAATTTTATTATTGTGGATAATTATTAGGCGTGTGGAGTAAGGAAACTTGCCCAAGGTTTCGTCCTGATCTGCCTGGATTTGAACACAGGTCTCACGCATGTAAGGCGAGTGCTCTAACCACTGAGCTACAGGAATCCACTGCAAATGCTGGAAATCTGAAAAAGACAAAAAACTGTCAGTTAGATTGCGAGTGGGTGGCTTTAGTGCCGCGGAGATTCCAACAGTTGGAACGCTTCAGCCGAGTCCTAAAGGACTTGTAGTGCCCTTGTCTATTTGCGTTCGCAGTACACACAGATAACAGCTGTGGTATTTCACCTACGTTATGAAATCAAATGAGCGTGTTACAGTAATTGAAACAAGGAGGTTTAAGGTTCCAATGTCAGAGGGTTCGGAGCACAGTCGCAGCTAAAATTAAACTACGAGCGTTAAACTGCACTTGAACTCACAGTCTTGGCTTACATACCCAGTGCGGTGGCAGTGGTGCGAGTTACTTTGTCAGAGATGCTTGTCCTTCAGATAAGGAATCCTGTAGCTCAGTGGTTAGAGCACTCACCTTGCAACCGTGAGACCTGTGTTTCGAATCCAGGCAGGTCATGGCGAAACCTTGTTGAAGTGTCCTTACTCCACACACACGCCTAATAATAATCCCTCCAAAAACAAAAGCGATAATAAAATTGGTCATTTCAATCCACAACTGTTTGTGGGGACGATGCTGTGCACAATTGGCTGCTGCGTTTTGCCCACAAATAGACAGTCAATTCACTTTAGAGTGTATTAATCTGCGAAGCGCTTTGAGACAGAGTGGGGAAGACATGAAAAGCGCTATATCAAATGCAACAATTTTTATTATTATGAGACTTTAAACCAAGGTTCTGTCCGATAGATAGTCTTCGTGGCAGGAGAAGGGAGTCTCTTCTTGGTTCTGGCCAAAAATTCCCTCCAAGTAAAAATTGGTCACTCACTTCGCAGCTGTTTTGTGGGGCACAAATTGGCTGCCACATTCGTCTACAGATAGACAATCATCACACTTCAAAGTATAATCCTGTGTAGCGCTTTGAGATGTCACAACAACGTGATAAGGTGCTGTATTATTGCACGATAAGGATTACACTGTTTTCCCTATATTGTATTTGGAATCAGTCTACCTACAGTGGGTTCCACCTTCTTGATGTTAACATGGGCAACCTCGCTTGACCATGCAAAGATATCCCATACAGAGAGAGTAGACCATTTTATCCATCTTGATATTGTATAATGGGTGAAAATCAGGGATATGGGAATAACACAGAAGGAGGTAAGATGAAGGTTCGATGGGAGAAGGGGACAGTTAGGTTGGGTGAAGAGTCATGAAGAGAAAAAACACTATTGAGTACCGATTGCGTTGAATAGGCTGTTTAGTAGCTGTAGCTTCTAAGTGATTACATCTCACTGACAGAATAATAATCGTTGCATTTGATATAGTGCTTTTATCATGTCATTAAGACATCTCAAATTGGTTCACAGAATATACTATAAAGTTAATTAACTGCATTTTGTGGGGGAAATGCAGCAGCCAATTGCGCACAGCAGTGTCCCCACAAACAGTCATGGATTGAAATGACCAATTTTATTATTGTGGTTTTTTTTGGACGGATTATTATTAGGTGCGCGTGTGTGGAGTAAGGAAACTTGCCCAAGGTTTCACCCTGACCTGACCTGCCAGGATTCGAACACACAGGTCTCACACTTGTAAGGCAAGTGTTCTAATCACTAGCTACAGGAGCTCCACACCAAGAGCGAATTCGGTAATTACAGTACCTCTGATTATGTTTCTTCCCCTTTTGCTTCTCAGTGGGAGGAGATCAGTGGCGTGGATGAGCACTACATCCCAATCCGCACCTATCAGGTATGCAACGTGATGGAGGCAAGTCAGAACAATTGGCTGAGGACCACCTGGATCCGCCGGGACTCGGCCCAGAAGGTCTATGTGGAGCTTAAATTCACCCTGAGAGACTGCAACAGCATTCCGCTGGTCCTGGGCACCTGCAAAGAAACCTTCAACCTGTACTACATGGAGTCCGACCAAGATCAGGTGCTGAAGTTCAGGGAGAGCCAGTTCACGAAGATCGACACCATCGCCGCAGACGAGAGTTTCACCCAGATGGACTTGGGCGACCGCATCCTCAAGCTGAACACTGAGGTGCGGGAGGTGGGGCCCGTGAGCAAGAAGGGGTTTTACTTGGCCTTTCAGGACGTGGGCGCCTGCGTGGCTCTGGTCTCTGTGCGCGTCTTCTTCAAGAAATGCCCCTTCACCACCCGCAACCTGGCCATGTTCCCCGACACGGTGCCCGGGGTGGACTCGCTCTCGCTGGTGGAGGTCAGGGGTTCCTGCGTCAACCGTTCCAAGGAGGAGGACCCTCCTCGAATGTACTGCAGCACTGACGGGGAGTGGCTGGTGCCCATTGGGAAGTGCCTGTGTGACCCAGGCTACGAAGACAGAGGGAACACGTGTCAAGGTAATAACAACAATAATAATAATAATCCTTGCATTTTGATATAGTGCTTTTCACGTCTTATCGACGTCTCAAAGCGCTTCACAGAATATACCGTCAAGTGAATTGGCTGTATATATTTTGTGGGAGAAACGCGGCAGCCAATTGCGCAGAGTAGTGTCCCTCCACTAACAGTCGTGGATTGAAAATGACCAATTTTTATTATTGTATTTTTTTGGGGGGGATGGATTATTATTAGGCGTGTGGAGTAAAGAAACTTGCCCAAGGTTTTGCCCTGACCTGCCTGGATTCCAAACACAGGTCTCACGCTTGTAGGGCGAGTGCTCTAACCACTGAGCTACAGGAGCTACAAATCATTGGTGAAATTAAAATGATTAAAAAAAACTTGTGTGGAGTCCTGAAGGGGATTGATTGGTCAGTATACTCGCCTCACAAGCCAGAAGACCCGCGTTCAGTTTCCAGGCGGAGAGAAACCTTAGACACGTTTCCTTACTCCTTACCTGCTCCTCTTTATCTAATATCTTGAGTAGGAACCTGGTTGTTAGTCGATTGGTTTTCTGGGTGGGGTGGGGGTTAATAATCTCTTTAAAAAAAACTACTAATAATAATCATTTGGTCACTTGTTCTGCCATGTTTTTTGTAGGACGTTGCTAGGTGCAATTGGTTGGCATGTTTTCACCCACACACTATTCAGTCAATTCACTTTACTGTATACTGTATTATATAAAGCACTTCGAGACGTCTCAATGGCGTGATAGGGCATTATTTCAAATATGTGAATTATTATTACTTATACACCATATTGTGGAGCTCCTGTGGCTCAGTGGTTAGAGCACTTGTCTTGCAAGCTGGGGAGACCAAGCTCGGGAGACCTGTGTTCGAATCCAGGCAGGTCAGGGCGAAACCTTGGGCAAGTTTCCTTACTCCACACGCCTAATAATAATCCCTCCCAAAAATCCCCCCACAATAATAAAATTGGTCATTTCAATCCACGACTGTGTGTGGGACACTGCTGTGCGCAATTGGCTGCCGCGTTTCGCCCACAAATACATACAGTCAATTCACCTTACAGTATATTCTGTGAAGCGCTTTGGGACGTTGATAAGATGTGGAAAGCGCTATATCAAATGCAAAGATTATTATTATTATTATTATTAAATTATACACATTATATCTCTTATAACTCCTTGGTCAGCACTTTTATTTTGAAAAAACATTTTGAAGCCATTAACGATTTTAGCAGACAGGTGGCGGATATACTTGTGTGTACTAGTTCCTAATTGTTCTGACCTTTAGTCTAAAAATTGCGACCAAATGCTTATGCTTTATCCACTGTCAACCGCTGAAATTCCTCTGACCCCCAGCCAGTAAAATGGCGCCCTTTTAATTCCACTTTTAAGCTCAGCCAATTTCTCTTAATGGAATTCCAGAGCCTTCGGAAACAAGATTGTTCAGTTGCGCAATAACTTTGGTTCAAAGTGTCAGCCTGGCTCACTCGGTCGCGCTTCCTCCGCTGGAGTCAAAAAAGATTGTGGGTCCGAGCCCCATGGTGGATTCACACAGGCTGATACGCCAGTGCAGTACTGGGGGACAGAGGTGTGATTCATCGGATGAGACGATCAACCGAGATCACCTCTCCTTATTTCTCCGCTCACAAAGAGACTGCTGTTTATTGATGCATATTGATCCTTGAGAATTTTCCACAATGAGCTCACACCATTCCCTTGGGTGGGGGTGGAGGCGGATGCAAATGAGTGGGTGGCGGGGGTGGGTGTGGAGGTGGGGGGTTCTGAGTATGGCTTCTCATTGTGTGCTTTTGTGGGCTTTAACGTGTTTTACGGGAGATTGGATTAATTAGAGTTCTGGTTTTGAGTGTTTATCCCTCACCGGGGAACGCCGGTGATGATTTTTGTTTTAATTCCGTTTTCTTTTCAAACAAAAATACAATACAATCGCAGATCCGCAGAGTTTAGTTAAAAAAAAAGGAACGCAAAGCAGCATGTTTTTCCAGCACCTTGGGACGTCCTGCCGGGGTGAAAGGCGCTCTATAAATGTAATTTTGTTGTTGTTTTCCACCTCACCTCTGTTTGGTGGTGGAACTCCCGCGGTCGTGACCCTAAAACTAACCATTTTTTGTAACCAAACGCAGCGTGTTCAGAATACTTTTCTTGCCTGTGGTTATTATTTTGTCCGGGGTCACTGTCATGCTGGAGTGCTGTGCGTATTGTCGAGCTTTGTATAAAAATGTAAGCAAATATCGCTTCAGGGTGGATTCTAAGCAAACTAGAAACCCCATTGCAAATGTAGTTTACCCTTGGCTCCGTCTGGTAACAACAAATACAATGCAAGAGAATTTCCTTTCATGTAATTACTCCGAAAGTCTCCTAAAGTTATTCTATTACTCAGGGACAGATAAGGCTCAGTTGGCTGATTTGTCAGTTCCTCTGGATTGTCCGTGCGTCGGATTAAAACAATCACTACTGGAAATACAGACCGGGCTCCTCTGTCTCACCAAACAAACAGTTGTCTGTGAACAGCAGGGGCTATCTGTTTTACTTCAAAAACAATAATAATTTGGTTACCTCAATCCACGACTGTTTGTGGGGACGCTGCTGTGCGCAATTGGCTGCCGCGTTTTGCCCACAAAATATATAGTCAATTCACTTCACAGTATATTCCGGGAATCTGCATTTGAAACGCTATCTAGAAGACGTGAAAAATGCGATATCAAATGTAAAGATTATTATTATTATTATTACTTTAACCTGTGTGTCAGCCTGGCTCAGTTGGTGGCAATCTCTCTTCTGAGTGAGAAGTGGATGCAGGTTCAAGCTTAAACTCGCACTCCAGGACAACACTGGGAGAGAACTGCTTCGTTGGAGGCACCGTCCTTTGGATTACACATTAAATTGTAGTCCTGTCTGTCTGTTCAGGGGATCTTTAAATGTTCCCAAGGTGCTATTTGATAAGAGAAGGGAGTTTGTCCCAGTGCCCTGGCCAACAATTTGCCAAATAAAATTGGTCACTTACTTATTGGTTGTTCGTAGGTACATGGCTATGTCCAAGTGAGTTGACACTTTCGCTACAATACACACAGTCACTCTCACCGTTGTGGTCTAACTCGTGAAGCACTTTGACATGTCTTCACGATGTGAAAGGCTCTATACCAAACGCGTGGATTATTATTATTATTATTAAATATACTCTAAGGAAGCTATCGAAGCGTTTGACCGGTCAACGGTGGAAAGCCAAAGTAGCAGCTCGCTTTAGTTTGACTTGAAGATCCATAGCAGCCTTGTGGTTATGGCTGGCCTTGTTGTGAGGTAGAACACAGGGCTAGTTCAGTAATTTAGAAGCTCAGTGATTGAAATGCTCAATGTGGCTCCATTTTTCTGAAGCCAGCACACAAAGGGGGTGGTCGGATTGAGCGAGGGAGAAGACTTGACTTTCCGTTTTGTTTCATCCCTTTCAAAAGGAATTGCAGTGAGGGCAACAGAGGTTGTAGCCACTGCTGTCATCGGCATATAATCCATTATTAGCTCCACGTTAAGCACCCTCCGGTACTGGGATAAGTGGTCCGTTAAACATGTGGAAGCAAGCTTCTGGCCTGCAAGTGTTCTGAGATGTGCAGATCAGTCAACCGATTAAAGTCTAAAGTATCGCTGAGCAGAAGATGGCATGCTCCCCATTTCTGCTGTTTCCTCCAGCCCACGCACTCAATGGCTGCGCTCACACTGCTGGAAGCCAAGCAGTGTGGGACGCCAATGGGGGCTGATGGCATTACGCACACAAAGAGAGAAGCAGGTTTCCACATGAGTCCTGCCCTGAGTAAAAATAATGAAAATAATCCTTGCATTTCACGTTTTATTGACATCTCAAGCGCTATACTGTAAAGTGAATTGACTATATATTTGTGGGTGAAAATGCAGCAGTCAATTGTGCACAGCAGTATCCCCACAAACAGTCGTAGATTGAAAATGACGAATTTCGTCCTGATCTGATCTGCCTGGATTCGAACACAGATCTCACGCTTGTAAGGCAGATACTCTCACCACTGAGCTACAGGAGAGCTACAGCCGACTGCATGCTGATCTTCTCCAGTCCTCACAAATCATTGCACAGGGCCCTCCCAGCCACCCCACCCCAACCGGCAAATGGTCGTGTGCTTTGCGGCTATTTTGTGGGAGATTGCTGTGTACAAACTGGCTGCCGCATTCACCTGCAAAATACATAGTAGATCATATCCTGTGTGGTCTTCTGAGACATGCTCCTGATCTGAAAGAACCTACATTAAACACAAAGGCTATTGTTATTTATACTGATAGGATTATGCTGGTTATTTTAGGATTGTGCTCTAACCACTAAAGAGCACTCATCTCGCAAATCTCGAAAAGATTTGGGTTTGATTGTGGGCAGGGCGAAACATTGGGTAAGTTTCCTTACTTTGCACGCCTCTATTTCTCTCGTGGTAAGTAGCAACCTGGTTGTTGGTCGACTTGCATTCTCCAGGGGGTAATAATCCCGTAAAGAAAAAATCGGGTCACTCAATCCACAATTGTTTGTGGGGCATGGCTGTGTACATTTGGCCGCTATGTATCATCCACAAAATATGCAGTCAATTCATTTTACAGTATATTCGTGAAGCGCTTTGAGACGTCTCAAATTACAACAACAAGAAACAAACACTTGTACAGAGCAGTCAATACAAGGTACCATTCAGAGCGCTCAACAGTGACGGAGCCTGACTCCGAACTGGGGGGTGGGGGTTGGGGGGGGTGCAATGTCAGAGGTCATCTTCATGATGTCTATGGGAAGGGAGGAAGGTTAACAACAGGCATCCAACCCAGTTTTTCTTCCTTTTGACAAAAGGATCAAAGCATTATTCCTCTTGTGTTGCCCCCGACCCCTCTCGCCAACTTAATTCCACCCGCTTCCTTGAGACTGGAGGCATCAGGCGAAGGGCCAGAGATGGCGTTTCAACTGCACAACCTGCTGTCGTTGTGCACTGAAGAATGTAACCTGGGTCCCTCTTTCGGCATGGGCCCCTACGGGTGAGCTATTGACCGAGGACCTGGTGTCCAGCGTAGAGTTTGCTAGCAGACAGCAGGACGTGTGACTATGATGGATGAGTCCCCTTTGGTTCTGTCAGCAGCAAATGGTGGAGCGGTCAATGAGAGTACGCTTCAGTAACCCATTGTGAGCTTTCACCACAATAGGGAATGATTCAGGCGGGAATTTGTCGAATAATAAGCCCAATGTTTTCTGAACGTTTTGGGAGGACTTTGAGTGCGGTCAATATTGTCTGGAAATATCAATGAAGGGACTGTGGGAAATGCCGGAAAACCCCCCCCAAAAAAAAAACAAAGCAGAACAAAAATACCCCCAAAATGTTGCGGATAGTACGCCGCCTTCCAGCGCTTTGTACGAGTGGGAACATTTGTGCTGGGGCACTTCCGAGTGAAATCTTTGCCCCCTTTGTGCTCTCCATGGTGCTGGGTTTCAAAGAAAGTGGGACTTCTAAGCAGTGATTCTTGTTCGCGAAGCTCTTCTGTTAGAGCTGGGTCATCATTTTGCTTTTAATAGACCCACTGGCCTGTCTGACCTTGACAGGCCTTGTGGATATGCTTGTGGCCACCCCACTCTCTTGCGAGGAAAAGGACTTGGTCCGCGCGATCGCCGCTATGCTTTGTAACCTCGCTGCCAATGTATCGTCCCTTAGCATAATGCTCAGCTTGTTTGCCTCGCGAGCAAGAGGACTCAGGTTCGATTCCCGGGCAGGAGAAACTTTGGGCACGTTTCTTTATAACATCAAAATTATATTTACAAAGTGCCTTTCGCATTGGGAGGTGACGAACCCATCGGGGGTTGGTACCTGAGCATGGGTGAGGGGGCAGGGTGGGAGGAGGGGTAGGGTAGTGGCGAGGGGAGGGGAGGGGGAGGTGAGAGGGCAGCAGAAGGCACGATCGAAGAGGGGGGGCTTGAGCCTGGCCTTGATGGAGGCGAGGGAGGAAGCGAGGTGAAGGGACTGTGGGATGGAGTTCCAGAGGGTAGGGGCAGAGAGGCTGAAAGCCCGGCCACCGAAGGTAGGGCGCATTGGGTGGGAGACGTGGAGCAGACCAGTGAATGGAGGGGGCAGGCAGGTTCATAGGGAATCAGCAGGTCAGAGAGATAGTAGGGAGCAAGGCCGTGAATGGCCTTGAAAGTGAGGACAAGGACCCTGAATTCGATCCTGTGGGCGATGGGGAGCCAACGAAGCCGGGCGAGGATGGGAGTGATGGGGTAATAGAGCTTGGTGCGTAATCCTCTGTTTATCTAGCAGTAAGTAGGAACCTGATTGATAGTCGAGAGGATCACTTTCCAGGGGTAATAATCCCATTAGAAAAAAATTGGGTCATTCACTCCATTACTGTTTGTGGAATACTGTGTTATGCGATTGGCTGCCGTGTTCACCCACAGAATGCACAAGTCAATCCACTTCACCACTTCATAGTACTGTAAAGAGAGTGATGTGCTTTGAGAAGTCTCAGTGACATAATATGCGCTATATCAAATGCAAGTGTTATCAATTAATATTATACCAGCAAGTGGATGTTGACTTCCTTTCATTTGTTCTCCTCTGTCCAGCCTGAGCAATAAAAGCTTTCGGCTGTCATTTTAGAAAAAAGAATCTTGAAGTAAGAATTTCAACAGCAATAGCTGTGGACGAGAAAGAATGGAAGCAAGAGAGAGAGAGAGAGGTGAAATGAGAGAAACGAAGTGTAACCTTGCATTTTTATTGTTCCTTATCTCAGCGAAACGTCTGAAAAAGCTTTATAGTAAATCCCAAAGTGCAGAGACTGACTATAGCAGCGCTATTGTAAACTAAGCAGTCTTCCTGCTCTAGGCGAAATAGCCTTTGCTTTACACATCTCTTGTTTTCAATGTCAAAAAGGATAACATTAAACTGTTTTTATTAAGTTTTGAAAAAACATAACATAACTGCAAGATGGCTTTTAAATAGATCACTGGAGAGGTTCAGATGAATAATCCCTTTGGCCAACTAATCTCACCCTCCCAGAATACCCACCCTTACCATAATAATAATAATGCTTGCATATGATATAGCGCTTTTCACATCTTATCGACATCTCAAAGCGCTTCACAGAATATATTGTAAAGTGAATTGACTGTATATTTGTGGGCGAATCGCGGCAGCCAATTGCGCACAGCAGTGTCCCATAAATGGTCGTGGGTTGAAAATGACCAATTTTTATTGTGTTTTTTTGGGACGGGATTATTATTTGGTGTGTGTGTGTGAAGTAAGGAAACTTGCCCAAGGTTTCGCCCTGACCTGCTGGGATTCAAACACAAGTCTCACACTGGTAAAGCAAGTGCTCCAACCACTGAGCTACAGGAGCTACAGGTAAAGACTAACTTCCTGGTGTCTGGGCTGAAATTGTCCTTTGCAACTCTAAACCCATGACATCTTGGTCTACTGTCTTGACGCATCTCCTAAAGTATTGTTCTAGGTTTTTACTTTGACAATCTAAGTGTTATCTAAAGTGTTAAGCACACAGGGACGTTACCCCTCGTGAAGGGCGCTATATAAATTCCAGCTTGTTGTTGTTGTTGTTGTACACCTCTCTTTGCACTTCTTATTGTTAGGCAGTTTTTTGTGTGTTAAAACAACAAACATCAAACAACAACAGAATTACACTTCTATAGCGCCTTTCACGTCAGGAAAATAGAGGATGGAGACAAATGGGAGCAGTTGCTGGAGAAGGGAATGTAAGTGATACTTCGAAATGTTTCTAAGATACCCTTCACGTTCCCTGTGGCTGTGAAAAGTCACCTTTGAGGACAACGACAATGACAATGAACAATGAATGATTTAAGGAAAAACTGTGTAAAAGAACACCTCTGTAAAACAGGCTCGATTGGCGGGCAGAGTTGTAATTTCTGATTGACGTGATCGTGAAGGATTGTCAGTACTGACACTTCCAGGTCAAGCATCAGAAAGATAAAGATCTCAGAGATGATACAGCATGCCAGGTTGGTTGTCAGATGTGCGGACTACAGGCTCCCGGGATCTGCATTGCTGAGGCTGATCTGTGACCAGGAGATTTGTGAGCGGGTGAAGTCTGATCCGCATTCTACCCCCATCCCGCCGCCCCCCTCACCCCACCCAGGCAGCAGGGACAGTGCCATAAGCTTATATATTATCTTCCTTCGTGCCCAGCATTAAAGCTGTTTTTCAGCAACCGATGGAGCACTCTTTCTCGTTTCTTCTGTCTCTCTCTCTTCCCTTCTTCCTCTGAGATGAAGCAATGAAGCATTTGCGCAAATTGGTTACCGTGTTTTGCCCATAAAACACACAGTCACTGCCCTTTACAGTATATCCTGTGAAGCGCATTGGAATGTCTGCATGAGGTGAAAGTTGCTGTAGCAAATTAAAGGATTCTTATTATTATCAAACACAAGGATTATTACTATCACATAGTCTAAAATGCCACTGGGCGTGCGCTTCATTGGCGGAGTTGCTGGCCATCAGATGAGACGTCAGTTGGGATGTCCTCCCGACGTGAAAAGCGCTAAACAATTGTAATTTTGTTTTGTTGTTATTGTTGAGACGTTACACCAAGGTCCTGTCTAGCTGTTCAGATGGAAGGTAAAGATCCTATGGCACTATTTGAAAAGAGAAAGGATTTTCTCTCTGTGTCCTAACCAACAATCCCCCGAATAAAAATAAATTGATCACATAGCTGTTTGAAGGACACTGTTGCGCATAACTGGCGGCTGTATTTTGCCCACAAAATACAGTCAATCCACTTTACAGTATATCCTGTGAAGGGCTTTGAAACATTTCAGTGATGGGATGAGGCATTATATATATATCAAATAGCAAGGATTATTATTATAGTGTAGGAACTGCAATGGACTAAACTCTTTACCATTTACTCCCAATCTGTAGAGTTCCTGGAGAATTTATTGTTGTTGTAAAAAACGACGGAGCCACATGATGCCCTTGAGTATAAGACCCTGAGTCAAGTATAAACCCATTTCTCTCCATTCTCTATGTAACCCACAAAACTACATGAACAACCACAAATTACATTTACATTGTACATTTCACGTTCTAAGGACACCTTTAGGTGCTGGATTGCTAAGAGTTTGTAACCGAGCTAGGAGTTGAAATCTAGAGGAATGGAGGGTAGGGAGATGGAGTTTGGTAGGGTGGCCAAAGGCATGGTCAAACCTTCAAGTAATGTCTTGAAGTGGGACTTGAAGGAGGCAAGGGAGGGGGCAAGCCTGGGAGATTCCAGGATAAGGGGAGTTCCAAAGGGTAGGGGCAGAAAAGCCTGAAGGCCCAACCACCAATGTTGGTGCAGGCGGGATGGGCAACATGAAGCAGGCCAGTACCCACCAGGCGGATGGAGTGGACAGTGTTACTATAATAATAGTAGTGATAATAATCCTTTCATTTGATATAGCGCTTTTCACGTCTTCTAGACGCCTCAAAATGTTTCACAGACTATACTGGAAAGTGAATTGGTGGGCGAAATGCGGCAGCCAATTGCACAGAGCAGCGTCCCCACAAACAGTCGTGGATTGAAATGACCAATTTATTATAGGTTTTTGTTTTTTGGAGGGATTATTATCAGGAGTGTGTGTACAGCAAGGAAACTTGCCCAAGGTTTCGCTCTGACCTACCTGGATTCAAAACACAGGTCTCACGCTTGTAAGGCGAGTACTCTAACCACTGAGCTACAGGACTCCACTGTCACAGTGACATTTATACCTATTGGTATGGCATTAATAGGCTGCAGAGGCAGGAAGGAGCATGACAGTGGAGCATAGGATTAGCTGGTGTGTGATCACATTAGGAATCAAGTCACTTTTACCCAGCTATTTTCTCTGTCGAATTTGTTGAGATTAAACATGAAGGAATGATGAAAAGAAACTGTGCCAGAGAGCGTATTGCAAAACATAGAGAGATCATGATCCAAGCAGAGGTTTCCCGACAAACCAAGTACTGTATGTACTTGTCACTGTTCAACTGGATCGCATTAAAGAACAATAAACTGAGTGTCACTGTTTCCACTCGGTAGACAGAATGAGCTGTAAACTGTTAATGTGAGTCTGGTGAAGCTCGAGCCTTAAAAGGGCAGTGAATCAAGGCTTCCAAAGATTTCAGAAGAGCTGAATCCCTGCCCTGTTTGGAAGCAGTGGAGCTGCCAATGCAATACAATTTAGAATTATTTATTCACAGTGTCAATTCACGTCAGGAGGATGTCTCAAAGAGTTTAACAGTGCTGGTAGGGATGGGAGTTAGGGGCTAGGGGAAGGGGCCGATGACTATAAAGCACGTCAGGGAGGTAAGTTTTGAGACGTGCGTTGAAAAGGAGATCGGGCAGGGAGTGAGTGACTGAGTCAGAGGGTCTGTGGGATAGAGTTCCGGAGAATTGGACCAAATAGATGAAAGTGGGGCAGATAGGCCCAGGAGTGGGAGGGGATGGGGGTGACCATAAAGTATATAATAATATATATTAATCCTTGCATTTGACATAGTGACTTATCACATCTTCGAGATGTCTCAAAGCGCTTCACAGAATATAATGTGAAGTGTAGTGATTGTATCTTTTGTAGGCAAAACACGGCAGCCAATTGCACACAGCAGTATCCCACAAACAGTTGTGGATTAAAATGATCAATTCATTATGGTTTTTTTTGGGAGATTATTATTAGGCTCTTGTGTGTGTGGAGTAAGGAAACTTGCCCAAGGTTTCGACTTAACCTGCCTGAATTCGAAACACAGGTCTCACGCTTGTAAGACGAGTGCTCTAGTCACTGACTCCACGTACAGAAGTCAAAACTTGTATTCATATAGCACACCTCACGCAGGATAGCCTCCCAGAACACTTGAACTTAAACCGTGTGTTTCCAAGTCCCAACGTGGGGCTTGAACCCACAACCCTCTGACTCAGAGGTGAGACTGCGCCAGCCTGACATGCTATGAATGACCAAAAGGCTTGGATATGATATCAAAAGTGCAGACTGTGGATTAAAAGTGTCAAGAGTGAAAGGGATGGGCTTTGCCAAGTGGTAACTTAATCTGTTGTAACACTCGGATTTGCCTCTCGCCCAGATGGCCGAAGTCTTGACACATTAACAGCAAAGGAACCATTAATCATTGTTTCCTCTTGTGTTGTAAAAACTTTGTCCATGCTTTTCTAATACTAACACACAGTGGCAGGATTCGTGCCAGCTGCCGTAGTGTTCAATTACCGCCTCTCCAAAACTTTGCTGCGAGATCTGGCAAACAGCAGCCGGAAGTCTCATCGTGTTTCTGTTTTGCGGGGGGAGAAATGTCCCATTTTCAGACTTTTTCCCATTAACTTTCCGAAATTAAATTGGTCGATCACGTCTGAACTGTTTCACTGCGGATGACATCCCTCTTGGTGACATGGGGTTCGGTTCCAGGCAGGGCGAAATGGCGCAATTGGCTGCCATGTCTCGCCCACAAATATACAGTCAATTCACTTTACAATATATTCTGTGAAGCGCTTTTAGACGTCTAGAAGACGTGAAAAGCGCGATATCAAATGCAAGGATTATTATTATCATTACTTATTGCAGGAGGTTGATATTTTGTTGCTAGGTATTTTGTCAAGCCATTTCTGAAGAGTCTTAATAACAATCCCAGTTGCACTGATGATTATAGGAACTATGATTGTTTTACATTGCCACATCCGCCCGCATTCAAATTGTAGATCAATATAGTATTAACAGTAATAATATTATTACTATTATTAATAATAAAGCAGTTACTAGAATAAGAGGGCATTAAGCTAAAAGCACATTGGATATATCCTACCACCTTGCCTTGTCTTTACTAGTTGTGTTGTTGAACTTCAGATACAAATATGAAACAAACCGATCTTTTAACTACCAAATAATTCAATTTGCTTACTGCTTTTATAGCAACAACTTTGGAACACACGGTTTGAATCAGGAGCTAATACTAACTCCCTATAGTTATCTAGTCTGATGCGTTTATGTAAAACGCTCTCAATTTGACTGCCGTGCCAAGAAGCCAAAGAGAAAAAAAGTCAAATGCTTTCTGGCACCGAGCAGTGTGGGTGTTTGATACTGTGTGTGCACTGAGCGATTTGGTTCAAAAGCTGTTTTCTGCATTTAGTGGAATTTGTGTAGATCTAAATAGAAGCAATTGAAGTGCTATTTGAAATTAGGAGCTGAGTTGATTTCTATGAGCAATAACATTATTGCCCTTTGTTCAGCAGTCGAGGTGACAGATTGTAATAAGCCCGCCTCAGATGTGTCATTCTTTCTCCCCTTCCCCACCCTACCCCCCAAACGACCCCCTCCCTTTTCATCACCTCTCTCTCTTCCCCTTCCTCTCTCTCTCCCCCTTCCCCCTCCCGCACGCCCCAACACTCCCTCCACCCCTCACCCCAATTCGTCCCCACAGGCATTTGAAAACGTTCCCGAAATGTTTAGTTTGAAGCGATGGTCAAACTGGATTTGCTAATTAAAGCAAATGGAGTGGAGCTCCTGTAGCTCAGTGGTTAAAGCACTCGTCTTTCAAACATGAAACCTGTGTTCGAATCCAGGCGGGTCAGGGCAGGCCAGGGCAACCTTGGGCAAGTTTCCTTACTCGACACACACGCCTAACAATAATCCCTCCCAAAAAAAGCACAGTAAATTGGTCATTTCAGTCCATGACTGTTTCTCGGACACTGCTGTGCGCAATTGGCTGCCACGTTTCGCTCACAAATATACAGTCAATTCACTTTACAGTATGTTCTGTAAAGTGCTTTGAGACGTCGATAAGATGTGAAAAGCGCTATATGAAATGCAAGGATTACGATTACTATTATTATTATAAATGGGTAAGGGTTTTTTTTTGCGATGCAATATATTTCTAATGTGTAATTTTTCAACAAAATACAGTATATATATGTATAGATTTTAAAACTCGGCTGAATTTATAATGGAGAAGACAGGAGAAGACAGTGCCCTGGCTATAGTCATGTTAATGGGGCCTTTTCAAGCCAGATGATGCCGAGAATATGTGACAGCTGCAACAAGCACGGCTGACAAATGGAACTCGGCTTAGGGGAAGGGTCACTCGCTTGTCTCAGGCCCCCACTGGCTACCGTTTCAAGCAGGAGAAAGTGCTTTTGACAGTCGTTTCACTTGGTTGCAGCCAGCGTCTGAAATAGTGTAAAGAGGCCAGCAATAAAGTCACTGACCAGCTGCAACTCTTCCGACAGAATAAACAGATTTCATTTACTCCCATCTTTTTTTCTCCTCTCTCTCTCTCTCTCTCTCTCAGCTTTCAACTTCTATAAGCCCCAAATTCCCATGCTGACTGTTTCACGTACAATTTTTAAAATATTTATATTTTCACGACTTGTATTAAAAGAAAGGTGATCTTCCCCTACCCCATCTGCCACCCTCTCTCTCCCCCCCACACTCCCTATTTCTCTTTCTCTCCCTTCCTCTCTGACCCCCCACCCCTTCACCACTCTATCCCTTCCACCGTCTCCCTCCGTCTCTCGCCTCCCTGTGTTCCGCTCCTCTCTCTTTCCTCTTTCTCTCCCACTCCTCTGCCCCTCTCCTTCTTCCTTCCTCTGTCTCTCTCTCTCTCTCTCCCATTTCTTCCATTCAGCCATCAAGTTCACTGTGACTGGCCTCAGTACACAAGGGTTGGTGGGTGCAGTGACACCTAATCAGCTGGGTCGAGAGACAGAGAGAGAGAGATTCGGCACTGGAGTCAAAGGGCAAACATTGGAATAGACAGTCTGTCTGCATCTCCAGGACAAGGGTGTAGGGAATTCTCAAATTTAACACTAGATCAAAAGGAAAACTGCTGGGTATTGGAGAGTGTGACAGAGCCAACTCTCATCTATTGTACGGTTCCTGCAAATCAAAGCGTTCCCAAACAGTGACAACTGATGTTTCTATTTGAATTGAGCAGAAGACAGAAATATGATCCTGTATCTTTTGGAGGGGGGAGGGGTGGGGGGGGAGGGTAGGTGGGGGTCAGCCGGGTGTGTCTGTCTGACACATGCGGAAACCCATCACCATTGCTTAATAGTCTCCAAACCAAACTGAGAATTCCACACCTCCCACCTACACATGGGAATCCCGGAGAAAGATTGTTGGAATGGAATGGAATGCACGCTCTGTCTCTCTCTGGAGAGACACATCCTGCTTTCCTAATTCCAGAAAGTATTTGCGCAGATTGGTGAAAGCTCAGGGCTTGGGGGGGACTCCAGAGTGTGCGTTAGAGTAATGCTGGAGTCTAACCAGCTAAAACCGCAGTTGTTTCTCGAGTTATCCGAGTGTACCACCAGCTCAGTCGATGAGACTGCGAATGGGACTGTATTCGGTAGTAGATAGAAATATACAAAACCAGACGCAATTGTATCTCGTGGAGCTCCTGTAGCTCAGTGGTTAGAGCACTCGCCTTACAAGCATGTGACCTGTGTTTTGAATCCAGGTCGGTCAGGGAGAAACCTTGGGCAAGTTTCCATACTCCACACACGTGCCTTAATAATAATCCCTCCCAAAAAACACAATAACAAAATTGGTAATTTTCAATCCACGACTGTTTGTGGGGACACTGCTGTGCGCAATTGGCTGCTGCATTTTGCCCACAAATATACAGTCAATTCACTTTACAGTAAATTCTGTGTAGCGATTTGATATGTATAGAAGACGTGAAAAACGCTATATCAAACGCAAGGATTATTATTATCTTCATGTTCCTTCTCGCTGAACGGAGGAGGCAGGCAAGTTGATAGGGGGACAGCGGGTCAGAGTGGTAGGTGGGGGCAAGGCCATGAATGATCTTGAAGGTGAGGACGATGATCTTGAATTGGATCCTCTGGGGGATGGGGAGCCAATGGAGCCGGACGAGCGTGGGAGTGTTGTGGTCGCAGAGCTTAAATCCAAGTTGTTGTTGTTGTCTTGCAGCAGGACTAGCCAAGAGTATCACTAAAAACCAAGCATTTGAGGTTCTCAGGACAGGAACATTTTAATAACAATAATAATCCTTGAATTTGATATTGCGCCTTATCGAGGAGTCCCAAAGCGCTTGCTTTACACTGATGTACTCTAAAGTGAATTGACTGTATATTTTGTGAGCGACAGTTTCAATACACATCATTGACCTGAAAATTCAACCTGGTTCTAGCCTTGCTATATCAAATGCAAGAATTATTATTATTATTTAATAATAATCTGTTGATTGTTCATTCCTGTCTCGATTTCAAAGCCAGTTTCTTTGTAAAACAGCTCCTTGGGACGTTCCTCTTGACGTGGAAGACACTGAAGAAGAGTAATTTTGTTTTTTATTGCTGGAAAACAGTATCCAAATCAAGATGCCATTTCAGAATTTTCCACATTACGTACAATTAAATAATACAATACTATATAATGATAAGCAATACAGTATTACCTAAGATAAACTTTGGTCTCAAAGCTAAGGTGAGGTGGCAGTTTTGTTTGTGTGAGGTTGACCTCCTAGCTATCAACCAATGTGATCAATGTTGTTGCTCGGTTTTCATGCAGGGAATAGATGCTTCTGTGACAGAAGAAGCACACGCATCAGAAGTATTACAATCTGTTCAATGTTGCCTCAACACAGAGAAGCTTTATATATGATACATTCAGCAAAAGCAGAGCAATGATAGCAGAGGAAAGAATAATGGTGGCGTTAGAGAGACACAAATCAAGTGGGATTAGGCATTTCCAGTTACCTTGTTTGTTCAGAGCTTGACATTGCGCAGTGAGTATTAAATTAAGTCCCGTGGCTCAGTGGTTAGAGCACTCGCTTTACAAGCAAAACACCTGGGTTCAATTCCTGGCAGGACAGGGCGAAACCTGGGGCAAGTTTCCTTACTCCAAACACACCTGATAATAATCCCTCCTCCAAAAAAACCTATACTAAATTGGTCATTTCAATCCATGACTGTTTGTGGGGATGCTGCTGTGTGCAAATTGGCTGCCATGTTTCACCCACAAATAGACAGTTTATTCTGTGAAGTGCTTTGAGACACAGTCTAGGAGACGTGAAAAGCACTATCTCAAATGCAAGGAATATCATTATTATTAAATTGAACACACTGTGTGTCTGGACTATTATAGATTTCTTATTTTAATCTGTCGCGTATTTTTGGAAATATGTATTTCTGCAGCCACACAATATTTTTAATGAACAGATACTAAATTTAATGTAATTGATAGCTTGGCCATTCATCTATTAAAGTCCTTGAGAGGTTATTAGAGGATTCAAGTTTGCCTTTAATAACCGATCATGAGTGTAATTGAAGGGGTGATCCTTGCACACAAGGTGTTCTTTCAAACGTGTCAATACAGTGAGATTTTTCTATTGCATATCGCTTGACCCTTTAAAGCCTTTTTTTGTGGGGAGGTGGTGGTGAGGTAGAGGGGGTGGCGGTGGTGGGGGTGGGGGTGGGGGGGATGGGGTGGGGGGGGCGTGCTTGGTTCAATTCTGTACAGCAAAGAAGCACCATCTTCAAAACAAATCTTCACTCACTGAGCAGTTATTTTGTCAGCTTGTCTCAATCAGTCACACTCGCATCAATGAGTCAGAAGGTTGTGGGTTCAAGCCCCATGTCGGGACTTTGAAATCACAGAGTCTCAGCTAACACTCCAACACACAAATAGAGAGTCACTGTATTGTTGGAGATGCCATCCTCTGTGAGAGATGTTGACCTAACCATATACAGTCACTGCACTTTGCAGCATATCCTGTGAAGCACTTTAAGACGTTCTCCCAAAGTGACTGGAGCCGTACTGAAGGATTATGATTATCAAATTAAGGTCCTGGCTCCTTGTTTAGGTAATGGATGAAACATGTGAAGTGCTTTAAAAGTTCATCAGAATCCTTTAATTTGGTCCAACGCCTTTCGCGATGAGAGGGAGGCCCAAAACACTTCACAGAATATACTGTAAAGAGAAGTGACCGTATGTTTTGTGGGTTTAATGTCTCACCTGAAGGGTGGCAGCATTCCCCCGAGTGCTGCATTGGAGTATCAACTTAGACTGTAAGAGTTCAAAGTCCTGATGTGGAGGTTGAACCCACAACCTAGAAGGTAACACAAAGATCATTATTTTCATTAAGACTTACAAGCGTGAGACCGGCGTTCGAATCTAAGCAGGTCAGGGCGAAACCTTGGGCAAGTTTCCTTACTCCACACACCTAATAATAATCCCTCCAAAAAAAACACAATAATAAAAATTGGTCACTTCAATCTACGAATGTTTGTGGGAAACTGCTGTATGCAATTGACTGCCACGTTTCGCCCACAAATATACAATCAATTCACTTTACAGTATATTCCGTGAAGCGCTTTGAGACGTCGATAAAATGTGAAAAGCGCTATATCAAATGCAAGGATTATTATTATTATTATTTTTTGACTTGGAATTCTATGCCCCTCAGTTTCAGCCCATTCCATTAAAGTTGAAAATCCTTCTAAATTTGGAGGGAACGACATTTGCCGCATGACTTCCTTGCGGTTCTTTCCCTGCTAGGCCTAACGTAACTGTGTTTTTTCCCACTCAGTTTATTTATTTGCAAATCTGAAATGAAGCACAAATGATGTAAAACAAACAATGGGAGTGACGTCAATACCCTCGAGACCGGTGCCAAAACAAACAGCTCCTTTTAATAAATCGGAGAATTGTGAAACGTACAGAGGACATAGCTAAGGCATTTGACCCTACTGGGCTCCCACCACCCCTCCACACAACACAATCTGCTATGTGAAGCAATGTGAGATGTGAAGGATGCTATACAACAACAACAGCAAAATTACATTTACAGAGCGCGTTTCACATTGGGAGGATATCCCGAAGCGCTATACAAATCATATATAGGTAGATCCCGCTTAACAAAGGGGTTAGGGACTTTGAAACCCTTTGTTAAGCAAACATTTTGTTGAACAAGAGTTTAACTGTATTACTGAATTTGGCCGCAGCCAAAACGCCGCCCCGACCTGAGCCTCCCCGTTAAAATCAGTTTAGTTCCTAGCAGTTCCTAGCGCTAACATTTTCGGTGTACAGGTTGAGCAGCCAAAATCTGGAGTTCCAGAATACGGATTGTGACAAAAATTGCAAGAATAAAAACGCCAATCCTACATACTCCAGGCCAGGTCTTCACAGTCACCTCACCGAAATATCGCAACCTGGGCCCGGGCATTTCCGGACTCGTGATGCACTTCTGGCGTTCCTAAGTCTGGAAATACCCGAACTTGGGCTCAGGCGTTTCCGAACTTCGGACATCAGAAACATGAAAACTTGCTCGGCCTCGGTCCCTGTACTAGTGAAGGCCGAAGGTAGATATAATTGCTATTGAAGGCTACACAACTCTAAATACAACAGTAAAATATTAAAGTGTTAGTAAATACAACAATAAATAATAAAATACAGACAGTCCTCGACTTACTATTATTGAAGCCACGAAGCATCCTGCTGCTTAAGCTCCTCCCATATCACCTCTCATTGACGTCTCAAAGCGCTTCACAGAATATACTATAAAATTAGTTGACTGTATATTTGTGGGCAAAATGCAGCAGCCAATTGCGCACAGCAGTGTCCCACAAACAGTCGTGGATTGAAAATGACCAAATTTATTATTGTGTTTTTTTGAGGGATTATTATTAGGCAGGTGGAGTAAGGAAATTTGCCCAAGGTTTTGCCCTGAACTGCCTGGATTTGAACACAGGTCTCACTCTTGTAAGGCAAGTGCTCTAACCACTGATCTACAGGACTCCACAAAGTCAGATTTCAGTTGAGTAATCTTGAGAATGCAGTATAGCAGATAGCTTATATGAATTCAAAGTCGCGACATGTGGCTTGAACCCATAATCTATTGCCTCGGAGGCAAGAGCACTTCCAGCTTAAGTGAGACTGACACACAAAAGACTTTCAAACCTTAAATCAGGGCACAAACAACTGGACTGTACAAGTCAGTGAAACAAAGCCAATTTATCTGAGCCACTTCAGGGACCAGTAAAACAAAGGATATCCTTCAAATAACTGTAATGCATTTACCAGTTAATAGAGACCTGGGGAAACCAGCTTGGGAAATCAAAAGCTTTGAGACTTACAGCACTGGATGGTTGGGCGAGCACCGATAGTATATTGATATTTTCAGTATTTAATTATTTGGCTGTGATTCTACAGGGCCAGGTGATTAGAGAACTTAAATAAAAAGTGCAGATCCTATTTCTCGAATGACTAATACTGCAATAGTGGGTTCATTATTTCATTATTTCGCCCACAAATATACAGTCAATTCACTTTACAGTATATTCTGTAAAGCGCTTTGAGACATCTAGAAGATCAATCAATCAAACGATCGATCAAAACTTACATTTATATGGCGGCTTTGGGACGTCGTTGGGAGGCTGTACAGTTAGGTAGGGACAAGAGCAGGGGGGGGAGGGGGAGGGGGAGGGGAAGGGGCAGGATGAAGAAGAGTAATAAAATTGACTGTATATTTCTGGGCAAAATGTGGCAGCCAAATTGCGCACAGCAGTGTCCCACAAACAGTCATGGAAGTGAGATTCGGAGAAAAAGGGGAAAAAGATGGCAAGGAGAGGGCTTGGGGTAGGGGGAAGAAGAGCAGGAAAGCCGACCGTATACTTATGGTGAAACGCTGCTGCCAAATTGCGCACAGCAGTGTCCCACAAAGAGTCATGGAAGTGGGATTAAGGGAAAAAGGGGGGAAAGATGGCAAGGGGAGGGATCTGGGTAGGGGATAGGAGAGCAGGAAAGGCGGCTGTATATTTGCGGGCAAAGCGCAATTGGCTGTCGTGTTTCACCCACAAAAGAGTCATTCACCTTCCAGTATATTCTGTGAAGTGCTTTGAGACATTGATAAGATGTGAAAAGTGCTCTATAAAATGCAAAGATTACTAGAATTAATGCCACGCTCTTATCACAGTGAATTGACTGTCAGCACACATCGCTGCGTGGGCTGTCGTGCAACAGCGTTGCTTGCGAATATTCACTTCATCTCTGTTGGCAGGGAAATTGACCGCCGCGTTGGACGCCCACAAAACACGCAGTCACTCCACTTTACAGTGAAGCGCTTTGAGGATTCCTTCCTGACATGAGAAGCACAGTATCAAAGGTTAAGGATTATTATGGTTATTAAAACCATGTTTGCTTGAGCAAATTTATCGTTTAAATTGTCAAAAAAAAATAAAGCTGAAACAGAGCAAACGTCTTCAATTGCAGCAGTGTTAATAATAGTAATGCTTCATTTTGATGCAGCGTTTTTCACATCTTATCGATATCTCAAAGCGCTTCACAGAATATACTGTAACGTGAATTGACTGTACTTTTGTGGGTGAGAATCGACAGCCAATTGCGCACAGCAGCGTCCCCACAAACAGTCGTGGATTGAAATGACCAATTTTATTATTCTGTTTTTTTGGGGAGGGATTATTATTAGGCATGTGTGGAGTAATCACAGGTCTCCCGCTTGTAAGGCGAGTGCTCTGACCACTGAGCTGCAGGAGCTCCACGTAAATGTAATGTAAACCATTTCCAGTTGCTGTGCCACGTGTTGGTGCTTTGAGCTCATATAGTCTAAGTCTGACACTCCAGTATAGTGCTGGGGATATATTGCGTAGTCGGAGGTTCTGACTTTCCAATGAGCTGTCAAACCAAGGTCACATCTATTTGTACAGGTGAACGTTAAAGATCTACACAGTGCTACTTAAAAGCGAAGGGAGTTTCTCCCAATATCCTGGTCACCAACCCTCCAGATAAGATTGGTCATTCGTTCCATGGCTGTTTTGCGGACACACATTGGCTGCCATGTTTGCCGCCAAAATAACAAATCACTGCATTTTACAGTAAATCTAGTGAAGCACCTTGAGATATTTTGACATCAGAGTCCTGTAGCTCAGTGGTTAGAGCACTCGCCTTACAAGTGTGAGACCTGTGTTTCGAATCCAGGCAGGGCAGGGCGAAACCTTGGGCAAGTTTCCTTACTCCACACACGCCTAATAATAATCCCTCCCCAAAAAACTAGCTAACAAATTGGTCATTTCAATTCACGACTGCCCTGGCTCTAACAATCCCTCCCAGATAAATTGTAAATTCACTTCATGGATGTTTGCTAGGCATTGCATAATAAAATTGGTCATTTCAATCCACGACTATTTGTGGGGACTATTGGCTGCTGCGTTTCACCCACAAATATGCAGTCAATTCACTTTACAGTATATTCTGTGAAGCGCTTTAGGACATCTAGAAGACGTGAAATGTGCTACATCAAATGCAAGGATTATTATTATATTTAATCAGATTATTTTTATGGCTAAAAGAAGTCTCATAAATAAGGTCAACTCAAGAGTGCAACAGAATAGAATTGTTTGCCTGTGAAACTGAGACAGCAGCTGGTGTTAAATATTTGCATACGTACCAACTGTCAGAATTGTGGAGGAGTATCTCACTTGCAGGGCATCTGTCACATTCACATACCCCATGGTCACACCTTTTAAATACATTGAATGCAGGTGAAAAGGTATTGATGTGACTTTCATCGTTGTGTACGTGTGAGCTCCAGCAGGCATTTGCACGCCGAGCCACGTTATTGCATAATCACACTGATAGACAGATCTTAAATGTAACAGATCTTAAATGACTAACCACAGTCAATGTGAAATATTGAATAGTTCGAATTGGGACAATAGAAGTTAAAACTTGATATAGCAGTGTTTACGTCTTCCAGTTGTCTCAAAGCGCTTCACAGATTATTCCGTGAAGTGAATTGACTATATTTTGGGCAAAATGCGACAAGGAATTGCAGACAGCAGTGTCCCACAAACAGTCGTGGATTAAAGTAACCAATTTATCATTGTTTTTTATTTCTTGAGGGATTATTATCAGGCATGTGCAGTAAGGAAACCTGCCCAAGATTTCACCCTGCCTGGAATGGAACCCAGGTCTCTCACTTGCAAGACCAATGCTCTAATCACTGAGCTGTAGGACACCAAGTTTAAGGTGATACAGCGCAATTTACTTGTAGAACATATAGTGTCCAGCATTAAAATAATCTCTCCTGTTCAGAGGGATGGATAGTAGGCCTATATTCTGTGAAGTTCTTTGAGATGCCTAGAAGACGTGATGAGGCGCTATATCAAATGCAAGGATTATTATTATGTACCCTGCTCAATTGTTGTATATTGTAAAATCACATGGCTGCTTGTCCAGCTAAGTCTACTGCTTCTATTAGAGCTTTGCTTGTATAGTTAACAGGAGCCCAATAGAGAGAATTCTTATCCCAATCGACCAGTCTTCCCCTCCAAGACCTACCAATGAGCTAGGTTGGTTGGTTCGTTGGTCTGACTCAGGAACCAGACAACCAAGACCATCACAGAGGGTTGGCTTGATTCTGACAATCCATAGCCAAAAAGGTCACCTTGGCATCAACTCAGCCCATAGACAGCCTGCTTAGGTTTGGTTCCCCTCCCCACCACGCCTCAACCCCACCCCAAGCCTCACCCTCCCCATCTCCAAGCAGGATAGTTGGGCTTAACAAGGACAAAAGTCAAGCCATGGACATGTTTTTATTAGTGGAGAACAGAGGATCGGTAGAAGGAGTATAACAATGGTTTGGTTTCAACTGTGTACTTAACATAGCATCCAGAAGGTTTCTCTGTTGGAATATTGGACCTCGAGCTAATTTAAACCCCTTTTGCTTCTCTTTTAATTAGCTTTCCATCCCCAGCAGCGCGCAATCTGTTGGATATTTTCACAGCAACGGCACGTTTCATTGTAAACCAAAGCCGAACAATGTAATTACTCATGAATAACATTATGGTGAGGCCTAATATAAGAATATATAGGAACAGGAGGAGACCAATTCAGGGCTATGTAACTTAAAATTCAGCACTCCATGCTCTATCCTGTGTGAAGAGTGTTGTATAATAACTGCGTTCTCGTTACTCTTTACTTCCCAATCAGTCTTTTACCTACTGACATGTACATGCTGCTCAAGTGGCCATTGTTCATGTGTTGAGCAGAGTTGGGAAGTGTAGTGACTGTAGAGAGCAGAATCACAGCAATGCCTGACCTCTCCCCACCCAACAACAACAACAATAAATTTGATTTATATAGCGCCCTCCACGCCAGACAGCGTCTCAGAGCGCTTCGCAACAACGGATCCCGGGACCGAGGCAGGGGCAGGGATAGAAATGTGACCAATTGTCTCACATGCGCATGCACCTCCCACCCCCACCCACCGTACATCTACACCCATGATCAGTTAAGTGTTCTGGAGAGCAATAATCCAAAACTGTAACCCTGCCTGATTTTGACCTCTGTGTTCCTGGGAAGATTAGTCACCCCATTCTCAGCCTCAGCTGAGACCAGTGCTTTCTGCACTGACTGGGATTTGAACCAGCAAGGTCCTAGTCTGTAAACTGCAGCCCTGTCCACCGCGCGCACCATCGGGGTGTGAATTCTAACCGAGTCTCTTCGGTAAGGCAATCAGAAACCTGTCAGGCTGTCATTAACAAAAACAGAAGTTGCTGGGGAAACTCAGCAGGTCAGGCAGCAACCATGGAGAAAGGAAAAAGAGTCAACGTTTCGGGTCTACAACCCTTCATCAGAACTGGGGCTTGTTTGGAGGGAGAGGTTTCTTAAGGACGTTTATTTTGTTGGCCAGGATACTGGGAGAAACGCCTTGAGAATGCTATTAGATCTTGAACTTCACCTGAACAGGCACAGAAGGGACCTCGGATAAATGTCTCATCTGAAGATTATCCAGCACATCCCAACAATGCAGTGTTGCATGCCCAGCATGTCCAGCACTGAATTGAAGGATCAGCCTAGACAATGCAAACATAATAATAATAATAATAATATATAATAGTAATCCTTGCATTTGATATAGCGCTTTTCACATCTTATCGAAGTCTCAAAGCACTTCAAGAACGTACTGTAAAGTGAATTGACTGTATATTTGTGGGTGAGACGTGGCAGCCAATAGTGCACAGCAGTGTCCCACAAACAGTCATGGATTTAAATGACCAATTTTATTATTGTGTTTTTTTTTTGACGGATTATTATTAGGCGTGTGGAGTAAGGAAACTTGCCTAAGGTTTGCCCTGACCTGCCTGGATTCAAACACAGGTCCCATGCTTGTAAGGTGAGTGCTCTAACCACTGAGCTACAGGAGCTCCACACAAATTCAAGGTCTTGACATGGGGTTTGAACTCACAACATTCGGACGCAGAGCCAAGGATGCAACACTCCAAGCGAACGCCCTTCAAAGCTAATGTTTAATATATCGCTTTCCAGGAGTTATAATCCCTCCCCCATAAAAGTAATAATTTGGTCACTCAATCCACAGGCTGCCACATTTCGCCAACAAAATGCACAGCCATTGCACTTGACAGTGTGTTCTGTGAAGTGCTTTGATATGTCTCAATGACATGATAAGGCACTAATGTATATCAAATGTAAGGAATTGTATAACCACATCTCTGAGTGGGGCTTTCTGTCTCCTGATATAACTCTGCGTTAAAAAAAAAGTTACAGGCATGCAATCAGCTGACACAATTGCCTGCCAAAACTAACCACAGTTTTAAAAACCTCTTCTGATCCTCCCCCATTTACCTTCTCTGTCTAAAGCATTAACCCCACCTGTTTAATTTCCTTGATGATTCTTACAACTTACATTTATTTAGTGGGTGCAAATTTGGTGCTGAGCCTGGGAGAAGGGGGCAGTCACCATAGGCACTGTGAAAGAGGAAAATCTTCAGGTGTGATTTGAAGATGGGCAAAGAGAGGGCAAGAAGGAGCTCCTGTAGCTCAGTGGTTAGAGCACTTGCCTTTCAAGTGTGATACCTGTGTAGGAATCCAGGCAGATCAGGGCGAAATCCAGGGTGTGGAGTAAGCAAGTTTCCTTACTCCACACATACGCCTAATAATAATCCCTCCAAAGAAAACACAACAATAAAAATTTGTCATTTTCAATTCCCGACTGTTTGTGTGGGACACTGCTGGGCGCAATTGGCTGCCGCGTTTAGCTCACAATACAGTGAATTCACTTTACAGTACAGTATATTCTGTGAAACGTTTTGAGACGGCGATAAGATGTGAAAACGCTCTGCATCAAAATGCAACGATTATTATAAAACGTACGGCATGGAGTTTCCAATGTTGTGAGGTGCGGCATTGAAGGCACGGACACCGATGGTGGATTGGAGGTGGGGAACAGATGGACCACAAGTGTGTTTGTGGGGAGATGGGAGAGGTAGAGAGTGGGCGCCAGATCATTGTTGACATTGCACTCATTTATTCAGAGGTGCTTCCCGTCCCCCCCAAAATAAAAACAACCCAAAAAATCGCAAAAATGCTTATGGTTAATAACGCAGCAATTCCTCTGCTCTTGTCGGCCTGCAATGTTTTTCCAGGGGTCAGAGTAACTGTGACCAGCAAAAGAGTGAACCTTTCACATCTGTCCCTTTAACCACATGCTGCCATGAGAAACGAACGGGGTCAGGGCTGGTGGGGGGGCAGGAATGCATAGCAGCTGCAGCGCTGCATTAGCGCGAGCTGAAAATAGCGGAGTCTGGAAAGCTGATCAGTCGTAACTTCCCCCCCCCCCATCTCCTTCGTTTGACCCATTGCTTTTAAAATGTTTGTTTTTAAAAGCGGGGGTGGGGGTGGTGGGGGTGGAGAAAAAAAAAGTTCCCTCTCTTTCGCAATCTAGTTTTTTTTTAAAAAAACTTCAGGAGAGGGTTATGGGAGGGCTAGGGGTGGGGGGGGGGGGGGGGGGGGGGGGGCACGTAGGGGGGCGGCGGGAGAAGTGTTGGGGGCCGTGGAGAGAAAGAGGGGGAATGTGGAGCAATAAAAATTTTGAGCACACCCACAAAGCTCATTCGGTTAATCACACCTGTGCTGTCTCTCTGGAAGAACTACCTGGTTAGTTCCATTCTACTGCCTTTTCTCCCATCCGTCCTGTGTCCATTCCAACTCTCCCCCCCCCCCCCCCACACACACATATACTCACCTGGCCTTATCCATAACTACTGTGCCCTTTCTTATATTTCTCCTTACCTGTCTAATTCACTCTTCAAAGTTTAACAAGGGTTTTTGCCTTGAAACATATTCTATTCCATCCGCTCCATTACCATGACCCCACCTCTCAGCATACAACCCCCCCATCTCTTCAAAGCACGCTGATTTACGAAGTGCTGTACATAAAGGCGAGTTTTAGCTTCAACTCCACGTCCCAAAGGTCCCCCAATGTGTCTGTGAAAAAATATCTCCATACTCTCTCTCCCTTTTGTCTTTGTCCCTTTACTTAAAGACTCCTGCTATACGAGAGTAGCGGGAGCACGAGATCTTTGAAATAGTTTCTCAATTCAGTCTGCAAAACACATGGTCACGGGACGTTTCATTAAATTCTGCGAAGAGCTTTGAGGCATCGTCCCGATGTGGAGTCCTGTAGCTCAGCAATTAGAGCACTCGCCTTACAAGTGAGAGACCTGGGTTCAATGCCAGGTATGTCAGGGCGAAAGCTTGCGCAAGTTTCCTTACTCCATACACACACCTAATAATCCTTAAAGACAATAATAAATTGGTCATTTCAATCCACGGCTGTTTGTGGGGAGACAGCTGTACAGAATTGTTTCTCCCACAAATATACAGGCAATTCACTTTACAGTACATTCTGCGAAGTGCTTTGAGACATCTAGAGATGTGAGAAGCGCGATATCAAATGCAAGGATTATTATTACAGTAGAAGCCCGTTTATCCGGCACGCTCAGGGGGGCGGTCGACTAATTGACTGTGGCGGCAAGCTGCTGAAAAGCCAACACAAAAAAATTACTTATTTTAAAACATCCTACATTAATAATATACTAAATAGTAACAGAATATTGTATAGCTACTTACCAATAAAGATTCCAGCACACTCGGTAACTAAGCATTTTTTTATGCTTATAAAAACCTCCAAGTTCGTAAGTTTAATAAGTGCGCATGTGCAAATTGAGCATACTCGCGATGGCTGGAATGGGGAATTGCCCCAGGAGGGGGGTCGAGCAATCCGGTTAATCGGGTCACAGATAAAAGGGCTTCTATTGTAAATCCAAACAAAGTTGCAGAGTTTTACTTTTACAGAGTTTTTAAAAAAATTATTATTGTTATTAAAGGCACCATATTAAATGTAAGGACTATTTATTATAATAATTAATATTATTATATATTAAAATCTACCCCGAATAGGGCTAACAGAAACTCAGCCTGATAATAATAATAATCCTTGCATTTGATGTAGCGCTTTTCACATCTTATCAACGTCTAAAAGCGCTTCACAGAATTTACTGTAAAGTGAATTGATTGTATATTTGTGGGCAAAACGTGGCAGCTGATTGCTCACAACAGTGCCCAAAAACTGTCATGGATTAAAATGACCAATTGTATTTTTTTTTATGGAGGAATTATTGTTAGGCGCGTGAGTGGAGTAGGGTCCGGCGATATATCGATATATCGCTAAAACCCGATATAATTTTCATATCAATACGCCGATATAGGCATTTAAAAAATATCGACATATTGAAAAATCGATATATCGAGGTAAAAAATCGGAATGCCGCACACTGAACTACAAGACCCAGAATGCTCATCTCTATACACAATGCACAGACCGAGGTGCAAAACCGCCATATTGTATTCATAGTCCTCGAATACAATATACAGGTATACAAGGGGTTGGGGGGGGGAGAGACGGCTGGGGGGTGGGGTGGGGAGGGGGGGAGGGAGATGGCAGGGGGAGGTGGGGGGGAGAGAGACGGCTGGTGGGGGGTGGAGGGGGAGAGAGACGGCGGGTGTGGGGGTGGGGGTGAGAGAGACGGCTGGGGGGGTGTGGGGGGGGGTAGAGAGATGGCTGGGGGGGGTGTGTGGGGGGAGAGAGATGGCTGGGGAGGGGTGTGGGGGGTGAGAAAGATGGCTGTTGGAGGGTGGGGGGGGAGAGAGATGGCTGGGGTTGTGTGGGTGGGGAGAGAGACGGTTGGTGGGTAGGGGAGAGAGACTGCTGGGGGGGGGGGGTGGGTGGAAGAGAGACGGCTGGGGGCGGTGAGGGGGGGGAGAGAGATGGCTGGGGGTGTGTGGGAGGAAGAGGGATGGCTGGGGGGTGGGTGGGAGGGAGAGAGATGGCTGGGTGGGGGTGTGGGGAGGGAGAGAGACGGCTGTTGGGGGGTGGGGGGGGAGAGAGACGGCTGGTGGGGATGGGAGGGAGAGAGACGGCTGGGTGGGAGTGTTGGGGGGAGAGAGACGGCTGGGGGGGTGGGAGGGAGAGAGACGGCTGGGTGGGGGTGTTGGGGGAGAGAGAGACGGCTGGGGGGGGGGGTGTGGAGGGGGAGAGAGATGGTTGGGGTGTGTGTGGGGGGGGAGAGAGACAGCTGGTGGGGGGGGAGAGAGATGGCTGGGGGGAGGTGGGGGGTAGACACAGACGGCGGGTGGGGGGCGGGACGGAGAGAGAGACGGCTGGCGGGGGGGGGGAGAGACGGGGTGGAGGTGATAATATACAGATAGATAGAGATGGGGGGGATGTGAGAGAGACATAGAGACACAGACAGAAAAACACAGAGATGGAGATAGTGAGAGACACAGAGAGAGAAAGATATTTACCTCCTGAGGAGATAGGCCCCGAATGCGCGTGCACCCGGAATGCATGCGCCGCGCATGCATGCGCAGTACGAAAACCCCGAAAATATAGATATTTCGGTATATCTCGATATGAACCGATTGATATATCTAAATCGGAAAATTTCCATATCGACTGACCCTAGTGTGGAGTACGGAAACTTACCCAAGACCTGCCTGGATTCGAACACAGGTCTCACACCTGTAAGGCAAGTGCTCTAACCACTGAACCACAGGAACATCCAAAGGATGGTATCTCTGACATTGCGGGGCTGCAGTTTGAGTGTCAGCCTAGACCACAAGCTCAAAGTCCAGACATGGTGCAATAGAGACAGAACCCTTTCAGTTATAGATCAGTGCGTTTTGTACCAACTGAGCCAGGCTGATCCAACGGTCACGGAAATCGAAGTGAGATGTGATCCATGTGATCCGTGTGATAGGAATTCCAGAGGGTCAACTCTTAGAAGGTGGGGATGGCTGGTGCTGGAAAGTATAATTTCTTCCCAGCACCGGCCATCATGGGGGGAGGGGAATGGGGGAATTGGGGTCAGTAGAGTGGGAAGGGGTGGGGGGGAAACCAAGAACCCCAAATAGACTGTTTGAGGGATGCTGCTGTGCACAATTAGCTGCCACGTTTCGCCGACAAGTATACAGTCAATTCACTTCACAGTATATTCTGTGAAGCGCTTTGAGACACAGTATAGAAGACGTGAAAAACGCTATATCAAATGCAAGGATTATTATTATTATAAACAAGAATCAACACTTATCAGTCTGTGCTACTTTGTGTACTCTTTGGTTCCTGGCTACGTGGACAGACAGTGAGAACTCTCAGCCTCGCATCGCTCGCTGGACATTCCAGTGATTTATGTGACAATGCGTTTGCTGCTGATGTGATTTATGAATACGTCTGTTCTCTCCGTGAACTTTTCGGATGAGGTCTGATGTCTCTTGAGCAGGTTTGGGTGTGTGTGAGGGGGAATGGGGGTAGGGAGGGGGTGGCGGAGGAAGAGGAGGAGGAGGAGCGTGGGGTAGGGTGGGTTGGGGTGTGTGGGGGGAGCGGGAGAGGGGTGGGTGGGCGGGGAGCTGGTTTGGCGGCTGGCAGGTAGATGAATGAGAGGTAGCTGGCTGCCGAGCATGACCTAATGTGCTGACATACCGAGTGAGTTGCAGGCATCTGATATGATTGATTTTACAGCCTGTAGCAAACACACAACAATATATACCCTGCACTAGTTCACAAGTTTGATTTTGATAAAAGCTCAGGATGTGACTGCAGCCACTTGTGTGTGTGTGTGCATTTCTGTATGTGAGCGAGCTTGTTTGTGTTTGTGTATCAGTGTGTGTGTGCGCATGTGTATCTATGACTGTGCATTTGTATGTGTGTGTATGTATATGAGTGTGTGTATATGTCTATGTTTGAGTTGCTTACGTGTAATGTATTGTATATATGTCAATGGATGTGCTTCTTTATGTTTGTGTATTATGTGTGTGTACCTGTGTGTGTATTTATTTCTATGTGTGTTGATTGTGTGTGTGTGGGGATGGGTTGGGGTGGGTGTTGATTGTCTGTCTGTCTGTCTGTCTGTGAGACTCTGATCAGAATAAACTGTTGCCGTTGGACGTTTATGATCTCGCGACATGACTCAAAAAAAGAAAGCTGTTTCTGCTGATATCCAGATACAATTGGTCACTCGCTTCACGACTGTTGCTGTGGGATGTTGCTGTGCGCAAATTATTCACGTTTGCCTACAAAATACAGTCACTACGCTTTAGAGCAAACTTTGTGAAGTATTTGGGACCTTATAGGTTCAATAATCAAAGGCATAGATTATCATCTTGGGTAGACCTGGGTTCAATTCCAGGCAGGGCAAAACTTTGGGCAAGTTTCGTGACTCCACACATCTAACAATACTCCCTCAAAAATAAAAAACAATAATAAATTGATCATTTCAATCCAGGACTGTTTATGGGTCACTGCTGTGCACAATTGGCTGCCGTATTTCACCCATAAATATACATATATATTTTGCCCACAAATATACAATCAATTCACCTTAGAGTATATTCTGTGAAGCGCTTTGAGACGTCTATATACAAGATGTGAAAAGCGCTATATCAAATGCAAGGATTATTATTATTATTATTCTTTATAGTTAAATATCTGAATTGATTTTGCCTGTAAGGGGCTCCCTTCGAAGTCTTACATTCACTCCTCTGTGTGAAGAAAATGCTTTCTGATTTAATATCTTTCATACAGGCTCTCATTTCAAGACCGTGGCCCCCACTCCCCATTTGTGAATGCATTCCTTCCAGTCTTAACAAACGAATAGATTGAGATTCAACGCATGCTGGTTGCTAGAGAGAGAGAGAGAGAGAGAGAGAAAGAGAGAAAAAAGAAAGAAATAATAGACCTCTGTGGTGTATTGTCATTGTTTCACACACTGGGGCTGAGCTGTCAGATGCAGCTGGTGGCTAAAACTTGTCCTCTTGTCTATTGAAGATTCTGAGTAGGTTGGAATGATTGGAGTCTCATCCTCTGACCTGTCTTCTTACAGCTGGAACAGCTGCGCGAGGCTGGTGCTCAGCTGTCTCCGGCAGCTGGAGATGTCTTTCTGGCTCAAAGATAGAGATAACCCTCCCTCCCTCCCCGCCCCCTCCCTCCCTCCCCGCCCCCTCCCTCCCTCCCTCCCTCCCTCCCTCCTGTCTCCCACTCCTGCAGCATAGGTGTTCATCCACGTTTGTCGAGTGCTTTAGGATGTCCTCCCGACAAGTTCAATTCTGAAAAGCGCAGGAATTGTAATTAATGTCAATTATAATGATATCTAGCATTTGATATATAATACAATATCACATTTGTACAGTGCTTTTCACGTTGGGAGGCCGACCCAAGGCATTGGACAGTTAGGGATTTGGACCCGAGCTGGGGGTCAGGATCGGGGAGGGTAGAGGGCAGGGAGGGTAGGACGGTGACCAAAGGATCGGTTGAAGAGAGTTTTCAGACATGCCTTGAATCCACAACTCTTTGTGAGGGCGCTGATCTGCGCAATTGGCAGCCATGTTTCGCCCACAAATATACAGTCATTTCACTTTACAGTAAACTCCGTGAAGCTCTTTGAGACGTGAAAAGCGCTACATCAAATGTAAGGATTATTTATTATTATTGAAGGAGGCGAGGGATGGAACAAAGTGAAGGGAATGTGGGATGGGTTTGGGATCAATTGGTGCTTTTCCAAGAGTAATAATTTCTTCAAAAATAAATAAAATAAAAAATCATAATAGTTTGTTCACTCATTTCACGGCTGTTTGTGGGACGCGACTGTGCGCAATTGGCTGCCGCGTTTCGCCCACAAAATATACAGTTGATTCATTTTACAGTATGTTCTGTAAAGCTCTTTGACACATCTGGAAGACATGATATTATATGTAGGGCTTGAACCCACAACCCTCTCGCCCCAAAGGCAGTAGTGCAACATGCACCTGAGGCAAATCCAACAACTGCTTTTAGTTTAAGACACTGTGAACTGCAGCTGCGTAGAGAATCATGTTATTTGAGAACATGTAAAGATGGGTTTTGCGAGTTCGCCAGGGGACCCCGGATTCTCTCTGTAGCCAAACTCTGGACGCCCGGCTGTGAGCCTTTATGTTGCCAAAGTCGCCCTCGGGTCACGGGATTTGAGCAGTCACAGGAAATGCCGTCGGACTAGTCCCGAAACGACTCAATACATTTTTTCGTGGAGGGCCGTCAGGAGAGCGGAGACTTCTGATGAGCTGAAAGTGCTGAGAGATGTTAAAAGCACCCGCGATTGACTTGGGACTCATCAGCGAGAGAACAAACAGTGCAGCCACTGACTGCAAATTTATATTCACTTACCATGATTTGTCACAGGAAACGGTCATTTGTATTCACATTCATGAAGGAAACATATGCTTTTGATTAAAGGCCCCCATGTCGCCCTACAGCCCACGTTGAACGCTTAAATAGTCGGGGGCTATTTCCTACAGCAATGCCTCTTTGTAATAGCAGTCAACCCATGCCACACAGCCATTGCAAAACTGTCATGGTCTCCGGACTGGATTGATAGATCAATGCCTGGTATTTGACATATAATAAATTGATCATTTTTATTCCATGACTGTTTGTGGGGACGCTGTTGTGCGCAATTGGCTGCCATGTTTCGTCCACAAAATATACAGTCAATTCACTTCACAAGATCTTTTGTGAACCGCTTTGAGACGTCTACAAGACATGATAAACGCTATATCAAATCATAGAATCATAATATCTTACGGCACAAAAGGAGGCCATTTGGCCCATCGAGTCTATGCCGGCTCTTTGAAAAGAGCAACTCAGTCCCACTCCCCAGGTCTCTCCCCATAACCGCGCAAACCCGTTCTCCCAAAATAAACATCTACCTCGCTTTTAAAAGTTGTTATCAAATCAACCTCCACCACCTTTTCAGGCAATGCATTCCAGATTCAAACAACTCGCTGAGTGAAAATATTTCTCCTCACCTCCTCTTTTAGAAACTATTTTAAATCTGTGACCTCGGGTCACTGACACACCAGTGGAAACAATGCAAGGATTATTATTATTATTATCATTTGATATCTTGGGACATCCTCCCGACGTGAAAGGCGCTCTATAAATGTAATTTTATTGTTGTTCTTATAGCCTACCCTAGTTTGAGGTATCAGCTCAGCTTAGTTGATAGCATTCCCAAGGACCAGGGATGAGGGTTCATGCTCTTATATTACGTTCACGAATGATCAATACATTGTGGTACATCGCTTGAATGTGTTTGAACCAAGGTCCCATCACACCTGCCTGTTCGGGAGCAAGTCAAAGCTCTTGTGACGTTATTTGAAGACAGAAGGGAGATGTCCTGGCCAGCTATCCTCCAGACGAAATGATGATTTACATCCTGGTTCCTTGTCAGACATTGTTACTTGTGTGACAATGCGATCCCTCTCTTTGATCAAGCTTTCAGTCACCCTCTCTTCCCCCCACCCCACCTCTCTCTCTCTCTCACTCACCCCCCTACTCAACACCCCCATCCAAGTGCACAGTTCGTTCAAATAAAGCTTAAATCCTGCCTTTTGGGGGAAGGGAGCAGACTTTTTACTATCTGTTCTAAAGAAAATATACGCTCCCACCATTGAGATTTAAAAGATGTTCCTTTAAGAATCCAAATAATAACCCTTGCATTTGATATAGTGCTTTTCACGCCTTCTGGACATCTCAAACAGCTTCATGAAACAGACTGTAAAATGAATTGACTGTATATTTGTGGGCGAAAGCGTTCTGCGTTCAGCAGTAACTGATTCAGAAAATAGCTGTTGATTAGAAGGCTACGGAATTCGCTGCACTTGATGTATTATGAGAACTGTCATCAGCCACCGTAAGCATACATTTATTAAGCTGTTCAGTCGAAGAGAGCAGCGGGTCTCCCATGGGGCAGGACAATCTAATATGTGCATATAATTAATATGCCTACTGGATACAGTCATTAAATAAAGGACAGCGGAGAGAGTGCTTCTATTCGTTTCTTGGAAACACCATTTAATTTTAAAGACCATCTGATTAAAATGTGAAGCAGCACATACTTTAAATTCTCTCTCTCTCTCACACACACACACACACACACATAAACACCCATGCCCACGCTAAATAAAAAACACTGTAGTTTTTAGACATTCGTTCCAACAGCGGAGGATACAAATATAGCTAAGATTTTTTTTAAAAACGAATGCATTCTTCCTCTTTTAAAAAAAATGACAACACTTACAACTCTCCGCCAAGAGTCATTCTGCTCCCACTCACTCTCTGGAATTCACTTCAGAGTACCTCAGACTTGTTGCCCCCTCCACCCACCACCCCCAACTCCCCCTTATGCAAGGCACTTTGGAAGACATACCTCTTTGACCACGCTTTCGGTCACCTTCCCCCTCCATTGTGTGTTTTGCAACTCAAATAGTCTATAGGCTAACGCTGAACTGCAGAGCTCTGCTTTGTTGGAGGTATCGTCCTTCAGGGTGAGATGCTAACTGCTGCCATGTTCGCCACAAATACGCAGTCACTACAGTTCACAGTAAATCATGTGGTAGGGCTTTGCCGTGAACTCCACCCTCCCTGATCTCAAAGCCTTCCCCATCCCCACTCGGGTACAAATCCCTGACTGTCCAGTGCCTCTGGGTTTCCTCCCGATGTGGTAGTCACGATCTATGCAAATGTAAGTTTGTGTTGTATAACTGAGTCCGTAGGATCCTTTTTGGTTTGTGACTCCAGCAATCTCTTTGCAAAAGTTTGTAGTGCGTGAGCCGGTTGAAGTGTGCATTATGTTTTATGAGTAAACTGTGGCAAGCAATTCATCACTATTAGATGGAAAGCAGCTATCCTCTGCAATGTCACAGCGAAACTCAGCGATCTTTGTTGAACTGTTTATTATGATGGAAGGTGGGCGTTCTGTACATAAGTAAGACTTGAGCACTGCTTGGTTCTACAGTACATTCAATTGAGTTAACGGAATGGGTGGATAATGGTAGCGCAGTTGATGTAGTTTACATGGACTTTCAAAAGGCATTTGACAAAGTGCCACATGAGAGACTTATTAGGAAATTAAAGGCCCATGGCGTAAAAGGGACAGTGGCAGCGTGGATCCACAACTGGCTGCGAGACAGAAAGCAGAGAGTTGTAGTGAGTGGCTGTTTTTCAGACTGGAGGGAAGTGAGCAGTGGTGTGCCACAGGGATCAGTTTTGGGACCATTGCTGTTTGTAATCTACATCAATGATCTGGACTTGGGTGTACGGAGTACAGTTTCCAAGTTTGCAGATGACACTAAGTTAGGGAGAATAGTAAATAGTGAGGAGGATAGTAGCCATCTGCAAGAGGAAATAGACAAATTGGTAAAGTGGGCAGACACATGGCAGATGAAGTTTAATGCAGAGAAGTGTGAGGTGATGCATTTTGGGAGAAGAAATGAAGGGAGGCAATATAGGCTAGATAGTACAATTTTAAATGGTGTGAAGGAACAGAGAGACCTGGGGATTTGTGTTAGTGACTCGTTGAAGGTGGCAGGACAGGTAGACAAGGCTGTTAAGAAGGCATATGGGATACTAGGCTTTATAAATAGGGGTATAGAGTACAAAAGTCAGGAAGTGCTGACTAACCTCTATAAAACTTTGGTGAGGCCTCAGCTGGAATACTGTGTTCAATTCTGGTCACCACACTACAGAAAGGATGTGAAGACATTGGAAAGGGTACAAAGAAGATTTACTAGGATGGTGCCAGGATTGAGGGACTTCAGCTATGAGGAGAGGCTAGATAGGCTAGGGTTATTCTCTCTGGAGCAGAGAAGATTGAGGGGAGACCTAATAGAGGTTTATAAGATCATGAGGGGTTTCGACAGGGCAAATAGAGAAAAACTATTTCCACTCGTGGGTGAATCTGTGACTCGTGGTCACAGATTTAAAATAGTTTCAAGGCGAAGTAGAGGGGAGCTGAGGAGAATTTTTTTCACTCAGCGAGTTGTTCGAATCTGGAATGCATTGCCTGAAAAGGTGGTGGAGGCTGATTCGATAACAACTTTTAAAAGGGAATTAGATCTTTATTTAGGGAGAACAGGTCTATTAGGCTATGGGGAGCGGGCAGGGCAGTGGGATTAAATCGCTCTTTTCAAAGAGCTGGCACAGACTAGATGGGCCGAATGGCCTCCTTTTGTGCCGTAAAATTCTATGAATCTATGAATCTATGAATTCACTACTGTAGCTCAGTGATTAGAGCACTCACCTGTGTTCAAATCCAGGCAGGTCAGGGCAAAACCTTGGACAAGTTTCCTTACTCCACACGCCTAATAATAATCCGTCCAAAAAACACCACAATCATAAAAATTGGTCATTTTCAATCCACAACTGTTTACGGGACACTGCTGTGCGTAATTGGCTGCCGCATTTTAACCACAATTATGTTCAATTCACTTTACAGTATATTCTGTGAAGCGCTTTGAGGTGTGTGGAGTAAGGAATCTTGCCCAAGATTTCGCCCCAACCTGACTGGATTCAAAACACAGGTCTCACACTTGTAAGGCAAGTGCTCTAACCACTGAGCTGCAGGGACTCCAAATATTACACCCCTCATCCAGATAGCATCCCACGATGCTTGACAGTGCCAGAGTCAGACCCCGAGCCAGGGGAGTCTGACTGAAATAGAGTAAATCTAGACCCCAGTGGCATTTCTCAGCTGCACAATCATTGCCGTGATCTTCTTTTCTTATTTGAATAATGACAACATTAGGGTAATTTTCACAGCCACGAGTAAATACAGCATGTAAACATACTGAAGAGCTTGCTGGAAGCTCCAACGCTACCATTTTTGTTCAGGAGGCGATGCTGAAGTGTGTATGGCAAACCTGGAGGACATTCAAAAAAAGACTGTGAACAGTGCTACGTGTCGCGACTGCAGAAATACCAGAGCTGAATTAACAAAGCCAGGAAGTGATTACAGCATGTTAATTAGGTGTGCAGACATCTGGAATATGTCTTGGCAGGGCCTAGTTTTCTCACTAAATGTAAGAATCCTGTTGTCAGAACCATCAACGGTGCATAATAAGTACTTGAGGATCTTCCTACTTGAACTATGATAACCGCTTGTTCAACGAACGGCGAAAAACGCTGAGAGACAGCAAAGAATCAGGGCTTCCTGTGGCCTGAAATTGCACCTTGTCTTAGCCTGTATTTTTTGTCTGTCTCCAAATTTGATGTTGAGGAAAGCAGTGAAAATTCTTTCAACGCATTTGTCTTCCATTTTGGAGACGGAGTTTCACGCTCCTTCCAAAGAGACACACAAGCTGCAAATTACTGATCTGATGGAGTTTGAACGCGTTAGTTCCAAATGTTTGGTACGGTCAGGTTGCCTTTTGTTCCCAGCAGCGAGAAGGCGACTGAGTGAACCCACACCCCAGTGAAACCAATGTTAATGTCACACCCGAAGGAGACAATCAACTCTACATGAACACCCCTTCTTGGGCAACATTTTATCTTATTCAAAAATTCTAAAGTTCGGGCTGAACAACAAGTGCAATTTTGTTGTTGTTGTTGCGGAATTTGGACGATTGGTGTCAGGCTGGGTCAATTGCTAGCACTCTCAGCTACGAGTCGGTTGGCTGATGGGACTTTGAGCTCATTGTCAGAGGTGTAGTCCTTCGGATGGGCTGTTAAACGTAAGTCCCATCTATCTGCCTATTCAGGTCCCTTAGCACGACTCAAAAAGTGAAGGGAGTTTTTCTCGGAGTCAGGGCCAATCCCTCAGATAAAATGTTGGAGGGAAATCGCTGCATGCTAACTGGCCGCCATGTTCTCCAACAAAATACATTGAGGTCAAGTACGGTTTTGAGATGCCTTGACATGATAAGGTGCAAAATAAAATGCAATGATTATTACAGTTCTTTAATAGCAAATGCTTCAGTTCAGCAGGACTCGGCCTGCTCCAAGCCCCCACCCCGAACTGCCCCACCATTGGAGGCCGGGCCTTTAGTTTCTCCGCTCCCACCCTATGGAATTCCATCCCCCAATCCCTCCGCCTTGTTTCCTCCCTTTCCTCTTTCAAGGCCGGTTTGAAGACTTTCCTTTTCGACCGTGCCTTCTGTTCCCCCCCTAATTTTTCGACCTCCCCCATGTTTTTTACCCCCTCCCGAACACTCCCCTCCCAGCTCGGGTCACAAGCCTCCTGTGCAGCGCCTTGGGACGTCCTCCCAACATGAAAGGCGCTCTATAAGTCTAATTTGTTGTTGTTGCATTTAGTGTTGCGCCTCATCACATTGTTGAGACGTCTGAAAGTTCTTCACAGAATATACTGTAAAATGAATTGACTGTATTTTGCGGGCAAAACGTGGCAGCCGATGGCACACAGTAGTGTCCCAGAAACAGTCACGGATTAAATGACTAAATTACTTATTTATTTAATTTTTGAAGGAAATATTACCCACAGAAAATGATCTGCCAATCAACTAATAACCAGGGTTTCAACTTACTGCTCGGTAAACAGAGGTGTGTGGAGTAAGGAAACTTGAGCTTAAGGTTTCGCCCAGCCTGGGAATTGAACCCAGGTCCTCTGGCGAGGTTATCTCACTCCACTACGGAACTGAAAGAACTTCCACGAGCAACATTTTGCAATGAGCAAGCTGCTTATGCCACACAAAGCGATCTGTCGGCTAGAAACAGTGCAGGGCAATAACAAAGGCAGGAAGCACTCACTGGCCCAGCTCTCACAGTCATTTACAATGCCACCATCCATTCCTGTGGTACAGGGAGTACCGCCTCACTGCTTTTGTGCTTCATTCATAATGTGAAGAATAGATTTCCTGTAGGAAACATGCAGCAAATCTTATTTTGCAAATAAACAGTTGCATTGACCTTGGTGTGGCATCGGGTCCCGAACTGAAAGGTCAGCAAGTCACCCGAATGTATCTGTGTCTGTAGGAGAATATAGCAGCCGGTTTGTCTCCAGCAATGTCCCTCAAACATCCATGAAATGCTCCTGTAGCTCAGTGGTTAGAGCACTCACCTTACAAGCGTGAGAGCTGTGTTCGAATCCAGGCAGGTCAGATCGGGGCGAAACCTTGGGCAAGTTTCCTTACTCCACACACACACAGCCAATAATAATCCCTAAAAAAAAAACAATAATAAAAAAATTGGTCATTTTCAATCCATGACTGTTTGTGGGATGCTGCAATTGGCTGCCGCGATTCGCCCCCAAATATACAGTCAATTCACTTTACAGTATATTCTGTGAAGCGCTTCGAGATGTTGATAAGATGTGAAAAGTGCAATGTCAAATGCAAGAATTATTATTACTATTAAATGAATGATCCACCTTATCTGAGAGATTGTCAGCGAGAACACTCAGAGAAACTCTCTTTTCTTTGTGAGCCAATATGTACCACATTGTTAAAACGCATGAACACTAAGCTCTGGGCTGCCGATTGAGGGAGGGAGCATTTGGGCACTGTACGTGAGCGGAGTTCTGTTAAAATCAAACTCCTCCAGAATCATTTAAATAGTTTCACTGAAATGTTTCACTCACAGGTGTTGAAATTTAGATAGCGAGAAGGACATGTATGTACAGTATATGTGTGCGTACTCACACACACACACACACATACACACACACACACATATTTGTAAGAGTTTGAATGTGATTGAGTACATAAAATTTATCTCACGTTATCAAGGCTTTAAACCGGTTCCTTTCCTGTCGTATGTTTGTTGCGTGTGTGTGTCTGTGTGCAGTGGTGGATGGGGTGGGGGTTCGGTGGGAGGGGAAGCAAAGTCAGTTTGCAATTTTAGGAATAACTGCATTTGTTGGAATAGACGTTCGGAGGAAAGACAAAGCGGGAAACTAAACAAAATTGAAATTCTCCTCTGCTGAGGGCATGATATATTCTTTTTGTTTCCCCTGTCCCAACCATGTGTACTGCCCTGATGAGTGTGTTGTCTTATACTGGGGCACGGTTGGGTGGGGACCAGCTCCCTCCTACTCTAAGGCACCATTCTGTAAGAATGACTGTCAGGAGGCTGTTAACCGGCTGTAGGAGATGTTGAAAATGAGCCTCTGATTCTATCCTCATCTTATCCCCACTAAATAAAATCAGTTCACTTATTTCAGAGCTCTTTGTTAGGTACTGCTCTGCGGAAATTGGCTACCACCTTGGCCAAAAAGCAACAACTTGTGCTTCTGTGGCTCAGTGGTGAGAGCACTCGCCTTACGAGCGTGAAACTTGTGTTTCGAATCCAGACAGGTCAGGGTGAAACCTTGGCCAAGTTTCCTTACTCCACACACCTAGTAATAACCTGTCCCCCCCAAAATAATAAAAATTGGTCATTTTCAACCCATGATTGTTTGTGGGGATACTGCTATGAGCAAATTGGCTGCTGCAAATATACAGTCAATTCACTTTACAGTATATTCTGTGAAGCTTTTCTGTGAAGTTCATGTCAGTAAGATGTGAAAAATGCTATATCAAATGTAAGGATTATTATTATTATAACAACAAACTATTTACACAGCCCTTTTCATGTTAGGAAGATGTCCCAAGGCCTTATAAAATTCAGTCACCACATTTTTTTTAATAGTAAAACCTGTAAAGCTTTGAGATGTCCTCCCAAAAGGTAGCTTATCAAGGAAAATATTATTATTATCCACTGAATCCCCACCTCCTCCATCTTCCACCCTTCCATTTTTAACATTGCGATATTAATCATCTTTGTAAATGTTCTGCACATCATTGCTCTATCTGTTAGGTGATGAAACACAGGATTGTGTTCTGCAAAGTGTCAGAGAAAATCAGTGCCCAAAGGAATAATCAATCATGTTCTGACACATTTAAACTTAGTCTATATAACTAGTTTGTCTTATTTTTGAACTCACAGTCTTGGCTGAGACTCCACTGCAGTTTATCGCTGGGGTATGTTGTCAGAGGGTACTATGTCAGAGGTGATGTCCTTCAGATAACACATTAAAAACTAAAATCCCATCTGCCTGTCTATTGGACATTAAAGATCTCATGGCACTATTTGAAAAGAGAAAGGAGTTTCTTCCTGGTGTACTGGCTAACAATTCACGTAATAAAATTGGTAACTCACTCCTTGGCTTTTTTGGGGACCAAATTGGCTGGCACATATGCCTACAAGAAACACAGTTACTGCGCTTCACAGTAAAAATCCTGTAAAAGACATCTCGACAACGTTTAGATCAAACGCTAGGATTATTTAAGAATACACAGAATTGTGGAAAAAAACTTAAATTCAGCCTTAAATTGGAGGCTGGTTATCTTTAAGAATTGCAGATATACATCCTCCCGCTCTCCTCCTCCAAATGAAGACTAAATTCAACTTCAGGTATTTTTATTTAACAATTCAGTCTCAAGGCAAAATTTGTCTGGCTGGCTGAGACTGGATAGAATTTCAAGTTACTATACTTTTGTGGAGCTTGCATTTAAACACTAGATTATATCAAAGCTCACACACAGATCGTACAAACTCTTAAGTTCAGCTTCTTCCCCCTGCCCCCACCTCCCCCCCTCCCCCGCAGCCCCACCTGGAAATGTGGTAGAGCAAAATTACCAAGTTTACTTTGGAGCACGTCTGAACAAAACGCACAAAGGGTTTCTTTGCAAAGTTATACAGAGCGGAGTCTCTGGTTTTTCTAACTAGACGAGATATTGCAAACCATTGTGAGATGGGGTGCTGTAGGTGAGGGTCTCAGCGCCTTGGGACATCCTCCCAATGTGATAGGCGCTCTATAAATGTAATTTTATCTTCTCCCCCACACCAGCCCAGCGGGCTAACCATGCCTTGTTGACCCCCGCCATCTAGTCCGTCACAACTTGCACATTGTGGCTGCCACAGTTGCCCTGAGCTGCTTACCCCAAATGCCACCATCTTTGTCCCCAACCCTCCTCCATTCAACTCCTCCCCCCCCAACCCCCCCACTTCCCCCCTCTCCCACCACCCTTTCCTCAGCTAGGGTCTGAATCGATAACTGTCCAGTGCCTCGGGATGACCTCCTGACGTGAAAGGCGCTACACAAATCTAATGTTGTTGTTATTGTTTGTTGTTGTTGCTGAGCTGACTCCTGGTGACGTGTTTGCCAACAGAATATCGGGATAATTATATCAACCGTCTCTGACATTGGTCTCGTTAGTCTGGTTCCTGAGCCAGGCAAATCCGCACTTCCTCGGGGCGGCGCTGGTGACAGATCAGGCAGTCTGGTTCCATTGACAAGACTTGTGGGGTGGGGGAGAGGTGGTGCGGGATGTTTTGAGAAGGAATATTCCCACTCAGTTCCTGTTAAGTTTGTTATTGACATGGGTATTAACGCTATGCAGTTATAGCCTGTTAGACTCCAGCAGTTACCCCAACACACACTCTGGTATTCCCCCCCAAAGTGCTGACTCTTCCCAACCCATGCCTAATACTTTCCGGAATTAGTTAAAGCAGGATTCATCCCTTCAGGGAGAGAGCACTCATTCCATTCCAATAATCTTTTCTCTGGGATTTGCATGTGTAGGTGGGATGCATGGAATTCTCAGTTTAGCTTGGATAATTTTAAGCAATGGTGACGGATTTCTTCACGTGTCAGTCTCCCGGCTGGCCGGCTGGCCACCCCCACCATCGGCAAACACCTCAACCTGCTCAGCACCTTGCTTACATCCCTTAGCACAGTGGTTAGAGCACTCACCTTACAAGCATGTGATCTGTGTTTCGAATCCATTCAGGTCAGGGTGAAACCTTGGGCAAGTTTCCTTAATCTCCATGTTAGAGATTAAATTCTCAGTTTGAAAATATCAATTTCTCCAGTCAAAAATTAGGTTACAGACAGCCTCCGATTGACCAGGTACTACTGATTCATTTATTTTAAAACAGTCAACATCCACACATGCCTAATAATAATCCCTCCAAAAAAAACCTACAATAAATTGGTCATTTAAATCCACGACTGTTTGTGGGGACGCTGCTATGCGCAAATTGGCTGCCGTGTTTTGTTCACAAATATGCAGTCAATTCACGTCACAGTGTATTCTGTGAAGCGCTTTGAGACACAATCTAGAAGACGTGGAAAGCACTATATCAAATGCAAGGATGATGATTATGATTATGGTTATTATTATTATTATTATATTGTCCCACCCTCCCCACCCGCACCCCCACCCCCACCCTTAATGGTCTGGCAGATCTCGTCTGGTTAGAAAATCTAGCGAGACAAAAAAATAGGTTGGGTTTGGAATTTAAAAAATGGGAGATGAATGGGAGCCTCGTGGCTGTTGCTTTTGCTGGGACAGTGAGCGACTTAATTCCCAGCATCACATGGACCCACAACAGCTGAGGGAGGAGAAGTGAGAGTGAAACCCAATCGCACAGGCCCACTCTCAGGAGAGATGAGCAATTCTAGCCCTTTATTCCTCTTTAGTGGAATGCTTTTCTGCTCTTTCCTGTGCAATTGTTTAGCCTCTTCTTACGCTTGCTTTTAACACTGTAGCAAACAATACCAGCTGGTCTCCCTGAGTCAGCTGCTGGCCTTCTGCTCCGGTGGTTGTGGTGCTGAGGGTGGGGGTGGGGGTGGGAGGTGGGACGTGCGGAGTGGGGGGGGGTGGGGGGTGGTGGGGGGGGGGGGGGGGGGGGGGCGAGGCTGTGTTGGGGACTCAGGGGGTAAGGATGAGAAGGAGATATAAGGAGATTACATTTTTAATGCCCAGGCTAGGCAGTACATTTTTATCCCTTCATTTATTTTTATAATCTGTGCCAATTTTGGACTGTTCCAAAATTCAGGCTTCGTTTTGAAGTCTTTAAATCTACGTTCACCTATGCAGTGCTTTAAGGAATCCTGTAGCTCAGTGGTTAGAGCACTCGCCTTACAAGCGTGAGACCTGTACTGGAATCCAGGCAAGTCAGGGTGAAACGTTGGGCAAGTTTCCTTACTCCACACACACACGCCTAATAATAATCCATCCAAAAGAAACAATAATAAATTGGTCATTTCGATCCACGACTGTTTGTGGGACGCTGCTGTGCACAATAGGCTGCCGCGTTTCTCCCACAAATATACAGTTAATACACTTTACAGTATATTCCGTGAAGCGCTTTGAGACGTCTAGAAGATGTGAAAAGCGCTATATGAAATGCAAGTACTGTATTATTAAAATTGGTCTGATCCTTCCTGACTGCAGCATCCACTAGACTTGCAGTTCTGGAAGGGTTCCAGGGCCCCAACGTTTTTGTTCCGATGGTGTTGATGTTCTTTACTTACAGCGGTGCTGGATGTAAGTCGTTTGGTGTGAACGAAATGAAGGGTCGACCGATAGTGACCTTGTCGATCGGCGTTCAATCGCCGTTATGCAGATGTAATAATCGAGAAGGATCCTTCATCACATTCTCGCCCCCCCCCCCCCCCCACAACCACATTAAAAAAAATCAATGATCCCAGATTTTTCGGAATAAGAAATCTGACAACACCCGCAAATTAGGATTCAATGTCCAGCTGGCCTTGTACCTCGAGTCTTTCCTGCCACCATTCAGATGGATTTTTTGAATCGCGTGAGAGCCTGCCGTGAGTCTTTTAATTTAAAGTGAAACGAGAATTCAAACTGTTTAACTCTCTGCTGCATCTGGAACTCTGAGATTGCGCTAAAATGAACCTTTGAAACGGCCTTTTGGGTGGGGGTGTCGTTTCCTTGCTAACAGATAGCCGTGGAGCTCCTGGAGCTTAGTGGTTAGAGCACTCGCCTTACTTACAAGAGTGAGTGAGCCCTCTGTTCGAATCCAGGCAGATCAGATCAGGGCGAAATCTTGGGGAAGTTTCCTTATTCCACACACGGGCCTAATAATAATCCATCCCTCGCAAAAAACCACAATAATAAAAATTGGTCATATTCAATCCACGACTGTTGGTGGGAACACTGCTGTGCGCAATTGGCTGCTGCGTTTTGCCCACAAATATACAGTCAATTCACTTGATAGTATAGTCTGTGAAGCACTTTGAGGCATCTAGAAGATGTGAAAAGCGCTATAACAAATGCAAGGAATATTATTATTGTGGATATTATGACAAGTCTTGCCAGGCGCTCTGGCGCGTTGTTATGCACGGGATCACGAGCCTTTGACGGCCAACGACCCAGCTGTCCTGCGCAGCCACCGTCTCCGCTTTGCTGACCCACTGCACTTTTGTGAATGAGGGAAGCAAGTCCGAAATGCGTTTTCTTCCCCCACCCCTCAAAAAGAGATGCCTGTTTTTTTGTAAAACAGAAAGTACAGACTGAGCACTTTGAGATGGAATCCCGAATGAAGTTGTTCTTATTGCTGTTGCATTTGGCAGTCCAAACATTGTCAACAGAGCCTTTGTGGCTATACGTGGAGTCCTGTAGCTCAGTGGTTAGAGCACTTGCTAGAGAGAGATCTGGGTTTAATTCCAGGCAGGTCAGGGCAAAACCTTGGGCAAGTTTCTTTACTCCATATTCCTAATAATAATCCCTCCAAATAAAATACCTATAATAAATTAATCATTTCAATTCACGCCTGATTGTGGGACACTGCTGTGCGCAATTGGCTGACGCGTTTCGCCCACAAACATACAGTCAATTCACTTTACAGTATATTCTGTGAAGCGCTTCGAGACGTCGATAAGATGTGAAAAGCGCTATATCAAAAGCAAGGATTATTATATTATTTATTATTAATGGTCAGAGGAACTCTGCTCAGCTTCTATACTTAACTTTGGGAGCCGTACTGAGTGGAGGATTTATGGTCTTACATTAGTGGGCAAGATGTAAGTAATGTTCATTATAGCAAGCTATTTGTTATGTAAAAACAATCAATCAAGAGGGTTGAGAGGTGTAGTGTCGGATTATTTATTATTTTTTTCTAATCAAATTATTTTTACTCCCAAGATTAGTCAGGTTCACTACAACACCACAATACAGTAATTGCAATCCCCTGATGTTGCAGAATTCAGCTGTAGCTCCCAACAGTTGTCTGTCTGTCTGTCTGGCTTCTGGAGCCCTCTCTTCTGAGTCAGAGAGTTGTGGGTTCAACTCTCTTGCAGCTCAGTGGTTAGAGCACTCGCCTTACAAGCGAGAGATGTACAAGGCCGTGCAAGGCCTTGTAGGTGAGGACGAGGATCTTAAATTCGATCCTCTGGAGGATGGGGAGCCAGTGGAGACGGGCGAGGGTGGGGGTTATGTGGTCACGGAGGCGGGTGCGGGATAGTACATGGGCTGCAGAGTTTTGGATGTGTAATGCGTGCAATGTTGAACTACCTCTCGTGCCCCTTGATCTCCTCTCCAGCCTGCAAGCCTGGGTTCTACAAAGCTTTTGCTGGAAATGTGAAGTGTGCCAAGTGCCCTCCTCACAGCCACACTCAAGCGCAGGGTTCCACATCCTGCAAATGTGAGAGGAGCTACTTCCGATCGGACAAAGATCCCGCCTCCATGGCCTGCTCCAGTGAGTACTCAAATTTTTTTTCTCTTCCGTCTCTTCCAAATCCCTCCATCCCTCTGCACCCCCCCTCCCTACCTCTCTGACCTCCTCTCTCCTCGTTGCCTTTGCTCTACCGGGTCCAGTCTCCTCCTTGTCCCCCCGAATCCTTCGTTCCACCATCGACAGCCATGCCTTCAGCCACTCCACCCCGAAGCTCTGGAACTCCCTCCCACACTCCCTTCACCTCGCCCCCCCCCTCTCTTCCTACTTTCAGGTCTCGGCTAAAGACCTTTCTTTTCGACCGCACTTTTGGTCACCTTCTTCCCCCTCGCCCTGGCTCAGTCCCGGGATCTGTTAGTGTGAAGTGCTCTGAGACACCGTCCGGCGTGGAGTGAGGGCGCGATATAAATCCAAGTTGTTGTTGTTATTGTTGTTACTTTCTTGTTCCTGTGTTGTGCTGGCAGAGTGGCTGTGACGTACAGGAGTGACAACGGTAATAATTATAATAATCTTTCCATTTCATATAGCGCCTTATCACATCTTTGAGATGGTCTCGCAGCACATCGCAGAATATACTGTAAAGTAAACTAACTGTATATTTTAAGGGCGAAACATGGCAGCCAATTGAACACAACAGTATCCCAAAAACAGTCACGGATTGAGTTACCAAGTTATTATTAGTATTATTATTCGATTTTTACCTCTAAAAAAATAACCTGCAAATTGACTAACAACTAGGTTCCTACTTCCTATCTAGTTTATTGCTCGGTAAACAGAGGCATATGGCGTAAGGAAACTTTAGTAAGATTTCATACCACCCAGGAATTGAACCAGGGACTTCTCACTTTCGAGGCGAGTGCTCTAACTGATATGCTACAGGACTCTGATCCCTTTTAGTGAGGTCCCAATCTTTACTGCAATAACGGGATCAATGGTGCATTGTGTGTCCTGGATCAAAGATGTTTCAGTCATTAACAATATGAGGCTCATTACAAGGTTTCTAAGTAACTGGTTTAAACTCTTATCAATCTAAGTGGCGGCACAATTTCCAGGCTTAACTGTGCAAACTCCTTGCTTGCCGGCCTCCCCAACTCTTTCCTCCACAGGCTGCAGATCAACCAGAACTTTGCAGCCAGTTCTTCTCCCGCTCAAGGCTCCGTGACCCTATCTCCCCCATCCTCGCTTGACTCCACTGGCTTCCCATCTTCAAGATCATGATCCTCACCCTCAAAGCCCTCTATGGCTTTGTTTCCCCCTACCTCTGCAACCTCCTTATCCCCAACAGCCTGTCCGCTCCCTTAACTCAAAGGGCTCTGGCCTGCTTCACCCCCGCCTCGTCCATCCCACCATTGGCGGGTGGGCTTTCAGCCACTCTGCCCCCACCCTCTGGAACTCCATCCTGCAGTCCTTCCACCTCTCCCACACCCCCCTCCTCCCTCAAAACCTTCAAGACCCACCTCAAGGCCCTCCATTTCGACCGTACTTTTAATCAACCTCCCTCCCCCACTCCCCCCCACTGCTATCCCACCCTCCGCAATCCCAAACCCCCAGCTCGAATCCAAAATACTGTCTGTGCAGCGCCTTGGGTCATCCTCCCGATGCGAAAGGCGCTGTACAAACGTACTTTTCTTGTTGTTATAAGGTGTTAAATCGAATGCAAGTGTTATTATTATTATAGATTCTCCACAGCAAAATGACTATTAACAAGCAGTAGGAATTTTGCAATGTGAACTGGGAACTAAGGGATTTCCAGCATCTCTGCCTCTCTGCATCTCCGAAACCTCCAGGAATTCTAGTCAATTTGTCACTCAGTTTTTATTTGCAATCCCTCCGCTTTCATATGCTCCCACCCCACTTCGCCCACATCCCACCCCACCCCACCCCCACCCCCACCCCACATTCGGCCTTGAGCAAGCTGTGTCCTTGTTATCAGTCTCTCAGAGGATCTACTGTATTTTTTTGCTGAGCATCGCAGTGTTGAAGGAATGGAGTCCCTATGGATGATGCACACCACCAGGTTGACTGATGGTGCTCGTAATGCCATATCAGTGGTGTCCACCGCCCTTCAGCACTCTCAGAGAGGCAGTGGCGTGTGCTTATCTGCATTTGCGGAGAACTGAGCGAATCCACCAGGCTTTCAGAATACTTCAGCACTGATTATTCCAAACTGTACACCAGCGAATAACAACAAACCACCCCCCACCCCATCCTCCCACCTACGGTGACTGTGAAATCTATGGCAACTCAAATTCCACTGCGGTGGTTACAGTAGGTGGGAATCTCCTCAGGAAGATATCTCAACCCTTTGACAAAGCTCAATCCTGTAGCTCCACTAAACTCAGTGGTTAGAGCATTCGCCTTACAAGCGTGAGACCTGTGTTTCGAATCCTGGCAGATCAGCGCGAAACCGTGTGCAAGTTTTAAAAAAAACACACTAATAAAAATTGATCATTTCAATGCACGACTGTTTGTGGGGACACTGCTGTGAGCAATTGGCTGCCATGTTTCACCCACAAATACACAGTCAATTCATTTTATAGTCAATTCATTTTACAGTATATATTTTGTGAAGCGCTTTGAGATGTCGATAAGATGTGAAAAGCGTTATGTCAAATGCAAGGATGATTATTATTATTATCATTCAGTGAGCGTTGTGGTTGAACCTCCAACACATGGAATTATTTTTATCCCGGGGGAAAAAAAGCTAAATCACATGTAAACCCATCGCCATAAAGCTTCCAAACCAAGTTTTTGGTGAGAGTTCCCCGCATACTTGTAAAGGTTCCTTCAGCTGGATTGAATGGTGCACACCTGTCTATTTCGGGGAGGCACACATCCTGCTCGTCTCAACCAGGAAAGTACAGTACAAGGATCATGTTGGCCAGTGTCTAATACACTTAGTCCTCGCTTAACGTTGCGTTTGCAAAAAGTGCGACTTTAAGGGAAACAACGTTAACGAACCCAGGCTTTAAAGAATACTGGGCGTTCAGCGTCTATGTACGCCTACAGTACCCAAAGTAGTTCATAATAGCGAACTTTGCGACGTTAAATGAATGTATGTTCCCCTATGTATCAGCGATGTAATAACAAAGCAATGTTAAGCGAGGTCTATCTGTATAAGGTGGAGGTCATCCCAGAGAGTGCGCTGGAGATAACTGCTTCAGGTATCTTAAACTTGCTCAAACTATGCCATTTGCTATTGTGACCACTGTCTGGAATGCTTCCAGCTGGGACCGTACTCCTCAGCTTGTGGGTCAATACATCAACAACAACAAAATTACACTTGTATAGCACCTCTCACGTCAGGAGATCGTCCCAAGGCGCTGATAGGATGTCCAATAGATACCAAGTGGGAAGAATCCCTGCCCTTAGGTGACTGGTCTGGTTACCTTGTCAATGTTCTCTGCTCTGTACTTGGATATCATCGGAACACTTAGGACACTTATATTTTAACAGCTCCATCTCGACAGAAGACGGCTTAAACTTTAAATGGGATTGAAAAAAACTGAACTCAGATCAATACTTTCTGACAGTAACAACAACTTGGATTTGTATAGCATCCTCCCTCACTCCACGCCAGATGGCGTCTCAGAACGTTTCACAATAACTGGTCCCGGGGCCGGGCCAGTGGGAGAGAGGGGGAAAAAGGTATTCAAAAGCACGTTTGAAAAGAAAGGTCTATGATTCTATTTACTACAGTATTTCTCTACTGTAGCTCAGTGCTGTACCTCGGTGGTTAGAACACTAGCCTGTAGTCCTGTAGCTCCGTGGTTAGAGCACTACCCTTGCAAGCAAGAGATCTGGGTTTGATTCACAGCAGGGCAAAACCTTGGGCAAGTTTCCTTACTCCACATGCCTGGCATCCCTCGAAATGGAGAGAGAGAGAAAAAAATAATAATAATTTGGTCATTCAATTCATGACTGTTTGTGGGATGCTGTGTGCAATTGGCTGATGTATTTCTCCCACAAATATACAGTCAATTCACTGTACATTATATTCTGTGAAGCGCTTTGAGACGTCTAGAAGACGTGAAATGCCGTATCACATGCAACGATTATTATTATTACTTCATAGACTTTTCCATATGATACAAACTCAGCGACTTTCCCTCAATTCCCATCTGCAAGAAGATGTAGACAGAAAGGTAAAATGGGGGGAGAGCGGGGCAGTGGGATTGAATTGCTGTTTTCAAAGAGCCGGCACAGACTCGATTGGCCGAATGGCCTCCCTTTGCACCGTAAGACTCTATGATTCTATGAATTCCTGAACAACAACAACTAGTTACATCTGTATAAGCGGCCTTCACCCCGGATGTCGTCCGATAACGTGCCTCTTCCTGCCTCTCACCGCATCACGTGCTTACAACAGAAGCGAGCAATGTTCATTTGTAAAGAGAAACATACAAAGTACCTGGGTCCTCCGGATTTCAGCGACTTTAACAGCGGGAGTGTGTTACGTCATTGGCGGAGGGTTAATGGTTCATTTCACCATCAAATTAGTCGCGGATGCAAACCGCTTTTGTGTGCTGTAGTTTTTTTTATCTCTCAATAAAGTTAGACATCAGTTACGTTTTATTAGCAAAGGCTGTGAGCCTGGAGGATTAAACTGAAATTGTGGTTCAGACAGGTTTAATTAAAGCATTATTGCAGTCTGAGAAGTCGAATGGTAAGCGGCGGGGAGAGGGGTGGGTGGTGGTGGGGGAGGGGGAATGGGGCAATGATAGGGGTAGCGGGTAGGATAGAAAGGGGGAATGGGAAAGGCCATGAGGGGTTAATTCCACAACGTTAGGTAAAGAAGCTTGCACCTCTACAGGTCCTGGCACCACCTCCATTCTGTTTGACACCCAAATGAGTGCTTTTTAGTTTTCAAATTTCAGCCATGCGCTTCGGCCTCTTAAATTTTTTGCTCATTTAATCCTGCTGTGGCGGCATAAATCTGACTGCAAGGTGTGAATGAAACACTCTCCTTCACCACAACTATGAAGAGTAATCCTTGCATTTGACATCGCACCTTTGAAGTATTGCACCAGATTTTCAGTAAAGTGTAGTGACTGTGTTTTGTAGGCAAACATAGCCCCCAATTTGCGCACAGCAATGTCCCACAAACAGACATGTTATTGGTGCATGGCCAATACTAATCTAGCTTTCAGCAATTGTTAGACATTGGGTACAAGGTTAACTGATCACTGAAGTTTCTGAGGTTGAGAAACTTCTAAGTACTGTACCTCAAATTGTACCACAGTACGTTGCGATTCCTATGCTCCAATTAACTCTCCTTCTCTCCTTGCTCTTTTCTCTTCTCTCCTCACCACCTTCCCTCTCTTTCCTCTTCTCCTCTTCTCTTCTCCCATTCTTTTCTTCTCTTCACCGTCACTCCCTTCTCCTCTCTCCTCTCTCTAATTCTGCCTCCCCTCCTCTCCTCTTTGCTCTCCCTCCCTCCCTCTCCTCCTCCTTTTTCTCTCTGCCGTCCCTCTCTTCTCTTTCGTTCACGCTTTCAGGACCGCCCTCCGCTCCCAGAAACGTCTTCTCCAACATCAACGAGACCTCGGTGATCCTGGAGTGGAGCTGGCCAGACGATATGGGGGGACGCAAAGACGTGACCTTCAACGTATTGTGTAAGAAGTGCGGAGCCGGGCCGGCGCAGTGCGAGCCCTGCCTGAGCCATGTCCACTTCCTGCCTCGGCGAGCAGGCCTGGCCAACGCCACGGTGACAGTGGGCGACCTGCTGGCTCACACCAACTACACCTTCGAGATCGAAGCTGTGAACGGGGTGTCCGAGCTCAGCTCATCCCCTCCACAGTTCACGGCTGTCTCCATCACCACCAACCAGGCGGGTGAGTGGCTTTATCCTTCCTCCTCCTCCTTCTTACCAGTCCTCCCCTCTCCACTTGAACAGAATGGGCAAAGGGGTGATGGTGAGTGTGTGGGGTGAGGAGGGGAGGCGAGGGGAGGGGAGGGGTGAGAGAATCATGATTTCCTTTGGGTTTATTCTGTCCGTTCTTGCTGTGTGCTGAGTAGCGATGGGCAGTGGAATGCTGACTTGGGAAAGGGACTTCTTGATTTGGAAGGGCGACTGTTGAGAGGTAGCCTAACAATAATAATAATAATCCTTGCATTTGATGTAACGCCTATAACAACAACAAGCTGCCTTTATACGAGCATCCTTCAAGTCAGACAAGGTCTTGGAGTGCTTCACGGTGACGGGGGTTTGAACTCGGAACAAACCAATATGGTAACCATAGTCAAACTGGTAGGGTTCAAAGTGCCGTGATTTGAAAATGGACAAAGTGGGGGCAAGGCAAGAGGGACCAAGGCAAGAAGTTCCAGAGATATGAGGCTTGGCGGCTGAAAGCACAGAGTGGCATGGAAGGAACAAGGCACGTGCAGAAGATCAGTCTGGATCTGTGGAAGGAATGGGGTGGGATTTATTCCTTGCTTTCTTGTTAGTTGTCTCAAAATGTTTGCGGTAAGAGACTTGCACAAAGGCAACGGTTGTTTTGTCCGGACACATCTCGGCCAGTGTGTTGGGTGGGACCTCTGATGGCTATCTCTAATGAAGGAGGAATGCACAGAATGTTATCCCGCTGTATCCTGCTCTATTTATTCCCTTGATTAAACTGTGGCCAGCAGCATTCTGGGGTCTATGCATTAACAGAGCTGCATGTAAACATTAATTTAGTGACATATAATATATACCAGGTGGCACAGGGAGAGGCAACAATCGATACCTGGGAGACATTACACCCCATTGTGGCCAGGAGACTGTTTCTATTAGGCAGTAGAGAGCTCCATATGACGGCCAGCCTCAAATGTGAAAAACGGGTGGATTATGGTCACTGCGTGTTTGTACGTTTGAGTATGTGTATCTCTCTCTGTGTCTCTCTTTGTGCCTCTCTCAGTGCCTCTCTTAACTCTCTGTGTCTCTGCATTTTCAATTGCCCAAATATTTGTGTGTGTGTTTTATGTCTCTCCCACTCTCTTACTGTTTTAAAAATGTGTGTTTCTCCGCTCCGCTAACTGTCTATACCTGTGTATGTGTGTGTGTGTGTGTCTGTCCTCCCAATGTGAAAGGCGCTCTATAAATATAATTTTGTTGTTGTTATCTGTGTACATGAGCATATGATCCTGTCTCTCAAACTGTTCAATAATAATAATAATCCTTGCATTTGATATATGCTCCCAATCACCAGAGAATCCAATTCAAGATCCTGGTCCTCACATTCAAAGCCTTCCACAACCTCGCCCCATCCGTGACCTTCTAACCCTTTGTCAACCTGCCACCCCCTCCGCCCAGCAGGCTCTGGCCTGCTCCACGTCGACTGACCCATCCGCCCCACCATTGGCAGGCGAGCCTTTAGCCACTCTGCCCCCAACCACTGGAACTGCATCTCGCAGTCCCTCCTCCTTGTCCCCTCCCTGGCCTCCTTCAACTTCCGCCTCAAAATTCTCCTCTTTGATGGTCCCTTCAGCAACTCCTAACCGCCCACTTCCCTCTCCACCTTGTCCACAGCTCAGGTCTAACACAGTGACTGTCCAGCACCCTGGGACGTCCTCCTGACGTGAAAGGCACTATACAAGTGTAGTTTTGTGGTTGTTGTTGTTGCTGAATATGGAAGTGCCATCAATACACCATGACTCTCCACATCTCTCACCCCCCCCACCCACCATCCTCGTTGGGCGGTAGAAACACTTATTTGTATTTATCAAATGATTATTCTATCATGCAGTCAGTCATTTCCGCTTGGCTCCATCACCAAAGCAACCCATGCCTCATGGGAACCCAAATTGGTCAAAGTCTTTATCTGTGGTCTGTGGCCAAAACAGGGCCCCCTGTGGCAAACCATTCAGCATCCTACACTAAACAATAGTCGGGAGGGGTAAGAAGGGGCAGGAGGAAGGGAAAGGGAAGTACATCCGAATAAAGAAAAGGCGAAAGTGCATGGTGGTTTTGAACTTAAATATTCCTCAGACTTGAGCTTTACACATGTTCAATCTATTTAGTAAAAGAGAATTTTATTGCCTGATACAGACTCACATCCCTCCCCCGCCTCCCGCTCCAACCTCCACCCACCCCCATCCCCTTCCTCACTCATCCACAGGTGCCCATAAAGTGTATCGCAAATTATTAAGTCATCTCGTGACATGATATAGTAACTCTGCGCTTCACTCTTTGTTTTTACAGCTGTGATCTATTTGAGTTAAGGAGCTAGACATCCTCTCTTTAAAAGGGCATAGATCTTTTGACTCTCAAATGTTAGTGCTATAAATAAGGATTATTCCCTCCTTCTCCCTTGCTCGGTATCTGACCCTGCACAGTGAAGCACTCCAAGATATTATATGAATGGTGCTTAGATGACAACAACAGCTTGCATTTATATATAGCGCCCTTCACGTCGGATGGTATCTCAGAGCAGATGAAAATGAAAGTTGTTGTCATTGTTGATTTTACATTTCAGATCTCTTGTCATATGCAACTGGTCGGAGTGGGGAGGGGGGAGGGGGTGTGGGGGAATGAGGCAGAGGGCGGTCGTGGCTGAGGGGGGTGGGAGGTGGGGGTGTCCTGTCTAATATACAGTCAATTCACTTCACAGTATATTCTGTGAAGCGCTTTAAGACATCGATAGGATGTGAAAAGCGCTATATCAAACGCAAGGATTATTATTATTATAAGAACAACTGGTTCTGGATTTTTTTTTGCATGTTAAGGGAAAAAGGCTAACGATGCTCATTTTCATCTTTGACAGTGCTCTTCATTTCCTTACTGAATCGTGCCAGAGTTCAGGAGATGGAATCTGTGTGTGATGAAAATAGAAACTGGCGATGTGTTCATTTAACAGTATAATGGACAAGTTGACTACCCCAGGTCGGCTCCCCCGCCCACTTCGATTCGAAGGCATCCGGTTCCCAATTTGCTTTTAAATTCTAGTATAATTAGTATTTCGCTACCCAGTGCTTTGAGCTCACAGTCTAATCTAAAATAACAGTGCTGGAGGTGTGGTGTATTGTCAGAGGTGACAACTTTTGGGTGAGACATTATAGCAAGGTCCTGTCTAATTATTTGAATGAATCACAGTTCACTGAATGTGTGAGGTCAGATTATCCCACTTGTGGTGTGTGTGGAGATGTTGCTGGTGCTTTGTTGTGCCTTTGTGGCAACAGTCACTACACACAACTCACTAGGTGTTGCAACTTGAAGCAGCACTGACCTGATTAAGATGCTGTAAAACAAAATACAATTTTTATAAAGAAAGCAACTTACTGTATTTTCCAACGTGATTTCAATCGGTCAAAAAAAAACTTTGGCATTGTAGGGACTGGAATTTAGTAAACAATCATCCTTGCAATTTGGTACAGTGCCTCTCAAGTCAGGTGGACATATTGGAGTGCTTCAGTGCAGCGACTGTGTATTTAGTGTGCAAACAGTCCTGTAGCTCAGTGGTTAGAGCACTTGCCTTACAAGCGTGAAACCTGTGATCGAATCCAGGCAGGTCACGGTGTAACCTTGGACAAGTTTCCTTACTCCACATGCCTAATAATAATCCCTCCAAAAAAAAAAAAAAAAATTGGTCATTTCAAGCCACGACTGTTTGTGGGGACGCTGCTGTGCGCAATTGGCTGCCGCGCATCGCCCACAAATATACAGTCAATTCACTTTACAGTATAGTCTGTGAAGCACTTTGAGACATCCAGAAGACGTGAAAAGCGCTATATCAAATGCAAAGATTATTATGATTAACCTATTTGCATGCAGCATTGTCCCACGAACAACTACAGCATAAGCGATCAATTTTATTTGGGGAGACTGTTGACATCCAGGGCAGCAGGAGAAACTCCCTTCTCTTTTCGAGTGATGGCAGGGAATCTGTAACGTCCACCTGGACAGGCAGACGGGGTCTCAGTTTGACATCCCATCTGAAGGACGGCGTCAGCGACAAAGGTCGAGTGATTCATCGAGAAGCGTCTGTGCGTTTTACTTCCTCAGAAAAAAAAACGCTCCATTATTTCACCAGGAAAATTCTGTCGAGTTGTTGAGTTTGACCTCTCAAGTTCTCGCCCCACTATTATTTCACGTGTTATTGAAGTGGTTAACCCCACGTCTCTCACCGACCTGCGTCAGCAAAGTGTCTTTTTTTTATTAATCTACTTCTTATTAAAAAAAATGTTTCCTCTGTTGAGTGGACCCCGGGGGTAATTGCTTTGTGAGCCGCCTGACTATTTGAATGCCCTTCGCTTCTCTGTGCCAAGCTATACATACACCCACCACAGAGAATTCTTCCTTCAGTACATGGGTCTTCTGCCCTTAAACCAGTGCCTATGTGATTTGTATCTTCAGTGAAAGAATAATAGTAATAATAATCCTTGAATTTGATGTAGCTCTATTCACATCTTCTAGACGTCTCAAAGCGCTTCAGAGAATATACTGTAAAGTGAATTGACTGTAGTTTTGTGGGCGAAATGTGGCAGCCAATTGTGCGCAGAAGCGTCGCCACAAACAGTCGTGGATTGAAATGACCAATTCTATTATTATTGTGTTTTTTTTTTTGAGGGATTATTATTAGGCGTGTGTGTGGAGTAAGAAAACTTGCTCAAACTTGCTTTTGCCGTGATCTGACATGCCTGGATTCTAATCACAGGTCTAACGCTTATAAAGCTCTAACCACTGAGCTACAGAGACTCCACAATCCAAAGAAATCCAAAGGGAATAGCACTTTAACTCTATGCTTCCTTCGCTCGGTGAGATGATCACTGGATAAGTTTAAAAATAGAAACATTTTGCAGTTATTACTTATGGTTGGATTGTAATGTGGCCCAAATTGTGCATGTGGCTGAGAGCAGGGACTATCCTATATATATGTCTATACACACATATATAAAATCTGTAATAAATCGGTCATTTCAATCCCCGACTGTTTGTGGGGACACTGCTGTGCGCAATTGGCTGCCGTGTGTGTGTGTGTGTGCGTGCGTGTGTGTTTCTGTGTCTCCGTGAGCAACTGATCTTATGTCTCTTAAACTCTTCTATGATAATATTACTGTATGGTTGACAAGTTTTGCTATATATATGTGTGGCTGCTGCATTTTAACCCACAAAATATACAGTCAGTTCACTTTACAATATATTCTGTGAAGAGCTGTGAGACATCTCAACCACATAATGCACAATATCAAATGCAAGGATTATTGTAATTATTACTATTATTATTCTAATTGTATCATACTAGTTTGATCTGGAAAAGTATTTTTTTAGATGGAACATGCCTGTTTCCCTTCTTGTGCCTTTGTCCGTCCGCCTCGCATCAAAAGAAACATGGTTTTATGAGGCTCGTGTTTTAAGACTCTCCTATCCAGTTTTACTGCTGGAGAAACAAAAAAAACCACACTTGGTGAATGCACTGGTGAGTCGTACACTTCGTCCCAGATTACAGACCATCTGTTTTTTTATCCTCTGCTCCCTTCCTGGCTGCCTGCTTCCACAGCAACTACTCACAAATCTAATGTCTCAAAATCACCCCCCCACCCCATCCCTGATCGGGGCAATATTTACACAAATAATAATATAATATTAATAATCCTTGCATTTTGATACAGCGCTTTTCACGTCTTCTAGACTGTGTCTCAAAGCGCTTCACGGAATATACTATAAAGTGAATTGACTGTATATTTGTGGGTGAAAACACGGCAGCCAATGGCACACAGCAGTGCCCCCACAAACAGTTGTGGATTGAAATGACTCATTTTATTATTATTATTTGAGAGATTATTATCAAGTGTGTGGAGTAAAGAAACTTGCCCAAGGTTTCGCCCTGGACTAGACTCGAACCCCTGTTTCTCACTCGCAAGGCGAGTGCTCTAACTGAGCTACAGGACTCCACTAATAATTGGTAACAACAATAAGGAAATTATATTTGTAGGGCACCTTTTAATTTATTCAAAGTTTTTTGGGAGGGATTATTATCAGGCGTGTGTGTGGAGTAAGGAAACTTGCCCAGGGTTTCATCCTGATATGCCTGGATTTGAAACCCAAGTCTTAAGTTTGCAAGGTGAGTGCTCTAACCACTGAGCTACAAGACTCCACACAAGAGCATAATTAACACTCTCATGGTTCCACTGCAAGGCTGGGTGGAGCACTTTCTTACCATCCAAACTCTATGTGTTGTGCTACTGGTTCATTGCTGGAAGAACAGTCCTTACATCAAACCATGTCCTCGTCTGCCTATGCAGGAAGTTTAAGATCGCATGACGCTATTAGAAAAGACTAGGGAAAGGGCGTGCCCTGTCCAATAATCCCCTAGAAGGCAAAACTACCTAGACTAGACTTTTGCCTAGACTGGCAAAATTATTCCCAGTTATTCATTGCGAGCAATTTTTATCTGTTGCAGAAAGTAAGTCATTTGGAGATCTGTAGAGTAGCAGTTAGCATGCTCGATCCAGACAAGAGGACCCAGATTCGATTCCAAACAGGGCAAAACCTCAGGGCAAGTTTCGTTACTCCACACACTCTGTTCAGGCAGTCGTAAGTAGGAACTCAGTTGTTAATCGATTGGCAGATTACTTTCCACGTGTAATAATCCCTAAAAAGAAACGGTTCACTCAATCCACGACTGTTTGTGCTACACTGTTGTGAGCAATTGGCTGCTGTGTTTCACCACCCACTACGTACACAGTCCATTCCATTTTGCAATATACTCTGTGAAGCATTTTGAGACAACTCAGTGACGTGGTAAGGCAAAAAATATCAAGTGCAAGGATTATTATTTAATATTTATAATTTGCCTTGACAAGAGAGAGCCATAGCTTTGTAAACAAATGTCGGTGGTTTGGCATGGCTTTGACAGGAGGACATATGCACTACATGTGCGTGGATGCACACCAAACGTGTGCGTGGACGCCAGTTATTGAGACAGATTGAAGGCAGTTGCTGCCTGTGTACTTGCAGGGATAATCAGTCTCTGATCATTCTTTAAGGTTATCATTCACCACCCAGTGATTTCAAACAAAGCACTCATGGGCTTTGGGCCATTGCTTGTTTGTTTGTTGCTACAAGGAGAAAATAATTCCTCTCCGATCTGGATTTTGGGCAAGTAATGCTTTCTAAAAAATTCTGTTTCCTCTTTCTCAGCTCCGTCACCGGTTACAGTTGTCAAGAAGGATAGGATGTCCCGAAATTCCATCGCCTTATCGTGGCAGGAGCCAGAGCATCCCAATGGGATCATATTGGACTACGAGGTCAAGTTCTACGAGAAGGTGGGACAAATAGTTAGATAATTATTTGGGGAGAATATGTTTTGCAGGGCTATGGGAAGCGAGCTGGGGGGAGTGGGATTGATTTGTACAGCTCTTTTCAAAGAGCTGGCATAGACTCGATGGGCCAAATGGCCTCCTTTGTACTGTATGATTCTATGAATGATCAAGTGTTCGAGTCTAATTGACCTAAGAGAACATAACTTTGGGGAGGATGGTTTTGCGCGGATATGGGGAGAGAGCTCGGGAGTAGAATTGCATTGCTCTTTTTAAAGAGCTGGCACAGACTCGATGGGTCGAATGGCCTCCTATTGTGCCATAAGATTCTATAATTCTATGATAGCTAATCAAAACAACACGAGGAGCTAACCTGTTATGCATTCACATTACTGTAATGAAGAGCAAGGAATTTCTTCTGTGTTTCATCTTGTTTGTTGGAAGAGCTAGCAGCTGCTTATTGATCAGATTTTTCGCTGAATTCGTAGGTATATTTAATGTAATTTTTTACTTACAAAAATACATTCAGTCTGTCTTAAAACATGTTTGGCTTGGGGCAAAATACTGCTGTCTGGAGCATGGTTTTGGATTTAGAATCTGATATAAGGACAATGGTTTTGTCATATATTAGCGCACTTGACAAAATAATATTCAAAGAGCAACTTCAAGACAGACACAAGGAAGGTTTTTTTTTTACCTGGAGGATAATTAACAACTGGAGCAAGTTTCCTAGAAGGTTAATTGATGTCAAGACACGGTCACACGTTTCAAAAACAGCTCGATGCTGTGATCGAGGAAGTTAGGATGGGATCAGTTGTCAAGGGATCAGGTCGGCCGAAGGGCCTCCTTTCAATTGAACCAATCGTGTGACTTTGCGAACTTCGGATAGAGATTGGAAGTAAGAATCCCTCCTGATTTCCTGCTCCATCTGCTGTACATCAAACTGTTGGCCGAGGTGACACCAGGATTCTAGGCTGGGTTACTTTCTGATCATTCTGCCCTTGTGCTACAGTTCCTTTATCTGTTGGAGCCAGCTATTCCCTTTTGAAATGACACAGACAATCCCTTGTTTTAAATAATCTCCCAACAAGCCTCAGATTTCAGCAGTAATGCCTTGAAAAGAAATATCAAAGTAATCAGAAGGTGTTAACTTTCCCATACAGTTCATGATTTAACACTGTAAATAGACTGCAAGAGCTTGTAATTAATTGAACTACTCTGCAACGCGATGGTACTTGAATTTAATATTGTAGCTGCACTTGTTATTACAAAAGGCTGTGCTAAGAGAAAATGGAAGAAGTATTATCAGTGAGGTTTTTAATGAAATTAACAAAGCTTTCTCTGTTAAGTTTAGCTTGGCTGTGAACTGTATGGGAGAAATTCCACCTGGGTTAAGAATTATTCTTAGTATTTCACTCTACGAGTGTAATTTTGTTGTTGTTGTTGTTGTTATTTCAGAGCAAGTTGTCGAATTTAGTTGTAAATCTGAAAAGGGCATTTTCTGCAGGTCCATTTAAACATGACTTGCAGAAAACTGACTTCAATATTTAAACATTTGCTGAATTCTAGACGCCCTGAAATGCTGAAGAAAACATATCTAGACCCAGCTGGATTTTCTACCCCTATGTCTGTCTTCTCCAGGAGAGAAAGACTCCTCCTTATGCTGGTTGCACTCAATAAGTTTGTGCAGTGGGCCCTAGTCCACAGCATAGAAGTGGCCACACAGTTGGGAATAAATTGGAAATAGCATTCAGGTATAATGACATAAGGATGGCTAGTTTGAGGAGTGTGTGTGAAGGTAGGGGTGTTGGGGAGGAGGGGGTGGGGAAGCAGGTGGTGATGATGGGGAGAATTGCACTGGCATTGTTAGTTAGCATCGATGCTTATCCAAACTGCGTTTCCTTCTCTGACCCAAACTATGTCATGTCCCAAACGATACAAATATATAGTTTGGGACACAACATGTCAAGTGGCTGCCAGGATGGTGGAAGGCAAACCAGAAGGACCTTGATTTTCTTTCATCAGGAAAATTCTTGATTTCCTTGTGTCCTTATGCAAATCCAATGGCGCCACGCGATGTTGTACCGAGCCAGGAAATCTTCACGTTCAGCTGCTCAGTTGGCCCATTCTTGGCCAGACTGCCAATGGCGTGTCACGAGTAGACTCAGCAGGTTAGGCAAGGGTTAATTTGGCCAAGGTTCCTACTGCTGGTCACTGTCCAGTATTGCCTGCTTGGAAGTGCATGTGTGTAGACATCTGTAGACACGTCTGACTAAGTTTCCCTGTGGTGTCCCCCACAGTCTACCGCCTTACTAGTATTCAGTACTCAAGCACCTTGTTAACGAACAGCTACATGGATAAGGTGCACATGCCCAACCCAGCATGATTGTCTCGGTGGGTCCCAAATTCGAGTAAACTTTAGTCTTAACACCACTTGGCAGTAAATTTATAAATCACACCAAAGTTGTGGTAATATTCCATTTGAATTTCAACACCGTTTTGTATTCAAGAGCCGTAGAAAATCCAGCTCTCAAATTAAGGCTGGATTCAAGATTATTGTTCCCCAGACTTCTGTATATTATAGTGTCCAGCGATATATCGGTTATATCGGTATAATTTTTCATATCAATACGCCGATATCGGAAATTCAAATATATCGATATATCGAAAAATTCGATTTGAAAACAAAATATCGATATATCGCAAATAGCAGTATATTGTGTCCGGGATATATCGGTTATATCGATATAATGCAGACTTTTTCAACTTACCTTGTCGATATCCAAATGTGCGCGCCCCCGAATACGTGAATACCTCCGAATGCGCGCGCACCTCCGAATGCACGTGCATGCGCAGGACAAAAAAAAACGCGATATCGATATATAAGGAGGCCAGATATATATATCGATATGGGCCAACCAATATATTGATATCGGGAAATTTCTATATCGACGGACCCTAGTATATTGTAAGGCAATCCGGTTTCACAGACTAAGACTAGGTGGAATTTCAGGCCTTCAGGAGAGACAGGATAAGCAGTAACTATCCAGGAAGAATGGGGAGTATTTCCCCTCTACAGTGCTCTTAACCACTGAGCTGCAGGACTCCATACAAGTCCTGTGAAGTGCTTTGAGACGTCTCAATGAAGTGATACGGCATTATAACAAATGAAAGGATTTTTATTATTATTACTGTATCATAGAAGAGTTTAACAGACAGAACATCAGTTGCTCACGTAGACATACATACGCACGCACATGCACACGCACACATACACACATAGGCATAGACAGTAAAATACTTGAATTGAGCGCGTTGCCAAACATTGCAACATGGAAGAAAGAGCAAATTGTAGCAAATTCTGTGTCTCGTTTTGCCTTAAAGCAGGAACAGGAGACCAGCTACACTATCATGAGATCGAAGCACACCAACGTAACTATCAACGGGCTGAAACCCGAGACCACCTACCTGTTTCAGATCAGGGCCCGGACGGCTGCGGGTTATGGGTCGATCAGCCGCAAGTTTGAGTTCGAGACCAGCCCCGACTGTGAGTAACAGCTGTGGTTTACTTTTTTAACCAAAGTAAATGGCTTTCCCTGGTGTTTCCTCTCCGGGCTGTTGAAGCAAATTGTTCAACGTTTAACCGCAGTTAAGAGGGGGCTATTCGGCCTCGCTTGAGTGTAATGGAAATGCCAACAAATATAATACTCTCTGATACAATGTCGCGTCTTTCACGTTGGGAGGACATCTCAAGGTGCCTGAGTTCTTGGTTTATGAGCCAACCAAGTCCCACTTTCTCTCACATTGTGTTTGCCCACAATTCACTTTATAGTACATTCAATGAAGCACTTTGAGACATCGATAAGATGTGAAAAGCGCTATATCAAATGCAAGGATTATTATAATATTATTATTAACCATAATAATAATGATCCTTGCATTTCACATAGCACCTTATCACATCTTCGAAACGTCTTAAAGCGCTTTACGGAACATACTGTAAAGTGAATTGGTGGGCAGGCCTGCTGCCACTCTGCCCCCAACTCACAACCCCAGCCTCCCGAATCTCCATCCCTCAGTCCCTCAGCTTTGGCTCCTCCCTTGCCTCCTTCAAGTCCTGTCTCAAGATCTTCCTCTTCAACCGTGCGTTCGGTCACCCTCCTTCCTCCCCCTTCCCTCCATCTTCCCCTGTCCCGACCCCCAGCTCGGGTTTGAAACACTGACTGTCCAGCATCTTGGGACATCCTCCCAACGTGAAAGGCGCTACACAAATGTAATTTTGTTGTTGGTGTTGTTGTTGATGAATTGACTGTATTTTGGGCGGAACGCGGGGAGCCAATTGCGCACTACAGTGTCCCACAAACAGTCGTGGTACCATCTGAACTTTAAGGCAAAGGCTCGCTGCAGCTACTATCTTACCATAGTAACCAATGTCCTATGCGTTGGCCGGGCTCGTCCCAATTGCCCGCTCGCCATCTCCTCGCTCAACGGCTCTCTTTCGGTTTCAGCCTTTTCCATCGCAGGCGAGAACAGCCAGGTTGTCATAATCGCCATCTCCACAGCCATCGCCATCGTGCTCTTCACCGTGGTGACCTACATCGTGATCGGGAGGTCAGTTCCGCTTTCTTTCCTGCGCTCCGTGTCTAAGCCACAGTTTCCCGTGCACTTTTCCCCCACTGAACGGATGGTCAGTTCTGTGTAGCAGTGTGTGGGATTTTAGAAAACTTTGTCAAGTTCCTTCCTTCCTACCTTCTAATAATAATAATAATAGTTATCCTTGCATTTGCTATGGCGCCTTATTATGTCATCATAAAATGATTCGCAGAATATACGGTAATGTGAATTAATTGTATTTTGTGGGTGAAACGTGGCAGTCAATTGCGCATAGCAGTGTCCCACAAACAGTCGTTGATTGAAATGACCAATTTATTATTATTATTTGAGGGATTAGTATCAGGTGTGTGGAGTAAGGAAACTTGCCCAAGCTTTTGCCTTGGCCTGGAATCAAACCCAGGTCTCTCACTCGTCGGGAGAACGTCTCAACGCGCTGAACAGTCAGTGTTTCAGACCAAGCTGGGGTCGGGACTGGGGAGGGTTGAGGAAAAGTAGGATTTGGGATGACCGATGGGACCGTCAAAGAGGAGGGTCTTGAGGCGGGACATAAAGGAGGCTAGGGAGGAGGTGGAGAGACTGTGTGATGGAGTTGCAGAGGTTAGGGGTAATTGTCACATCTCATCCCGTTTGTCACCACATTCTGTTAACCAGTGGGCAAAGAAACAGCTACTCCCAGAGGTTGGATGAAAGTCTAGTAGAGTGGAGAGCAGAAAATAAAAGCAAAAGAGCAAAAATAAGTATAAAATTTAAAGTTAAATTTATAACTGCAAAGTTATAAGTGCCAATAGTGACACAGCAGCGTCCCAACAACCTGCCATGAATTGAACGATGCTTTTTCATTATCTGGTGGTTCGTCTTGACACTGGGAGAAACTCACTTCACTTGAATATTTGCATCAGCTTGTGCAGGCAGACGGGAGCATGGTTTAATATCTCACTGGCCACAAATATACAGTCAATTCACTTTACAGTATATTCTATGAAGCGTTTTGAGACTTCTAGAAGATGTGAAAAGCACTATATCAAATGCAAGGATTATTATTATTATTATTTTCTGAAGGATGACCTCCTCGACATTGCCTATTCCGTGAGCTCCAAATCCAAGACAAAGTTTGAACACACAATCTTCTGAATCAGAGGAAATTGTGAAAGAGCAGTAGTTGAGCTGACAATGAGAAATGGGTTTATAATAATAACAATAACAAATAATAATAATAATAATAGTAATCCTTGCATTTGCTACAGTACCCTATCATGTCTTCTAGACATCTCAAAGCGCGTCACACAATTATTCACACTCTAAAGTGAATTGACTTGTACAATACAATGCAATACAAAATTACGTTTCAGCCAGGAGGATGTCCCAAGGAACTGGACATTCAGGAAGCTGGACCCAACTATGTTTGTTTTTTTGTGGGCAAAACAAAAAAGTCTGAGTAAGAAACGTTTCACTGTGCATCTGTGGAACATTTCATTCATATTCATAAAATATCAAACTGCGGCATGTGTGCGTGCATTTGTGTGCTTGTGTGTGTATGTGTGCGTGTGTGTGTGTGTGAAGGAAATGAAATATTTTGACACAGTGAAATGGAGACTTGCTTGACAACCGAGACCTTTTGCTCTTTGCGTTGTTATGTTCCACAGGTTTTGTGGATACAACAAATCAAAGCATCTTTCAGATGACAAAAGGATTCATTACCCAAACGGCCACAGTAAGCACTTGACTGCATTCACATTGCACTAAATTATCCCTGTTCGAACGCGTTGCACGACAGCTCTTAATAACTCAACTGTTTTTTGTTTTTTTTCGTGCCTTTAGAGATATTGCAAACTGGTGCAACCTTTATATCGTACATTTATTGGAATCGCAGCATATTGAGGATTTTTATAATTAGTTTTGGACATTTAGAATATTGCCCCAAAAAGTGCTATTAAAAACTGCTCTTGTTTTTACAACTTCTCACTCTTTGCTGCTATGCACTACATTCACCAAATAAGCTATGTGTTATTTAGAAATGAGAAACCCCAGGGATTTGGTTTCTACACTGCGACTTTGCACTAACGCACTGCACTGTGCAGAGATAAGACACAGGTTTTCTTTCAATCTCCAAACACTCACATGTTTATTGCCTGAAGGCCATCAGAATACCAGAAGAACACAGTGGATTGAACCATGGGACTTTCCAGTGGGGAGAGAACATAAGCGAGAGAGAGAGAGACAGAGAGAGATAGAGAGAGAGACGTTAAGTTATTAGAATCTCTTGCATAGATTCCAGCAGGTTAGTTAGCAGAAAGGTAGCAGTAGGAGTTCACCTGATGGCAAGTGATTGCCTCTACATTGCGGTGTTTCCTTATCTGGATTTCTTAATAAAGAATTTGAGTCACACTATGTTGTTACTACCCGCACCAAGCTCCGCCACCACATCATTCGCACCCTCGCCCGGCTCCATTGTCTCCACATCCCCCAGAGGATCGAATTCAAGATCCTCAGCCTCACTTTCAACAACAACAACAAAATTGCACTTATATAGCGCCTTTCACGTCGGGAGGACGTCCCAAAGCGCTGAACAGTCTCATGGCCTTGCCCGCCCTTACCTCTCTGACCTTCAGTCCCCCTATGAACCTCCCCGCCACCTCCGTTCAGCGGGCTTTGGCCTGCTCCATGTCCCCTGCCCAATCTGCCCTACCATCGGCGGACGGGCATTCAGCCTCTCTGCTCCCACTCTCTGGAACTCCATCCCACAGTCCCGTCTCCTCGCTCCCTCCCTAGCCTCCTTCAAGGCCAACCTGAAGACCCTCCTTTTCGACCATACCTTCTGCTGCCCTCCCAACTCTCTCCCTCCCCTCCCAACTCTCTCTCGCCCTTCCCCCCTAGATAGAGAGATTGGGAAAAGAGAGGGGTGAAAATAATTACGAGTGGAGGGTGGCGAAGAAATTCATTTTAATTTTTTTAAAAAAGGCATAAAACATAATTTGAAACACAGGAGAACCTGAAGTTTGACCGCATCACTTTATAGAGGCATAGGCATGATCAGCAGTGGTGACACACACACACGGATAGACACACACACACACACACACACAAGTGCACAAGACTCAGATTAACAGTGATCACTCACACACAAGTGCAACCAATAACCATCGCATCTTGTATCAGTTCTCTCTCCCGCAATACATGTCGAAATCGTAGCATTAGCAGTGGGTTAATAAGCAAAGCCAATGCGGTAACTGTTTGACTTTCATGTTAATAGTCAAACTCCCGGGACTTCGAACGTATGTGGATCCTCACACATATGAAGACCCTAACCAAGCGGTGCACGAGTTTGCTAAGGAGCTGGACTGTTCCTTCATTGCCATCGATAAGGTCGTTGGGGCAGGTATGAATAAAACCCTCTGCATGATCATTAAATGGCTGCAAATCATCCGTATTATCCGCTAATGAACCTCCTTTACAAGTAATTAACCCAGAAAATATGGTCATTTGTATTAATCTGATAGTCTTCCAACCATTAACCTTTCTGTGTTCAGACAAAGCGAGACCCCAGGCAACACATTACAATACAGTAATAATAATACTAATAATAATCCTTGCATTTGGCATAGTGCTTTGCACATTCAGATCAAAAATAACAAAATGGTAAATTGACCATTTCAAGTGTGCAAAAGCCAAGCGTGGTATAGGCAACAACAACTAAATAATAATAATAATCCTTGCATTCGATATAGTGCTTTTCACACCTTATCGACGTCTCAAAGCGCTTCACAGAATATACTGTAAAGTGAATTGACTGTGTATTTGTGGGCGAAGCGCGGCAGCCAATTGCGCACAGCAGTGTCCCCACAAACAGTCATGGATTGAAATGACCAATTTTATTATCGTGGGTTTTTTGGAGGGATTATTATTGCGGAATACCATTACTCGCATGTATACAGCATATTTCACTTAAATTAAATATTGCAGAGTTAGGGAACTCACAGATTAAAGATTTGATCACTCGCTCTGTGATGTTTTTGTGGGCCCTTGCTCTGATAATCGAGAAGTAGATCTTGTGGGTGTCATGGGTTAGCATCAGGTCATTTTCCGGTTACTGCCCGAGTTCTCTTCCCTTCTCGTCACTCGGCGGGGGGGGGGGGGGGTCTTCGCACTTTGTTTTGCCAACTATGGTCTCAGCGTTCTGCCACTTGGTGTGTTTGGCAGGCGAGTTTGGGGAGGTGTGCAGCGGACGACTGAGGTTGGCGTCCAAAAAGGAGATCCTGGTGGCCATCAAAACCCTCAAAGTGGGCTACACAGAGAAACAAAGAAGGGACTTCCTGAGTGAAGCCAGCATCATGGGGCAATTTGACCATCCCAACATCATTCACCTGGAAGGAGTGGTCACAAAGAGTAAGGCAGCTGCCCTCAGCATCACATCAACAGCCTTCATGTTAATAATCATAATTATAATCCTTGCGTTTGATATAGCGCTTTCCATGTCTTCTAGACTGTATCTCAAAGCGCTTCACAAAATATACTGTAAAGTGAATTGACTGTAGATTTGTGGGCGAAATTCGGCAGCCAATTGCAAACAGCAGTGTCCCCACAAACAGCCGTAGATTGAAAATGACCAATTTGTGATAGCTTTTTTTTTGGAGGGATCATTATTAGGCGTGTGCATGGAGTAAGGAAAATTGCCCAAGGTTTTGCTCTGACCTGCGTGAATTTGAACATGGGTTTCTTGTTTGTAAGACAAGTTCTCTAACCACTGAGCTACAGGGCTCCACAATAATAATAATATTATCATGTCCATACTAGGGTCCGTCGATATGGAAATTTTCCGATTTAGATATATCGATGGGCTCATATCGAGATATACCGAAATATCGATATTTTCGGGTTTTTTGTACTGCGCATGAGCGCGCAGTGCACGCATTCGGGGTGTGCGCGCATTCGGGGCCTATCTCCTCAGGAGGTAAATATCTTTCTCTCTCTGTGTCTCTCACACTCACTCTCTCCATCTCTGTGTTTCTCTGTCTGTGTCTCTGTGTCTATCTCCTCTCACATCCCCCCCATCTCTATCTATCTGTATATTATCACATCCACCGTGTCTCTCCCCCCCCCCCCCCCCCCTCTCCCCACAGCAGCTGTCTCTCTCCCCTCACCCCTTGCATACCTGTATATCGATATATCGCTGGACCCTAGTCCATACCCAACGTGCTTGATTGGCAGAATGCCGTACCTGGGTACACGGTTGAGGCAAAATCTGTATTAGCTTTAAAGAAGGAATGAAATTAACATTTATGTGGAGAAAAAGAAACAGGGTTATAGAGGTGCGAGAGGTGGGGAAGGCAGGAAAATGGAACTAATGGAAAGTACTTTCAGAGTGCCAACAAATGAACTGTACAGCCTCCCTCTTCCTACCTTTAAATTTCTGGGGGAAGCATGTTTCAATCTTTTTATCAGCTACTCGTACCACCGCCCGGGTTATACCTGCAACTGTAATGTTTGTGTTGCTGTTTGCCAGTGCCTTCTGCTGCCCTCCAAACTCTTTCCCTCCCCTCCAAACTCTCTGCCTCCCCTCCTTCCTCTCCCCCTCCCCTCCAAACTCTCTCCCTCCCCTGATAACTCTCTCCTTCCCCTCCAAACTCTCTCCTTTGCCTCCAAACTCTCTCTTGCCCCTCCCCCCTACCCTGCCCCTCTCCCTTGCTCTGGTTCCGACCCCTGACTGTTCAGCACCTTAGGACATTCACCCGATGTGAAAGGCACTTTAGAAATATAATATTATTGTTTGTTGTTGTTGTTGCTCTCAGGCAAGCCAGTGATGATTGCTACAGAGTACATGGAGAACGGCTCCTTAGACAGCTTCCTGCGGGTAAGCCGAGAGATGGTGGACAATGTTGGGGGCGGCCGGTGGTTCAAGTTGTTCTGTATTAAGTCAGTCTAAACTAGACTCAAAGAGAAACCTCTGAAATCGCTCTGCTTCGTCTTTGCTCATCTTCACTTCACACCTGAAGACTGAAGACTTTCCTCTTTGACCGGGCCTAAAGTAACATCGCTTCTCCCCCGGGCTCGTTGTCAAACCACACCATTGTTCAGCGCTCCTGACACGCCACCCCGAGTGTAGGGCGCTGTGTAAGCCATTGAGTGTTGACTTGCTGAGCACTGTCCTGCTCTACAGACCCCAGCCCTGACTGCTCCACCATTGAGGGTTTTCAGCTTTTCTGCCCCCGCCTTTTGGAACTGCCATCCCGGAGTCCCTCCACCTTGACACCTCCCTCGCCTCCTTCAAAACCCGTCTCAGGGCTTTACTCTTCGATCATGCTTTCGGTTATCTTCACATCTCCCCTCCCCACCGCCCTCCGCCCCTCCTTAAGAATAATAATAATAACAATCCTTACATTTGATACAGCGCTTTTCACATCTTATTGACGTCTCAAAGCACTTCACAGAATGTACTGTAAAGTGAATTGACTGTATATTTGTGGGCGAAACTCAGTAGCCAATTGCACACAGCAGTGTCCCACAAACAATCGTGGATTGAAAATGACCTATTTTTATTGTCGTGTTTTTTGTGGGGAGGGACAATTATTAGGCGTGTGTGTGCGTGGAGTAAGGAAACTTGCCCAAGGTTTCGCCCTGACCTGCCTGGATTCGAATATAGGTCTCACGTTTGTAAGGTGAGTGTTCTAACCACTGAGCTACAGGGGTTCCTTCACTCGGGTGCAAACCCTTGGAACATCCTCCTGACCCAAACCGGAGGGAGGATGTATAAATGTGATGTTTTGCTTTGTTGTGGTGTTCGATTTTCTACCTTTTCAATGTTTAGAAACATGACGCCCAGTTCACGGTCATCCAGCTGGTGGGCATGCTGCGCGGGATCGCCTCAGGCATGAAATACCTGTCAGACATGGGGTATGTCCACCGCGACTTGGCAGCTCGCAATATCCTCGTCAACAGTAATCTGGTGTGCAAAGTGTCCGACTTCGGTCTCTCCAGGATCCTCGAAGACGACCCCGAAGCCGCCTACACCACACGGGTAAGGAAAGCTTTTAGCCGAGTGGGTAAACGCCTGCGCCTCGCAAAAATACTACAGGTGCTGGAAGTCTGAAAGAGAAACAGAAATGGCTGAGAAAGGTCAGGCAACGTGTACCACAAGAGAGTTCTGACCAACGGTCGTTGACCCAAAACGTTCTCCCTTCGGCTGATTTCTCACTGGGGTCTCCCCGAGTTTCTGCTCCAGCCTCCGCCAACTTGTAGATGCTAAGAAGGTGGCTGCTGAGTGCGACTGAGTAACTGATTCAATCAAAAGAAAATAATGCCTTTCCATATTCCCCGGAAGCTCCAGTTTGGTTTCTAAAAAATATCATATTAAAAGGCAAAAATAAAAAGGCAGTCGGAAAGTCAAGACCGGCGGTGGAAGAGAGCACTGTCACCTGTTGGCTGCACATTGCATTACATCGTGTTACTTTATGCTGACGCTGCTAAAGAGTACCGTAAGTACCCGCGTATAAGGCGCACTCACGTATGAGGCGCACCCCCCACTTTTGACCTTTTCTTGGTGGAAAAAAACGGAAGCATTTTCGATGATATTGCCGGCAGAAGGGAGCGAGGCAGGAGAGACAGGTAGGTAGGGAGGGAGAGAGGGAGGCAGGCATGCAGCGCAGGCAGGCAGGCAGTGAGGGAGGGAGAGAGGCAGGGAGGGAGGCAGGCAGGGAGGGAGGGAGAGAGAGAGGGAGGCAGGCAGGGCGAGACATGGAGGCAGGGAGAGAGAGAGGGAGGCAAGCAGGCAGCCAGGGAGGGAGGGAGAGAGAGCGAGATAGGCAGGCAGGGAGGGAGGGAGGGAAGCAGATAGGCAGGCAGGGAGGGAGGGAGGCAGGCAGGCAGGCAGGCAGGGAGGGAGGGAGGGAGAGAGAGAGAGGGGAGGCAGGGAGGGAGAGAGAGAGAGAGAGAGAGAGAGGCAGGCAGGCAGGCAGGCAGGGAGGGAGGGAGGGAGAGAGGGAGGCAGGGAGGGAGAGAGGAAGGCAGGGAGGCAGGAGAGGGAGACAGGGAGGGAGGGAGGCGGACTGGGTTCGGCAGAAGGCAGGCAGCAGGCACAGCACTGAGGTCCACTACTGCTGCCGCTACCCGGGCGGCCGAGGCCGAAGCCCCGTCACCCGCTCCCCCCAACCCCCGCCGGACACTGACCAAACCCCGGCTGACAGTGCGCCGGCCGCCCCTCCTGTTTACTGTATCTCCGAGGCTCAAAATTTATTGTACCTGCGTATAGGGCGCACCCCCAACTTTCGAGATCTTCCGACATGAAAAAAAGTGTGCCTTATACGCGGGTATTTACGGTACCTAACATTTTTTTCCCAATGTGCGACTCAGATCCAAGTTGAATATTGAGGAGGGAATTGGGAGAGTTTGGAGGGTTTGGAGTGTTTAGATTCAGATATATTTCCTACAGCTGATGCCATATTTTCAGAATTAGGACGACAGAAAAGGATAATAATAATAATTCTTGCTTTTGATATAGTGCTTTTCACATCTCCTAGACTGTGTCTCAAAGCGCTTCACAGAATATACTGTGAAGTGAATTGACTGTATACTTGTGGGCAAAACGCAGCAGCGAATTGCGCACAGCAGCGTCCCCACAAACAGTCGTGGGTTGAAATGACCAATTTTATTATTATTGTGGTTTGTTTTTGAGGGATTATTATTAGGTGTGTGTGTGGAGTAAGGAAACTTGCCCAAGGTTTCGCCCTGATCTGCCTGGATTCGAACACAGGTCTCACGCTTGTAAGGCGCATGCACTAACCACTGAGCTCCAGGACTCCAGGATGGAAACAAAAAGGACAAAAATGAGGATAGGGACATAGAACAGCTACAGAGAGGAAGCGGAAGAAACTAGGTGATGTTTCTAAAAACAAGTGTGATGTACTGTACTAGGATAAATTGGCTAGCTTAAGCCTTTTTATTGCTAGAAAAGAGATATTTGCCGATATTTAAGGTAAGCATGAACTAGAGCCCGTCAAAATGGAAATTTTCCGATTTAGATATATTGATGGGCTCATATCGAGATACAACGAAATATCGATATTTTCGGGTTTTTTGCATTCGGGGTGCGCGCACATTCGGGGCCTATCTCCTCAGGAGGTAAATATCTTTCTCTCTCTGTGTCTCTCACACTCACTCTCTCCATCTCTGTGTTTTTCTGTCTGTGTCTCTGTGTCTATCTCCTCTCTCACATCCCCCCCATCTATATCTATCTGTATATTATCACATCCACCCCGTCTCTCCCCCCACCCCCCACCGCCGTCCCTCTCTCCTCCCCCCGCCGCCGCAATCCCTCTCTCCCACTCCACTCCCGCCGTCTCTCTCCTCCCCCATCCCCCCAGCCGTCTCTTTACCCCTCCCCCACCGCCGTCTCTCTCTCTCCCTCCCCCCCAGCCGTCTCTCTCCCCATCCCCCCCCCAGCCGTCCCTCTCCCCCTCCCCCCCCCAGCCGTCTCTCTCCCCCTAACCCCCCCCCCCCCCCCCCCCCCAGCCATCTCTCTCCCCTCACCTCTTGCATACCTGTATATTGTATTCTAGAATACAATATGGCAGCTTTGCACCTCGGTCTGTGCATTGTGTATAGAGATGAGCATTCTGGGTCTTGTAGTTCAACAACAACAACAACAACAACTTAAACTTATAAAGCGCCTTTCACGTCGGGAGGACGTCCCAAGGCGCTGCACAGGAGGTGTGTGACCCGAGCTGGGAGGGGAGTGTTCGGGAAGGGGTGAAATACGTAGGGGAGGTCGAAAAATTTTGGGGGGAACAAAAGGCACGGTCGAAGAGGAAAGTCTTCAAACCGGCCTTGAAAGAGGAAAGGGAAGAAACAAGACAGAGGGATTGGGGGATGGTATTCCATAGGGTGGGAGCGGAGAAACTGAAGGCCCGGCCTCCAATGGTGGGGCGGTTTGGGCGGGGGGCTTGGAGCAGGCCAAGTCCTGCTGAACGGAGGGTCCGGGTGGGCTTGTAGGGGGAAAGTAAATCGGTTAAGTAGAGCGGGGCAAGGCCGTGTAAGGCCTTGAAGGTGAGGACGAGGATCTTGAACTCAATCCTCTGGAGGATGGGGAGCCAGTGGAGACGAGCGAGGGTGGGGGTTATGTGGTCGCGGAGGCGGGTGCGGGATAGTACACGGGCTGCAGAGTTTTGGATGACCTGCAGCCTGTGAATGGAGGAACTGGGGAGGCCGACGAGGAGAGAGTTTCCGTAGTCCAGCCGTGAGGTGATGTATGCGTGCACGAGTGTTTCGGCAGCGCGGAGGGTGAGGTAGTTGCGGAGCCTGGCAATGTTGCGCAGGTGGAAATAAGCGGTGCCAGTCAGGGCACGGATGTGGGGGAGGAAGGAGAGTTTATGGTCGAACGTGATGCCGAGGTTCCTGACTGGCTTTGTGAGGTGGAGAGTACAGCCTTGGATGTTGAGGCTGGCAGCGCCTGATGTGCGGAGGCGCTGGCTTGAGCCAATCAGGAGGGCCTCGGTCTTGCTCACGTTCAATTGGAGGAAGTTGTCCCTCGTCCACGATTCGATGTCGGACAGACATGCTGTCAGAACATCGATGGTCTGGTTCAGTGTGCGCGCATTCCGATTTTTTCCCTCAATATATTGATTTTTCGATATATCAATATTTTTGAAATGCCTATATCAGCGTATCGATATGAAAATTATATTGGGTTTTAGCGATATATCGATATATCGCCGGACCCTACCAAGAACACAAGAGTAAGGTAGCGACCAGGAGATCTACAAGAGAATTTAGGAGGAACTTCTCCAGCAGGCAATTGTGGACATTGCCTGCTGAAGTGGTGACTGAATTGGATAGTGCAGACACATTTAAGAGAGGAAGCTGGACCTTCACTTGAGCGAGAGGGGGAACAGAAGGGTTCAGGAGGGAGTAAGCTGCTGGTGGAGAGCGATGTGCAGAATAAACACTGGCATTGACTGGTTGGGCTCAATAACCTGTTTGCCCTTTGTTCAGTCGATGTAAGTCGTTGGAAATTCCCGCTAACTGTAGCTAAAATATTCATACTTGGATTGGGAGCGAGAGAGAGAGAGTAAATGAAGGAATCCCTTGATTCCTTCTGACGATTTGATGCTGTTACAGTATTAAGTATGATGTATGAAGTAATTCAGCCATAAACCTCACAACTGGTAAAAGCAGACTGCAGTCGTAGGTCAGTTCCTGTATAGTTGTGTTTAATATAATAATAATAGTACATGTACTTGCATTTTATTGTAGTACCTTATCACATCATCAAAATATCTGAAAGCACTTCACATGATTTCATTGAAAAGTGTGGTGACTCTGTACTTGTAACTTGGGTCAGATTATATGACTGTCATAGTGTTCACATTCAAGATATTGAAGGGACCCATATAATGGTTGCAGGTCCCCCGACCCATCCGCCCCACCATTGACGGGCGAGCCTTTAGCCACTCTGGAACTCCATCGCACAGTCCCTCCGCCTCTCCCCCTCCCTGGCCTCCTTCAAGTCCTGCCTCAAGACTCTCCTCTTCCATTGTCCCGTCGGAAACTCCTAATCCCTTCCCTCCTTCCGTCCCCAGCTCGGGTCTGAAACAATGACTTTCCAGTGCCTTGGGACGTACTCCTGACGTGAAAGGCGCTATAAAAGTGTAATTTTGTTGTTTTGTTGCACTTCTAGCTTACAAATAGGAATTCCATAATGTAGGGCTCAGCGTGCTTGCCTCACAAGCGAAAGGAACCAGGTTCATCTCCCGGCCGGGGAGAAACCTTAGGCAAGTTACCTTACTACACACTCTTTGGTTTACCTAGCAGTAAGTAGGAACATGGTTAGTCAATTGGCAGACTCTATACAGAGGTAATAATCTCTCAAATCCCTGACTATTTGTGGGACACTGCTGAGTGCAATTGGCTGCTGTGTTTCGCGCTCAAAGTATACAGTCATTAGGCTCTAAAATGACATGCTGAGGCACTATATCAAATGCAAGGATTATTAGTATAATTATTAGAGTGTGGCCCACTGTAGACAATCCACGGTGGTTGTACTGTACAGAGCAGTGCCCTACTTTGACACAAAGCATATTCTAATCCTGCCCATAATAGTGAAGTGCATCTGCGCCCATTCCCAATCACTCCCCTTAATGTGCTTCAAGTGCTATATTATTAATGAGTTATTTATTGTTTGAGATTCAATGGTATGAAAGCCAATATTTGCTCAACATGCTGGCTATTCCCTATCAACACAAACATAATATTTTAAAGTTCAACAGCAATGCCCTTGTTGCCCCTACTTGCTGCGTGTGAGGAGAATGTGGAGACATGGTTCACAACTACATTCAGTGGAATGAAATTCGTTATAGGCACTTTCAATCAGCATGAGTGTAAAACCTATTATGCATGTTCCTCTCTCACATAAAGTTACTCTAACAGCGTTCCTTTACTAGTTCGGCTCAAGCCCACACGCAGTTAATCCTTGCATTTGAAATAGTGCATTGTCGTCGAGGGCGTCTCCAAACTCCTCACAAGATTTTAATAATAATAATAATAATAACAACCGTAATCCTTGCATTTGATGTAGTGCATTATCACATTGTTGAGATGTCTCAAAGCGATTCGCAGGATATACTGAAAATATAGTGACTGTGCATTTTGTAGATGAATGCAGCAGTCAGTTTTCACACAGTAATAATAATAATCCTTGCATTTGATGTCGTGCTTTTCACATTTTATCGACGTCTCAATGCGCTTCACAGAATACACCGTGAAGTGAATTCACTGTATATTTCTCGGCAAAACGCAGCAGCAAATTGTGCATAGCAGCGTCCCCTCAAACAGTCGTGGATTCAAATGACCAATTTTTATTGTTGTTTTTTTTTTGAGGGATTATTATTAGTCGCGCATGTGTGTGTGGAGAAAGGAAACTTGCCCAAGGTTTCGCCCTGATCCGCCTGGATTCGAACACAGGTATCATGCTTGTAAGGCGAGTGCTCTAACCACTGAGCTACTGGAACGCCAGGAATACCCTCACAAGCAGCCATGGGTTTGAGCTGCACATCAGGGCTACGAGCTTGGCTGACATTCCTGACCGTTCAGCACCTTGAGAGTCCTCTCGACGTGAAAGGGGTTCTACAAATGTAATTTCGTTGTTGTTTCTTTTGAGATGTAAAACTCTTTGCCTGTTCAGGAAGACATTAAACATCCTCAGATGAGCCCTACTCAGAAAAAAAGAATCTCTCCTACTGTCCTGGCCAACATTTCCTGCAGATAAAAATCAACCGTTAATTTCACGGCTGTTTATGGGATATGTCTGGGCGCAAACTGTCTGCTTCGAATACGCAGCCACTGTGCAGTGCTTTTGAGACTTCTCGATGACGTGGGTATTACTAGTATTGGGCTCTGGTAAGATTTCGGCAGCTGTACATTGGGATCTTATTAACTTGCTCAATTTTTCAATTTGTCTGTTGTCCCAGGGCACGTGACCATGTTGTTCTTGGTCAGTGCCCTGCTTTGGATCAATGTCTTGGAGCATAATTTACTAATTAAGCACTAGAGGAGTTGAATTAAAACAGTCAGCTAAGATAACCGCTTCTTCCTCTGGCGGGGGGGTGGGAGGGTATCCCCTGAGGTTCCCACTTTCAACATAATAGAGAATATAATAACACTGGGCTTCTTCCCACTCGGCTGTTGTTAACCCTGCGAGCTAAATCTCCACTCTTTGTAAGGGTCCTGGCTGAACGAGCAGCAGGAAGCTTCCCAGACAGTGCCCTGAATGGCACACTGTGCATGGGTTTAGCGGGTTAACCTCCAGCAAGACTCCTAACGCACACTCTGTGATCCGTCCCCAAGCCTTGGCTTTCGGCAAGCTGCGCTTAATATTTTCTAGGATTAGGTAAATCACTGTGGGGAGAGAGTGCACACTCCATTCCAGTTGCCGGGAGATCTCTGTGCATGGGTGGCGTGCACATGTGAACCTCTTCAGTTTGGTTTGAATCATTTTAATTGGGATGATCGGCCACATTTGTCAGACAACTGGTCGACTGAACAAAACAATAAACCTTACGTTTGAAAATGGCGACTATTATAGAAATGTCTCAAAGCGCTTACAGGAATGTATCATATGACTTGGTCAGTCTTCTTACACTGGTCTTATAACTGGTCTTTTGTTACTAGGTTTTACACAATGAGTTGTATCCTACGTTGCTCACTCCAGGTACCAATGTATTTGTTGTATGTTTGTAATGTGAGTTCATATTGTAAAGGTTTAGCAATAAATAATAATAATCCTTGTATTTGATACAATGCTTTTCACATCTTCTTGACGTCTCAAAGAGCTTCACAGAAGTTTCACTGTAAAGTGAATTGACTGTATATTTGTGGGCGAAACGTGGCAGCCAATTGCGCACAGCAGCATCCCCAGAAACAGTCGTGGAATGAAATGACCAATTTATTATTGTTTTTTTGAAGGATTACTAACAGGCGTGAGGGGGTAAGGAAACTTGCCCAAGGGTTCACCATGAACTGCCTGGAATTCAACCCAGGTTCAACTCAAACCACTGAGCTACAGGACTCCACACAAGTTCAGGGAGCTCATGACTATTTTTAGTGAACAGCATCATGGTTCTCCCTTTGGGCTGACAGATAACTGCAGTACACTGATTGATGATAGCCAAGCTATCATCGATCCACATCCTGGGCAGCCAGATTCAAGCAGCGAACCAACAATGTCTCACAATGACACCGGTTTTGAGAAATAACCTTCTTGTGCTTCCTGTAGGGTGGAAAGATCCCGATCCGATGGACTGCACCGGAAGCCATTGCTTATCGCAAGTTCACCTCAGCAAGTGACGTGTGGAGTTACGGCATCGTTCTGTGGGAGGTGATGTCTTACGGAGAGAGGCCTTACTGGGAGATGTCAAATCAAGACGTGAGTGGAACAATTATAACACAATTTACATTTATATAGTCCCTCAGGGTGACTGGGTAGGGAGATGGGTGGATGGTAGTGAGGAGTCTGTAAGCTCTTCACAGAATATACTGTGAATGGTAGTGGCTATATAATAATAATCCTTGCATTTGATATAGCGCTTTTCACGTGTTCTAGACGTCACAAAGAGCTTCACTGAATATATTGTAAAGTGAATTGACTGTATATTTGTAGGCGAAATGTGGCAACCAATTGCAGTGTCCCCACAAACAGTCGTGGATTGAAATGACCAATTTATTACAGGTTTTTTTGGAGGGATTATTATCAGGCGTGTGGAGTAAGGAAACTTGCCGATGGTTTCGCCCTGATCTTCCTGGATTTTAACTCAGGTTTCTCGCTTGCAAGCGAATGCTCTAACCACTGAACTATACTGCTCCACACAAGTTTAGGGAGCTAATGACTATTTTTAGTAAACAGCATTATGGTTCTCCCTTTGGGTTGAAAGATAACTGCACTGATTGCATTTGTATGTATTTGTACAGGAAACATAACAGCCCATTTGCGCACACAACAACAGTTGTATGGGGTAATATTCCACCTGAAGCTAGACTCACTCTGCTGCCTGTAACATTTTAGAGAATGTGCCAAATTGTTGAATTCATTCTTAACTTGGAAGTCTTCTTTTTGTGGTAGTTCCTTAAAAAAGAGATTTGCAGAAATGCCAGTTTCGAAATGAAAGACTGAATTGCAGAATTTTTTTAACTTGTGGTTCAAACTGAACTGCTGGGTTACTGGAGAAAATCTTCACTCTTGTTTTCAAATCCCTCCTCTGCACCCCCACCTACCTCACTGACCTCCTCTCTCCTCACAGCAACACCCGTTCCCCTTGCTGCACCAGGTCTGGTCTCCTCCTTGTCCCCCAAATCCTCTGTTCCACCGTCGGCGGCCGTGCCTTCAGCCACTACGCCCCGAGGATCTGGAACTCCCTTCCTCACTCCCTCCGCCTCGCTCTCTCTTTTCCCATTTTCAGGTCATGGTTGAAGACCTTTCTTTTCAACCTCGCTTTTGGTCACGTTTTTCCCCTCTCCCCTTGGTTCGGCCCCGGGATCTGTTATTGGGAAGTGCTCTGAGACCCTGTCCGGCATGGAGTGAGGGAGGGTGCTATATACATCCAAGTTGTTGTTATTGTTGTAGAAAATCTAAACCCAGATGGAATTATCCCCCCTTGTTCCTTTGCGCAATGTAAAGTGCTTGTTTATTATGCTCTTTGTGCTTGTTATTGCAACAGAGCTATATTTTGGAACTAGTCCATTATCCCAAGGCCTATTACCTGCTCACAGTATCTCTCAGGACTCCACAGTGCTTTAGTAAGAATGACTTGAAATTCAAAAAATGCCTTGAATGTAGGACAGTGTCAGATTACCCCCAGTGCCACCACCCCGTGTGCACAAGCCACTTTACATCAAGGTGACAAGCTGAACAGAAATCAGATCTCTCCCAGCTTTGCCCAACTTCAGTGAATTCAAATAATGTAATTGGTATTACACTACCAAACCTCAGCACGGAGTGAAGGTTCATCCACCCCTCACCCACCCTAGAAATACGTAGGATATTGACATCAGGTGGTTTCAGCATCAGCCCCATGCTGACTGCTCTTCCCCTTCACTCCTAACAGCAGCTCAGAGCTCAGCAGATAGATGGGGGAGGCGAGGTGGGGGGAGGAGGGAGCGAGCAACCCAGCCGTTTCTGAATCAAAATTTATTTAATTTGTATTCATGTACGTACATGAATCTATTTGTAATTTTATATCTCCTGCAAGTTAACCATGGGCTCAGTGATTGCTTCCGAGCAGCAACGATTGCTTCCGATCGTGCCTTCTGCCGCCATCTGAACTCTCTCCCTCCCCTCTTAACTCTCTCCTGCCCCTCCCCTCCCCCCCTACCCTACCACTCAACTCTTTCTCGAGTCCCGACCTGACTGTTCAGCGCCTTGGGATGTCCTCCTGACGTGAAAGGCGCTCCAGAAATGTAATTTGGTTGTTGATGTTGTTGTTGAATTGATGTTTATTGGAATATGAATCCAGTTTAATTCTGGAATCCAAAGTGAGGTTTCCATCCGATCCGCACCTGAGATGGGTTTACACCTCAGTCCATATAAATCGATATCCTTCGCCATGCAGTCAAATTATTTTTAATTTAGCAAAGATTAATGGAATCCAGGCAGGTCAGGGCAAAACCTTGGCAAGTTTCCTTACTCCACATGCCTAATAATAATCCCTCCAAGCAAAATTAATAAATTGGTCATTTCAATCCACAACTATTTGTGGGGACAATTGTGCGCAATTGGCTGCCACGTTTCACCCACAAATATACAGTCAATTCACTTTACAGTATATTCTGTAAAGCACTTTGAGACGTCGATATGATGTGAAAAGCACTATATCAAACGTAAGGATTATTATTATTACAAATCTCTGGTTCGTGAGGTAAAACAGCCTCTTAAGTATGTGGCCCTTTTGTGCACCATCTATTTGTGCACTCAGTCCATAACTGTTTATGGGACACTGCTGTGTACAATTGACTGCTATGTTTCACCCACAAAATACACAATTACTACACTCTATCGTGTATTCTGTGAAGCACGTCGAGATATCTTGAAGACTTGATAAGGCACTATATCAAATGCAAGGATTATTATTATTATCTCTTCTGGGTAGAACTGCGACCATACAAATATATTTTAAGAAAGGCTCCCCCTGCCCCTTTCACTCCTCTATCTCACCACCATCATACTATGGGGCATACATGGGGATAAAAGTCTTTGAGTTCATAGAATGTGATGATGTAAGTTGGACGTTAAAGATCCTGCGAGGTTGCTTGAAGAGTACTACAACAACAACAACTTGGGTTTATACGGCACCCTCCATGCCGGACAGCATCTCAGCACGCTTCCCAATAATGGATCTCGGGGCCGAGCCAGGGGGAGAGGGAAAAAGGTGACTGAAAGCGCGGTCGAAAAGAAAGGTCTTTAGCCGAGACCCGAAAGTAGGAAGAGAAGGGGTGAGGCAAACGGAATAAGGAAGTGAGTTCCAGAGCCTAGGGGCATAGTGGCTGAAGGCATAGTAGCAAAGTCCTGGTCAATAATTCTCCTGATAAAGTTGGTTGTTCATGGCTGTTCTCGCAACATGATTGTTTGCAAATTGGCTGCCATGTTCGTCCACAAAATAATCAGCCATTCACAGTGATGAATTATTAAATGCTTTGAGATATTCTGGATTTTTAAATGCTGAATCAAAATGCAAGTACTGTTATTATAATAGCAGTAATAACTTTGCGGCACCTTCGTAAAATTGTTGCATCCCTTGTGTGGCTTCCCATATTGTGACGTGATTCCTCAGACTTTACTCCCTGTTCTCCTCTTCTGTTTCTCATTGTGGAGTCCTGTAGCTCAGTGATTAGAGCATTCACCTTACAAATGTGAGACCTGTGTTCGAATCCAGCCAGATCAGGGCGGAACCTTCGGCAAGTTTCCTTACTCCACGCGCCTAATAATAATCCGTCCCCCAAAAAACCACAACAATAAAAATTGGTCATTTCAACCCATGACTGTTTGTGGGGACACAGCAGTGCACAATTGGCTTCCATTTCACCACCAATATACAGTCAATTCACTTTACAGTACATTCTGTGAAGCGCTTTGAGACGTCTAGAAGACGTGGAAAGTGCTATATCAAATGCAAGATTTATTAGTATTATTATTATTAATGACCAACAATAAACCGCTCCTCCCAGGAGTAACACTCGGGCAATGGCAATGACAATGATTCAACTTCTAATTTTTTTCCTTCTTTCTCTCTCTTTTATCTGTGTCGAATTCTCATCCAGGTAATTAAAGCGGTGGACGAAGGCTATCGGCTGCCGCCCCCCATGGACTGCCCAGCTGCCCTGTATCAGTTGATGCTGGACTGTTGGCAGAAGGACAGGAACAACAGGCCCAAATTCGAGCAGATTGTCAGCATCCTGGATAAACTGATCCGCAATCCCGGCAGCCTCAAGATCATTACCAACACGGCGGCAAGGTGATGAACCGTTTGTGCTGTTGCTCTATAACGCGTACCCTCTAGGGGAACTTTTGGCTGCCGTGTTTCGTCCACAATTACACAGTCAATTCACTTTACACATCTGGTGTTTGCCTACCAGAGACACAGTCTCTGTACTTTACACTATATCCTGTGAAGCACATTTGAGACCTCCTCCTAAAGACAAAGGTGCTATTTCAAATGTATGGATTCTTATTTTATTTTGTTATTTAGTCACCTTCAGTGTGTAAGAGAATAGAAATACAGTCACTGTGCACAGATAAGGATGTACAGTATTTAACACTACTTCACCTAGATTGAGGTGAATTGATGCCCACAAATATACAGTCAATTTCACTTTACAGTATGTTCTGTGAAGCACTTTGAGATGTCTAGAAGATCTGAAAAGCGCTATATCAAATGTTAGGATTATAATTATATTGTAAGTATTCATCCATCCACTTGATACTAACCAAGTGGATGGATAATACCATATCCACACTAATACTACAATTAAATAATACTAATAAATATAATATATAACATAATAAATACATGCAAATCCAAAAGAGATCAAAACAGCAACTTATAAATACACAGTAATTTGCCATCAAACAATTCCCAGGCAGGGCGAATCCTTAGGCAAGTTTCCTTACTCCACACGCCTATGCTCACCTAGCAGTAAGTCGGAAACCCAGTAGTTGGCCGATTGGGGGAATCACTTTTCAAGGGGTTAATAATCCCTTCAAAAAAAATTACAAATTAAAAAATTATGATTTAGTCACTCAACTGGTCCACGACTGTTTGTGGGACACTTCTGTTTGCAAATTGGCTACCGTCTTTCGCCCACAAAATATACGGTCAATTCTGTCAAGTGCTCTGAGACATCTCAACTTTGTGATCAGGTGCAATATCAAATGCAAGGAGTATCGTTATATCCTGTACCTTAGACAGCTATGGTTTTGTTACCAGGAGATATGCTTCCGCCACCTATTTTAGGTCTGTCTAGTCCATTATATTCAACCAAAGGGTTGACGTTCTGAACAAAACGCAAGCTGATTAGAACTTTCCCCCGCTCATCACAGCCAAGATTTATTGGGGTCGGGTCCGATGAAAGGAAGAATTCGTCATTTTCCAAAAGCGTTAACAATGAGGGAAGGAGAACAGCAGGATGGCAGCTCACCTTGTAAGAGCAGCGGAGAGTTATAAACACACCTAATTTGCCTGTCAGGAGTTAGGAGTGAGTGGGCCTGCATGACCTGGCCAATAAATTGTGGGTTCGGGGCCACGGACAGGCACGTGGGTCACTTGGGATTGCCTGCAAATGTTCTGAAATACCTCAGCTCGCCGGGTTTCACGCTGAGACTTTGCAGACTCCTCACAGTCAGATCCAAATTCCTTCAGAATACTGCCTTGTCCAGATGTCCTCCCTGAGGAGGGAGAACAGCTCATATCTTTTGGATTCGCTGAGGGGCGGGCAGCGGAACTGCTCAAATCTGGTAATCCTAGATTTCATTCACAAGTTCACCCAACTTTAGCCTCATGCCATCTGTTCACTTAAGTGACCCAGAGCATCACAAGTCATGAGGGTATTTTTTCTCTCTCTCTCTTAATTCTCATCTCCTCCTCATTTCCCTCCCGACCCCTCCTACCACCATCTCCTGCTCTCTAAATTGTCAGCTTGGCTCATTTTGGCTGCTCTCTCGCCTCTGGGTTGCAATGTGTTCAGGTGGACGTTAAATATCTCACGGCACTTCACAAAACAATCCGTCCTCCAGATTGACTGTTCATTTACCCCACTTCTGTTTGTCGGACCTTGCTGTGTGCAGAATGGTTGTTGCTACCGGGTCTGGCATCCTCCTTGTCCCCCCGAATCCTCCGTTCCACCGTCGGCAGCTGTGCCTTCAGCCACTACGCCCGAAGACTCGGAACTCCCTTCCTCACTCCCTTCACCTCGCACCCTCTCTTCCTATTTTCAGGTCACGACTAAAGACTTTTCTTTTCGACTGCGCTTTCGGTCACCTTTTTCCCTCCTCCCACTGGCTCAGCCCCAGGATCCGTTATTGAGCTCTGAGATCCGGCGTAGCGTGAGGGAGGGCCCTATAATAATCCAAGTTGTTGCTGCTGCATTTGCTGACATGTGACACAGTTATTTGGCAATTCCCTGAGAAGCATTTTGAAACATTTATTAGACATTTTATGAAATGGATGAATCATTATTTTTATTAATCTTCACATTTGGTGTAGTGCCTTTCACATTGGGTAGACGATGCATTGTAGCTGGTAGGATTTACTGTAAATCAGAATGGCTTTTGTGTATTTTGTAGGCCAAGATCAATGATGTAGGAATACTGCATCTGTCTGTCCCAACCAATTAACTGTTCTTCATGTCAGCCTAACCTAGTGAGTGTGAGTATTGGCAGGCTATTTAACCTTGGACAACTACCTACCTAACCTGCTCTGCCTTCCACAGACATGCGCTCTCCAGAGGTTCATAGCCTTTAGAACATTCGGAGTCCTGTAGCTCAGTGGCTAGAGCACTCGCCTTACAAGCATGAGAACTGTATTTCAAATCCAGGCAGGTCAGGGGCGAAACCTTGGGCAAGTTTCTTTACTGCACACACACGCCGCATTATAATCCCTCCCCCCAAAAAATACAATCATAAAATTGGTCACTTCAATCCACGACTGTTGGTGGGACAATGCTGTGCACAATTGGCTGCCGTGTTTCACCCACTTCATTTCTGTTGGGTGCGCAGGAGTAAGGGAAAATAAAAGTTTTGACGGGGTGAGTAGAGATAAGGCTTTTAAGATATTTTACTGTGATTTAAAATGGATTTTTTTGTTGCTAATTTTTTCGTTGCTATTTTTCCTAGTGGATCAGACCTTATATTTTGGTCTTAATCCTGATCTTGTAGTAGTTTTGTGACTCTTATATTAATGATGGAGCTCACAGCACACAAGCTGCAAGATACTGTATACAGAACCAGCTAGCCTGCAAAGATGAGAATCTCTAAAATCCTGCGAACAGCCAAAGGGTTAAACCCAACAGTAATAAAGTTGCCTTTGATATCTGAACAGTTTTCCTGGCATAATGTTAGGAGTTTCAGTGATATAGCATATTGTTACTCAAACTGTCCTGATCCACCCACACTCCATTCATTCAATGAGCACTGACCTGATTCATGATGCCCAACCCTACTCAACCTACTATCAGCAGTTAGGCTTTCAGTCCACTCCATCTGCTTCCACCCTCTTGAACTCCATCCTGCCTCCATTTCTCTCTCCCTCCCTCACCTCTTTCAAGATCCATCTCAAGACCTATCTCTTTGACCGCGTTTTGGGTCATCTTTTCCCTCCTTCCCATCTCCTTTGGCTCGCCGCTCCAGCTCAGGAGTGCTTAAGTCCCAGCCTGAATTCCTATGTTCCTTGGGATGTTCTCCTGACGTGAAAAGCACTATATAAATGTAAATTTGTATTGTATCAGCTGAACGCTATTTTTAAACAAAAGTATGCGGGGTGGGGAGTAAATATGCTGGCCCAAAGCGAAGCTGTCTGAGGGTTGTAACAAATGCATTTATAATTTATGTGCACGTGGCATACAAAGGTACCTGGAATGAATAAGAAGACAAAACAGATTTTTTTTTGTTTCTGGCAGCGAGAACGCAAAAAAATCCAAAGCAATTTCAGTTTGCGTCAAAGCCCTTTAGGAAACAGATGCTTGCTGAGTGAGCACAACACTGCTACCAGCAGAGGCTGAGAGCGCGACTCAGGAAACTGTGGGGCTCATATGTGAGCTTCACCTGAATATAATTTATACACACTGCGGGAACCATTAAAAAAAACTTGTCCTCTAATTCCTCCATTGCTCTGTTGCCTCACACGTCTCATCGAATTTGAAGCGCTTAATATACAGCTCTAAGGAACTGTTTGACAAATGTGTTCCATTGCTCGTCAGGAGTCAAGTAGACTGTTAGCATTATGTCTATGGGACGCAAGAGGGAAAGATCTTGGTTAATCCAGTGGGGTTTCAGATTTCAGTTGCCTCCCATTCTTGACTGTCAGTGGCAAGATGCGTTAAAGCGGCTAGTTTCAGACATGTAATGCAAAATGTACTTTTTTTTCCCCCACATAAATGGAGAAAATTTAGCTGAGGGAATTTACCCACTGAGCAGGTAAACCCAACAAAGTGCCATGATCTCAGGTTTGATTTGGGCTAAATGACTTACTAATAATAATAATCCTTGCATTTGATATAGCGCTTTTCACATCTTATCGACGTCTCAATGCTCTTCACAGAATATATTGTGAAGTGAATTGACTGTGTATTTGTGGGAGAAAATTGTGGGTGAAATTTTGTGGACTTGATCTCAACTGGGACAGCATTTGCGGTGTTACAATTGGAACTGGGCTCAATGCTCAGGTTGGTAGAAGGGAATTTTTGTTCCTGATGCTTATTCGGTGGCCAATGGCTCGGAGTACTCACATGTTGGACTGTGGGATAGGCTAAGACTGAGCTGCTCAATACAGTTCCTTTGAATACAACGGACTTGCCTGGTTTAGGATAATGATGATCCTTATACATGCGGCAGTGAATTGCACACAGCTGTGTCCCACAAACAGTCGTGGATTAAGTGACCAATTTTTTTTTGATAAATGATCCACTAAATTACTAGCAACCGGGTTCCTACTTACTGATAGGTAAACAGAGGCATGTGGAGTAAGGAAAAGTGCCTACCTACGGTTCTGTCTCCTGGGAGTCTCACTTGAGAGACAAGCGTACTAACCACTACACTACAGGAATCAACAGGATCCAGAATACCTACGCAAATAACTTGTTTTCTGAATTCATTGTGCTGCTAGGAGTTTCCAAGGATTGGGACCAACCTTATGAATTGTGGGTTGCCGAGGGAATTATGAGAAAACATGGGTCAGCCTTGGTCAGTAGATAGCATTCTTACCTCAAAGTCAGCTGGATGAGCATTCACGCCCCCACAGAGGACTGGGTAGCCTTGGCTGACACTTCAGTGCAGTGGGGATAGTGGGTAAGACATCAAACTGAAGTTCTTTTCCGCCTGTTCTGGTATATGTTAAATATTCCATAACAGTGTTCACAAAAATGAAGGGTGTTTCTCCCAGTAACCTGGTGAACCGCTATAATACTAATAATCCTTGTATTTGATATAGCACTTTTCAAGCCTTCTTTACATCTCAAAGACACTACCCACTCAAAAAGTAATAATTCTCATTCATTTCCTGGCTGTTTGTGAAACATTGCTTTGTGTGAATGAGCTGTCTTGTTTGCCTACAAACATTCTGTGACAACACTTGTGTGAAGCCCTCTGTGACATTGTGGAGTCCTGTAGCTCTGTGGTTGAGCACTCGCCTTACAAGTGTGAACCTGTGTCCACGGCAGGTCAGGGCGAAACCTTGGGCAAGTTTCCTTACTCCACACACACGCCTAATAATAATCCCTCCCCCCAAAAAAACTACAATAATAAAATTGGCCATTTTCAATCCATGACTGTTTGTGGGGACGCTGCTGTGCGCAATTGGCTGCAAATGACTTTAAAGTATAGCCTATGAAGAGTTTTGAGGTGTCTAGAAGACGTAAAAAGCAACATATCAAATTCAAGGATTATTAATATTATTATTATTCTCCTCCTGATGCCAAACGCACTATATCAAATGTGAGGAGGATTATTATTTACTATTATTATAGACAGAGTCCTTTGAGGCCTCTTGATAATTTTTTTTAAAAAAAGCACACTTTCATTAGGTTCTTCATTCTTTCCACCTGGAGTGAAACTTGAGTCATCAGTGCAGCAGAAAAAGATTACGCAGTTCAATAGGATACTGATCAGCCATTACTTAAATTGGAGCATTGATTTCCAGCATGGTTTCCTAATCCTGCCTAGAGCCTCAGAGAGCACCCACTAACCCATCAGAATACTGTACTGATTTCAGCCTAAACAATGGGGTTAATATTGATCAAGTTTCTAAAGCTCTTGTCAGTTCACTTTACAGTATATTCTGTGAAGCGCTTTGAGACAACTAGAAGACATGAAAGGCGCGATATATATATGTAGATATGTATATATACTGTATATATATACTATATATTGATATATACAATCCTTGCATTTGATATAATGCTTGTCATGTCTTCTGGATGTCTCAAAGCATTTTATCAAATGCAAGATAATATTATTATAAATCAGAGGTACATTTACTCATGCAAGTTAGTATCTCGGATCAATATACAGCGGCAGGAACAGGGGTATAAAGTGAGGAAGAGGTGATCAAGGTTTGGAGCTGCAAAGGACTATTTCTGGGCAAGCACCAGCGAGTTTATCATTCCTCAGCGGGTCATTAACACGTGGAACAGGTTGGTCATTTTAAAAGCATCTCCATAATAATGATAATAATAATAACATTAATAATCCTTGCATTTGATACAGCTCCTTATCACGCCATTGAGACGTCTCAAAGCGCTTCACAGAATATACTGTGACGTTAATGTGATGGGGGTGAAACGATAGGGTGGATGTGCTGGAGTGATGAGTTTGGATGGGCTGAATGGCCTTCTTCAACCAAACCCATCCTGTGATTTTATGGGTAAATCCACTGCACTATTAGTGTAGGCTACAGACTAGTTTTAACTCTTGGTGGAACTGGAACATAGCATCAAGCCTGCACTGTATATTTTACACGCTCCCCCTGGGCGACGTCATCCGCAGACATGGGGTAAATTTCCACATGTATGCGGATGACACCCAGTTGTACCTTTCTGCCTCATCCCTCAACCCCCAGACGATCGATGTTCTGACAGCATGTCTGTCCGACATCGAATCGTGGACGAGGGACAACTTTTTGCAATTGAACGTGAATAAGACCGAGGCCCTCCTGATTGGCTCAAGCCAGCGCCTCCGCACATCGGGCGCTGCCAGCCTCAACATCCAAGGCTGCACTCTCCACCTCACAAAGCCAATCAGGAACCTCGGCATCATGTTTGATCAAAAACTTTCCTTCCTCCCCCACATCCGCGCCTTGACCGGCACCGCCTATTTCCATCTGCGCAACATTGCCAGGCTCCGCAACTATCTTACCCCCCGCGCTGCCGAAACACTCGTGCACGCGTACATCACCTCATGGCTGGACTATGGAAACTCTCTCCTAATCGGCTTCCCCAGTTCCTCCATTCATAGGCTGCAGGCCATCCAAAACTCTGCAGCCCGTGTACTATCCTGCACCCGCCTCCGTGACCACATAACCCCCACCCTCGCCCGTCTCCACTGGCTCCCCATCCTCCAGAGGATCGAATTTAAGAACCTCGTCCTCACCTACAAGGCCTTGCACGGCCTTGCCCCATCCTACCTAGCCGATCTACTCTCCCCCTACACGCCCACCCGGACCCTCCGTTCAACAGGACTTGGCCTGCTCCAAGCCCCCCGCCCGAACCGCCCCACCATCGGAGGCCGGGCCTTCAGTTTCTCTGCTCCCACCTTATGGAATGCCATCCCTCAATCCCTCCGTTTTGCCTCTTCCCTTTCCTCTTTCAAGGCCGATTTGAAGACTTTCCTCTTCGATTGTGCCTTTTGTTCCCCCCAGAACTCTTTTACCTCCCCTTCGTGTTTCACCCCTTCCCAAACACTCCCCTCCCAGCTTGGGTCACACACCTCTTGTTTAGCGCCTTGGGACGTCCTCCCGACGTGAAAGGCGCTATATAAATATAAATTGTTGTTGTTGCACCATTATTTTATTAGGTGGTGGCTCTCTTTCTCTTTTTAATCCTATTTCCATGACTTTTCTCTGTGTCCCCTAATGCCCTCAATTCCCAAGTGTCTTATCCATCTCCCTTTTAAACAGCTCCGATTGATTCTACATCTATTGATGGTGGGCGGGTGAGAGATGCAGTGCTTCCTGCAGCCCATATTGGCAGGCAATACACAGGCAGTTCCTCAGTGACAGCAAAATCAGTGCGTCAAACGGAAATTTGCTTATCGGATCCTTTTAAGTGAGAAATCTATAAATTTCAACTAAAAGACCTGCCAGGTCTTCAGCCAGTCCAGTGGAGATTCCATTTAACCCTCCTCTCTTCCCTCTCCTGCCTCTAACCATCATCTCACACACACAAATAATTATACCATCTCCATCATTTCAGTCGTAGAATCGAAAATAAGTTCAGGAATGAGAATTCAACTTGTTTATTGACGTCAAGAGTAATAGTCAGTCAGACTTGTGATGAACCATGAACCAAAGCAATTTGTACTAGTACCGCTAACAATAATCTTTGCGTTCGATACAGCTCCTTATCACGTTGTCGAAATGTGTCACAGGATACACTGGAAAGTGATGTGACTGTGTATAGTAGGCCTTCTCACAAACAGCCACGGAGCAAGAGATTTTATTTGAGGGTTTATCATTGGGATAGAGAAACAGCCTCTCTATTTCCCTATTCAGCTCGCTGAATATATATTAAATAGCCCGTTCCCATTGGGAGGGGGCGGTGGGGAGGGGGGGGTGGGCGGGGATGTGGGAGTGGGAGGGCAAGAGCCGGGATGGGCTGACCCATTGGGGTTTGTTTGACGTTTATTTTAAAGTTGTATTTGGGGGAAAAATTTAAGGTTTAAAAGTTGTCGGTCCTGTCCCGTCCGCGGTTTGCTCCACTGCAGCACAGGCACAGGCTGGGGCCAGCTTGGAGCGCGACAGCCGCACAGTGGTCGGTCGTTGCTGCGTTCTGACAGCTTCTGAACATACGAGCCCTCGGTGGCAGATAAATTCGGCGGCTGTTGGCTGAGAGGCTGCATGGAGCCTGGAAGCTCCCCCCCCCCCCCCCCGCCCCCCCCCCCCCCCCCCCCCTCTGTGCTGGCAGCCTTTACTTCGCAGCAGATCCACTCTGCCACTCACTCCTCCTGCCTTCCTAATCCTTTCCTTCCTCCCAATTAGGCCGTCGAACCTACTGCTTGACCGGAACAGCGCGGACATTAGCACGTTCCGCTCGGCGGGCGACTGGCTGGATGGTGTCCGCGTGGGTCAGTACAAGGACAGCTTCACGGGGGCCGGATATACCTCCAGCGACATGGTGGCCAAGTTAACCTCAGAGTAAGACGCTTGTTTGTTTTTTGGGGGGTTTTCTGTCTATTGCCCAATCGCAAAGGGTCAATTTCCCAGCGGCCGAACTCTCACATCTCAGGGCATCCGGAAGTCACAAATCACTGCTCAGATGCTGAAACGTTCAACCAACAATCAATCAGCCTTGGCTTCACAGGGAATCTCAGTTAGACTGTGATAATTGGAGAGATCTGCTGACCTCACTGAGGAGGCTTCCTCTCTGAGCTTTGTGAACCAGTTAGTAAAGAGCTCCTGTAAGCTCCCTGGTTGAGCACTCGCTTTACAAACGTGAGACCAGTGTTTCAAATCTAGGCAGGTCGGATCAAGGCGAAACCTTGGACAAGTTTCCTTACACACACACACACACACCTACACCAATAATAATCCCTCAAAAAAAATTAATTAGTCATTTCAGTCCACGACTGTTTGTGGGGACGCTGCTGTGCGCAATTGGCTGTCGCTTTTCGCCCACAAATATACAGTCAATTCACTTTACAATCTATCCTGCGAAGCGCTTTGAGACATCTAGAAGACATGAAAAGCGCTAAATCAAATGCAAGGATTATTATGATAAAAGACAGCTCCAGTTTCAAGGTGTCAGTGAGTTAGTTCAATAGTGCAACAAACGCATTAAACAATGCTTGCATTTGGATTAGTACTTTATGATTGTTATGAGAATCTCAAACCATTTCAGGTGGTTTGTGAAACGTAGAACAGGTAATATGTACTTATAGGCAAACACCCACAATCCACAATTTTAAATCTGGAAAAAAATCAAGCACTACGATAACTAGCTAACTAATTAGCCCACCAGCTGACAGCTGCTAAACAAAGCTGTTGATAAACAAACCAGAAGCTGACAAGATCCCCGAGATCCGATCCTGCCCTACAAATGAAATTGGTTTTGTTTTTGGAGGAAATGTACATCAATCAATCAAAACTTACATTTATATAGTGCCTTTCACGTCGAGAGGATGTCCCAAGGCGCTGTACAGTCAGGTAGGGACAAGAGCAAGAGCAGGTGGGGAGGGGTTGGGGCAGGGTGAAAAAGAGTAGGAAAATTGACTATATATTTGTGGACGAAACGCGGCAGCCAAATTGCGCACAGCAGTGTCCCACAAACAGCCATAGAAGTGGGATTAAGGGAAAAGGGGGGGAAAGATGGCCAGGGGAGAGGTCGGGGTAGGGGGTTAGGGGGAAGGAGAGCAGGAAGGCCGACTCTATACTTGTGGGCGAAAGCATACATGCTACTAAAATTAATGAGAAAAACCTACACAGGGTCAAAACATACCCCTGGTGCAGTCTGCTATCTGGGCATTTTAATGTGGAGTCCTGTAGCTCAGTGATGATAGCACTCGCTTTATCAAATCCAGGCAGGTCAGGGCTAAACCTTGGGCAAGTTTCCTTCCACAATCTCACCCATCCTCTGTATGAAGTACTTCCTCTGGATCTCCCTATTCAATCTGCTGATGGCTGCCCCTTCATGCCCCTTCATTTGGGGAGGTGAGGAGAAATGTTTTCACCCAGTGAGTTGTTGAAATCTGGAATGCATTGCCTGAAAGGGTGGTGGAGGACGATTCGACAACAACTTTTAAAGAGAGGTGGATGGGTATTTGGGGAGACGGGTTTGCGAGGTTATGGGGAGAGACAGAGAGAGAGTCGGGGAGTGGGATTGACTTTGAAATAGCTCTTTTCAAAGAGCCAGCACAAGCTCGATGAGCCAAATGGCCTCCTTTTGTGCTGAAACATTCTATGACTCTATGATTTGGACCTAGTTACAAGTAGAAATAGCCTATAAATCGGTCATACAGATCAGGAAATGTAAAGACATTGCAGGCACCCCACAGAATACACTTGTTGTTACCTTTACACCTGATTATTTCTATTATTTCTATTATTTCAAATAGAGATACACAAAGACACATACAACAATAACAACTTGCATTGATATTGAACCCTTCATGTGGGGTGATGTGCCAGAGTGCTGCAGACAAGCACACACACAGACACACGTAAACATATACACAGACTCACACACACATACACAGAGGTATTATAATGCTGCCCACCTATTTCCCTACAACTATCAGCTGCCTCATAGGTTGAGACCTATGGGCTTTGTAAATCTGAAAAGGTACCTCCAAAATGACACATTTTTTACACAGTAAACCCTGTGAAACACATTAACTATCTGAAAGATAATACGCCACAGTAGTAAATATAAACTCCAATAGAAAAAGCAGAATTCTTCGCAGTATATACAGCATCGTCAGCCCTTTTGTGGGTTCAAACTGACCTGGGCTGTTAATGCACTCGTTCCCAATCTTTGATTTTCCTACCGTTTTCTTTAAAAGCATCCTGTTTCCCAGACATCTTAATCGGCTAATAAATCTGTCCAGCTCAACATCTGACTTGATTTTCCCATAATCACCTTGAAATGCAATGCCGAAAGTTAACCCTTTGAATTCTGGAATTTAGCAACAGAAAGAGGTCTTTCAGCCCATTGAGCCAATCGCGTTAGTTTATTAGTTAGATCATGGCAGATCTCTTCATCTGATACTCACAAATCCTCTTTAAATGCTGTTGCTGAAATCTAATTTTTTACGCTAACCGACATGATCAAAATCTTGCTTATTGTGGAGTCTTGCAGCTCAGTGGTTAGAGCACGTGTCTTACAAGTGTGAGACCGGTGTTCGAATCCAGGCAGGTCAGGGCAAAACCTTGGGCAAGTTTCCTTACTCAACGCACATGCTAATAATAATCCCTCAAAAAAAAAATTGGTAATTTCAATCCACGACTGTTTGTGGGGACGCTGCTGTGCGCAATTGGCTGCCGCGTTTCGCCCACAAATATACAGTCAATTCACTCTACAGTTTATTCTGTGAAGCGCTTTGAGACAAGAAGATGTGCAAAGCGCTATATCAAATGCTAAGATTATTATTATTATTACTTCCAATAATACAACATAAAATTACATTCTGTAGCGCCTTTCACGTCGGGAGGACATTCCAAGGCACGGGACAGTTCATACATGGTAGAACTCCCTCTGCATGCTCAACTCTGCCTACAGGGATATGAGCCAGCCTTAGTGTTTTGTACTCAGTTGACCTTCACCCAGTGGAAAATCCTTAATGCTGTCAAAGGTTAGGATAAATTGCCTGGCAAATTGTTCCTTGAAACGACTGAATTATTAATCATCTTGTTAGCGGTCGGTCATGCCTCAGATAAACCTGAAAATGTTGGGATCCCAAATGGTGTTGAAAGCAAACCACCATCAGGCAACACCCAGCAGGGTGTGACTCCTGAAATGCCCAAATCAAAATATGCCCCTTCCAATAAATAATAGATAATAATGAATCATTCTTGCGCCTTTCACATCCGGAAGGCATCTTAAAGCGCTTCGCAGGAGTTACTTTCACTGTAACATATAGCGACTGTATTCTGTAAGCGAACATGGCATGTGCATTCCTGTAGCTCAGTGGTTAGAGTACTCACCTCGCAAGCGAGTAAACCTGGGTTCAATTCCAGGCAGGTCAGGGTGCTTGCTCCACACGCTTGATAATAATCCCTCAAGAAAAAGTAATAAGAAATTGGTCATTTCAATCCACGACTGTTTGTGGGGACACTGCTGAGCGCAATTGGCTGCCGCGCTTCGCCCACAAATTTATAGTCAATTAACTTTACAGTATATTCTGTGAAGCACTTTGAGACGTCTAGAAGACGTGAAAAGTGTTATATCAAATGCAAGGATTATTATTAGTAGTAGTAGTATTATTATTATGGCAGACAGTGGTCTAGCAATCGCCCACAAAGAGCTGTGATGTAAATGACCAATTTTATTTAGGGGATTGTTGACTAGGATACAAGTAGGTCACACTAGATCTTTAATGTCCACCTGATCAGTCAAACAAATGAAGGCACCTCTGACAATGCAGAATTCTCCCATCAGTTCACTGGAGTATGGACCGCTACAGTGTGAGTGTGATATACCAACCTGAGGCTTGAAACCACAACTTTTTGACTCAGGGATAAGATTAATAATAATAATAATAATAATAATAATAATAATCATAATGCTTGCATTTGATAAAGCACCTTATCACGTTTTCAAGACGTCTCAAAGCGCTTCACTGCAAATACTGTAAAGTTAATTGATTGTATATTTTGTGGCCGAAACGCACCAGCCGATTGCGCACAGCCCTACAAACAGTCGTAGATTGAGTGAACAAATTCTTATTAAGGCTACTATTATTTAAAGCCAAAGTGGCAGACAGGGAGGGATATTATATTTGACCTTTGTGACCCTGGGCTTAGGTAGGGGAAATGGAATGAAATTAGTCCTGTGCAAATTGTCATGGGCTATTTGATTTTGGAACATTTCTTGGCTGAGAAAAGGCCCCTCCAAAAAAATCTAAAAGTGCAGAAAGCAAAACAGTGCAAGATGGCCTTCAGGATTGCAATCACTGTTATCAAATTATTATACAATTTAGTAGCAAATCAGGTAGTTTCATATTTTTATTATTAAGTTGAGGTCTGATTAGATCATTGGGAGAGAGGGCTGCGGAAACGTGGAATGCACTGCCCCAGAGGGCTGGAAGGTGCAGAATTGAAGAATTTGTTTCAGAGGGAGACAGACAGACAGACAGATAGAGAAAAGCAAACATGCATGTCAATACACACACAAACACACAAAGCACGGCCTCGAGGAGTCCTTTAGTGTATTGGATATAGCACTCACCTGGCAAGCGGGTGAATCCAGGCAAGACAAAACCATAGGCAACTTTCCTTGCTCCACACTCGGTTATTTACCTGGCAGTAAATAGAAACACAGTTGCTAGTCGATTCGTGTATTTCTTTCTGGGTGGGGTGGGGGGTCACTTAAGCCAGGACTGTCAGTGGGACACTACCGTGCACAATTAGCTGCAGAGTTTCACCCACAAACAACAACAAAATATCCATGATAAGGTGCTATATCACATCAACAACAACAAAATTACATTTATAGAGCTCCTTTCATGTCGGGAGCACGTCCCAAGGCGCTGAACAGTCAGGTCGGGACCCGAGCAAGGGAGAGGGGTAGGGGGGATGGGCGGGAGAGAGTTTGGTGAGGAAGGAGGATAGCAGAAGGCAGAGTCGAAGAGGAGGCGTGATGGTCTGAATTGTTTCCTTTTGTTAATTTCTCATTTAGTTGCATGTTTATAAGACATTATTTCAGCTTTCATCGCAGATAAACAGTGCAATAGATCAGAGCACTCAACAGCCTAATCCTCCAGCCCTAAATATAATCTGAGCCAAACAGACAAATTCTGATTTGGGGCCTGTACGGAAACCGGAAGGAGCTTGCTACTACACCTCACGGCTTCTGATCGCGGGGATAGGAACACACGTAGAGGCTTTTAGAAGGTCCCTAGTACTGCCAAAAATCGCCCCTTGGTGGGAATTGAACACTGCTGTTGTAAATTAAGAATCACAAGAGATGGAAATAGGAAACCCTTCTCTCTGGGCCAAAGAATGAGGAGTCCTGATTTGTTTTTATCCTTGTCGTCGTGGCAAGGGAGCAAGAGTTTTTACATCAAGCACGCGAAGCTGTAGTATATTAAAGGCTAGCAGTCAGTTCCATTCTGGCACACGGTGCGGAGGCTGTTCGGATGTAGAAAGTGATTACAGTGCATATCACCAAAGTCAGATCTAGCCTATGCTTTGTAGAGTGATCAGAATGATTTATTTTCTCCAGTTTATTTGTTTTATTTTTCTAAGAGATATTGTTTCATAGGAGCATAAAACATAAGAACAAGAGTAGGCTATTCAGCCCCGCCAGTCTGTTTGGCATTCTATTTGATCTGCACCCCAGGTCCGAATACCCACCTTTGCCCGTTACCCTCGATCCCCTGACCTAACAAAAGTCTATGCACATCAGTCTTGAAAATGTGATTGGATGCAGCATTATGGGGAGGAGAGTTCCAGATTTTCACGACCCTTCGAGTGAAAAAAAATGCTTCCTGATATCACTCATAAGTGGCCAAGCTCTAATGTTAAGGTTGTAGCCACTTGTTCTGGATTCTGGATTCGCCCACCAGAGGAAAGAGTTTCTCTTTAGCTACTCTTATCGAATCCGTTTATCACTTTAAACTCCTCAAGCAGAACATGCCTAAGGGGCTAGTTAATTAACTTTTTTGTGCTGAACTTTAATCTGATATCCTGACATGACACAGTTGGCAAGAACTTATTGTGCTTGTTATATGATTGGCAGCTTGGCTCATTATCGTCTCCTAATAATAATAATAATCCTTGCATTTTGATATAGTGCTTTTCATGTCTTTTAGAATATACTGCAAAGTGAATTGACTGTATATTTGTGGGTGAAACATGGCAGCCAATTGAGCACAACAGTGTCCCACAAACAGTCGTGGATTGAATTGACCAATTTTATTATTGTGTTTTTTTTTGAGGGATTATTATTAGGCGTGTGTGTGGAGTAAGGAAACTTGCCCAAGGTTTCGCCCTGACCTGCCTGGACATCCTAATCCCCAGCCCTCCTCATCCCCTGAGTCAGAAGGTTATGGGTTGAATCTCTACCTGAAGACTTTGTACTCACAGTCTAGACTGACGCTCCAGGGTTATGCTGATGGGTGCGCTGATTAAACATTTAACGCAGGCCTGTGTCTGTCCAGAGGTGGACTTGAAAGATCCAGTGACACAATTTTGGAAAGAGAAAGGCGTATCTGTCGATGTCCTCGCCTACAATCATCCAGATAAGAATTGGTCATTCAATTCATAACTGTTTGTGGGACATTGCTTTACAGATATCAGTTGTCATGTTGCACCTCAAAATATACTTTAAAGTTCATGTAGTGAAGTGCCTTGTTGTGAAGTGACCTCCTGACATGAAAGGAACTGTATCGAATATAATAATGATTATATTTTTAATATATATATGTGTGTGATATATATTACATGTATTTAGGTATAGTTTGTTTTCATTTGAAAACTTTTTTTTGCACAGTGCTTAAAATCAAGGATTCCTTTCTGTTAATTTTACGCAGCGGTAAATTTACAAAACTGGTGATCACGAAGCTAAGAGCAAGAGAAACGTGTGTGAGGGAACCTGAATGTTATTGTAATGGCAGTGAGGGAGGGCTGGAAATAAAGGTCTGAATTTTCCCGGCTCTTGCCTTGCAGTGATTTAAAGAAGATCGGGTTCACTCTTTCTGGGCACCCGAATAAGGTGGTGAGCAGCCTCAAGCAACTGGAAACGCACACAAAGAACGGCCCTGTCGCGGTGTAAAGCTTTGGACGCAAGCTGACCGCATCGTTCAGGCTCCACAGAGCGCAACCGGGACTCGAGAGGCCGAGAGAGCGAAACGTCAGTGAACAGAAATGGCTCGAGAGGGAGCTCTTAGAAGGCCACGTAGCGATACGGTTTGGTCACTTAATGTGGGTGCGTGAAAGACTTTCTAAAACTCTTTAAGTGTAAACGCCTTAAAAAGGGAAACAAACAGCTCTGTTTTTTCTACCTTTTTTTATATATATTTAAGAAAAAAAAAGGTGGTGTGCTTAACTATTATTTATGATGGTGAGAACATTGAAATCTCAAAACACTTTCAACGTGCAGGTGTGCCTTCGCTCTACCGGGTCTGGCCTCCTCCTTGTCCCCCGAATCCTCCTCTCCACCATCGGCGGCCGTGCTTTCAGCCACTACGCCCCGAGGCTCTGGAACTCCCTCCTCATGCCCTTCACCTCGCACCCCCTCCTTTCCTCTTTTCAGGTCTCGGCTAAAGACCTTTCTTTTCGACCGCGCTTTCGGTCACCTTCATACCCCTCCCCCTGGCTCGGCCCGGGATCTGTTATTGGGAAGCGCTCTAAGACGCCGTTCGGCGTGGAGGGCGCTATATAAATCCAAGTTGTTGTTGTTGAAAAAGGACAGAGAGAGGAGGAAAAATAAAATCTCTCCCCTCCCCCACTCCTAAAAGGGAAGAGCAAGCGGTTTTCTTTTAATTAAATTAAAAACTTGCTGAGGGATGGAACTGAAACCAAGAGGCAAGCAGCGAACTGGCCCACAAGTTGAAATCTTTCAGACAGATGACTTTTATGCTGGAATTCACTTTTTTTCACTTGAAAAGAACCCCTGATATAAAAATGTTGGCAATCGATTCCTTGCATATAGAAGGCGTAAAGTTTTCTAAATCTCCTAGACTACAGCAGGGTGGAAACTAACCCTTGGAGCTGTGTTAGTTGATATATATATGCAGTGGGAAGAAGACGGGCAGTTTTTGGCTCGGTTAATCGCCTGCGTCTGACATCCATCCGCCACCATCACACCCACGCCTCCCGTCCCCCCAGTCTCTGTCACAGCATTTGGAGGCCATTCCACCTATTTTTCTGTACCCAGTGCTCACTCCTCAAAGTCAATCTTTTCTAATCCCAATTCCCTGCTCTCCCTTCTGTGTTCTCTAATACCCTGCACGTAATTGTTAGTTGCCACCCCCCAACACCCCCCACCCACCCACACACACTCCTCCCCACCTCCATATTTCGGTATCTCACTAACAGTTAGTTCAATCCGTGGCCATGCCTAAGTTACGCCAGTTAATTAACAGGGCAAGGATTTCAACTAACCTGCACCTAATACTCTGTGGGAATAGGTGAGCTTGGTGCCTCTCTCCGGAGGGAAAGAGATAGAGTGATGGGTTTCCGCACTTGTCGACATATGTCTGACAAAAGAAGCAGTTGCAATTTTCACAGCTACGTCTTAGAAAATAATCTTTAGACCAGGTTTTTCAAAAACAATTCTTCCCCCTCTCTGTGCCAACCCTTCTCCTTCCCCCTCTGCCCAACCCCACCCACCCCTTCCCCCAGCCCCCCACCCTCCCCCCGAAACAAAATTGGGAGTGAAGGATTCTGCCATGTCAAACTGTACACAAGTTGATTGCTTAAAATCTTGACGTCTTCACATGTTTGATTCACTTTTCAGAACGGTATCTGAAACTGTGACCACCACCCCATCCAGCCCTCCTCCTTCTTCTACCCCCCCCCCCCCCCCCCCCAATCCACCCCCATCCTCCCCATCCCCTTACAACACAACATTTAAAATTTTGTGAAATATGTATTATCTGCATTAAATTTTTTGATATATTTTTGTCACAACACCTCGCAACTTCTCTTTGTATTGTGATGTCCCCGCTTCTAAAAACAAACACTGGTGTGCATATCTCTGCACATTAGCTTGAAACGTTTGCCTGATAGACCTCAGCATGCTCACATGGCTCCCCTCCCTGCACAAGGCTAATATCTTTGAATTGGCTCCAATGTTCAACATGGCAATATCATTGCAATCCACTAATCCTCTGTGCCCTGAAGCAATCATTGTTCTGCACTGTATCGAAAAATAATAGATTAGAAGTTTCCAATTCCTCCAGTGTGTGTGTGTGCGCGCGCTCCATAATTGCAGAACTGCTCATATATTGTACTCATTGTTCCCAGCAGGATCCCTTGAAAGCCAGCGTTAGGATTCTGGAGAATGTCATTTCAGGGTGAAGGAAAGGAAATGGTTAGGCTTTATTTCACAGCTTTTTTTTTAAAAAAAGAAAATTCCCACAAAGTCCCTTATTCCTCAATGGATTTACAGACATGTGCCACATCAAACGGTCAGTGTTTGCCCTAAAATGGTTTGAAAGTACTCGAGATCCCCAAATCTCCCGACACAACGCTTGCATAACTGTGTTTCCAGATCGTGCGCTGATTGCCAGCCAGCTGGTATCTGTAGAGCACTTCATCACGTCAAAAAGTCTCATAAGTAATTACCATCAAGTTCAGTGACTTTTTTTCCCCCCAGATAGATGCTTGTGCCAGAAAGCTATGGGTTGAATGGCTGATTTATATGAATGTTTGTTCGACAACAGGCGAAACTCCCTTCTCTATTCAGCTCCTGTAGCTCAGTGATTACTCGCCTTACAGGGCCTGTGTTTCGAATCCAGGCAGATCAGGACGAAACCTTGGGCAAGTTTCCTTACTCCACATACACACACCTAATAATAATCGCTCAAAAAAACAAAAGCACAATAATAAAGTTGGTCATTTCAATCCACGACTGTTTGTGGGGACACTACTGTGCGCAATTGGCTGCCATGTTTCGTGCATAAATATACAGTCAATTCACTTTACAATATATTCTGTGAAGGGCTTTGAGATGTCGATAAGACGTAAAAGGCGGTATATCAAAATGCAAGGATTAAGTATTATTATTAAAAAACAAAGTTGTGGGATCCCTAAGGTCGAAGTGAGGAGGCAGGCAGGAGCTCAAATTAACATCTACATAGGAACAGGAGGGGGCCACTCAACCCCTTTGAGCCTGTTTTCCCATTCTATTAGATCATGGCTGTACCTCAGCTCCAAATACCCGCCTTGGCCCCATATCCCTCGATACCCTGACCTAACAAATATCTATCCATCTCTGTCTTGAAAATATGAATGGATCCAGTATCCACAGATTTGGGGGGGGGGAGGGTGGGGAAGAATTTTCCAGATTTCCACCACCCTTTGCGTGAAAAACTGCTTCTCAAGTTAAGAATCTCATTGGGAAGAAGGGACCTCCTGAAATGCAGAGTATTGCTCTCTCTCTCTGTTAGAAAGTGATTTCAGAGTCTGCCGTGGGGTTTGAACCCACAAGCTTTTCAGTGAGGAAAAGAGCGCTACAAAACTGAGCCAAGGGGATGCAACACGTCCCTAAATTCCCCACTGCCGCCTTCATGCTGAGGAATATTTTAAAGGGGAAAATTATGGTGTAAAAAAAATCTCTAAAATGATCAGCGACATTTGACAAGCGTTGGCTAAGTTCGCACAATCTGGGGGTGGGTGGCTCAGTTGGTAATGTAGATGAGTGTGAGGGTCATAGCGCAATGAAAACATTACTTATATAAATTCCAATTCCCCCTCAAATACCAGAGTTAACGTAAAGTTCTCGGGGGACAAAAAAGTAAGGCCAAATGAGTTTGTTTAAAGACTATTAAGCTGCAATATGTTCCAAATTCCACAATTCTAAGTCGATGCCTTGAAGAGCGAGTGTTTTCTCTGCAGCTCAGACTGCATTTGATCAACGAGGATCGAGGGGAAACTGAAGCACAAGAGTACAGCATTTTCATCCTCAGGTGTTGAGAGTGGTGTGTAGACACAAATGGCTCCACAAGCTCATTAAAGGTAGCTGGTACTTACCCCTGGCAGGCAACAACAACAACATCAGGAAATCTTCTCACCTTACGTCAGTCAGTATCATTCTTGTCTCTGAGTCATAAGATTGTAGGTTCAAGCCCCATGTTGGGACTTTGAACTCATATACACTTTACATTTCAGACAGGGACTTGAAATTCACAAGACTAGGATGACAGTCCAATACTGTACACTGAGCGGGTGGCGCTTTATGGTTGTAGCTGCTGTCCTGTGGATGAGAGGTTACACTCGGGTCCTGTCTGCCTGTTTAGGTGGATGTTAAAGATCTTGTGGTACTATACCCCCAAAAAAGGGAATTTCTCCTGGTGTGCAGGCCAACAATCCCCCAAATATAATTGGTCACTCACTCTTTGCAGAACATTGCTGTGTATATTGGCTGCTGCGTTCACAAATTGTGTTCACAAATTGCTTACCAAATACACAGTCATTACATTCTTGCACTACTATCTCCATTGTTCCCATGTATAGCCAACGCCATGGTTATGTGTAACCATAAGGCCAGTGGCATAAATCAGTCTACCAAAGAGATTCACTCATCGATATAGGAATGATCGGAGACTACAGCAAGGAAATCATCCTCTTGAAAGCCCCAATCACAGGAGAACCACTCAGGTCCTTCCTTCCTTCCTTCCTTCCTTCCTCCCCACTCCCGCCTTCCCTCCCTTCTTCCCTTCTTTCCTTCCTTCTTCCCTTCTTTCCTTCCTTCTTGCCCTCCCTACCTTCCTTCCATCCTGCCTTCATTTTAATAGCTGCAACATTCACAGATCTGTTTAAAACAGAATAAAGGGTGGATGGCTGATTCCTGGGTGACGAGGGCTTCATTGACTTGTGCCAGCACGTTACAACAATTGTGGTTTGGATCAATAAAGCCAGACTCTGTGTCGCTTCGTCAGTGGTGATGTTACCTCTTGACTAATGCCTTCCAGCGCAGGCACGACTATCACAGGAATATGAGAAAAGAAATATCAGAAAGGTCAGTGTTCTGTCTACAGAATCAATGGGAGCCTTTCACAAGAGGTGCTCTTCCTCGTATCCAATGACCTCCCTTCGTAAGATCACATAGTAAATACAGCGGTCGAGCCGCTGAGTCAAAACTTGGCGCTAGCTCAATCCACTGGAACTAGCCACTCTACTACCAATTCCTACGATCTCCACCACAGATGTCTCCTGTTGTGTCATATCCTCCACAGCATAATGCAATCCTGCCTTTCCTCTGCCGCCGACAACTTTGAAACATGTATTCGTGTAGGTCTAGATAATTAACCTCCTTGTTCGAAAAAAAAACAAAAGTACTCTGTGCTGCAGAAAATTAGGTACACAGCATTTTCTGTCTGGACATGAAATTAAAGGAGCGATTAAATGTTAAGTGCCAATAATGCATCCACCTTTTCAGTCGAACTGCCTTGCCTGTGTTCTTAATCAGCGTACATTTAATGGAAGGGCACAGGAAAAACTAACCAAGCATTTCTGATGGTCTGAGTAGCAAAAGGCACAACAATGCTGCGAAAGAATGCGGCAAAAAGAGGGTGGGGGAGGACGGGGGAGGGGGAGGGTTGTTTGGCAAGAAAATAGCATGGGTTTGATTAGTCTCTTGCTTTTACAAGTTTTAAATTAGGTTAATTACCTTTCACTGCAACACATGAGACGCAGCTTCCTCTTTCTGCAGTCTCAGAAATGTTTTTGAAAAAAAATCACATCTCCTCTCGCCTCCCCAATTATTTCGGAAATTGAGTTGAATGGGTTCATGACATCAACCAGCCCAGCTCCCGTTCCCTACTCGAATATCAATATAAAAAAGCTTTGGCCACAAATTCACTTTGAAAGAAGTCGCATTGAAACATTTCCTTTCGTAATAATTCCAATAGTAATCTTTGCAATTGATACAGCACATTTGATTTTACTGTGAAGTGCAGTAACTGTATTTTAGGTGAATGCGGCAGCCAATTAGCAAACAGCAATTCCCCACAAACAGCCAGGAAGTAAATCACCAGTTTTCTTTGGAGGATGAGCGGCCAGGACCTTGGGAAAAACTCCCTTCTATTTTCTCATATCCACCTGAATAATAATAATCCTTGCTGCAATGTTAGCTGCTCTGTTATTAATAATAATATAATAATCCTTGCATTTGATATAGTGCTGTTTCGTATCTTATCGACATCTCAAAGCGCTTCACAGGATATACTGTAAGTGAATCGACTGTATATTTGTGGGCAAAACGCGGCAGCCAATTGTCCCACAAACAGTCATGGATTGTAATGACCAATTTTTATTATTGTGTTTTTTTTGGAACGATTATTATTGGGCGTGTTTGTGGAGTAAGGAAACTTGCCCAAGGTTTCACAATGAATAGGCAGACAAGACGTTGATATAGCATCTCATCCAAAGGACATCGCTAGGGAGTGTGTATATGAGTTCAAAGTCGCAACATGGGGCTTGAACCTACAATCTTATGACTCCGAGACAAGAGTGCTACTGACTGATTTAAAGTGAGAAGATTTCCTGGCTTTCACTTGACTCTAAACCGGACTCACTCCTCACTTCTAACCAGTGGCCATGGGGCTTCTCTCAGTTTTAGGGGGTTTCGTTCGTTCCTACATTTCATTTTTTTTTCTGAAAATCAAATTGTGTAAATTTTGGTGAATGTCAGTGTTTTGTTTGGTCACCACTACGCCAGGGAACAGAAAAAAACAAAGTTCCACTTGGAACCTCCCACCATCAGCAATTTGACTTGCAAAGTGAGCAAACTCAAGTGAGACAGTTTACAGTTGTGTAGGGAAAGGGGTCAGATTTACTGGAATATTTAGCACACAGGGTATTAGAGGATTTTGTTCTAATCTTTCCTTGAACTAAATCCTGACATTTTTATTGGTAACTTTGACAAAAAGTAGGGAAATGGGATTAGACTAGATAGCTCCAGTGTGGGAATGAAAACAGGCACGATGGGCCAAAGGGCCTTGTATTTCCATGATCCTACATGACAGTGTTGAATCAATAACACTGTTTTAACTTCTGTAAAAAGCCTCTATTCGGGAAGGAGTGGGAGGAGGGAAGAACCAGCAGAGATGGGAGTTATGCTTTCAGCAACAAATGTTGCAAAATTTGAACCGGAGCAATTTTCCATTAAGAAGTTTTCCATTGGCACGCGAAAATTGAACACCGGTCATTTCTAAGTCTTGGATATATTGCAGCGCTGTGCAAACTTTTCAATAGGCTTTTAAAGGCCAGATTAATGCCGTGAGTTGAGGTTCATCAGAGCAGGTAACATTAAGGGTCACCTATCGTTTCAATCCTCACCCCACCCACCCTCACTCTAACCATTCTCAAATCCGGTGCCCAGTTGAATGAAGCTCTCTGTGATATCCTTCCCACTGTTCAACAGTACAATGGGCATTAAGCCAATAGTAGGCATTAAGCAGGGTGTTCCACATTGGTAGATGCCGGTGGGGGGGTGGGGGGGGGGGTTTGGACAGGGGTGAGGGGGGTTGTGGTTCATTATATTCGTCCATTGCAGAATGGAGTGCTGAGCAGCAATTTATCCAATGCACCAGTTTTCCAATATCAGCCAGGCTGCTTTGCTTTAGGTGGCATTTCCTCAGGGAAGAGGAATCCAAGAGGGAGTGACCCACAGGATTTCCACGCAAACAGTGGCCATGACTCATTTAAGAATGGATCCGGTACAGTTGCTCTCTTTCCGCAAAAGTATTTGTCGTAGCATTCAAGCATATCGAACAATAGCCAATTAATATCCTAAAGCCTGGGATGAATTGATGGATAAATGTTCCACATAATCTGAGAACTTCTTTGGGTTTAAATAAAAATAAAGTTGGTCATTCACTTCTCGGTTGTTTGTGGGGACATTGCAATATGCAAAATTGTCTGCCATGTGTGTTCACCTCTAAATACAGTGAAGCAGTTTGAGAAGTCCTCCCAACATGAACCGTGCTATAACAAACACAATTATTATTATCACGTCTCTAATTTGACTCTGAGGTTCTTTGTCTGAATCATTTAACAAAAGTTACCCAGGCTGCATGCCAAGACCATAGGCACCATTTTTTTCAGCTCAAGAAAATGTCACTGCATTTAACAACCATGACACTTCAATTGCATCAGTGTTTGCCTATAACATACAATCACTACACTTTACAGTGAATCCTGCAAAGCGCTCTGAGATGCCCCCATGATGTGAAAAGTGCTGCATTAGATGCGAGGATCGATATTGTTTGTGAACACACACATACGTGGAAGCCTCATGCGTTCCGAGACGTAATTAACCCCTAACAATAGTGTGCTTGCTGCTCTCCCACCATCATCTTTCTAGTTCACTTGTCTGATATATATTTTTTGTGGGGACTTTTTTTGTTCCAATATCGCAGTATTGAGTACCGCAGAAAGCAAACTTCAATAAAGAGAGTTGAAGGGAAGGTTGCTTGCAATTATTTTCTACCTACAAATGGTGTAGTTCGAAATATATTACACCATTTCTCTGTACATATGTACAGATTACAGTGTAAGTATTTTGCTGTGGAGTAGAGGTAGTGGAATAATGTAGGCCATCTGTTTGTACAGGATATATGGCATTACTGTATGTAACTGATTAGTTAACGAGCTTTAATCTGGACAAAGGCTCCAGGCGTATATGTATCATATTATGTTTTCAATGACATAAAGACATAATACCCTGTTTTATTTATTTCTGCTAACATTATACCGTACAATGTTTCGTTCCTGTGCATTTAAATCCAGTGTTTAGACATTAAGTTAAGAAACTGTAATGTAGAGCTAAGAAACACGCTATAATTGCTCATACCTATTTACTTTAATCTGTACTTTAGAAAGTGTAATTTGCTTTAACGTCATCTCAATGTAGTGTGTTCACGGCGTGCGATTGTAGATGCCCTGTTAACAAATGTAAAACAATTTGTAGTTGAAACATTTATATTTTTATAATAAACTTGATGAAAGTATTTTTTACAGAAGAGACTTTTGGGGGTTTAGATTCCTTTTACGATCTTATTGTCTACCTCAGGGTAACTAGCCAGGGCACTTACCAGTCCTCATGATGGCGTGATTTTCCCACAGCACTCAAGCTCAAAAATATCACTTGTGCTGTGCTATTTATCACCTGTGATACAACAATAATCTTTGCATTCATATTGTGCCATTGAGGCATCTCGGTTCCTGTTATCCCATGCAATGGAAAACTCCTAATAGATAGGGTGGGCTTCGCTGGATAAGCAGCGAGAAAGTTTGCCGGACAGTGCTTTCAATGGCCAGCTATGTGGTTTTAGCTGGTTAGATTCCCAACAGTTACCGCCAATGCACACTCTGGCGAACCTACACCTAATACTTTCTGGAATTATGTGAGCACCTGCCTCCGGGAACGGAGTGCGCACTCCACTCCTTTTAGTTTATTTGCATGTATAGGTGGGATGCGTGGAATTCTCAGTTTGGTTTAGATACTCTTAATCATGTGTCGGATACCAGTCTGAACAAAAACAAATCTAGGCATCTCAAGTAACTTTACAAGACTTCATTATGTATTTGTGGGGAAAAGTGGCAGTTAAAGTAAATGATCAATTTACTTGATCAATTCTGTCTTAAGGAATGTTGTCCAGGATACTGGGAAAAATTCCCTTTTTTTTAATAATGCCATGATCCACCCGAACAAACAGATGAGACCTTGATTTAATGTCTCATTGTGGACCTCCTGTAGCTCAGTGGTTAGAGCACTCACCTTACAAGCATGAGACCTGTGTTCAAATCCAGGCAGGTCAGGGAGAAACCTTGGACAACTTTCCTTACTCCACACACATGCCTAATAATAATCCCTCCCAAAATAACCACAATAATAAAAATTGGACATTTTCAATCCACAACTGTTTGTGGGGACGCTGCTGTGCACAATTGGCTGCCGCGGTTTGCCCACAAATATGCAGTCAATTCACTTTACATTTACAGTATATTCCATGAAGCCCTTTGAGACATCGATTAAGATGTGAAAAGCGCTATATCAAATGCAAGGATCATAATTATTATTACAGGTAATAAGAACAGAGTGGCCAACATTGCAGCATACCCACAACACTGCATTGAAGTGTCACCATAAACCATCTGATTCCAAGTCCCAATGTGGGGGCTTGAACCCACAACCTTCTGACTTAACAGGCGAGAATGCTGGTACTGTGTCAGGCTGACATCTATTTAATATTGCAGGAGCAGAGAGTCCTATTGAGATTGAAAGCTCGTTTACAACTGGGGATTGGTGGAGCTGGGAGGTCTGGGTGATAGAAGTCAACGGATTGGAATACATGTAAACTCTATCAGACTCCCTGAGAAACCTCAAAGTTTAAAGTGCAGCAATCAACACAATTTCACACAACCGTTTAACGTGAATGTCCCCACTTGCTTCACACGGCAATCAAGCATCCATCCATCCACAGTTTTCATATCACCCAAAGCTCTGCCAGCAGAGAAAATTTATATTGAAACACAGACTATCACTTTGATCGATGTGCCTTCCCAGGGCAGATTACGAAGCAAACAAAAAAAGCAGCAGGTTTCAGAATGATTCCTACTGAACTAGGCAGAAATCTGAACAACAATCAAACTTTACAAAAGGTAACACAGCACTTTTTAGATTGAATTTAAAGACCAACAAGAGAGAGAGAGAGAGAGAGAGAGACGAGACAACGGGATAGAGGAAAGAAGTTAATAATATGATAATCCTTGCATTCATTTGGTATAGATCGTTATAATGTCACATGTCCCACAAGCAGTCAAGGATTGAAATGACCAATGTGTTATTTTTTTTCGAGGATTATTATCAGGTGTCTGGAGTAAGGAAACTTGCCCAAGGTTTCACCCTGGCCTGCCTCAAATTGAGCTACAGGACTGAATGAGATTGGTGGGTGAGTTGAATTGTGAATATTGATTCAGTACTGAGGTTGGGATGTCACAATTCCTCCGCCTTACCCCCTCTCTTGACTCCTTCAAGTCAACAACAACAACAACTTTGCTTTATATAGCGCCCTTCACGCTGGACGGCATCTCAGAGCGCTTCACAACAACGGATCCTGAGACCGGAAGTCCTGTCAAAAGACCATGATTTTGGCCACCCAACCACACCCACAGGCCTCCAACCCTCCTGACCCCAGCTTGGGTCGAAATCCTCTGAATGTCCAGCATCCTGGGACGGCTTTCTGTTGCCACCAAATGGACAAAATAATTGACTGTTGGATATTAATGACCACTGTTGGCTTCACCTCTTTAATTTGTTATTTATGAAAACATCATAAAAATTGACAAGTTTCAACCGTTCTCCTCACATGCAGGATACACAGCACAAAGATAGAGTTGCAAGTTTAACAGTCATTTTATAATAATAATAATCCTGCATTTGATTGCAATGCCTCAAGGCACTTCTTGCGATTTACTGTAAAGTGTAGTGACTGGGTATTTGTAGACAAATGTGGCAGTCACTTTGCACACCTCAATGCCCCATAAACAGCCATTTTCAGGTCACAGTTGAAGACATTTCTCTTCGACCGAGCTTTTGGTCACCTTTCTGCCCCTGCCCTGGCTCGGTCCCAGGATCCGCTACTGTGAAGCGCTCTGAGACACCGCCCAGCGTGGAGGGCGCTATATAAATCAAAGTTGTTGTTGTTGATGAAGTCAATAAACACTCCCATACACACACACAAAAACATTACCTTCACACATATACACACACACATGCACACAAACACACATGCATACAACAACAAGAACAAAATTACATTTATAGAGCGCCTTTCACGTCGAGAGGACATCCCAAAGCGCTAAACAATCAGGTCGGGTAGGGGGGGGAAGGGTCGGGGTAGGGGGAAAGGTAGGATAGGTGGAAGAGTTAGGAAGGGAGCACAAGGCACAGTCGAAGAGGAAGGTCTTGAAACCCATCTTGATGGAGGAACGAGAAGAAATGAGGCGAAGGGCCTGCGGGATGGAGTTCCACAGTGTGGGAAGGGTCGGTACAACTTCACACCTCACAAACACATACAGTCTCACACACACACACAAAAGGTTGAATTGTTTTGCATTAACCTCCATCTTCAGGTAGGAAATTGCTTATTCACCTTAACTTGCCCAAGTGTGAGTTTCAAACTGTAATCTGACTTCGCAGTAGGGTCCGTCAATATGGAAATTTTCCGATTTAGATATATCGATGGGCTCATATCGAAATATACCATAATATCGATATTTTGGGGGTTTTCGTACTGCGCATGCGCATTCGGAGTGCATGTGCGTTCCGGGTGCGCGCGCATTCGGGGTGCGCGCGCATTCGGGGCCTATCTCCTCAGGAGGTAAATATCTTTCTCTCTCTGTGTCTCTCACTCTCTCCATCTCTGTGTTTTTCTGTCTGTGTCTCTGTGTCTCTCTCACATCCCCCCCATCTCTATCTATCTGTATATTATCACATCCACCCATCTCTCCCCACACCCCACCCGCCGTCTCTCCCTCCCCCCCATAGCCGTCTCTCTCCCCCCCCCACACCCCCCCCAGCCGTCTCTCTCCCCTCCCGCCCACCCCCCTCGGCGTCTCTCTCCCCCTCCCACCCCCCAGCCATCTCTCCCCCTCCCAACCCCCCTAGCCGACTATCTTCCCCTCACCCCCCCACAGCCTTCTCAACCCCCGCCACCCCCCCAGCCATCTCTCTCCCCCTCCCCATTCCCCCCCAGCCATCTCTCTCCCCCTCACCCCCCACCCAGCCATCTCTCTCCCCCTCACCCCCTCCAGCCTTCTCTCCCCACCCCCCCAACCCCCAGGCATCTCTCTCCCCCTCCCCCGCCGCCCCCCCCAGCCGTCTCTCTCCCCCTCCCCCGCCGCCCCCCCCAGCCGTCTCTCTCCCCATCACACACCCCCAGCCGTCTCTCTCCCCCCACCCACCCCCCTAGCCGTCTCTCTCCCCCTCACCACCCCCCCAGCCGTCTCTCTCCCCCTCACCCCCCCTCCCCCAGCCGTCTCTGTCCCCCCCCAACCCCTTGCATACCTGTATATTGTATTCGAGGACTATGAATACAATATGGCGGCTTTGCACCTCGGTCTGTGCATTGTGTATAGAGATGAGCATTCTGGGTCTTGTAGTTCAGTGTGCGGTATTCCGATTTTCCCTTCGATATATCGTTTTCAATATATCGATATTTTTGAAATGCCTATATCGGCGTATCGATGTGAAAATTATATCAGGTTTTAGCGATATATCGATATATCCCCGGACCCTACTTCGCAGCCATTAACGATACTCATCTAGACTTTCAAGTAGGAACAACACATCAAAACATTTCATAAAGATCACAGTGGGAGGGAAGAGGGTTCGGGTCGGAAGAAGAGGAGTTACTGATCAGTCAAGGAAATTGACTTTTAGGAACCTTAGAAAGGCAGGAAGAGGAGGCACAAGTCAAAGGGATGTTGTGCAAGAGTTTCAGGAAGCAGAAACTGAAAGCTTGGTCACCATTAATGAGGTAGTGAGGAAGGTGAGATATTAAGTGAAATAGAAAAGTGAAATATGGAACTCAGTATAAAATTCATTAATATCCAACGCTTGAAACAAACTCTTTGATTTAACAACAACAGCAGCAATTACACTTGTATAGCACCTTTCACGTGAAGGAGGACATTCCAAGGCGGTGCACAATCAATGCTTCAGATCCGAGATGGGGACGGTGGAGGGAAAGGGGGGAATTTGGGGTGACCGATGGGACTGTCGAAGAGGAGGGTCTTGAGGCAGGACTTGATGGAGGCTAGCGAGAGGGCAAGGCAGATGGATTGCAGGATAGAGTTCCAGTGGTTGGGGACAGAGTGCCTGATGGCTCACCCGCCATGCTGGGGCTGGTGGGTCGGGGGACGTGGAGCAGGCCGAAGTCTCTTGAGTGAAAGGGGAAGGCAGGCTGGTAGTGGGTTTGGTGGTTTCAGAGATAGGGTGGGGCGAGGCCATGGAGGTCTTTGGAGGTGAGGACCCTGAACTTGAATTGAATTGAATCCTCTGGGTTCAATGTGGAGCCAAAGGAATCAGTGGGAGATAGGGGTCATGAAGCTTGGAGAGGCAGATTTAAGGATTAGCCCAACAAAGACCAATGCATGACGCCTCATTCAGGGTGGGTACATTTCTGCCTGTTGAACTGGGATCTGCAGATGATTTTAAATTCTCGTGAAGTGAAACACAACAGGATTCATTTTACTTCCAGGGATTCTTGGCAAATACCTTTCACAAAAAACAATTGTACATGCTACTACTAATAGTAGTAGCACTATGAAGCACTCTGAGACGCCATTCGGAGGACGCTATATAAATCAAAGTTGTTACTGTTGTAATTATGATCCTTGCATTTGATAGAGTGCTTTTCATGTCTTCTAGACGTCTCAAAGCACTTCACTGAATATACTGTAAAGTGAATTGACTATATTTGTGGGCAAAATGTGCACAGAAGTGTCCCACAAACAGTCGAGGATTGAAATGGCCAATTTTATTATTGTGGTTTTTTTTTGAGGGATTATTATTCAGCGTGTGTGTTGAGTGAGGAAACTTGCCCATGGTTTCACCCTAAGCTGCCTGCATTCGAAACACAGGTCTCACGCTTGGAAGGTGAGTGCTCTAACCACTGAGCTACAGGAGCTCCACAAATATAAATTAAATATACTCATCGCATAGACGACACTGAGTGGGGTTGAGAAAGTAAATCCAGAACAAAACTTACCAATACACCAAGGAAGTAGAACAAGGGGAAATAGGGTCAGGGCCACTGAACTAAAAAATGAACTGGAATGCTCATATCCCCCACAAAGTGTCACCACCGATTTTCCGAGGTTGCCATTTTGGTTGGTCCTCGACGCGACAAGAGTGTGTGTGACAGGGGAGAGAGGGACAGGGGAGAGAGAGACAGAGAGAGGGACAAGGGAGAGAGAGACAGAGAGAGGGGAGAGAGGGACAGGGGACAGAGAGAGGGGAGAGAGGGACAGGGGAGAGAGGGACAGTGGGGAGAGGGACAGAGAGAGTGTGACAGGGGAGAGAGAGAGTATGGCAGGGGAGAGAGGGGGATAGGGGAAAGAGTGTGTGACAGGGGAGAGAGTGGGAGGGGGATGGGGGGAGGATGTGGATCTGGCTCAGATGTTGGCCTATCTCCTCAGGAGGTAAATATCTGTGTGTCTCTCTCACACTCACTCTCTCCATCTCTCTCTCTGTCTGTGTCTTTCTGTCTGTGTCTGTGTCTCTCTCCTCTCTCACATTCCCCCACCCCAATCTATCTATCTATCTATCTATCTATCTATCTATCTATCTATCTATCTATCTATCTATCTATCTATCTATCTATCTGTCTATCTGTCTATCTGTCTGTCTGTCTGTCTGTCTGTCTGTCTGTCTGTCTATCTGTCTGTCTGTCTGTCCATCTATTATATATACTATATATTATCACATTCCCTCTCTCCCCCACCCCTCTCTTGCCTCCCTCTCCCCCTGTCTCTCTCTCTCCCCCCACCTCCCCCTGTTGCTCTCTCTCTTCCCCCCGCCCCCCCCCCCCCACTCTCTCCCCTCCTCTCTCCCCCTCTCCCCCCACCCCTTGTATACCTGTATATTGTATTCGAGGACTACGTAATATGGCGGCTTGTCGGCGACACCTCGGTCTGTGTATGGAGATGAGCATCCCAGTTCTTTTTTTAGTTCTGTGGTCAGGACTTGCAAAGGGCAATTTGAGGTCAGACACTCAGAAACTCCCAAAGAGTCATGAGCAGCTGCAACAGAGTAATAGGGAAGGAAAGTTGGGGCCAGGACCATGAACTCATTTAAGCAACGGCTTGATGTTGTGATGGAAGGGCCGCCGAATAGGTGTTCAGGCGAGACAAGATCAAATTGGCCGAAGGTACTTCTTCATCTCTTGAGATCCGAGTGATTCCCATTGACAAGGAGCAAATAGATGTAAAGTGGGGGATAAATTGTGAAGGAAACATGAAGCATGTGCACAATGGATGGGTTTTCAATAGGTGGGAGATGAAAAGATTCTGAAGTGATTATCAAGCCATTCATTAAAAGTATCCAATTAATGTGAAGTTATTATCAACATGGTTAATCAAGTACCGGCAGCTCCAGGGAAAAAGTGCCATAAATCAAAAGCAGGTTATTTTAGCTCACTGGTGAGGTTTCCTTTAGAATACTATGTACTCCAAAAGAATCCTCTCCTTTGAAATAATAATCCTTGCATCTGATATAGGGCTTGATCATGTCTTCGAGATATCTCAAACCACTCACAGGATATGTGCTGTGTATCTTGTGGGCAAAACAGGGACTTGATGCATCTCAGAAGGTTTCAAAGCGCAACTGGGATGATTTCTGAGGTCTTAAAATGCCTCCCAGACTTGGCTTACCAGAATTTGTTTTTGTCTTAAACCCGAGGAGAGGCTTAAAAAGTAAAATCAACCTCCAAAAATAGACTCAGGGTGATAGCATTCAGCCCATTAAAATGCTGATAGCTGTGGACAACACCAAAGGAAAGAGCTCAACTGCTGTGCCTCCAGCAACAACTTTGGTTTCACATTCCACATACACAGGTAACTACAGTTTTCAGGGCAGAAAATAAACAGTTCTATTGTAGAACGCAATACAGTTCACATTTACTCAGGGTCTTTTATGTAGCGAAGGCATCCTTAAGGATTTGGTAATGCTGCATGGGCATGGGGCGGTGGGTGGGGTTAGGGTCGTGGGGAGGGAGAGAGTTGGGAGGGCAGCAGAAGGCACGATCGAAGAGGAGGGTCTTGAGACCGGCCTTGAAAGAGGCGAGGGAGAGAGCGAGGCGAAGGGACTGTGGGATAGAATGCCAGGGTGTGGTTAGAGAGGTACATTTTTTTGCCCTTATTCGCCAGATGGGATATTGGTCTACACAGGCCTCAAATCGAACATAAACTAGACTGTGAAATAGTGGTCAGAATAAACAAATCATTTAATCTCAAAGACCAGTCCTTCAATAATCCCTCAATAAAAACAATAATAAAATTGATCATTTCAATCCACAACTGTTTGTGGGACGCTGCTGTGTGCAACTGACTGACACGTCTTGCCCACAAATATACAGTCAATTCACTTTTACAGTATATTCTGTGAAGTGCTTTGAGACATCTAGCCCCTCTAATCACTGACAATATCACCCTGTCTCTCTCATCCGGGACTGTTCCCACTGCCTTCAAAACCACCACCGTCACCCCCATTCTAAAAATGCTTACCTCGATGCGTCGCAGCTATTTAGCTACTGGCCCATCTCCAACCTCCCCTTCCTTTCCAAGATCCTTGAAAGAGTGGTTGCCTCCCATCTCCGCTCTTTCCTCACACAACGCTCACTCCTCGAACCCCTCCCTGCCCGGTCAAAGTCACAAACGACATTCTGACCATCTGTGCCCAGAGCTCCCTCTGCCTCCTCGTCCTCCTCAACCTAGCCGCTGCGTTCGATACCGTGGTATCCTCCTCCATCACCTCTCCTCCCTCCTCAACCTGCAAGGATCTATCTCTCTCACCACCTTCACTTCGTCTTTTCCAACGGCTTCTCCTCCAGCCCCCGCACAGTCACATGCGGCGTTCCCCAGGTCTCTGTCCTTGGCCCCCTGCTCTTCACCCTCTACGTGCTCCCCCTGGGCGACATCATCCATAGACATGGGGTAAATATCCACATGAATGCGGATGACACCCAACTCTACTTATCCTCGTCAACCCTCAATTCCAGGACCAATGGCGTTCTGACTGTACGTCTGTCCAACCTCGAGTCCTGGATGAAGGCAAATTTCCTACAACTCAACGTCAACAAGATGGAAGCCCTCCTGATTGGCTCACGTCAGCGCCTCCGCACCTCAGGCGCTGACAACATCAGCGTTCAAGGCTGCTCTCTCCACCTCTGAAAGCCAATCAGGAATCTGGGCGTCTTGTTCAACCCCGAGCTATCCTTCCTCCCCCATATCCGCTCCATGACTGGCACAGCCTTCCATCACCTCCACAATATTGCCAGACTCCGCTACTACCTCACCCCCCATGCCACCAAAACTCTCATCCACGCCTGTATCACTTCCAGGCTCGACTACAGGAACTCTCCTCGTCAGCCTCCCCAGCTCCTCCCTTCACAGGCTGCAGATCATTCAGAATTCTGCAGCTCGTGTACTCTCCCGCACCAGGCTTCGCGACCACATCACTCCCACCCTCGCCCGTCTCCACTGGCTCCCCGTCACCCAGAGGATCGAATTCAAGATCCTTGTCCTCACTTTCAAGGCTATTCACGGCCTTGCCCCTGCCTATCTCCCTGACCTACTGTCTCCCTATCAGCCGCCCGCACCCTCCATTCAGCAGACTCAAGCCTGCTCCACGTTCACCGCCCGAACCGCCCAACCATCGACGACTGGGCTTTCAGCCTCTCTGCTCCCACACTGTGGAACTCCATCCCACAGCCCCTCCGCCTTGCTTCTTCCCTTTCCTCCTTCAAGGCCAGTCTCAAGACCTTCCTCTTCGACCGCGCCTTTGGCTGCCGCACTAACTCTTTCCCCTCTCCCACTCTCCTTCCCCTTACCCCTACCCCGACCCTCCCCCACCACCCCCCCACCCCACCCACCTCCGGCTCGGGTCCTGACCAGACTGTTCAGTGCTTTGGGATGTCATCCCAACATGACAGGTGCTATATAAGTGCAATGTTGTCGTTGTCTAGAAGACGTGCAAAGCGCTATATCAAATCAAGGATTATTATTATTAAACCCCCGATTGATTTCTCCCAAACCGCTTCACTCTACTAAGGCAAAGCATTGCAACCCTCATCACCCTCTGTGTGAAGAAATGTTCCCTGACCAGAGTTCTAACTGTCTTGGTTCTGTTTTTAAAGCTGTGCTCCTCTTGTAACTGATTCCACTTGTGCACATGTTTCATATTTCCTTAACAATTTATCCCCACTTTACATTTATTTGCTACTTGTCAACAGAAATCACTGGAATTCAAGAGATGATGAAGAATAGCCCTTTGGCCTATTTGATCTTGTCCCTCCAGAACACCCACCAAAACACCAGAACACCTCCTCCAAGCACAAAGTCCATATCTTAAATGATTTCTGAGTCCTAGCCTCAACCTCTCTTCCTTTTAACACTGAAACAGAAGAGTCATCCACTATAATAATCACAATTCTAATAGTCTTGATGTAGGACATCGCCTTTTCATATCGGGAAGGTGTCTCAAAGTGCTTCACATAATTTTATGTATTTTGTGGGCAAACAGAGAAGTCAATTTGCGCACAGCAATGTCTCTCAAACGGCCATCAAAGTGAATGATCAAATTTAATCTGCGGGAAGTTGTTGGCAAGGCCACCGAGAGAGAGTCCCTTCAGTGTCTAATCTGTTTCTCCTAAATTAGCTGTTTCATGAGTGATGGCAAATGTTTCGATGAATTATTTTCCTTCAAGAGTCTAACATGGATGCAATCGTGCCCCTGTAAGACAAACAGGTACATCATTGGTAATGAAAGCTAATGAATAGTTTTGAACACCAGAGCCAAATCTAATAGCTTTTTATAATAGAAACACCCACTATTACCCTGGAGAACTATCTGCCAAAGCTATAATGAAAACGTCCTTCTATGTGTTAATTGTTCAACCACAGCTCGAAGAATATTTAGTCGCCGTGATTTTAATTTGTCTTGTAAATATAATCAAAATTTACTGTAAAAATCCACTGGGTATGATTTCTGAAATGCCAATCTTTTTGTTTGATGTAGTGGTTTCGCACGTCATAAGATCTCAAACCACTTCACAGTAGTTGCCATATGTTTTTAGTTGAAATTTGCCCTCAAAATATGCAGTCAATTTGCTTTACAGTATATTCTGCGACATGTTTTGAGACATCTCAAAAAACGTGATAAGACACAAGGATTATTACTATTATTATTAACCCAACAATTAAGTTGCACACAGCAACACTCCATAAACATCCAATTAAATATTCCTGAATTAAATATAAATTTAATTAGAGGCTAGGACATTGGGAGTAAATCCTTTCCCTTTTCAAATAGTGATCAGGCAGCCAGAATGATTTAACACAGGGCCAGACTGACTCAGTTGGTATTGTAGCACTTTTTTTCTCTGAGTCAGAAGGTTTATTAGAACTTTAAACTGACAGACTAATCAAATCCAGTCCAACAACAACATGCATATATTATATATTGCCCTTCACGCTGAACAGCATCTCAGAGTGCCTAAAGTGCTTGGAGTGTGTTGCACTGTTGGAGTTACCAATCTTTTGGGTGAGACATTAAACCAAGGTCTTGTTCAGGGGAACAAGATCCCTATATCAAATGTTAGGATTATTAAAATATCATCTGAAGGACAGCACGACTAATGACAATACATCATTCCGCTCCCCCTCCCCCCCCCCCCCTCCCACCCCCCCACCCCCAGTTTAACATCTCATCCAAAGGATGCCACCTTTGACAAGGTACCTAGACAACATGAGTTTTCAATGTGGGGCTTGTACACACAACCCTCTGACTTAGTGGCAAGAATGCTATCGATTGAGCTAAAATAACACAAACAAATGACAACATGGTCTTCCAGACTAAGACGATGAACTTCTTCTAAAAGTGTACTTTATACTTGGTGCATATGTAATCAGAACTAACAAGCGCTGTACATTCTGTGGTCACCTTGCTTCCCTACCCTCAATCACATTAGTGCTTGTCTGGAACATTAATGTATTGGTTCAGCTGAGGAGATCTGAAGGATGGATCTCCAGTATCATTATTATTTATTATTATTGTTGCTATTGTTAAGAATAATACTAATCCTTGTATTCAAAATAGCTCCAGGACATCTCAAAGTGCTTCGTGATATTTTACTGTAAAGTGCAGTATCTTGTGGATGAACACAGCAGCAAATTTCTGCTTAGCAATGACCCACATCATTGTGGGTCAAAAGAGTAACCAATTTTATCTTATGACCAGGACACTGGGAGACACCCACTTTTCATTTCAATTAGTTGATTTGGGATCTTTAATGTCCACCTGAACTGATAGATGGGGCCTTGGTTTAATGTCTTATCCAAAGGATAGCACCTCTGATAAGAGGAATAAAAGACATAAGTGAATGCCTCTGGATTAAGCAGCAGCTATACGGAGTTGCTTAAAACTTCCATTATGGTCAAGCTATAACCAATAAATTGTAATACTCATTCCTTGGATTTAATAGCCAGCTGCCCGAGGCAACCTGTTGGCTTCAGTCCAGAAAAATGAGAGTAAAGACCATGTGAAGTCCCACCACATATTTTGGATTGATTTTCTGCCTTAAATGTGCCAGACATCAAACGAACTCCCTTTAAAGACTGCTTAAAATATGCAAACACAACCACAAGTACCCACAAGGTCTATTGCATTCATGCTGTAAATATGAAAAACCGGAGCCGTCAATCTAACCTCACGTGAAGCGTAATGTGGCAGAGATTGGGTAGTGCAATCCATTCACTTAGCACCCTTTTCACCCCCTGAGATATGGTTTCAATTCCCAGCCAGAGTAATGGAGCCAATAGCTTCTTGTATCTCTTTGGATGTCAGGTTCCAATTCAAAATGAGGATAAGCGGTCTCCATTCGGTACTCGCTAGACACAGGCCCACAGCCCAAAATACAACACAAACTGGCAATGTGTTGACTGTGAATTGGTGGTAGTTATCCTGGCACAGTTGGTAACGCTGAAAGTAGTATGAAAACCTCTGAACAAAAGGTTGTGGGTTAAAGCCCTAACTAGGAACTTTGAACTCAAACAGTAGTCTGACACATCAGTACAGTGCTGGGAGAGTGCAGTGCATTGTCAGAGGTGCTATCCTTTAGATGAGACATTAAACCAAGGCTATCTGCAAAGGTGAACGTTAAAGATTCTGCGGCCTTAGTCAAAATGAAACAAGGGGTTTTCCTGAGCGTCAAATAAAATTGGTTATTCATTTCATGGCTGTTTGTGGGACATTGCTGTGCACATATAGGCTGCTGCGTTCATCCACAAAATACACAGTTACTATACTTTGCAGTAAAATCCTATGAAGCACCTTGAGGTACCTTGGAGCTATTTCAACTGCAAGGATGATTATAATATTAATAATCCATGCTTTCAGATCTCCTCTTCGGCTAGACTACAGCAGCATATGCTCTTAATTGTGGAGTCCTGTAGCTCAGCAGTTAGAGCACTCACTTTACAAGCATGAGACCTGTGTTCGAATTCACGCAGGTCAGAGCAAAACCTTGGGCAAGTTTCCTTATTCCACATGCCTATTAATAATCTCTCCAAAAGAATAATAATAATAAAATTGGTCATTTCAATCCACGACTGTTTGTGGGGACACTGCTGTGTGCAATTGGCTGCCACGTTTTGCCCACAAATATACAGTCAATTCACTTTACAGGACATTCTGTGAAGCGCTTTGAGACACGGTCTAGAGGATGTGAAAAGCGCTATATCAAATGCAAGGATTATTATTATTAAATGCCACACCCCACCCCTATACTTCAATGGACAATGATGGCTACTGATACAGAGCCGCATAACCCTAAACCAGCTGGTATCTCTCTGCTTAAATGCTGAGCTCACCCACGGTCAGCTGCCCGGGGCTGTGAGTGACATGCATTTGTGAAGCTGCTTATTATTAACATTCAATCGAAGCGACTTGCCAAGCTATTTCTTCCTGCTGATTTATATTTAGGATTACAAATCCCCTCCAATTAATTTTCCTTTGCTGCAACTGAGTTGTTTGCCCTGATCAGAATTTTATGGCATATGATATATTAATTAACGGCAGAGGTATAACCTTGATATGAAGGGGATGTCTTTCTCCGATCAGCATGAGTTGCCACTTCCTATCAATCCAAAATGTCGCTGCATTATCATACCTTCTCCAGAGAAACCTTCATCAATAAACTTATTATAATCCTTGCATTTGCTACAGCGTTTGGAAGATGTCTTACAGCATGGCGTTCATTCTAAAGTGTAGTGACTGTATTTTAGACGAATGTGGCAGCCAATTTGAAACCCCCATGTCCCATATAGTGTCATGAAAGGGAATTATCAATTTTATCTGGAAGAATGTTCATCAGGTTATGTTATCTTCAAATAATATTAATCCTTGCATGTGTTGTAATGTCTTATCACATCTTAGACTTTTTCATATCATCAGGATAGCTAAAGTGCTTCACTGGATTCACTGTAACGTTTAGTGAATGTGTATTTGTAGGCAAAAAAGGTAACTTTTTACAGCGCAATGTCCAACAACAGTCATGAAGTGAGTGATCAATTTTATCTGACGGATTGTTGCCCAAGACTCTCAGAGAAACTCCCTTCTCTTTTCCAATAATGCCACAAGATCTTTACTATCTTATCTGAGCAGACTCCTCCAGCATTACATTGATGTTTCAGCCTCAATGTCCCAATGTCTGTGTTATAGAGGGTGACTGGGCGACTGACTGAGCCAGGCTGTCATGAATGGAAGGACGGCCTGAGAGCCTGAAGAAGACCTGATGAGCACATGTTCGATCCCCAAAGTTACATTTCCTTAGATCTGCCCAACACGCACATTGTTTTTTACTGAGCGAGCAATGATGTTATAATCCATGCACATACCTGCTGGGCAGATATTGATTGACACGCAACATTAGCCGAAGGTCAACATTAATTACAACTTGCAATTTGCATTTGCTTTTTGAAGACCGCATCCTAAAGTGAGTGTGGCATTTGCAGCAGGCAAATTACCAGCTCGCTGGCTCGGGCGACAATCGAATGTCACTGTTCATCAAGAATGATGCATTGCCCAGCCAGCAGCCAGCCACCAGCCAACCAGCAGCCAGCCACCAGCCAACCATCAACCAGCCACCAGCCAACCAGCAGTCAACCAGCCAGCAGCCAACAACAACAACATGACATTTGTATATCATCTTTCATATCGGGAGGACATCTCAAGGTGCTGGACAGACAGCATTTTGGACATGAGTTGGGGTAGTGATTGGGAAGGGTGGAGGGAAGGAGGTTGATCGACAGCATGATCAAAAAGAAGGGTCTTGAGGCAGGTCTTGAAGGAGGTAAGGGATGGGGCTAGGCAGAGAAACTAGTGGAGTTCAAAAGATGGGTGTTTGTAAAGGGTGTTTGTAACCAGAGAGCGTCCCAAAATGTTTTGTGGTTTTGTTTGTGGGGGAAAGTCTCTCCCCATAAAGCGGGGAGCATTGGAGTGGGGGTTTATTTGGCCTGCCGTTCGGTAAGTGAAGGATGGCACAGCTGGGATTAGCCCTTGGGCAAGTTTCCTTACTCCACAGGCTTCATACAATTCCTCAAAAAATAATAAATTGGTCACTTCAATCCATGACTGTTTGTGGGAACATTGCTGTGTGCAATTGGCTACCACATTTCGCCCACAAATATACAGTCAATTGACTTTACAGCGTATTATGGGAAGCGCTCTGAAGATGTGAAAAGCAACAACAACAACAACTTGGATTTACATAGCGCCCTCCACGCTGAACTACATCAAAGGTAAGGATTATTAATATCCCCACTTTCCTCATGCCCGGTTTAATGGCCCATTGCACAATCTGTTTACTGACTGTCCTGTGCACAGACAACAATGGCAACTACTTTCATTGATATACCGGTCTTCACGTAGGCTCGCATCTCAGAGAACTGATAGGCACAATGTCACGGAGCCTGTTTGAATTTTTTTTTGCACAACAACATCAAATGGAATGAATAACCAGGTTATCGACTTACATGGTAAGATTGCGCAGAATTGTGGAGAGTTCTTAAAGTTAGTCTTAATTTGAAAGCTAGTTTTCTATGGTTATTTAGGTGGAAATCACAATAACACCCGCCCAGTTGGAGTTTCCAGCCAGCATTGTTATGTGCTTTGGGATGTCCTCCAAACATGAAAGATACTGTATGAATGTAAATTTCTATCCAATTGTATTGTTTCTTTTTCTAGAAGTACGGTTTAGAGATGAACTTCATTTATTGCGAGACATTCAGCTGTCTTTATAATCTCCCCAAGTGCCCCCACTTTACTGCTGACCTCTCAATTTCAAACCAACTCAATTAAGCACTTAACGGATCCAAGTGTAGCGAGCAGAGAGCGAGAATGGGCAAAGGGGCTTTGAATCACCCTCGAATTTCACCAATGCATTTGAAGAACTGGGAAATCCAGTCATTGGGATCAATGATGCTCTTATCAGTCGATGCGAAAGGTCACCAGAAGTCAAGCAGGGCTGAATCTGAAAGCAGCCCTTTGAGCAGTTTTCAGAGTAGTGGCCCAATGGAAAGTGCGCAGCTGTACTCTTCATTGTTTTCTTATAATTAAAAAGAAGCAGTGTCCGACGGCCTGTATTCTTTGTTGGAGTTTTTATTTTGTGTGTGGGGGTGGGGGGGTGTCAACATTAGGCGATTTCTAAACGCATTCCGTTCCTTACTTAAGCAATAAATACTATGCGTTAGCTACCAAACAGAGGAGAACGTGCTTCCGACAAAGCCAGGATAAATAATTGCCAATGATCAAACAAAAGTCAGCTGGAAATGCTTTGAGGTGTCATTTTGGAGCCACTGTGGTTGAAGCAGCACATGTACAGGTGCCGAGTGGAGAAGATTGGTTTAGTTCAGTAGTTATGTAACCAAACGACATTACGGAGTCCTGTTGCTTAATGGTAAGAGCACTTGCCTTACAAGCATGAGACCCGTGTTCGAATTCAGGCAGGTTAGGGCAAAACCTTGGGCAAGTTTCCTCATGCTACGCCTGAAAATAATCCCTCCAAAAACAAACACAATGATAAAATTGGTCATTTCAATCTACGATTGTTGTGGGACACTGCTGTGTACAATTGATTGCTTCATTTCGCCCACAAATATACAGTCAAATTCACTTTACAATATATTCTGTGAAGCGATTTGAGACATTTCAATGATGTGATAAGATGCAATATCAAATGTAAGGATTATTATTGTTATGACCTTTACAGTCGGGGGTGGGGGTGGCAGTAATCGGTTTGGAGATTGGGTGGACTTGGCTCGATAGACTTGAAGTCATTACAGCGTTATCAGGCTGGTAGTATTGTAGGCCATTATATTTATTCACCATATAAACAATCTGTTGTATTATTTCAGACTTTTGTGTCCCTAAACCACTTCCTTCCTGGCTGTGCCCTGTATCAAAATATATCACAGATGTCAAACATTCCGACTTTAGACCACTAACCATTTGTATTAAAATTCTTTTATGATGCAGTTTCCAAATCAATTTCGCAAACAAACCTAAACTTAGCCCTCAGTACAAATGACATTTTTTCTGAAATTAAAACAAATTGAAAACAAATGGCTTGCTTTTTTTTATCAGAGACAAATGGAGAGGGACAGCATTTTTTTTATTCTACAGGGATGAGGTGAGTGCAAAGAATACTTGTTCTGCTGATACTCTTGGCACCAGATCAGAGCAGGATATGAAGCATTAATCACAGAATTTCAACCGACAGAACTCTGTGACCTCCTCCAGGAATGAAACATTAGACTCAGACTACCTCCTGCCTCTTTAGCGTGTTTTATTTGTAAGGGCAATCGCCACGTAGAATCTGCTGCAGCTATTTCCTTACCATTGCTATGTTGGCGGAATTGAAAAGGAAGGTGGGAGGGGGTGAGGGGTGGGGGGGAGGGGACGTGAGGAAACGGAAGGCAGATGGGGGTGAACGAAGTTGAGTTGCTCAAGTGTGTACGTAGAACGGTAATGCTGTGTCACACTGTCAGGAGCAAATGGATAAAGCTCCCACTATTATGCCATCCGTCCTCACATATTTATTTGTTCACACTGACTGATTTGTAGGTGAGCATGCCAGCCAAAGGGCCACAAAGTGAATGAGCAATTTTATCCGTGGGGAATTGTTGGTCAAGCAGCCAGGGACTCGGTTTATCGTCTGAAGGATGCACTGCCAACAGCATTAATTGGTTAACAAACGATCCGTCTTTATAACTCCTCTTTACAGTTATTTGGGTAACCACGGAATATTGCCAATATTTACATTACTTTTGCTTTCAGAATTTTTTAAAAAATTGAATGCTCCCACCGCCCCCCCAGCCATGGTTCCTCTTTTACATGATAATAAACAATAATAAAAATCCTTGCATCTGATATATCGCCTCATCACGTATTCTGGTGCTTTGCAGAATATACTGTAAAGTGAATTGACTGTATATTTGTGAGTGGAATGCGGCAGCCAATTGAGCACAGCAGCGTCAAACACAAACAGTCGTGGATTGAAATGACCAATTTTATTATTGTGGATTTGTTTGTTTTTTTTGGACGGATTATTATTAGGCGCATGTGTGGAGTAAAGAAACTTGCCCAAAGTTTCGCCCTGACCTGCCTGGATGCGAACAAAGGTCTCACAATTTGTAAGGCGAGTGCTCTAACCACTGAGCTACAGGACTCCACTTGGTAGTTCATAGCTCAAAAATTTAAGATCATTATCAAAATGATAAAATAACAACTTGTATTTCTTTAGTCATTTTCATGCAGGATTGCATCTCAACATCTCAAAATACTGCACAGGTTAGACACCGAGAAGGGAGAAGAAAGAAGGCAAGGTGCTTTGACTATCGGCAGTCAAAGAGGTAGGCCTTCAGCCTTAAGGTAGGATTTAAAGACCTTAAAAAAGGTAAGGCTAGGAGAATTTATGGTTCAGTTGGCAGCTCTATTGCCACCGAGTTTGAAGATTCTGGGTTCAAGTTACTTGTTGGAACAGTCTAAGCGATTGCTCCAGCGCAGCTCTGGGGAATGACTGCGCTGTCGGTGGTGTGTTTATTCGGATTAATCATTAAAGCACAGTCCCATCTGCCTTTCCCCAAATCTGATCCCTTCGAGCCCTGTGAGTCTTCAGCTGGTCTCTGGCTAAGGCTCCGTCTCCTAATCCCCTTTCAGTCTTTAATTGTTCTGTGGCCAAGGCTCCATCGCCTCACCCCCTTGCTCACCTGCTGGGTTGATCTATTTTCTCTCAAGGGGTGGTCTCAGGCATCTGCAGGTGTCTTCCTTCTAACGCGCCTTCCTCTCCTTGGATAGTTCACTCTGCTGAACTTTTGGAACCATCGCTTCCTCCTGCTCTGGATCTCTTGTGTCTCCTCCTTCCTGCTCATCCCACACCACAACTAATTCCTCTGCAGAAACAAAGACTTAGTGGTGCCTTGGGACACAGATGAATCATCTGTAAGGACGGGAATGGTAAAATAATGAATTTATGAGATTGAAAGATCATCCTCAGTGACCCAATATTTTGGGAAGACCGCGACGTTTGATTTAATCTTTTTTTGTTTGAAACGTATGGACAAAGCGCAGTTTTATTATACAGTACAGTAAAAGCAAAAAACCATATTCTTTCCATATTCATTTTGCATGAGTTTGATACCCGCTAAACAACACACAGTTGTGATGATGTTGTGTCCTAATAACGACCATCCTTGCAATTTGATACAGCGCGTTTCACATCGGAAGGATGTCTCAAAGCTCTTTGCCGGATTAATTGTAAAGTATTGAGAGGGCATGTTGTGGGGAGAGGAATCTTCATGTCAGGTTAACTATGAATACCAGTTAAAGAGAAATAGTCACTGATCCCTCTTAGTAACTCGATAGAAAAGGTAGCAAAAGGTAGCAAATCTCAGCCAAGCACCAGTTGAGTTCCTACATACAATTGGCTTTAATGTGTTGCTTTTCTGCGACTGTTTGTGGGACACTGCTGTGCGCAATTTGGCTGCCGCGTTTCGCCCACAAGTATACAGTCAGCTTTCCTGCTCTCCTTCCCCCTGCTCCGACCCCTCCCCTTGATATCTTTTCCTCCCCCATTTCCCTTAATCCCACTTCCATGACTGTTTATGGGATACTGCTGTGCGCAATTTGGCTGCCGCGTTTCACCCACAAACATTGTCAATTTTCCTACTCTTCTTCATCCTGCCTCGACCCCTCCCCCCCTTCCTCTTGTCCCTACCTAACTGTACAGCGCCTTGGGACGTCCTCTCGATGTGAAAGGCGCTGTGTAAATGTAAGTTTTGATTGCTTGATTGAATGTGTCTGGTGTAAGGAGGGGAAATAACAAAATTAAATGCCAACAATTAATCACTCAACGCACGATTGTTTGTGGGGACACTACTGTGCGAAATCGGCTGCCGCGTTTCGCCCACAAAATATACAGTCAATTCACTTAACAGTATATATTCTGTGAAGCACTTTGAGACACCTCCACTCTATAGTGATCAGGCGCTGTATCATATGTATGGATTATTATTGTCGTTATTTCGAAGAGGAGCAGGGAATTCTCCTGGTGTCGTGGCCAGTAATATTCCGTCCTCACCTGAATAATTGAACAGAAGACCAAATGGTCATTTGTCTCCTACCTGCTGTTGGGTTATTGCTGACAAAAATACACTGGTGTGTTTGACTAGGTAACAGCAGTTACAATATGTTACAGTAACTATATATGCAAAGTGCCTTGAGACCTTTAGACACCATGAGGCGCTTTTATTGAATGCAAACCTTTTCTTTTTTTCAAAGCAATCAAATGTGTCAATGCTTTCGGGAGCATTCTCATAAAAAAGCAAGCAGAGGATTGGCACAAATTTGATGTGGTTTGACCTCGCTAAGTGTTTTGTGGAATTGACTCTGCTGGTTTTGAGATTTCATTTCATTCCTACCTCCAGGCATGTAAGTTACAATCATATGTTGGAAAAGCTGACGCGATGGGAACGTTTTTTGCGGGTGGTTGAACATCTAGGGCCAGACTTAGGCTCCAGGAGCCAAGCCGATTGCAAAGCTTGTAATAAATGCAAGACAGCAGGAAAAATTGCAGAGGTACAGTATATAGCATTCCACTGGGCAATATTAGGGCAGACACTAGGAAGGTACCAAACAGCCAGAACAGTTTTTGAATTGATCAGTTTATAGTTGAGGCCAGACACTGAACCCATCTAAAAATAGTTTAATGTTGAAATGGGCGGATAGACTTCAAACATCAGGAGGACGTCCCAAGGCATTGAACAGTCAGGGGTCAGGACCCGAGCATGGAGTTCTAGTTTTGGATATCCTCCCTTTCCCTCTCATGGGAATGTGTTTGGTCTGTACCCTAACTATCTCCTCCTCGATGGCCGCCCAGTGTTTTATCCATTAATCTTTGTTTCCAATCTACCTCAGCCGGGTCCTTTTTCAACTCACTGAAATTAGCCATCTTCCAGTTGAGTATCTTCACTTTTGATTGTTCTTTTTCCCTTTCTATAACTAGTCGAAACCTAATGGTATTGTGATCATTGTTAACCAGTTGCTCTCCCACGGAAACCCACTCCACTTGACCCACTTAATTCCCCAGCATTGCTTCCTTCCTTGACGGTTGGAAATATGCTGATGTTCTCCTGTAAACAATTTAGGAATTGCTTCCCCCTCCGTGCCCTTATCCCTGTTTTCTTCCTCGTCTATGTTAGGATAACTGAAGTCCCCCATTATTGCTGGACTATTGTTCTTCTGCTCCTCAACCCTAATAAATAAATTCCATCCTAGAACCCTCTGGCACATCATCCCTTTCCAGGCCTGCAACAGTATATTTGATGAATACTTCTACACCCCTTCTCTTTTTCCTTCCCTATCCCTCCTGAATTCCCATGTAGCTCCCATTGTTAAGCTCCCATTCTTGCATTTGTTTGAGCCAGATCTCTGTCTCTCGGCTAAAGACCTTTCTGTTCGACCATGCCTTCGGTCACGTTTCTCCCCCTCCTCCTGGCTCGGTCCCGGGATCCATTGTTGTGAAGCGCTCTGACATGCCGTCCAGCGTGGAGGGCACTATATAAATCACAGTTGTTATTGTTGTTGTTGTTAGGCAGTCTCCACTGCAGCGTAATTCCACGTGGCAACTTGTGCCTGCAGCTCACCCACCTTATTTGTCACACTCCGTGTATTTATGAACATGCACTCAAAAACTGCCTTTGTCCGCTTTGCTTTTCTCTCCTGTCTGATCCCTCCTCTTTCTGGACTACTCTTTATTCCAAAGTTATTTGTCACTCCCAGTCCTCTAATGTTCTTGGTCCCCTCCCCTGCAAAATTTGTTTAGACTCTTCACCAACAGTACTGTACTTGTTAAGGTTCCCGCGAGGATATTGATCCCAGCTCTGTTCAGGTGCAACTTATCCAGCTAATATCAGTCCCTCCTGCCCAGAACCTGTCTCAATGCCCCAGAATCTGAAGCTCTCAATCCTGCACCATTTCTCCAGCCACACATTAACCTGTTGTATGTTGGTGTTCCTATACACACACTAGCATATGGATATTCGTGAATGGAGAGATCAAATGTTCATTCATCTTTCATCCAAACTTGCCTTTTTTAACAGTCTTCCATTAGTAAATGTGGATCAATTACATGTTCAACATCTCATCTGAAAAACAGGACCTCCCGACTATGGATCATTCCCTCAGCACTGATATATCAGCCTGAGCTGTGAGTCTCAAGTTCCAACTTGGGACTTGAAACTACAGCCTTTTGACATGGAGGTGAGAGCAAAATTGCTCCCTTCGGAGCATCAGGTGGCTCACCTGCCACCTGAGCTTGCTTCTTAGATGATACAATGCACAGCGACAGATGCAAGCTCTTTCCCCAACACAAGATAGGTAGAGAGACCTGGTACTATATAGTGACGGTCACAAATCAATTCCGTAACCTTTAAGAATACATTAACAAAAAATACATTTTCAAAAGAATTTGTTTGAAATATTCTCAGGAGAGAAGGAGCTTCAAAAAGAGTTTGAAGTTTCAACTCTGAAGGTTTTTTTCCGTTACTGGGGTGGGAAAAAAAAAGTTTCTTTGCTGTGTAAAATCGTGATTTATTTGTGAAAATAAAGGATGGATTTAAACAGGAAAAAAATCGTGAAATATATATTAGCCAAATTCGGAATTGTCATTACAGTACTTAGTTCACAACTGTTTGTGGGACACTACTGCGCGCAATTGGCTTCCACGTTTTGCCTACAAAACACGCAGTCAATTAATTACACAGAATATATCGTGGAAGCACTTTGAGATATCTCAACAACATGACAAGAAAGGAACTAACTCAAATGCAAGGATTATCATTAATTATCATTATTACTTTCGTATGGCGGTAACATTTAATATTGAATAAGACGTGATTTCCACTAATCTAGTGGAATCACCTGGTGTGTTCTGTAGCCAGACACACTGGTGAGAGAGACATCTATCAGGTTATATTGCTCTCCCATGACATGTCCTTCAGGAATATTCACTGCAGGCATTGTGAAACAATCATTCACTTCCGTAAAGGGACCGCAACTCTTGTGCCCTCCGGCTGAATCCAAGCCAGGGAATCAAAGTACTTCATAACATCCCACCAAGAAACATCAATAGAAATAAAACTGAGGTTTACCCATATTAATGTTAAGATAACACCTCAAAGCAGCTCCTGCTGATCTGCCGGGTAGCCAGGAAACATAAAGCCGCTCACCTGTTTCAGCGAGGAACTTTTGTTTAGCTTCTCTTAGTGTTGGTTATATGATTGGGTTCTGTCGTGTAAATCCATGCGTAAAACACTTGTGCATAGAGGGGATTATAAATGCCCTTAGCGCTGTCAGTAAAGTTTAAGGCATTCGATAACTCTATGGGATAATATCACGTGAATATCGTAATGATGTGTGATAATATACCACCTTCACAACAACGTTGTGGAAACTGTCTGTCACTTGATTATCACACCAACGGGAAATTTTTACCCATTTATCCCCACTATTTACGTGTGAATATTATTACTTTAACTACAACAGCAAGTTGAATTGATATTGTACCCTTCCCGGAGGGGAGTGTCCCAGAGCGCTTGACGGTGGAGGAGCATATCGCCAAGCTGGGGGAAGGGGGGAGGTGACTGTAGGCGCAGTTCAAGAGGAAGGTCTACAGGTGTGACCAGCAAATGAGGAAGTGGGGGGGATAAGGCGGAGCGATAGATTGGAATGACCAAGCCTGGATATGATGAGGGCGTGAACAGCAACAAAACGTTGGGAGGACGTCCCAAGGTGCTAAAGAGTTGTTAGGGACCCATGAGACAATGCCAACATGCCACACTCCATGATCAAAAACAGCATTGGCAGCATCAACACCTCGATAAAGGGTTCAAACCCTTGGCTATCCAGTGCCTTGAAACATCCTCCTGAAGTGAAAGGCGCTATATAAATACAATTTGTTGTTGTTTTTTAGATCACATCTAAAACCAGTCTATAATTCCCAACTGAAATTCTAATTTCTTACCGGTTTAATGTGTCACTTCATCTGTTTTGAGACATAATAGAGCTCCTGTAGCTCAGTGGTTAGAGCGCTCGCCTTACAAGCGTGGGATCTGTGTTCGAATCCAGGCAGGTCAGGACGAAACCTTGGGCAAGTTTCCTTACTCCACACCATAATAATAATCCCTCCAAAAAAAACACAATAATATAAATTGGTCATTTTCAATCCACGACTATTTGTTGGACACTGCTGTGCGCAATTGGCTGCCGCGTTTCGCTCACAAATATACAGTCAATTCACTTTACAGTATATTCTATGAAGCACTTTGAGAAGTCGATAAGATGTGAAAAGCGCTATAAAAAATGGAAGGATTATTATTATTATCTCTTTTTCTTCCCCCAGTGGATCGGCAGACAAGGTCATCTGATCTGAGCAATTTTTGTAAGTCCGCCACTAATTTATGGTAACTGCACTTGCTAAGGTCTGTTCTGCGCACTGTTACTACTATTCACAAGAGATCTTTAGTGACATTTATATTTAATTACAGATTGTCGGCAGCACACATTCACAGCTTCCCGTAGAGTGCCAACAGGAGGTGAAATCTAACCTGGAAACCAATAATACTATAGTGCTTTACGATTTCCTCTCAAGACATTGAATGTCTTCCAAACTTCCCCAATTGTCCTCTGACTTGAGCAGTCCTCTCGTGGGCACCTAACACCTTCTGGCTCAGTCGGTAGCACTCTCACCTCTGAGTCAAAAAGTTATAGATTCAAGTCCCACTTGGGTTCTTTGAGTTCACGGTCTAGGCTGATTTTCTGGTACAACACTGGGGGAAACGCTCTGTTGGTGGAGAATGCTGCTCTTTGGAGGAAACAAATCTCTTGGGAGAAATGTTGGACAAGGTTCCTTACTCTACATGCCTCTGTTTACCCAACAGTAAGTAGGAACCCGGTTGGTTTCCAGTCGATTGGCCGACTGGGTCACTTCAATCCACGACTGTTTGTAGGACACTCCTGTGCGCAAATGGCTGCCGCATTTTGCCCACAAAATATACAGTCAATTCACTTTAAAGTATAATTTGTGAAGCGTTTTGAGACATTTTAAAGATGTGATAAGGCGCTATATTAAATGCATGGATTATTATTAATCCTTTGTCAGAGATTCAGTCATAGTAACTAGAAGTAACTGAAACAACTGACTTGAAGCAGGTATAATCAGGCCAATAACTTAAGAAATGCACTTCATGTGGTGAATAGCTGAATGGATATTAAGAGAATCACGCAAGCTTTACAATGTTGTGCTTGCAGAGATGAGCAGTGATTCTTAATCAAACAAAAGACAGGTGCCTACGAGTGATTTGAGGTTATGATATTAAATCATTCCTTATTTAATTGAGACCCAAGCGGCTACACACAATGATTAATTGTCTCCAACTGCTATCTGTTCGTCACTCTTCTGTATACCCCGCTCTGTTTAATTGATGGGACAAATAAATCTCTTTGAAATGTCTTTCGCTCTTCCATCAACACCATCTCCTACATAAACGCCACTAACTGGTACCGGGTATCATTCAGTAGTCAAATGATTCATTATTTTACCACCAAACCCTAATTTGAGAATGGAGTCCGTGATTCTTTTATCGTCATGGAGTCCTTGTAGCTCAGTGATTAGAGCCCTCGCCTTACAAGAGTGAGACCTGTGTTTCGAATTCAGGCAGGTCAAGGCGAAACCTTGGGCAAGTTTTATTACTCCACACACACACGCCTAATAATAATCCGTCCAAAAAAAACCCTACAATAAATTGGTCATTTCAATCCACGACTGTTTGTGGGGACGCTGCTGTGCGCAATTGGCTGCCGTATATTGCCCACAAATATACAGTCAATTCACCTTACAGAAAGCGCTATATCAAATGCAAGGATTATTATATTATATTTATGTGGGCGAAACGCAGCAGTCAATTGCGCACAGCAGCGTCCCCGCCAACAGTCGTGGATTGAAATGACTGGTGTGTAATTCTTTTTGAGAGATTATTATCAGGCATGTGGAATAAGGAAACTTGCCCAAGATTGTCCCTACCTGGAATCGAATGTAGGTCTCTCCTAGGTCTTTCCCTAGTAGGTTTGTAAGGCGAAGCTACAGGACTGAGCTACAGGACTTCATGGCTATCACACAAATAACTATGAAATGGATGACCAATTTTATCCCAGAGATTGTTGGCCTGGACATTTATATAGAAGGAAGAATTTAAAGGTGTTGACCAAGACTGCGGTTAAAGTAAAACGAGAAAACAGGCAACATTTTAAACAAATAAAGAAAGTGAAGTCTGTGGAAGGCAAGCAATAGTTTACTGTGACTTTTGAAAGGCAATGTGAAACAATACATTCTGCCTTCATAGAAGCTCAGATCAAGGGAGCACATTATCCATCATCCGCTTTAGACTGCAGCACTAAATTATTTTCCCATCTTTTAATACAATGAACAGTACCCGAGACTTCATAATGCACAGAGACAATGATTCTGCAATCAATCTGGCTTCTCCTTCAATGAGTATTCCTGATGAGAAGCAAAAATATTCACAAAACAGATGGCGATTCAGTTCGTTGTCAAACCCTTTTACTTTAAAATAAGAGCACACAGCCCTACCTGACTCGTTTAAGAAAAACAAAACGTCAGCAATTTAGGCACTTAGAATAATCCTTGCATTTTGATATACCCTTTAATATGTTGACGAGACATGTATTTTTTTTACACCAATTTGCGCGCAGCAATGTCTCATAAATAGCCGTGAAGCGAATGATTAATTTTATATGGGGAATTGTTGGCCAAACTCCCTCCTTTTCAAATAATCTCAAAGGGGTTTATAACATCCACCTGAACAGGCAGACGAGATCTCAGTTTAAAGTCTCATCTGAACTACACTACCTTTGACAATGTTACAGGCACTGCCACAGCACTGCACTGGAGTGTTAGCCTCAACTGCGAACACAGTGTCCCAATGTCCCAAGTGGGGGGTGAACCCACAACCTTCTGACTCAAAGGTGAAAGTGCGAATGAAATCCCATGGCATTATTTGAAAAGAGACAATAGTTTCTCCAAGTAACCTGGTCAACCTTACCTCCCATTCCCTTCCCCGCCCCCTCCCTCCCCTCAGATAAAAGTGGTTGCTTAGTTAGTGCATAGCTGGAGTCCTAGCTCAGTGGTTAGAGCACTCGCCTTACAAGCGAAGATGTGAAAAGTGCTATATCAAATGCAAGGATTATTATTATTATTAGCTGTGTACAAATCAACTGCTTCGTTCACGTACAAACACAGAGTCACTGCACTTTATTGCGAAAAGCACCCTATCAACTGGAAGATGTTATCATTTTTATTATCTTGCCCAACTTGCTATTTCTCCTGAGTGACCCAGTGAACAGCAAGAGTTAGAAGGAGAGGAGGTAGGAGGAGGAGGAGGATGATGGGAGTACGGGCTGAAGCTGTTCAACAGTTGGCTGAATGAAAACCTCGCACATCTGCTTTGCTCAGCTTGTGTGCATTGCTTTTTACTGTATAACAACATTGTACTTATCGTTAGACACGCTGTTAACATTCTGTTAGGTTTTTCCGACGAGACATATGCTTTTAGTCTTCTCGACACCAGTGTGCTAGTTCACATCATTGGTTCCACTACACTACAGTCAGACAGGGTTGTTTAGAATATGTGCTCACGCGTCTAAGCAGCAAAAGCAGTTGGAGACATGTTCGCAGAACTTGCTTCAGACAACGCTTGATCTCAGCCAGGGAACATGAGCCAGGGAACAGATGGGGATGTGGTGGGACGGGGCTCTGTCTAACAGAGGGAAATTCAGAGGCTTCAAGCCGGTCACTTGGGGGAAAAGTCAGCTGGGAGGTAAAGGTCAGCAGGGGCAACGTTTGTTTGGGGGTAAAGGACAGATAGTGGTTAACAACAACAATATTACACTTGCGTCGCGGCTTTCACGTCAGGAAGATGTCCCTAGGCACTGGACAGTTACTGCTTCAGACCCTAGCTGGGGTCGGGATTGGGAAGCGTGGAGGGAAAGTGCGGGATTTGGGTTGACCGATGGAACCGTCGAAGAGGAAGGTCATGAGGCATGACTTGAAGGAGGCCACGGAGGGGGCAAGATGGGGGGACCAAAGGATGGAGTTCTGGAGGTTAGGGCAGAGTGGCAGAAGGCTCGCCCGCCAATGGTGGGCCGGTTGGGTGGGTTGGGGTGTGTGGAGCAGGCCGGAGCCACCTTAGTGGAGGGGGTGGGTGGGTTGGTAGGGGGTTAGTAGGTCGCAGAGGTGGGGAGGGGTGAGGCTGTGGAGGGCTTTGCGAGGACCAGAAGCTTGAATTGATTCCTCTGGGTAAAGGTTACCTGGGAGCAAAAGTCGGCTATGGGGGTTGAGAAAAGGTGGCCGCACCCTGCAGTCAGCGATAGACAAACATAACAAATGCAGAGGACAATGTCGAGGGGGAAAGGAATCATTTGGAAAGAAGAAGAAATCTGCGCCGTCATCAAAACAAATTGATTCTACGCAGTTAATTTGCTGTGAAGGAAACTGACCAGCTGCGGAGGAGATGGCTTGCCCGCCACACTTCACGCCCAGCAAATGCCACGCTCACAGCCACAGCTTCCAGATCAACACCGAGTTTAATCAGTCGTCATGGCCAGGGCTTAAATTTCTAGCTCCATGTCTCACTGGGAACCGCGAGCATTAAACCAAATGGTTATAGTTCAACCAGGTGACCTTAACTGTTAACAAGGAAATAATAATAAGAATCCTTTTATTTGATATCAATCAAATATCTTATCATGTCGTTGAGACTCAAGGCACTTCACAGAATATTTGCACAAGTGGACTGACTATATTTTATGGATGAAACGTGGCAGCCAACTGCGCATAGCAGTGACCCACGAACAGTCGTGGAGTGATAGGCCGACCCCAATTTTTTTGTGAGTGTGGCATATTGAAACTTGCCCTAAGGTTTTGCCCTGAACGGGAATGAAATCAGGATCCTCTTGCTTGAAAGGCAAGCGCGCTAACCACTATGCCTCACCCGTGCTCCTATTTTACCTTTAACAACTTGTGGGGCCAGGGAATAATATGAACAGTACTATTCCTTGGATTTGATGCAGCACTTCATCATGTTAGTGAGACATCTCAAAGTACTTGAACCGTACTTCACCATATTGCTCTGTAAAATACAACATATTCAAAGTTTTATATCATACTTAAATTGCAATATATCTAACCTGCAGTGCAGTGTTACTGTAAAGTGCCATTTTATTTGTAGATGCACACAGCAACCAAGTTGCACACAGCAATGTCCCACAAACAGCCAGTCCTCAGAGAAATTCCTTTCTATAATAATAGTAGTCCTTGCATTTGATACAGTGCTTTTCACATCTTATCGACATCTCAAAGCGCTTCACAGAATATACTGTAAAGTGAATTGACTGTATATTTGTGGGTGAAACACAGCAGCCAAATGCGCACAGCAGTGTCCCCACAAACAGTTGTGGAGTGAAAAGAACAATTTTCTTATTGTTTTTTGGAAGGGATTATTATTAGGCATGTGTGTGGAGTAAGCAAACTTGCCCAAGGTTTAGCCCTGACCTGCCTGGATTCGAACACAGATTTCACACTTATAAGGTGAGTGCTCTAATCACTGAGCTACAGGACTCCACAAAGTTTTGATGTCCTATGGGACCTTTAACACCTACCTGAGTGGGCAGACGGGACCTCATCTGAAGGATGGCACCGCTTCCTCAGCACTAAACTGGGGTGGTTGGCGGGTAGGTGGGAGGAGGGGGGTCTGCACTGTGAGCTCACAGTGGGACTCAAACCCACATATGAAAAGCAAAGGACTGTTATTTATCACATGAGCCACTGCTTCTCACTTTCACTTTGTGTCACTGTGATATCAATCCAAGAGACACATGGAAAGTCATCAGCATTTCCCCACATAGTTATTAGCACTTTAATTTGAGTAAAAACACATGTGTTTTTATCATCTTAGAGCAGTGAGTAATCATTGGCCATCAAATGAAAATCCAGCTTAGTTTAAGGGCAAAAATCATCTATCATTGGCATTATCAATATCAAAAGGGGATGGGGGAGCAGGGGTGGGAACGAGGATCAGGCATCTGGAATATAGTCCAAGCAGACAACAATAGTCTTTTTTTTTTAGCAGCGTTCAACTATGTTAAAGATGCAAAGCGTTTCCATCTGCCAAACAGTTCAGAATCTGAGCGAGCGGCAAAGGCATGGAGTGAGGCTTCCTGCAGGATAAGTCTTCTGTCTCAGGGCTCAGCGAGTGGGCACTTAACTGATAGCAAAATTTCCTGTGCTATGCAGTTACTTAAGGCTCCCCTTCATTCCTGTTACATAAATCAGGAGCTCGCTGTTAGAAAGGTTCTTCCTCACTAACCTTTCTCTCTCTCTCTCTCTCTCTCTCTGTTTACCTTCCGAGGCTACTGCTCGACGGAAAAGGAACATACATATATATTACCAATGCTAAAGTTTGAGACGGACAAAATATATGGGGAGTTTGGATACAGACACTCTCGAGCAACAGATTGCTAGAATATCTTCAGTTAAAACACTTAGATTGATCAACTAAGCCAATCAAGGCAGTAGAATGAAAGGAACCCCAAGTTAAGAGTAGCACAGGAAAAGTTCAGCACAGTTCAGGATGTATTTCTTTACCCAAAGGATACTTACCAACTGGAACAGATCGACAGGAAAGGTGGTTGAAGCCAGAAAGCTGGGGCTCACTTTAAAGAAACTGTTTGATCCTAGGATGAGAAGACAGTGTAAGGCGGCTTTTCTGGAGGGATGAGATCAAATGGGCCAAAATGTGTCCTAATAATAATAATAATCTTTGCATTTGATACACAGTAAAAGCTGGTTTATCCGGCACCCTCGGGACATGACCGGTGCCGGTTAATTGAATATGCCGGATATTCGAGCGGCAAGTTGCCGAAAATCCCCCACAAAAAATTACTTATTTTAAAACATTCCATGTTAATAACAGACTAAATAATAACAGAATATTGTATGGATACTTACCAATAAAGCATCCCAGCACACTAAAGTGATCGGTAAAAATAAAAATTCCAGCGTTCATTACGTTTAATAAGTGCGCATGTACATGCATTGCATGCATGCGCAGAGTATACTTGCGAGTGTGCTGGATGGCTCCCGTATGAGATCCATTTGCTGGAATGGTCATTTATATTGGGAGTTGACATGCAATGTTGACGTGCAATGTCAATCCCGCTCTAGACGTCTCAAAGCGTTTCCTAGAAAATATTGTAAAGGGAATTGATTGTATATTTGTGGGCGAAACGGAGTAGCCAATTGCACATAGCAATGTCCCCACAAACAATCGTGGATTGAAATGACCAATGTATCATTGTTTTTTTTTAGAGGGATTATTATTAGGCGTGTGGAGTAAGGAAACTTGCCCAGGGTTTCGCCCTAACCTGGAATCGAACCCAGGTCTCTCGCTAGTAAGGCAAGTGCTCTATCCATTGAGCTACAGGACTCCATCCATCACAAAAGGTGGAACCAATAGAATCTGTGATTTGTACAGCAAGACTCAACAATGATTCAGATTTCAATTTAAGATGCCCAGCAGGAAGCTGGGGAGCCGGAGGCGGAGGAGGGTGTGTGTGGGGGGATGGGGGTGTGGTGGGGTGATAAACTTAACCGAATATCTCACCAGTGTCATTGACTTCCAGGTGTTTGTTTTGGACTCACAGGAAGTGACGGCTGAGCTGACCAGCGCACGTAGTGCTCGTGAATGGTGATTCTTGTCAACCTGCGAGTGGACTTCTGAGCTGTGGCAGCCTCTGTTTATTCAGCACACACAGCACATTGGAAACACTCCACGCTTCTTTCTCTGCAATTCTGATTAATGCCGCGGTCAAAGAGAAAACTTACAGGAAAGCTCTCCCCCAACCCCACTGAACCCTGATTGCACACAGCAGTGTTCCACAAGGCGTCATGGATTGGGTGACCAAATTATTTATTTATCTTTTTGACAGCATTATTATCCCCCAGAAAACGATCCCTTAATTGACTAACACCAGATTCATACTTACTGCTAGACAAACAGAGGTGAGCGGACTAAGGAAACTTGCCTGAGGTTTTGTCCTGGACGAGAATCAAGCCCTGTCCTCTCGCTTGCGAGTTTGAGCACGCTCACCACCACGCTACAGGGCTCCATGTTCTTGAGCCTAAGCAGGGGAGGAATATGAGGCCATTAGCTTCCTCCAAAGGGAGTCTAATTCTTTAAATGCCCAAGGATTCTGTAAAAACACATGCAAGGAAATAGTTGTGAGAGAGAACCCTTTCTAACTATTATAAGCCCTCGCCACAAGGCCCAGCAGATTTATGGACAGGCGGAAAATAAGTCCTGCAGCCCTTAGCAGGCCCTAGTTTTATTTCTGGCAAATGTAACACAATCCAGAAACTTTTTTTAGGTGACACATATGGGCTCGAACGATATGCCTTGTATGGTTTGGAACAAGCTGCCTTTTGTTTGACAGTAGCGAAAACAAACTTTAAAATCAATTGGAGCTCATTATCATTAATGTCACATGAGACACTAAAGAGAACGTACGTACAACTGTAAAGTGATAGTGCTTTGCTTGTGGATTTAATGATACTGCTTGTCTTAAGAGCTCTGTTGATTCAGGAAACCCATTCATTTCTCAATGAGAAGCCACAGTTTACGTGGGAGTGGGGAGGAAAGTATTTCAGAATTGGGTGCTCTTTTTCTTTTGACCATAAAAAATCAGAAGCCAAACTATTTTCTTCACAATCCCATAGCTCAGTGGTTAGAGCACTTGTCTTACAAGCGTGAGACCTGTGTTTCAAATCCAGGTAGGTCAGGGCGAAACCTTGGGCAAGTTTCCTTACTCCACACACACGCCTAATAATAATCCCTCCAAAAAAAACTTATAACAAATTGGCCATTTCAATCCATAACTGTTGTGGGACACTGCTGTGCACAATTGGCTGCCACGTTTCACCCACAAATACATACAATCAATTCACTTTACAGTATCTTTGGTGAAGCATTTTGAGACGTCTAGAAGATGTGAAAAGTGCTATATTAAATGCAATGATTATTATTATTATTAAATACGTATTCGGTTTGAGATGTTAAACAGAGTTTCCAATCTGTGCCTGTTCAGATGGGTGTTTAAGATCTTGTGGCTCTATTTGAAAATGGAAATTGGTCCTGGTGTCTTGTCTGAATATCTTGTGCAGTTCTGCAGCTCAGCGGTTAGAGCACTCACCTTGCAAGCGAGAGACCTGGGTTCAATCTAGCTAGCCTATAAAAGGAATGTTATTGAAGTACTAACTGTTCTGTGTCTCTCCTTATCTTATCCTGTTGAACCAAATATACCATGGATAGTGTCTTCCAACTACAGCCATAGTGTCTTCAGTTGCCCTCCTACCTCTCTGCCCTCCCTCATCCCAACCCTGACCCCCCACCCATCCCCACCGCTCGGATCCCGACCACAGAATGTTCAGCACCTTTGGACGTCCTCCCGACGCGAAGAGCGTTCTACAAATGTAAGTTTGTTGTTGTTGGTTTTCTATACCTCTACAGGGATTTAATTAACAGCAGAATGGCTCCCCAATTAATATTAATCATTCTTATACATGGACTGTTTATTTCTTGAGCTCCTACAGGTTTTGCACTTCATAGAATCATAGAATTTTACGGCACAAAAGGAGGCCATTCGGCCCATCTAGTCTGTGCCGGCTCTTTGAAAAAAGCAACTCAATCCCACCTCCCAGCTGTCTCACCATAACCTAACAGACCTGTTCTCCCTAAATAAAGATCTAATTCTCTTTTAAAAGCTGTTATCAAATCGGCCTCTACCATCTTTTCAGGCATTGCATTCCAGATTCGAACAATCCACTGAGTGAAAACATTTCTCCTCAGCTCCCCTCTGCTTCGTTTTGAAACTATTTTTAATCTGTGACCACGGGTCATAGATTCACCCACCTTATTCACCCTGTCGAATCCCCTCATGATTTTATAAACGTCAATTAGGTCTCCTCTCAACCTTCTCTATTCCAAAGAGAATAAACCTAGCCTATCTAGCCTTTCCCCATAACTGAAGTCCCTCAATCCTGGTACCATTCTAGTAAATCTTCTTTACACCCTTTCCAATGCCTTAACATCCTTTCTATAGTATGGTGACCAGAATTGGACACAGTACTCCAGCTGAGGCCTAACCAAAGTTTTATAGAGGTTAGTCAGCACTTCCAGACTTTTGTACTCTATACCCCTATTTATAAAGCCTAGTATCCCATATGCCTTCTTAATGGCTTTGTCTACCTGTCCTGCCACCTTCAAAGAGACACTAACATAAATCCCCAGGTATCTCTGTTCCCTCACACCCCTTAAAATTGTACTATCTAGCCTATGTTGCCTCCCCTCATTTCTTCTCCCAAATGTATCACTTCAGACTTCACTGCATTAAACTTCATCTGCCATGTGTCTGCCCACTTTACCATTTTATCTATATCTTCTTGCAGATGGTTACTAACCTCCTCACTATTTACTTTTCTCCCTAACTTAGTATCATCTGCAAACTTGGAAACTGTGCTCCCTACACCCTAGTCCAGATCATTGATATATATTAAAAATAGCAGTGGTCCCCAAACTGATCCCTGGGGGACGCCACTACACACTTCCCTCCAGTCTGAAAAACAGCCGCTCATCACTTCTCACCTTCGGAAATCTTAACGCCCTTTTAGTTAAGGCCATCACTTCAACACCCACACAGTTCACTGAAGGTAGCATTCAAAACGTGTTTGGACATTAAACTGCCCAGTAATGTGGACGGACGTGCTCTGAACAAACCTATTGCCACTCCCCCCCCCCCCCCTGCCCCCCATAAGTAACTATCCACCCACCCCTCCAATGCACTTTCAAAGTTTGGGGGACTTTGTAGGAAGACGTTGAAAATAATAACAACAACAACAGCATATTTTATGTTGGTAGGACCCTCAAAGGTGAAACAAAACAAGAAATTGGTGCTCCCTCTCTTGCTAGCACCACACTCTACTGTCCATCTCCTTCGCTCAGCTAACGTAGGTCTCTGTATCACCAGCAGTCGCCATGCCTTCAGCCACTGTGCTCCTCACCTCCCGGACTCCCGATTTCAAATTTCACACCCCTGATAATAATCTGTCCCACAAAAAAAACAATAATAAAAATTGGTAATTTCAATCCACGACTGTTTGTGGAGACATTGCTGTACGCAATTGGCTGCTACGTTTCACCCACAAATATAGTCAATTCATTTTACAGTATATTCTGTGAAGCGCTTTGAGACGTCAATAAGTTGTGAAAAGTATTGTATCAAATGCTTGGATTATTATTATTATTATTATTATTATTACCTGCAGTGAGGGAGTGATCACATTCTGTAGAACTAGCCGACGCCGTCCGGCATGGAGGGCGCTATATAAATCAAAGTTGTTGTTGTTGTTGACTCTCCTCCACGAGCTGTGTGAGCTCTCAGTGAACTGAGCTGGAGACCGGCCATGCTTTCTTTCCGCGGCCTGTCAGGCATAAAAAAAACAGACAAAGCGAGAAAATGCCGCAAAGTTTTGTGGGATCAATGATTTAATTCCGCGGCATTATTTCCAGGTTCTTATCACAGAAATCGACCCGCTCGACTCATAACAGATCAATGCCACAGTACAAAGCGGATCAATAACATAGAATCCAGTGAAACAAAGGAAAAAAAAAGCATGTTTCAATAACGCAAAGCGGATTTTCTCTGCTGATTGATCTCACTCTGGAGCCAACAGCCTCAAAACTCTATCACCCTTTGTGGTGCAGAAGTATTATTATTTTTTAATCACAATCATAAGACTCAAAATATTGCCCAGTGATATTTTGTACATTCCAAAACCTTGGTTGCTTTTCATAGTAAACATCATAATATTTGTGAAGCTCCTGCAGCTCAGTGGTTAGAGAACTCGACTTACAAGCAAGAGATCCGTGTTCAAATCCAGGCAGGTCAGGGCAAAACCTTGGGAAAGTTTCCTTACTCCACTTACACGCTTAATAATAATCCCCCCTAAAAAAACACAATAATAAAATTGGTCATTTCAATCCATGATTTTTTGTGGGACATTGCTGTGTGCAATTGGCTGTTGCGTTTCGCCCACAAATATACAGTTAATTCACTTTACAGTATATTCTGTGAAGCGCTTTGAGACGTCTAGAAGGTGTGAAAAGCACTATATCAAATCCAAGTATTATTATTATTATAATCATAATAATCTTTGCAATTGATATAGCACCTTATCACAGTGGTTGAGACGTCTCAAAGCGCTTCACAGAATACGTTGGTAGAAACGGATTGAATGTGTAACCTTGGGGCGAAACATGGCAGTCGATGGGTCTCAGCAATGTCCCACACAAAGCAGTGGATTGAGTGACCAAATTCTATTCATTTTTTGCAAGAGATTATTTATTACCCCTGGAAAGCAATCTGTCAATCAACTAACAACCAGATTCCTACTTACTGCTAGGTAAACAGAAGCGTGTGGAGTAAGGAAACTTGCCTAAGGTTTCGCCCCACCAGGGAATCAAACCCGGGTTCTCTCATTGGCGAGGCGAGAGCTCTAACCACTGACCCACAGGACTCTGGGACAACAGATGATGTATTAGCAAAGGATTCCTCCTCTCCACCACCGCCAAGTGGGACGTTGCTGTGTGCAAGTTGGTTCGAGCATTGACCTGCGAAGCACACAGCCACTGCACTACAACAAAACTCATTGTAAACCCTTTCAGACAGTTTGAGTATTTTTGCTTTGAAAAGAGCATCTCTCTTAGAAGAACACACTGACTGAACCATTTTGTTTTCATGTGAAACAAGATTTTAAAAAAAGGGATCTGTAGAGAGTTCACATTTTTATTGTTTCTTGTGCACTGAAGCATCTAACCTTGGATCCAATCTCTGGGAATAGAGAGTGTATTATATTCCAATACATAGGTGAGATGCATGCAACTCTCAGTTTGGTTTGGATACTCTTAAGCACAGTGATGGGTTTCAGACACACAATTGTGGAGTGGAGTCCTGTAGCTCAGTGGTTGGAGCACTCGTCTTATAAGCGTGAGACCTGTGTTCGAATCCAGGCAGGTCAGGACGAAACCTTGGGAAAGTTTCCTTACTCTACCCACATGCCTAATAAAAATCCGTCCCAAAAAACCCCACAATAATAAAATTGGTCATTTCAATCCACGACTGTTTGTGGGGACGCTGCTGTGCGCAATTGGCTGCTGCGTTTCGCCCACAAATATACAGTCAATTCACTTTACAGTATATTCTGTGAAGCCCTTTGAAACGTCTAGCAGAAAAAAGCGATAGCACTAAATTCAAGGATTATTATCATCAACTGACTCTCCAAACATCTTAAAGCACACAATAATTCCTGTGAAAGAACAACAACTTGGATTTATATAGCGCCCTCCCTCACTCCACGCCGAACGGCATCTCAGAGCTCTACCCAATAACAGATCCTGGGGCCGAGCCAGGGAGAGGGGAAGAAGGTGACCGATAGTGCGATCGAAAAGAAAGGTCTTTAGCCGAGACCTGAAAATAGGAAATGAGGGGGCGAGGCGAAGGGAGTGAGGGAGGGAGTTCCAGAGCCTCGGGCATAGTGGCTGAAGGCATGGCTGCCGATGGTGGAGCGGAGGTTTCGGGGGACAAGGAGGAGGCCAGACCCGGTAGAGCAAAGTCAATTGGAACCATTGTGACGGGAGAGGAGGTCAGAAAGGTAGAGGGCTGCAGAGGAGTGGAGAGATTTAAATACAAACATGAGGATCTTGAAATCGATCCTCTCCTGGACCGGGAGACGGTGCAGTCTGGCAAGGACTGGGGTAATTAGAGAGCGGAGTTTTGTACAGATGAAAATGCGGGCGGTGAAGTGCTGTATGAGCTGGATTTTATGAATCCAAAGCGAAGAGGGCATTTCAATTGTCAAGCCAAGAGGTGATAAAGGAATGGACCAGGATTTCGGCAGCTTTTTGGGTAGGATATTGGCGGAGATGGGCGATGTGTTGGAGATGAATGAAGGTGGTGCTGCTGAGGGACCGGATGTGGGGGAGGAAGGATAATTGGGGGTCGAACCTGATGCCTAAGTTCTGTATGGGTTCGGAGAGTTTTAGGGGCAGGTTGGGTAGGTGGAGGAGGTGGGAACCATGTGATTGCAAACGTTGATAACAACAACAACAACAACAAAATTGCACTTATATAGTGCCTTTCATGTCGGGAGGATGTCCCAAAGCACTGAACACTCTGGTCGGGACCCAAACGAGGGGTGGGAGGGTCGAAATAGGGGAAAGGGGAAGGAGAGTGGGAGAGGGGGAAGAGTTAGTAGGGCAGCCGAAGGCACGGTCGAAGAGGAAGGTCTTGAGACCGGCCTTGAAGGAGGAAAAGGAGGAAGCGAGGTGGAGGAGCTGCGAGATGGAGTTCCACAGTGTGGGAGCAGGGAGGCTGAAAGCCTGGCCGCCAATGGTTGGGCGGTTAGGGCGGTGGACGCGGAGCTGCTGAATGGAGGGTGCGGGCAGGCTGATAGGGAGACAGTAGGTCAGAGAGATAGGCGGGGATGAGTGTTATACCAGCGGGATCGGGTGGGTTTGGAGATGTTCCTGGATTTCAGGGGGACGGGAGAGTTGAAGATGGAGGAGAGACGATCATGGAGCAGCTGGAAGACAGCTTCAGGATCTCTGTGCGTGGAAGACCAAAGAGGTAGGAGTTCAGAGGATGTGAGAGTGTTTGTGAGGGTCTCAGGGGATAGCCTTTTCTTTGGGTGGTAGAGTATGGTTGAGGGTTTGTTGGAAGAGAGAGGGATGCGGGAAGAGAAGGAGATGAGGAACTGGTCCAAGATGGCCTTGTCCGTTATGCTCAGGTCGAAAATGTCAAGGCCGTGGGTGATGATGAGGTCGAGGGCATGGCCATGGTTGTGGGTCAGTGAGTTTATGTGAAGGGTGAGATTTAGGGAGGAGAGGAGGGCAGTGAAGTCAGAGGATGTGGTGCAAGGGGAGTTTGGGTGGAGGTTGAAATCGCCCATTATGTGCAGGTGTTCAGAAAGACAGGGAAGAGAGGATAGTAGAGATGTCAGAGAGGAAGGAGCCAGAGGGCTTAGGGGGGTGGTAGACCATAAGGATTTTCAGTGAGAGAGAGGGATGAAGAGGGTGAGGTGCTCAAAAGAGGGGAAGCAGCCAGAGGAATAGGGGAAAAGATCAAGGGAAGCTTTGGAGAAGAGGGCCACCCCACTGCCACGTTAGTTTGGATGGGCCGTTTGGTGGAAGGGAGGGGAGGCTTCAACTAGAGGGATGGGTCATCATTGGGGGACAGCAAGGTTTTTGTGAGTCCAAGAATATCAATTTGCTCATCCGGGATGAGGTCGTGGATGGTGAGGGCTTTGTGGAGTGTGAACGGTGAGGAGGGTGGAGAGTTGGGGAAGGTACGTATGAGGGAGTGGGCAGTTGTGATTGCCTTAAGGAGGCAGTTAGTGCGGAGGGAGTGAATGATGGGACTGTTGGGGTGGCTGTTCCAGGACAGCCAACACTTGGAGTAGGCCCAGGCTGGAGCAGAGGGAAGTGGTGCTGGGGTAACGGAGAGAGAGTAGGCGGGTGGGGGGGGTGGGGGGGGTGGGGGGGGGTGTTGTGGGCAGTGGAAGAGAAGGACAGAGTGAGAGTAGCAGATAGAGGTTGGGTGGTTGGGTGGGAGGAGAGACATTTGGAGTGGAAGGGGAGGATCTGGTCAAGGCAGCCAAAGCACGCACGCAGAGACCGGTAGCAAGCGATCAGCGGGACGGCATCAGCCCACAGACTGTGTGGCCTTGGCTGAGACAAGGTCTGCCATGCCATTTTCTGCTTATCCACTATCGCTACGTATTAAAGTAAATATATATTACAACCTTGCACCTACATCCCCCTCTGCACCTAATGTGATAGCGTAGCCTAGTGAACTGTTTCATCGCAGGCGAAATGGTTGACTACATCATCAATATAAACTTTTGCACATGTGTCTGAGGCACTGTCACAAACCTGATCGTTTATGAAATTTGCTGTGAAGAAGAACATATTGTTGGGATTAATTATCCTAATTGAATATAATTTCCTTATGGAAAACAGCTTAATTAAAATAAAAGCTACATGTATCTCCCGCCAAAACTCGCATGTCCTCTGAAAGAGATGCTTGTCAAATTAAGAGAGATAACACATAAATGAAATGTGCTCATTTGTTACATATTTCGAAAACTTAAATAGATTTAATTTGTCACCAGCCAGGTTTTTCTCAACTTAGACCTGCGTCGGGTGTAAAAACCCTGTATCGTTACAAAAAACCTATCAATTATTTACACAGCTGGGATTTCATTTGCCAGTACAAGAAACTGATTGGATTTGAAAAAATAGACTTTCACCCATGACTCAGAGTGGAGCAACCTTTTTCTCCAAACAAATTGGTAAAGCCATGAAAATAGCATTTGTGTACAATCACTACATGCCCTGGGACCCCCGCAACCACCTCTCTGACCCGCTTACTACTTGGCGGCTGGGATCAGCTGGCTCCGACCTCCTTTCCGTCCGCTCCACTGTCACCGTCCGCGCATTCAGCCATGCTTCGCTCCAAAATTATGGAACCCTCTTCTTTCCCCTTTTTGCCCAACCTCAGATCACAAATGAAGACCTTCCTCTTTCGATCATGTCTATGTTTGTAGGGTCCTGTAGATCAGCAATTAGAGCACTCGCCTTACAAGCGTGAGTCCACGTTTCGAATCCAAGCAAGTCAGATCAGGGCGAAACCTTGGGCAAGTTTCCTTACTCCACACACATACACACACATGCTTAATAGTAATCCCTCCACAAAAAAAACCTATAATAAATTGGTCATTTCAATCCACGACTGTTTCTGTGTGCAATTGGGATGCTGGGGATGCTGCTGTGTACAGGCAGGGTAAAATGTTGGGTAAGTTTTTCTACTCCATGTGCCTCTGTTTATGTAACAGTAAGTAGGAACCCGGTTGTTAGCCGCTTGATGGATCACTTTCCTAGAGGTAAATAATTACTTTTAAAAAATGTAATTGGTTACTTCAATCCACGACTGTTTGTGGGGATGCTTCTGTGCGTAATTGGCTGCCGCATTCTTCCCGCAAAATATACAGTCAACTCACTTTACGGTATATTCTCTGAAGCACTTTGAGACTTCTCGAAGACATGATAATCAAATACTGTACAAGAATTATTGTGGTCAGCAAATGCTCTAGAGGCACTCAAGCAACCAATCTGCTATTAAATGTACGATTAACAAAAAGGACTGAATGCTCCTTGCAGGCACGAGGCTCAAACCTCAATATGTTGAAGCTGATTTGAGTAGGCAGCATATGTTGCACAGTGGGACATTCTGCTCTGTAGTGGATGGTCTGTAAGTATGCCGTCAATCAAAAGGATGCGTCATAGAGCAACACACAGGGAGCTCAGTGGTTAGAGCACTCGGCTTACAAGCAAGAGACTGGGTTCAAATCCAGGCAGGTCAGGACGAAACCTTAGGCAAGTTTCTTTACTCCACACACACACCTAATAATAATCCCTAAAAAAAAACCTACAATTAAATTGGTCATTTCAATCCACGACTGTTTGTGGGGACGCTGCTGTGCGCACTTGGTTGCCACGTTTTGCCCACAAATATACAATCAATTTACTTTACTTACTGTGTATTTTGAGATACAGTCTAGAAGACGTGAAAAGTGCTACATCGAATGCAAGGATTATTATTAGATTCCCATCTGCCTGTTCAGGTGGATGGTAAAGATTCCACGGCGCCATTCAGAAACAGAAGAGAGCTTCTACCGATTGTCCTTGCCAATAAATTTCCTCCAAATAAAATTGGTCACTCGTTTCATGGATGCTTGTAGGAAATTGCTGTGAGCAAGTGTGCTGCCCTACACAAAGCAGCTTCCCCATTTCACAGTAAATCCTGTGAATTGCTTTCATATGTCTCGGTGATGGTATAAGGCTATATACCAAATGCAGAGATTATTATTATTATCATCCTTATATGACATTAATTCCAGCAATTACCCTTCGAGCGGTGAAGTGCTTTGAGATGTTTCGATGTTAAAGGTGCAAGAAAAAAGAAGGTAACATTTCTTCTTTAAATCCTGCACTATAAAAGCCCTTTAAGATCTTTCCTCTGACTGACATTAGGATAAATTTCCTTCACTATTCGAGCTGTGCTACAGCTTTAACACCCACCTGAACAACCAGATAGGCTCTCTACCCTCTGGGACGTCTTCCCGACGTGAAAGGTGCTTTACAAATGGTATTTTTGTTGTTGTTCTTGACAGTGCAACCCCCCCCCCCCGCCCCCCCCCCCCCCCCCCCCTACACACACACACACACTGCATTGGAGTATCACCGGAAACCGGAGACTGTGTCTCCTGATGTGAGGCTCATAACAACAACAACAAAATTACATTTACAGAGCGCCTTTCACGTCGGGAAGACGTCCCAAGGCGCTGAACAGTCAGGACGGGACCCGAGCAAGGGAGAGGGCCAGGGTAGGGCGGAGGGGCGGGAGAGAGTTAGGAGGGGAGGGAGAGAGTTGGGAGGGCAGCAGAAGGCACGGTCGAAGAGGAGGGCCTTGAGACCGGCCTTGAAGGAGGCGAGGGAGGGAGCGAGGCAAATGGACTGCGGGATGGAGATCCAGAGTTTGGGGGCAGAGAGGCTGAAAGCCCATTCGCCGATGGTAAGGCAGGGGACATGGAGCGGGCTGGAGACCACTGAACGGAGTGGGTGGGGGGCTTCATAGGGGGACAGCAGGTTGGAGAGGCAGGGAAGGTGGGGCAAGGCTGTGACTGCTGCCAGCTGTTACCACTGAGCTGCTAGCTCAGAGGCCAGAGCGGTACCACTGAGCCAGGCTTTGAAGGACATTGCAGGCCATCGCTAACACTGTCCGGGAGCATCAATCAGTCAGCCCAAGCCGCGTAAATGAACTGAAAATCTCTCGCCCGCCAATGTGACGGGGGGGGTGGGGGGTGGGTGGAGGGGGGGGGGGGGTGGGGGGGGGGGGGGGGGGTGAGGCCCGAAGGGACCCACAACCTTCCTGACTCTGAGGTGGGAGTGAATGAGTGAGTGCTACTTTGCCCAGTCAAGGCTTTCACAATCTCAGGCAGTGCAGAGCTGGTGAAAGCAGTTTAAAAGGCAATTCTAATTGCATGCAGTCTCAGCCTCTCCTCCAGCAGCGCGATGTTTCACTCTGTTAGTCTGCTGGCATCTTATCCTCACAGAGAGTGTTTCGGACACGATAGCCTGGATTCAGTTTTCCACCACCAGCCCTCCCAGTGGATGTGGTTTCTAGAAATGAATTGTTAATCATACAAGTCTCTTTATGTATGTATGTGTATATAAATAAATGTGTATAACTAATACTTGCTCTCCATGAGACTGCCGGTTCTGCCAACACTCAGCCACAGAGAATACACTGATGCCTTTCCAATAGCCCTGTTTTTTTTTCTATATATAGGTACAGTTTGACCTTGTTAGAATTAATAACTGCCGAAGTGTAATTGTCAGCCCCACGCTTTGCTCTACTAGAGGAAGAACAACAACAACAACAGTCAGGGGTTGGGACCCGAGCAAGGGAGAGAGGCAGGGTGGGGGGAGGGGCAGGAGAGAGTTAGGAGGGGAGCAAGAGGGTTGGGAGGGCAGCAGAAGGTGGGGCAAGGCCATGTATGGCCTTGAAAGTGAGGACGAGGATCTTGAATTCGATCCTCTGGGGGATGGGGAGCCAGTGGAGCCGGGCGAGGGTGGGAATGATGTGGTCGCGGAGCTTGGTGCGGGTGAGGACACGAGCTACAGAGTTCTGGATGATCCGCGGCTCGTGAAGGGAAGAGCCGGGAAGGCCGACGAGGAGGGAGTTTCTGCAGGAATATCACACACCTGGTACACGTGTTTGCGAGAATATAATGTTTCAAATTCTGAAAACCTGATCTCTCTACAGTTGATCTCCCTCCACGACGGGGTTAAAAATGCTCGCTTTGTCCATGAGAATGGATGTTATTGACACAAGTAGGATTTGTGTGTCTTTATGTGATTAGACTAATTAATATATTGGATGAGGTCTTGGCCCAATGTAATTCTGTCGGCACCCGGAAAGTGATGTTAACTTTTTTGTTTAGTCAGTTATCTGTTAGTGGCTGAGTTATGTTTGCCTCTCTTTTTTCTTTTGCAGTTCATTCGCAAAATAAAAGCAGCAACAACTTTGTCCCAACAACAAGTTAGAAACCATTCTTTTTTAAATAGTCAGGAGGCAGGTTGGTAATGGGACTGCAAGACAGTTTATTATTAATTACTGTTTTATTATTTCAGCACATTGGGATGTCCTCCTGATGTGAAAGGCGCTATACAAGTGTAATTTTGTTGTTGCAATGATAGTAATCCTTGCATTTGGTATTCCACCTCATCACATTGTTGAGGCGTCTCTAAGCGCTCAATACAACATACTATGAAATGGGTTCAACTGTGGGCAAAATGCAGCAGCCAATTATGCACAGTAAAAAGGCCTGCAAATAGCCACGAGTGACCAATTTTATTTGGGGGATTGTTGGCCAGGACACGGGGGGAGAAACTGCTTTCTCTTTTCGAATACAGTAGTACCATAGGATCTTTAACATCCACCTGAATAGGCAGATAGAACCTTGGTTAAACATCTCACCTGAAAGATAGCACCTCCGACAATGCCACACCCAACACTGCATTAGACTGTCAGCCAAGACTATGCGGTTCCGAGTCGCGATGGTGGAGTTTGAATCCACAACCTTATGACTCAGAAGCAAGAGTGCTAGCACCGTGCCAGGCTGATGTAATCCATTCAACCCATCCGTTCTCATGCTTTCAGAATACCCATGCTATCATTTCCCCCCTTTACCACACCAAGCTCCTTCTTGAATGAGTCCAGTATCCTGCCCTCTAACCACCTTTCCTGGTAAACTATCACCTTGTTGCTGGTATCATTGAGTGTGTTGTGTGTTTTTGCTGTCCAGGAAGCATAGCCATGTCCCCCGAATCCTCCGCTCCACCCTCAGCAGCCGTGCCTTCAGCCACTATGCCCTGAGGCTCTGGAATTCCCTTCCTCACTACCTTCGCCTCGCCCCCTCTTTTCTCAGCTTCAGGTCCCGGCTGAAGACCTTTCTCTTTGACCGTGCCTTTGGTCACCTTTCTACCCCTGCCTCTGGCTCGGTCCCAGGATCCGCTACTGTGAAGCCCTTTGAGATGCCGTCCGGCGTGGAGGGCGCTATATAAATCAAAGTTGTTGTTGTTGTAGCTGTGAAGCACATATTACTGTCCTTATGTAAAGTTACCCTGGTGGTAGCAAGAGCCTAACAGCCTCTCAGTGCTGGGCAAACAACTGCTTGAAATGAAAAAAAGCCTCGAGAAGTCAACTGGCAACAGAAAAATCACTGGCCCCCAAGTTAGCTGGGACCTGGAGCAAAACAAATCACTTGCCACATAAGTTTGCCCACAAAACGCACAGTCGCTGAACACTTCAGAGTAAAATCCTGTTGATCCTGTAGCTCAGCGTTTAGTGTACTTGCCTCGCAAGCAAGAAACTTGAGTTCGATTCCCGGCCAGGGCGAAACCCTGGGCAAGTTTCCTTACTCCACACACCTGATAATAGTCCGTCAAAAAAAAAAGACAATAATAAATTGGTCACTTCAAACCGCAGCTGCTTGTGAGGCCACTGCATTATTATTATTGAGAGAGAGAGAGAGAGAGAGAGAGAGGTGCTCCCCCTTGTGATAGATATTTAGCCTTTCTTTAACCAACACGAGGAACATTCAACTGATCTACAGCGAATGTTGCCCCAGAACTTGTTGAGATGCTATCCTCGAGATACCTCAAAAAGACTTTGTGAACATTTTATAAAGCGTGGTACACAATGTAAATCATCATTTGAATTGTGTTCTGCTTGAACAGTTTGGAACGTGCCCCTCATGTCTGTATCAGAAGGAAGATAATGGATTGCTCAGAGAGGGCTTTGGTTATCAGTCAGCATTCCCCCTTTGCTGTTATTTATGCTTTGCTCAATGCCGGCTTGGCAACTACATCTGCTGCTGTAGACGGAGATAAATTGGAACAATTCAGCAGGACGGAACAAAGAACGAATCTTCAAGGATGCTGGGGCTATTGTTAATTCACACCGAAACCAGGAACGAGAAATGAAATCAGGGGGATAACAAAATCGAGGGATTGTGATTTCCGCCTCCTCCCCTGAAGGCACACGTTTATAAAACACAAAGTTGGTTGGTCCATCTTTTACTCCCTGATTCCCTTACTGCACCCTAATGGAGTCCTGTAGCTCAGTGGTTAGAGCACTTGCTGTACAAGCATGAGACCTGTGTGCGAATCCAGGCAGGTCAGGGAGAAACCATGGGTAAGTTCCCTTACTCCACGTGCCTAATAATAATTCCTCAAAAAAAAACACAATAAGAAAATTGGTCATGACTATTTGTGGGACACTGCTGTGCGTAATTGGCTGCCACGTTTCAGCCACAAATATACAGTCAATTCACTTTACGGTACATTCTAGAGACGTCTAGAAGACGTGAAAAGAGTTATGTCAAATGCAAGGATTATTGTTATTGTTATCACTAATTCCCTCACCCACTCCCTGATTCCCTCCCTGATTCCCTCCCTCCCTCCCTCACTCACTCTCTCTCTCTCTCTCGCTCTCACACCATGGCTGTTTTGTGGGACACAGATTGGCTGCTGCATTCATGCCCAAAATACATACCGTCACAACGTTTTACATACACTATATCCTGCGAAGTGCTTTGAGATGTCTCGATGACGTGATAAGGCAGCGTATCAAATGCAAGGATTATCATATTATTCCACTGATGCCACCGAGGTTCAAGATTACCAAAGGATTTGATCATCACAAAACTGTTTCCACTTGGTGGCGAGTATTTTGCTAGAGGACATAAATGGAAGGAAGTCAGTGGAAGATCTAATAGGTAGTTTAGGAGGAACATCTTCATCATGCAATAATATTAGATATGTCTCAAAATGCTTCAAAGAATATACTGTAAAGGGAATTGACTGTATATTGTGGCCAAACGCGGCAGCCAATTGCACACAGCAGTGACCCACAAACAGTTATGGATTGAAATGACCAAGTAATTATTGGGTTATTTTCTTGAGGGATTATTATCAGGCGTGTAGAGTAAGGAAGCTTGCCCAAGGTTTCACTCAGCCGGGGTCGAACCCAGGTCTCTCACTTGCGAGGCGAGTGCTCTAACTACTGAGCTACAGGACTCTACATTGAACCTAAAGGTCTTGTACCACGCAATGTCTGTACAGTAACCTGCGGTTCGTAGATCTGAGGCGAGGCTCTGAGATGATGGAAAATGAAAACCAGTTCTTCCATCGTCAGCACAGCTTGTCTTGCTCTGTATGCCTGATTCACACAACTCTACCCAACCTACAGCACGTACGAACAAACACACCCACACAAACTGCATAGTGTCAGCTGATGTTAAATGGAGCATGCGCTGAGGTGTAAGTACATCAGCCGCAATATACACGCAGACAAAGGGTATTGATTCTGTCTCAGTCTATTCCTGTCCTGTACCGAATCTTAATTGATAAGGGAAATGAGGTCTGAGATTTCCTCTGTTATTAGCCTTGGGGGTCACTGCTTTAACCGCCAAGATCACGTTGAATTTTGGAACGACGTTTAAGGTCAGTCTCAATTTGGAAGCCAATTTGTATATAGCAGTGTCCCACGAGCAGCTGTGTAGTGAATGACTAATTTTATCTGGGAGATTGTGAGTCAGGACACTGGGATAAAATCCATTATCTTTTCGAAGAGCACCACCGGAACTTTAACATCCACCTGAGCAGGTTCAGAAAGGGGGTCTCTTATCCGAAAGACAGCACCTATGACAATACGGTGCTCCCCCAGCACTGTACCGGGGTGTCATCCTAGACGTTTGAGTTCAAAGCCTAAATGACGTGGGGTGGAAGGAAGGAAACAAATACGTTTGACTAAGATTACCCTGATACAGCAGCTTGAAATGGCAGATCCCAGTTGCTGACGTTTCTACAATTAGTTGCTGTCTAACCGTAAGTGCGAGAGAACTGAAGGAGAAGTCAGCAGCACCCCTACTCACTCTGCCATGCTGACAGTATTAATTACTCCAAGGTCACATACAGTCTAAGGTGACAGATGTAAACAATGCAACCGCGGCGGCTGCATTCTCTGGGAGGTGTTTTTGTCAATGTTCTGCCCTTCCCAGAGTGAAAAAAACAAGTTCAGCCGTGACAAAGTCCTTGGGACGGGTAATGGGACTTGATGACAAAGCTCGCTGAACAGTACATGCATTCCTGCACAGCTGTTTCTTTCGCTATTTTATTTTACTAAGGTCGCTGTCCAGGAAGCATTCCCTCTGTCCTTTATTAATAATCATAATAATTATTAGAATAATTACAATCCTTGCATTTTGATATAACATCTTTTCCCACAATGGTTAAACAAGCTAGAGCTGTTCGTTCTTGAGAGAAGGTTACTCGAAGTAGACCGTATAGAAGTGTATAAAATGTTCAATAGGATTGAGAGGAAGAGTGGTTGATGCCAGGATGCTGGACAAATTTAAAAAGGAGATTGATGTGGTGATAGGAGGGGTGAGGGGGGCATCAATAACAACAACAAACTTGCATCTGTAGAGTGCCTTTCACATCAGGAGGACATTCCAAGGAGCTGAACAGTCAGGAGTCAGGACTTGAGCAATGTGGGGGTTGAGGGGGGAGGTGAGCAGGGTTGGGATGAGGGAGGGCAGAGAGGTAGGAGGGCAGCTGAAGACACGGTCGAAAGGGAAGGTCTTGAGTCGAGCCTTGAAGGAGGCAAGGGCGGGAGCAAGGCAAAAGATTGTGGGATGGATTCCCAAAGGGTTGGGGCAGTGAGGCTGAAAGCCCAGCCGCCGATAGTAGGGCAGGTCGGGCTGGAGACGAGCAGGCTGAATGGAGAGATCAATGGGGGAGGGGGAGGACGGGAGGGGCCATGTTCTGAAGGGATGAGTTCAGATGGGCCGAATGGCCTGCTGCATCCAGAGCAATCTTGTGATCTTGCGAATGGGTGGTAGAAACTTAAACAAGCCCTTTGCAATCAATTAAAATACAAAGTTTTGCATGTGTTTCAAGCTGCTTACATAATAGCGCAACAGTTTAGGGAGTGAAGAGCTTGCCAAAAGCAGCTTCTCCCACCCCCCACCCGAGGCTATGATATAACTCACTTTATATTCAAAGTTCTGATCCTCGCATTACCCTGATCCAAGAATTCTGAATGGAATTGTCTGGGTCACAGACAGGATGACTTCAAGAGATTTTCCGGGTGGGGGGAGGGGTGGGTGCAAAGAGAATTTACTTGTTTTACTTTGTGGCGTGATAATCCACCGTGGCAAAGAACCTTTTTTGCCTGTCGGAAAATATCAGCGGTTAAAATAGACGCATGATCTCATACTGTCGCATTTACAATCACTGTTATCTGTCATAACAAGATGGAAATTGCTCTCTCTCACTCTCTCTCCCCCCCCACCCCCCCCCCCCCAATCCCCTCCTCCCTCTCCCATTCATTCCCTTAATACCTGCGTGTGGAAATTTCATTTGCAAATCTGGACAAAAGATTGTATTCAGAAGGAGCTAGATCATTTGGCTCGGAAAATTATGTCTAGAACCATTTTGCTTGGGTAGGATTCAGAGTCCCTAATCATGACAGATATATAAAGCTTGGATTTTATCCACATGTATTGTTGTAACTAGTGACTCAATGCTCTATTCATCCTGTCTCAGTGTCAATTCATGGCATATCAATTCCTCCTGGTGTGTTATAGTCCTTGGAAATCTAAATACATATTGTAAAGCAAGCAGGAACAAGGTCATCGTAAAGTCCTAGGACACAGAGTATAAAAGGCCTCTATAAGTAGGGAAGCGGTGATGGATGTGAGGAGCAGGCTGATAGACGCCTATTCTATATTCTCTTAACTCAGAAAAAAAAAAAAAAAATCCTTGCATTTGATATAGCGCTTTCTAGACGTCTCAATGCGCTTCACAGAATATACTGTAAAGAGAATTTACTGTACATTTTGGGGTGAAACGTGGCAGCCAATTGTGCGCAGCAGTGTCCCACAAATAGTCATGGATTGAAATGACCAATTTTATTATTGTGGTTTTTTTGAGGGATTATTATTACGTGTGTGGAGTAAGGAAACGTGCCCAACGTTTCACCCTGAACTGCCTGGATTTGCACATAGGTCTTGTGCTTGTAAGTCGAGTGCTCTAACCACTGAGCTGCAGGACACCACATTAATAATAATAATAATCCTTGCATTTGATATAGCGCATTATCACATTATTGAGTGCCTTCACAGAAAATATTGTCGAGTGAATTAGGTGTATATTCTGAGAAAAACAATCTACTTAACCCCAAAATCTGACTCCGACATATTAAACAGTGGATGGTGCAAACTATCTCAGTTCAACTCACCTCTGCTCTTCCCGTTGTAACGTCTGGGCTTTTTTTCCACACACGCCCAACACTCTCAGACATTCCGTTCATACGGGGGCTACTGTGCAATTCCCTATCTGTAGCTTGGCTGTAAATCTCGATTGTTTTCGTTCCAAAGCAAAGCACTCTGTTCAGCGGGTACGAGTTAACTTGCCTCTCTTCGGCGCCGGAGCTCAGCCTTCGTGTGAGTTCAGGGTGAACATCTGGGATTCATTTTCCAGCTCAGACCAGATGTTCACACCGCAAAAAGAAAATGGTGCCCATTCTGGAATAAATAAGGAAGATGGAGCGATGCAGGCATAGAATACCATTAATATTTAACAAGTCACCCAACCGATTTTGCTTGTGGTGGTGACGTTAACAGGTGGATTATGTACTAGATATATCGCGAGTTTCATATTTAGGCAATAATTGATTCAAGAATGTATATTTATAGCATTATTGTCAGTGATGCCAGCTGTGGATGTACAGTAATACCCAACTCAATATGATTTAATTGAAATGTGCCCAGCTGTTAAAATACACAGATTGGCTTGTGGTTTTTTTGACAAATCTCTTTATTATTGGTCCATCATTATAATAATAATACTAATAATCCTTGCATTTGATATAAGTGCCTGATCACGTTGGTTCTAAGTGTTTCAACAGAATATATTTTATATTTGAAGTCTGAAGTTTATATTTAAATCTAAAACTTTTACCCAGAGAGTTGTTGTGATGTGGAATGCCACTGCCTGTAAGAGTGGTTGGAACAGATTCAATAGCAACTCAGTCTGGGCTATGAGCTCAATGTCACAATATGGGGGCCTGAATCCACAAGCTGCTGACTCAGAGGTGAGGGTGCTAGCAAGTTAACTAAAGCGAATGCTTAAAATCACTGCGAATGTAACAATAATCCTTGGATATACCAAATCTTCCAAATTGGGAGGACATCTCAAACGCTTCGCAAGATTTACTGTCAAGGACAGTAACTGCAAAATACAAAGTAGTACAAAATTACATTTTTAAATAGTGCCTTTCTCGTGGGGAGGATGTCCAAAGGCACTGAACTGTGTGATTGAAGAAGAACGTGGAAGCTAATTTGCACAAAGCAATGTCCTGCAAACAGCCATAATAATAATCCTTGCATTTAATACAGCGTTTTTCACATCTTATCAACGTCTCAAAGCACTTCACAGAATATACTGTAAAGTGAATTGACTGTATATTTGTGGGCGAACCGCAGCAGCCATGAAGTGAACGACCGATCTTCACTCCACTGTGGAACAATATGAACAACTTACGTGCAATAGAATTACATAGAATGTCGGAGCAGAGAAACAAACCCTTCGGCCCAACTCATTTGTGCCAGTATTTATACTCCATCTCTCCTCATCCCCTCACCAATACCCTTTCTATTCCCTTCACCCTCATGTTTACAATCTAGTTTGCCCTTAAAAACATTGATGCTTCTTGATTCGACCTGCCCTACTGACGGTGGGCCCCTATCCTCGCCTGACTCCATTGTCTCCCCATCATAAGATCTAATTCAAGTTCCTGGTCCTCACATTTAAAGCCCTCCACATCTCGCCCCACCCTACATCCGTGACCTCCTATCCCCTTACCAACCCCACCCCCCACCGCTCTGCAAGCTCCAGCCTGCTCCATGTCCCCCGATCCACCCGCCCCACCATTGGCAGGCGAGCCTTCAGCCACTCTGACCCCAATCTCTGGAACTCCATCCCGCAATCCCTCTGCCTTGCCCCTTCCCTGGCCTTCTTCAAATCTTGCCTCAAGACTCTCCTTTTCAATGACCCCATCGGCAACTCCTAATCCACCACTTCGCTCCCCCACCTGTCCTCAGCTCAGGTCTGAGACAGTAACTGTCCAGCGCCTTGGGACGAGCAAAGACGGCCTACTATTCCAACATTATCCTGGAGGCAAACAATCCCAAAGTCCACTTTTCCACCACTCACCTCCTCCTCCATACACCCGTCAGGCCTCCTCAATCTTTACTTCAAATGCAAAGTGCGAGGAGGTCATGGATTTCTTTTGCTCAAAAATCCAAAATATCCGCCAGGCAGCCTCATCCTTCTGCCTCTCATCACCCTCTACCACCCCCATCCCATCTCCCTCACCCTCCCCATCATCAACTCCTACCTTGACCCCTACACTCCTTCTCCCCAGTCTCTCTTTCCTCTCTCTCACACACTCTCACCTCCTTGAAGCCAACCAACTGCTGCCTCAACCCCATCCCCACCAACCTACTGTTCATCCAGCTCCCCCTCCTCTGCCCACTGCTGGCTGATATCATCAACCAATCCCTCTCCACAGGATCAGTCCCTACCCCCCTCAAAATTGCTGCCATCAACCCCTCCTTAAAAAACCCTCCCTAGATCCCTCAAACCCAAGCCACTACTGCCCTATTTCAAACCTGCCCTTCCTTTCAAAAGCACTGGAACGCATTGTTGCAAACCAACTCCGTGCCCACTGGTTTCCTCCCACTCCCTCTTCGAAACCCTCCAATCCGGTTTCCTCCCTGCTCACAGTACAGAGACTGCGCTTGAAAGTCACAAACAACGTCCTCTCTATCTGCGACCAGGGCTCCCTCTGTCTCCTTATCCTCCTGGACCTGTCGGCTGCGTTCGACAGGGTCGACCACACCATCCTCCTCCACCGCTTGTCCTCCGCCATGCACCTCAGTGGGACCGCACTCGCCTGATTCGAGTCCTACCTCACAAACCGCCCGCAGTACATCTCCACAAACGGCTTTTCCTCCCGCACTCACCCAGTTACCAGTGGGGGTACCCCAGGGATCCATCCTTGGCCCCCTCCTCTTCCTCATCTATATGCTCCCTCTTGGGGATGTCATCCGCAAACACGGGGCACACTTCCACATGTACGTGGATGACACTCAACTCTATTTCTCCACTTCACTTTATGACCCCCAGTCCCCTGATGTTCTGTCAGCCTGTCAGACATCAGGGGCTGGATGAGCGCAAATTTCTTGCAGCTGAATGTTGACAAGACTGAGGCTATACTCCTTGGCTCTCATCAACGTCTCCATTCACACTACTCTCACCTCCTCTACCTTTCCGGTCTCCCCTTGAAACTTTCCAACCCTGTGCACAACCTTGGTGTCAGGTTGGACCCCCAACTGTCCTTCCTCCCCCACATCCGGTCCCAGCACCGCCTTCTTCCACCTCCAACAGATCGCCCGTCTCCGGCAATACCTCACCCCAAAAACCCCACGCCTCTGTCACCTCACGGCTGGACTATTCAAATGCCCTCCTCGCCGTTCTCACCTCCACCACAATCCATAAAATCCAACTCATCCAAAACTCTGCTGCCCGCATACTCACCCGCACCAAACTTCGCTCCCCCATTATCCCAGTCCTCGCCAGACTTCACTGGCTCCTATCCCCGAGAGGATCGACTTCAAGATCCTCACCCTTGTTTTCAAATCCCTGCACTCCTCTACACCCCCCTACTTTTCTGACCTCCTCTCCTCAAACCAGCTCCCGTTGCTTTCGCTCCACCGGGTCTGGCCTCCTCCATGTCCCCCGAATCCTCCGCTCCACCCTCAGCGGCCGTGCCTTCAGCCACTACGCCCCGAGGCTCTGGAATTCCCTCCCTCACTACCTTCGTCTTGCCCCCTCTTTTCTCAGTTTCAGGTCCCAGCTGAAGACCTTCCTCTTCGACCGCGCCTTTGGTCACCTTCCTGCCCCTGGCTCGGTCCCGGGATCCGTTATTGTGAAGCGCTCTGAGATGCCGTCCGGCGTGGAGGGCACGATATAAATCAAAGCTGTTGTTGTCCTCCTAACGTGAAAGGCGCTGTGCTATACAAGTGTAATTTTGTTGTTGTTGTTGGTGTTCCACATTCTCAACAGCCTCTATGTAAGGACTTGTTGGTGGTTATCTTCTATTTGTCTCCCCTTGTTCAGACTCACCGCCGAGTGGAAGCAGACTTTTTCGTGTTCATCTTATCGAATAACTTCAATCATTTGAAACCTGTCTGTCAGGTCCTCTCTCACTCGGCTCATCTCCAGAGAGAAGAAAGATTCTGACCTGGCTAAGCTTTCTTGATAATAAATAATAATCCTTGAATTTGATATAGCACTTTTCACATTTTATTGACGTCTCAAAGCGCTGCACAGAATATACTGTAAAAGTTAATTGACTGTATATTTGTGGGCAAAACGTGGCAGCCAATTGCGCACAGCAGTGTCCCCACAAACAGTCATGGATTGAAAATGACCAATTTTTATTATTGTGGGGTTCTTTAGACGTGTTTTTTTTTAGATGATTATTATTAGGCGTGTGAGTGGAGTAAGGAAACTTGCCTAATTTCGCCCTGATCTGTCTGGATTCGGTCGCACACTTGTAAGGCTAGTGCTCTAACCACTGAGCCACAGGAACACTCCACAGCTGTATGCATGCACCTGTGTTTAATTATTATTAGTATTATATATAAAATTGAAACTGGCTTCCGAATGAACAATTCTCTACAGTTCTGGTGCAACGATGAATTTTAAGACCAAACAGTCTGGCAAAACGAGGTGGAATTTGGATCTTATTATTCTATTCTGCAGAGCAGAAGCTCTGGCGTGAATTGTGAATTTTGATTCCAAGCATTCAATGGGAATTGCATTATTCCTTGTTATATGAAAGGGAGGGAGAGAAGGATCTAGGTAGGTAAGGTTCGGAGGGAGGGAGGGAGGGAGGGAGGGAGGGAGGGAGGGAGGGAGGGAGGGAGGGAGAAAAATAAAAATTGTTGAAAATTTTTCTGGCTGTTGACGTTCATTACACAGGATTACCAGAAAAGGTTGGGATGTAAAATTTGCATGTCAATGAGAGGTCACAGATGTGCAAAGCAGCTAATGGATGGGGAAATCAAATGAGGAACACGAAAAAGCCCTTTTGCCTCTTTACCTCTCTGCTGATGTTGACAGAACCACACAGTCTGCGACTCTCTCTTAAATGAACTGCAGGGAGCATGTAACATTACAAATGATCTGATGTTAGATCAAAGTGCACAGGGGGAAACTGCAGGTGCGAGGCATTAATAGCCACATTAATCTCTCCAGTCACCTAGTGACTCCGAGATAAAGCAGAGTGCGTTCCTTTCTCGCCCCCCCGCCCCCACCTCTCTCGTTTCAGGGAATATCTATGAAAACGAAACGCAATTCCGAGATAACACAGCTCCGTTGTGTACAGTAATAGCAGAGAGCGTTTGCTTTCCTTAATGTGCTGGGGAGCATTATGCACATATTAATTACATTATTTTACTGGCCTTCCACTCAAAGTTCTGGGCAGTGTTTTCCCAGTAGGGTAGGGTTGGTAGACTGGAGTCACTGTAACCAGAGGCTTACTTACAACGGATATATGGGAGGAAGAGGCTGAGGAGGGTGGTAGTGGTGGGGGGTGTGAGTCGGAGACTGTAACATGCTGAGAGGTGCGGAGGATGTCACGCCAGGCAAGAGTGAATTATTATCGGTCCTTCCGAATGGCCTGTGAGCCACGAGGCTTTCACATTTGTTAAAAGACCGCAGCTTCATTTCAACTTGCATAATACACGTCTGTGATGGGCAATTGGTCGTTTCACTTCAGGGCTATTTGTGGAACCCCCCCCCCCCCCCCCCCCCCACACTGTGCGCAATATTGGCTGCCAATCTTTCATCTCTAAAATGCATGGTGAATTCTGGAAAGCCTTTTGATTGAGATATCCTCCTGATTTGTACAACAGCACCAAATGCAACGATTTTTATTACAGTATTATTATTTTAAAAATTGAGAAAGTTGCTGAGCTTTCAAACTTAAGAATTGTCCATAAATTTTGGCCTGATCTTAATTTTTTATACTCAAATAATAGGTCTTTCAGGCTCATTTCACACAATTATATTCCGTAAATACCCGCGTATAAGGCGCACTCACGTATAAGACGCACCCCCCCCACTTTTGACCTTTTCTTAGTGAAAAAAAAGTAAGCATTTTCGATGATATTGCCGGCAGCAGGGAGGAGAGACAGGTAGGTAGGGAGAGAGGGAGGCAGGCAGGCAGGAAGGGAGGCAGGCAGGGAGGGAGAGAGGGAGGCAGGCAGGCAGGGAGAGAGGGAGGCAGGCAGGGAGGGAGAGAGGGAGGCAGGCAGGGAGGGAGAGAGGGAGGCAGGCAGGCAGGCAGGGAGAGAGGGAGGCAGGCAGGGAGGGATGGAGAGAGAGAGGGAGGGAGGCAAGGAGGGAGGGAGGGATGGAGAGAGAGAGGGAGGGAGGCAGGCAGGCAGGGAGAGAGGGAGAGAGAGAGAGAGAGAGAGAGAGGCAGGCAGGGAGGGAGGCAGCCGAGGGAGGGAGGGAGGCAGACTGGGTTCGGCAGAAGGCAGGCAGCAAGCACAGCACTGGAGTCCGCTGCTGCTGCTGCTGTCCGGGCGGCCGAGGCTGAAGCCCCATCACCCGCTCCCCCCAACCCCCGCCGGACACTGACCAAACCCCGGCTGATAGCGCGCTGCCCGCCCCTCCTGTTTACTGTATCTCCGAGGCTCAAAATTTCTTGTTCCTGCGTATAGTGCGCAACCCCAACTTTCGAGATGTTCCGACGTGAAAAAAAGTGCGCCTTATACGCGGGTATTTACGGTAGTCACTCCACAATATGGTATGATATAATAATCCATACATTTCATATAACGCCTTATGACATAGTTGAAACGTCTCAAAGTGCTTCACAGAATAATAATAATAGTTTGATATAGCGCATTATCACGTATTTGGAGGGAGCGAACAGGTTGATAGGGGCTCAGCAGGTCAGAAAGGTGGCAGGGGCCATGGCCATGGATGACCTTTCAAGTGAGGATGAGGATCTTCAATTCTATCCTCTGAGGGATGGGGAGCCAGTGAGGACCGGGGAGGGTGGGGAGGGAGTGTTGCATTGTTTGAGGTGCTGCCCATTGGGTGACACGTCAAAGCAAAGTTTCATCTGCTTGTACAGGTGAACCTTAAAGAACCTTAAAGCTGCACGGAAATTGTCTGGCGGGGTTGTCTACAAATATATGCAGACAGGGCACTTGACAGCAATTCCCCTGTGAAGGGCTTCGAGACGTTTTGATGTACGATCAGAATACCTAAATGCAAAGGAATACTATCCCTAGTTGAAAGAATGCACTGGGAAGAAAGGCGTGCGAGATAGAGCCTGTTCCGCTTTTAATTTTTTTTCTGTTATGCTCCACTAAATATCAAGGCGCTGGACAGTCACTGTGTCAGACAAATATCAACTCATTGCGTGTCAGTCTTGGAGGTGTTAAGGCACAATAAAGGCATTGCATTAAACCGCAAGCAGTAGAAAAATGTATTCTTCAATTTGTTTTCCTAGACAGCACAGAAAGAGGTAATTTGACCCATCTGGTCAAAAGGCTTTCAGGGAAAGCTACACTTTAATCACACTGCCCTGTCCTACACCCACACCCCTTCAAGTCCTGTGGGGTCCTGTAACTCAGTGGCTAGAGCACTCGCTTTACAAGCGAGAGAACATTGGGCAAGTTTCTTTACCCCTCGTCCCTAATGATAATCGCTCAAAAATAAATAGGTCATTTCAATCCACGACTATTTGTGAGGACGCTGCTGTGAGCAATTGGCTGCCGAGTTTTGCCCACAAGTATACGGTACAGTCAATTCACTTTACATTATATTCTGTGAAGCGCTTTGAGACACAGTCCAGAAGACGTGAAAAGCGCTACATCAAATGCAAGGGTTATTATTAAGTCTTTAACATTCATAACACCTGTCTACTTCCTTCTTGAAGCCCACAACAGACTTGTATGATTGCAACTTGTTTCACTCACACAATACAGTATTGCAGAGTTAGCTCAGTGTCACTGGAGAAACGCCCATTCCTTCACCAAACCCTGACATTGGCCTTCAGAGTGTGTAACGCGCGGTAAACGTAAATTTGTCTAAACGCGCTCTTGTCAGGAGAATCACAGCTTCTTTATCTCCAGGGCTGCCACTATACCAATCAATTAAATTATCTTACAGACCCAGCTTGTTTAACATCTCAGCTGTACTCAAGAGGATCTGAGCCACATTTGTGCCGTGTGTTTGAGTTTAATTTTTTGGGGCTGCTTCAGTCATCCCGCTGTAGATAAGAGGAGACAATGGGCAACATAGTTTTGTCCTTGTCACTGAAGAGAAACATAGACAGAGGAAGGAGCATCAGTCAGCCACCTAAATGCCCATCAAAGACGAGGCCAACCCTCAAACTCAAACTCCCTCCCATTTTGTGGGGGTTTGCTTGTTTGTTCTTTTATATAGAAAGAAGAGGAACAATCTTGCCCAATTATCGAGGGATTTCCTATTATTATTGTCTTTATGTAAAAGTGGCTCGCGTTTCCGGAGCTCATTTCTTCCACCCATTGACATATAGAATCCAAACAAAGAGATCCCCCTTGTACTGGAGTAACTATTGCAAAGTACCACTTGTACAATTCATTGTCTGAATCATTGACTGTCCAGTGCCTTGGGACGTCTTCCTGATGTGAAAGGCGCTATACAAATGTAATTTTGTTGTTGTTGTTGTACGTTCTGCTGAGTCATGTTGGCTAAGTTGGTTGTTGACTGTTTGTAGCGACCCTGATGTGTGCAATCGGGACATCGCATTCGCCAACAAGTACATAGTCACTCCATTTCACAGTAAAATCCTATGAAGCACATTGGGACATTTTCCTGACGTGAAAGGCTCTACGCAAAACGTAAGGATTATTATTATCTTTGCTATCACTCATGCTTTTCAAGAACAGAAGTGTATAGCCTGGGCTGACACCCAGAAAGCATACATTGAGGTAGAAGGGATTAAACCCCTATCACCCTAATCGCTCGACTCCACTGGCTTCCCATGTGGAGTGGGAATGTAGAAGATACAGTTCAAGATCCTGATCTTCACCAAAGCCCTCCATGGCCTTGGTTCCCCCTACCTGCTCCCTCTAGCGGCCTCCTAACCCTTTATCAACCTGCCTGGATTTTGCCCAAAAAACAGTCAATTCGCTTTCTAATATATTCTGTGAAGCGCTTTGAGCTATCTCGAAGACATGGTTAAGCATTATATCAAATGCAAGCATTATTATTGTATCGTAAAAGGGACATTAACAACAAAAAAATTATTCATAGAGTTCCTTTCACGTCGGGAGGACGTCCCAAGGCGCTGAATAGTTAGTTCGGGACCCAGGCAGTGGGGGAATGGTCGGGCCAGGGGGAAGGAGAGTAGGAAATGGGGGAGCGGTAGGAGGGCAGCAGAAGGCACGGTCAAAGAGGAAGGTCTTGAGACCGGCCTTGAAGGAGGAAAGGGAAGAAGTGAGGTGAAGGGATTGCGGAATGGAGTTCCAGAGTGTGGGGGCAGAGAGGATGAAAGTCCTGCCACCGATGGTGGGACGGTTCGGGCGGGAGACATGGAACAGGGCAGAGCCTGCTGAATGAGTGGGGGCGACAGGCTGATCGTGCAGTGCCTTGGGAAATGAAAGACGCTGTACAAATACAATTTTATTGTTGTTGTTCTCCGATGATCTACCTTGCTCTAATCTGATCAGGCACTCATCCACCATGGCCTCCTATTGCACCAGTAATAATGTTTAATCTACATTGACTACAAAGTTATTATAAAATAAATTGTTTCACCCACAAGATATAATAATAATAATCCTTGCATTTTGATATAGCGCTTTTCACGTCTTCCAGATGTTTCAAAGCGCTTCACGGAATATACTGTAAAGTAAATTGACTGTATATTTGTGGGCAAAATGTGGCAGCCCATTGCGCACAGCAGCGTCCCCACAAACAGTCGTGGATTGAAATGACCAATTTTTTTTTCTTATTGTGTTTTTTTTTGGACGGATTATTATTAGACATGTGTGTGGAGTAAGGAAACTTGCCCAAGGTTTCGCCCTGACCTGCCTGGTTTCGAACACAGGTCTCACGCTTGTTAGGCAAGTGCCCTGACCACTGAGCTACGGGACTCCACAAATACAGTCAATTCACTTTACAGTATATTCTCTGAAGGACTTGAAGGCATCTGGAAGACATGAGAAGGCGCAATATTAAATATACTTATTATTATTATTATTAAATACTGAAACGTGCCCATTTTGATGCCCGGCAGGTAAGTTGGCGACAGGGTACAAGCGGGTTATGCTCGAAAATACTAAACAGCGTTTCACTGTGGTGCCCTTGGTTTCCTGGTTACAGGTTGAAGAATAATTGCTAAAGGTCCAGTGGGTGAAGGGCCCTGTCAGGGAACAGGACACAGAGATAGATGGTCGCATTAATGATAAATTACAGGGAATTTGGGACAGTTTGCAGTCTCCTCCATATCACAGACTGCCACCAGATGTACGACAGACGTGATATATACTAACAACCTCTAACAACCTCAGATTTAGCACTGATCAGCAGTGTCTTCGAAAGGTTATTACAGCAGATAAATGCCTCTATAATGATGACTTTCATGCGTGTGTGTAAACCAGTCATGTACATTGTACATTGTGTGAAACAACTTTCCCAAATCTTATCGTGACCTTAGTTTCCACACCCGTGGACAAACCGTGCACTTCAAAGTAACGGACGGGTGAACACTACTTTCTGTGAATACCTCTGTTGCGATAATCTGTGACATTGCCCGGTCTCCAGCGCTTTGTGTTCCTGTGTGTATTAAGAAATGCCACAGAGTATCCTCCACCATCTCAATATCTACACTGCTGAAAATCAGCGTCTCCCTTTCCCCAAAGTGTCAGCCTGGTTCAATAGGTAGCACTTTCGCATCCGAGTCAGCGGGTTCTGGATTCCAGCCACATGTCCTGATTTACCTCAGCAAAACCATGAGCTGACAGATTATCCTAGTAACTGCCCGGAACTTTTTTTTTAGCGTGATCACGACACCGCCCGACTGTTCCATTTGTCAAAATTGGCTGCTGAGTTCGACCGCAAAATGCACACTCTACAGCAAATACGTGATGGCTTTCAGATGTCCTCCTGATGAGAAAGACCCCAAATAGAACATCTGGGTTATTTTTAAAGAAGTAATGGAAATGAGGCCAAGGACAATTTTCACCAGCACTGCATAAGCCTGGCTCAGTAGGCAGGATTCTCACCTCTAAGACAGAAGGTTGTGGGTTTAAGCCCCAGGTCAGGGAGTTTGAACTCTCAGAAAGGATGACACATAGGAGCAGTATTTGAGGGTGTGCGTTATTGTCAGACATGCTGACCCTCAGGTGAACTGTTAAAATGGTTGTTGTGGGACATTGCTGTGTACAAAATTGTCCGCCACATTCGCCAACCATTGTTGTGAATTGTTAAGTTTATGTGGGGGATTATTGGCTAGGATCCCAGGAGAATCTCCCTGTATTTTCAAATAGTACCAAACCATGCAATTAACCTCCACCTGAACAGGGCCTCAGTTAAACATCTCATCCGAAGGGAGGCACCTCCAATGTGCGTTGGTACTGCAGCACTCCCACAACTGGAGCTCCCGTAGCTCATTGGTTAGATCACTTACCCTTACAAGTGTGAGACCTGTGTCCCAAATCCAGGCAGATCAGGGTGAAACCTTGGGCAAGTTTCCTCACTCCACATGCCGAATAATAATCCGTCCAAAGAAAAAACACAATACTGTAATAAAAATAGGTCATTTTTCATCCACGATTGTTTGTGGGATGCTGATGTGCACAATTGGCTGCCATGTTTCGCCCACAAATATACAGTCAATTCACTGTACCATATATGCTTTGAAGCACTTTGAGACGTCGATAAGTTGTGAAAAGCGCTATATCAAATGCAAGGGTTATTATTATTATAACTGCATTGCAATATCAGGCAAGACTGATTTGAGTTTTAAAGTCCAACGTGGGAGGTGAGAGTGCTTCCAACTAAAGAAGGTTGACTTGACACACATTGAACTATCCTCTCAGCTGGGGAAGGTTTATTATGCAAGACCTCAAGGTATCGATCTAAATTGACAACAACAAATCAGTGCAGAAGAGTGGATGTCAGTACAAGACATCTCTAATAGGAGGTTTACATTAGATAATAAGCAGATGTCAAACTGATCCCTTGAGTTCCTTAGGATAAGATCGATAAGACTCATCAGTCTATATCTCATAGACTGCGATTCACAGTTGGATTCTCAGCCGGTTTTATTTGAAGTGTTTGTATTTTGGACCCAGTGGTATCAGTGGCAAGGAATTGGCCAGCAAAAATTATAATAATATGAATAATAATACTACTGTACTTGTATTTGATACAGCATCTGAACATCTCAAAGCATTTCACAGGTAATTACTGTCAAATGCAACAGTGAGTGTGCATTTGTTGACAAAAGTAGTCAATTTGTGCACAGAAAGATCCCACAAACAGTTGTGAGTTAGAGTGCTTATACAATGTTCATCTAAATTCTTTTATGACCTTTTTACAATCAGAGGCGCTTTTAAGACTTCAAACTCCTCGGTCAATTTTCTTAGGGGGCCCATCACTGACAGTAAGTTTAACAAGTGCGCATGCGCAATTTTATTTTATGCAAAAATTAACTTTCGGCAGGTGCAATGCCTCTTTAGGTGGACCGCTCCGTTGGGCTGGGGAGAGCTCTGGTTTTCGCTATATAGTATTTAACAAATGACAAAGAGCACAGCACACTCAAATCCTCCCATTTCGATGATTTTTTGCATTACTTTGGGGGCCTGCAATATGAGGGCCTGTTGGTGCGTTGCACCGATTGCACCAACGTTAAAAACGCCTGTTTATAATATAATGATAATCCTTGCAATTGATACAGCACCTAATTTGGCTCCCCATCCTCCAGAGGATCGAATTCAAGATGCTCGTCCTCAAGGTCATCTCTCTGACCTGCTGTATCCCTATCAGCCCGCCCTCCACTCAGCAGGCTCTGGCCTGCTCCGCGTCCACCGCCCTAACTGGCCCACCATCGGCGGCCGGGCTTTCAGCCTCTCTGCTTCCACACTGTGGAACTCCATCCCGCAATCCCTTCTTCTCACTTCCTCCCTTTCCTCCTTCATGGTCGGTCTCAAGACCTTCCTCTTCGGCCGTGCCTTCTGCTCCCCTCCTACCTCTTCCACCTCTCCTACTCTCCTTCCCCTTCCCCCTACGCTGACCCTTCCCCCCCTGCTTGGGTCCCGACCTGATTGTTCAGCGCCTTGGGATGTCCTCCCGACGTGAAAGGAGCTTTATAAGTTTAAGTTGTTGTTGTTGTTGAGATGGTTCAAAATGCTTCACACAATATACTGTATGTTTTGTGGGCAAAACACAGAAGCCAATTGCGCACAGCAGCTTCCCACAAACAGTCATAGAATGAAAATTACCAAGTATTTTTTTGAGGGATTATTGCAGGCATGTGGAGTAAGGAAACTCGCTCAAGGTTTCGCCCTACCTGGAAGTGAACCCAGGTCTCGCACTTGCGAGGCGAGTGCTCCAACCATTGAGCTACAGGACTCTGCATATGCAGTCTCTCTTTGCTCAGGATTTTGTTTCAGAAGTCAATGCCAGAACAAGGCATCAGTGGATGATGAATGACTTAAATTAGGATGTGGCTTTAGCGATAAGGTATTGACCTTGCATGTAACAACTAAACTGCACGAAAACATCTCCCTACTTGTCATCCTCTGAATGTATTGAAATTTGTTATCTGCCAGAATTTTGTTGTAAATTGGCTTCAGTGGATGCTTGGGGGGGTGGGGGGGAAGAATATTAGTGTCACTCAGCAAAACGTCACACAAAGCACAGTACTTTTCCAGTTCATATAAGCTCCACACACTTTTTAATTCTTCCCAAAGAAAATCTCTTTTTCACGGCAGCTTGAATGTGGTATAAACTTCTCTCCAATGTAGCCCTTGTTTGTCGGACCAGGAAAATGCTTCTGAAATGTAATGATTGAATGGGTTTATTCTTACCTACTGTATTATCCATCTGGGAATCTCTGGCCTCCTTCCTGTCCCACAGTTTCCAGCGTCCTGTACTTTCCCACCACCTGTAGCTTACAGGGGAACCAATGCAAGTTGATACTTTATAGGCAGCTGGTTACCTGGGGGAGGGGGAAGAGGTCAGTCAGACAGCCTCCATCTTTCGAACCCAATAAAACGGTGTTCTAACTGATTTAGCCAAACCACACATAATCTTCGGAGATCTGCAATCTGTGGACAGACTACCTGCGTATTCAGTCATTTCGTCAGACAAATCAACATATACTAGAAACAGTTCCATAAATAACATAGGCAGGAGACTTTCTCCCCAATGTTCTTGACCAATAATTCCCCCAAATAAAATTTGTCATTCACTCAATAGTTGTTTGTCTGCCATCTTCGCCTGCGAAATATACAGTCACTGCCCTGACACCACTGTATCTGGTGAAGTGCCTTGAAACATCTCGATACTAAAATTAATAATAATCCTTGCATTTGATATAGCGCTTTTCACATCTTATCGACATCTCAAAGCGCTTCACAGAATATAGTGTAAAGTGAATTGACTGTATATTTGTGGATGATGACGTGATAAAGCATGATATCAAATGCTGGAGTTATTATTTATTCTAAAAGTTGAAAAGAGCAATATAACCTGAGAACATTATTTGCAATTTCCTTTGTGGAGTTACAAAACTGGTAGCATTTATCCTGGTTTAATTGTGCGAAATGCTTTGAGATGTCCTCCCAACATGCTATATTTTAATGTTTTCTATGTTTGAAACAAAGTGCACAAGAGTCCTGTAGCTCAGTGATTAGAGCACTCGGCTTACAAGCGTGAGACCTGTGTTCGAATCCAGGAAGGTCAGGGTGAAACTTGGGCAACTTTCCTGACTCCACATACACGCCTAATAATAATCCCTCCTCCCCCCAAAAAAACAATAATAAAATTGGTCATTTCAATCCACGACTGTTTGTGGGGACACTGCTGTGCGCAATTGGCTGCCGTGTTCCACCCAAAATATACAGTCAATTCACTTTACAGTACATTCTGTGAAGCGCTTTGAGACGTCTGGAAGATGTGAAAATCAGTACTGCATATCAAATGCAAGGATTGTTATTATTATTATTAAGAGGTAATTTCTGTCAAGTGGAATGACTGTGGGTATTTTTGTAAGAAACACAACAGCCAATTTATACACAGCAGGTCCCACAAACAGCTAAGAAGTCCTAATTTTACCTGAAGGATTATTGATCAGGAATACCAGGTCAATCTCATTGGATTTTCTAATGTCACGGAATCTTGAACATCCGCTCATTCCAGCATTTTCGGTTTGATGTTTCAACCAAAGGGGCAACCGGCGTCTGTGACAAAGCAGTTCTTCTCCTCGTGTTGCATTGTTGCATCTGCCTAGACTGCATGAGCTCAAAGGCTCAATGTGGGGGCTTGAACCCACAAACTTCTGACTCAGAGGCGAGAGCGCTACCCACTGAGCCAGGCTGACACGCTGCTGGCGGATAATTTTTGAACTCATCTACAGGGTGACCAAAAAGTCTTGCTATCACTCCAATACCTAATAAGTTTTAAATAAATTATGATTAAATAGGGTAAAAGCTGAAGAAAAATAAGACCTTTTTGTTCACCTTGTATATAACCTGACAAGTACGGAGAGAATCATGGGCGTAATGTTTGCGGGTTTCACAAAGTGTTCGGTGGCGTTCTGAAGTGTCGCAAAATTCACCCCAAGATCTTCAATCTATATATTAAAAAATAAGAGACTTGCTTTGAAGAATTAACTTCAACTGTCCTTGGCCGGGCATTCACCAGATGGTATAACTCTATGCATCAGCAGATAATAAATGGACAGGGAAACAGTTTGACTCCACTGACTCAATGCTATTCTACACGTAATGTTCTGCTCATCCAGAGCACTGCTGATTGGTTGCAAGTCCACAAGCAACATTGCCAGCGAGACTAGCGAGCGAGCCCAACTTTGACAGCTGTACCTTGGCTGACCAAGTGGTTCAACCTTGACCGTGTAGCAAAGTGTTGCCCTTTACTAATGTGCCGCTGTGCTCATCCTTTTGCAAAGGCCATTTTATACAGTTCCGAGCAATGCAGAGCAAGGCCATCTGCTTTCTCCGACAAACCACTGCGCACTTGTTATTCAAGCGAAGAGCCGACGTGACCAAGGATTTGTATGACCGTTACCTTTATTTGCTGGATTGTGAACAAAAGGCATCCAACGCATGATAATAACATATCCCTGCGCCTTAACAAGTCTTCGAGGTGTCTCAAAGCTCTTCACGGGGTTCTGTATAGATTATATATTTTGGGGTTGAAAAACATGACCCGAAAAAATGCAACTTGATGTATGCAGGGATGTAAAATCCATCGGCTCCTTCCCCCTAATTTCCTTCCTCTTTTCCTTCTCCAGTTTTTTTTTATTCAACCATGAATCTAGGATATGCCCATCTTTGAGTAGACAATGATGGATTTCCCCACTGTCACTACTATTTTAAACAAAACACAGATCTTCTCTCTTGCATTCTTTCCTTGCCTTGCAGTCCATACTAGTTTAAACATACCCCTAGCTTCACACAAACTGACAACCCATCTCATTGTTTCCATCTGGGACATTGCTGTGTGTAAATTGGCTGCTGCTGTTGTTTTCTAAATTCAGTCACTTAGCCTTACAGTGAAGTCCGGTGAACCACTTTGAGATGTCCCAACAATGCGATGTGGAGCTTTCAAATGCTAGCATATGTCCCAGAACACATGTCCAATTTCGAATCTTGTGCATCTTGTGCTCTGAAACTTTATTATAGTCCTTGCATTTTGACAAAGCTCTTTGTCACATCAATAACAACAACAACAACAAAATTACATTTTTAGAACACCTTTCACGTCGGGAGGATGTCCCAAGGCGCTGAACAATCAGGGGTCGGGACCCATGCAAGGGATAGGAGCAGGGTGTGTGGGGGGAGCGGGAGGGAGTTAGGAGGGGAGGGAGAGAGTTGGGAGGACAGCAGAAGGCACGGTCGCAGAGAAGGGTCTTGAAGAGGCGAGGGAGGGAGCGAGGCAAAGGGACTGTGGGGTGGAGTTCCAGAGTGTGGGGGCAGAGAGGCTGAAAGTCTGTCTGCCAATGGTAGGGCGGATCGGGCAGGGTTCATGGAGCAGGCCAGAGCCCATTGAACGGAGGGGGCGGGGAGGTTCATAGGGGCACAGCAGGTCAGAGAGATAGGAGGGGACAAGGCCATGAAGATGAGGATGAAGATCTTGAATTCAGACATCGGGGAAACATCTGAAAATGCTTCATTGTTCCTACCAGGACATTGTTGGCACAAATTATATCAGGAGGGATTAATTGAAATGGGGGAGTTTCTCCCTGTGTCCTGACCAACAATCAATCCTTCAGTTAAATTGGTCATTCCTTTAATGAGTGTTTGTTGGACACTCTAAATGTGTATTTCGTAGGTGAGTGCAGCAGTCAGCTTGCACACAGCAATATCTCCCAAAAGGCTGTGAAGCTACAGGGAGTTACACAAAGATATCTAGCATAGGAACAGGCCATCCAGTCATCCGAATCGGTCCATGCTCATGGTTACACTTCACACAAACGTTTTGCCCACAAAGTATACAGTCAATTCACTTTACAGTATATTCTGTGAAGTGTTTTGAGTGCCTTATCTCGAATGCGTGATAAGGCACTATATCGAATGCAAGCATTATAAGGATTATTATAAGCCGGCACCCTTCCTATTTTCCCTCGCCTTTACCTCTCTATTCTTTTGAATGATTGATTTTATCTGAGGGGTTGTTAGTCAAGACACCAGGAGAAATTATTTTCTCTTTGTGACTAATAGTGGCAACTTTAGTCTAACAACTCGCTAGAAGGGCCACACGCCTGCAACAACAAGCCATAATCCTTGTACTTGACATAGTACCTTATCAGGTCATCCAGGCATCTCACAGTGCTTCACAGGATATACTGTGAATTGGATTGATTGGGCATTTTGTGGGTAACGAGGCAGGCATTTTTTTTTATATAAACAAATATATTTATTTTTTTAAAAACATATATATTTTGTTTTTTTAAACTTTTCCCGTTACAGACCAGCAAACCCATTTTCTCCCGTGACATTCTCGCAGCGACCCTGACTCACTACCCACACGAAAAATAAAACCAAGACATCCAAAAAAAAACCATCCACTGTCTTTGTGGAGAAAAAAAATAATTAAAAAACCCTGTAATTCTCGACACAAATCACAAGACGCCTATTACCCACATTCCCCTTATATGTCAGGGTCTCCTCGTTTCTCTGCACTGCTGCCTTTATTTACAGGGAGCAGTTACAAAGGGGCTAATCCCAGCTCCACCATCCTTCCCTTACCGGATGGTAGGCCAAAAAACACAAAACACAAAAACAGACAATGGGAAATTACTCCGATGCTCCCCCCTTTATGGGGAGAGGCTTTTACAAAAAAAAAACATTCACTTGGGGTCACTCTCTGTTTACAGGTCAAGCGTCCCCCCACAAGCACTGCGTATAGAGTCCCCGACATACTAAGCAGTTCTAAGCAGTGGCATTCTAGATCACGCCCCACCTATCTCCAGAGCGTCCCTGATAACATATTCCCGGACACTTACCATCGCCCTCCTGTAACAGGCCGACACTGACCTATTTCCATGTCCGGAGGTCTCTCGGTTGCGGCAGACCCATAGGCCATGCTTGACCGAGTTGATGACCCTCCAGGCACATTGTAGGTCGGTCACTTCGTGTGTCCCCGGGAAGAGGCCATACAACACCGAGTGGGCTGACAGAGGGACTCCCGGGATGAACCGCGAGAGTAGCCACTCTGTCTTGTTCCACACCTGTTTGGCAAAGGCACAATGCAGGAACAGATGTTCCTCATTCTCCTTCCCTCCACAGCCCTCCCGAGGGCAACTTTCGGACTGCACTAAGCCTCTTCTAAACAGAAAGTTCTTGAGTCCCAGAACTCTCTTGACTGTCATCCAGGCCACATCCTGGTGTTTGTTAGTCAGAGCTGGGGATGAAACGTTCTCCCAGATGTGACTAACGGTCGGGGTAACGAGGCAGGCAGTCTGCACACCGCGATGACCCATTAAGACCTGTGAAGTGAGTAATCATTTTTATTTGGTGGGAGTTGGGGGTAGGGCAGAACATCGGGAGAACTCCCTCCCTTTTTGAATAGTGCCATTGGGATCTTTGACATACACCTGAACAGGTTGCCAACAACAACAACTTGGATTTATATAGTGCCCTCACTCTACACCGGATAGTGTCACAGAGTGCTTCCCAATAACAGATCCTGGGGCCGAGCCAGGGGATGGGGGATAAAGGTGACTGAAAGCACTGTCTAAAAGAAAGGTCTTTAGCCGAGACCTGAATGTAGGAAGAGAGGGCGAGACGAAGGGAATAAGGAAAGGAGTTCCAATGTCTTGGGGCGTAGTTGCTGAAGATATGGCCGCCGACGGTGGAGTGGAGGATTTGGGGGACAAGGAGGAGATTGGACCCGGTAGAGCGAAGGCAACGGGTGCTGTTGTGAGGAGAGAGGAGGTCAGAGAGGTAGGGAGGAAGGTGCAGAGGAGTAGAGGGATTTGAAAACAAGAGTGAGGATCTTGAAATCGATCCTTTCTGGGACAGCGAGCCAGTGCAGTTTGGCAAGGCCTATGGTAATCGGGGACAGGGCTCAAAGTCTATTCGATGGACTGCACCTCCAACAATACAACACACTCTCAGCACTGCATTGGAGTATCGGCTTAGACTATGTGATTCCAAGACCCAAGTTGGTGCTTGAAACTCCCAATCTCCTGACTCAGAGGTGAGAGTGCTACCATTGTGCCAGGCAGCACAGCCAAGCATTGGATTGAGAGTGTCAACCAAAACTGAGTTCATATCAACAAGAAATGTTTCTCAAGAAAGGAACACAAACCATCACAGCAACCTTTCTAATACGTGTCTTTTCCAAACTGCAACAAGTTACAAAAGCACCCTTCACATAGGACATCTTTCCCCATGGGCAGTGTTGGGACTTCAACCAAGAAAGCAAGAGGATGGAAGATGGCACTCTCTCAAGTTGCAGACTGAACCCATGTAAATTACTTATTTCTACATTGCTTTAACTGAACGTACTAAAATATTCAGGATCTTATAGCTGTGCTTGTAGATACATTGGCCAGCGATTTATCAGATGTAAACTATTAAATTATTTACTCTTCTCACTTACATTTGATGTTATAAAACAACACAGCAATGATGTAGGCAGAAAAGTATCTCCAGTGTAATTATTAGCACACTGTTTAACAAATTGTGCATTGATCCTTCAGAGTAACTACAGCCTCAGCAATTAGATTACTACATGTGATGCATAGGATACAACAGTGAGGTAGAAATTGTTGGTGGTGCCATCCTTCAGATGAGACACTAAACCGAGGCCCCTTCGATCCATTCTGAGCACTCGCCTTACAAGCCTTATGAGCGTGACACCTGTGTTCGAATCCAGGCAGGTCAGGGTGAAACCTTGGGCAAGTTTCCTTACTCCGCACACACGCCTAATAATAATCCGTCAAAAGAAAAACACAATAATAAAATTGGTCATTTCAATCCACGACTGTTTGTGGGGACACTGCCGTGTGCAATTGGCTGTCGCATACCGGCCACTAATATCGCCCACAAAAATTCACTTTGCTGTATATTCTGTGGAGTGCTTTGAGACGTCTAGAAGAAGTGAAAAGCGTTACATAAAATGCAAGGATTATTATTATTATTACGGACATTAAAGATTCAAAAAGAGAAAGGAGTTTCTGCTGGCATTCCGGCTAACAATTCCCCAAGTAAAATTGGTCACTCACTCCATGGCTATTTGTGAGATATCGCCACACGCCCTGGGCTGTCGTATTTCACCTACAAAATACATACAGTATTTTGCACACAGTATTATATCTGCACCTAGTGGCAAAATCCTGTGAAACGCTTTTGAGAGGTCTTCCTGATATGACATGAAAGATTATTTTCATTAAATACACAGACAAACTACTTTACAGCCTATCCTGTGAAACACTTTAATAATAAATAATAATAATCCTTGCTTATAGTGCTTTTCACGTCTTCTGGATATATCAAAGTACTTCATAGAATATGAAGTCAATTGACTATATTTGTGGATGAAACGCGGCAGCCAATTGCGTGTAGCAGTGTCCCACAAACAGTCATGGATTGAAGTGACCAATTTATTGCAGGTTTTTTTTGGACGGATTATTATTAGGCATGTATGTGGAGTAAGGAAACTTTCCCAAGGTTTCGCCCTGTCCCTCCTGGATTCGAAACACAGGTCTTATGCTTGTAAGGCAAGTGGTCTAACCACTGAGCTACAAGATTCCAGTTTAAGATGTCTCAAAGGTCTAATAAGAGCGCATATCAATTGCAAGGATTACTGTTAGTAGTAGTAGTAATTCATCTGAGCAGTTTACGGACAAACCAAATGGTTGAACAGGCCGCTTTCTCATAACTCAATGGTTTATTATGTCATGGCAACCAGTGAAAGTCTCAATTCTTCTAATGCCCCACAGAAAACTCGGACCTCGAAAGTCACCTTTCAAAGACTTGTACTTCTTAGGAATGTTAAATCTGACCTCACCAAAGGGGCAGCAAACATCACCATTCAGTGTTGGTTATCAAAACAGTGAGAGAAATTGAGTGGGAGGGAAGATACAGGGAGAGTGGAGGTGTGGGGGGGGGGTGGGGTGGCGGGGGTGTAGGCGGAGAGGGAATGAAGGGGAGTTGGAGTGGGGAATACATTGTAATTTCTGTCCTTCAGAATACATTGAAGTTAATTCAAAATCCATTACTGCTCTCTGCCCAAATAAATATCCAGGATGCAGGACAAAGGAAACTGATTCCCACCTTGTACGACAATCTCGCTGAACGGAAATTAGGGCAGTGAGGAGGATCCTGGCCATTTCTTTACGTTTTATGCTCAGCGAGGGGACGCACAAAACAAATGGCCAAACACCTCTTAATTAAACAGCACTTTTGTTCAGCCTAAATGAACGATCCCCACATGTCCGCCCTGGCGGCAGACAGCGATTTCCCAAAGGCATCGTAGAAGCCTGCAAGTTAGTGGGAAAGAAATTGATAAATCCACCCCTCATTATCTTCAGTGTTCAGTACTGCTGCGCTGACGGCAGGGCAGCCTAATGGATATTATGCCACTGAATTCATTAGGAGTAAATGTTTTAACTATTTGAGTCCCGCAGGAGCCATGACGCCGACATTACATTTGCAGTGAATCCGATGAAGTCTTTTTGGATATGAAAGGTGCCAAACCAAATCTAAGAAACATGATTAATATTAATATCATTATTATTAGAAGTTATATTATCTTTCAAAAGGGAACTAAATTGATGCCTAAAAACAACAACTTGGATTTACATAGCGTCCCCACTCCATGCCGGACGACGTCCCAGAGCGCTTCATAATAAAGGATCCTGGGGCTGAGCCAGGGGGAGGGGGAAGAAAGTGACCAAAAGTGTGGTCGAAAAGAAAGGTCTTTAGCCGAGACCTGAAGGTAGAAGCGCAGGAGACGAGGCAAAGGGAGCGAGGAAGGGAATTCCAGAGCCTTGGGGCGTAGTGCCTGAAGGCACGGCTGGTGGAGTGGAGGATTCGGGGGACAAGGAGGAGGCCAGATCCGGTACAGCGAAAAAGGAGCAAACTACAGAGTTACATGGAAAAAAGCAGGAAAATGGAACTAAAAGTATTCTTCTTCAAAAAATCAGCACAGATGGTGGCCTGAACGGTCTTCTGCTCTGCTATACATGCCTATTGTTCCAAATGAGAGAAGCAGGTTTGTTTCCCGGCCAGGGCAAAATCTTAAGCAAGTTTCTTTCCTCCACACATGTCTATTTACCTAGCAGGAAGTAAGAATCAAGAGATTATTTGATTGTGAGAGGGGGAAGGTGACCGCAAGTGCGGTCAAAGAGAAAGTTCTTCAGGCGCAACCTGAAGATGGAAAAAGGGCTTGAGTGCGGGGGAGGGGGGGGTGGCAAGCCAAATTGGTAGGATTATTCCAAAATTTCGCAGCATCGTGGCTCAATTGAATTGTCACCAACAATGTAGTGTTGCCCTCAGCACTGCAATGGAGAGTAGGGGTGGACTATGTAACTTTTAATTTTCTCTTTCAAACATTTGGCCGATTCCTTTTATTGTGTTTTTTTGGGGGGAGTGGGGGGTGGGCAAATTCCATGATGAATTCTGCTCCAACCACAGCTCCTGCTGGAGCGTTCCACGTCCTAATACCTCATGCATTGTTTACACAGTGAAGTAATCCACTCGACTGTACCCATCACACTCGGGGGAGGGAGTGGATTCATTTTAATTAGCATTGGACAGTGCCTCGGATACAATCTTATATCTTCTTCTGCAGCAGGCAGCACTGCCACAATTTGCTTCATTGTGAAGAAGCTAAACTTTGCAAAGAAGGAACTCTCTGCCATCAATACAGCAGGAACGCCACAAAAATTAACAGGGCTTCTTGAATTCATCTGCTAGCCACAGACAGCCATTTTTGCCCACAGAACACACAGTCAATCCACTTTACAATATATTCTGTGAAGCGCTTTTGAGATGACCCAATGACATGACAATGCAGGGATTATTATTATGGTTATTATTATTATTATTTCTTGGCAACGGCATTGTTATCGCACATTCAAATAACAACAACAAAATTACATTTATAAAGCGGTTCCTGAGCCAGGCAAGTCCTCAGTAGTCCAGGACACTGGTGATTAAAGCACAGCCCAGCCTGGCTCATCAACGGGACTTGGAAGGCCAGACCAGTGCCTGGCAGCAGGGAGTCAACACACATTCTGGGGTCCCCAGGCCTGACCCAGTATTGTGTCTCATATCGCTTTAGACATCAGGAGGACGTTGTCTCAAAGCACTTACGTGGGCACCCGGCTAGGTATGGATGTAGGAGGGGTGTGGGAACTGAAGAGAGTGGGAGAGGGAAGGTGATCGACTGAAACCATGGGCAAAGTTGTTGATTTTGAACATGGAGAAGGGAACAAGGGAGTCGGTAGGCATTCCAAAGCACAGCGTTGCTGAAAAAATGCTCACCATGAAAGTCAGACTGACTACATGGGCCAGGAATAGTCACTCAATCCATCACTGTTTGCGGGACATCGTTGTATGCAAATGATTGGCACCCATTTCACCCAAAACACAGTCAATCCACGATATATTCTGTGCAGTGCTTTGAGATGTGCCAGAGTTTGTACTCCACACGAGTTCTCCTGCCTATTCTCTGCCTCCACCCCCTCTCCCCCCCACCCCCGCTCCACCAGGGAGGAATAGACCCAAAATCTTAAAAGCTGAAAAAATACAGGTGCCTTTGGTCGAATGATGGATGAAGTTAGAATGAAAGTCAAGGGCAATTGTTATACGCTCCCCCAAACTTCCCAGCCATCACCCCCACCATCCCCTCCAACCCCATTGCTGGTCGTAGTAATAATAATAATCCCTTAAGAAAAACCACAATAATAAAATTGGTCCGTTCAATCCAAGACTGTTTGTGGGGACACTCCTATGCGCAATTGGCAGCTGTGTTTCGCCCACAAACTTACAGTCAATTCACTTTACAGTATATTCTGTGAAGCGCTTTGAGACATCTAGAAGATGTGAACAGCGCTAAATCCAATGCAAGGATTATTATTATTATTATTATTGTTCTGCGGGCAGTGCTGACTTCATAGCAGGCAGAATTTGATTAAAAGAGTTGGAGACAGAGTAACAGGAGTGTCAATTTTCACAGGCAATTCTGAGCTATGGAACCAGTGAGCATCGCATTAATAGATATTTGCTCTCACCTTCTGATAATGATAGGCAGATATGCACCAACCTCTGAGCTATTAAATCTTTCAATTTGCTGGCTCTTTGTGATTTTTTTTCCCCTTCGTAAAATCTGAGGAACGTGCAGAGATCCTAAATCTCATTGATGCTTTAATTCTCTCTCTGATCGCTTTGAAGTTCAGCTGCCACTCAGATTTTGAAGGGAGGAGGGGGGGATTAGGAACGATAACAGGTTGAGAGAGTATGAGAGCTACATTGCTGTTTTCTATTGCCTGCTTAGCTCAGCTAATCTTCCCCTCCCTTCCCCTGGCTCGATTTCACTCTCCCACCTTTACAAAGGATGCTGGAATTGCAGAGCAACACTTAAACAAGACCGAAAAGGCGATAAAATTAAGTTGTTAAATCTTCACCCTCCACTCCACCATTGGTAGCTTGCATCCATCATGCCATGAAAACTATGGAACTCTCTGCCTCAGTCCCTCCACCTGGCCTACTCTTTGGCCATCTTCAGATCACATCTGAAGAACTTCCTACTTCCTCTACAAACGTGGCAACGGTAACCTCTCCCCTCCCCCTCGGCTCGGCATCAAACTCCGCCATCGATCAAGTGCTCTAAGATGGGACCCGCGTGGAGGGCGATGTATAAATGCAAGTTATTGTTGTTCTTCTTCTTCTGCTTCAGAAGCATTTTTGAAATAGACTACAACAATTTAGATCTATACAGTTCCTTTCCCATCGGGAGGTCGTCCTCCCAGTGTGAAAGGAACTGATCGATATGCAGCTAATTAATCGGCTGCAGAGGAAAGGGATGGGCAGTAAGGTGACCAAAGGTACGGTCCTTGAGCGATATCCACAAGACTTATAGCTTTAATATTGGTGAGCAAGGGAGAGAGACTTTGAGTTCGGGGGCAGAGTGGCTGGAAGCTTGTCAGCCAATGGAGGTGGGCAGGGTCGAGTGCGGAGCAAGTGGTTACTGAGATGGTTTGGGGCAAGGCCATAGAGGGATTTGAAAGCAAGGACAATAATCTTGAATTTGAGTAAGAGGGAGAGAGAGATGTGTATGGTGGAGGAGGTGGGGGCAGTGGGAGATTAATTGGGGTTACTGGCTGCAGGAAACACCCATATGTGGAGACACACATATTATATTATATCTATACATGTGTGTGTATGGATCAGTACATGTGCATAAATTGTCTGTCACGTACATCTACAAATACAGAGTGACTACACATTACAGTAAACCCATCACAATGAAACGCTTTGATTTACCTTCTTGATGTGATAGATGCAACATCAAAATGGTGGAATTATTTATTATTAGTTGCTTACAGTTTCATCGGCGAAAATTAAACTCATAGAACGGAGTGTTTCGTCACCTCCCTTGAAGAATTAAAAACCTAAAAAACTGAAAAGCTGCAAAAAGAGTAGGGAGTACTGTCTGAGAAAGAAAAATACAGAGAGAAACAGAGAGAGAGAGAGACACACACACACACACATACACACACACACACACACACACACACACACACACACACATACACACAGATAGGCTCCCGTCTTTGTAAAATTCTTCATCGGAACCAGTTGGAACCTCTCAGAAATCAATCGGTTTCTTCTAAAGGTAATTCCGTTAGTGGATGAGTGCAATCCAGAGGGGAATCATTTGTCTGAATTTTTTTTCCAAAAGGCATCTGTTAACTTTCTACATGTGAAGCTTTTAAAGAAGATTAAGAATCATTGAATTAACAGAAAAGTAGTTGCTTCCTTTTTCTCTAGGCATGGCCACCCCTTACCATAGCTTAAGAACATCCAAACCTAACGGAGAATATACGGATGGCGCCTTCGCATGGACATAAACTTGTGTTGAACAATGAATGTTACACTGTCTCCGTGGAAGGACAATAACAGCTTGCATTTCTATGGCGGCCTTCACATAGGAAAATGTGTCAGAGTGCTGTACACATGTGGGTTGGCAACTGAGCATGTAAGAAAGGGCAGGGGGGATGACCGTAGGCATAGTCAAAGAGGTAGGTCTTCAAGGTGGAAATAAAGGAAAGATAAAGAGAGTGGCAAAGTGGAATGATGGAGACTGGGGGTTTCAGAGGTCAGAGTGCAATGGTCTGAAGGCATGGCCATTGATGGTAGTGCGAAAGGGGTGGATGGATGCAAACAAGGCCTGTTTTAGCTGAACGAACAGGGCAGACAGAGGATTGGAGTAACAGCAGGCCAGAAGGGCAGGAAAGGTGCTGGGACAGTATATTCTGTGAAGCATGTGAAGGTGAGGATCTTGAAATCTATCTGTTTCGAACTCAGTAAACTATAGTGTCTTCCACTCCGGTGGGGGTTGGTGATGGTGGGAGGGCATCAAAGTGCTTCACAGTGCCAGATGTGAAGGGGGTAGGTAGAGCAAAGATGGCCAAAAGCACGGTCAATGATATATGCCTTGAGACGTGCTGTCAAAGAAGGGAAGGAAGGAGGGAACGTTCCCCAGAGTGCCAACTGTGACTAACAGCTGTGACTCGCAGCTCAAACTCAGACAGGCGTCCGCAAATCACTCCTCACGACTGATTTAAAAAAAATTGTGGGGGGTGTAGGTGGAGATATAAAATAACTCTGAATGGTTGCAGTCCATCCGTTTCACTTTGATTGATGAGGCGTTCTCTGACTGTGGATCGTAACGCAGTGTGACAGACAGCTCGCCTTCACGCTGACAGGAATGAGTCGCAGCTTCACCCATTGAGTGACAGATCCCAATTTGCCTTGAATTTCAAATTCAATTTGCTCTTCGGAAACCCAGGAAGTTTATTTGATCTCTACTCACCCCCTCATTCCTTCGACTCCTGCTGGACTTTGTCTCTGAGCTAGGGAGAGACCAGAATGACCTCCGCATGTAATGTTTTTTTCAAAGGATCTGTCTTCAAGTTCAGGTGAAGATCCCATAGCACTATTTGAAAAGGGAGAATAGTTTCTCTCAATGACGTGGCCAACACTTTCTCAATCAAAATTCGTCACTCACCCATGGCTGTTTGTGGGCCATTGAGTTCAAATCCAGGCAGGTCAAGGTGAAACCTTGGGCAAGTTTTCTTACTCCACACATGTGCCTAATAATAATCCCTCCAAACAAAACCCCATAAATTGATCATTTTCAATCTATGACTGTTTGTGGGGACGCTGCTTTGCGCAATTGGCTGCCAGGTTTCGCCCACAAATATACAGTCAATTCACTTTACAGTACATTCTGTGAAGTGCTTTGAGACGTCGATAAGCTGTAAAAAGTGCTACATCAAATGTAAGGACTATTATTATTATTATTGCTGCACACAAATTGACTGTCGCATTTTGCCCATAGATTCGCAGTCCAACCATTTTGCAGGATATCTTTGTAAATGAAGAGCTTTGAGAAGTCTCCACAGCATGATCAGGTGCTAGATCAAACGCAAGGATTATTATTACTATTTACGAGGCAATGGGGGACATGTTCTGTCAAGTGGTAAAGGGATTGGAGAATATCAACTCTCCCTAAAATGAAGCATATCACTAACACAGCGAAGAGGAAGAGGTGGGTCCAGTGGGGGCTGGGGGTAGGAAGAGTGGGCTTCTCCAAGGGCTTATAAATATGCCAAACAGGCCACTTGTTCCGAAAACATGAGCTCCAACTATCTTTCTACCAGCTGAAGGTTCAGACTCATAAACTGGTTTAAAATTTTCCATGGGCTAAAGTGCCTCCCCTTGCTCCTGATTCAATGACCTCCTTTCCTTCCTCTCCCCCCCACCCCACTCCCCACTCTCCCCAAGCTCAGGCTCATCAGTCAACTGTGAGAAGCACTTGGCAATGTCCTCTCTCTCGACATGAAAGTGCTGGACAAATATAAATTGTTGTCGTGGTTCAGGATGCAGCAAACTGATAGCAGTCGCAGAACGAATTATAATGAAAATAAACCTTGTGTTTGATATAGCGCCTTATCAAGGCATTGTGATGCCTCAAAATACTTCACAGAATATACCTTAAAGTGAATTGACTGTAAATACTGTAAAATGAATTAACTGTATATTTTGTGGACAAATCAAAATAAAACGAAACGCGGAATGCAGTTGTGTACAACAGTTATGGATTGAGTGAACAAAATCCTGTTTATTTTGTAAAAAGCCCGTTTATATCCGTGACCCGATCAACCATAACTTCCATATAACCAGCACCTAAACAAAAACGTCCCCATTCGATTAACCGGAATTTAACCACAATGTATTTTTTTCAATAAAAAAAATTTGTGTGTGTTTTCAGCCGAATATCCAGCGCGCACTTTAACCGACATTGGCCAGGTCCCAAGGGTGCCGGATAAACAGGCTTTTACTGTATTTTGTTTTAAGGGATTATTACCTCCAGAAAGCAATCTGTCGATCGACAACAACTGGGTTCCTACTTACTGCTAGGTGAACAGAGGCGTATGTAGTAAGGAAACATGCCTAAGTTTTCAACCTGCACATAAATCAAACCCTGGTTCTCGTGCTTGCAAGGTGAGCGCTCTGTCCAATATGCTACAGGACTCCGTGGATGAGGATCTCAGCAGAGGAGGGGTGAGAGAGTGACATGAGTAGCAAAATGGCCCTGGAGACAAAAGGAAGCTCTTTGTTTTGGTCAAGCAATGGATGCGTGCCAAGCGGTCACAGGGCACTGCAGACAACAGTACAGCCAGACTTTCTCATCGGCAGGACTTGAAAGGGCAGACTTGTCACTGAGAGCAGGAAATCATCCTATCAGCTGTTAGCCTTGCAAGCTAAAGCCCTAACTGGTAGGGTGGTCCTTGCTGGACATGGAGTCCTGCAGCTCAGTGGTTAGAGCACTCGCTTACAAGCAAGAGACTTTGGTTTGATTCCAGGCAGGGCACAAGTTTCCTTACTCCACGCGCTGAATAATAATCCCTAAAAAAAAACAGTAATCCATGACTGTTTATGGGACATTGGTTATTTGACCAATTGGGCACAAATTCACTTCACAGTATATTCTGTGAAGCCCTTTGAGATGTGTAGAAGACGTGAAAAGCGCTATATCAAATGCAAGGATTATTATTATTATTAATCAGTTGGAAAGCTTGCCAGGCAGTACTATCAATGGTAAGATATGCATTTTTATCCGGTGAGACTCCAGCAGTACCCCAATACACACTCTGGGGTCCCCAAAGCCTGAGGTTTGAAGCAGAGCCTGGGTGGGAGTGTTAGGGGTCAGGTAGTTCAGCCAGGACCACAAACTGGCTCGGACTCCCGAAAAAAGCAATGAGACTGGTCAATGAACTCGCGGCCACAGGCAAGAAAGATATTGGCGAGAGGCAAACAAGGCATTTTCACAAAGAGCAACCAATTTGTTACCAATTTTGGGAGGTAAATTTGGATGAGGGCTGAATGGGTAGGGAGAGAGTGGGGAGAGAAATACAGACCTAGGGAATGCCTACCACAGTTTCCTAAGAGGAAAAGTTTCATTTCAGCTATCAATGCTGAAGTAGCCTGCAGTATTAACGAGCTGCTCCAACAGTGTATGTTGGCGCTAAGTCTTCCAGTTACTATCGGCAAAGAGAACCATTTATTTAACTTTAAGTATATCCAATGTATCCAATTAGCATCAAACGGAGCTGATAAAAGTGCTGTCACTCAGGCTCCCAGGCTGACAATGAGCAGATTTTGAGGCGTAAAGAATGATCGTGATTGTGTTTGACCTTTGGGAGGAAATCCGTCACTCGTCAGCGCTGAGGGTCTGGCAGCTGATAACAAGATTTATACTTATGCCAATCAATACAAGTGGACAGCATTGTGATCTTGGCACTGAAGCAAAATCCATTATCAACTTGGCAAATTAATATCAAATGCCCAAGAGCAGCCTCCGTATGATTTGTGAGAGAGAGAGGAAAAGATATAAAATAGTCCCTTGTCTTGATAAATAATAATAATAATAGTTGCATTTTGGTACAACGCCTTTAACGTCTCAAAGCGCTTTATGGCATTTGTTGTAAAGTGGAACCTCTGTGTGTTCTGAAGGCAAACATGGCAGCTAACTTGTCCCGACATATAGCCATGAACTGAATGACCAATTGTATTTGTTATTCACCAGGACCCTGGGAGAACCTCCCTTCCTTGTTAGAAATAGTGCCACAGAATCTTTATTTATTGTCCACCTGAACAGATGGGATCTCGGTTTAAACATCACATCTCTGGACGTCACGTTCGACGATTCAGGGCACCTGGCTTTAGTCTCTGCATTACAAGTTCCGACAAAGGGATTGAACCCTCAACCTTCAGACTCAATGGCAAGAGTGCTTCCAACTGAGCTAGGCTGATGCACAGGTAACTGCTGTCATGTGTAACCATTGTTTTATTTGCAAGGCAAATTATGGCAGCCGATTTGCACACGAAAAGGTCCCGCAAACAGCCATGAAGTGAACCACCAATTTATCTGGAGTACTGGCAGCTGGGAAACTCCCCTCCTGCTTTTGAATGCTGTTGTGGGACCTTGAAAATTCACCTGAACAGATGAAGAGGACCTCAGACTCATGGATCATCTGAAGGCTAGAAGCTTCAGCCAGGGCTGGAGCAGAGGCGAGAGAGGACTGGCAGTGCCCATTACAATTGAGGTGTGAATCATATTGCTACTGAAATCACTTCCTCCAGATTCTGTCAGGTTCAGAGCCTGAGCGAGATTAGAGTCAGCTCATCTCACTTTTAGATTGGAAAATCTGGCACCAATTTGCTAGCAAAACCATGGCTAAAATAATTTGGACGTTTAATCCACGCTTGTTTGAGGGACACCATGCTGTGCAATTGGCTGCCACATTTCACCCACAAAATATGTAGTCAATCCATTTTACAATATATTCTACGTCGCACTTTGAGGTGTCTTCATGATGTGATAAGGCTCTATATCAATCACAATGTTTATTATTACTATTAATTCACCACCCAATATGTGACCATCAACAACAACAAAATTACATTTGCAAAGTGCCTTTCACATCGGGAGGATGGCACAAGGAGCTGGACAGACAGTATTTTGAACCTGAGCTGCGGGTAGGGATCGGGAAGGGTGGAGGGCAAGGAGGGGAAGGAGTTTGATCAAAGCACGGTCGATGAGGATGGCCTTGAGGTGGGTCTTGAAGGAGGCAAGGGATAGGGCAAGATGGAAGGACTGTGGGATGGAGTTCCAGAGGGTGGGGGCAGAGTGGCTGAAGACCCATATGCCTTCCTGGTGGGGCAGGTGAGTCAGGGGACGTGAAGCAGGTATCAAAAGAGTTAATAGACATAGCTGCATTTTGTAGTCTTATTTACATATCGAGTAGTTCCGGGCTCCATCACTTGCATTGAATATCAATAGTAGTAATCCTTGCATTTGATAGTTCGCCTTTCATGCCGGGAGGACACTTTGAAGGATATACTAGAAGGTGTAGTGACTATGTATTTTGGAGGTGAAATCGGGTGCCAAACCGCACACAGCAATGTCCCACCAACAGCCAGCCGCCTGTTTGCATTATCTATTGTTCTTTTACGCGAAGAAGGACAAAAACAGAGTTAACTGTAGACCCGCATGCTTAATAAATGGCACATACAAAGAGTTGAGCACTTGCTGAGCTGAAAGGCCGATTCTCATGTGCAAACATATTAGAATCAGCAAGGCTAGAACGTTTGCAGGGTTTTATTGGGATTAATGATTGGAGCGAAATCTCTCAATTTGCCAGGAATTGAAGGAAAGGCTGAGTCAGCAGGTTCCAGCCAGCAGTCTGGTCATGAATACATACTTTCTGATGACTGTCCAAGTCAATTGCTTTCTCCAGCCTCTCACTCCCCACCTCCATCCACCCCCACACTTTTCACATGAATCATTCCACTGAATAAAATCCGCCATTGACTAGGTTTGTTCAAGGCCTTTTGTTTCAATTAAACCTAAACCCTTGTCATTGGACCACTCTAGTGAAAACAAGGAGTGAATTTTTGGTGAAGTTAAATTAGGCAGACACACAGGCCTCTAGTTTGCGGTCTTAACAAAAAAAGAAGGAGGATTCCATAGAAATATAGCCATTTGCCCTTTTATGTTGTGTCAATCAATCCTGTTAAAAGGATCCTGTTAAAAAAATCAACATGCAGGATTTTAATACACTGCATTAGAGTGGAGTTCACGTGAGTCATAGTGATGTAATAATAATAATAATCCTTGCATTTGATCCCAGACCTTTCCCGTCAGGAGGATGATGTTTGAAAGTATTTCACAGCATTTACTGTTCAGTGCGGTAATTGTGCCTTTTGTGGCTGAACATAAGAACATAAACGTGACAGTCAATTCACTCACAGCAATGTCCCTTAGACTATCGTGAAGTGAACGACCAACTTTAGCCACAAGATCAAAGGGTCACATGGTTGAAGAACGCCCATTTGCCCATTTGATCTCATCCTTCCAGAATATCCATCCTGTCATCCCATCATCACTGCATGAAGATACTTTTCAAACGAGACAAATGTCTTGGCCTCTACAACTTCCCTAGCAACCTGTACATTACCCTCTGCATAAAGAAAATGTCCTGGTGTCAGACCTGAAATTGCCCCTGATGACATTAAAACTATGTCCTCTTGGTCTCCGGTCTCCAGCGCCTTGGGACGTCCTCCCGACATGAAAGGCTCTCTATAAATGTAATGTAATCATGTCAGGAGGACATGTTGTTGTTGCATCATAAATGTTGATACTTGTTCTGGGTTTACTTTTGCAACCCAATAAAATTTTTTGGATGGGTGGGTAATCATTGACCAGGACACTGAGAGAAATTCCCTTCTCTCTTCAAATAGTGACATGGTCTCATTAATGTCCAGCTGAACAGACAGACGGGGACATTTGTTTAACGTCTCATCTGAAGGACGACACCTCCAGCAATTCAGTGCACCCCCAGCACTCAACTGAAATGTCAGCCAAGATCAACGTGCTTGAGGTTACCAGAATGAGTTTCCCATTTGGATAACTCGGATTCCCAATTGGAAATCCCATTGAAAATCACCACAAATTAGTCCACAAGCAGACCTGTTTGTCAACTGGTTCATATATGTTGTCTGCTTACCCATTGGATTCTGCAAAACAGTATTAATACTACAATAATAAAACTCATGAAACAGTGGAGAGGCAGCCTGGTTCGGTTGATAGCACTCTTGCCGTTGAGTCAGAACACAGCGGGTTAAGGCCCCCACATTGGACTCAAATAATCGAGACAGACATTCCAATAAAGGATAAAGAGCTGTATTAATAATAATAATACTAATAATCCTTGCATTTGATATAGTGCTTTTCAAGTCTTCTAGACGTCTCAAAGCACTTCTCAGAATATACTGTAAAGTGAATTGACTATATTTGTGGATGAAATGCCGTAAGCCAAATGCGCACAGCAGTGTCCCCACAAACAGTTGTGGATTGAAATGACCAATTGTATTATTGTGTAATAATACAATTATTACACAATAATACCTGGATTCAAACACAGGTCTCACGCTTATAAGACAACTGCACTAACCGCTGAGCTACAGGAGCTCCTATCAGAGATGCCATCATTTGGATGAGGCTTTAGATCATTTTTGTGAAGCGCGTTTAGATGTTTGACCAATAGAGCATTGCAAGGGTTTTTTTTATCATTAAGTGGCAAGGTTTGGGCTTTCTTCATTGCAGAGAACAATAATGTGTTCCCTGACTGAAAAAAACATGATTTTGTCTGCAGAATCACGAAAGTACAACCCTGTTAGTTAGATGTAAATGCTTTGCCCTCAGACTTACCAAGCAGCAATCCTTGACCCTAGCAGTTTCTTTTGAGGTTCTGCTTTTTCTCTCTTTCTCGCTCTCTGGATGGATTTGAATTACATCCTGTACAGACCAGGAGAATTAATATGGTGTAAGATTTCCCTGTCAAATTTTTAGCATTTCCCCGGCAAGGCTCCAGCAATCAGGGGTCAATACTTAGTGGTAGATTTATAAAAGATATACCCTGTAGATATACCCGTTTGCACTAAAACATTGCACTTTGAGTTGCTTTCTCTCCATACGTCAAAGAATGCATATTCCACGACCCGCTGACAAGCCAAACAAAATTAATATCAGTTTGGGTTAATCCACTTCTAATATCCTTAAATCGCTACACCCCTGGACTCTTAGTGCTTACAAATCCCAAACTCATTTTCTTCAGTGCGCTCTCTAATTAATTTTGGATTAGCAGCCAAGCCACATGTAGACTTGATCAAAACAATCTGTACTCTATCCCTCTCAGATCCCCAGTGCATTTTACCCCCTACCCCCCACCCCCTCAGGAGTGTATAGTTTCTATATATATATGTTGAACAAGGAGCTAGCACTGATCTGATACCTGGGCTGTCACTTCGCTTAGCTCTGTGCTGTCATGTTGCGTCGGCAATCAGGATATCTGAGACGAGCAATCGTGTTCGCAAAGACAGCCCGCTGATTGTGGCAATTAAAATAAATATGCAGCTATTTGATTTAAACGACTGTAATTTTTTTCAGAGTGGAAAGAGTAGTCTCGAGTTTAAGATAACACATATCTTGTTTTTTCTAAAAAATACTTGAGATTTTGTGGAGGTATGAGTGGGTTCCTGACTTGGCTGGATCAGTTGGTTGGTCGATCAGGTCTGTCGATCTGTCGGTGGGTGGGTCTGTCTGTCTCTGTGTGTGTGTGTGTGTCATGGGCAAGAGCTGCAGTATCTTTGTCCCTATCAATAATACCTAATCAAGTCCCCGGCAACATGATCAATGTCTGGTTTTGTTTCAGGATAATTACAACAGTCAAAATTGAACATAACTAAAAAAAAACAGTATCAGCCTGGCTCGGTGGGTAGATAGAGACAGAAAGCAAAGAGTTGTGGTGAGTGGCTGTTTTTCAGACTGATGGGAAATGTGCAGTGGAGTCCCCTAGGGATCGGCATTGGGACTACTGCTCTTTTTAATATATATCAACGATCTGGACTAGGGTGTAGGGAGCACAGTTTCCAAGTTTGCAGATGATACTAAGTTAGGAAGAATAGTAAATACTGAGGAGGATAGTAACCATTTGCAAGAAGATATAGATAAGATGGTAAAGTGGGCAGACACATGGCAGATGAAGTTTAATGCAGAGAAGTGTGAGGTGATACATTTTGGGAGAAGAAATGAGGGGAGGCAATATAAGCTGGATAGTACCATTTTAAGGGGTGTGAGGGAACAGAAAGACCTGGGAATTTGTATTAGCGACTCTTTGAAAGTGGCAGGACAGGTAGAGAAAGCCGTTAAGAAGGCATATGGGATAGTCGGCTTTATAAATAGGGATATAGAGTACAAAGTCAGGAAGTGCTGATTAACCTCTATAAAACTTTGGTTAGGCCTCAGCTGGAGCACTGTGTCCAATTCTGGTCACCACACTATAGAAAGGATGTTAAGGCATTAGAAAGGGTGCAAATAAGGTTTACTAGAATGGTACCAGGATTGAGGGACTTTAGTTATGGGGAAAGGCTAGATAGGCCTGGTTTATTCTCTTTGGAACAGAGAAGTTTGAGAGGAGACCTAATAGAGGTTTATAAAATTATGAGGGAATTCAACAGGGTGAATAAGGAAAAACTGTTCTACTGGTGGGCAAATCTGTGACTCGTGGTCACAGATTTAATATAGTTTCAAAATGAAGCAGAGGGGAGCTGAGGGGAATTTTTTTCACTTAGCAGGTTGTTCGAATCTGGAATGCATTGCCTGAAAAGGTGGTGGAGGCCAATTCAATTAAAGCTTTTAAAAGAGAATTAGATCCGTATTTAGGGAGAACAGGTCTGTTATGTTATGGGACGAAGCAATGGGATTGAGTTGCTCTTTTCAAAGAGCCGGCACAGACTAGATGAGCTGAATGGCCTCCTTTTGTGCCGTAAAATTCTATGATTCTATGAAAACAAGTAATCTTCATTCACTCACTTGCTCGCTCACTCATGCCATCCAATCCCTCCCTCCCTCCCTCCCTCCCTAAAATCTATTGTTTAACATTCAGAGAGTGGAGAGATGGTTTGCAGTGACACGCGTTTTCTGATATTAAACCAAGCCTGGTACCACGCCTGGCAGAAACCGGGAGGAGAGACTCTTCAACAAATACAATAATGAATTGATTCACTGTTTGCACAGATCTGTCTCGCTGCAAATAGGCTCTGTAAAATAGCATCATTCAAAGGTGCATTAATCCCATCTAGGAGTCATGATAATGGGACTTGACTGGGCCTGGGAGATGGCGCAGGGTGAAAATGAGTGTCCGCTGTTGAATGCAGATTAGATCTTGTGCCGTTTTTCCAATTTCCTATCCATCTCATAGATGTATTATCATTACCACTCAAGCATGTTGTACAAGAGAGTTGGCAATGTTCTGCTCGACCCTGCAGGTCGTTCGGTGTAACTGTTGTTATCCGAGAATTGCTTCACTGCCTCATATTATATTGTAACAGGTGAAGCACTTCGAGTCACCTTCCCAATGTGAACTATCAAAAGTGAAGTGATAGAGCACAGAGGTTAGAGCACTCGCCTTACAAGCATGAGACCTGAGTTCGTATCCAGGCAGGTCAGGGTGAAACCTTGGGCAAGTTTCCTTACTCCACACACACACCTACCGGTAATAATAATCCATCCCTCAAAAAAACACAATAATAAAATTGGTCATTTCAAACCATAAATGTTTGTGGGGACATTGCTGTGAGCAATTGGCTGCCGTGTTTCACCCACAAGTATACAGTCAATTCACTTTAATATATTCCGTGAAGCGCTTTGTGACTTCTAGAAGACGTGAAAAGTGCTGTATCAAATTCAAGGATTATTATTGTTATTACATTTTTGTGACATTATTGTTAGTGTCGCTGAGCCATTGGTCAACTGTACATTGGTGACAATGTTCCAATAGCTCTTTGCTGCTGCTTCATTCTCCTCCCCGGCCCAATTCACATTTATTCCCTTCTCTCTCCCTCCAACCCCACTCCTTCCCCCACCCACCCCTGTGGAAATTCATTGAGACCTGAATTAACTGAAGGAGATAAAGAAATGTTATTCGAAAACTGCGCATGACATGCATGTTAAATAAAGGCCAAACTCACCATACATTAGCTATCCATCATATACTGACAGAAGTCAAATATTCCCAAGTAAACCGCCATGTTCTACCCCACGAGTGCATTCACAGCATAGAAATTCAACGGTCATCTTTCCTACCTATGAAGCATTTTGATAAATTAGGCACCATTTCGGATTGATTTGTTATCCTCACATAAATCACAAGATCACAAGATGGGTTCTGTGAGGAAGGCCTTGGGCTCATCTCATCCTCGAAGGAACACACATCTTCCTATCCTCCCAGCATAACATTGAGCTTTTTATTTTTATTTTTTTTAAATGTGTCTCAATGTACATGGTTTCAACCACCTTCCAGTTGACCTGTTCCAATCATGAATTATCCTCTGGTTGAAGAAATACTTCCTCTCAATTGCCTTTTGCATATCTAAACAACAACATTATACTTTTATAGCACCTTTCACATCAGGAGGATGTCTCAAGGAGCTGGACAGTCACTGTGTCAGACCCACATGCCTCTGTTTACTGAAGTAAATCGGGTGTTAGTCGATTGGCGAATTGCTTTCCAGGCGTAAGAATCCTTTTTTATATAAAAAAAAGTGCTCACTCAATCTACTACTATTTGTTGGACACTGCTGTGTGTAATTGGTTGCTAGGTTTCATCCATTAAAAATCCACAGTCAATTCACTTACAATATATTCTGTGAAGCATTTTGAGACAGACGGCTTAACAATGAAATTCGGCACGATTTCAAATGCAAGAATTAGTACTATTAATTTAAAAATTCGCTCTTGTCCCGTACACCCATAGGTATTTACAGAACAGAAGAAAGACATTTTGCCCATTCTGTCCGTGATGCCTCTCTTAAAGAACAATCCATTCAGTCCTATTTACCTGTCTTTTCTCCAACACCCTGAGGCTTATTCCTCTTTAGATATTAGGGTTAACAGCGTTTTGACATATCTCAAAGCTGTTATAAAGCGCTTTATCAAATGCCAGCTTTATTTTTAGGAATAGGAGCATTGCAGTAGAATATCCCCCCAGACTAACGTTAGGCTTGAATCCCCAATCTTATGACCTATTTTAATCTACTACTAATTTGAAGTAGGGCAACAAGGTGTTCCTGCTCATTGTCCTTTCTCATCCAAGTTCCCCCAAATAAGACAGTTAATTGATCATTCATCCCGTCACTAACTGTGGGATATTGCTAGCACTGATTAGCTGCCTCGTGCGTCAAACGTGCTTCCAAGGAATTGATTCCATGAAGCCTTTTGACATGATAAGGCACCGTATCAAGTACCTGTATTATACCTTTGAGCTCTCTGATTGTGCAAATGCCTTGCCATTCACTCAATGAATACAATGAATACAAGTTGCAGTTATGAGTTGTATATATAGATTGACATAGATATAAATATCTCTCTATATAAAATTGGCTGGTTAATAATTTAATCAATTTCTCTCACTGTCTCCAACAGCTTTCACTTACCAGGGAAAAAAATAACAAAACACGAGATCAGTTGATGTAGCAATTAAGAGACTGAACACAAAGTGCATATTGACGGCATATACAAGTACGTAATTAATATGTTACGGCTCATTAATCAACACACGTAGTGAGTAATGTACCACATACTGTTTTGATATTGCCTGACCTTATTTCTGCATAAATGTACGTAATGCAGTTAGCATCATTTAATCTAGTAAGTGCTCTTTATTGCTTTGTTTACTTGTATTTTTCTTTTGTTTTGTTTTAATTCCTGTACAATAGCGCATGATATATACGGTACACATGAATATGTATATCCAATCTGAGTAACTGTATTAAGTAAATTAAAAATGTCCACCATAGCTGTGTTGGGAGCCAAAACACGGCCATTTCAAAATGAGATTTCTTAAATATTAATAATCCTTGCAGTTGATATAGCATCCATAATATCTCAAAGCCCTTTACAATGTTTATGCAAAGTGTAATGACTATGTATTAGTAGGTGAACATGGCAGGCAATTTGCACACAGCAGTTACATAAACAGTCCCCATTCTCAGACTTGGGGGAGTCATTGGTTGGACCTCAAGGTGAACCTCCCTTCTCTTTTGGAAAAGTTGCACTTTGAAGGGATCTTTAAAGTCAACCTGAACAGGCAGAGAGTTTAACATCATAGAATAATAATGCTAATAATAATAAATCTTGCATTTGATATCTCACTTTTCACGCTTTTTAGATGTCTCAAAGAATATACTGCAAAGTGAATTGACTGTATATGTGTGGGTGAAACTCGGCAGCCAATTGCACCTAGCAGTGTTCCTACAGAGAGTCATCAACTGAAATGACCAATTTATCATTTTTTTTGAGGGATTATTATCAGGAGTGTGGAATAAGGAAACTTATCCAAGGCTTCATCCTGACCCTCCTGGAATCGAACCCAGGTCTCTTGCTTGTAAGGCGAGTGCTCTAACCACTGAGCTACAGGACTCCATGAGGTTGTTTATCTGGAGTACGGCATCACTCACAATGCTGCACTCCCCCCATTATAGCACTATGGAGTGCCAGCTCAAAGTTCTGATGATTTAACCACCACCAACATCAACAAATTTGATTTATATAGTGCCCTTCACGCTGGACAGTGTCTCAGAGCGCTTATCAGTTGGTTACCCTCAAGGTAAGAGGGAATGCCTATCGGGAATTGTGACATGTGTCCAACATGTCATCTCCCTTCTTCTGAAACTAACATTCCAATTCAGAGTCTCCTGTGTCACTATCCTTCAGATAGGTTGATTATTCACTTTATGGTTTCGCCCACAAAATATACAGTCTCTTGACTTCAAAATATATTCCGTGAAGCAATTGTTGTATTGAGTCAAAATGCGGACTCCTGTAGCTCAGTGGTTAGAGCACTTGTTTTACATCCAGGCAAGATGAAAACCTTGCTCAACTTTCCTTACTCCACATGCCTAATAATAATCATTCAAAAAAAAGAAAAAAAATTGGTCACTCAATCCGCGACTGTTTGAAGGGACACTGCCGTGCGCAATTGGCTGCGCGTTTCACCCATAAAATATATAGTCAATTCACTTTACACTACATTAAGCACTTTGAGATGTCTAGAATATGTGGAAAGTGCTATATCAAATGCAAGGATTATTATTATTAAGCACTCTGAGCGTTCTCAAAGATGCGATAAGGAGCTATATCAAATGCAAAAAATTATTATTATTATATATAAAATGCAAGGATTATTATTATTATGGTTGTTTTGAGGATCTTTCTATGGGTTTTCTGTGGTCAAATTGACTGCACAGTTTGCCTACAAAAATACACAATCACTATACTTGAAGCACTATACAATGGAGCACTTTGGAGACATTTTACTATTATAGGCTGTCTATCAAATGCAAGGATTGTTATCATGTTTTATTATTATAAAGTAGATGAGGTCATCGAAAGGGGAGAATTGAAATAGATACATTTCAGGAAAAGAATGAAATACCATTTTCTATCCCTCGTCAGTAAAGTCAACTTTATTATTCTAGATTGGGAAGCTCAATAATAAATTGCCTTTCACCCCCTCAACCTTTATGAATGAAGTTACTCTATTGAACCAATGCTACACACCAGCAAATGAGATTGGAGTTTTAAAGGACCACAGATTTGGATCATAGTAAAAAAAAATCACTGAGACAGGAACCAAGTGAACTTTGGGTCACTGGTTATTCATAAAGAACAATAAAAATGTTTCAACAAATTACCGAGTCAGAATATTCCCTCTCGGTTGCAGACCCAATCTCATCAGCTATCAAATCAACCTTGCTCCCGCTTATGGCCAAGCCAGTTGGAAGGCAATCTTGTAAATTTGCAGAGGATCATTCACATTTTAATTTCACAACGATTCCCTATTTCCAACTCCGTTTTCCGTTCAGTGCACGTCTAAAGCTTTTTAAAGTTTCTGGTTCGAGTGGCTTGAACTCTCTCCTTCATTTACATTCCCCAGACAGACACAATGAAGGTGTTTCCTGGAGTCTGGAGGAGCCAGATGGCTCTGGGCGCAGCTGAAAATGAGCTGTTGAGTTGCTAACAATAGAGACCGGAGCAATTAATTTTAATTCATGGGCCACCACTCTCTCTGTTGTGATCAGCTAGAACGCTCCCTGCACGGATCCCTCAGAAGATAGTTTCCCACAGACACGAGTCGAGTCCTTTGTTAGAAATTTCCACCTATCGCCCTACTTACACTCTGAAACAAAGAGGTATTTAAGGATTATGTAAACGACAGAATGAAGCACATTAGCTCGCTATCTAAAATTGATAGCAGATAAAGAAAGATTCACCGTTTTTAAACCAGCCCATTCATTGCACATATGGCCATTGGGAGCTTACTTGCTCAAGGGTTTATTTTGAGCAGCCGGGTGTCTGACGCATGTGGAAACTCATCACCATGCTTAAGAGTATCCAAAGCAGACTGAGAGTTCCACATATGTGCCACCTACACATGGAAATTTCCCCTGAGTTTGGAATGGGACTATTCACTCTCTCTGGAGCAGTAGGCCCTACTTACTGAAGTGCTTTAAGGCACGGGTTGGCAAGAGTCAAGATTTGGGACATATTGGGTGCACCTAGTTGAATCCTGTGGAGCACTCTCATTCACCTATACAAGTGTTAGGACCTGGCCGTGATTCCTGACAGGGCGAAACATTGGGCAAGTTTCTATACTCCACAAGCCTCTGTTTACCTGGCAGTAAGTAGGAACCCGATTGTTAGGTGATTGGCTGGTTACGTTTTCCAGCGGTAATAATAATTCCTTATAAAAGAATAATTTGGTCACTTAATCCAATACTGTTACTCTATACTGCTGTGCACAATTGGCTACCGCAATTCACCCACAGAACATAGTCAATTGACTTTTCAGTGTATTCTGTGTGAAGCGCTTTGGGATGTCTTGGAAGATATGATAAGGTGCTATATCAAATGCCATGATGATTATTATTATTAGTAGTAATATTATTATTATATTGGGGGTAAATGCTGGAGTTTAATCAGCAAAAAATTGAATCCTTTAGCTCAGTGGTTAGAGCACTCGTTTTACAAGTGTGAGACTTGTGTTTCGAATCCAGGCAGCCCAGGGCAAAACCATGGGCAAGTTTCCTTACTTCACATGTCTAATAATAATCACTAAAAAAAACACAATCATAAAAGTGGTCATTTCAATCCACAACTATTTATTGGGATACTACTGTCTACTGGCTGATACGTTTCGCCCACAAATATACAGTCAATTCATTTTACAGTATATTCTGTGAAGTGCTTTGAGACGTCTAGAAGATATGAAAAGTGCTGTATCAAATTCAAGGAATATTATTGTTGTTATATTTCTCTGACATTATTGTCAGTGTCACTGAGCCATTGGTCAAACTGTACATTGGTGACAATGCGTGTGCTTCTTTCTCCTCCCCGACCCAATCCACACTTATTCCCTTCTCCCTCACCCGCTCCTTCCCTTCACCCTCCCACGCCCCTCCCTCCCCCACACCCACCCCTGCGGAAATTCATTAAGACCTGAATTAACTGAAGGAGATAAAGAAACGTTATTCTAAAACTAAGCATGACATGCATGTTAAATAAAGGCCAACGTCACCATACATTAGCTATTATACAACAACAATAACAACAACTTTGATTTATATAGCTCCCTCAACGCCAGACAGTTCACAATAATGGATTCCGGCAAGCCAGGGGCAGGGGGAGAAAAGTTGACCGAAGGCGCGATCAAAAAGAAAGGTCTTTAGCCGAGACCTGAAACTGGGAATAGAGGGGGTGAGGCAAAGAGAGTGAGTTTTTGGGCCGGAGATGGGCGATCCTTCGGAGGCGGACAAAAGCTGTGCTGGTGATGGACTGGATGTGGGGGAGGAAGGACAATTGGGGGTCAAACCTAATGCCTAGGTCGCGTACGGGTTCGGATAGTTTTAGGGGCAGGCTGGGTAGGTGGTATATTCTTACAGAAGACAAATATTCCCAAGTAAACCGCTATGTTCTACCCCGCTTCTGTGAAGCGCTTTGAGGCATCTGAAAGACGTGAAAAGTGCTATATCAAATGCAAGGATTAGTAATAGTAGTAGTATTAAATGAATTGCTCGCCATCGAGAGCACAGTCTGTCAACCTTCCCGCTGCTTGTCCAGCCAGGACAACTCAAAAACAACAACAATAAGTTCGATTTATATAGCACCCTCCATGCCGGACGGTGTCTCGGAGCTCCACCTGTTAGGGCTTTGACCTACAGGGTTAACAGGAGTTGAGTGGGAAGAATCCCTGCCCCAGTGACTGCTGGAGGTGACATGCACTCTATGTACCTGAAATAGTTTTGGGAGATTTTGAAGTACCAGAAATTTAAGAAAGGACATTGTATCAAAAGTTCCCTTTGATTTGAGGAGATAAGAATAATAACAACAACAAAAACAATAATAATAATCCTTGAATTTGATATAGCGCTTTTCACGTCTTCTGGACATCTCAAAGCACTGCACAGAATATATTGCAAAGTCAATTGACTGTTTATTTGTGGGAGAAATTCGACAGCCAATTGCACACAGCAGTGTCCCATAAACGCTTATGGATTGAAGTGATCAATTTATTGTTTACTTTTTTCTTAAGGGATTATTATCAGGTGTATGAAGTAAGGAAACTTGCCCAAGGTTTTGCCCTGCCGGGAATTGAACCCAGGGTTTTCGAGTGCTCTAACCAGTGAGCTACAGGACTCCACAAAGAGATCCTTCTTTCTATGTTGTAGGCATAGCTAGAGGAAATCATTTCTACCCTGGCCTATCTGGGAAGGAAAGATCACAAGAGAGAGAAAATAAAAGGCAATCACTCTGACATATTCCACTTTCCAAGAACTCTGTTTACCAAGCTCTGTAATAGGAGCCATATTCAGGGTAAGAGTAGCCCTTTCAGCCCAACAAGACTACACCGCTATTTTATTAGTTCTTACCAGTTCTTTATATTTCTAATCCTCTTTGCCCATCTTTTCTTCATATCCCTTTAATACTCTAACTTCCAAGTACAATTCCTACCTATTAATCTTTCTCCATCTACCATCTTGGGAGATTCTTCTGCTATGGCCTTCTATGGCAGCTCACTTCACAATCTCACAAACCCCTTTGTGTACAGCAAAGCTTGCTGGTTTCACATTTAGACAGTTTAGCTCCAGTTTCAATATTATTGTCGCTTTGCTGAGGGATGCCAATATCATTCATCCGTCTTGTCAATTCCCTTTTTGTTATTTGAAAGAACTCAATCTGACTCAAGCTAACCCCCTTAACACTTGGGAACACAACCCAACTTTGACCAATCTCTCCTCAAAGGTAATTCCCTTTATCCCAGGCAACCGAGCGAATTATCGCTGGTCTTTATTACTTTATTCAAGAGCTGTATATCCTACCTTAGAGATGTGGGTGTGTAGGATGGGGGGAGGTAATGGGAGTCATAAGGCTGAATACAATACACAAGATGAGGTCTAGCCAGCGCTCTTTACAAATACACTGAGTCGTACTTTGCTTTTATATTCTGTGCGTCTTACGATAAATCCTGGCATTCCACTAGCTTTCCCTTTTGATTGCTTTCTGCACCTGCAAACTCGCTTTTAATGACTTGTGTACCTGAAACCCAAGGGATGAAATTCTTATCTCTCCGCTGGCGATAAGGGACCTACACTGAAATGAGCTTGGGGGGTAATCTCTACATAGTCCCTAGGGTGTGTGAGTGTGTCCACAGAACAAAACTGCCCAGAACAAGGCTGGTTGGTGTGCAAATTAGAAAGAAAAAAAGAAAAGAAATCACACTAATACAGCATCGGTGGAATCAGGGAGTCTGAGAATGGGGATTAGAGCACAGGGCTGGAGCAGGGACGTGACAGTTTTTGCTCTGCTCTAGTCAGTCCCTCAAGTGCGACCATTGAGATGCTGATATTGATGTTGGCCAGGAGTAATAAAATACAATACAAAATTACATTTTAATATCAGAAGGACCTGGAGAGCTAGGGATTTGGACCTGAGCTGGCAGTCAGGATTGGGGAGTGTGGAGGGCAGGGAGGGTAGGAAATTGGCTGAAGGAATGGTCGAAGAGGATGGTTTTAAGATGCTACTTGAAGGAGGCAATGCAGGAGCCAGGCGCAGGGAATGTGGGACAGAGTTCCAAAGGGTTGGGGGCAATAAGGCTGATGGCCCGACTGCCGATGGTGGATCAGGCCTCAGCCTGCTGACTGGAGGGAGCAGACAGATTAATATCAACAGTTCCCAAATATAGGAAGGAGTAACACAAAATACAACAAAAACCATTTTCCAAACAACAAAAAACTGTTTCCAGCACTGACATCCATCAACGTGACAAGTACACAGACACAAACTTCATCAAATATCTGGTCAATCGTTATTTTCCGGGAGGTAATAATCACTCCAAAACAATGTTTTTAAGTGTGGTCATTCAATCCATGATTGTTTGTGGGGCACTGCTGTGCGCAATTGGCTGCTGTGATCGACAAAATATACAGCCAATTCACTTCACAATATATTCTGCGATCTGCTTTGAAACATCTCATTGATGTGATAAGGCACATTATCAAATGCAAGGATTATACTATATTAATAATAGCCAAAGAAATTATGCTTGCGTTTGATATTGTGCCTTTCAAGTCAGAAGGACATCTCAAAGCCCTTCAGGGTATTAAGTGAAAGCGTGGTGACTGTATTTTGCAGGCCATCGAAGCAGCCAATTTGCACACAGCAAATGCAAGTTGTTGTTTTGTCATTGTTGTGTTCGTATCCAACAATAATCCTTGCATTTGATTATGGCATAAAGAATGCCTCAAAGCACTTCACAACGTTTCTAAAGAATAGAGAACTTGCAGCTAAACACAGGAGCCAAATGATGCATGGTGATGTCCCATGAACACGAAGCCATGAAATGAATGATTCATTGTATCTGATGGATTGTGCTCGAACACAGGGACTCCACCAAAACTCTTTTCACTTCCTGAATAGTGGCACAGGATCTTTAGATCTTGAACAGTTATAGACAGGACCTTGGTTTCCCATTTGATCCAAAGGAGGGCACTTCCAACAACTGCAATCTCCCTAAAACAAATAAAATTGGTCACCCTCTCTTTGAGGGATTATTATTAGGAGTGTGTGTAGAGTAAGGAAACTTGCCCAAAGTTTTCCCCCTGATCTGCCTGGATTCGAACACAGGTTTCACACTTGTAAGGTGAGTGCTCTAACCACTGAGCTACAGAAGATGTAACAACAACAAAATTGCACTTATACAGCGCCTTTCACGTCAGGAGAACGTCCCAAAGCGCTGAACAGTCTGGTCGGGACCTGAGCAGGGGCGGAGGTCAGGGGGAAGGAGAGGGGGAAGAGTTAGTGGGGGAGCCGAAGGCACAGTTGAAGAGGTAGATCTTGAGACCGGCTTTAAAGGAGGAAAGGGAGGAAGCAAGGCGGACAGCACAATAGTAATACAATACAATTACACCAGAGCAGACGTGAGCAAATTCTACCTATTTTATTCACACACTTTTAGTCGGCCTGTGCCCTGATGGCAATTCAGATGTGGTCAATTAGGATCCGTGTGTAAATCACCCTTTACATATGGTGCATGATAGACCTCATTAACCATGGTTTAAAAATTGACATAGTAGTCAGTAATGCAGTCAAAGGTGTCTTGCTTAGCGCAGTTTACATCCCTGTAACAACCTTTAAAGAGAAGTTAATTGATCCCAAGTGATGTTGCATGTAGCTTTACAGGTGTTTGTCAGTCCTCCCTTGATAACGCATTTTACGGGATGCCTTAAAACTGCTGCATAATAATAATAATAATAATAATCCTTGCATTTGATATAGTGCTTTTCAAGTTTTCTAGATGTCTCAAAGCGGAATATTCACAGAATATACTGTAAAGTGAATTGACTGTATGTTTCTGGGCGAAACGCGGCAGCCAATTGTGCACAGCAGTGTCCCCACAAATAGTCGTGGGTTGAAATGACCAATTTTATTATTGTGTTCTTTTTGAAGGGAGTATTATTATTAGGCATCTGGAGTAAGGAAACTTGCCCAAGGTTTCGCCCTGACCTGCCTGGATTCGAACACAGGTCTCACGCTTGTAGGGCAAGTCCTCTAACCACTGAGCTACAGGATTCTGTTGGGAACAGGACTCTTGCATAGATCATTCCCCCTACGACAACATAAGCTTTCCTTCTAGTCTTGTTATTTTGACTGGACCAGGTTATCTACAGTTTCTTCCCTCTCCAGACATCTGACTTTTAATCTAGGATCATACTGTACTGTCAATTGCAGACACAATGTTTGTGCTGGTACTCTGACCAACTTTTTTCCTTAAAATTCAGAAGAATGGGTGAAATAGATATTCTTTTAAACTTGTATCTTTGCTCAGTTGAGAGCTGACACACCTCTGAGTACCTGTTGCCTTTGCTCTACCTGGTCTTGCCTCCCCTTTGTCCCCCAAATCCTCCGCTCCACCATCAGTGGTGGTGCCTTCAGCCACTATGCCTCGAGGCTCTGGAACTCACTCCGTCACTCCATTCACCTTGCCCCCCTCCTTTCCTATTTTCCGGACACGGCTAAAAACCTTTATTTTCGATCATGCTTTCGGTCACCCTTTTCCCCCTCCTCCTGGCTCGGGCCCGGGATCCGTTATTGGGAAGTGCTCTGAAACGCCATCTGGCATGGAGCTCCTGTAGCTCAGTGGTTAGGGCACTCACCTTACAAGCGTGAGACCTGTGTTTTGAATCTAGGCAGGTCAGAGTGAAACCTTGGGCGAGTTTCCTTACTCCACCTGCCCAATAATAATCCCTCAAAAAAAAACACAAGAATAAAATTTGTCATTTCAATCCACGACTGTTTGTGGGACATTGCTATGCGCAATTGACTGCCGCGATTCACCCACAAATTTACAGTCAATTCACTTTACAGTATATTCTGTGAAGCGCTTTGAGATGCCTAGAAGATGTGAAAAGCGCTATATCAAAGGCAAGGATTAGTATTATCATTATATTAAAGTGTTATTATTATTCAGAGATGTAGTGACTGTCTTTAGTCTGCTGCTTTGATCTGTTCAATTTATATCCTGGAAAGTACCACCCAAGTCATCGTGCCATCCAAGCAGAGTAACCTACATAAGTCATCAATCACTACTACTCGCCATGGCACTGACTGCCCAAGGTGCTCGCTCAATCTATCTCACAGAACCATTCAGCAACTTATCAAAAGACCAAAGAGAAATTATTTTTTCATTTTTTTTATTTGGGGGCAATTATTGTCCAGGACGACAGGGGAAACCTCTTTCCCTTTTCAAATAGTGCTCACGGGATCTTTGGCATTGGCCCGAACAGAACCTTGATTTAATGTCTCATCCCAAAGATGTCTCACCTGACAATACTGGGTTCCCTCCTAGCTCTGTACTGCAGTGTCAGCATTGGAGCTCAACGTCCCTGGTCTGCCAGAGTGCCACTCCTGTAGCTCAGTGGTTAGAGCACTCGCCATACAAGCATGAGACATGTGTTCGAATCCAGGTAGATCAAGGCGAAACCTTGGGTAAATTTCCTTACTCCACACATGTGACTTATAAAAATCCAGCCCCCCCAAAAAAAACACAATAATAAAATTGGTTATTTCAATCCACTACTGTTTGTGGGCACACTGCTGTGCACAATTGGCTGCTGCGTTCCACCCACAAATATACAGTCAATTCACTTTACAGGATATTCTGTGAAGCGCTTTCAGACATCGATAAGATGTGAAAAGCGCTATATTAAATGCAAGGATGATTATTATTATTATATAGCACCCTATCAGTAATTAAGTCGTCTCAAAGCTCTTCACAGAATGTACGTAAAGTGAATTGACTTGTGTATTTTGTGGGCAAAACGCAGCAGTGTCCCACAAACAGTTGTGGATCGAGTGACCAATTTTTTTAATGGAATCATTACCCATGGAAAACAATTTGCTGTTTGACTAATAACCAGATTCCTACTTACTGCTAAAGTAAAAGCAAACGTGTGGAGTAAGGAAACTTGCCTACGGTTTCATCCTGCCCAGGAATCAAACGCAGGTCCTCTCACTTCTTGCAAAATGAGTACTCTAACCATTAAGCTACAGGACTCCGCTCTTCACAACGCCATGTGTTGGAGGTAGTTAATGAATAAATGACTGAGCGGTTTTGACAAACAACATAACCCATCCCATTTGAACCAAATGCAAGTGTGGTATTGTGGTTTGATTTGAACCTTAATCTTAAATTAGAATCTCTCATTCGGTTTTAATGCCATGCAGCGATTTACACAGCTGTTTGCTGATTAGAATTGGGCCCCCAAGCTAGAGGGGCATTAAATTAAAAGAGAAAATGCTCATTTAATGAGAGGCAACGCAAACATTGTCGGTGGGAAACAATATTTAAATTTGTATTCTTTGAAAGGTCAAGTTCGCTGGTCAAATAAATCAAGTCCATACTACATTCTGTCAATTAGAGTTTGAGGTGTCCCCAAGGAGAGCAAGACTAAATCCTATCTCCCTGCTTTTGGTGAATGACAGAATCATAAAGATCCTGTGGCACTAATTATAAAAGACAAAGTGGATTCATAGCCTTTGGCTTGATGTCTCATCCAGTTCGCCCGCACCACCCACCCACCCGCCCCCCCCCCCCCCACCCACCCAACCGCCCCCCCCCCACCCACCCAACCGCCACCAACACAAAGCATGTCCCATCTTCTCTCCTCAGGGTTGAAACTGCCTTCAGGATTAGCTTTGACCAGATAGGAGTCATCCAGTTCAATGTGTCAGCAGTTACCTGTTATCATGTGAGTCACGGTAACCAGTTTCAGCCTAGCTTCGTCAACCTGGTGTCAGTCTAGCTCAGTCAGCCAAATGTCACCCTGCCTGGAGCAGTCAGCAACTGAGTCAAAAGCTCATGGTTTCAAGGTTCACTTTGGGACTTTGAATGTGCAGTCCAGGCTGACAATCCAACACACTGCTGGGAGTCCCATGAATGAGACTTTAAACCAAGGTCTGCCTGTTCAGGTGAATGGAAACTATCCTAAAAGTGAAGGAAATTTCTCTCCTGGTGACCTGGCCAAGAATCCCTTAACAGTAAAATTAGTGTCTAAATTTTCTGTTGCATTTCTGTACAAAGTCACTGCACAGTAATGTCAAGTGTGAGACCTGTGTTCAAATCCAGACAGATCAGGGTGAAACCTTGGGCAAGTTTCCTTACTCCACACACACGCCTAATAATAATCCCTCTAAAAAAAAACACAATAATAAAAATTGGTCATTTCAATCCACGACTGTTTGTGGGACATTGCTGTGCGCAATTGGCTGCTGTGCTTCGCCCACAAATATACAGTCAATTCACTTTACAATATATTCTGTGAAGCTCTTTGAGACATCGATAAGATGTGAAAAGTGCTATGTCAAAATGCAAGGATTATTGTTATTATGTCTTTGAGGCATCACGACGAAGCGATAAAATGCTACATCAAATTCACGGATTATTACTGATTTAAACTGAAAGGTGCAAAGGTTCTAAATACACAATAAAGGGAGCAGTTAATGGAGATAAAGCTGCAATAAACCTTTATGGGCTCACCCTGTACCTGCATTGATAAGTGAATCGAAGGGCTTAACTTACAGTCTCAGTCTCTCTGTCCCCAAATTCCTGAACCCAATAGTTCTGCATTATTACCAATGCAGTTAATAGTTCATCGATCCCGATGCTGATTAACCATTTCAACGTAGAACCATTCTGCGCAGCTATTAACCACAACAAAATTACAGTTGTCTAATGCCTCTCATGTCGGGAGGACGTCCTGAGACGCTGAAAGGTACAATTTGCAGATTGCGAACTGTGATGTGTTTATTATCACCACTGATATTTATCGCATCATTCATAAAGATGGTCCACAAAGCCAGTCAATAAATAGTTGGGTATTAACGGGACATTGGTAAATTGCTGGGCTCAAACTTGCTGCCATGTTTGGCTCCAAAATACACAGACATAGCACTTTATAGGATAATGTTATTGCTTGCATTTGATACAACACCTTATTGTGCCATTGAGAAGTCTCAACGCTCTCCACACAATACTCTGCAAAGTGGAGTATTTTGTGGGTGAACGTAACAGCCAATTTGCACATAGTGATGTCCTGCAAAAGGTCAAGGAACGATTGAGCAAATTTATTTTGGGGAATTGTTAGGCTCGACAAGGGCATTAACTCTCTTCTATTTTCGAATAGTGCCATTGGATCGTTGACATCAACCTAGATAGGCAGCAGGGCCTCGGTTTAACATCGCATCCGAAGGAAGTCACCTCCAACAAGCAGCGCTCACACCCCAAGGATTGCATTGGAGGATCAGCATAGACTATATGGGTTCCCAGCCCCCAAATTTCTGACTCTCAAAGGCGAAAGTATTTGTACCAGGGTGGCACACAATATCCCGTGACAGACAATAAATATCCGTTGAAACATTCTCCAATTGTGAGGGGCGCTATAATAATAATAATCCTAAAATAATAATAATATAATTGTGTCGTTTCACCCACAAATATACAGTCAATTTTCCTACTCTCCTTCATCCTGCCCCAACCCCTCCCCACCTGCTCTTGTCCCTACCTGACTGTACAGCACCTTGGGACATCCTCTTGACTTGAAAAGCGCTATATAAATGTAAGTATTGATTGATTGATTGACTGACTGACTGACTGACTGATTGATTGATTGACTGATTGATTGATTGATTGATTGATTGATTGATTTCAAATAGCGCTGTTCACGTCTTTTAGATGTCATCACAGAACATAGTGTAAAGTAAGTTGACTTTATTTATGTTTGTGGGTTATATTGAAGATAAGAATTGTTATTTTCACTCAACGGTAACAACTTGCCTTTGTATAGCACCTGTCATGTTGAAGAACATCTTAGAGTTCCCACCATCACTGGTGCCTCTGTGTGTTGGGTCTCATTGCAGGATTTGTATGTTCCTTATCAAACGCTCCCTGGTTGCTGCTTGTCTATTTCCGTGTGGGAGCAAAGCTAGCCAAGTTGTCTGTCGAGGATAATGTTAACTGATTTTGCCCTTGTTCATTCCTTTATTGCTCATTCCAACAAACTGACAAAAAGAGAGAAAACACATTGTAGTTGAGAAGGATTCAATCTGTTAAATCAGTTCCAACTCCTCTCTCTCTCTCTACCCCCACCTCTCCCTCCCTCTTTTTGCTACATTTTGATGGAAAGCCAGAGAACCTGAGTCACATCCAGAAATTCACTTTACAATATATTCTGTGAAGCGCTTTGAGAAGACCTGAAAAGCGCTATATCAAATGCAAGGATTATTATTATTTTCTCGACTGCCGGACACTGACATTATGTTTAGTAATTTGATCATGGTCGCTCTCTACAGGACACCAAAGTGAAGTTCCTCAACAATTGTATTGCAATTCCCCCTTTGTTACTTTGCTTTTTTCCAGATGTGTCCGACTGTGTGTGAATCTCCACTCATTTATTTTGGTCAGTCAGGTGTCTGACACGGCGTTAACCCTGTATAGTCCTGTTGCTCAGTGGTTAGAACAGTCGCCTTACAAGCATGAGAACTGTGTTCAAATCCAGGCAGGTCAGGGCGAAACCTTGGGCAAGTTTCCTTACTCCACACACCCGCCTAATAATAATCCCTGCAACAAAAACCTATAGTAATTTTTTTTGCAATCTGCGACTGTTTGTGTGGACCCTGCTGTGCGCAATTGGCTGCCGCGTTTCGATCACAAATATACAGTCAATTCACTTTACAGTGTATTCTGTGAAGTGCTTTGAGATACAATCTGGAAGATGTGAAAAGCGCTATATCAAGTGCAAGGATTATGATTATTATTATAATGGCACTACTCAACAAGAGAAGGAAGTGCTATAGCAAAAAATGCAAGGATTATTATTTTTATTATTAACCCATCAACTCCGTGATTAAGAATATCTAATCCAGCTGAAAGCTTCCACCTATGTGTGCCACTTACTCATGGAGCTTTCCCTGTCTCTTAAAATTGAGCGCACGCTCCGTCCACCCTTCCACCCTACCCTGCTTGCCTATCCCCCAAGACACTGTTCAAAAAGGCAACAGAGTTTTCCTGGCCCGCAATCCCCCAGATAATATCATTGGCTTCACGACTGTCTGTGGCACGGCACATCACTGCGCAAATTGGCTCTTGCCATTTGTCTATCAATAAAGTCATTGTGTACTTTGCAAGTCAATCAAGTGAAGCACTTTGGCATGTCCTTCCGACATGAAATTCCGACAATATCAAATGTAAGGAGAATTATTATTAGTAGTATTACTATTACTATTTCTAATCGATTTGAAACCAATCCAGACAGGATTTTCCTAACAGACTCATCTAAGCTGAGAAAATATAATTTCTCTCTTCAGCCCTCTCATCCCAATCCCCCCCTCCCCACCCCCCCCACACACACACCCTTGCAAGGTGTCTCGATCACAGACTTGGCCATGCTTTATTGAAACAATAAGATCCAAGAGCATTTGTGGCTTCACTGAACATCAAGCAAAACAAAAAGCCATAAGTAACTCTGCAAGACAGAGAGAGAGAGAGTCATACAGGGAATAGATAAAGGAGTATACAGCTGAACCCACTGACTGCTTTGGAATATGTTACTTTTCGGCTGCCAAGTTGTAGCTACAGGAGACAGCTGCCACCTTGACTAATTTATCCCAAATTTCAGCTCAATATACCCAATATAATAATAATAAATAATCCTTACATTTAGCACAGAGTTTTTCACATTGGGAGGATGTGTCAAAGCGCTTCACATGATAATGATAATAATAATCATACATTTGATTAAAGAGCCTTATCCCATCATTAAGACGCCTCAAAGCGCTTCACAGAATATCTTGCAACATCGACTGTGTATTTTGTGGACGGAACGTAGCAGACAATTGCGCACAGTAAAGGATGGAGTGACAACAATGTTTTTGGGGGGAGGGATTATTACCCCCGAAAAGTAATCCGCCAATCGACTAACAACCGGGTTCCCATTTACGGCTTAGGTCAGGCTAGGATAACACTGGAGTAAAGTGGAGTGAGTGTGCGTTTTTTGTGGCAGGACGCGGCAGCCAATTTGCATTGTCACCTCACACAGTCGCAAAGTGAGAGACCGATGTTTTATTTGCCTGGCGTTTGGCCGCTGAGCAAGCTTAGCAACTCCGGACAGAAACCTTATCACTGAAATGTAAAGCAAATATCCGCATGGAGGAAAGGGGAATAAAGGAATGTTTTTCGGCCACAGTGATGAAGGTAAGAATGTATCTCTGAAAGTAAATACAGTTTTACAGGATTTTTAAGTAAAATTCAGCGAATTATTTTTATCCAGCTTCCCCTCCAGTTCCCTCCCCCACCCCACTTCTCCACCTTAAATTTCAGAGAAAGCTGTTTATATGTAAATAGCCATTTCAAACATATTGCTCAGGCATTGCGCTGAATACTAAATCTGAATATCCTAACGGGTGCACATTGCATTTTCATCTCTTTGATGACAGATAGTGGGCAATAAATATTAAACATTCCTTGCATCAGTTCCTGGCTTTATTGGAACTATCAAAGTTCAAATGCTCACAATTTGCTTCGGGAGAGCGAGATATTATGGAGCAATGACCGGTCCGGGCAGCTTAGAAAAACATTACTGTAAAATGGGGGTGGTCTGTAAGCAAAACATGAAACCCAAGGCATTGTCGATTTGACTCCCCATTCTTTTCAGGTTTGATATCTGTCACATTGCTGCTAGCTCTCTGACATGCACGCTGTAGAGAAACACTGGCGGAGGCAGACTGTGTGTGTGTGCGCTTGTTTGTGTGTGAGTGTGCACAGATTCCCAGGACACCTGGCTCTCAAACACTTTCTTCCTCACTCCTCAGCCTGTTCTTCTTGCCCCTGACAGCTCCCCACGTCTGCTGTCGAGTCTGTTGCCCCCCGCCGGGTGTCAGCCTGGCTCAGTTGCTGCCTCTTGAGTTTCAGTAGCTTGCGGGACTTGAACCCAGGGACAATGGGGAGCGTTGCATTGTCGGAGGCACCACGAGACATTAAACCAAGATCTAGTCTGCCCGTTTGGGACAGCGTTAAAAATCCTATGGCACTATTCGAAAGGATAACGGAGTTTTTCCCAGTGTTGTGAACAGCTTTCCAGATAAAAATCGATCATTCACTTCATGATCGATGAATATTTACGTGGTTAAACACGCAGCTGTTTGTTCTTTTTACCTATAAAACGTCCATAGATGACGCTTTGCGAATAAAAATCGTGTGAGGCGCTTTTGACCGTCCCATGGTGTGTTAAGGCGCGATATCAAATGTAAGGATTATTGTGGAGTCCTGTAGCTCACTGGTTAGAGCACTCGTCTTACAAGCAAGAGACCTGGGTTCAAATCCAGTTAGGGTGAAACCGTGACAAAGTTTCCTTACTCCATATGCCTGATAGTAATCCCTCATCAAAAACTAATAATAAACTGGTTATTTCAATCCACAATTGTTTGTGGCATACCGCTTGTGTAATTGGCTGCTGCGTTTCGCACACATATATACAGTGCTGTGAATTCACTTTAAGGTGTATTCTGTGAAGCGCTTTGGGAAGTCTAAAATCCATGAAAAGTGCTGTATCAAATGCAAGGATTATTATTAATTCTTGCCGTCCCTGATGTGGTAAATTTTCCCTTTAATTTTAAAATAAAAAATATATTTTGTGGCTATGCTGTGTGCAACTGGCTGCTGCATTTCCACAAAATACAGTCACTTCACTTACCTTGACATTTCAAGGTCGTGAAAGGGTGCAATATAAAAATGCAATAATTATTATAATAATAATACTTGCATTTGATATAGCGCTTTTCACATCTTATCGATGTCTCAAAGCGCTTCACAGAATATACTGTAAAGTCAATTGACTGTATATTTGAGGGCGAGACGTGGCAGCCAATTGCGCACAGCAGCATCCTCACAAACAGTCGTGGATTGAAATGACCAATTTTATTTTTGTGTTTTTTTTGGATGGATTATTATTAGGTGTGTGGAGTAAGGAAACTTGCCCAAGGTTTCGCCCTGACCTGCCTGGATTCTAACACAGGTCTCACGCTTGTAAGTCACGTGCTGTAACCATTGAGCTACAGGAGCTTCACATCATATGTTAAAGTACAGTGACTGTGTGTTTTGCAGGTGAGTGCAGCAGTCAATACTTGCACAGCAGCATCACACAACACAGCCCTGAAGTGACAAATTTTGTCTCCAGATATCTGGAGAAACTCCCTTCTCTTTTTCAAACAGTTATTGTATTTATAACGTCCGCCTAAACGTGCGGATAAAAGTTTTTGAGGACAGCACCTCCAGCAATGCAGGACACCCCCAACACCACATTGACATATCAACTTAGATCAAGCGAGTTTCACATCCTGGCGAGTGATGGATTGAACCCACAATCTTCTGGCTCAGAGTCTACGAAGTGAGCCAGCCAGGCTGAGTTTCACTACGATACAGAAGATTAAGGTTCTCCTCCACCTTCCAAACCAAAAAGAAATATCAAAGCAAAACATTCATTTGGAAACCACTACCCAGTAGCTGAAACATGCATCACAAATCCTCTCAGCTTCAGAACAAAAATGCCGTTGAATTCTTGGTTGAGGAGCTGAGTAAATGCCATTCAGGGAGGTGAGTTGCTACCACCTTGTGGTGGTTTTAGAGTTTCCCACTAAACTCCCATTGTAAGAAGCCTAACATTTGTCCATTCCCATGCACTTGAGACTGCTCGGATGTAGATAACTTAGTCAGTTCATCCCCCCATTTAACATTGCACATAACCAGTGACTCTGAACTCAGTTGGTAGCATCCTCGCCTCCAAGCTAGAAGGTTGTGGGTTGAAGCCCCACATTGGGACTCACTAAGCTGACACCCCAATGCAGTGCTGGGAGGGTGTTGAATTGTTGCCATTTGGATGAGATGTTAAAGCTTAGTCTGCCTTTGTGGAGTCCTGTAGCTCAGTGGTTAGAGGACTCGTCATACAAGCGTGAGACTTGTGTTTCGAATCCAGGCAGGTCAGGTCAGGGCAAATCCTTGGGCAAGTTTCCTTACTCCACACACACGCCTAATAATAATCCCTCCAAATAAATCTATAATAAACTCGTCATTCAATCCACGACTGTTTGTGGGGGACGCTGCTGTGCGCAATTGGCTGCCGTGTTTCGCCCGCAAATATACAGTCAATTCACTTTACAGTATATTCTGTGAAGTGCTTTGAGACACAGTCTAGAAGACGTGAAAAGCGCGATATCAAGTGCAAGGATTATTATTATAAAGACCCCTCCACCCCCCCCCCCCCATGGCACTACACAACAAGAGAAGGGAGTTTCTCATTCACTTCACGGCTGTGTGTGGGACGTTGTGTGCACATTGACTGCCGCATTTCACCTACAAAACACAGTCGCTACAATTTACAGTAAATCCCATGAAGTGCTTTGGGATATCCTACTGGCATGAAAGGCGCTAATACCAAATGTAAGGGTTATTATTATTGCATAACCAGCGAGCCTTTAAGAGAGCTTCATTGAACTTTTAAACCTCCACCAAAATATATATATTTTCTTTGGAATACATAGCTAAGGAGATCAAGTAATGTCCCACTAGGTTACCAGTCCATCAAACAAGTTGGCAATGAAGCCATTATCAATATTTGCTATGTTTGTGAGCGCCTGGAAAGCCCAGCTCTCTCCAAGTCATGTCTCCAAAAGCAGACGGATATTTCTTCCAGAGGAAACAAAAACCACAATGGAAGTAGCGTAGGGCAGTTGCGGTCAGTCAAGTATCATATTTAAGACTCAACCACCCGCTGGCAGTGAATACATGGCTGTTTAAGTAAGTGTTTCCCATTAGAAGCAACAAGCAAAGAGATTGCTATTGTTAGACCCACCCCCCCCCACCCTACATCCAACACGTCCTGGACTCCTACACCACCCAGTATTACTGTTTGCTCTGGAGCGGCGAGACAAGCTGTTGCTAGCCAGTGAGGTCAAGAGCTAAAAGCAATGTGTTCTTACATTGGGGAAATCCCATCGTGGTGGAGAGGATCGGTGAGGAGAGTGGTGAGGGTGCAGGGGGGTGGGGAGGGGGTTGTGGGGGGAATGACAGCCCGTTATAACAAAGTTCACATAATAATAATAATCCTTGCATTTTAATATAGCGCTTTTCACATCTTCTAGACGACTCAAAGCGCTTCACAGAATATACCGTAAAGTGAATTGACTGTATATTTGTGAGCAAAACGCGTGTTCTAACCACTGAGTTACAGGACTCGACATCTTAACAACCAGCAGAATCTCCCTCCTTCCCCTAGAGAGGACCTCGGTTTAGTGTCTCATTCAAATAACAAACGGCACATCACATGCATACAGTGCCTTTCACATCGGGAGGACATCCCAAGGTGGTGAATGACATCCAAAGGTTGATCTGAAGGTCGCTGGCAAGGCAAACGCAGACAGTAAGAGGCTGCTTCACACCTTATACTATAAATACTGTGTATTTTGTATAAGAAGGTGACAAGAGTTCTGACGGAGTCTTGAGTTTAGTAAAGGATCTGCTGGGATTATAAGAAGCCAGTCTTCTATTTCAGAGAATGGTGGGGGTGGGAGGGGGTCAGGAGAGAGAGAGAGAGAGAGAGAGAGAGAGAGAGATATGAGGCAGGGGAAAAAAGTACCGTAACAAAATAATTTTCATGGGTTTGGCTGACTTCTGTCAGACTGATTGCGTTACGAGGCAATTAAACCAAAACTGAAGCACTGATCTGATTTACACCAGACTTGTCAAGAATGACCATAACTGGTGTTATTTATTCGAGTGAAGTATAAATCATATCAAAACAGCACTCGCTTGCGGATCTCACTGTTTATCAGTCAGTGCCAAACTCCCAAGGCAGTAAAAGAGGAAAGGAGTGCGTTCATCATGTTTTTGGTGACATTGACAAATTGCCAGGGTAAAAAGTGAAACCTCAAAACGTCAGCACAGTGAGCCAGCGCCCTGTGAACTTCACAAGAGATTTTCAGAGCTTGAAATACCGCCCCATCTTAGACAATTTGAATGAAATTGACACAGAATTAATCCTTGCATTTTGACACAGTGCCTTATCGCATTCCTTGAGACATCTCAGAAGACGTTTGCGGGATGTAAAGTGGATTGACTGTGTTTTGTGACCAAAATGTGGCAGCCACTTGGTGGTCCACACCAGTGACATGCAGCCAGCCAATGCGAGTGAGTGACCAATTTTATTTGGTGTGTTTGTTGGCCAGGAGGCTGGGCGCAACTCTCTTCTCTCAAGTAGTTCCATGGGATCTTTAACATCCACCTGAACAAGCAGTCGGGTCCTTGGTTTTTAAAGTCTCTCAGTCCTTGAACATATTCAAGACTGAAATTTATGGATTTCTTATGGATAAAGGAATTGAGGGATATGGGGATAAGGCGGGGCAAGTGGAGTTAGATTAGAAGATCAGCCATGATCTTATTGAATGGCTTGAAGGCTTGAAGGGCCGAATGGCCTAATTCTACTCCTTATTCTTATTTTTGGAGTCCTGTAGCTCAGTGGTTAGAGCACTCAACTTATGAGCGTGAGACCTGTGTTCGAATCTAGCCAGGTCAGCGCGAAGCCTTGGGTAAGTTTCCTTACTTCACACACACACACACATACACACCTAATAATAATCCATCCCCCAAAGAACCACAATAATAAAAATTGGTCATTTCAATCCACGATAGTGGGGACACTGCTATGCACAATTGGCTGCTGCGTTTCACCCACAGATATACCGTCAATTCACTTTACAGTATAATCTTTGAAGCACTTTGGGATGCCGATAAGATATGAAAATCAACAATTATATCAACAATTATTATTATATTATTATTATACAAGGAAGCGAGAGTCAGGGGACGTATAAAAAAAAAGTTTACCCAAACTTTTACCCAAGCAAGCAAGCGGCTGAGCGATAAAGTAAAGCTATTTCTCGCTGGTGTCCTTTGTGCTGTGGCAAGCCGGGAAAGCCGGTTGTAATCAGGTTGTGAATCTGAATAGAAAGTGACAATTATGTTTGGAAATTGAATGGAAATGATAAGGAGCAGGTAAGGAGTGCAACTGGATGCTGCCGATGCTAGGTAAGTGACTGGCTGCAGAGTCAACGCGGGCAGGTGGCAACACAAGCACCTTGTCTTGGTGGAGTTCTCGACCTGCTGAAATCAAGTTGCCTTCTTCTTCCACACACGGCCACACTCTGGCCAAGAGCCTCTTCCTTCCCGACAACAACGACCACCACAACAACAATAACGCCGCCTCCGCAACACCTCCATCCCCGCTCCATCAACAATAATAACAGGGCATCAAGCTGCGTCCCGTCCTCAAGCACCCTTCTCGGTAACCTATTCTAGTCATTAATTACCCAGCTTGAGGCCCTGATTACATGATGTTTCATCATGTGAACATTTCTTCACCTCGTTTTTATCCCAGATTCATTCATAGACTAATTTATTTTTAAATTAAAAACTCTTGTGCTGTGCGTTTATCAGCATTTAGACATTTCTTAGTGTCTGAACATTCCCAGTGCAAAGCCCAGTGAGGCCAAGCATACTTGGACATGCTGTAGTCATCGGAAGGATAGAGGGAAAAAAAAACCAATATAAATCCCTACACCTCCTATCTCTCCAAACTGCTCATCTGGTCGTTCTCCTGCTCTCACCCCATAACTCAGCTTTTACCCTCCCACCAAATATCCACCAACACCCGCATCACCCGTATCCCTACCTCCAAGCAGTATGCCCCTTACCTCTCTACTGCTATCCTTCCTCCTCGCATGTAAATCCATTACACACCACACACATACATACAAATACACCACACACACACATACACACACACACACACAAATACACCTAAATAACCTTTTGGATTTATATAGCACCCTTCAGGTGGGGCAGTGTCTTGATGAGCACTTGTATATGTATATAAAGTCCTGTGGAGTTCTGTAACTCAGTGGTTAGAGCACTTGCCTTACAAGCGTGAGACATGTGTTCGAATCCAGGCAAGTCAGGTCAGGGCGAAACCTTGGGCAAGTTTTCTCGTTCCACAAACACACACGCTTAATAATAATCCCTCCAAAAAAATTACGATAATAAATTTGGTGATTTCAATCCACGAATGTTTGTGGGGACACCGCTGTGCACAATTGGCTGCCGTGTTTTGCCCACAAATGTACAGTCAATTCACTTTACAGTATATTCTGTGAAGCGCTTTGAGACGTCTGAAAAAAGTGAAAAGAACTATATCAAATGCAAGGATGATTATTATACAAATACACCACACACACACCCTAAAACAACTGCTTGGATTTATACAGCACCCTTCAGGCAGGGCAGTGTCTCACTTGTATATGTATATAAATACAGAAACACACACACAAAGAAATACACACACACACACACATACAAACATATGCACAAGACACAACCCATCTGCTTTGCACAGAAGGCACAGATTTCGGTGGTGAACAGTTACCCGCAGTGTAACCTCCTGCGCTGTATGTACCCCAGCACTGAGGTGCATTTAGTTTCCACTCACATGGAAGTGCTGGCAAAAACCTGCACCTGTACACATTGCCCTCACCCATTGCTTTATCACAGCACCGGTGTCAGCCAGAGATACATTACTCCCACGTCATCTCGCAAACAGAGGGATATGCTGAGTTGGCAGAAACCTTGGTGGTTGATTAGACGCTTCATTTACTTTTCTGCTCAGGCAATGGCTGTTCCTGAATTGCACGGACACAGATTCACACACACAGACTCACAGACTCGCAGACACATACACACAGACTCACACAGACAGACACGCACAGACTCACTCACAGACACACACACACTCACAGACACACACACAGACTCACAGACACACACACACAGATTCACACAGACCCACAGACACACACAACAACAACTTTGATTTATATAGCGCCCTCCACGCCGGATGGCATCTCAGAGCGCTTCACAATAGCAGATCCCAGGACTGAGCCAGGGGCAGGGGGAGGAAGATGACCAAAGGTGCGGTCGAAGAGAAAAGTCTTCAGCTCGGAACTGAAGCTGAGAAGATAGGGGGGTGAGGCGAAGGGAGTGAGGAAGGGAATTCCAGAGCTTCAGGGCATAGTGGCTGAAGGCACGGCTGCCAAGGGAGGAGCGGAGGATTCGGGGACATAGAGGAGGCCAGACCCAGTGGAGCGAAGGCAACGGGTGCTGGTTTGAGGAGAGAGGAGGTCAGAGAGGCAGGGAGTTGCAGAGGAGTGGAGGGATTTGAAGACTATGGGACAGGGAGTCAGTGAAGTCTGGCAAAGACTGGGGTAATGGGGGGAGTGAAGTTTGGTGCGGGTGAGAATGCGGGCGGCAGAGTTCGGAATGAGGTGGACTCTGTGGACTGTGGAGGAGGGGAGACTGGCGAGGAAGGCATTGGAACTGTCCAGCCGAGACTCACAGACACACACACGAGACACTCATAGACTGATACAGACACACACAGTCACACACACACATTGAAGGACACACACAATATAATAATAATCCTTGCACTTGATAGCACTTTTCACATCCTCTAGAAGTCTCACAGCGCTTCACAGAATGCACTGTAAAGTGCATTGACTGTATATTTGTGGGTGAAACGCGGCAGTCGATTGCGCACAGCAGCGTCCCCCACAAACAGTCGTGGATTGAAATGATCAATTATCAATGTTTTTTTTCTTGGAGGGATTATTATTAAACAGGTGTGCGAGTGGAGGAAGGAAACTTGCCCAATGTTTCGCCCTGACCTGCCTGGATTCAAACACGGATCTCACGCTTATAAGGCGAATGCTCTAGCTACTGAGCTATGGGACTCACCACAACAGCATTGTAGTAACAAAGCTCACCAAACAAAAAAACAGGAAGAGATGGCATCTCGTGGTCAATTGTATACCTCAAGACACATGATAGAATCCCAGCTACATAGTAGAACAAATGGTTCGAATTCAACTGCCTTTGACGCTAGGCAAGCAAAACACTATCTCCCTCAGTGACTTAATTGGAATTAATTAATTAATTGCGAATGGAAATGACCCGATTAAAATGCGCCGCGCCACCACATTTGAGGTTTAAAATTAAAAATGCAAATTGGGAGGAATTATTCCATCCCCATTCAGACATATCCTCCCCCAGCCCATATCTTAACTAGATTTCTTAATGAAGAACATTGCTCTAGAAGTAGCTGCGAATAATAATCTTTAATACTGCTTGCCTTAGAAATAGCACTCTAATAATAATCCTTACATTTTGATATCGCGCTTTTCATGTCTTCTAGACGTCTCAAAGCGCTTCACAGTATATTCTGTAAAGTGAATTGATTGTATAATTGTGGGCGAAACGTGGCAGCCAATTGTAGACTGCAATGTTCCACAAACAGTCGTGGATTGAAATGACCAATTTATTATAGATTTTTTTGGGACAGATTATTATTAGGCGTGTGTGTAGAGTATCCACTTTGCACAAGGTTTCACCCTGACCTGCCTAGATTTGAAATACGGGTCTCACGCTTATACGGCGAGTGCGCTAACCACTGAGCTACAGGGACTCCACTTTATCATGTCATCAAGCCGTCTCAAAGCCTCACCACAGGATATATAGTAATTTGTAGTGACTGTATTTTGTGGTTGAAACCTGCAGCCAATTTGTGGACAGCTGTGCCCCACAAACAGCCATGGAATGGCTTATCCGCGAGATGTTTGGTTAGGACAACGGGAGAAACTCCCGTCCCTTCTCTTTTTTTTGAACAGGCAGACGGGAGCTCAGTTTACTGTCTCATCTGAAGGACAGCATTAACTAAGCCCTTCTGAGTGTGGAGATCTTATCTTAATGTGTCACCCGAAACACAGCACTTCTGGCAAGTCAGCATTTTCCTTATCCCTGCGATTGAACATCAGTCTCGACTGGCAGCTCAAAGTCCTGACGTGGGGATTTCAACCCACAAACCTTCTGGCACAGAAGCCAAAATGCGAACAACTGAACCAGGCTCAAGCCAATTGCCTGCAATTAAGAATGAACAGCAACAACAACAACTTGAATTTGTATAGCACCACTCATGCAGGGCAACATCCCAGAACGCCTCACAGTGAAGGAGCATGGCGCTGAACTGGGTGGTTGGTGTAGTGGGTGGGGTGAAGGAACAACAACAACAAAATGGCATTTATAGAGAGCCTTTCACTTCAGGAGGATGTCCCAAGGCACTGCTTTGAAGTACCTGTGAAATGCCGTACGGCGTGGAGGGCGCTATATAAATCCAAGTTATTGTTCTTGTTGAACAAGGGAGAGGGGCAGGGTAGGTGAAGGGGAGGGAGAGAGTTAGGAGGGGAGGGAGAGAGTTGGGATGGCAGCAGAAGGCACGGTCGAAGTGGAGGGTCTTGAGACCGGTCTTGAAGGAGGCGAGGGAGGGGACGAGGCGAAGGGACTGTGGGATGGAATTCCAGAATGTGGGGGAAGGGATGATCCCAGGCACAGTCGAATACGGAGGTTTTCAGGCGTGAGCTGAAAATGGGGGAAGGAAAGAGACAAGGGGAGATAGAGAGGAAGAGTGTTCCAGACTTTCAGGGTTTATCGGCTGAAAGCTAGAATGGAGAATATGCGGTGTGAATAATCAGAATCAATATTCTAAGCACAATTGTATGCTTTCAGACCAAATGTTTTGAAGATGACAGGAATTGAATGCGAGGGGACCCAGGAGCTCAGATGAGAGAGAAACGGTGCATAACTTCACATAAACCACAAGTGAGTGACAAAGCAACGACTCTTTACCAAACAGATTTGACTCCGGGAGAGAGGAGGGAGAATCAGGGAGGGGAGGGAGAGGGGGGGACGGGGGTGAGATTGACATGGAACTGCGGCAATTTTTGAAAGTAGCAGCAATAAACCGAGGAGTAACGAGCTGAGGCAGTGAATTAAATCAATATGATGTCGAGGAGGAAACATTTTAATCAGAAAAAATTACAGGATTGATTAATCGACTGGTTGGCATCCCGTCCAGTGCAGAGGCGTGTGTAAGGTCAGAACCATAAACACATTTATTGTGACCTTTCACACACTGCGTGATGGATGGCCCAGGAGTCTCGAACAACAACAGGGAGGTGACAGAAATGTACTTTTAGTCTTCGGTTTAATCAAACGGTGACGAGGTGCGTTTCCACACGCTGCACAGACCACGTGAGGTATTTTACTGAATTAGGTAAGAGTTCCTGCTGGTAATCTCCCTTCACTCCACCCTCCCCGATCCCGACCCCAGCTCAGGTCCGAAACACTGACTGTCCAGCACACAGAGGCAAAATACACGGTTGCCACACAATTTATAGTAATTCTTGCGAAGCGCTTCAAGAGGCTTCGACGATGTGTTAGAATAAATGCGAGGATTTTTATTATTAAAGTCATAGGAGGAGGCCGTTCAGCTCATCATGCAATGCTGGCTCTGTAAAACAGCTTCCTTGTTGTAGCCCAATTTCACTGCCCTATGTCCACCTGCCACCATCTTTGTCATTTTCCTTTCCAGATATTTCTTCACTTCCCTCTTAAAAGCTATTCTACTACTAACTCAGTTTTAAGAGAGGAATCCCATGCTTAATAGTCCTCTGTGTGAAGGATGTTCTCTTAAACTCTGTGTTTTTAATATACGTATATTATATTATACAGTATTCTGTGAAGTGCTTTGAGACGTTGATAAAATGTGAAAAGCTCTATATCAAATGCAAGGATTATTATTATTATTATTATATTGATCTTAGCAAGGTGCTACTCTGTGCAAAGGGTGCCACTATATAAATGCGAATTATTGTTGTAAATGTACATGCACCATCTAGTTACTGACCAACCAAAAGACCATCAGACTATCCATCCATTGTAAATTTGGAGCTCCTGCAGCTCAGTGGTTAGAGCACTCGCCTTACAAGCGTGAGACCTAAATCAGAGCGAAACTTTGGGCAAGTTTCTTTACTCCACACACATGTCTAATAATACTCCCTCCAAAGCAAAACACAATAATAAAATTATTATATAAATCCACAACTGTTTGTGGAGACACTGCTTTGCTGCTGCGTTTTGCCCACAAATATAGTCATTTCACTTAACAGTATATTCTATGAAGCGCTTTGAGACACAGTCTAGAAGATGTGAAAAGTGCTGTATCAAATGCAATGATTATTATTATTTTTATTATAACTAGCTTCTCCCTATTTACAATAACAACTTGCATTTATATGATGCCCCTCATCATGCAGGGGCAGGTTTCCCAGAGAGCTTTACTTTATCAAGAGCCTGCAGCTCACCCCTGTGTTTCATACCAAAACCGTAATTATCTTAAAAATTAATCCTATTGTTTGCAAGAATTAATCTATCATCTCCGACCATCAGATTAACAGTTTTGTGCAGATTTACAGTATCAGGTTTCTGAGGTTTCTGGAAAGTCTATCCTGGGATGAATGGCTTTTTCAGTGTTGCTTTCATTTTATTTAATCAATGATGAATGGCGCCCCCTGCTGGATGTATGCAAAAGTGATGAACACAATGGAATGACTTGAAGAGCATCAGGAATTAACCTCATTCCTCATTGACCTCAGCTGGCCTTTCAGTCCAATTCTCATCCCTCCCGTCCCTCACTCCCTCCAGGACACCCACCCTACTGTCCACCCATCACTGTATCATGCTGATTTTTAAAATGAATCTAATGTCCTGGCCTCTACCACTTTCCTTCGCAACCTGTAGCTCAGTAGTTAGAGCACTCGCCTTACAAACATGAGACCAGTGTTCGAATCCAAGCAGGTCAGGGCGAAACCTTGGGCAAGTTTCCTTACCCACATGCGTAATAATAATCCCGCCAAAAAAACCCACAATAATACAATTGGTCATTTCAATCGACGATTGTTTGTGGGACAGTGCTGCGCGCAATTGGCTGCCGTATTTCGCCCACAAGTATACAGTCAATTCACTTTGCAGTATATTCTGTGAAGTGCTGTGAGACGTCTAGAATACATGAAATGCGCTGTATCAAAATGCAAGGATTATTATTACAGTATTACTACTTTTTCAATCCCATTTAGAATTTTATTCATCTGTATCAGATGCCCCCCGAGTCATCTTTTCTCTTTATGTCTCACTCTCTGGAACTTCCTCCCTCCATCCCGCCAAAGTTCAGCTTAAGGACCTATCTTTACCACCGGTTCTTCCCTCCGTCTCAAGCTCACGCTTCTAGTCAGCTGCAGGAAGCATTTCAAGGCATCCTCCCGGGGCGAAAGCGGTTTGAATTAAATACAATAAAAATATTGTATTAATAGTAAGCCTTGCATTTGATATAGTGCTTTTTGCGTGTTCTAGATGTCTCAAAGCACTTCTCAGAATATGCTGCATGTGTAGTTAGGAAACTTGAACAAGGTTTCACCCTGCCATGAATCAAACCCAGGCATCTTGCTTGCAAGGAAAGTGCTCTACCTACTGAGCTACAGGACTATATATATACATTTATAAAGCGTCTTTCATGTAAAGCATTTCACAATGTTATATGGGCACCTGTACTGGTGGGGGTGGGAGCAAAGTGTGGGAGGAAAAAGATGACTATTGAAAGCAATGTAACAGGTATGTTTTGAGACAATAACAACAAAATTACACTTATAGAGCACCTTTCATGTCAGGAGGACGTCCCAAGGCGCTGAATAGTCAGTACTCGAGCATGGGAGAGGGGCAGGGTAGGGGGGGGAGGAGCAGGAGGTGGGAAAGCGACAAAAGGTACAATCGAAGAGGAGGGTCTTGAGACTGGCCTTGAAGGAGGCGAGGGAGGAAACGAGGCAAAGGAACTGTGTGGTGGAGTTCCAGAGTGTGGGGGCAGAGAGGCTGAAAGCCCGTCCACCGATGGTAGTGCAGGTCGGGCGGGCGACATGAAGCAGGCTGGAGCCTGCTGAATGGAGGAGGAGGGCAGGTTGACAGGGAGTCAGCAGGTCAGAGAGATAGGAGTGGTAACGCCGTGAATGGCCTTGAAACTGACGACGAAGATCTTGAATTCAATCCTCTGGGGGATGAGGAGCCAATGCAGCCAGGAAATGTTGGGAATGATGGGGTCGCGGAGCTTGGTGCAGATGAGGACACTAACTGCAGAGTTCTGGATGATCTGCAGCTTGTGAAGGGAAGAGCCGGGAAGGCCGACAAGGGGGAGTTTCCACAGTCGAGCCTTGATGTAAAGAATGCATGGATAAGGAGTTTCTCGCTGCTTTTGAATAAGACTTGGCATATGGACAGTTTTTTTTCCCCAGAAGTAACTACTTTTTTCTCTCTCTTTTCGGGAAGAGAAAAGTGTGACACAGAACACTTCAAACAGGAACTGAGTGAGAACTTGCAGTGATGAAATTAACAAGCATTCATAACAGGAGAAAAAATGACATCGGGCACCAGGTGGCTGGATTGCGTAACAGCACAGTCAGTGCGAAAGAACAGGAAGCAGCTGAACAATGTTCAGTAATTAACAGAGAGGCAAATCAGGGAATGTATTCATGGATTATCTCTGTGTCTTATCTTCACTCCGTACTCGATGAATCTTACTTTAAAATTTATTGAGGGGGTGATTGCTTTCCCTGCTATCGTCGTCAACAAGAACAAGCAACCACAATATTGCATTTGTAGAGCGCCTTTCACGTCGGGAGGACGTCCCAAGGCACTGAATTGTCAGTATCTGAGCATGGGGAAAGGGGAGGCAGGGTTGGGATGAGGGAGGGCAGAGAGGATGGAGGGTGGCCGAAGGCACGGTCGCAAAGGAGGATCTTGTGTCAGAGCTTGAAGGAGGCAAGGGAGGGAGCAAAGCGAAAGGATTGTGGGATGGAATTCCAAAGGGTGCACATAGAGAAGCTAAAAGTCTGGCATCAATGGTAAAGTGGGTCAGGCAGGAGACATGGAGCAGGCCAGAGCCTGCTAAGCAGAGGGAGTGGACAGGTTGATAGGGGTCAGCAGGTCAGAGAGGTAGGGAGGGGGCAAGGCCGTGGAGGGCCTTGGAAGTGAGGATGAGGATTTTGAATTCTATCCTCTGAGGGATGGGGAGCTGGTGGAGCCGGGCGAGGGTGGGGGTGATGGGGGTCACAGAGCCTGGTGCGGGAGAGAACACGAGCTGCAGAGTATTTATTTGGATGCCCTGCAGCTTGTGGAGGGAAGAGTCAGGGAGGCCGACAAGGAGGGAGTTTCCGCAGTCAAGCTGAGTGATGTGGCTAACAACAGATCGTAAGATCACAAAGATCAGTTCAGACGAATACTTCCCCGATCTCATCTCTCCAGTACACCCACCCTACTGTCACCCCATCACAGGATCAAGTTTCTTTTTTAAAAAAATGAATTTAGATGTCCTGGCCTCAACCACCACTTCCTGACCAACCTCTCCAGCTGTGAATTATTTTCTGTATAAACATGCTGGTCTCCCCTCCGCTATCATTCATAAACTCCAGGTTATCCAGAATTCTGCTGCCCGGATTCTTATCTGTACTGGCTCCCTGTCCCGGAGAGGATCAATTACAAGATCCTCACTCTTGTATTCAAATCCCTCCACTTCTCTGCATCCTCCTCTCTACCTCTCTGACCTCCTCTCTCCTCACCACAGCACCCATTGCCTTCGCCTACTGGGCCTGGCCTCCTCCTTGTCCACCGAATTCTCTGCTCCACCATCAGCGGCCGTGCCTTCGGCCACTACAACCCCGAGGCTCTGGAACTCCCTTCCACATTCCCTTTGCCTCACCCCCTCTCTTCCTACTTTCAGGTCTCAGCTAAAAGCCTGTCTTTTCGACCATGCTTTCAGTCATCTTCTTCCCCCTCCCCCTGGCTCGGGATCCGTTAGTGTGAAGCATTCTGAGACGCTGTCCAGCTTGGAGTGAAGAGGGTGCTACATAATTCCAAGTTGTTGTTGTTGTACTTCCTGGTAGGTCCATCCTGAATCTGTCCTCTGCTGCCTTGAACCGGGGCGATGGTGGGAGTGTGGGACCCTGACCAGAGCGGGTGTTCATACAGGGGCAAGAGATGGGTCGAAGCTTGAGAACAGCAGAGCTCTTTTTGAAGCAGGAAGGTAGAGAGGTCAGAAAATTGAGTCATTTAGACGTTACTCAAAGCAAGACAAAACCTCACTGTGACACCGCCATTGGCAGTGATCTACATCGGCCTTTATTTAATCCCAGTCTCAGACTGCAATCAGAATGACATTGGGTTTTTATTTCGCTCTCTTTCAAGTAAATGTTTATTTTGTGCGGAAAGTTGATTTGGAAGAGGAATAAGTTGTACTTCCTCTTGACATTGCTTACGAAAGTGCACTTAACTAGTCTGCCTAATGTAACCGCAAAATCTCTCTCTCTCCCTCTCTCTCTAGGTCTTTCTCCTTCAGTAAGAACAATATTAACAGCCACATAAACTGACTCCACGCCATCAGTGGTTGGGCTGAGTTACAAATGTCAAAGAATTAAACATATCCTGTGGTTGCAAGTGGAAACAGAGAGAAATAGATACGGAGAGCGTTTAATTGAATACCAAAGCAGGGAAGTGGAGCGACATCTATACAAGTACATTGATTGATTAGACCACAATTGGTTCCATGCATGCAGTTGCCCCATTAAATCGCAGCGAGAAGTTCAGAGCCACAGAAAGGTACAGTGCAGGTTCATGGGTATGATGCCTGGCTCATCTTATATGTGTCAGCTTGGCTAAGTTGACAACACTCTCATCTCTGTGTTAAAAGTTTACGGCTGCAAATTTCCATTTCAGGACTTCGAACTTGGGGGAGAAAAAATTATATATTGGTCATTTCAATCCACCACTGTTTGTGGGGACACCTCTGTGTGCAATTCGCTGCCACTTTTGGCCCACAAAATACACAGTCGATTCACTTGACTGTATATTCTGTGAAGCGCTTTGAGACGTCTCAAAGACATGGTAAGGAGATATATCAAATGCAGAGATTGTTATTGTTATTAACTCATATAGCCTATAGGCTGATACTGTAGTGCAGTGCTGGGTGGGTGGGGGGGAAGCGAGATTTTCTGTCTGTGAGTATGTGTGCACTAACCTTGGTATTGTCAGTAAACTTACCTCCAGAAAATTCTTCAACTCAAGTGGAGAATAAAGTTATCTTCCCCTCTGTGTTACCCATGCACACTCCCAGAGCAACCCACAAATATATGTTTCGCCCACAAATATACAGTCAAATCACTCTACAGTATATTCTGTGATGCGCTTTGAGACGTCTAGAAGACGTGAAAAGTGCTGTATCAAATGCAAGGATTATTATTTATTACTATTATTATAACCCCCCCACCCTACACACACCCCACACATACACCCACCACTCACTCCCCCCGCCCCCCCACGCAAACACCACGCTAAACACATGGCCCATGTTGCATATCGCTTTAATGATCTAAGTAGCAATTGAAAACTCAATTGATGCAACGATAAAAGGATTCTGGGAAAGTGACTGAGCGGATTTGGAAGCGATTGATTTGTAAAGCTGGAATTAAAGAATCAAGCGAATCAACATTGTGTTTCGGATCAAACAACATTACACCCCCCACAGACACACACAGACACACACCCGCCCACTTGCCATGTACAAACAGGATGCCGCTTTATACCCACAAATCGCACATTCAAATAATTTTACTGTACATCCTGTGAAGCATAAATGTCTCGACAACATTTACGGAATTATATACCCCAAAAGGCTCAGTGGTTAGAGCACTCACCTTACAAACGTGAGATCTGTGTTTTGAATGCAGACAGGGCAAGGCAAAACCTTCAGCAAGTTTCCTTACTCCACACACACGCCGATAATAAGCCATTAAAAAAAACTAATAAATGGGTCATTTCAATCCACGACTGTTTGTGGGGACACTACTGTACGCAATTGGCTCCCGCTTTTTCCCACAAATATACAGTCAATTCACTTTACAGTAGATTCTGTGAAGCTCTTTGACACGTCTAGAAGACGTAAAAAGCGCTATATCAAAATGCAAGGATTATTATTATTAAGTGTTCAGTCCTTGACTATATTTAAGACTGAAATTGACAGATTTCTTATGGATAAAGGATTAAGGGATTAAGGGATATGAGAATAAATCAGACAGGTGGAGTTAGATTAGAAGATCAGCCATGATCTTATTGAATGGCGGGCAGGCTAGTGCATCCAAATGGCCTACTCTTGCTTCTTATTCTTATGTTCTTATGATATAAAATGCATGTATTATTTTATATTATTATGATTATCAAAAAATTATTGATTATTATAAAATGGTAAAGTGGGCAGACACATGGCAAACGAAGTTTAATGTAGAGAAGTGTGAGGTGATACATTTTGGAAGAAGAAATGAGGGGAGGCAATATAGGCTAGATAGTACAATTTTAAGGGGTGTGAGGGAACAGAGAGACCTGGGGATTTGTGTTAGTGACTCTTTGAAGGTGGCAGGATAGGTAGACAAAGCCGTTAAGAAGGCATATGGGATACTAAGCTTTATAAATAGGGGTATAGAGTACAAAAGTTAGGAAGTGCTGACTAACCTCTATAAAACTTTGCTTAGGCCTCAGCTGGAGTACTGTGTTCAATTCTGGTCACCACACTATAGAAAGGATGTTAAGACATTGGAAAGGGTGCAAAGAAGGTTTACTAGAATAGTACCAGAAAATGAGGGACTTCAGCTATGGGGAAAGGCTAAATAGGCCTGGTTTATTCTCTTTGGAACAGAGAAGGTTGAGAGGAGACCTAATAGAGGTTTATAAAATCATGAGGAGATTCGACAGGGTGAATAAGGAAAAACTGTTTCCACTGGTGGGCGAATCTGTGACTCATGATCACAGTTTTAAAATAGTTTCAAAACGAAGCAGAGGGGAGCTGAAGAGAATTTTTTTCATTCAGCAGGATGTTTGAATCTGGAATGCATTGCCTGAAACGGTGGTGGAGGCCAATTCGATAACAGCTTTTAAAAGAGAATTAGATCTTTATTTAGGGAGAACAGATCTGTTAGGTTATTGGGGGGAGAGTTGGGCAGTGGGATTGGGTTGCTCTTTTCAAAGAGCCGGCACAGTCTAGATGGGCCGAATGGCCTCCTTTTGTGCCGTAAAATTCTAGGATTCTATGATAAGCCCCCCAACATTGCCCACACACGCCACCACAGTGTCCTGCCCAGCATTCCCACCAGTGTCCTTTTTTTACTCATTTCCATCCATTGAACCCTCATTTTACAAGAGAGGGAGGGAGGGAAAGGAGGTCAGAGCACCTCTCATGTTCCGTGTGTTAGTGCCATTCAGCCACTGATGGGTAAACACATTCCTTGCTGGTTTGAAGCTCGAAAGGGTCTCAATTTCAATTAGTGACAAGAGGAAGAGAAATGGAAACAGATGGAACCCATTTCAGATGTTTAAAGTGTCTGCTCTTTGTCACGTGACACCGACTTAAGACTGATATATCTGCGTTAAACACTCAGCTTTTAAAAAATATATATGTATAAACGTTTTCAGTTATTTTATACAGTGCGGTGGGACATTATAGAGGTTTGTTTACTTGCAATTTCATTTTTTATTTCTCGAGCAACTTTTGTTTAGTGTCTTTAGTTAACAAGAGCAGTTCATGTGGCGTGTGGTGGAATGCAATATTTCCCAGATCGGCTGAGTGAAGTGTGTAACTACAGACCTCAATCTGCCTATGTGGAATCCACAGTTAAAACATAGCATATGGCTGTAAACCCGTAACTGTAATTTAATTATACTCTTTCAAATGAATGTCTAAACATACTGCAGTAATTTCTCAACCCCACCCCCCCACCCCTCATCCTTTGACGTCTACGCAAGCACAAAGACTAGGCTGACACTCTGGTGCTATGCAAGGGGATAAAGCAATATATTATTAGAGGTATCTTCAGGTGAGGTGGTATGGTCCCATCTGTCTGCCCTCGGGTGGGGATTAAAGATTCTTTGACACTATTTCAGGAACAAAAGGGACCTTTCTCCGGGCGTCCTGGCCAACAATCCTTTAGATCGCATTTCAGATAGAATGACATGGTTCTTGAAATTACAACCCTTGACTCAGGCAAAAGTTCAAACAGTTGACTGAGCCAGGTTGCCACCAATAATGGTTCATTGATTTGGGAAAAATAATATCGAAGGATATGAGGAGAGAACAAGAGAATAAGTTTAGAACAGAAAGCATCAGACAGAGGGCAGGCACTGATGTAGACACGATGAGTTCTGTGCTCTATTGGAAAAGCAAAGTGAGTTTTTCCCGGCGTCCTTGTTGCCAACAATACCGAATTGGTCATTCACTTCACAACCGTTTGTGGGACATTGCACACATTGACCAGGGGAACACTTTCGCTGGCAATTCAACAAGAATTTTCAACACAATCTTTATTTCTTTCCTTTCGCCTTGTGGGGCTGCAGCCTATCCAGTGGGAGTGATCGCATACAGCATAATATTTTTCATGGACACGAGCGTAGTTTTTATCTTTCTCTTTCCCTTCATGATGGAATATAGCCTTGATCGAGTGAAAGACGAATACTCGCAAACTAACTAATTTACTCTCAGAGGTTCCAAAAGCTTGCAGTAAGATAAGTTGCACGAAGCTTGCCCCATTATCCCTCTCACACACACTGCTTCAGTGTCAGAATAGCTCATTCATTGGAGCTATTCTACCCCACATAATCAGATGGACATTGAAATCTCGTGATGCTGGTTGAAAAGATTAGTGAATTTACTCTACTTCCTTTCTTGGCAACTTGTTCCAGTTATTAGTTACCTTCTATACTTTTACATAAAGAAAAACTGACTGGCGTCTCTCCTGAAATTGCCCTGTACAATTCTAAACCTGGTTCTGTTTGTGCCACTGGCTTGTTGGATCCTACAGTATTGATTTGGGGGTTCACGTTTTCAATTCCATTTAAAATTTTATACAACTCGAATAGCTCCCCTCAGCTGTGTGCTTGGCTCATTTGCTACAAATACACCAGACACATCAGCAATTGCCAGAAGTACATTTTGACATTCTCGTAGCTGTACCAAATGCAAAAGATTGTGATTGCTAAAAATGGGACCCAAAACATTCGGGTCACTTTCTCAATCCCATCGTTCTGGTGAGAAATTATCTCCTCGGAATTCAATTATTCCTGAAGCTCCTGTAGCTCAGTGGTTAGAGTACTCGCCTTACAAGCATGAGAGACCTGTGTTCGAATCTAGATAGGTCAGGGTAAAACCTTGGGCAAATTTCCTTACTTTTGGAGAAGAATATTCAGTCCAGATTACGAGAATCTGCTGTTTTGATTTAATTTTAACAAGACTAATAATAGTCCTTAGATTTGCTATAGCGCCTTTCATGGAGGTAGGACATTGAAGCTCTTTCCAGCATTTATTGTAAAGTGTAATGACTGTGTATTTTGTGGGTGTCAACAAGACTGAGGCCATCCTGATTGGCTCGCGTCAGTGCCTCTGTACCTCAGGCGCTGACAACAGCATCCAAGGCTGCTCTCTCCACCTCTCAAAGCCAGTCAGGAATCTGGGCATCTTGTTTGACCCCGAACTGTCCTTCCTTCCTTATATCAGCTCCATGACCAGTACAGCCTTCCATCATCTCAGCAATATCCCCAGACTCTGCCACTACCTCACCCCCCATGCCGCCGAAACTCTCATTCACGCCTTTATCACTTCCGGGCTCAACTATGGGAATTCTCTCCTCATCGGCCTCCTCAGCTCCTCCCTTCACAGGCTGCAGATCATTCAGAATTCTGCAGCTCGTGTACTCTCGCCGCACCAGGCTTCGCGACCACATCACTCCCACCCTCGCCCATCTCCACTGGCTCCCCGTCACCCAGAGGATCGAATTCAAGATCCTTGTCCTCACCTTCAAGGCCATTCATGGCCTTTCCCCCACCTATCTCTCTGACCTACTGTCTCCCTATCAGCCACCCGCACCCTCCGTTCAGCAGACTCAGGCCTGCTCCGCGTCCACGCCCTAACCGCCCAACCATTGGTGGCCGGGCTTTCAGCCTCTCTGCTCCCACACTGTGGAATTCCATCACGCAATCCTTTCACCTCACTTCCTCTCTTTCGTCCCTCAAGACCTTTGCGGACGACACCCAGCTGTACCTTTCTGCCTCATCCCTCAACCCCCAGACCATCGATGTTCTGACAGCATGTCTGTCCGACATTGAGTCCTGGACGAGGGACAACTTCCTGCAATTGAACGTGAGTAAGACCGAGGCCCTCCTGATTGGCTCAAGCCAGCCCCTCCGCACGTCGGGCGCTGCCAGCCTCAACATCCAAGGCTGCACTCTCCACCTCACAAAGCCAATCAGGAACCTCGGCATCATGTTCGATCAAAAACTCTCCTTCCTCCCCCACATCCATGCCTTGACCGGCACCGCTTATTTCCACCTGCGCAACATTGCCAGGCTCCGCAACTACCTCACCCCCCACGCTGCCGAAACACTCGTGCACGCGTACATCACCTCAAGGCTGGACTATGGAAACACTCTCCTCGTCGGCCTCCCCAGTTCCTCCATTCACAGGCTGCAGGCCATCCAAAACTCTGCAGCCCGTGTATTATCCCGCACCTGCCTTTGCGACCATATAACCCCCACCCTCGCCCGTCTCCACTGGCTCCCCATCCTCCAGAGGATCGAGTTCAAGATCCTCGTCCTCACCTTCAAGGCCTTACACGGCCTTGCCCCGCCCTATTTAACCAATCTACTTTCCCCCTATAAGCCCACCCGGACCCTCCGTTCAACAGGACTTGGCCTGCTCCAAGCCCCCCGCCCGAACCACCCCACCATCGGAGGCCGGGCCTTCAGTTTCTCCGCTCCCACCCTATGGAATTCCATCCCCCAATCCCTCCATCTCGTTTCTTCCCTTTCCTCTTTCAAGGCTGGTTTGAAGACTTTCCTCTTCGACCGTGCCTTTTGTTCCACCCCGAATTATTCAACCTCCACTTCGTGTCTCACCCCTTCCCAAACACTTCCCTCCCAGCTTGGGTCACACGCCTCCTGTGCAGCGCCTTGGGAATACACTCCCGACGTGAAAGGCGCTCTATAAGTGTAATTTGTTGTTGTTGTTGTTGTGCCTTCTGCTCCCTTGTAAACTCCTCCACCTCTCCTACTCTCCTTCCCCTTCCCCTTACCCCTACCCTTCCCACCGTGCTCGGGTCCCGACCTGACTGTTCAGCGCTTTGAGACGTCCTCCCGATGTAAAAGGTGCTCTACAAATGTAATTTTGTTGTTGTTGTTGTGTAGAATGGCAGTCAATTTCAACATTTCTTTTTATCTGGAAGATTGTTGGCCAGGACACAGAGAAACTCGCTTCTCTTTTCAAGTAGTGCCATGGTATTCTTTAACGCACACCCAAACAGGCAGCAACGAAACACACGGGCAAGACCTTTAAAAGGACCTTTAGTAGCAATCATTATCTTCTGCAGTCAATGTTGTCCACTTTGTTCGAGACTCCATCTGAACAACTAAAGTAGTATCTTCTAAACACAGACATTAGACAATTGGATTCAATAATAGGGAGATGTTAAACAATACAAAGCTAGAGAGAGCCAATGTACATGCACCAACATGACAAAGAGAATGACAAAGTTTCTTGAAAGAAGTCCTACAAATTCTGTTGTCAACAAGGTGGGAGATGGTAAGAGATAGTGAGCGGGAGCGGAAGGGGTGGAGTGAGGGAGAGCGGAAGTGGTGGTGGGGGGGGGGGGGGGCACATGAGGTTCAAGTTAAGCTGGTCGCAATTCCAGAAATCCATCAGTCAACAAAGAAGCAAAAATCACTTAAATCGCCTTTTCAATTTGGAAAGTGCTGTTTGATCGCTGATCCAATAACTGTACTTCCAATGTCCCTTAATCAGTCTTTGATCCGTAATCAATGAAACTCTATCTGCTGCTGTATACTGTTACGGGGACCCTACTTTGTGAACCCTTTGTAAAAAGCGAGGTGTGAATCGCAGCCACTGATATTCCTTATCACTAGATTCAGTAGAATCAGAGGACACGGGCCGTCATTGAGGGAGGTTAAATTCTAAACAAATCTAAGTAAACGTATGGAACATGCTTGCTAGGGAGACAGTGGAAGCAGAAAGAATCGATTCTTTCCCAAAGCAAATGAGGAAGATTTCCTTTGAGCAAAAATATGTTGGGATACAATATATAATTTGGGACATGATTTGTGTATGCAATTGCCAGGGTGGTGGAAGATGAACTTGATGAACCTTGGTCTTCTTTCACCTAGAAATTCTTATGTTCTTATGATTCCAGAGGGTCTTGACATTAGTCTTGCAGGATAAGACCAGCTGAAAGTTGGAAGCAATACTGTACAAGAATCTGCACAACACAGAACTGGAAGATCCATGACCTACTCAGTCCATGTCAACCTAGGATCTGCACACTAAATCACATCAAAGGTTTGCAATTTAAAAAGAAACATAGTCGGGGCATCTGAAGTGGGCGAAAGAGATGACAAATGGAAAACAACCACAGACTGAGGAGAGACGTCATTCAAGAGACACAAGGCATACACAACAACTATTCCCCAAGGGAAACATCGGAGCCAAATAAAAGATGAAGAGAGGCAATACATCTACTTATCCGGTCCATATTTACAAAGTCTAATACTCGTGTAGCCCCAAAAGAATGCTGGCTGGAGACTGTTGGCTCCATCTGGGTGTAAGCAGAGGCTTACTACACAAAGCCACACAAAGTCCTGCAATGACACATACCCCCTGGGGTCAGGAGAACAAACAAAACTTGCAGAAATCTTGAAAAGGGTGAACGAGGAGCCAATGTAAACCCAGGCAGAATGTTACAGAACCCACATCACAGGAGCCAACCAGAAACAGGACGGGATCCAACCTTGAATCAGTAACAAAGCACGAGACATGAGTTCAGGGGATTCTTGTGCTCAGTTTGTATATCTGTGCAGTGACCAAATGGTATATTTTACTTTGTGCAGGTCAGGGCGAAACCTTGGGCAAGTTTCCTTACTCCACACACACACGCGCCTAATAACAATCCCTCCCAAAAGAAACCACAATAATAAAATTGGTCATTTCAATCCACGACTGTTTGTGGGGATGCTGCTGTGCGCAATTAGTTGCTGCGTTTCACCTACAAATATACAGTCAATTAACTTTACAGTATATTCTGTGGAGCGCTTCGAGACGTCGATAAGATGTGGAAAGTGCTATATCAAATGCAAGGATTCTTATTATTATACTATTATATCTGCTTTTCAGCACCTTGGGACATCCTCCCATCGTGAAAGGTGCTGCACAAATGTAATTTTGTTGTTGTTGTTGTTGTTGTATAATTACTGTGTGTCTGCCTGGCTCAGTAGGTAGCACTCTGGCCTCCAATTCAGAATCAGAAGAATGTGGCTTCAAGTTCCACGTAGTTTATGTTGTTGTTGTGAAATAAGTGATTGATACATCCAAAGGCAGGCTAATAGCCTGTGCTTTCAGCTACTCCAAACAGCATCCATTATTTAAATGTCAATTATCGTATCAATTAAATGTGGGCTGTACCAGCAAATTTAATATTTAATTATTGAACAACTAAACAATAGGCTCACAGCCAAGTAATATGGGTCTAAAAGCAAATGTTTTGTTTCCTTATTTTATTCAAATTTACAGTGTCCAATTTATTTTTCTAATTTTATCCCTCACTACCCTCCCCCCAACCCCTCCAATCCCTCCAAAAAATAAACCACAATAATAAAATTGGTTGATTCAATCCATGACTGTTTGTGGGACACTGCTGTGCACAACTGGCTGCCACGTTTCGCCCACAAATATACAGTCAATTCACTTTACAGTATCAAAACACAAAATATTACAGATGCTGGGAATCTGAAACAAAACAAAAGTTGCTGGGGAAACTCAGCAGGTCAAACAGCATCCATGGAGAGAGGAAAAAGAGTCAACGTTTCGGATCTACAACGAAGGTCCTGACGAAGGGTTGTAGACCTGAAACGTTGACTCTTTTTCCTTTCTCCATGGATGCTGTTTGACCTGCTGAGGTTCCCCAGCAACTCTTGTTTTTGTTTCACTTTACAGTATATTCTGTGATGTGCTTTGAGACACCGTCTAGAAGAAGTGGAAAGCGCAATATCAAATGAAAGAATTATTATCATTAAAACAATACTCTCTCACACACCTCAGTTAACCATATTTTTAAAAGTGTTAGGCACAGAACAGCTGGAACCAAGGCTTGGGGTTACCCGTGTTTGCTTGGCTTGGGGGGAGGTGGTGGGGGGGGGGGGGGGGGGTGAGGGGATAACTGCTCGAATATAACCAGCTACATACACACCAATCTGTCTGGCAGGCTTCCTGCTGTTTGTTCAGTTAGGACCACCCTGCCCGCTGGGGCTTGGCTTTTAAAAATAAACATCTCAAAGCACTTTATAAAGTATTATTGATTAGAAATGCAAGTGAATGTTGTTCTGTAGTCAAACACAGAAGCTAAACTGCGAATAGCACGTCCCCCCTGAACAGGAATGTGATGAGTAGCCAATTAATTCATTGAATAACAGCCCCTACGCCCCCAAACTCTGGAACACTCTCCCTCACTCCCTCCGCTTTGCCCCCTTTCCCTGTTCATCTGCAGATCACACTTGAAGACCTTCCTCTTCAACTGTGTTTATGGTCACCAGGTCCCCTCTTTGCTTCACTCAGCATCAAGGTTCCACTTCTGTTAAACACTCGGAGATGCTACCCCCACTTGAAGGCCACTATATAAATGCAAGTAGTTTGTTATATATTGTAATTGTTATTACACTGTAAGCCAAAAATGTCACCTCATCTTAGCGCACGCACGCCTTTGCACAAATTGGCTGCTGCGAACTTCACCCACAAGAAAAATACACCGTCACTCTGCTTTATAGCATCGCTCCCTCCCTAGCCTTCTTCAAGTCCCGCCTCAAGACCCTCCTCTTCGACTGTGCCCTTGCTTCGGTCACCCCCATTCCCCTCCTTTCCCTTCACCCTCCCGGATCCCGACCCCAGCTCGGATCTGAAACAATGACTGTCCAGCATCTTGGGATGTCCTCCTGACGTGTGAACCAAATGTCAGGATTATTATTATTATAGATATCATTGATGAATCCCAGCTCATTAAAGAGGCTGCGTGATGGGAATCGTGATGGCAATCGATCCACCGTCTGAGTTTTCATGTGCTGCTGTATTATGTACTCGGTCTCAGGCAAGACATCAATCTGCTAACTATTCCTCGTTGGACGTCTTAACAAACAGGGCTTGCTTTAATACAATATAATTTAAATTGATATAGCAGCTTTCCTCTTCGGAGGATATGTCCCAAAGCGCATTCATCGTGTTGGGGTGGCTCGTGAGCTAGGTACTGGGAGCCTGGGAAGAAATGAGGAGTGGGGGCAGGGGACAGAGAGAAGGACAATGACAGAAAGTGCGATCACAGAGCAATGTTTTGAGATGTGCCTTGAGTAAGAGGACTTCACATTTTTAATGACAATAACTGTATAGTGTTTAGTGACCATTTGAAAGAACTACAGGCAAAAGGTATTGTATTGATTTACGTCAAGTCTCAGACTTAGTACGTAGATATCTTAGATTTATTATTTGATGAACTACAGAGGTCTTAACTTACAAGGTGGTTTTCTTGCAGTTTTTAAAAAAGGCAACTGGCTTTCAAATCTAGTCCGGATCTGAGAATTATTCACATTCTCAGTATCAGATTTTAAGGCAACAAAAAAAATCCGACAGGCTGAGACCTGGTGGAATTTCAGGACTATGGCGGGCTGACATATGATGAGTCCTGTGATTTACTGAGTGTCATCATTCTCTGTCGATCAGCCCTTCACCAGACTTATTGAGTTGTTTCAAGAGTCTTCTGGACCAATATCGACAAGCTCTTTCCTCTTGATGGCTGAAGATCAAACAACCCATCGCACCGCTATCACACAAGATCGTCCAGAGCACTGGACTTCATTAGGAAAGGAAATCAGGTCAATAAGTACATTTTTCAAACAAAAGCAATTGCATTCAAATAGTACTGTATTACCCTAACTGCCAGCAGTTCCCCATCAGGTCTTTGTTGTCTGAGGCTTTAAACACACTGCTTGAATAGAGAAGACCCTACTGGTGTCCTAGTCAACAATCCCGCAGGTAAAACTGGTCATTCACGCCAGAAAGAGCCTGTTTGGTAGGGTGGGGGAATATAAAATTCTCGCTTTGGATATAGTACATGTTTACGTGTTTGAGACGTCTCAAAGCGCTTCAAAGAATACACTGTAAAGTGAATCAACTGTATATTTTGTGGGCGGAATATTGGTCGAAGAGATACATTTTGCAACGTACCTTGAAAGACGTGGAACTCTAGCACAATCATATAATTTACCACTGCCAATTAAGCTATTTAACAGGTTTCTGTTCATCAATCTTTCTTTCTGCAGCAGGTTACAGATAATCACATAGTTGAATATTTCTCTAGCCAGAATAACTCATTAGTGTGAAACACAATCTGCTCCCAATGATTCGGCGCACAGACTTTCTGTTCCAACCATAACATCAAATACAAAGTCCGGATAGAAAAATAAAGCCCGCTTCAATTATCCTCTGCACACTGAATCAATCTACAGTATTATGCTGACAAACCTCACCCAAAGATGGCAATTTTCACTAGAAGTTCAGACACTTTTATAATTCGACAGTGGAGTCCCTCAGCAAATTGGTTAGTGCGCTCGTCTCACGAGCGAGAAGACCTGTTTTCGATTCCCGGGCAGGGCGTAATCTTATGCCTAGTTTCTTTAGCTATGCGTCTGTTTGAGCGAGCAGTAAGCAGCAACCCAGTTGCTAATCGATTTGTTTTCCGGGGGTAAGAATCCTTCGCAAAACAAATGTGGTCACTCAATCCATGACTATTTGTCAGACATTTTGGCAGTACATTTGGCTGTCAATCCAACAACAACAACAACAAATTACATTTGTAGAGCGCCTTTCACAGCAGGAGGACAGCCAGCGCCTTGGGACGTCCTCCTGTCGTGAAAGGCGTTCTACAAATATAATTTTGCTCTTTGTTGTTTCGGACACAAGCTGGAGTCGGAATCTAGGAGGGTGGAGGGAAGGGAGGGGAACAGGGGTGACCGATGTCTCGGTTGAAGAGGATGAGGCGGGACTTGAAGGAGCCTAGAGGGTGAGGTGGAGGGATTGTGGGATGGAATTCCAAAGGTTGGGGGCAGCGTGGCTGAAGGCTCGCCCATCAAAAGTGGGCTGAGTGGGTCAGGGGACATGGAGCAGCCCGCTGAGAGGAGGGGGCAGGCAGGTTGGTAAGGGGTTAGAAGGTCACAGATGTAGGGTGGAGCGAGGCTGTAGGGCTTTAAAGGTGAGGACCAGGATCTTAAATTGAATCCTCTAAATGATGGGAAGCCAATAGAGTCGGGCATGAATGGGGGAGATGAGGTCGTGGAGCTCGGTGTGGGAGAGGACACGGGCTGCAGAGTTCTGGATGATCTGCCACCTGTGGAGGGAGTAGTTGGGAAGGCCGACAAGCAGGGCATTGACATAATCGAGCCTGGACCCGATGAAGGCATGAATGGGAGTTTTTAGCAGCCTGAGAGGTGAGGTTGTGGTGGAGTCAAATAATGTTGCAGTGGCGAGGGAAGGCAGAGCAGGTCGTGACTTGGATGTGGGGGATTTGAGGATCCAACAAGACAGCTGGGTTCCTGACTGGCTTTGCGAGTTGGAGTGTGCAACCATGGAAATTGATGCTGCCGGTGCCTGAGATTTGAAGGTGCTGGTGTGAGCCAATCAGTAGGCCCTTGGTCTTGTTGACAACTGTAGAAAGTTAGCTTTCATCCAGGATTTGATGTCTGACTGGCAGTCTATCAGGACAGCAGTGGTCCTGGAATCGAGGTTAGAGGTAGAAAGATAGAATTGGGTGTCATCCACATACATTTGGAAGTTGACCCAATATCTGTGGGTAATGTCTCCAAGGGGGAGTATGTAGATATTAAAAAGTAGGGGGGCCACGGAGAGAAACTGTTGGTGGTGACAAAGTGGAGATGGTGAGAGAGGTAAGAACAGAATCAGGCGAGGGCAGGTCTGTGAGGATTGAACTGGGAGGAGAGGCGGCGTAAGAGGGTCGAGTGGTCAACGGTGTCAAAGGCAGCAGAAAGATCAAGGATGACGAGGAGGCAGAGAGAGCCCTGATCACAGATGTTGAAAATGTTTAAGATGTTCATTCCGTTACAAAGCTTTTTTTCATCTACAACACACATAGTCACTACACTCTGTAAAGTGAATTGACTGTATACTTTGTGGGTGAAATGCGGCAGCCAATTACAGGAGTAATTCCTGTAAAGTACTTTGAGATGTTTCGATGACGACATGATAAGGAGCTGTATATCAAATGCAAAGAGTATTACTTTTGTATTCATTGTGCACCACCTTGTGGTTTCATGTAGCAATTGCAAGGATTTACTGTAGTCTTAACAGTTCATGCTGGAATTATTTGAATGCAGCATAATTAATAATCATTAATTCACCTTAAAACATTGCATGATATCTCAAAGCATTTCACGTCAGGAGGATGTCTCAAGGTGCAAAACAGCTCATTTCGACTGTCTTTTATATAGCGTCCTGTAGCTCAGTGGTTCGAGCACTCGCCTTACAAGTGTGAGACCTGTGTTCGAATCCAGTCACGTCAGTACGAAACCTTGTGCAAATTTCTTTATTCCACACACACGCCTAATAATAATTCCTCCAAAAAAAATAATACTGGTCATTTCAATCCACGACTGTTTGTGGGGACACTGCAGTGCACAATTGGCTGCCGCGTTTCACCCACAAAGTATACAGTCAATTCACTTTACAGTATATTCTGTGAAGCGCTTTGAAACGTTTAAAAGACGTGAAAAGCGTTATGTCAAATGTAAGGATTATTATTCATATTTCCTCACCCGAGCTGATGATTGGAATCGGGATGGGTGGAGGGTGGGGTGGGTAGGGGGTAAAAAGGGCAAAGGCACAGTCGATGGGGGCTAGGGAGGATCTTGAGATGGGGTTGAAGGAGGCAAGGGAGTGGGCGAGGTGGTGGTACTCTGGGATGGAGTTCCAGATGGGGAGGGCAGAGAGGTTGAAGCTCTGCCCAGCAATGGTGGGCGAGCTCCGTGAAGCAGGCTCAATAAACAATATCTGTGTGTTTTTGTTTCTACCCTCATGCTTATGTTAGAGTCGGTTTCAATTGGCATTCTTCATGAACAGCAGTCATCAAGTGAGTGATATGGAAGCTGATACAAAATAAATACAGTTGCAAAAGCCAATAGATCAGATGCAAAATGTTGTAAATGTTCCAGGGCATATTTCTCAGTTACGTTTAGCTTCTTAAATCACAAGATCACCTTGGATGACAAAGGTCCTCCGGTCCATGTACTCTAAACTATTCAGAGCACCCATCCTCATTAACATCCTGCCATCACAGCAACAAGCTGGTTTTTAAATGAGTTTCAAATGGCCTTGACCACACATCCAGGCAATCTGTTCCAGTTGCTAATTATCATTTGGTCAAAGGAACATTTCCTGGTGTCTTTGCTGAAATTGTCCACCACACTATGTCGTCTTATTCATCTTATGACTTAAAGTACTGTATCCCTATAACAACAACAAAATTATATTGGTATAGTGCTTTTCACATCAAACAAGACACCCAGATTCCTGACTGGCTTCGAGAGGTGGAGAGAGCAGCCTTGAATGCTGATGTTGTCAGCGCCTGAGGTGTGGAGGAGCTGACACGAGCCAATCAGGAGGGCCTCCATCTTGTTGACGTTGAGTTGGAGGAAGTTGGCACTCGCCCAGGACTCAAGAACTCAAGCTCAGTGGTTAGAGCACTCACCTTGCAAGCGTGAGGCCTGTATTCGAATCCAGGCAAATCAGGGCAAAATCTTGGGCAACTTTCCTTATTCCACACGCCTAATAATAATCCCTCCAAAAAAACACACAATAATAAAATTGGTCATTTCAATCCATTACTGTTTGTGGGACGCTGCTGTGCGCAATTGGCTGCCACGTCTCGCCCACAAATATACAGTCAATTCACTTTACAATGTATTCTGTGAAGCGCTTTGAACATCGATAAGATATGAAAAGCGCTATATAAAATGCAAGGATTATTATTTTTGTCATTATCTCATCAAAAAAATGGCAGGTTCCACAACTGAACATACCCCAGCACTGTATTGTAGTGTCAGCCTTGTGGGTTTAAGACTCACAACCTTCCGAAGCGAGAGCCCTAGCCAGGCTGACACAGTGAGGTTGCAGGAAGAAGAAAAAAAAATCTTTGATTGGACAGGAGTTTGAAAGAACTTGACTGATTATTCAGAGTGTGGTTGCTAATTTGCAGATGATTACAAGATCCTATTAATAATTCCTGTCAGTTAGGTCTATTTGCAATTTTATGTCCACTGTGTTAAGTGATCCATAAAGTTTCCCATGTGAATGGGTGCTGTATAACCGGGTTGTTGTTGCTCAGAATTTCCCTAAACTTTGCCTTAAATGCATCAACTGCTGCACCGCTCCATTTGCCAAATCATGAATAGTTGGATTTAAAAATACCTGGAACATTATCTTGTAAATCATCTTGCATTCTAATAATAGAATGTGCGCAACCTTGGCATCAGGTTGGACCCCCAACTGTCCTTCCTCCCCCACATTTGGTCCGTTACCAGCACTGCCTTCTATCACCTCCGACGGATCGCCCGTCTCCGGCAATGCCTCACCTTAAAAGCCGCTGAAACCTTGGTCCACGCCTTTGTCACCTCTCGGCTGGACTATTGCAACGCCCTCCTCGCTGGTCTCCCCTCCACCACAATCCACAAAATCCAGCTAATCCAAAACTCTGCCGCCCACATACTCACCAGCTCTAAGCTTCGCTCCCACATTACCCCAGTCCTCGCCAGACTTCAATGGCTTCCTATCCCAGAGAGGATTGACTTCAAGATACTCACCCTTGTTTTCAAGTCCCTCCACTCCTCTGCAACCCCCTACCTCTCTGATCTCCTTTCTCCCCAAACCAGCATCCGCTGTCTTCGCTCCACCAGGTCTGCCTCCTCCATGTCGCCCCGAATCCTCCACTCCACCCTTGGCGGCCGTGCCTTCAGCCACTATACCCCAAGGTTCTGGAACTCCCTTCCTTACTCCCTTCGCCTCGCCCCCTCTCTTCCCAGTTTCAGGTCCCAGCTAAAGACCTTTCTCTTCAACCACGCTTTTGGTCACCTTTCTACCCCTGCCCTTTTCTCGGTCCCGGGATCCACTATTGTGAAGCACTCTGAGACGCCGTCCGGTATGGAGGGCGCTATATAAATTGAAGTTGTTGTTATTGTTGTTGCAATAATAATCCTTGCATTTGATATAGCCATCTTCTAGACCAGTGGTTCTCAACCTTTTTCAGTAATGTACCCCTTGTTATTTTTGAACATTATCGTGTACCCCCATCCAACCCATAGACACACACCACCCCCTCATTCCACTTGCATTTTATGACCAAGCTTTTCTTATACAATATAACAAAATAACTAGTATATACAAAACGAGGGAATAACAATTAAATATACAATTTGGAAGGCTATAAAACGCTAAATAAGAGAGCTAAATAAATCAATGTGCCACCACCTGTACCCACTAGAAGTAATTTTGTACGCCCTGGGGTATATGTATTCCTGGTTGAGAAGTGCAGTTCTAGACAGTTCCTGTGGCTCAGTGGTTAGAGCACTTGTCTTGCAAGCTGGGGAGACCAAGCTGGGGAGACTTGTGTTCGAATCCAGGCAGGTCAGGGCGAAACCTTGGGCAAGTTTCCTTACTCCACACGCCTAATAATAATCCCTCCAAAAAACCCACAATAATAAAATTGGTCATTTCAATCCACGACTGTGTGGGGGACACTGCTGTGCGCAGTTGGCTGCCGCGATTTGCCCACGAATATATACAGTCAATTCACTTTACAGTATATTCTGTGAAGCGCTTTGGGACATTGATAAGATGTGGAAAGTGCTATATCAAATGCAAGGATTATTATTATTATTAAAACCCTTCACAGAATATACTGTAAAGTATATTTGTGGACCAAACACGGCAGCCAATTTCGCACAGCAGTGTCCCACAAACAGTCATGGATTGAAGTGACCAATTTATTATAGGTTTCTTTTTGGACGGATTATTATTAGGCGTGTGGAGTAAGGAAACTTTCCCAAGATTTTGACCTGACCCTCCTGCATTCGAAACACTGGTCTCACGCTTGCAAGACAAGTGCTCTAACCACTGAGCTACAGGACTCCACAAATTATGCAAGTGTACCAATCTGTCTGAGTTGGTTGTGTTCCTTGCCCTGTGTCAGAAGATTGCGGTTTTGAGGTCTATTTCAGCACTCGGAACTCACATAGTTTAGAGTTGGAGATGTTGTAATTCCGATGAATTGTTAAACCTATATACCGTCTGCCTGTTCAGCTGGACGTTAAACATCCCATCCATGGCACTCCTCTTAGACGATTAAGGGAAAATTTAATAGAAGTGTTCAAAATTGTGAGGGGTTTTGACAGGGTAAACATGGAGAAATAGTTTGCATTAGTTTGGTAACCAAAGAACATACAGATTTAAGATAGATGGTAAAAGAACTAGAGGAGAGATCAAGATAATTTTTTTTTTGACAGCAAATTGTTACAATCTGGAATGCACTACCTGAAAAGGTGGTGGAAGCAAATTAAATAAATAAGTGATATAATAATCCTTCCATTTATATAGCGTTTTCCACGTCTTATCAAGGTCTCAAAGCGCTTCACAGAATGCAACAGCATCCCATGGTAGAGCAGGGGGGCAAAGGGCTGTGGTTGAGGGGAAGGAAAGTAGGAAAATTGACTATATTTCTGGGTGAAACGCGGCAGGCAATTTGCACACAACAGTGTCCCACAAACAGTCGTAGAAGTGTGGTTGGGGGAAAAAGGGGATAAGGAGAGGGGGAAGGAGAGCAGGAAAACTGACTATATATTTGTGTGCGAAACGTGGCAGCCAAATTGCACACAGCAATTGCACACTGTTTGTCCCACAAACAGTCGCAGAAGTGGAGGCAGGGGAGAATGAGGAGAAAGAGGGTAAGGGGCGAGAGGGAGGCAAGGATAGGGTAAAGTCAGGGGAAAAAAATAATAACTTTCAAAAGGGAATTGGATAGATACTTGAAAAGGAAAAAAAAATTGCAAGGCTATTGGGGAAAAGAGTGGGCGAGTGGGACTAATTGGATTATTCTTTCAAAGAGCCAGCACACGCATGATGGGCCAAATGGCTTCAATCTGTGTCATGTTGTGATTCTATGATAATTCAAAACAAAAAAATGAAGGGTTTCTCTCTCCTGGTGTCCTGGCCAATAATTACCCAAGTTAAATCAGTAGGGTCCCGCAATATATCAATATATCGCTAAAACCCGATATAATTTTTATATCGATACTCCGATATAGGCATTTCAAAAATATCGATATATCGAGGTAAAAAATCGGAATGCCGCACACTGAACTACAAGACCCAGAATGCTCATCTCTATACACAATCCACAGACCGAGGTGCAAAGCCGCCATATTGTATTCATAGTCCTCGAATACAATATACAGGTATGCAAGGGGGTGGGGGGGGGAGAGAAGGCTGGGGGGGTGGGAGAGAGACGGCTGGGCGGGGGGTGGGGGGGAGAGAGACGGCTGGGGGGGTGAGGGGGGGAGAGAGGAGAGAGACAGCTGGGGGGGGTGAGGGAGGGAGAGAGATGGCTGGGGGGGGTGAGGGGGTGAGAGAGATGGCTGGGGGGGTGTGGGGGGGAGGGAGACGGCTGGGGGGGGTGAGAGACGGCTGGTGGGGGGGTGGGGGAGGAGAGAGACGGCTGGTATGGTGGGTGCGTGGGGAGAGAGACGGCTGGGGGGTGTGGTGGGGGAGAGAGATGGCTGGGGGCGGTGGGGGGGGAGAGAGACGGCTGGGGGGCGGTGTGGGGAGAGAGAGACGGCGGGGGGGGGAGGGAGAGAGAGATGGCTGGGGGGGTGGGGGGGGAGAGTGACGGTGGGTGGGGGAGTGATAAAGACGGCGGGGGGTGGGGTGGGGGGAGAGACGGGGTGGAGGTGATAATATACAGATAGATAAAGATGGGGGGGATGTGATAGAGACACAGAGACACAGACCGAAAAATAGAGATGGAGAGAGTGAGAGACACAGAGAGAGAAAGATATTTACCTCCTGAGGAGATAGGCCCGGAATGCGTGCGCACCCGGAATGCGCGCGCCGTGCATGCATGCGCAGTACGAAAAACCCGAAAATATCGATATTTCGGTATATCTCGATATGAGCCGATCGATATATCTAAATCGGAAAATTTCTATATCGACGGACCCTATAAATCAGTCATTCATTTCATGGTTGTTGGAGGAATTTCTGTGTTTGTGCTATATCAAACTTAAGGATTATTATTATTAATTTAATATTTTCTTTGTTACAGAGAAAGCAGTTGAGTTTCCAGCACTCTGGTATCACACTGATCTGTTTGAACCTGACACTGCTTTGGCTTCTGTTTTACCTTCCACACCTGAATAACATTGCTATTATTGTATAAACAAACAGAGGAATAATGCAAATGTATAATACAGTATGAATTCAATGCATTCACTGTGTTAGTATCACTGTTTACCCTAACCATGACGTTAACTTTATCAAACAGGATTTTCAACATCTGCCTGAACGAACAGACAGAATCTCAGTTAATGGCTCCTCCATAAGACAGCTCCTCCTCCAATAACAACAACAACAAAGTTTGAATCCTCTGTGGGGATGGCGAGCCAACAAAGCCAGGCTGTGATGGGGGTAATAGGTTTTTTGGTGCAGGAGAGGACAAGAGCTGCAGAGTTCTAAATCATCTGCATCTTGTGAAGGGAAGGAACATCAAGCACAGATTGTTCTGCTGTTTGATTACAACAACAATAACTTGGATTTTTATAGGCGCCCTCACTCACTCCAGGCCAGACGGCATTTCAGAGCGCTTCACAATAACGGATCCCGGGGCCGAGGAGGGACGCATGAGGGTGAGGGGAATAGAAGGGAATGGAGGAGAGTGAGCAAAGGATGGAGACTTGTGTGGAGTGTAAACACTGACACGGACAGGTTGAGCTGGGTGGCAGAGATTTCTCTGCTGTACTATCTTTGTAAATCTTTGCACCCTTTCCAGCCAAACCAAACCCAAAATGCAAACCCAATGGGTAAATGGCATGCCACGTAATAATAATAATCTTTGCATTTGGTATAGCACATCTTATCGACGTCTCAAAGCGCTTCACAGAATATACTGTAATATACATGGACTGTATATTTGTGGGCGAAATGCGGCAGCCAATTGTGCACAGCAGTGTCCCCACAAACAGTTGTGGATTGAAATGACCAATTTTATTACTGAAAGTTTTTTGGAGGGTTTATTATTGTGTGTGGAGTAGGGAAACTTGACCAAAGTTTCGCCCTGACCTGCCTGGTCTCATGCTTGTAAGGCGAGTGCTCTAACCACTGAGCCTCAGGAGCTCCAGTATATTCGATCCTGGGGACGGCTGGGATGTGGGAGCAATTAAGTGGGTTCAGAGGCACTGGGACTCTGCATTGCACGAGGTGCCTTCCTTTGGATGAAACAATAAAACAGCTTCGTACACTGACCATTTGGACTTTAAAGTTTCCATGCGGCTATTCGGATGGAGAAGGAAATTCCTCCAACACAACTTGGCCAGTAACGCCGAGATAAATTAATCATTGACATTTAGGTTTATTTTTATGGAATCACTGTGAGCAAATTGGCTGCTGCGTTCACCTGCAAAATACCAAACATGTGGACAAAAGGTGAGGCAGGGAATTAAAATTCCCATGGACTGAGTCTTTTCATTGTCATATCCTCTGTGAAAGTTGTGCGTCATTGGTTTTCATCGACTGTGACTTTGGTTACCCTTTTAACCCCCTATCCACCCCACCCTCCACCCATCCTGATCGCAAACACCAGCTCGGGTGCGGAGATAATAATAATAATAATCTTTACATTTGATATAGCGCTTTTCATGTCTTCTAGCCTGTATCTCAGAGCACTTCACAGAATATACTTTAAAGTGAATTGACTGTATATTTGTGGGCAAAACGTGGCAGCCAATTGCACACAGCAGTGTCCCCACAAACAGTCGTGGATCGAACTGACCTTCTTATTATTGTTTTTTCATGGATTATTATTAGGCTTGTGGATTAAAGAGCTAATTGTTCAGTGCTTTGGGACGTCCTCCCAATGCGAAAGGTGCTCTACAAATGTAATTTTGTTGTTGTTGTAAAGAAACTTGCCCAAGTTTTCACACTGCCTGGAATTGAACCCAGGTCTTTCGCTTGTAAGGCGAGTGCTCTAACCACTGAGCTACAGGACTCTTATACTTGTATCCCAGTTGCTCATTACTACATCTCCTCACACTCATTTCAAAACCACTCACTCCCTGGGCACCTCTGTACCCCTCTGATCTCCTCACTACCCAATCCACCAACCGGCACCTCCGCTCGTTTGGCACCTACCTCCTGCTCGTTCCTCACACCCTCCACCCCACCATTGGAGGTCGCTCATTCAGCCACTGTGCCCCCAAACTCTGGAACACTCTCCCTCAATCCGATCCCCCTTGCCCCCTTTCTCCCCCTTTTTCAAGTCCCGCTTGAAAACCTTCCTCTTTGACCGTACTTATGGCTGCCTGCCGCCATCTCCACCCCGGCTCTTCACTGTCCCTGATCCCGAGCCCAGCTCGTGTCCGAAACACTGACGGTCCAGCGCCTTGGGACGTCCTCCCGATGTGAAAGGTGCTATACAGATGTAATTTTGTTGTTATTGAACCTACCAGTTTACTTGTGCCATATATGGCCAACAAAATAGTAATAGAAATAACATAGATTTTATGCCATACATCAACACGTATAAAATCAAGAATCATTTATTGGTCCAAAGATGTTGGCCACCAATGGCCTAAATTAATCTTAATATACAACTTTGTGCGCAAGAGATCTTTGTGTTTTACTGTAATTTACTGCTTTGCTGTAATTTACTGTGATTGACGTCCTCCTGATGTGAAAGGCGCTGTACAAGTGTAATTTAGTTGTTGTTGTAATGCCGACCTTATTAAATTAGGAATTGAGACCAGCGCTGCTACATTCAGCATCACAGAATCATAGAATCCTACAGCACAGAAGCATCTTGCTCTTTGAAACTGCTACAAACTAGTCTCTTTCCATACCCCCTCCCCTGCTCTTTCCCCAGTACTGAACTGAATTTGTGGGAGGTGCAGTTCTTTGACACACAGCCATTAATTCAAGGTCCCTTCTGCCTGTTCAGGTGGGCGTTAAAGATTTTGTGACACCGTTTGAAGAGAAATAGAAGTTCCTCACAAATTTTCATTCCTCCTTCAAATACTTTTGTGAAGCAACTTGCTTGCAGTTTGCACTTAAAAAGAAAGGTCCCTCTTATCACAAAGGAAAAATATCTCAAAGCACTGAATACATACAATGGGATATCCGGGAGAACTAAATAATAATCCTTGCATTTGATATAGGGCCTTATCATGTTTTTGAAAAGTCTCTACTCGTTTCACAGAACATACTGTAAAGCGAATTGACTATATATATATATATATCTCGTGTGGGCAAAATAATATGGATTAAACTCACAATTTTCTGACTAAGAGGCGAGAGCCAAGCGATTGATGTCACTGGAACAGCACAGATCAGCTCATTCATTAGTGCTCATCAGCCTAAGGAAGAAACAATATCCCCTGGGTAACGCAGCTTGTTAGTGTTGGTGATAACCATCAAATTATCAGAAAGCATATTCCTGCCTCTGGGCCAGAAGGTTCACAAGGTCACAAGAGCGGTTTCGGATAATGGGAATAATAATACTATTATTATGAATAATAATCCTAGCATTCGATAGAGCACTTTTCGTGCAGGGAGGAGGATTGTCTCAAAACGTATCACAAGATTTATTGTAGAGAGTAAATAATAATAATAATAATCCTTGCATTTGATATAGCGCTTTTCACGTCTTCTAGACATGTCAAAGCGCTTCACAGAATATACTGTAAAGCGAATTGACTGTATATTTGTGGGAAAAATGTGGCAGCCAATTGGCACAGCAGTGTCCCACAAACAGTCATGGATTGAAAAGACCAATTTATTATTGGGGTTTTTTGGAGGGATTATTATTAGGCGTGTGTGCGGAGTAAGGAAAGTTGCCCAAGGTTTCGCCCTGACCTGCCAGGATTCGAACACATGTCTCATGCTTGTAAGGCAAATGCTATATAACAACCACTGAGCTACAGGTATCCACAGGGAGTGCGTTCTGCAGTAAATGTCTATCATTCTATATTTATTGCATTTGCTTAGCACCATTCAATGGAAGGCACCGTCTCGGAGCGCTTAAGAAGAGGAAGATGACTGTAAGCGCGGTTGAAGAGGAAAGGGGGACAAGATGGATGGATTGAGGCAAAGAGTTCCAAAGCTTCTTGGTGAAGTGGCTGAAAGCAAATGGTGCTGCTGGTGGAGTGGAGGGAACAGAGGGTGAAGCAGGAGGCCAGAGCCAGCTGAGTGAAGGCAGCAAGTGGGGGCTGGGAGGTGGGTTAGGTAGTGGCGTGGGGAGAAAGGCAGTCAGAAAGGCATTGAGGGTGGCAGGGCATAAAGGGATTTGTAGACGAATGAGAGGATTCAATGTGATTCTGTGAGTGATGGACAGTCCACACATTTCATAATAAATAACCTTTGCGTTTGGTATCACAACGTCAAGATATCTCAACAACGTTTACAGTAAACAACAACAACTTCAATTTATATAGTGCCCCCCATGCGTCTCAGAGCGCTTCACAAATGCGGCAGCCAATTTGATTTGCTCACAGCAATGAAAACACACCCATGAAGCGATTAATCATCTTTTATCTGGAGGTTTGATGGCCAGGACGATGGTAGAAACTCAGTTTAACGCTTCATTTACAATGCAGCACACCCACAACACTGCATTGGAATATCAGGTAAGTCCATTATGCGATGATTAGTAATTATATTATCAATCAATCCAAATTACATTTATAGAGCGCCTTTCACGTCGGAAGGACTTCCCAAGGTGCTGAACAGTCAGGGAGGGACTAGAACAGGGAAGGAGGGGTCAGGGTAGGAGGACGGAAAGTAGGAAAATTGACTGTATATTTGCGGGTGAAACGCATATAAATATTATTATTATTATCTTTTCCAAACCCCTGAAAACTTTTAACTCTTTTCTGTAAACTAGGTTTTCTCTCAACCTTACTTAATTAGTCTTCTGTAGGGAAAATCAAAGGTTCAAAGCAGACTTGCAGCAGGACGCGAGGGATTATTTTGCTCTAAAAATAGCAATTGTTTTGCTATGTTTTAATGGTAGTCCCCTCTTGCACCCCTCTGGTTATCAGCTGTTTTGCCTCCTCCATTCTGCCTGTGTAGCCTGTTCACTGGCTTCAATCGTACTCCCCCACACCATAAAGGCTAAGCGTAGCAAATTGTTCCTTCTTATGTGCCATGTGCACCGTCATTGTATCCATTGGGTTTTCATTAAAAAGTGATCAGGTGGCAAAATGTCTTTGTGTGTCAGTCTGGCTCGGTTGAAGGCTCTGAGTCAGAAGGTTGTGGGTTCAAGCCACGCATCAGGTCTTGGAAATTGTATTATAAAAGCTGATGCCCCAACACAGTGCTGGCTGGGGGTACTACACATAGCTGGAGATGCCGTCCTTCAGATAGACTTTAACGTTTCACCCTATGTTCCTATGGCATCCAACTGGAGCTCCTCCGTTGCCCGGCCACCTTTTCCCCAAATGAAATTAATCATTCACTTCATGACCATTTGTGCATCTTTGCTGACGTGGAGTCAGCAACTTTGGGCAAGTTTCCTTACTCCACACACACGGCTAATAATAATCCGTCCCCGAAAAGAAACACAATAATAAAATTGGTCATTTGAATCCACGACTGTTTGTAGGGACGCTGCTGAGCGTAATTGGCTGCCGCGTTTCGCCCACAAATATACAGTCAATTCACTTTACAGTATATTCTGTGAAGCTCTTTGTGAAGCGTCTAGAGGACGTGAAAAGTGCTATTTCAACTACAAGGATTATTATTATTATAGATATGTTATACTTTTGTCCCCTGGTTACATACTACATATACAAGTGGGAAGAGTTTATTTATGCTAACTTGATCCAACTCTTTCATAGTTTGAAACATCTCTATTTGGAGAATGCCTGAAATCGCTTCAGATCATTTTCCCATAGAGTGCGGTGACAGTGTATTTCGCAGATGAACGTGGCAGCCAATTTGCATAAAGCAATATCCAACACACCCATGAAGTGAATGATACTGTCTCTAGGTGGATTGTTGGTCAGGACACTGGATGAATCTCCTTTCTCTTTTCAAATAGCGTTGCAGGATCTATAACATCCACCTGGACAGGTGGATGGGACCTTGGTTTAATGACTCATCTGAAGGGTTGCACCTCCAACAATGAAGTGCACAACCCCACCTCCTCCACCCACCCCAGTCCATCACTATACTTAGAGCATCATCTTGAACGATAATAATAATAATCCTTGCATTTGATATAGCGTTTTTTACATCTTATCGACGACTCAAAGGACTTCACAGAATATACTGTAAAGTGAATTGACTGTATATTTATGGGCGAAACGCGGCAGCCAATTGCGCACAGTAGCGTTCCCACAAACAGTCGTGGATTGAAATGACCAATTTTATTATTGTGTTTTTTTTGGAGGGATTATTATTAGGAGTGTGGAGTAAGGAAACTTGCCCAGGTTTCGCCCTGATCTGCCTGGATTCGAAACACAGGTCTCACGCTTGTAAGGTGAGTGAGTGCTTTAAGCACTGAGCTACAGCACTCCACAAACTATGAGCATAAAATCCCAACATGTTGCTTGAACACACCGCCTTCTGACACACTGGCGTGAGTACTGCAAGACTGAGCCAGGCTGACGTCTAAATATTGAACGTTTCAATCATAGTCTTAATCCTCTTCTTTAGTCTGCACCTTTAAGGGAGAGACAGTGATGGAGTTAAAACAGGTCTCTTGTTGCATGCAGCCTATTTTGCATACAAGGAACATCAACGAGTTGGACCAGTAGGTGTATAAATATTGGCTTATTTCCTTATCTACCTGGGTAAAGTCATCCTGGAAGGCAATTAATTCCCTACGCACTGAATGGTTCGTTAGTTACAGTAGTTAGTTAATCTGTGAGGAACCAGCACATTTATGACTCACAATGGAACCTGGAATATTTATATTGATGCTCTTCATACTTCCGAGTTTATGTAAGTCTACAGATTTACAGTATATCTATATATATATATTATCTGTTTTAATAATAGCTGTAAGATATGAGCTATCTCCTGGGCAAAGTGCATGGAGCAATTAGGAGAAATAGACAAGAGGCAGAAGTAATTGTCTTATGTGTGGTGGCTATTCGGTGCAAGTACGATACGATAGATATGAAGTGGTTGGGGTGGTGCTGTTTTGTAAACTAGGGATGTGGACTGTGCCTCTAGCTGCAGCCTGTTTTCCTGCCTTAACATTTTAAGGTCTGTGGAAAATTCTGAAATTTAGTTTGGATTTTGGATGTGGCTTTTCTGCAGTGCGTTAAGTTTGTTTTTGAAGGTGCTGGGAGAAGGAGTGAAGTGGAGGGACAAGCGGCTGAATGGAACAGCTGAACGCAATAGGGTGACAGGAGGTCGCACAGTTAGGGGTGGTGCGAAGCCGTGGAGAGATCTCAATGTCAGGAAAAGAATCTTGAATTTGATCTGCTGAGGTATGTGGAGGCAAGGAAGGATATGGGGAGTGGGGAATGGCCTTCTTAGAACTGAATTTTAAAATTTTGGAGATATTTTGATGTTCTTTCCTGATATGTATACTGTGTTGCCCATTGCTGAGTGAATAATAATAATAATTGTCTTATGTGTAGTTTGTATTGAACGAGATGCCTTAAGGTGCAAGTACAATGGTAAACCTTAGGTTGGATATGAAGTGGTGAAGTAATGCTATTTTTTAAACTAGGATTCTAGTTCCAGACTGTTTTTTTTAGGAATGTGGATTTCAATAATAATAATCTTTACGTTTGGTAATAGTAGCATTCACGTCTCAAAGTACTTCACAGGATATATTATAAAGCGTGGTGACTGCATATTTTGGAGAGATGGATGGGTGGATAGGTAGATGGGTCTGTGGATGGTGGGATGGATGGGTGGGTGATTCAATTTCTAAAATATCTTTGCAGGACTTTGTCCTGGAGTTAGTGGAATTGTTAATTATCGCTAGAAATGATTTCAAAGTTACAAATAATAATTAGAATTTGGTCACTCAATCCACCACTGTTTGTGGGATATTGCTGTGCGCAATCGACTGTCACGTTTTGTCCGTGACACATGCAGTCACTACACTTCACAGTATATTCTGTAAAGAACTTTGAGATGTCTCAAAGACGTGATGAGGTGCTATATCAAAGGATTATTATTAATGTTGTCATTACTATTATTATTACGTGGTGATTTTCTTAGTAGTATACTTGTTAGCTTGGCTCAGTTATTAGTACTCTCACAGCTGGATCAGATGAGTTGTGGATTAAACTGACCATTCACCTACTAACCCTTTTGGACCTAGCGGGACACTGTTGTGCGCAAATTGGCTTCTGCATTCACCTACAAATACACAGTCACCACATTTAACATTTGTGGAGTCCCATAACTCAATGGTTAGAGCACTCATCTTGCAAGTGAGAGATCTGGGTTTGATTCCAGGCAGGGATTCCAGGCAGAAAGGCATTCCTTCCTTGGGCGTGTTTATGTACTCCACATGCCTGATAATAAACCTTCAAAAAAACAATAAATTGGCTGCTGCATGTTGCCCACAAATATACAGTCAATTCACTTTACAGTATATTCTGTGATGCACTTTAAGATGTCTAGAAGAAGTGCACAACGTTATATCAAATGCAAGGATTATTATAATTATCTTACACTAACAAACTCCCCACCAAGTGGGAGCAGTTTATTTATTCATTTATGAATTATTACTTAACATTAAAGACTGTTAATCAAGTTAACGTGCTGAGGTGCTATTCGCATATAGAATCATAGAATCATAGAATCATAGAATTTTACGGCACAAAAGGAGGCCATTCGGCCCATCTAGTCTGTGCCGGCTCTTTGAAAAGAGCGATTCAATACCACTGCCCTGCCCGCTCCCCATAGCCTAATAGACCCGTTCTCCCTAAATAAAGATCTAATTCCCTTTTAAAAGTTGTTATCGAATCAGCCTCCACCACCTTTTCAGGCAATGCATTCCAGATTCGAACAACTCGCTGAGTGAAAAAATTTCTCCTCAGCTCCCCTCTACTGCGCCTTGAAACTATTTTAAATCTGTGACCACGAGTCACAGATTCACCCACGAGTGGAAATAGTTTTTCTCTGTTTGCCCTGTCGAAACCCCTCATGATCTTATAAACCTCTATTAGGTCTCCCCTCAATCTTCTCTGCTCCAGAGAGAATAACCCTAGCCTATCTAGCCTCTCCTCATAGCTGAAGTCCCTCAATCCTGGCACCATCCTAGTAAATCTTCTTTGTACCCTTTCCAATGCCTTCACATCCTTTCTGTAGTGTGGTGACCAGAATTGAACACAGTATTCCAGCTGAGGCCTCACCAAAGAGGTTAGTCAGCACTTCCTGACTTTTGTACTCTATACCCCTATTTATAAAGCCTAGTATCCCATATGCCTTCTTAACAGCCTTGTCTACCTGTCCTGCCACCTTCAACGAGTCACGAACACAAATCCCCAGGTCTCTCTGTTCCTTTACACCATTTAAAATTGTACTATCTAGCCTATATTGCCTCCCTTCATTTCTTCTCCCAAAATGCATCACCTCACACTTCTCTGCATTAAACTTCATCTGCCATGTGTCTGCCCACTTTACCAATTTGTCTATATCCTCTTGCAGATGGCTACTATCCTCCTCACTGTTTACTATTCTCCCTAACTTAGTGTCATCTGCAAACTTGGAAACTGTACTCCGTACACCCAAGTCCAGATCATTGATGTAGATTACAAACAGCAATGGTCCCAAAACCGATCCCTGTGGCACACCACTGCTCACTTCCCTCCAATCTGAAAAACAGCCGCTCACTACAACTCTCTGCTTTCTGTCTCGCAGCCAGTTGTGGATCCACGCTGCCACTGTCCCTTTTACGCCATGGGCCTTTAATTTCATAATAAGTCTCTCATGTGGCACTTTGTCAAATGCCTTTTGAAAGTCCATGTAAACTACATCAACTGCGCTACCATTATCCACCCATTCCGTTACCTCATCAAAAAATTCTATCAGATTTGTAAGGCAAGATTTGCCTTTAACAAATCCATGTTGACTGTCCTTTATTAGCCTATATCTTTCTAAGTGAAGATCTACCTTGTCCCTGATTATGGACTCTAGACGTTTGCCCACTACCGACGTTAGACTGACTGGTCTGTAGTTACCAGGCTTGTCCTTCTGCCCCTTTTTATACAAGGGAGTAACATTAGCTATCCTCCAGTCCTCTGGCACGACCCCTGTGTCCAAGGAAGATTGAAAGATCGTGGCCAGAGTCCCTGCTATTTGCTCCCGTGCCTCACTTAGTAACCTAGGGTGCATCCCATCCGGACCAGGTGACTTATCCACCTTGAGCGACGTCAACCTTTTTAGCACTTCCTCTCTGGTTATAATTATTCTATCCATTTCTCCTACCCTCTCCTCTAATACCATGGCATTGGCTGTATCCTTTTCTTTTGTGAAGACAGAGGCGAAGTACTCATTCAGTACATCAGCCATGCCCTCTGCCTCCACAATGAGATTTCCTCCTAGGTCCCTAATTGGCCCCACCCTCTCCTTGACCAACCTTTTACTCTTAATATGTTGGTAAAAAACCTTAGGGTTCCCCTTAATCTTACTCGCTAATTGTTTTTCATGCAGTCTCTTTGCCCCTCTAACTTCCTTTTTTAGTTCTATCCTACACTTCCTATATTCTGCTTTGTTCCCTTCTGAATTTTGAGCCTGACACTTATCATAAGCCTCTTTTTTTTGTTTGATTTTGGCCCCGATTTCCTTAGTCATCCCGGGAGGTTTGGATGCCTTACATTTCACCTTTGTGGGGATGCTTTTGACCTGTGCCTGAACTATCTCCTCTTTGAACGCTGCCCACTGCTCGTTAGTTGTCTTACCTGCCAATTTTTCTTTCCAATCCAATATAAGGATTATTATTACAGTATTTATAAACAGGATCTTGCGTGGATTGTGCACAGAGAGCATTCGAACGACTAAGGTTGGCTATTCCCCCGGTCACCCAGATCTCCCTCATCGAAGTCTCCCCACTTTCCACCACCTCCATCCCCCCCATATCCCACCCCAACCACTAAGCGCAGGGGTGGCCCTCATCTCCCAACCTCATTCCTCTGGTTGTTTTCCCTCTTTCGAGCACCTCACCCTTTACCATGCCTCCTCCCTCCCACAAAAATATAATAATAATAATCCTTGAATTTGATATAGTGCTTTTCACGTCTCAAAGCACTTCACAGGATATACTGTAAAGTGAATTGACCGTATATTTGTGGGCCAAACGCGGCAGCCAATTGCGCACAGCAGCGTCCCCACAAACAGTCATGGATTCAAATGACCAATTTTATGATTGTGTTTTTTTGGAGGGATTATTATTAGGCGTGTGTGTGGAGTAAGGAAACTTGCCCAAGGATTTGCCCTCACCTTGCTGGATTTGAACACAGGTCTCACGCTTGTAAGGCAAGTGCTCTAACCACTGAGCTATGGGACTCCAGGACAAATTCTCCTTGTTTACCACCGACCCAAACCTCCTGGCTTCCTCCTCGTGGATATCTCTTCTTTCCTCTCATCCCTGTTCCTCAGCACAAAATGCCTGCGACTTCAACCTTCGCCTCACTTTCCCCAAGCCTCATCTCCTCTGACTTCGCCGCCCTCCTCTCAAGCCTAAACTTCACTCTCCGCATATACACAACCATGACCATCCTCTCGAACTTATAACAAATAGTAATAATCTTTGCATTTGATATAGTGCTTTCCAGGTCTTCCAGACATCTCAAACCACTTCACAGAATACACTGTAAAGTTAATTGACTGTATATTTGTGGGCAAATGGTTCCTTAATCCATATGCCCAGTAGTATGAAAAAACACATTTTTTTGTCAATTGGTGGATTTTTCAGAGGTGTAAATCAAATCAAATCACTTGATCCAGGACTATTTATGAGACACTGTTGTGTACAGTTGGCTGCTGCATATCGCTCATAAAATATATGGTCAATTTACTTTACAGTATATTGGGTGAAGTGCTTTCAGATGTTTCAAAGACATAAGGCAATAACAATTGCACGGATTGTGATAGGATTATTGCTATACTGTACATACCTGCATGATCTGCCTGACCATTGGTGGCTGAACTTTTATTTTGTACACCCTTAACCTTCAGAAATCCCTGTTTCTACATCAACATATTAGTCCTCTCTCTACCCATCACTAAATCCTGCCTTGAAACATATAGTTTCAACCATATGTATTGTCATCTTCTCCTTACCCCCTACTCTCCCTCCTCTCCCCTGCTTTGTGTTTGACTCCCATCACTGTGAAGTACTCTGAGACGTTATAATATGTGACGGACACTACATAAATGCACACTGTTGTTGTTATAATATATTATAATAATCCGTGCATTTGATATAGCTAGCGCTTTATCATGTCTTTGAGACATCTCAAAGTGCTTCACAGAACATACTGTAAAGTGAATTGATTGCATATTTTGTGGGCAAAACCCAGTAACCATAGTATATTCTGTGAAGCGCTTTGAGACGTCGATAAGATGTGAAAAGCACTGTATCAAATGCAAGGATTATTAGTATTAGTAGTAGTATAAAAAGAAAGGACTTAAAGCAAGTGGACTTTGGAGGGATTTCGGGATGGAGATCAGAGGACAGAATGGCTGAAAACTCGCCCCGCAAATCGTGGGATACATCGGGGTGGAGGCAGGTGAATCAGAATCATGAGGGACATGAGTGAAGGAAGAAATGGGTTGTAGGATTGCAGAAGGTTACAGACATAAGGTGAGGCGACAGGATGGGTGTTGTTTTTGTGCGTATGTTGAACAACTTGTAGACAAAAAGAAAATCAAGTAGCGATCACATCCCACCCACTCCCCACCCACTCATTTTCGCCCACTGGCATACCTGCATTTGCAATAGAATGGAATGGCTGATGATTAACATCTGGGGATTACGATTCTGATGGTTACTATAGTTACCAAATTAGAGACACGTGCCCAAGGTCGGTTTCTTTTGCAAAGCAATTGAGGAGAAGGAAATGTTCGGAGCATAATATTCATTTCCAACAAAGTCCTTTATTATTCATCTTGGCCTGAAAGAAATTTGGCTTCCAAATTTAGGACCGTATTTAAGAGTGAAGATTTTGGATCCAATTAAATATTACGTAAATGGCCTAAATCTATTCCCCGGTGGGATTTCTTCCCCGCCATAGGATTCATTCATGGTAATTCCAACTCCACCTGGGTGGTTGGTTGAGAATGCTGATAAGATTGATAATGATTTTAATAATAATAATCCTTGCATTTGATATAGAGCCTTGTCATGTCTTTTAGACTTATTTGTGTCCTTTTCTTCCCTATAATTTTACGTCATTCCTTCATGAAAAGTGTAAAATTGTAGTTTTGGAATTGCAAAGTACTGTACTATATGCAAACAATATATTTTAAAAAATACTCCAACTGCACTCCTCTTCAAGCCATTCTACATGCGCTCTCTGACTCACGAAATTATATGAGGCAGTGCGGAGACCAACCACAGGAGAGGTACAGTTGACAAGTATAACAATGAAGTTGGAAATCATGTGCCAAGTGAAATCATTCCCTCGGCTAGATGCAGCCATTGGGCTGTCAGTTGGAATACTCCAGCCTAGATTATAGTAATCATAATACTAATCATAATTGTGTATTTGATGTAGTACCTTATCACATCATCGAGACTCTAAAATGTTCTTCACAGAGTATACTGTAAAGGGACTTGACTGGATTTGTGGATTAAAATATGGCAGCCAATTGCACACAGCAGCAACATAGATTGAGTGACCAAATTATTTATTTATTTCATTTGTGAAGCAATTATTACCCCTGGAATATGATCCACCAATCGAGTAACAAGCTGGTTCCTGATTACTGCTAGGTAACCAGAGGTGTGTGGAGTAAGGAAACTTGCCTAAGGTTTTGTTCTGCCTGGGAATCAAACGGGATCTACTTGTTTGCAAGGAAAGCACACTAACTATTACGCTTTATTAGTTCAAAGTTATAATAATAATAATCCTTGCATTTGATATAGAGCTTTTCACATTTTATCGACATCTCAAAGTGCTTCATCGCATATACTGTAAAGTGAATAGACTGTATATTTATGGGTGAAATGCGGCAGCCAATTGCACACAGCAGTATCCCACAAACAGTCGTGGACCGAAATTACCTTTTTTTAATTATTGTGTTTTTTTTGGATGGATTATTATTAGGTATGTGCGTGGATTAAGGTAAACCTCCCCAAGGTTTCACCTTGATCTGCCGGGAATCGAACACAGGTCTCACGCTTATAAGGCGAGTGCTCTAACCACTGAGCTACAGGAGCTCCAATGAAGGACTTGTTGAATCCGATATTTGTGTAGTATTATTTCTCTATCTATTAGAAAACCACACTTCAAACAGATAATTAGAATGCGCTTTATTAATACGATACTAGTAAAGGAGAGGAGAATATGCGTCTCTCAATGGGAGTCACTCTTGTCCTCTGAGTTTGGAACAGTCCAACTCCTCCTTTTATACACTTAAAACAATGCACCATGTATTAGTTGAATTACAGAGGGAATGGACAGAAATGAATCCTATCTTGACACACGTAATTACTTATCAAAGTCACATGGAGATAGGTATAGCAGCTGGCGTCAGTGGTACCACCCGGCTCAAGGATGCCTATCTGTTCCTGTGAGAAATGAGTGTTGACCAGACCTTTGAATACCAAGATACTGAGTTCTTTTAGTTCAATTATCACAATATTAGTTCTACTTATAATATAGTTTGATCACACGGGTATATGTTTAATTATACTTCCACAGACTTGAACTCATAACCTTATAATTTAAAGATGAGATTGCTACTAACTGAGTCAGGCTGACATCTAAAATTCATGTTGGATGAAGTAAAATTGGTCATTTATTTCATAGTTGTTTGTGGGAAACTGGATGTACAAAAATTGTATGCTGCACTTGCCATTAGACCATTTAATGGTCAGCGTATTAAAAATGTAACCTTCAACCATGGGAGGACGCATCAAAGCTGTGGAGTGGAGTGACGGAACAGGCACTATTGGTCAATCAGCCTCTTTCTGTGCTGTAAGATTCTATGACCATGTATTTTGTTCACCTTGCAATGTTCATCTTACATTACACCATGAGTACACTGCGCATCTCTTGCCAATAGGTGCTGGCCATTCAAGCTTGCAAACTCCCTCACCACCTCCCTGCCCCACTATCAGTGCTGAGTGTCGAGCCGCTGTGCCCTTACATTGTATGTAGACCCTGCTTTTAAAACATATCCTCTCATCTAGGCCAACTCATATTGAACCAATAATTAGTGAAATAACAATACCTCACATACCAACGACACTTACAATTTAATTACTAACATCAACACTGATTGGAAATTCATCTTGAATAATTTTGCTAGTAGAACCATGGACTACCACACTATTAACAGTTACATATGACCCATTCCCATCTCTCAATTCACAACAAAACAAATAAAATTGGTGTGAGCACACCATCAATTCTAATTTATTAATTTAGAGTATTGCATTTACTACAGGATACTGACAACACATATCAATGGAGAGGTTCATATTGGAGAAGAGAAGATATGATCATGGTCTTTAAGATTTTGAAGGGAATAGATAATCTAGACAATAATAAGCAATTTTAAGCTACAGGTACTAAATTTTTATCTCTTTCTGCACAAGTAACAGAGACTGTCTCAGTGACACAAATAAATCTAATGTCGTCAGAAACTACGAAGGCAATTGAAGTCTCGTCATCATTGTCATCAACGGTGTCCGATGGTGTATCTCCAGAAACAGACACATCGACAGAAGAGTCATCTGTTATCTCAGCAGTAACAGGTAGGTACACATGAATAAGTCTCACCTCCTCCATCAGGTCAGAGAGGTAGGGGAGGGTTGAGTGCAGGGATTTGAAAACAAGAGTTTGGATCTTGAAATCGATCCTCTCTGGGACTGGGAGTCAGTGAAGTCTGGCAAGGACTAGAATAGGGACTGGGGAGACATCTACAATAGGGTCACCGAAAGTCAAGTGGTTCATTCTCATCTCTTCCAACAGGTAGAGCACCCACATCGGGTAACGAATCAACAACACAAATACTCCCATACCTCCCTCGCACTTCACCACCAGCAATTATTGTTTTTACAGTTTTGAATGTGCCATACAAACACTTATCAATGGTTTCTATCAACACATATTGCAGTACCAATACAGGAGATTTCAGCACCTCACAAACTTTGGGCAAGTTTTCTTACTCCATATGCCTAATAGTGATTCGTCAAAAAAACAAACAATTAGTCATTTCAATACATAACTGTTTGTGGGACGCTGCTGTGCACAATTGGCTGCAGTGTTTCGCCCACAAATATACAGTCAATTCACTTTACAGTATATTCTGTGAAGCGCTATGAGACGTTGATAAGATGTGAAAAGCAAATGCAAGGATTATTATTATTTATTATTATTACATCTTCCACACTTATGTGCGCCACCATTGAATTATCACCAGCAGTCAAATTATCTTCAATAACAGAGATGTCTATAGAAGAATGGGTCATCACAACTATTAACAGCTACAGGTGGTTCTTTCCCATCTCTCTCGACAGCTACATCACCTGTAACAGATACCTTCCCAACAACACAAATACCTCCAATGTCCTCCATAGCTACAATTGAATTATCAGCATCACCCCCTGCTGGCAGTATATCTCCAGAAACATCTGCAGAAAAATCGTCCGTCACTGCACTAGTAACAGATACCCACGAAACACTCTCGTCTTCTTCAACAGGTACAGTGGGACACTTCTGTGCGCAATAGGCTGCTGCGTCTCAGCCACAAAATATACAGTCACTACACTATACGTTAAATTCTCTAAAGCGCTTTAAGATGTCACAAGGATGTAATGAGGTGCTATATCAAATGAAAGGACTATTATTATTATAGGTCCTATTATGACAAGGTACAATATCAAATGTAAATATTAATATTATTACAGGAACCTTGATTAGACAAGAGTCTATAATACAAATCAACAACAACAACAAAATTTGAAGTGCTTTGAGATGTCGATAAGATGTGAAAAGCGCTATATCAAATGCTATCACCAGCAATTTTTGTATCCTATGGAGCCCCGTAGCTCAGTGGTCAGAGCACTCGCCTTACAAACATGAGACCTGTGTTTCGAATCCAGGCAGGTCACGGCGAAACCTTGGGCAAGTTTCCTCACTCCACACTCACACCTAATAATAATTCCTCCCAAAAAAAACAACCAATAATAAATTGATCATTTCAATCCACGACTATTTGTGGGGACGCTGCTGTGCGCAATTGGCTGCCGCATTTCGCCCAAAAATATACGGTCAATCCACTTTACAGTATATTCTGTGAGCGCTTTGAGATGTCGATAAGATGTGAAAAGCACTGTACCAAATGCAAGGATTATTATTATTATTATTGTTATATGAGAGACCTGGATTTGATTCCCGGCGAAACCTTGGGCAAGTTTCCTTACTTTCCATACCTGCCAATAATCCATCAAGAGAAAAAAAACACAATAATAAATTGGTCATTTCAATCCACGACTGTTTGCGGGAACTGCATATCCCCTCCTTCCCGGCCGCTACCATCTTTGGCCAAACCTTCAGCAATTCTGTCTACGTTAATCTACCTATTTGTCCTGCTCTTTCTCTCTCTTTTTATTAAAGTGTAACTAAAAATTATCTCTTCAGCCACGCATGTGATTTTCTTCCTCTCCTCCCTTAGTTAGCATCTAACCTAGCCCCTGTGATGCACACTAATAAATCATTCTTTGCGAAGGGCTCCATAGAAATCAAAATTGTGTTTGTTGTTGGTGTGCTTTGGACAATGGCACAGTGAAAGAAATATTTCAGGAGGTTCTGAAAGAGGGAGAAAACAAGTGGAGGAAAGAATTTTGAGAGGAAATTAGCAAGGAGTAGAGACATGGTTGAGGGAGTTCAGGATTGGAAAGTAAGTAAGAAGCAGTAGAATAGATTGAGAAGATCAAGAGAATATAAGCCACAGCACAAGAGGGGAGGAGATTTGAACCGGAGAAGATCACAGAGGTGAAAGGATACAAGTCTTCAAGTTGTGGGATTTCTTAACAATTTTCTTAGTTGTGAATGGAGCTGATGAATGGAAACTCCACGCACACAAAATCAGCTCATTTCCCAAATGGGATTCCCTCATGAGGACATTACGTGCAAGAGGTACTGCCAATTACCGGATGGAGTTCCTAATTAGGACATCCATTATTTCATACTACAAAATAAACTCTAATAGCATAAATACATATAAACACCTCATTAATGAACCACAGAACTGGGTTAATATCTGCTCCATCATGGTCTACTGCTTGCAAACATTTACGTGTTATCAGATCATTGGTGAGGACCTCCATCGTTGTGGAGCAAACCATGTCAACAGGCTGACCTACCTGCTCCTATTGCTACGTTACTTCTTATTCCATTCGTCCACTCAGGGCCCTCCTGTTCAGCGAGCACACATCTGCGATGTAATTCTCCAAAGCAACAGCTTAGACAAAAGAGAAATCGATAATTCTTTCTCACAAGTCCCTTGCATTTAATATAGCGCTTATGTTTGATCTGATAATACGTGAATGTTTGCTAGCAGTAGGCTATGATGGAGCAGATATTTACCCAGTTCTGTGGTTCACTATTGAGATGTTTATAACAGTGACTGTCCAGTGCCTTGGGACGTCCTCCTAATGTGAAAGGCGCTCTAACGGTGTAATTTTGTTGTTGTTTCACGTCTTCTAGATGTCTCAATGCGCTTCACAGCATATACTGTAAAGTGAATTGACTGTAGATATGTATATAAAATGTCTCGGCCTTTCATTTTTGCCTTAGGTTCCACCACTAATTCAACAACGCACAAGCCTTCCATGACAACTGGTGAAACTGCCTTTGGCACCTCAGCTACTGACAGCCACACCGGGCCCGCTATCACCCAGAATGGTACACACACTGTCCTGACTTCCCCCACCCTCAACAACAGCCCTGACACCAGCCCTGACACCAACCCTCACACCAGCCCTAGCACCAGGTCTAACACAATTCTCAACGCAAGCCCAGACACAAGTGCCAACACCAGCCTTGACATCACCCCTGACCCAACCCTCAACACCAGCCCAGACATAACTGCCGACACCAGCCCCAACACCACCCCTCACACCAGCCCAGGCACCAACCCTCACACCATCGCTGACACCAGCCCCATCACCACCCCTCACATGAGCCCAGACACCAGCCCTCACACCAACTCAGACACCAGCCCTCACACCATCCCTGACACCAGCCCTCACACTAACCCTCACACCAGCCCCGACACCAACTCAGACACCAGCCCTGACACCAACTCAGACACCGGCCCTCGCACCAGCCCAGACAGCACCCCCAACACAACCCTCAACACCAGCCCAGATACAAACCCCAACACCAACCCTGACACCAAACCTCACACCAGCCCTGACACCAGCCCTCACACCACCCCACACACCAGGCCTGCCACCAGCCCTGACACAACCCTCAACACAAGCCAAGACACAACTGCCAACACCAACCCTCACACCAGCCCAGACACCAACCCTTACACCAGCCCTGACACCAGCCCTCACACTAGTCTTAACACAAACCCTCACACCAACCCTCAAACCAGCCCTCATACCAGCCCTGACACCAGCCTTCACACCACCCCACACACCAGGCCTGCCACCAGCCCTGACACAACCCTCAACACAAGCCAAGACACAACTGCCAACACCAGCCCTCACACCAGCCCAGACACCATCCCTTACACCAACACTGACACCAGCCCTCACACCAACCCTGACCCAAGCCTCAACACAAGCCCAGACACCAACACTCACACCAGCCTAGACACCAGCCCTCATACCAAACCTGCTACCAAACCTCACACCAGCCCTGACACCAACCCTCACACCAGCCCTGACACCAACCCTCACACCAGCCCTGACACCAACTCCGACACAAGCCCTGACACCAACTCAGACACCGGCACTCGCACCAGCCCAGATGGCACCCCCAACACAACCCTCAACACCAGCCCAGATACAAACCCCAACACCACCCCTGACACCAAACCTCACACCAGCCCTGACACCAGTCCTCACACCACCCCACACAGCAACCCTGACACCACGCCTCACACCAGCCCTCACACCAACCCTGACACAACCTTCAACACCAGCCCTCACAACAGCCCACAAACCATCCCTGACAGGAACCCTCACACCAGCCCAGACACCAACTCTCACACCAGCCCTCACACCAACCCTGAAACTAGCCCTCACACCAACCCTGACACCACTGCTCATACCAACCCTCAAACCAACCCTGACATCACCCCTCACACCAGCCCCAACACCATACCTGACACCAGCCCTCACACCAGCCCAGACACCAACCCTCACACCAGCCCTCACACCAGCCCAGACACCAACCCTCAAACCAGCCCTCACACCAGCCCAGACACCAACCCTCACACCACACCTCATACCAGCTCAGACACCAAGCCCAACACCATACTTCACACCAACCATGACACCAGCCCTCAAACCAACTCTGACACCACCCCTGACAGGGGCCCTGAAACCACCCCTGACACAACCTTCAACACAAGCCCTCCCACCAGCCCTGAAACCATCCCTCACACAAGCACTAAAACCATCCCTCACACCAACCCTGACACAACCCCCAACACAATCCCTGACACCAGCACTCACACCAGCCCTGTTGCCAATCCTGACACAACCCTCAACACAAGCCCTCAAACAAGCCCTGATACCAGCCCAGACACCAATCCTTACAGCAACCCTGACACCACCACTCACACCAACCCTGACACCAACCCTGACACCAGCCCTGCCACCAGCACTGCCACCAACGCTGACACAACCCTCAACACAAGCCCAGACACAACTGCCAACACCAGCCCTGACACCAACCCTCACACCAGCCCAGACACCAAATCTTATACCAGCCCTGACACCAGCCCTTATAACAATGCTCACACCAGCCCAGCCACCAGCCCTCACACCAGCCCAGCCACCAGCCCTCACACCAATCTTGACACCAACCCTCACACGAGCCCAGACAGCAATCCTCACACCAGCCCCGACAACAACCCTGACACAAGCATCAACACAAGCCAAGACACCACCCCTCAAACCAGCCAAGATACCAACCCCAACACTGCACCTCACACCAGCCCTCACACCAAACCTCACACCAACCATGACACCAGCACAGACAACAACACTGACACCAGGACTCACACCAACACTGACACCAACCCTCACACTAACTCAGATACCAGCTCAGATGGCAGCCCTTACACCACCCCCAACACAACCCCTGACACCAGCTATCACACCAATCCTCACATCAGCCAAGACACAACCGCCGACACCAGCCCTGACACCAACCCTGACACCAGCCCAGAAACCAACCCTCAAACGAGCCCTGCCACCACCCTCAACACTAGCCCCAATACAACGCCTGACAACAGCCCTGATATCACACCACAAACCAACTCTCACAGCAGCCCAGACACTAAACCTCACACCAGCACTAACAACACCCCTCACATCAATACACACACCAGCCCTGAAACCAGCCCTGACACAACCCTCAAAACCAGCCCTCACACCAGCCCAGACACCAGCACTATCACCAGCCACCACACCAGCACTGATAGCAGCCCTCACACCAATCCTCACAACAATACTCATACCAGTCCTGATACCATCCCTGACACAACCCTCAACACCAGCCCTCACACCAGCACAGACACCATCCCTGACACCATCCCTGACACCAGCCCTCACACCAACACTCACACCAGCCCAGACACCAGCCCTGACACCACCTCTGACACCACCCCTCACACCAACCCTCACACCAGCCCACACACCAACCCTCACACCAGCATTGCTACCAATCCTAACACAACCCGTAACACCAGCCCAGAAACCAACCCTCATACCAGCCCTGAAACCAACCTTTACACAAGCCTCAAAACAAGCCCAGGCACCACTCCTCAAACCAGCCCAGACACCAACCCCAACACCACACCTCACACCAACCCCAACACCAAACATGACACCAGCCCTGACACTAACACTGACACCAGCATTCACACCAATGCTGTCACCATCCCTCACACTAACTCAGACACCAGCCCAGATGGCAGCCCTTACACCACCCCCAACACAACCCCTGACACCAGCCCTCACACCAACCCTCCCACCAGCTCAGACACAACCACTGACACCAGCCCTGACACCACCGCTGAGACCAACGCTGACATCAGCCCAGAAGCCAACCCTCACACCAGCCCTGCCACCACCCTCAACACTAGCCCCAACACAACCACTGACACCAGCCCTGAAACAACCCCAGAATCCAACCATCACAGCAGCCCAAACACCAACCCTCACACCAGCATTGACACCAGCCCTGACACCACCCTCAACACTAGCCCCAACACAACCCGCAATACCAGCCCCAAGACCACCCTCAATATAACCTCCAACACAACTCCCAGCACCATCCCTGACACAATCACCGACACCAACCTCAACACCACACCTGACACAATCCCTGACACAATCCCTAGCACCACCTCCATCACTACTCTTGACACCACCCCCAGCACCACCCCCAACACCAGCCCTGACACAACCAGCAACACCACACTCAACACCAGCCCTGACACCACCCCCAGCAACACCCCCAACACCAGCCCTGACACAACCAGCAACACCAGCCTTCACACCAGCACAGACACCAGCACTATCACCAGCTCCCACACCAGCACTGATACCAGCCCTCACACCAATACTCATACCAGTCCTGATACCATCCCTGACACAACCCTCAACACCAGCCCTCACACCAGCCCTGACACCATCCCTGACATCAGCCCTCACACCAACACTCACACCAACCCTGACACCAGCCCTCACAACAACCCTCACACCAGCCCTGCCACCAGCACTGCTACCAACTCTGACACAACCCGTAACACCAGCACAGACACCAACCCTCATACCAGCCCTGAAACCAACCTTTACACAAGCCTCAACACAAGCCCAGGCACCACTCCTCAAACCAGCCCAGACACCAACCCCAACACAACACCTCACACCAGCCCTCACACCAGCCCTCACACCAACCCTGACACAAGCCCCAACACAACCCGCAATAACAGCCTCAAGACCACCCTCAATATAACCTCCAACACAACTCCCAGCACCATCACTGACACAATCACCGACACCAACCTCAACACCACACCTGACACAATCCCTGACACAATCCCTAGCACCACCTCCATCACTACTCTTGACACCACCCCCAACACCACCCCCAACACCACCCCCAACACCACCCCCAGCACCAGCCCTGACACAACCAGCAACACCACCCTCAACACCATCCCTAACACAATCACCGACACCAACCTCAACACCACAAATGACACAATCCGTGACACAATCCCTAGCACCACCTCAATCACTACTCTTGACACCACCGCCAATGACACCACCCCCAACACCACCCCCAACACCAGCCCTGACACAACCAGCAACACCACCCTCAACACCAGCCCTGACACAACCAGCAACACCACCCTCAACACCAGCCCTGACACAACCAGCAACACCACCCTCAATACCAGCCCTGACACAACAAGCAACACCAGCCTTCACACCAGCCCAGACACCAGCACTATCACCAGCTCCCACACCAGCACTGATACCAGCCCTCACACCAATACTCAAACCAGTCCTGATACCATCCCTGACACAACCCTCAACACCAGCCCTGACACCATCCCTGACACCAGCCCTCACACCAACACTCACACCAACCCAGACACCAGCCCTCACACCAGCCCTGCCACCAGCCCTGCCACCAGCACTGCTACCAACCCTGACACAACCAATAACACCAGCCCAGACACCAACCCTCATACCAGCCCTGAAACCAACCTTTACACAAGCCTCAACACAAGCCCAGGCACCACTCCTCAAACCAGCCAAGACACCAACCCCAACATCACACCTCACACCAGCCCTCACACCAGCCCTCACACCAACCATGACACCAGCCCTGACACCAACACTGACACCAGCATTCACACCAATGCTGCCACCAACCCTCACACTAACTCAGACACCAGCCCAGATGGCAGCCCTTACACCACCCCCAACACAACCCCTGACACCAGCCCTCACACCAACCCTCCCACCAGCCTAGACACAACCACTAACACCAGCCCTGAAACAACCTCAGAAACCAACCATCACAGCAGCCCAAACACCAACCTTCAGACCAGCATTGACACCAGCCCTGACACCATCCTCAACACTAGCCCCAACACAACCACTGACACCAGCCCTGAAACAACCCCAGAATCCAACCATCACAGCAGCCCAAACACCAACCTTGACACCAGCCCTGACACCACCCTCAACACTAGCCCCAACACAACCCGCAATACCAGCCCCAAGACCACCCTCAATATAACCTCCAACACAACTCCCAGCACCATCCCTGACACAATCACCGACACCAACCTCAACACCACACCTGACACAGTCCCTGACACAATCCCTAGCACCACCTCCATCACTACTCTTGACACCACCCCCAGCACCACCCCCAACACCACCCCCAACACCAGCCCTGACACAACCAGCAACACCACCCTCAACACCAGCCCTGACACCACCCCCAACACCACCCCCAACACCAGTCCTGACACAAGCAGCAACACCACCCTCAACACCACACCTGACACCATCCCCAACACCTCCCTCAACACCAACCCTCACACGAGCACTATCACCAGCTCTCACACGAGCACTGATACCAGCCCTCACTCCAATCCTCACACCAGCACAGACACCAGCCCTGACACCACCCCTCACCCCAGCCCTCACACAAGCCAAGAAACCAACCGTGACACCAGCCCTGACACCACCCTCAACACTATCCCCAACACAACCCGCAATACCAGCCCCAAGACCACCCTCAATATAACCTCCAACACAACTCCCAGCACCATCCCTGACACAATCACCGACACCAACCTCAACACCACACCTGACACAATCCCTGACACAATCCCTAACACCACCTCCATCACTACTCTTGACACCAGCCCCATCACCACCCCCAACACCACCCCCAACACCAGCCCTGACACAACCAGCAACACCACCCTCAATACCAGCCCTGACACAACCAGCAACACCAGCCTTCACACCAGCCCAGACACCAGCACTATCAGCAGCTCCCACACTAGCACTGATACCAGCCATCACACCAATACTCATACCAGTCCTGATACCATCCCTGACACAACCCTCAACACCAGCCCTCACACCAGCCCTGACACCATCCCTGACACCAGCTCTCACACCAACACTCACACCAACCCTGACACCAGCCCTCACAACAACCCTCACACCGGCCCTGCCACCAGCACTGCTACCAACTCTGACACAACCCGTAACACCAGCACAGACACCAACCCTCATACCAGCCCTGAAACCAACCTTTACACAAGCCTCAACACAAGCCCAGGCACCACTCCTCAAACCAGCCCTGACACAAGCCCCAACACAACCCGCAATAACATCCTCAAGACCACCCTCAATATAACCTCCAACACAACTCCCAGCACCATCCCTGACACAATCACCGACACCAACCTCAACACCACACCTGACACAATCCCTGACACAATCCCTAACACCACCTCCATCACTACTCTTGACACCACCCCCAGCACCACCCCCAACACCACCCCCAACACCAGCCCTGACACAACCAGCAACACCACCCTCAACACCAGCCCTGACACAACCAGCAACACCACCCCCAACACCACCCTCAATACTAGCCCCAACACAAGCCCCAACACAACTGCCAGGAGCGTCGCCAACACCATCCCCGACACAACCCCTGACACAATTTCAGCCACTACCCCCGACACCACACTCAATATCAGCCCCGACAATATCCTTGATAAAACCACCAGCACAAGTCCCAGCACCACCCTCAACATTAGCCCCAACACCACACCCGACACAACCCTCAACACAAACCCCGGCACAACACCCAGCACAACCCTCAACACAACCCTCCACATATCTACTCCCGACAACACCCCTGACACAACGCTTGACACCATCCCCAGCACCACCCTCACCACGACCACCACCAGCCCCAACACAACCCCCACTCCCAGCCCCAGCATCACACGCACCACCAACAAAAACACCACCATCATCCTGACCCCCACCACCATCCTGACTCTCAGCACCACTCCCACCTCCAGCACTAGCTCCACCACTACCAAACCCAGCACTACCCCTAGCATCACCACCAAACCCATCCCCAGCAACACCTTCCAACACTCCACTACCCCCAGCATCATCAACACCACTAAAACCATCACCACCAAACACAGCACCAGCCCCACCCACAGCACCAAACCCACCATCACCACTTGCAGCACCAGTCCCGACTCTACCCCCGACACAACCCTCAACGCAACTCCCAGCACAACCCCTGACACCACACCAGGCACAACCCCGGATACAACCCTCAGCACCACCCTAATCACAAGCACCACCCCCAACGCTACCCTTGACATAACTACTCCTGATATCACCCTCAACACCAGCCCCAGCCCCAGCACTACCCTCAACACCAGCCCCAGCACCACACACACCATCACCAAAAACACCACCACTATGCTGACCCCCAGCACCCTCCCCACCCCCAGCACCAGACCCACCCCCAGCACCAGACCCAGCCCGACCTCTATCAAACTGAACATCACCACTCCCAGCCCTACCCCCAGCACCACCCCCGGCACTACAACTAAACCCAGCACCATCGCCACTACCATCCCTACTACCACCACCAAACCCAGCACCGCCCCCAACAACACCACCAAACCCACCACCATCCCCATCACCAGTACCACCATCAAACCCACCACCAGCACCAGCAACACCACTAAACCTAGCACCGCCCACACCCCCATCACCCCCACCATCAAACCCAGCACCATTCCCACACCCATCACCAGTACCACCAACACCAAACACAACACCACCACCAGCATCACCATCAGCACCACCCCCAGCAACACCAGCAAACCCACCATCCGCACCCCCATCACCAGTACCACCACCACTAAACTCACCACCATCCCCAGCAATGCCACCAAATTTAGCACCGCCGTCTCCCCCAGCACCCCCACCATCAAACCCAGCACCAACAACACCCCCAGGATTACTCCCCAAACAAACCTGAGCACTGCCCTCAAGACCACGACTGTCACCACAACCATGGCCACCACCACGGACAACAAAGGATCCTGTGGTAAGTAACTGGAAATAATTGTTTTCAATGACTTTGCCATTTTCTACTGAATTCAATGAGGTGTCATACAAGTTTCATACATGACAGTAAAGTGCTAAATCTAAAAGAAAAGATAATCTTTGGGTGGTGCTGACATACCATGAGTGTGCCTTGGGTGAAAACTACACTATTGTATGTGATAATTTGTCCAGAGACTTGCCATCTTCTTTCATCCTCAGTTCTCTAGTTACATCAGCAGTTACCCTAACACCCACTCTGCAGTCCCCAGGACTTGGTGTTTGCCAAGCTACATTCCCTAACTAAGTAAAGAGAGAAATGGAATGCCTACTCTCTCCCTCTGGGGAGAGAGTAGGCATTCCATTTCCAGGCACAGAGAAAATTCTATGTGTAGGTAATAATACTAAGAATAATCCTTGTATTTGGTATGGCACTTTTCATTACTTCTGGATGTCTCAAAGCACTTCATAGAGTATACTTACAGTATACAGTATAAGACTGTATATTTGTGGGTGAAAGGCGGCAGCCATTTGTGCACAGTGGTGTCCCAAAAGCAGTTGTGGATTGAGTGACCAAATTACCTATCTATTTATTTGTGAAGGATTATTATCAGGCAATGGTAAGGAAACATGCCCAAGGTTTCACCCTGCCAGAAATCAAACCCAGGTCTGAAACTATCACCACAGGTAGTATGCAATAGGTGGACATCACTGGTTTGGATGCTCTTAAAACAGGTGTCAGACGCCCAGTTGACCCCACCCACTCCACCACCCCAAATAAAAAATCCCTTCCTATGAGTAGCAAAGCACATTTCACCTTGTAACAACTCTGTGTGAAAACAATCTGCTAACCCCTAACTCTTCCCATCAAAGTTGAGATCAAGTGAATGGTTGGGAATTCAGTTCTGAAGTGCTGCAGTTAGAGAATATTCCGTGCTTTCGGTCACCTTCTTCCTCCTCCCCCTGGCTCGGCCCAGGGATCCGTTATTGGGAAGCGCTGTGGGACGCCGTCCAGCGTGGAGTGAGGGAGGGCGCTGTATGAATCCAAATTGTTGTGTTGTTTTTGTCATTCATTTCTGTGTTCGTGCCAATTGTATTTTTCTCTAACCTACCCCCCCACCCCTCTTTCTCTCTCTTTCAGTTGAATTAATCTTAATTGCAATGATTGATGAGGTGACTAGCACAAATATAGCAGTTTCCTGGAAGGTTGCTCGTGGTGTTCGGGAATCCCCTTATCAGGTCTCAATCAGTGGCAAACAAGATGTCATTGAAACAAATCAGACAGCAGTAAATTTCCCAGATCTGAGTCCTGACGTTTTGTACAACATTACCATAGACACCACCGCTTGCGGTAAAAGGATAAGGAAAAGCCTTGGCATCAGGACAGGTAACTCTCCAACAATAGTAACCATTTACAACTTACACCACCCTTTCAGATCTAGCAAATGTCATGAAATGCTTGACATTGGGAGGCCAAGCTGTCGGTTTGAGGTGGGGAGTAAGGATAGTTTTTTAGGGGGAGGTGGGGTGGAGGGGGTGGGGGCTAGGAATTGTTCATTAAGTTCAGCGCCTTGGGACGTCCTCCCAACACAAAAGGCGCTATACAAATGTAATTTTGTTGTTGTTGTTAATACAGACGAGATTGTGCTTGAAGGTGCATACTCTTCCCATTGCATTTTATATAATAATAATCCTTGCATTTGATAAAGCGCTTTTCACATCTTCTAGACCGTGTCTCAAAGCGCTTGACAGAATATAATGTCAATTTTTTGTTGGCAAAACGTGGCAGCTAATTGCACATAGCAGTGTCCCCACAAACAGTTGTAGATTGAAATGACCAATTTTATTATTGTTTTTTTTGGAGGGATTATTATCAGGCATATGGAGTAAGGAAATTTGCCCAAGGTTTCGCCCTGACCTGCCTGGATTTGAACACAGGTCTCATGCTTGTAAGCGGCCTACACGGCCTACTGTTCCAACAGCATCCTGGAGGCAAACAACAACCCCAAAGTCCTCTTTTCCATCACCCACCACTTCCTTTGTGCACCCCCTCAGGCCTCCTCAATCTTCACTTCAAATGCAAAGTGCTAGGAGGTCATGGACTTATTTTTCTCCAAAATCTACAATATCCGCCAGGCAGCGTCATCCTCCTGCCTCTCGTCACCCACTACCACCCCCACTCCATCCCCCTCACCCTCCCATCATCAGGTCCTAGCTCGACCCCCTTTCTACACTCCTTCTCCCGGTAACTTTTTCTTCCCTCTCATGCACTCTCATCTCCATGAAGCCAACCACCTGCTGCCTTGACGCCCTCTTCTCCGGTCTCCCCTCCACCACAATCCACAAAATCCAGCTAATTCAAAACTCTGCCACCCGCATACTCACCCACACCAAGCTTCACTCCCCCATTACCCCAGTCCTTGCCAGACTTCACTGGCTCCCTGTCCCTGAGAGGATCGACTTCAAGATCCTCACCCTTGTTTTAAAGTCCCTCCACTCCTCTGCACCCCTCTATCTCTCTGATCTCCTCTCTCCCCAAACCAGCACCCGCTGCCTTCGCTCCACTGGGTCTAGCCTCCTCCATGTCCCCCGAATCCTCCACTCCACCCTCGGTGGCCGTGCCTTCGGTCACCACGCCCCAAGGCTCTAGAACTCCCTTCCACACTCCCTTTGTATCTTCCCAGTTTCAGGTCACAGCTAAAGACCTTTCTCTTCGACCGCGCCTTTGGTCACCTGGCTTGCTCCTGGGATCTGCTATTGTGAAGCGCTCTGAGCTTCACAACTACTGGAACCCCAGCATCCAGAATGCCATGTTTTACTTTTCTTGGGTTGATTTTGTGGCCTTTCATAAAGTAATCAAGCAATCCAGAAGGAAATGACGTCAACTGGTGGCAACTTCCTTCCAACTAATTCTATTTTTGAAACCCTTTCCCTCCCACCTCCAAGCCGGTGTACAGTGCCTGAGGGTTACTCACTAAAGCACACAGTTTATATTTAAATTACAATAAATCATCCATATTATGTAATGCATTTGGTACTGGGAGGGAGCTCACAAGATTTTACAGAGAAGTGCTGTAGCTGTATTTTGTGGGCAAATGTGACAGCTAATTGGTACATAACAATGTCCTACATAGAGGCATGACATGAAGGATTTTAACTCTCATTTTTTAAAACTCTTTGTTTTGTACAAAGGTGCCAGAGTGTTGACAGGTTTCACAAGAATCATAAGTGAGAATTACACGAGTGCCTACGCAAATAAATCCAGTACAGAATACAGGAAATTTGAAAGGAAATTCACCGATGCTGTAAGTTACTCTGTGTTATTTTTTTTCTCCAGACGTTTCTCTTCCCTAAAGTGAATTATAAGATAAAGTTGGAAACATTGTGGAGCTCCTGTAGCTCAGTGGTTAGAGCACTCACCTTACAAGCCTGAGACCTGTGTTCGAATCCAGGCAGCTCAGGCCGAAACATTGGGCAAGTTTCCTTTCTCCACACACACACACCTAACAATAATCCATAAAAAAAAACACTATAAGAAAATTGGTAATTTCAATCCACGACTGTTTGTGGGACACTGCTGTGCACAATTGGCTGCCACGTTTCGCCCACAAATATAGTCAATTCCCTTTACAGTGTATTCTGTGAAGCGCTTTGAGATGTCTAGAAGACGTACAAAGCACTATATCAAAATGCAAGAATTATTTATTATTATAAAACACACACTCACTACATTTTACAGTATACAATGTGTCTGCAAAACCTGATAAGGTGCTATATGAACTGCAAATGCAAGAATTACGTATGTTGAATTCTCAGTATGATTTGAAGACTCTTAGGCAAGAGCGATCGGTTGCTGCATGAATCAGACACTCAGCTGACTCTCCCCCTCCATTGCCCCCAAAAGACAGTGCCTTGATGCATCTTTTGTATAAGACACCACACCAAGTTAATCAACTCGTTATACTATTGGGAAAAAAGTGGAGTTTCTCCCAGTGTCCTAACCAACAAATCCCTCAGAAAAAAATTATTATTCACTTCATGTGTTCGCAGACCCTTGATGTCTAACACACCTATTATATTTTAATAAATATTGCTGTAAATAATACTGTACAATGTTGTAACATGGTACCTTTGTTTGCCGACAGATACCATCGCTGCAGTTGTCAGCAATTAATTGTGAATCGCTTTTAAGATGTTTCAGCATAATAAAGGCATTGCATTGAATACAAGGATTTTTAATTGTAACTTGCCAAAATCGCAACTTGATAAATGCTTCACTACATAATTTACCATACTATCTTTTTCAGATATATTTAAGCATGGTGATAGATTTCCGCCAAAAAAACTCAATCCATGATAACCGTATTATTATATTATACTCTAATTATTATATTATTATATATAATATATATTATATATTAAAATTATTATAATATTATTATTATTCATATTTTATTTTGCTTTGTTTCAGATCATAGTGGAACTTCCTGCAAACTTACAGGAATTAAACAGGACTGGAAGATTGACCATCGTAATAGTTCAAATCACAGCAGGGAGTGTGCAAGTCTTATTTGATATTGCTTATCCAGCAAGTGTGAACATCACCAATGAAGAAGTCATTGCATCATTTGATAAGGCTTTGTGGACAACTCGAGTCTTTAACTTAACCTCATTGAGTAAGAAATATCCTAATGAAGGGGAGAGAAAAGAGGAACTCACATTGTTGATATGCTTTTACGTCCTTCACACCTTGATTTGTCAAGTGTTGTCGGCAGCCAAACATTTGCTGCACAGCAAGTGATCCATAAATAGCCAAGGACTAATTTGATGCTGTGCTGAGAAGGACAGTAGAGGGTGGGTTTTCTGGAGGGATGAGATCAGATGGGCCGAAGGACCATCTTCATCTGAACCGATCTTGTGAAGAGCAGCACCTTTAATAATGCAGTTCTCTCTTCCCTACCCCCAACCCCAATTGGCTGCCGCCTTTCACCCACAAATATACAGTCAATTTATATACTGTACAGAATATTCTGTGAAGCATTTTGTGATACAATCTAGAAGATGTGAAAAGCGCTGTATCAAATAATATATCAGATTATTATTATTAGAACATCAACATCCTCCACCTCTGCCCCACCCAACAACAGCAACAAAATTACATTTATGGAGCGTCTTTCACATCGGGAGGATGTCCCAACACTACCACAGACCACCACACTATGCTGACTTTGGTTGCAGATGAAATAGTCCTGACCAACATATTAAATCATTCATTCATCATTATAGGATGAGATCAGATCGGCCGAAGGGTCTTGTGGGAAGTGGCTAATTTATCTGCAGCATTATTAGTCACCTACTGGGCAGACAGGGCCTTTTTTCCAAAGGGCAAACACAGCTGTGAAGCAGATCTCCAAACTGTGAGCTTTGAACTCACAACTTCAGGGAATAAATAGAAGGCTATGGGAGGGACTAGAGTACGGGTGGAGACATGTGGAATATAAGCCCTGGCAAACATACACGTTTGGCCAAATGGCCCTTTTCTGTGCTGTAGAATCTATGTAAAGCCGCACCACCAGAATTCAGAGCACTGCTTACTGATCCAGGCTGACCACAAAAAGTGTTATAGATTATGGATTTTATGAACCCAACCCCAGCTTGATATAACTAAAATTGTTCTTAATATTCGAATAATAGTTGGCGCTGGTAAAATCTATTGTTCAGCAGTTAACATTGGATGCCTGTCAATGCTAAAGGTCTGGTGGTCTGTTCTGATCTTTTTGTTACCTTACGTGTGTTTTTCAGATTTTACAGAAAGAAACAGTTGCAAGAGAGAGGTGGATGACTGTTCTGAAAATGCAAACTGTACAACAAACAATGCAGATTATACTTGCCAGTGCCTACCTGGATTCAATGACACAAGTCCCAACAGGCCTGGAAGAATATGCCTAGGTACTGTGTATGTTTCATTAAACTTTAAATGAGAAGGCCTTGGGTAACTAAAATAAAGGAAAATCCGCACATTTGTTAAAAACCCTTGAAAGGTAATGTATCAAACGTTGTCCGAAGCACATCACAGGATATACTGTAAACTGTAGTGACTGTAATTTGTAAGCAAATGCTCACAGCAATGTCCCACAATTAGCCATAAAGTGAATGACCATGTTTTCGTTTGTTTGGGGGAAACTGTTGGTCAGGATGTTGGGAAAAACTCGCTTCTCCTTTTTTTTAAAAAAATACTACAATGAGATATTTAGCGTTCATCTGAACAGGCAGACAAGGCCTCAGCTTAATGTCTCATCCATCGGACAACATCTCCAACATTGAAGCACATTTTCAGCTCAGCCTATAGGAGTTCAATTTGTGTCAGCCTAGCTCAGTTTGGTAACTTTCTCACTTCCTACGTATATCAGGAGTTGGAACTCTTATTGTCTAAAATGACATTTAAATGCAGTGCTGAGGGTTGTTTGAGGTGCCATCCTGCGGACGAGACGTTAAATCAAGATTCCTGTTCGCCTGTTTACAATGGTCATTAAGGGTCCCATTGCATTCAGCAAAAACAGGAGTTTCTCCCAGTGTCCTGGCCAACAAATAACCCCCCAAAAAATTGGTAATTTACTCCATGGCTGTTGTGGGGCTGTGCTGTGTGCAAATTGCTGCAGCATTTTACTAACAAAAAAAAACACAATCAAATCACTTAAAGTATCCTGTGAAGTGCTTTGAGATGACCTCCTGTTATGAAAGGTATTGGATGAACTGCATGGAATTTTAATATTATCCTAATCATTATTATTATTAAAGTCTCAATGAAGTGGGTAGGGTGGGGGTGGCGGTGGGGGCGGGGGAGGCTAGGGGACACAACCTTCTGACTCAGAAGCAATACAGTACTGCTACAAACTGAGCCAGGCTGACACACGAAAAGGTTTGACTGTTCACTTTGGATTCTTGGTTTCCGACAACCCCTTGAAAGAACACAAAAATCAAGCTTTGGAAGAGAGATATTGGCTCTAAAAATCATGGCATTGGTTTGAGGGTTGAGTGATTCTCGGGCTGGATCTAAGGCTTTGGGTTCGATTGAGAATACTGGACTCAAGCAGAGCGTGGATTTTGCCCCCTCCCTCCAGCTCCCCCCCACCCCCCCCCCCACCCCCCCCACCCCCCACCCCTCCTGCCAAAAAACAACTCTTTGATTAAAAAAAATTCTTCTTTCCCCTCCCAGCCATGCCCCACCAACCCCCAAGTTCGAAACTTAGCTCCAATGCCAGCAGAACTGCCAATCACTGTTGGATGTCCTCCTGTCCTGCATACGTATGCAAGTCATATTGGATTGTCTCCAGAAATGCAATGTTTACAAACCCAAATAGTTTAGACGCCCCATCTGGGGTCAAAAGATTTCAACCATACTGACTTGACCTGATATTCAAGGAAGAAGTCTCAAAAAGATTAAGCAGAAATTCTGCTTGGATCTAGACTTTGAGACTTTTTGCTTAGTATTTTAGAGGGTGCTCATTTCGGCCAATTGCTAAATCTGGTTGAAGTTGTTTTTTTGCTTTGAGCCTCAAAAAACTAAAGACTGGATTTTAGCATTGTCCACATTTTGCACATTCCCCAAATCCATGTCCAAAAATCTTACCCCTACGCATCTTTTTATCATTCCAAATTAGGTTCAATCCCCTGACTCTCCAGCACCTTGGGAAATCCGCCTGACGTGAAAGGCACTTTACAAATGTAATTTTGTATTATATTGTGCTGTATTCATTTTGTCAATTTGACTTTAAATCCTACTTAAAGACCTACCTTTTCAACTGGGTTGAAGGTAATCTCCCCACCCCTTACCATTTCCCCCTTTGCTCAATGTTAAATTGTGCAACCCTCGCTCCAAGTCATTTCCCAACTTGAGGGGTATTGTATAAATGAAAGTTGTTGTTCTTTATCTGAATCCCTCTCTTTCGATTCCATAATTAATTGTGTACGTATTGCAATTGCAAAGATGCTTTACAACTCTCTCTTAATCTCTTTCATCTTTTATGGCAGGTCTAAACATTTCAACAACCAAATCACCAAAAACACAGACCTTAACCCCATCCCAGCCTGTAGATGACACAGAATGGAAAGTGGCAGCGATAGTTCTAGCCATTGTATTGGGTGTTGTCATTTTAATCACTCTGGCGGCATTCACGGCAATCATCTGTATACGTCGAAGAAGTAGGCAGTACCAGTTAAACAGCAAATTGCCAGTTCTACAGAAATTCAATTATTCTTACATATGATTCAACCGGCGCTTTCACCTACCTGCCTACCCACCTACCCACCCAACATCCACCCACCTCTCTCTATCAGGTTTAGTCATTTGATATTATTCCACACTGTTGTTGGTGAAATACAAGCAACCCGCTGACTCGAACCCTCCCTCACTTCATTCAACTTCCATTTCAAGACTTCCTCTTTGACCATGGTTTTGGTCACCTTTTCCCTTTCCCATCCCCAACTTGGCTCCCATCCCTGCTTGGATGCCAAGCCAATACTATTAAGTGTAGTGTTGTGGACAAATCCTGAAATGCTTGAATGAAGTTTCTAAGGCCTGATTAAGTGCTCTGAGACGCTGTCCGGCGTGGAGGGTGCTATATAAATCAAAGTTGTTGTTGTTGACACCAAATGATTTCTGATCAATTGTACGATTCCTGTTGCCTTTCTTTAGCTTGGATCTGTTAACAAGAATTATTATTATTTTTTAATTTTTGGCACATCGCTTCACTGTTCGTTCCTGTGAAAAATTGCCCACAATGAATCAAGACATTCAGTCAGGATAGTTTACAGTTAAATTGAATGTTAAAGCCTCTAAAGGCACGTTATCAAGGATTGTAATTATTTATATTGGAATATGAACATCCGAATGGGATGAAGTTATGGATGGAAAAAAAAAATGGATTTACAAGCACTACAAGCACTTTGATTTGTTATTCGCTCTTTATTGTATATTTTGGCAGGCGCTAAAGGAATGTGACACATTTGTCTAAGACTATTTTTGCAGATATGCAAATGTGCTACCTATTATACATTTAATATATTGCTCTGGTGGATGCCATAAATGATTCTAGCATTTCTTTCTACAAATAAAACTGTGTGTCTTGTGTTCTTTCTTTGGGGCAGTTTGTATGGTTATTATTGTGTGATTTGTGACTTTCAACTCTCTGAACATACCGAGACATAAAAGAGACCTGTAGCTCAGTGGTTAGAGCACTCGCCTTCCAAGTGTGAGACCTGTGTTTGAATCCAGCCAGGTCAGGGCAAAACATTTGGCAAGTTTTCTTACTCCACAAACACACCTAATAATAATCCCTCCAAAAAATAAGCAATAATAAAATTGATAATTTCAATCCACAACTGTTTGAGGGGACACTGCTGTACGCAATTGGCTGCCGCGTTTCGCCCAGAAATATACAGTCAATTCACTTTACAGTATATTCTGTGAAGCACTTTGAGACGTCTAGAAGGTTTGAAAAGTGCTATATCAAATATAAGGATTATTATTATTGTTAATTGCTCACCCACATTAATTGATTCACCCACAAATATACAGTCAATTCACTTTACAGTATATTCTGTGAAGCGCTTTGGGACGTTGATAAGATGTGAAAAGCGCTATATCAAATGCAAGGATTATTATACATGATTATTATTATTATATATATTTATATTATATAATTGGGATAGTATGGGTGTTCCTCTGGAAAGAATGCATATTCCATTCTATTCACAGGGAAATTTCCACACGTGTGTGTGTCATAATTGTGGAGTCCTGTAGCTCAGTGGTTAGAGAACTCATCTTGCAAACGAGAGAGTATTGACGGCATATTCTGTGAAGCAATTTGGTACATCTAGAAGACGTGATAAGGCGCTATATCAAATGCAAGGATATAATTATTCAAACCATAACAACATCTCTGTTCATTCCCAGATCACCAAATACAAACTGGAATTACCCCGATTCAGGGAAGCATTTTCTTTTACCCTTGTCATTTTTGCACAGGTGAATAAAGGCCGATACATTGCTTAATGTTTGAATGTTGAAAGGCACACAACCTCAATCAAAAATGCCTTTGTTTTACCATGTGCGCTGTTAACATTGATGCATTGATTCCAAAATGTGTGACATGAATCTACATCTGCTGATTCTACATTCTCTGCCAGATTCTCCACCATCAAACAACATTCACAGAAGGTTCAAATAGTCACCCAATAGGAATTGACGAATCCAATATTTTGGGAATCCAATATCAGTCACTTCTACTCCACAAGAGGGCACCAGACACATTCAGAAAACTCTTCCCATTGGAAATAATAATCATAATAATAATAATCCTTGCATTTGACAAAGTGCTTTTCACATCTTCTAGACGTCTCAAAGTGCTTCACAGAATATACTATAAAGTGAATTGACTGTAGTATTTCTTTTATGTGGGTGAAATGCGGTAGCCAATCGCGCACAATAGTGTGCCACAAACAGTCGTGGATTGAAATTACCAATTATTATTGATTTTTGTTGGGTGAGGGAATGTTATTAGGCGTGTGAAGTAAAAAGACTTGCTCAAAGTTTTGCCCTGACCTGCCTGAATTCGAACCCCTATGTCACCAGATCTGACTTTCCCCCACACGTAGTAAAAATGGGTAACCCTCCATCGCACCCCAACTCCCCACCCCCAAGTATCTTATCATTCAGTATATTAACATCTAGCCACTCTCTTTACTCCCAAATAACGTCTAACATTCTTCTTATCTCCTACTCCTCCTTACCACTCAACATTGCAAGGTGACGGCTACTCAGGTACACTATTCGCTTAATAAGCTTTAACATAAATTATTATTCGCTTAATAAGCTTTAACATAAATAAAATGTTAAAGGTTCTGTTGGCCTTTGCTTCCTGGCTGCAAGTTTTTACGTCCACCAACTGTCACACGATTGTATTCCGAGAATCTCAACGATATATTCATCACAACTTCCAGTAGCATCACAATGTACCTCGCCAGCGTTTCAAAATATACGTGAGCCTCCTCTCCTGTTCAATTTAAGAACCCCAGCCTTTTGCTGTCTGTGTGGTTGTAATGGCAAGCTGATAGCCCACAAATATACAGTCAATTCACTTTACAGTATATTCCGCGAAGCGCATTGAGACATCTAGAAGATGTGAATATCAAATGCAAGGAATATTATTTGCAAATACGTTGTCCAGAAATCCGGTTCAATCTGATATCAATCATGCCACAAATTTTGCTTCAGTGCTTTTTCACCCACTAATATACAGTTACTTTTCCTACTATGCTTTATCCTGGCCTGATCCTTCCCACCCTGCTCTGACTGTACAGCGCCTTGGGATGTCCTCTCGACATGAAAGGTGCTATATAAATGTAAGTTTTGTTGTTGTTGTTGTTGGTATCTGTACATACCTTGATAGGTAATCTGGATCCATTGTTCCGAAATTTCCTTTATGTTTATTTTCGACATCAGTGTCCACTCTCTTTGTCTTTTTCAGTGTTGGTTGGTTGGATTCCTTCTGACACTGCATAAGAAATGTTCATAAAATAGTTGGGTGACTGAATTCACTTGAGCCTTGATTACAATCCAATTCATTAACAACAATGTGCCTATTTCCCTTCTTAAATGATCTAAACCAGTTCAAATTGGTTTGTAATTGATTCTGTCCAAAAGGATCTTTCCAAACTTTCAGTGGAAGTCTGGCTACTTTTGACAATTCAACTGTAGTTTCAGCTCAGGATATGCTATCACTTTCATTTAGATACAGTGCCTGGAAATCATATGGACGTTTGTTTTTCTGGGCACATTCCCCCCCCGCCCCCATTATCTCTGTCTATATGCTCAGACCAAACTATAAACCAAAGTGGCAACAACAACAACAAATTACATTTATAGAGCGCCTTTCGTGTCGGGAGGACGTCCCAAGGCGCTGCACAGGAGGCGTGTGACCCGAGCTGAGAGGGGAGTATTTCGGAAGGGGTGAGACACAAAGTGGAGGTCGAAAAATTCGGGGTGGAACAAAAGGCACGGTCGAAGAGGAAAGTCTTCAAACCGGCCTTGAAAGAGGAAAGGGAAGAAACGAGATGGAGGGATTGAGGGATGGTATTCCATAGGGTGGGAGCGGAGAAACTGAAGGCCCGGCCTCCGATGGTGGGGCGGTTCGGGCGGGGGGCTTGGAGCAGGCCAAGTCCTGTTGAACGGAGAGTCCGGGTGGGCTTGTAGGGGGAAAGTAGATTGGTTAAATAGGGCGGGGCAAGGCCGTGTAAGGCCTTGAAGGTGAGGACGAGGATCTTGAACTCGATCCTCTGGAGAATGGGGAGCCCGTGGAGACGGGCGAGGGTGGGGGTTATATGGTCGCAAAGGCGGGTGCGGGATAATATACGGGCTGCAGAGTTTTGGATGACCTGCAGCCTGTGAATGGAGGAACTGGGGAGGCCGACGAGGAGAGAGTTTCCGTAGTCTAGTAGGTGATGTATGCGTGCACGAGTGTTTCGGCAGCGCGGGGGGTAAGATAGTTGCGGAGCCTGGCAATGTTGCGCAGGTGGAAATAAGCGGTGCTGGTCAAGGCATGCATGTGGGGGAGGAAGGAGAGTTTTTGATCGAACATGATGCCGAGGTTCCTGATTGGCTTTGTGAGGTGGAGAGTGCAGCCTTGGATGTTGAGGCTGGCAGCGCCCGATGTGCGGAGGCGCTGGCTTGAGCCGATCAGGAGGGCCTCGGTCTTACTCACGTTCAATTGCAGGAAATTGTCCCTCGTCCAGGACTCAATGTCGGACAGACATGCTGTCAGAACATCGATGGTCTGGGGGTTGAGGGATGAGGCAGAAAGGTACAGCTGGGTGTCGTCCGCATACATGTGGAAATTTACCCCATGTTTGCGGATGACATCGCCCAGAGGGAGCGTGTAAATGGTGAAAAGAAGGGGGCCGAGGACAGAGCCCTGAGGGACGCTGTGAGAAACTGTGCGGGGGTTTGAGGAAAAACCGTTGGAAGAAACAAAGTGTAAACGGTGGGTCAGGTAGGAATGGAACCAGTCAAGGACTGTGCCTTGAGGGTTGAGGTGGGAGGAAAGACGTTGGAGGAGGATGGTGTGATCGACTGTGTCGAACGCAGCAGACAGGTCAAGGAGGACGAGGAGGCAGAGGGAGCCCTGGTCACAGGCGGTTAGGATGTCATTTGTAAACTTAACCAGGGCAGTTTCTGTGCTGTGAATTGGGCGGAAACCTGATTGGAGGGGATCAAGGAGTGAGTGACTTGAAAAGAAAGAGCGGAGCTGGGAGGCAACCACTCTTTCAAGGACCTTGGATAAAAACGGGAGGTTGGAGATGGGTCGATAGCTTGATGGTTGCGACGCATCAAGGGAGGGTTTCTTCAGGATAGGGGTGATGGTGGCTGTTTTAAGGGAGGTAGGGACGGTGCCTGAGGAGAGGGAAAGGTTGATGGTGTCAGAAATGAGCGGGGCCAAAAGGTGGATCTGGGTGCGGAGGAGGGGGGTGGGGAAGGGGTCCAATGAACACGTGGTGGGTTTCATGGAGGTAATTATTTTTGTGACTGAAAACGGGGTGGTGGGGTTGAAAGTGTGAAATGGGGGGTGAGTAGGGGTTGAGGTAACTGATGAGGGCGCGGAGGTGGAGGAGTGGTGGGAGGAGGAAACCGCAGAGCGGATTCTCTCTATTTTGGACTTGAGGAAGTCCAGCATCTTTTCACAATGATCGTTAGAGGAGAGGATCTGCGAAGTGAGGCGGGGGGGGGGGCAGAGGAGCTGGTTGGTGGTGGCGAAGAGGAGGCGGTGGTGGTCCTTCGCTTCCAGGATTATCCTGGAGTAGAAGGCTGATTTGGCGGTGGCTAGGGCGGAGCGGTAAAATTTGATGCGGTCCAGCAAGATTTGCCGGTGGACCGTGAGGCCAGATTTGAGCCAGGTGCGTTCAGCTGCTCTCACTTGGCTTTTGAGGGAGCGGAGGTGAGTTGTGTACCGCAAATGAAGAACTGCATCCAACAGCACAATGGAGCTCTTCCCATGTATTGGTGTCGATACCCCATTTAGATTGGATTTCAAAGAATCTATATATAATAATAATAATCCTTGCATTTGAGATAATGCTTTACACATCTTATCAACGTCTCAAAGCGCTTCACAGAATATATAGTACTGTAAAGTGAATTGACTGTATATTTGTGAGCGAAATGCGGCAGCCAATTGCGCACAGCAGTGTGCCACAAACAGTATGTTTTCTTGGGGACTATTAGCCCTGATCTGCCTGGATTTTAACACAGTTCTCACGTCTTGTAAGGCGAGTGCTCTAACCACTGAGCTACAGGAGCTCTTTATCTGGCTACCAACACTTCTTTGGCTGTGATATTTCTTTGGAAATACCCCTACTCACCCCATTTCTTTGGAAATATCACACTTGTTTTGGAAGTCTGGAGACTATCAGATGCAACAGTCCCACCTTCCCTTCAAGTTACTGAAGTGGGATGCACTTGCGCAATCTATTAAGGATTGTGCACGAGGGCCTCCCTTAAGAAATATCCACCTAAATCTGCTTTATAATTCTCCAGATTATAAAATAATTCATTCCTTTCACGGCTCTTTGTGGGACACTGCTGCATGCAAATTGGCTGTCACGTTACCGAAAAACAGCTCCCCCACCACCAACCCAATTATTATACTTGCAAAATCCACACTGATTAATGGAGGGGCACTTTAAGGAAAACATTCCTTGCACTTCTGCAGAGATATTTTGACAACATGTTACAATGCTGAATACAAGGATTATTATTCCTTATCAATTCGATGAAGTTAGTTGTAGGCCTGACTGTGAGAGGGAATGTGTAATACCCTGACCTGTGACCCGGTGGCCCATTTGACTTGCGTGCATTCAAAAAGCACTATTGCACTTTTTCATTCACTTATAGCGTGTACTGGGGAGATGCAAGTTTGGACCTGAAATTTTAAGCATGTGGGCGAGCTATCTTTCATCAGCATAAACCCTCTGAAACCACAGTCACCAATAAGGACTGCATTAAATATTCAACCACACAGGCTTTCTGTTTGTTGCAATGAATTGGCAGTCATTTCCTTTCGTGCATTAGTTAGATGGAGCAATTTATTCGCATCATACAGAAAAGCAAAACAAAACAATTCCTCTTAATGTTCGAACATGGCGAGGAATTTTTTTCATTGTCGATCTGCCTGAAAATGAAATAGAAAAATAGGCACACTTTTACTTTTATCTCAGTTTGAATAAAATAAATAAGAGTTTTTTTTACATCCAAGCTGAAAACTCCAGTTTCAGTCTTTGAGGAAAAGTGCATTGCTGGAGGTGCTATGCTTCAGATGAGATGATAAACTGTGGTCTCCTCTGCTTGCTAAGTGTTTTTTTTTTAAAAAAAGAACCCACAGCACCGAAAGGATAAAGCAGTTTTTACCTCTGTGTCCTGGCCAACTCCAGATTATAAAATAGACCAATTTATTTCATGCTTGGTTGTAAAGACATCGCCGTCGTCAGGGCGAAATCTTCGGCAAGTTTCCTTACTCCACACACACCTCTAATAATAATCCGTCCCCAAAAAACAAATTGGTCATTTTTAATTCACGACTGTTTGTGGGGACACTGGCTGCCATTGGCTGCCATGTTTCGCCCACAAATATACAGTCAATTAACTTCACAGTATATTTTGTGAAGCGCTTTCAGACATCTAGAAGACGTGAAAAGCACTTTATCAAATGCAAGGGTTATTATTATTAAAATACAATAAATAACTTACTTGAGGTACAAACAGGTGGGATTTGCAAGAGTGTGTGGGGGTGGGGTGGTGGGGAGGGAGAGTCAAGATTGGGCCAAACTGTCTCCATTCCTCTGCCTCTGGCCCTCAGCAGCTAGAAGGTTGGAACACCCTGTTTTACTCTATGTAAAGTACTGGGGTTCTTTTGGTTTTTTCTATTGTTATTGTTGTTGTTGTTATTGTTGTTGTTATGACTGACTCAAAGGGAGATTGGGAGCCAAAGCAGAATGGGAAATTTCCAGTGAAAGAGATTGGAGAATGGACTAAATACTATCAACTGTTCAGAGAGCCAGTAAAGGAATGATTAGTGAATGGTCTTCTCTATGGATCTAACATGTGGGTCAACACTCTTATCTGCAACCCCTGCAAACCCCTTCCTCAAGATCTTCTCCAGCCTTATTCTCCAGCCTGACCCAGCTTTGTCCCTTGGCCCCATCATCTACAGCCGAGCCTTCAGCAGCTATGCCCTTGCCCTTTGGAACTCCTTTCCTCAACTCCTCCACCTCATTCCCTCTATCTGTCGTTGAAAGACTCCTTAAAATCTACTTCTTCAACTGTGCCTAACTTCCTCCTACCCTCTAGCTTTTACTCAGTTTAAGCCCCCACTCCTCGGTGAAGCACTTTCGCACATTCTCCTACTTGAATAAGTGCAAGTTACATTTATCTTGTTCTGTTAGAGATCTCCTATTGGTAGAGGGATGCAATCTTGAGTGAGCTGTGATGTCCCCAGAATGTTTGGTCAGCCATCATTAGCCTGTTGCGTAATTGTAAGAGTACTCGCCTTGTAAGCGAGAGGTTCGATTCCTAGCCGGGGCAAAACCTTAGACAAGTTTTGTTTCTCCATACATTCTGTTTACCTAAAAGTAAGTAGGAAACTGGTTATTAGACGATTGGTGGATTGCTATCCGAGGGTAATTAACCCTTCAGTGCTTTGGGGCGTCCTTCCAAAGTGAAAGGCACTATACAAATATTGTTGTGGTTGGTGTTGCTGACTACACATTTCAATGATTACCCATGCATTTAGACCCTAACAGTTAGAGGCATTTTAAAAGTAGTAGTCAACATGAATATTTTAAAGCAAGTGACTTTCCAACTTCCTATCAATTTTGGAAATCTACTTTCAGACAAAATTTGAATGTTATGGTAAACCCTTTCAAAGGGTGCTTTCCACACAACAGAAAAAAATGGCATTTGTATCAAATCTATTGATCTTAACAGAACTGATCTATTATTGCAGCGTTTTGTCACTGAGCTTTCATCTAACAATATGAAGTGGAAATTAAAAGTCATTCATTATTCTTTTTAAAATGATGTTTGCCAGTCAATATCATGACTACAGAGAATTACATAGACTGACATGGCATAGATACAGGCCAGGCCATTCAGTGCATCTAGCCTCCACCTTTATTATTAGCCTTTCTGAGACCCCTTTATTCTCTTCTCTTTCATGTCCACATTCTCAATTTGGAGGCAGAGCCATTGGTGGCCTGACGAATATCCTCCCTCACCAAAATTACCCCCCACCAAAACCAATGAATTGGTCACTTGCCTCATTGCTGTTTGCTTAAGGGTCTTAGTCAGATCAAGTGGGATGTTTAATACAGAGGGGATAACAATAATAATAATCCTTGCATTTGATACAGCGCTTTTCACGTCTTCTTCACAGTAAAGTGAATTGACTGTTTATATGTGGGCGAAACGCGGCAGACAATTGTGCACAAAGGCATCCCCACAAACAGCCGTGGTTTGAAATGACCAATTTCATTATATTTTGAGGGATTATTTTTAGGCGTGTGTGTGGAGTAAGGAAACTTGCCCAAGGTTTTACCCTGACCTGCCTGGATTTGAACATAGGTCTCACGCTTGTAAGGCGAGTGCTCTAACCACTTAGCGACTAGAGCTCCACATGGCTTTGTCTGTGAGGTCTGAGACACTGAGGCCCCAGCTAATTGTGAGTATGTTTCTACTCAGAATAAGATAATTCTACTCTAGATTAAGAGTACAAGATGATAAATTGCTAAGAATCATTGCTGCAAAGTCTGAAGATAAGAGGTGATTCTAGAGGGGTGGGTTCTGAGATGGAGGATAAACACCACTACAGATGGATGACAATCTTTGTAATCTTTACATTTGATACAGAGTGCCTCTCATATTAGGAGGAAGTTTCAAAGAATGACATAGGATTTACTATCAAGTGCTGTCGTGACTGTGTATTTTGTAGGCGAACACGGCAGCCAATTTGTGTACAGCAATATCCCCGACTCCATGCCATATCACTCCAGGCAATTCTCCATCGTTACCCTGGCTTGTATTCTTGGTCTCATCCTGTGTTCGAATCCAGGCAGATCAGGACAAAACCTTGGGCAAGATTCCTTACTCCACACACACATCTAATAATAATCCGTCCAAAAAAAACCACAATAATAAAAATGGGTCATTTTCAATCCACAACTGTTTGTGGGGACGCTGCTGTGCGCAATTGGCTGCCATGTTTCGCCCACAAATATACAGTTTATTCACTTTAAGGTATATTCTGTGAAGCGCTTTGAGACATTGATAAGATGTGAAAAGTGCTCCATCAAATGCAAGGATTATTATAATAATTCACTGCAAGGAAAAGATTCAAATACATTTTGTTAGAAGGGTGGCTGTTGCAGGTTAGCCAATGCAATTGACTCCACCCCCATCACATTCACTTTGTTCGTTAATGCACATGTTACTGTAAAGCACTTCAAAAAGATGTCTCTCTCTCTTTCTGTTACATGAAAGAGAGAGAGAGAGAGAGACATACAACTGGAGATTATTGCGTTGCTATTGAGCCTGAGTTGGGTTAAAGAGACAGGGAGTGGGTGGGCAGAATGTCAGGCTCAGCAGTAAAGCAGGGAGTTTGGGCGAATACACCGTTGTGGGAAACTAAACCACAGATGACAGAACCACTCTCACATAGGCACAACCAACCCCACCCCCGCACCCCCTCCCGGAAACAGCAACAAATCAAATCAGGCAAGAGACAATTCATTTCTTTTCTAAGAGGCTGTTTAATATTTGCCCGAAGAGATGTAGAAAATTATCTCCCAAAAAAGCGCTTCACCAGATTTACTGTGAGAACGCAGTGGCTGTGTGTTTTTCTAGGGGGCTGTGATCTCAGACAGATGGTCCCCACTGCACCTTGCCTTACTTAACACTACCAACATTGTGAAGATGTAATCTTTGGACGTAAAGGAAAGCACGCTAAGTGGGTGAGCTACACCAACCATTTTCTTTCAGGTTAACCTGGTGTCTGACACATACGGAAATCCATCCATTACCAAGGAGACCTGGCTTGCTTCCCCTCCCCTCACGAAAGGAAGTCATTGTCATGAGATAGTCATTTGGCACCTCACCCGGTGTGGCTTGTTTTCAAGAGTGAGAGTAGTTTGTCACTTGTTAAAAAAAATGTTAAAACAAACCAACTCTTCATTATTGTCACAAAACATCCCAAATTGCTTCGCAGCGGTCGTGGTCAAGTGTAGGTGTAGTGCGTGCATTTATAGGCAAGTGGGGCAACAATGTTACACAGAATGAGCCACAAAGCAAATGTCCAATTCTTCTAGTGGATAATAATAATAATAATAATAATAATGTTATTCAGATGTGGTACAACAGAAGCAAAAGCAGTGTCAGGTAGAATTTGGTTCCAACACAATATTCAGTTGACTGATTATTGGCCGGTCAGTGTGATACCAGAGTGCTGGAAACTCAACTGCTTTTCTCTGTAACAAAGGAAACATTAAGTTAATAATAATAATCCTTGTATTTTGATATAGCGCTTTTCACACCTTATCAACGTCTCAAAGCGCTTCACAGAATATACTGTATATTTGTGGGCGAAACCCGGCAGCCAATTTGGGCACAACAACAACAACAACAACAACATTACATTGATAGCGTGCCGTTCACATCGGGAGGACGTCCCGAGGCGCTGAACAATTACGTCGGGATCTGAGCAGGGTCCCCACAAACAGTCGTGGATTTAAATGACCAATTTTATTATTGTGGGATTTTTGGGAGGGATTATTATTAGGTGAGTGGAGTAAGGAAACTTGCCCAAGGTTTCACCCTGACCTGCCTGGAATTGAACCCAGGTCTCTTGCTTGTAAGGCGAGAGCTCTAACCACTGAGCTACAGAACTCCACAATGCAGCGCATCCCATTTTTCTCCATAACCCCCTCACCTCAACCCTTCCCCCACCCTCACACAAACACCGCCCCCCCGCTCCCTCCGCCCCACAGCACATCAACTGTACGTCAATCTATACACTAAACTCTCGTCCTTACTCCTGCTTTTCAACCTCACCTTTATGACCTAGAGAGGAGGTTGCTACCAATTGCGCCCTCAACTGACGCAAAATATGTTTTTTTTGTCATCTTGGAATTTGTGATTCGCATTGAAATGAAACAGAACAGTGATCTTTTAAATACTTCCGTTTAGCAAAGGAAGCCAAAAGAACAAGAAGTCATATCAATATGTTAATGTGTGGGCGGGCTGCTTTGTTAGCATAATGTCTTGTCGAAAAGCACACGAGGTTCATTCATATCACAAGCCCCAATCGTTCTGTTTGTTATTCGGGCAAAGTAAACGTCTTAGGATGTCTTATACTGTGGCCGCGATGATACTCAACTTACACTTCTTGATACTAAAAGGTAAGTCACCTTGTCTTCACTGAAAAGAATGGAAAAATCTGTTCAGTCATTTCTAGTCGTTCTTCATAATGTGGGAGAAATCTGAATGTTTTGTCAAGAGCCTTGCTATGTCCAACACTGGCGATGACGTGAGATTGAGGGGAGAATCCTTTAGCACTGTCTCACGGATACAGTTTAACTAAATTATTCAATATAAAGTTTTTTTTGTGTGTGTTTTTTAAAACACAAAATCCAATTTGGTTTCTACTCAACCAGCTATCTCACTGGTCGCATTCTCACCTCCAAGACCGAAGATGACAGGGTCAAGCTCCCTCCTACCGCTGAATATTTGAACTCAAAAGTCGAGGCTGACACTCCCAATGCAGTGCTGACTGGAGCATTACATTTTCAGAGGTGATGTCCTTTGTTTGAGACAGTCAACCAAAGTCCCAGCTGTGCCTGTTCAGATGTATGTTAAAAAGATCCCATGGTTGTTTTTTATATAGCGGAGAGAATTTCTCCCAGCCTCCTGGCCATCAATTCTCCCAGATTAAAAAAATGGTCATTCACTTTGTGGCTGTTCGTTGGCACATTGCTGTGTGCAAATTGCATATTGCATTTGTCTATAAATATAGAGTTTCTGTACATTACATTAGATTCTTGTGAAGCGCCTTGAGATGTGTTCAGGGGCGTCGATAAGGAACACTGCACTATGTTTTTATGACAAGTCACTCCTTGCTGTTGATCAGTGCAATGTTTGAAACGCGTTTATCCCAATAATATGTCGATTCAAAGGCAGTTTAACAGACTTAACACCCTGTTCTTGTTCTTGCGCACATCTCAATGAATAACCTTATGTGTGTGTGTGCACGCGTGCGTGTGTTTCTCTCTTTCTCTGCAGGTCAAACCTTGAACCTATCGCAAGACAATGAAATGCAACCGATAAACGCTACGGTGGGAGACCAGGTGCTATTCTCTACCAATTGCTCACCGTGCATCAATCGAACCATAGAGTGGAAATATCTCTCTGATCCCATCAAGTGCTTAGGCCCCAATGTGCAGCCCGGCGTTAATGTATATTCCATCGCGATGAAGTCACCCAACATTTACGAGAGCACAGTCTTTGGCTTGTACAAGGCACGGGTCGTACTTTATACCAACAGCTCATTGGAGCTGAGGCACATTCAGCTGAACGATTCAGGATGTTACACACTAACGATAACAGACGCCGCAGGGAATATTGTGACACTGAGAAAATTGCTATCAGTCTTTGGTAAGTTCCCCAAAAGGTGTAAAGATGTTTACGTACATATATCATATATGTATACACACACACTTATGCCCACACCAACCTGCCCACCACCTCCGCTCAGCCTGCTCTACATCCCCCGACCCATCCGCCCCACCATTGGCGGGTGAGCCTTTAGCCACTCTGCCCCCAACCTCTGGAACTCCATCCCGTAGTCCCTCCACCTCACCCCCTCCCTGGCCTCCTTCATGTCCCACCTCAAAACTCTCCTCTTCGAATGGTCCCATCGGCTGCTCCTAATCCCCCACTTCCCTCCCCTCCCCTCCTCTACCTATCCTCAACTCGGGTCTGACACAATGACTGTCCAGTGCTTTGGGATGTCTTCTGATGCGAAAAGCGCTATACAAGTGTAATTTTGTTCTTGTTGTTGTATAAAATATAAAGAGGCAGTTTTAATCTCATTGGACTTTCTAATAGGACCCTGTGTCTCATTTTAGAAGCAGAAACAAGTAAGCCACACATCGATGGTAAAAACAGCACAGATACATCTGAAATTCCTGAAGAAAATGTCGGGTGGAAAAATATCTGTAAGCTTTTAAGTTTCATTGTTTTAATTTGCCCCGATTAGGACGTCTCCTGAAATGGATCAGAATCGAATAATAATAATCTAATAATAATCCTTGCATTTGATATAGCACCACATCACGTCGTTGAGTCATCTCAATGCGCTTCACGGAATATATTGTAAAGTGGATTGACTGCGTATTTTGTGGGCACATAGCAGTGTGGTTAGCAAGCGACCAAACTTCACTCTGCCTCCCCTTTACTGGGTCTGGCCTCCTCCTTAACGCCCTAATCCTCCGCTCCACCATTGACACTGGGCCTTCAGCCACTACACCCCAAAACTCTGGAACTCCCTCAATCCTTTTGCCTCTTCCCTTCCTTTTCCATTTTCAGTCTCGCCTGAAGATCATTCTGTTTCACCGCGCTTACCGTCATCTTCCCCGTATGCTTGGCTTGGTTCTGGAAATTTTTATAATGTTTTGCCTTAGCTGGGAATCAAACCCAGGTCCTCTTGAGTGCTCTAACCAATACGCTACAAGAACCTCACATTTAAAAGGCAAAAAGAAATATCTAATACCGTAATAAATTATCTTGGAAAAAATCTGAACAGCAAAAAGTACAGAGAGGGTTATCATTTCTGACCTTCCGCCCATTGAGTGTGGTATATAAAACAAATCTCTAACACTGAATGCAAGTCATGTGGTCCGTTGGGTTCCGAGTGAACATGTAATGCAGGTAATTCGAAGGCTGGGGACTTGGGTAAAGAAATTGAGCACAAAAGAGATATATATTGATTCAGTGTAACCAGAGGCAGAGGTCTTCTCCTCGTTGTCCTCGCTGTCCGGCTGTTAAAATCTTCACTGCAAAAAATCCAAACTTGGAGCAATGCAAGGCCCTCAATCTGCTTTGAGATTGCCTCTAGGAAGCATTTTGACATGCTCAACCTACTTGAAAGGCACAATTTATGTACAAATTTACTTTTGATGATAATCCTGGAATTTGATCCAGGGCTTTGTCATGTTGTCAAGGTGCCTCAACGCTCTTCAGAGGATTTTTACCTCAGAGGTGTAGTTAAGAGACTGCATATTTGTCGGCAGCCAATCTGCACACAGTGACGTACCGCAAAAGTTTACTATGGCCCACACCAGATTGCATTCAGGCTGCAGTTAAATGCGAGGAATGCACGGAATGGTACGCATTCATCTACAAACACTCAGCCAACGCACGTCACTGCAAATCCTGTATGAAGCGCTTTGAGATAATCTTCCTGACGTGAGAGGTGCATCCATCTCAAGTACGGCGGTTATTATCACTGTTAGCGCCTCCCTTCTGCATCATTCCAGTTTTCATCACGGGGTCTTGCCCCAGAAACGTTAACCGCCGGCGCTCCCTTTCCGAAGCTGTCTCACCCACACTGTGTTTTCGGTGGGAGGGTGGGTGGGGGGGGCTTTTCTCAGACTTGCAAAGTTCACGGTTTTATCTCTTTATCTCCACCATGCTTTCTAATCTCTCTTTTTACTGCACATGGCCTAGTTTGACAGAAAGTTGAGCAGGTGAGAGTTTCCACCACCCGCCTGCGATTCACTCTCCAGCGCAGTGCTGGGGGAAGCACCACATTGTCAGAGGGGCTGTTAGTGAAGCACCATCTGCCTGTTTAGGGGACATTAATAATAATCCCTCCTCTCAAGAAAACCACGATAATAAAAATTTGTCATTTCAATCCACCACTGTTTGTGGGACACTGCTGTGCACAATTGGCTGCCACGTTTCACCCATAAATATCACAGTCAATTCACTTTACAGTATATTCTATGAAGCGCTTTGAGATGTCGATAAGGTATGAAAAGCGCTATATCAAATGCAAGGATTATTATTACATATCCCGTGGAACTATTCCAAAAGAAAAGGGAGTTTCTCCCGCCATCCTCCTCCTGACCAAAAACCCCCCAAATAAAATTGGTCACTCACATCATGGCTTTTTTGCGGGTCACTTTAAGAGTCAATCCTGTGAAGTGCTTTGGGACTTCCCAATGTGAAGGGCTCCGTAGCATCCAATGCAAGGATTATGATTATGTTGTGAGTTATGCGGAGCTACAAGACTGCAGATGAAGGGACAGAGGTTGGGTATAATGGGCCAAATGTCCATCATTCATCATGGAGTCCTGTAGCTCAGTGGTTAGAGCACTCGCCTCTCAAGTGTGAGACCTGTGTTCAAATCCAGGCAAGTTAGGCCATAAACCTTAGACAAGTTTCCTTACTCCAGACACACACCTAATAATAATCCCTTAAAAAAAATACAATAATAATATTGGTCATTTGAATCCATGACTGTTTGTGGGACACTGCTGTGTGCAATTGGCTGCTGCGTTTTGCACACAAATTTACAGTCAATTCACTTTACAGTATATTCTGTGAAGCGCTTTGAGACATCGAGAAGATGTGAAAAGCGCTATATCAAATGCAAGGATTATTATTATTATTATTTAAGCATTGTATATTTTCAAGCTAAGTTTCTGTGGCTTGTTCGGTCGCAAGCTCCAGTGAGGCTTGTATTTGTTTGCATAGCAGGAATCCATTTGTTAGTCGACTGGCAGATCACTTTCGGGGGATAATAATCCCTTCAAAATGTTTTTTAAAATAATAATAATTTGCTCACTCAATCCACGATTGTTTGTGGGACACTGCTGCGTGCAATTAGCTGCTGTCATGTTTGGTGTTTACCGTGTCCTTGCAAACGCGGGAGCCAAATACACACAGCAGTGTCCTACAATCAGTCATTGATTGAAATGACCAATTTTCTATTTTGGGGGGAGGTATTATTATTAGGCGTGTGGAGTAAGGAAACTTGCCCAAGGTTTTGCCCTGAACCTGGCTGGATTTGAAATACAGGTCTCATTCTTGTAAGGCGAGTGCTCTAACTTTTGAGCTACAGGACTTTCACTTGGTATCAGAGCTGTTAGCACTTGTACATTTTTGTTCACAGCATAAATGGTATTTTAAATCTATATTAGAGAGAATCAATACTATTGATTTACCCCAAACTATCTCATTCCTTCACACCATTTAAATGCTCTAAAATACTTCCCTGCTTGAATACTCTGGTATATATATTAAAAAAATGGAGCACCCAGTAAAAATGTTACCTAACTCCATCTCAATTTTGCTATCTTTCCAACCCCTCAACCCTCCTCACTTCCCCAGCTAGCTTGTTCACCAATTTAATATGCAGAATAATTAAATCTGAATCATCCGATCACCTCTTTCAAACATTTTGCCTGTGTTAAATAATAATAATAATCATCCTTGCATTTTATATTGTGCTTCTCATGTCTTATAGATGTCTCAAAGATTGTTAAGATTCAGAACTTGGCGATTTCAGTAATACATTTCATAAATTTTCTTTTGTGTAAACACTGTTTGCTTCGGTAGCCTCTTGTGATTGAAATAATATAATCCTCACATTTGATATAGGGCCTTATCATGTAAGGGGTTAATCTGGTGAGTGTTTGGGTTCAGGGATTGGCTTGTGAGTATTCAGAGCTAGGAGTTAAATTGAGGTATCAATCCATTTGTCTCTCTCTTAAGCTGTGAAAACCTGGTTATGTGCTTTTTGATTGTGGTTCTCGTGCTAAATTTCTGGGAGTTAATGAGTTTTACCCTTACAAATTGTTAAAGTGCGAAGAACCGGTTAAAAAAAAAGGCACTGGGGGACATTGTTGTTATATAAAGGAAGTAGTAGATAAAGAGAGAGAGAGAGAGAGTGGAGTTGTTGAGATTTGGAGTTAGAACTAACACTCGACCCTAACATTACTAATCCTAAAATTCTGAATCTCAGGAACTTTGAGGAGATGTGAATTTGGGGTAAAGTTACTCTGTTTGTTTACCGCCTGGTAGTCCAACTGTCGAGGCTTAGTGCTTAGATTTTGTAGAGTATGAGATATACTTTGTTAAAGTGTGGTCATTTCAATCCACGATTGTTTATGGGGACACTGCTGTGCGCAATTGGCTGCTGCATTTCGCCCACAAATATACAGTCAATTCACTTTACAGTATATTCCGTGAAGCGCTTTGAAACATCGATAAGATGTGAAAAGTGCTATATCAAATGCAAGGATTATTATTATTATATTATCAATGTAAGGATTATGTGCATGCTTGCATTGAATGCTCCGAATGCAGGAATATTTATATTTTTTGTGTGTTTATATATACTGTATACGTGTTTAAGTGCTTTGAGATGCCATCCGGCGTGGAGGGCGCTAAATAAATCCAAGTTGTTGTTATATTGAAGCCTGTGGGATTGAATAAACGAAGAGTGTTTTACTAATCGCCAAGTGTTTTGGTGTAGTGTGTGAGACCGTGTGTAACCGGGGACAAACCCCAAACATTAATAGAAAGGGGAAACTGAAAGGAAGGTTTGATTCTCTCCCAGAGATAAGGAGAACGCCTTTGAGTCGTCTCAAAGTGCTTTAAAGAATATACTGTAAAGTGAATTGACTGTATACTTTGTGGGCGAAACGCGGCTGCGAATTGCACTCAGCAGTGTCCCACAAACAGTCGTGGAGTTATTTTATCATGCGTTTAAAAATATATTTAGAGTGAAACCTTGCAAAGAACTTCAAGACATCTCAATGACTTGATAAGGTGCTATTATCAAATGTGTTGGATTATTGCATTATAAAACCAAGACTAGTCACTCTTTCTCTCTTCTCAAAGGCATTATCATTGGTGCTATCGTGTCCGTGGCATTCTGGGCACTGTTCGTTGTGGCCATTGGATTTTTCATAAAGAAAAGGATAAAGGGCAGTAGACTTGATGGTGAGTGAAATTTCTGAAGGAACCACAGTAAACACTTCAACTATTTTAATTTACTTTTTTACTCAAATAAATGTTTCAAATATTCTATCTATTCGATCGAGTGCAATTTATGTTGGTTGTGAGTTTCAAGAGCAAGGTAGACAGGCATGTGAAAATAGAGGCTTGAATGGGTATAGGGATAAGGTAGACAGTGGGATTGAATGAACATCTCAGCTTCCTTCTACAGTACATTGTAAATGTCTATGATTTTATCAAAGCACTTTGATAGACTATTTACACTGACTCATCTACAAAGATCAACCCCCTGAGGTAAAAAGGGAAAGATGAAAAGAGATTTCTTCAAATAGAGAGCTGCTTTGTTCTATAAATTACTGTTGAGGCTATCTGTGAGACAGCATTTAAAAAGGAATTGGATAAATAATATTGAAGGGAACAAGAGAAAAGATTAAGGCAATTGATCGATTATAGTAAATTATTAGATTTACTATATAAATGAAAGTTTTGATTGATTAGGTAGAGGAGGTAGCACAGATATGATGTGCTGAATTGCCCCCTTCTGTGCTGTAAACATTTTGTATTTGTTGGTAAAAAAAGAATTAAATTGTATCTTAATACAAATTTGAATATTTTCATACACTTTTCCACCTTCTGTTTTTACAGATATCAAAAAATAGTTTACATTCTAATAAGCCTTTATTTCAAAACAGTCCTGACTGACAGACCCAACCCTCAAGCCCACAGAAGAAATAATTGGTCATTCACTTAATGGGTGTTCTCAGGACATTGCTGTACATGACAAAATACACAGTCTCTACACTTTACAGTAACTCCTGTGAAGCGCTTTCTTCAATGGCACAATTAAGGCAAATGCAAGGATATATATTATTTTATCATTATGTTATTACAGTATAATAATAAATAATAAAAATCCTTGAATTTGGTATAGCGTTTTTTCACGTCTTCTAGACGTCTCAAAGCGCTTCATAGAATATACTGTAAACTGAATTGACTGCATATTTGTGGGTGAAACACGGCAGCCAATTGCGCACAGCAGTGTCCCACAAACAGTCATGGATTCAAATGACCAATTTTATTATTATGTTTCTTTTTGGGGATGGATTATTATTAGCCGTGTGTGTGGAGTAAGGAAACTTGCCCAAGGTTTAGCCCTGACCTGCCTGGATTTGAAGACAGGTCTCACGCTTGTGAGGCGAGTGCTCTAACCACTGAGTTACAGAGACTCCACGAATATTATTATTAATAAAGGTGATGAAATTGTACAGCACAAAAGGAGGGCATTCAGTCCATCATGCCCGGCCTAACTTTCTGAAAGAGTGAAGGTTATGGGTTCAAAGCCTGGGTCGCGATTTTGAAATTGCAGTCTAGGCTGATGCTCCAATAGAGTACTGGGGGAATCCCTGCATTGTCAGAGATGTCATTCTTAAATTAACATCTTCCTAAGGTCCTTATCTGCCCATTCAGGTGGATGTTAAAGAATCTATTTCACTGTTTGAAAATAGAAAGGAGTTTCTCCTGGTTTCCTGACCAACAATCTCTCCAATCAAATAGAAATGGTCATTCGCTTCACACTGTGCTCAAAGTAATGCTTTCACCTACACCATATACAGTACTGTACCACATTTTACAATAAATCCTATGAAAGCACCTTGATAATAATACTACTACTACTAATAATAATAATAATCCTTGCAGTTGATAGAGTGCTTTTCACGTCTAAGCGCTTCACAGAATATACTGTAAAGTGAATTGACTGTATATTTTGGGGCAAAACGCGGCAGCCAATTGCGCACAGCAGTGTCCCCACAAACAGGTGTGGATTGAAAATGACCAACTTTCATTATTGTGCTTTTTTGGGGAGGGATTATTATTAGGCGTGTATGTGGAGTAAGGAAACTTGCTCACGGTTTCGCCCTGATCTGCCTGGATTCAAACACAGGCTTCAAGCTTTCAAGACAAGTGCTCTAGCCACTGAGCTACAGGAGCTCAATGCAACATAACATAACGGAACGTTAAATCTAATGCAATGATTGTTAGTGGATGTTAGTGGATGTATTGCTGATAATGATTAATTACTGTCGTTATTATTAGCAGATGAGAAGACCGATGAGTTCTTGAGCAACGATAACCCGATGGTGGTTTACTCGACATTTGTAGGTGGATTTAACAACTTTGGGAAGGCGCTTCAAAATGCCTCTCTGAGTGAAACCTGAATGGCATGGAGGCACATTGCGCATGATTAAAAGCATACACGTTTGTCACTTAACAACGCATTTCGCTGGACTGCACTGAAAAGTACACAACCCTGACAAACGCAGGAAGCCACTGAATGCATACGACTGAGGACTGGGTTTGTTTGGCAGCTCAGCTGGATATGTTTGAGTTAACAGCTCTTTGAGTTGGGTTTGGGTTTGGGTTTGGGCTGATGTAGCCATCTAAGATTCAAGGCGATTGAAGCCTTGAAGTTGCTGCTTATCGCATATTCCCCACCCCCCGCCCCCCCCACCTCCAGATACAGTATATCATTCACATCCATCCGATTTTAAGTTACTCTTGTAACTACTTCTGGTGTTATCGCAGCCGACCTTTTCTTTCTCCAAAACCCAAACGCTAAACTGCAACTCTAAAGTGCAGTTTTGTTCATTGATCTTTATCGTATTTGATTGCACCGTTCAAGAAATGTGTTTGTATTTGATCAAATCCAGTTAGTTTTGCCCGAAAGGAACACCTTTAAGTGTAAACATTGCAACATAGCACAAAATCTCATATTGGCCATAAACTAGTCCTTGTAACTTTCCTTTGTGTGTTGATTTTTGTTTCCTTTTTATCGAGCAATATGACTGATTGTATTATTCCACTGAATTAAACTCTGCTATTTATAACAAATTAAGATGTTTCGATCTTGCCATGTGACTTACTGGTTGTTTAATCAGCTTGAGTCATTCACACCAAAGTCATCAGAACACAGTAAAACAGAAACAGCCAATCCTTTCAGCCATCCAGCCATCTCCACCCGTTTATTCAGAACTTGGCTGATCTTCTCATCCCAATGCTCCACCCTTTCTCCATATCTATTTAGTAAAGTTGCCTGCAAGCACGCACAGTCACTACACTTTACAGTTAATCCTTTAGAGATGCCATCCGGAATTCAAAGGATTATTATTTTTTATTACCTCAACTCCCAAGTACCCATCTATCTCACTTTTAAACATTTCTCCAATCAGGTTTCCGCCCTATCCACAGCACAGAAACTGCCCTGATCAAGGTCACAGATGACATCCTAACCGCCTGTGACCAGGGCTCCCTCTGCCTCCTCGTCCTCCTTGACCTGTCTGCTGCGTTCGACACAGTCGATCACACCATCCTCCTTCAACGTCTTTCCTCCCACCTCAACCTTCAAGGCACAGTCCTTGACTGGTTCCATTCTTATTTGACCCACCATTTACATTTTGTTTCTTCCAATGGCTTTTCTTCAAACCCCCGCACAGTTTCCCACGGTGTCCCTCAGGGCTCTGTCCTCGGTCCCCTTCTTTTCACCCTTTTTTCCCTCTGGGCGACGTCATCCGCAGACATGGGGTAAATTTCCACATGTATGCGGATGACACCCAGTTGTACCTTTCTGCCTCATCCCTCAACCCCCAGACGATCGATGTTCTGACAGCATGTCTGTCTGACATCGAATCGTGGACGAGGGACAACTTTTTGCAATTGAACGTGAATAAGACCGAGGCTCTCCTGATTGGCTCAAGCCAGCGCCTCCGCACATCGGGCGCTGCCAGCCTCAACATCCAAGGCTGCACTCTCCACCTCACAAAGCCAATCAGGAACCTCGGCATCATGTTCGATCAAAAACTTTCCTTCCTCCCCCACATCCGCGCCTTGACCAGCACCGCCTATTTCCATCTGCGCAACATTGCCAGGCTCCGCAACTATCTTACCCCCCGCGCTGCCGAAACACTCGTGCACGCGTACATCACCTCACGGCTGGACTACGGAAATTCTCTACTAGTCGGCCTCCCCAGGTCCTCCATTCATAGGCTGCAGATCATCCAAAACTCTGCATCCCGTGTATTATCCCGCACCCGCCTCCGCGACCACATAACCCCCACCCTCGACCGTCTCCACTGGCTCCCCATCCTCCAGAGGATCGAGTTTAAGATCCTCGTCCTCACCTACAAGGCCTTACACGGCCTTGCCCCATCCTACCTAACCGATCTACTCTCCCCCTACATGCCCACCCGGACCCTCCGTTCAACAGGACTTGGCCTGCTCCAAGCCCCCTGCCCGAACCGCCCCACCATCGGAGGCCAGGCCTTCAGTTTCTCCGCTCCCACCTTATGGAATGCCATCCCTCAATCCCTCCGTTTCGCCTCTTCCCTTTCCTCTTTCAAGGCCAGTTTGAAGACTTTCCTCTTCGATCGCGCCTTTTGTTCCACCCCGAACTCTTTTACCTCCCCTTCGTGTTTCACCCCTTCCCAAACACTCCCCTCCCAGCTCGGTTCACACGCCTCTTGTTCAGCGCCTTGGGACGTCCTCCCGACGTGAAAGGCGCTCTATAAATGTAAATTGTTGTTGTTGTTGTTGTTGTTGTTCTACTGATTCCATACAACAATAATATTAATCCTTGCATTTTTACAGCGCTTTTCACATCTTCTAGACATCTCAAAGCACTTCACAGAATACACTGTAAAGTGAATTGACTGTATATTTGTGGCGAAACGCAGCAACCAATTGTGCACAGCATTTACCTGGCATCTTTCATGTCAGGAAGATATCTCGAAGGGGTTGACAGTTTTCTGAAGCAGAGGAAACTATTTCTTCACTGTCTCTCTGTGTAAGGAAATGCTTCCTGAACTCAGTTCAAATTGTCTTGGATCTGATTTCAAGGCTCAGCTCCTCTTCTATGAAAAGTCATCCTTTTAAACTAGCACTCACCTCGCAAGGCGGGGGACCCAAGTTCGATTGGCGGATTGCTTTTCCGGGGATAATAAACAACAACAACAACAAAATTAGACTTGTATAACGCCTTTCACATCAGACCTTTCACGCCCCAAGGCGCTCTTTTAAACTCTTTTTGAAAAAAAGTAATAATAATAATAATTTGGTCACACAATCCACAACTGTTTGTGGGACATCTTGGCTTCAGTGTTTGCCCAGAAAATATACAATTCACTTTACAGTATATTCTGTGAAGCGCTTTGAGACATCTCCCCCACCGCCATCAAACCCACCTCCATCCTCCACTGCCCCTGGAGGAAAATCTCCCCACAATCCCTATCCGCAGCCTTGGAGTCATGTGAACTCCTTTCCCTCTGGCTTATCCCCTGTCCTCCTCACTCAAACTCCTTCATATTATCCTCTCCATTACCCTTTACTCCCTTGGCCCCATTCACCTCCCAAACTGCCTCCTATTCACAAATCTTACCTTGGTTTACTAGCCACCTCTGCTCCCTCCTGGGTCAAGTGTGGGCTACCAAATGCACCTGGCTCAAATTTGGCCTAACTGTCCACTGTCATATCTGTTTGGACCACATCAAAACTTAATACCCCGCTCTCACCTCTGCCAAATCATCCTTCTACTCCCAAGAATATCTTGGAGGTAAAGGGCAACCCCAGCTTCCCATTGACTACAATCAACTGGCTCCTCCTTCCACCACCCCGCCAAAAAACCCACCCCCCCACCATATTTCACCAATCTCTCCTCTAACTTTCACTGTGAGGAGATGCTGGATTTCCTCAAATCCAACATCGAGGGAATCCACTCAGCTGCTTCTGCCCTCCCAACTGCCACTCCTTCCCCATCTTCCGCCCACACACTCTGACCCCTTCTCATCCCTCCTTCCACACCTTCGTAACCTGTCTCCCCCTCCTCTGTCACCAGCACCATATTATTTATGAAGCCCACCACCTGCTCCCTTGTCCCCCAGCCCCATCTCTCTCCATGCCTCACTACTCCGCCTCCTTGCCCCCTACTCTCTGACACCATCAAGACTTGGGGACCCCACAGTGCATTGGGATAATACTGGCGTTAAACCAGCTAAAACTGTTTAGATTACCATTGAAAGCACAGTCTGACAAGCTTCCCACTGCTTGACCGGCTGAGGACCAACCACATTGATAGGGCTTAAGCTTGTAGGGTTAACAGGAGCTGAGTGGGAACATTCCCTGCCCTCTGTAACCAGTTTGCCAAGGAGCCAGGCTAGGCTGGGCTGTGCTGTCATCGGTATTGTGGACCCACCTGGCTCAGGAACCTTGGTTACCAAAAGTGCCACAGAAGGTTGACTCAATTCAAATGTTTGATTGCCAAGTGTGTCACCTTGGAGCCAATCGAGCTTACCTCCACTTACTTCCCCACCAAGAAGGAAAGTCATTAACCACCAACAAACTGGGATTAGTTCTCACATCTGACTCATATGGTGAATGGCAGGTACCAGGGTCTGTGAGCTTAATGTCCCAAAGTCAGGGCTTGAACCGGCAAAAACTTCTGCTAAGAGGCGAGAGTGCTACTGACTGAGCCAGTAATGAGACTAAGTACTTCACAATACAATATATGCACTAAAAAGCTACAAGACAATTCCACACTTTCAATTCTTTCAAGAACAAATTAGGTACTAATAATAATCCTTGCATTTGATACAGTGCTTTTCACATCTTGTAGACATCTCAAAGCACTTCACAGAATATACTGTAAAGTGAACTGACTGTATATTTGTGGGTAAAACGCGGCAGCCAATTGCGCACAGCAGCGTCCCACAAACAGTCGTGGATTGAAATGACCAGTTTTTATTCTTGTGGGTTTTTTTGGAGGGATTATTATTAGGCATCTGGAATAAGGAAACTTGCCCAAGCTTTTGCCCTGAGCTGCCTGGATTCAAACTCAGGACTTGTAAGGCATAGCTCATACAGTAGCTCAATATCCATAATTTGGGACATGACTTGCTCGTGCCATTGCCTGGAATGTGTAAAGCCAACTGGATGGAACTTGGTCTTCTTTCGCCTGGCAAATTCTTATGTTCTTACTTTATTGTCCAATTTTTTGACGTGAAAGGCACTCTACAAATGTAATTTTGTTGTTGTTGTAGTTGTTTTTAGGCTTATGAGTGCCTTGGGCATCTCTTGGTACTATAGGTGATGGTGGGTGTTACAGGTTCACAAGCGAGATTGGCAGCACTGAGAAGCAAAACGCCTGTTTCAAAATTACTTCTGAAACAAATTGTCCGCTTACTACTGGGAATTGCACAAGACTGGTATGGATTACTTTGTTTGATTCGGCATCATAGTTAACTAGCGCAAGACTAGTCATAATTGAAAAGACTTTACACTTACCAATGCCGTGCCGATCGAATTAACCGAGCTCCAATACTTGATTATTAGTCATAATTATCATAAATTTAAAGCAAGTTGTGCCATTTTCAGGCAGAAGTTCATTTCCATTTTATGTCATTTCAAAGTTGTGGGTGAATGACTCAGGGCAAAAGGCAAAGCCATAGACAATTGGGTCTGACTGTTATTCTAGTCCTCAACATTGTTCCAAAAAAACCCAAAGGCAAATAGTTTTGACTGATTGCGTAATGGAGCAAGTAAGAAATGCTCCCTTTGTGGTTACCTAAGGATGGAGCGGTTACGGCTGCCAATTTGTTGCTGACAAGGCAGCACCATCTGCCAATCTGACCACATTCTTGTAACAGTATTGAATTAGGACTAGTCAGGCCGTGCGGAGAGTGAGTATTGCGCTCAGCGGGAGTGGGGTTCCTCATGTTCTTTCAGGAACAATGCAGAGGAGAGCAACAAGGATGATCTCTAGTGATAGAGGAATGAGATATGAGTTAGACATCACACTCCTTCCACCCTTCCACTCCACCCCATCTCACCACAGGGCACCTTAATCTTTGAGCTCAATATCTAAATCTGACTCAGAAACCAGAGTACTGGAAACTGAGCCAACGCCTGGCACAACGTATACATGTATAATTTTATTTTCTAAATGTAACATAACATTATTTTCGGGAGAAAATCGTGCATTCATAATGGAACAAAATTTAAACAGAGGATATGAGTATCAGTTTGGTGACAAGCAATTGTCCAATCCCTGTCATGAATTCCTCATACGTCAACCACATCTGAGGTTGTGCCCTTCAATTTAGTTTTGCCTATTTGCCTCTCGCTAGCTATAGTTTCCACATACATTATGTCCAGAAGACACTCATTATGGTCTAAAAACAAATCTGCCGAAGCATTGTTTCAGTAAGCGAGTCGTAAATGCTCTTAGGGAAACGGTAGAAGCAGAAAAAAATCAATTGAACACAATGAAAAATTGAAAAATGACAAAGGCTAGTTTGCGCCAAAACCTTTCCTGCTCTCAAAATCATGTTCTTTTCAGTTTGATGGAGCTGCTGTTTGAGTAGGGGGATGGACATTTGGGCAGATGTTAACCTGGTGCTGAAGGTCCAATTCTGAAGTCAGGCGGGAGCTGAGGATTTGGGAAGCGTTGATGTTTGTCACCCAATCTTTCTCGATATAGATACATGGGTGATAACACTGTTCTGTTAGTTGGTTATATAATACAGTAAGCATAATAATAATGTTTGCATTTGATATAGTGCCACTCACATCTTCTAGATGTCTCAAAGCTCTTCACAGAATATACTGTTAAGTGAATTGACTATATATTTGTGGGCGAAACGCGGCAGCCAATTGCACACAGCAACGTCCCCACGAACAGTCGTGGATTGAAATAACTAATTTTATTATTGTGTGTAGTTTTTTTTGAAGGGATTATTATCAGGCATGTGGAGTAAAGAAATTTGCTCTAGGTTTTGCCCTGACCTACCTGGATTCGAACGCAGGTCTCAAGCTTCTTAAACGAGTGCTCTAACCACCGAGCTACAGGACTGGTTTGTGAATATACAAATAGCCTGCATTTTCATATGTTCTCTGGACTTTAACTCATAAAAACACTTTTCACTAAAGTAACTTTCATCATAAACGATGAAAAGAACCAGAGGAAGGCAAGGAGAATTTTATGTAGCGAGTTGCCATAATCTGGAAAACATTGCCTGAAAGGGGTGGTAGAAGCAGATTCAATAATAACTTTCAAAAGAGCATTGGATATTTACTTTGGGTATTTGCTGTAAGATTCAATGATTCTATAAAATCATAAAACATTAAGAGTGCCATTCAGCCGATCAAAGTGATTCAATTTATCCTGATACTATTTCCCTGTATCATTTTATATTGTTGCCCTTCCAAATTAAAAAAAAATCTAATTCTGAGCCATTAGGAAACACACCACAGACAAAAATAAATAAAGGAATGCTTGCATTTGTGGCTGTGGCTAAGACCTTTGGTAAGCATATCACCATTTTGCTCTGAGCAAACAAAACACAGCTAGGAATAATAAAAAATATCCTTGCATTTGAAATAGCACCTCATCACGTCATTGAGATGTCCTAAAGTGCTTCACAGAATATACTGAAAAGCGAATTGACTGTATTTTGTGGGCAAAACGCGACAGCCAATCGCCCTCAACAGGTTTCAACTAAGTCAGGAAACTGGCCAGAGGTTTCGCCCTGAACAGAAATTGAACCCGGCTCCTCTCATCTGCGACGCTGGTGTTCTCACCAATAGGCTACAGGACTACATAAGCATCATTATTATTAATAATAATTTGAAGAGATATGGGAAGCGACGAGTAAACAACACTGGTGTTTCACAGATAGCTTTCCTCTGTGCTGTAATTTTTCTATGGTTTCTAAGAAACATCAATCCAGTTTCCGAGTTTAAATTCCAACATGGGCTTGAACCGATCGCCTGCTGATCTAAATCTAAATCCCTCCATTCCTCTGCACCCTCCTCCCTACCTCTCTGACCTCCTCTCTCCTCACAACAGTATCCATTGCCTTCACTCCACCGGGTCTGGCCTCCTCCTTGTCCCTCGAATGCTCCGCTCCACCATCGGCGGCCTTGCCTTCAGCCACTATGCCCCGAGGCTCTGGAACTCCCTCCCTCACTCCCTTTGCTTCGCCCCCTCACTTCCGACCTTCAGGTCTCGGCTAAAGACCTTTCTTTTCGACTGCGGTCACCTTCTTCCTCCTCCCGCTGGCTCAGCCCCGGGATCCATTATTGGGAAGCGCTCTGAGACGCCGTCCAGCGTGGTGTGAGGGCACTATATAAATACAAGTTGTTGTTGTTGTTGATCCAGAGTTGAGATTATTACCATCTGAATTAAGCTTTCTACCTGGACTGTGAGGTCAAAGTCTTGACATGAAGTTTGATCGTACAATCTTCTGACTCAAAGGTTAGAACGCTGCCAACTTGACCAGGCACATAAAATTATTTTCAAGATAGGGAGAGACAGAATGAGAGATGGTGAACGATCCCCTTTATTGTAGGTTACCATGATTAGTTAATTCAAGCTATTTTAGAAACGCTGTGGAGTGGAGTCGAGCAACTGAGTGGTTAGGGCACTCACCTTACAAGCGAGAGACCTGGGTTCAATTCCAGGCAGGGAAAAACCTGGGGGAAAATTTCCTCGCTCCACACCCCTAATAATAATCCCATAAAATAAAACAATAATAAATTGGTCATTTCAATCCACGGTGTTTGTGGGAATGCTGCTTTGCGCAATTGACTGCCGCTTTTTGGCCACGCATAGATGCAGTCAATTCACTTTACAGTATATTCTGTGAAGAGCTTTGAGACACAGTCTAGAAGATGTGAAAAGCGCTATATCAAATGCAAGGGTTATTATTATTATTATTATACATTCTGATGATTTTATCAGCATTTGTTATGAATATATATACACATTTTTAAAGTTGCTTTCCCTTTTTAACAAAGAGTGGGAGATGATACCCCCTTCGTGATTCGTCCTACAACAAACCACTCTGCCCCTTGGATCCGCTGTCTCTCACATGCCATCGCTAGCTGCAGCACGCAGGCATTTCCTCTGCAGTGGAGAAAAGTTGCAACCCAACAAGAGATGTTTGATGACAGAAGAATACAGCCGGCAGGAAATTTGTGGTGAAAATTACCGAGCAAATACACCACAAGCATCTACAAACTTTTGTCTGCTCAAACGATTTCATTCCAGGAAGCATCCCCGTTCTGACGCAAAGACCACCCCACCTCCCCTCTCTGATCCAAACGCAAATTGCCACATAAACAAAATTGCACTTGAGTATGCACGAGCGCGTTGATTCAACAAGATAAAATCACAATGATTTCAACAAAACCTGGCAGATTGGATTAGATAAAGTTCCTGGCACGTTCTAAAGTATTATTTTATCTTTGGGGGGTGTGAAAATGGATTTCTTCTTCATATTACTTTATGTAAATCAATTCAATATATAGGATGTGTCAAATCTTTTTGAACACAAGCTTCCTGACTACCAAGCTACACTTGCAAGTATGAATGAGGGTTAGTTTGTAGTGATCACTGCAGTTCTGATATTTCAGTTAAGTTAAGGATAATAAGTCTCATCACTGTGACGGCAGTAACTGAATAACATCATCTGAATATCAAGTTAATTTTCGTTCCAATTTACTTTTGAGTATCACTTTTTTTTAACTAAAATCAAAAATTAACCATACCCCAAACTTAAGTAACACATCTTCCTTTGGTCAGGAAGATATGAAATGTAATGGATTCTTTCCTGTATTTGACTTGCAAACCCAGTTTCAAACATTGATTTACTTTAATTTCTCCATAAATGCTGCCTGACCTGCTGAATGTTACCAGTGACTTCTATTTTTGTTTTGTAATACTTTGCTCAGCTAATTTCAACTGTCTTTTATAGAAACAGAATCTTGTAGCTCAGTGGTTAGAGCACTCGCATGCCTACAAGCGTGAGACCTGTGTTCGAATCCAGGCAGGTCACATCAGGGCGAAACCTTCGGCAAATTTCCTTATTCATGCCTAATAATAATCCCTCAAAAAAAATTTATCATTTCAATCCACGACTGTTTGTGGACTGCTGTGCGCAATTGGCTGCCGCGTTTCGTCCACAAAGTATACAGTCAATTCACTTTACAGTATATTCTGTGAAGCGCTTTGAGATGTCTAGAAGACGCAAAAAGCACTATATCAAATGCAAGGAGAATTATTATTATTATTATTATTATTATAAACTGGCTGATGACTGGCTACCAAGTTGCTGTTTGTCAAAATCTACTGATCTTAAGTGGGACCATTTCAGATATACAAATAAGGAAATGGAAATAATTTTGAAGGGCAACAAATGATGCAAGGAAGTGACTCATGCACACCACTGCATTGAACAAAGCCAGTCACTCTGCACCAATGAATAAGGTGTTTAATTCACGCTTCTGCGGAAATAAGTGGTTTAAATGCAACCACGTGTTTATGCGATTCAATACAACAACAACAAACAACAAACAACAACAAAAAATTACCTTTATAGAGTGCCTTTCACGTCGGGAGGATGTCCCAAGACGCATTTCAGAAGCATCTTTCAACATCGCAGGACTGAACAGAGACGGTGACGAAGGGAAAGGATGGGAGGTGGAGGAGAAAGATAAGCTGTGATCAGGATCTGATTGTCCTAACTATCTTAACTGCCGATTTTCCTTCAGATGCAAATATAATACAGCATAACAATAAAAAATTACACTCGCACACCACCCTTCACGTTGACATCACAGGACACTGGACAATCAGGGTTTTGGACCTAAGCTGGGTGATGGGAGCAGAAGCACTTTGAGACATCGCTAAGACGTGGAAAGCGCTATATAAATGTAAGGATTATTATTTATTAGTATTATTTTATTATTAGTATTATGATAAGGGAGGAGCGGATGGGAGTGAGAGAGTGGCCAGGGGCATGGTCGAAGAGGAAGGTCTTCAGGTGGGACTTGAAGGAGGCAAGGGAGGGGGGGTGAGGTGGAGGGATTGTGGGATAGAGTTCCAGAGTTTGGGGGCAGAGATGCTGAATGCCTGCAATCGTGGATTGAGTGAAGAAATTGTAAACTATTTTTAATTTTTGAAGGGATTATTACTCCCAGGATGCGATCTGCTGATCGACAACAACCAGGTTCCTACTTGCTGCTTGGTAAACAGAAGCATGTGGAATAAGGAAACCTCTCACACCACCTTCACTTTGTTTCCTCCAGCCCTCGCACAGTCTCATGTGGCATTCCTCAGGGCTCTGTCCTTGGTTCCTTCCTCTTCACCCTCTACATGCTCCCGCTTGGTGATATCATCCGCAGATATGGGGTAAATTTCCACATATATGCAGATGACACTCAACTCTACCTTTCCGCTTCCACCCTCGAATCCAGGACTAATTGTGTTCTGACTACGTGTCTGTCCGACATCGAGTCCTGGATGAGGGATAACTTCCTTCAACTAAATGTCAACAAGACTGAGGCCCTCCTGATTGGCTCACATCAGCGCCTTCGCACCTCAGTATCCAAGGCTGTACTCTCCATCTCTTGAAGCCAGTCAGGAATCTGGGCGTCCTGGTCAACTCTGAATTCTTCTTCCTCATCCACATCTGCACCATGACCGATACTGCCTTCCACCACCTCAGTAACATTGCCAGACTCCACCACTGCCTCACCCCCCATGCTGCCAAAACACTTATTCACGCATTCATCACATCAAGGCTCGACTATGGGAATTCTCCCCTCACCGGCCTTCCCATCTCCTCCCTTCACAAGCTGCAGATTATTCGGGAACTCTGCAGCTCGTGTACTCTCCCGCACTAGGCTCCGAGACCACATCACTAGCACCCTCGCCCGTCTCCACTGGCTCCCCATCCCTCAGAGGATCGAATTCAAGATCCTCGTCCTCATTTTCAAGGCTATTCATGGCCTTGCCCCCATCTATCTCTCCGGCCTGCTGTTTCCCTATCAGCCTGCCCGTTCCATTCAGCGGGCTCTGGCCTGCTCCATGCCCCCTGCTCGAACCTCCCTACCATCTGTGGCCAGACTTTCAGCCTCTCTGCCCCCACATCCTGGAACTCCATCCCGCAATCCCTTCACCTCGCTTCCTCCCTTTCCTCCTTGAAGGCCGGTTTCATGACCTCCCTCTTCAACCATGCCTTCTGCTGCCTTCCTAACTCTCCCCCCTTTCCTACTCTCCTTCCCCCTACCCCGACTTATCCCCCCCACCGCTCAGGTCCTGACCTAACTGTTCAGCACCTTGCGACTTCCTCCCGATGTGAAAGGTGCTCTGTAAATGTAATTTTGTTGTTGTTGCCAAATGGTTTCGCCCTGTCTGGGAATCGAACCCAAGTATTCTCTTTGGCAGGGTGAGTGTTCTAACAAGATAAATTTGCATTATCGTCACTGACTCAACAGTGAACTTTTACCCGAGAGATAGTTCCATGTCACCAGGTCCAAGTTAATTCTAAAGACTTTGTGCAAACTATCTTTTCCATCTGCCCAACAAATCGAGGACCTTAGTGTGGTAAATTATCTGTAACTCTCAGTCGTCATACACTAAATTATACACGTGCCACAAGTCTGGCAGTGTCGTACGTACTTGCTGTTCCCTCGATCAGTACAAAGATACTAAACCACAACAATTCCAAAAAACACATTTTTTTGCTCATTCACCAGAGATGGAAACAATGCTATAAATCTGTGGCAATGTTCTGTAACTTTCCTGCTACTGATTTTTTTTTAACCTTCATAATAATTATGATAAAATTTATACTTTATTAGCTCAGTGGTAAGAGCACTCACTTTACAAGTGTGAGACCTGTGAGGCACTTGCCTTACAAGTGTGAGATCTGTGTTCGAATCCAGGGAGATCAGGGCGAAACCTTGGGCAAGTTTCCTTACTCCACACGCCTAATAATAATCCATCCAAAAAAACCACAATAATAAAAATTGGTCATTTCAATCCACGACTGTTTGTGGGGACGCTGCTGTGTGTAATTGGCTGCCGTGTTTCGCCCACAAATATACAGTCAATTCACTTTACAGTATATTCTGTGAAGCGCTTTGAGACTTTGATAAGATGTGAAAAGATGTGAAAAGCGCTATATCAAATGCAAGGATTATTATAATAATATAAATTATAATAGTAATCCTTACATTTATGTAGCGCTTTCCATGTCTTATCGATGTCTCAAAGCGCTTCACAGAATATAACAACGTCCCAAGGTTGGGACCAGAGTCGTGGGGGGAGGGAGAAGACAAGAGGGAAGAAAGCGGGGAGAAGAGGTGAGGACCAGAGCAAGGGGGAGGGGTCGTGGTTGAGGGAAGAAAGTAGGAAAATGGACTATAATTCACCCCATATTTGTGGGTGAAACGCAGCAGCCAAATTGCGCATAGCAGTGTCCCACAAACAGTCGTGGAAGGGGGAAAAGAGGATAAGGGGGGAGAGGGAGGGAAAGGTGGGGTAAAATCAGGGAGGAAAAGGGGGGAGAAAGGGGGTTAAGGGAGGAGGGAGGGAAAGGTGGGGGGTGGCTTAAAATCAGGGAGAAAGGGGGGAAAGGGGAATAGGGAGTAAAGGGGGAAAAGGGGGAAAGGGAGTGAGGAAAGAAGAAGGGGGGAGGCCAGGGGGCAAGGCCAGGGGGCAGGGGGAGGCCAGAGGCAAGGGGGAGGGGCTAGGGGGCAAGAGGGGGGAGGCCAGGGGATGGGGGGAGGGAGGCCAGGGAGCAAGGGGGGAATTATTAACTCAAGGAACACAATGTTAAACATCACAATTGTTGCTCTGTGGCATCAGACCTTAAAACAAAACCAGAAACCATCACACTATTCAAATTACAGTAGAAGCCTGTTTATCCGTGACTCGATGCACCGGCACTTCTGTATAACTGGCACACCAAAAAAAAGTCCCCATTCGATAAACCGGAACTTATCCAGAAAAATAGCAGTGGAGCATTTGTAAATGCATAAATAATAACATAACAATAACATAACAATATTGCATTGGCACTCACCGTCAAAATACTCTCTCGCGCCCCCCAACCCTGCTGTTAGATGCTGCACTTGAAGCTATGATGCTGCAGTTGAGGTTTACAGTCCAGCGACTCCCCCCAAAATGGAGCACGCCAAGCGGGCGAAAAAAACGGAGTGCATATGACTTTAAAGTCATACTAGCGGCAAGCCGATAACGCTAGCCGATAACCCACATTGTCGCGCAGGTGCAGTATTCCGATTTGCTGCTAGTAGAGTCTAGGGCTTTGGCTTGCAGCTAGTAAAGTCGCGCGACTTTAAAATCGCGCTGCTGTTTTTTTCACCCGCCTGGTACCCCCCCCATTTAAAAAAGAATCGCTGGACTGCAAACCCCAACCAGCAAAGGTGAGAAGTGCAAGAGAGCAGCCCCAACAACAAGTATCAACACAACATTCTGCCACTATCTGCTATTATTAGTCTGGTGTGTCAAAAGAACTCTAATTTTTTTGTAGTGGGTTTTCAGCCGCGGGCCGTCCGAATATCCGGCAGCCGCTTTAACTGGCATTGGCCAGGTCCCGCGGGCACCGGATAAACAGGCTTTTACTGTATATTAATAATAATAATCCTTACATTTGATATAGCTCCTATCACATCATCGAGACATCTCAAAGTGCTTCACAAAATAGTCTAAATTGACTGTATATTTTGTGGGCGAAACGCGGCAACCAATTGCATATAGCAGTGTCTCACAAATTGAGGGACCAAATTATTATTATTACTACTTTGTTTCTTTTTTTTAAAAAAAGTGATTATTTTCCCCAGACAAACGATCCGCCAATCGAACCTGGGTCCTCTTGCTTGCGAGGCAAGTGACAGTGTAAAAGGATGACTCGCAGAGCAGAGCAGAGCTTTGAAACCAGATCTAAGACAGTTAGAACTGAGCTCAGGAAACATTTTTTCACACAGTGAGGCAGTTTATTTATTTTGAAGGGATTACTACCCCCGGGAAAGCCATCCACCAATCAATTAACCACCAAGTTCCTACTTACTAATAGGTAAATAGGGTGTGTGGAGTAAGGAGACGTGTTCATATCAAAATGCAAGGATTACTATTATCGTTATTATATTCTCTTTTCAAATAGTGCAATCTTTAAAGTCCACCTGAACAGGCAGACGAGAGTGGTGAGGCACTGTGAGGCATAACAAAAGCAACGTTGCGTCCATTTGTCAGTGGTGCTGACAAGAGGTTATGAGGCAGGCTAGCATAAGCAGATGTGTGTGATCTCAATGAGAATTTCTTTCCACCGGAAAGTGATTTAAACATGTTTTTGTACAGGCTGTGATGTTATGGAATAGCTGGCCTCGAAATGTGATTGAAGTTGAATCCTTGTTAACTTTTCAAGAGGGAATTGGGCACACATCTTAAATTAAAAATAAATTAAATGATAAAATGGGACATATAAAAGAGAATGTGGAATAAGTCAGGAGAACACAACATTCTCCAGATACTGGAAATCTGAAATAAAAAAACAACACTCAGCAGGTCAGGCAGCATCTATGGAGAGAGGAAAAGTGAGTCAACATTTCGGGTCACGACGAAGGGTTGTGGACCCGAAACATTGACTCACTTTTCCTTGCTCCACAGACCTGCTGAGTGTTCCCAGTGATTTCTGTTTTTTTATATCACTAAGGAGCAATTTGTTGAGAGACCAACCACACGCGCAATGCCTCCTCTTGTGCTGTAAAACATTTCCACGGTTCATGACTCTCCAGCACTTCGTGCAAGCAATTCGTCGGCACCTCTTGCAGGCACTCGAAGCACAATACCATCAAGTGTAATTCACAACTGATTCAGTAAGATAAAGATGATGTGTCAGATTATTAACTGCGATCATCCGCAGTTCATAATTCCAGTAACTCACAACCACTGTTATTGATAATGCTGATCAGATAAAATGCAGCAAAAGGCTTGCGTTTTAGGAATACTTTGTGCTGAAACACAGCGTTGATTTTGAAACTGTTTGCACTCCCCCACCTTCCTCTCGGACAACTCCACCCTCCTAACTTCCCTCTCCCTCTACTCTGAATGCCTCCTTATCTTAGGTTTCAACCTCCACCACCCATTCCTGCTCTACCTCTCCTCCCTTAACCTCTCCCGCCACATCCACTCCGCTACCCACATCCATGGCCACCCCCTTGACCTGGTGATCACCCGGGGTCTTACCGCCTCGGACATCACCATCACTGATGAAGCCATTTCAGACCATCACTTCATCTCCCTTAACACCTCCGTACCCCTTTCCCCTACTCAATCCTCTACCATCACCTACCACCCTGGAAAATAAATCTCCTCCCTCTCTGCTGCTGGACTCATCTGAACTCCTGCCCCTCTGGCCCTCACTAACTCACCTACCCTCTTTTCTCCCAAACTCTCCCTCCTCCATCTTTGTTTCCCTTGACCCCTCCTGACCTCCCAAACTGCCTCTTACTCCCATAAATCCCCCTGGTACACCAGCCATCTCGGATCCCTCAAAGCACAAGTGCAAGTTGCTGAGCGCGCTAAAACTAACGTCCTCCATAAGCTGATTTGGCTGGAGGTCTACCGCACCGCCCTTGCCTCTGCCACAACTTCCTTCTTCTCCGAGATAATCTTGGAGGCCAGGGATAACCCCAGACTCCTCTTCTCCACTACTAACCGTCTCCTCCGTCCACCTTCCTATGCCTCACCCTTCCTCTCCTCCAAATTCCAACTGCATGGAGATACTGGACTTCCTCGAATACAAAATCAAGGGGATCCGTTGATCCATCTACCGCTACTCCCCCATTACCTCTACCTGATGACCCTCCCCATCCATTTCCAGCTATACACCTTTGACCCTGTCACTCCCTCTGTCTTCACCGCTATCATCTCAAAATGAAACCCATCACCTGCTCCCTCTCTCCTCATCTCCCAGCTCCACCTCCTAGCCCCCACTCCTAACAGACATCATCAACCTCTCCCTATCCACTGGCACTGTTCCCATCCCTCTAAAAACAGCTGTTATCACACCCATCATGAAAATACCTACCATGGACCCAGCTACCGCCCCATCTCCAACCTCCCATTCCTCTCCAAGGTGCTGGAATGAGTTGTTGCTTCCCAGCTTCGCTCCTTTCTTTCTCAGCATTCCCCTTTTGAATTCCTCTGCTCCAATCCGGCTTCCATGCTGCCCTTGGCATGGAGGCAGCCTTGATCAAAGCCTCTAACAACATTTTAAACATCTGCGATCGGGGCTCTCTCTGCCTCCTTGTCCTCCTCGACCTCTCTGCCGCCTTCAACACTGTCGACTACTCCATCCTTACACCGCCTCTCCTTTGTCACCACTGATGGCTTCCCCTTCAGCCCCTGTGGCATTACCTAGGGCTCTGTCCTTGACCCTCTACTTTTCAATATCTATACATTCGCCCTTGGTGACATCATCCGCAGATATGGGGTCAACTTCCATATGTATGTCTCCATCCCATATGTGTACAGACTGCCTGTCAGACATCAAATCCTGGAAGAGAGCTAACTTTCACCAGTTGAATGTCAACCAGACCGAGGTCCCGCTGATTGGATCGCGCCAGTTCCTTCACGTATCAGGTGCTGGCAGCATCAACCTCCATGGTTGCACATCACCAAGCCAGTCAGGAACCTAGGTGGCTTGTTCTATCCTCAACTGTTTTTCCTCCTCCACATCCACACTATGACCCGCTCTACCTTTGCTCATCTCCACAACATTGGCAGTCAGCCTAACGTCAGTAGTGGCAAAACATCTAGAGACTATAGTTGGGGACAAGACAGATCTTCACTCAGAAAGATATAGAGTAATAAAGGACAACCAGCACGGATTTGTTAAAGGCAAAACTTGCCTGACAAATCTGATAAGAGTTTTTTGATGAAGTAACGGAAAGGGTGGATGAGGGTAGTGCAGTTGCTGTAGTTTATCTGGATTTTCAAAAGGCATTTGACAAAGTGCCATAAAAAAGGCTTATAAGGAAAATAGAAGCCCATGGCGTTAAAGGGACAGTGGCAACATGGATCCAGAACTGGCTGGGAGACAGAAAGCAGAGTATTGTCCATCAGAAAAACGGCTGTTTTTCTGAGTGGAGGGAAGTGTACAGTGGCGTCCCCTAGGGAACAGTATCGGGACCACTGATCTTTTTAATTTATATTAATGATCTGACTTGGGTAAAGGGAGTGCTATTTCCGGGTTTACAGAGTTAGGAACAACAGTAAGTGGTGAGGCGGATAGTAGCCATCTGCAAGAAGATATAATAATAATAATCCTTGCATTTGATATAGCGCTTTTCACGTCTTCCAGACGTCTCAAAGTGCTTCACAGAATAACCTGGAAAGTGAATTGACTCTATATTTGTGGGTGAAACGCGGCACCCAATTGCGGACAGCACTGTCCCACAAACAGTCGTGGATTGAAATGACCAATTTTATTATTGTGTTTTTTTTGGGTGAGGCGGGGAGTGGATTATTATTAGGTGTGTGGAGTAAGGAAACATGCCCCAGGTTTCATCCCGATCTGCCTGGATTCGAACACAGGTCTCACACTTATAAGGCGAATGCTCTAACCACTGAGCTACTCGTAGGAACTCCACTATAGACAGAATGGTAAAATGGGCAGACACATGGCAGATGAAGTGGAGAAATGTGAGGTGATGTATTTTGGGAGGAGGAATGCGGAGAGGTAATATAGGCTAGATAGTACAATTTTAAGGGGTGTGAAGGAACAGAGAGACCTAGGGGTTTGTGTAAGTGAATCTTTAAAGGTGCAGGTTATGGAGAGAGGGCTGGGGAGTGGGATTGAGTTGCTCTTTTCAAAGAGCTGGCACAGACTAGATGAGCCAAATGGCCTCCTTTTGTGCTGTAATGATTCTATTATTCTATGATTCGTCCACTACTTCACCCCTCAGGCCGCTGACCTCTGTTCCAGATTGATGGCACATGCCTTCCTTCACCAGAATTACACAAAAGTAGTTAATAATAATGATAATCCTGGCACTTGATATAGCGCTTTTCACGTCTTCCAGACGCCTCAAAGCGCTTAACCAAATATACTGTAAAGTGAATTGACTGAATATTTGTGGACGAAATGTGGCAGCCAATTGCACACAGCAGCATCCCCACAAACAGTCTTGGATTGAAATGACCAATTTTATTATTGTTTTTTTTGGGAGGGATTATTATTAGGCGCGTGGAGTAAGGAAACTTGCCCAAGGTTTTGCCCTGACCTACCTGGACTTGAACACAGGTCTCACACTTGTAAGACGAGTGGTCTAACCACTGAGCTACAGGATTCCACAAAGGATTCCACAGCGAATGTGTGCCTCTCCCTTTTGCCACCGTCATTCTGAAACAAGAAAACGTAGGATTGTCCTCTTTTCAATTTCTGCATTCTAAATTTCCTGATGCTTTTGCTTGGCCGCAACTTGCTTTTATCTTCTCTGCAACATGAGCAGTTGGAGTAGTGACTTGGTTTCATGATCAATAACAGCCGCAAAATATAGCAACCTGGCAAGATGCAGGAAGCGCTTGGGGGAAGTTTGGTCTAGTTATTAATCATCAATGTCAAGATGCTACCAATAGATCATATGGAACCAGCTGAACTCGTCCTAAATAAGCAAACGAGAATGCGCAACACCGACACACGTTTAATAGAAATCTGACCTTTAGTAAGCAATTAGAGAAAGCTAGTTTGCATCGCCCGGATTGAATATCAGAAGCTTTACGTGTTAGTGCTTTTGATCAAAGAGTTATGGCCCTTCTTGTAAATGAGCACCGGATTCCGATCAACAACTGGCCCGATCGTGCTAATAGACGCAGGAGGATAATACGTGAGTAATGACGTAGCACATTATAAATGTGGTGGTATAACACCTTTTTTGTAATCTATCCTCTATATTCACCTCATAGCACTGTGAGTGAAGCGTACTGTATAAATTGTAAGTTTTTTTTTACTACTTTCCCCAGTGATGCAGATGTTTTGGGTGGCCAAAGAGGAGTTTCAGGAATAATCTTTGGAACTACCTTTGATGGGTATAGTGGCTGAAGTCAGGATGCTGGGCTCACTCCAAAAAAAAACAGCTTGATGCTTCAGTGGGAAGAGGGTAGGATAAAAGCAAATGGGTTGAAAGGAATTCTTAATGAATATTATCCTTACATTTTTTATGTGATACTTCCTCATGTGGAGTCCTGTAGGTCAGTGGTTAGAGCACTCGTGTTACAAGAGAGACCTGGGTTCAATTCCCGGCAGGGCGAAACCGTGGGGAAAATTTCCTTACTCTACATGCCTAATAATAATCCCTCAAAAAACAATAATAAATTGGTCATTTCAATCCAAGACTGTTTGTGGGACACTGCTGTTAGCAATTGGCTGCCATGTTTAGCCCACAAACATACAATCAATTCACTTTAAAGTACATACTGTGAAGCGCTTTGAGACGTCTAGAAGACCTGAAAGGCGCTACATCAAATGCAAGGATTATTATTATTATTATGTCGAAACTTCTTGAAGCTGTCCGAGGCGCTGTCCTTTAGATGAGAAATGAATCCAAGCTCCTGTCCATTTGTTCAGGTGGACGTTAAAGACCCTGTGGCATTATTGAAGAAGAGAAGGAGAGTTTCTCCTGGTGTCCTGGTCAACAATCTCCCAGATAAAATGGAACATTCATTTTATGGTTGTTTGCGGGCCATTACTGTGTGCAAATTTACTACCTCGTCCGAAGGATGGCTTCTCTTTCATGATTCAGTGCCCGGTGCAAAACTGCGTTGGGGTGTCAGCCTGGTCTGTGTGTTCAAAGTGCCAATGAGTGGCTTGAACCCAAAGCCTTCTGATTCAAAGGCAGGCGTTCTGCCTACTGAGCCAGGCTGAAATCGACAGCACCAATGTACGTACTTTAATGCACTTTCCATGAAGAGCAATCTGAAGGAAATTTGTTCTTTCATCAAATCACTTTGCTTTCATTTAGGCTTTTTTATTTTTTTTAAAAAAAAGCACAGCTTAGGGAAGCTAAGAAAAACGCAAACTATCATCATCTGCATTTTGTATGCAAAGTTGCATTTTCCCAGATGCAATAGCGTTTTTGTTTTTTATCGTTTTCTTTCCACTGTGGTACAACAGTCAGTTAGTCAGTCAGTCAGTTGCTTTTAATATTCATATGTGTCGAAGGAAGTGTTCTGACCAATATATGCCTTACACCTGAAAAATAGCAATTGTTGTGGACCCATTTGTTGTTAATTAACACTGATGGTGTTTTGTGGTCACATAATTAGTTTGAATGAAGGTAGCCCATTGGACTATTTCACCTCAACCTTCCATAACGCACAACAACAGCAAAATTATATGTGTATAGCTCCTTTCACACACCCTACAGTCTGCCTAGCACAGCGCCGAACAGTTTCTTAAATTGATTTTACCAGCGCGGTTAGAATATTTGGTTTCAATTACATTAGTCATAGAATATTCCAGCCCAGAAGGAGGCCATTTGGCCCATTGTGCCCGTGCCGTCTTCTGGGTAAAAATAAAAATCTCACCTCAAGATCTTAGTCAATGTCACAATAACTTTTAGATTGTTGGCAGTAGGGTAGAATCCAGCCACTGCCAATAGTAGCTTAAAAAGCTTTAATCGGTATGTTGGTAATTTGTTTTAAAGCGTGATATTTGTATTCTTATGCCATATTTAATTTATGGTTTGTTGTATCTATTGTTTTTCTTTGGTAGCATATTATTGGTCTGGTGTTGATTTGCAATTCAGAAAAAAAATAATTTTGCTTCCATGACCTTTGCAATTAATACAATACATTCTCAAATTGTGAAATTGTCTTCACAGAATATACCTTTAAAGGTGCAACTACAACACAACAACAACATATTACATTTATAAAGCGCCTTTTCACGTCGGGAGGACGTCCCAAGGCGCTGCACAGGAAGCATATGACCCGAGCTGGGAGGGGAATGTTTGGGAAGGGGTGAGACATGAAGGGGAGGTTGAAAAATTCGGGGTGGAACAAAAGGCACGGTCGAAGAGGAAAGTCTTCAAACCGGCCTTGAAAGAGGAAAGGGAAGAAACGAGACGGAGGGACAGAAGGATGGTATTCCATAGGGTGGGAGCGGAGAAACTGAAGGCCTGGTCTCCGATGGTGGGGCGGTTCGGGCGGGGGGGTTGGAGCAGGCCAAGTCCTGGTGAACGGAGGGTCCGGGTGGGCTTGTAGGGGGAAAGTAGATTGGTTAAATAGGGCGGGGCAAGGCCGTGTAAGGCCTTGAAGGTGAGGACGAGGATCTTGAACGCGATCCTCTGGAGAATGGGGAGCCAATGGAGACGGGCGTTGGTGGGGGTTATATGGTCACGGAGGCGGGTGCGGGATAAGACACGGGCTGCAGAGTTTTGGATGACCTGCAGCCTGTGAATAGAGGAACTGGGGAGGCCGACGAGGAGAGAGTTACCGTAGTCCAGCCGTGAGGTGATGTAAGCGTGCACGAGTGTTTCGGCAGCGCGGGGGGTAAGATAGTTGCGGAGCCTGGCAATGTTGCGCAGGTGGAAATAAGCGGTGCCGGTCAAGGCATGGATGTGGGGGAGGAAGGAAAGTTTTTGATCAAACATGATGCCGAGGTTCCTGATTGGCTTTGTGAGGTGGAGAGTGCAGCCTTCGATGTTGAGGCTGGCAGCGCCCGATGTGCGGAGGCGCTGGCTTGAGCCGATCAGGAGGGCCTCGGTCACGTTCAATTGCAGGAAATTGTCCCTCGTCCAGGACTCGATGTCGGACAGACATGCTGTCAGAACATCGATGGTCTGGGGGTTGAGGGATGAGGCAGAAAGGTACAGCTGGGTGTCGTCCGCATACATGTGGAAATTTACCCCATGTTTGCGGATGACATCGCCCAGAGGGAGCGTGTAAAGGGTGAAAAGGAAGGGGCCTAGGACAGAGCCCTGAGGGACGCCGTGAGAAACTGTGCGGGGGTTTGAGGAAAAACCGTTGGAAGAAACAAAGTGTAAACGGTGGGTCAGGTAGGAATGGAACCAGTCAAGGACTGTGCCTTGAAGGTTGAGGTGGGAGGAAAGACGTTGAAGGAGGATGGTGTGATCGACTGTGTCGAACGCAGCAGACAGGTCAAGGAGGACGAGGAAGCAGAGGGAGCCCTGGTCACAGGCGGTTAGGATGTCATTTGTAACCTTAACCAGGGCAGTTTCTGTGCTGTGAATTGGGCGGAAACCTGATTGGAGGGGTTCAAGGAGTGAGTGAGTTGAAAGGAAAGAGCGGAGCTGGAAGGCAACCACTCTTTCAAGGACCTTGTTCATGTTTGCATTCCCAAGTGGTAACCAATTTACTCACAACAATTTGCTCTAAACTCCTTCCCCAACAAGTTGTAGATCATCCAGAACTCTGCAGCCTTTGCCCTCTCCTGCACTGGGCTTCATGACAATATCACCCTCACCCAACTCCACTGGCTTCCCATCACACAGAGGATACAGATTAAGATCCTGATCCTCACCTTAAAAGCCTTCCATGGCCTTGATTCTACCTCTGCGACCTCCTAACTCCCTACCAAAACCCTACCAATCTGTCTGCTCAGTGGGCTGAGCTCAGTGGGCTCCGGTCTGCTTTAAGTCACCGTTTAGGGCAGGCAGGCCTTCAGCCACTCTGCCACCATCTTCTAAAACTCCGTACCACAGCCCTTCCTCCCCTCCAAGACCCACCTCAAGGCCCTCCTGTTCAACCGTGCTTTTGTTCAACCTCCTTCTTCCCCTACCCTCACCAATCCCTACCATCAGCTCAGGTCCGAAATGCTGTCTGGTTGTCAGGCGCCTTGGGACATCCTCCCCATGTGAAACATGCAAATTTGTTCTTGTTGGTTTTGTATACCCCTTGGAGCTCAGCTGGCTCCAACATGACGTGCTTAGCAACAGAAAACCAGAATTGAATCCTCTCTCTGCGTCGGTCTCTAGTCTAGTTCCTGAGTTAGGCAGGTATACAAGTACAACAGGGCACTGCTGATGACAGATCAACCAGCTTGATTCATCAACATTGTAAGCCAAATCGCTAATAGATGGGGATATGTTAGCTGGGGAAGCAGTAGAACTGTCTACACACCATTTCTCTCAATAGCAAGCCATGGTTTGAACTGTTATCCCAATGTAAACTCTGGTGTCTCCAAGAGTTGCCATTGCCAATCTATGCATAATACTTTCTGGAATTAGGTGAACATCCCTCCCACAAAACACCTTTGCCCAATAATATATACAGTCAATTCACCTCACAGTATATTTTGTGAAGCGCTTTGAGACACAGACTAGAAGAAGTGAAAAAGCGCTACATCAAATGCAAGGATTATTATTATTATTACGATAAGTAAATGGGGTCTTCTTGGAGCTGAACTAGTGACGATGTGACAAGCCTTGCAATGGAATGCCAGAATCGAGCCAGTCGCCTGGTGGTCTTGGTAGTCTAGTTCCCGAGCTAGGCAGGCAGGTTTGCAGTCAGGAGCGGGGGCAGGGAGTCATCTCACTCTGCTCCGGTTAACATTGCAAGCCAATGCCTCAGTAGGTAGGGTTGTCCTAGCTGGACAAACAATAATAAATCAGTAATTTCAATCCACGACTGTTTGTGGGGATGCTGCTGTGCGGAATTGGAAGTGAGGAAACAGTTGTGGATTGAAAATGACCAATTTTATTATTGTGTTTTTTTGGAGGGATTATTATTAGGCTCGTGTGTGGAGTAAGGAAACTTGTCCAAGGTTTCACCCTGAACTGCCTGGATTCAAACACAGGTCTCATGCTTGGAAGGCGAGTGCTCTAACCACTGAGCTATATGCCTCATTGAAGTGGTATGCAGGCTGGTTAACCAATAGCTCCCTGAATTAATGTGGACATGTCTCTCTGTTTGGTTTTGCCACCTATCTGTTCACGCATAATCAAGCAGCAACAGATCCTCATCAGGCTGATTTGAAGATGGTTTGAGATTGAGGGGGTGGGGGGATGGGGGGAATTGCAAAAGCCCTTCAAATAAACTTTAAATAAAGCTGTGTTTCTGATGTAGTGATGAGAGGCACAGATCCTCTGAAAAACAAGAGTTCAAAACTGCTAATGGTTAAGTTTGCATGGCATTTTTTGAATAAGGTACAGCAACCCTTAACAGGTTACAATCACGCCTACACACACACTTTTCTGCATTGTTAGCAGTTTTGTAAGCCCGATCGTTGAGACTTTTTTTCCACTATATTTTCAATTCAATAACTCTTTTCCTGTGATACATAACTATTAGTTAGATCAAACACAAACTCTGTAGATAACTTCAACCCACACTGGAAATATCTAGCCACTCAGCTGACTCGGCATTAATGGGTAATCAGAACCTTTTGGGTGGTTTTGTTAACTGAATCGACTCATCGAAAAAGGCTGGTTCATAATTTCTCCCAACGCTCCACAACTGATTGGGATGACTCAATATCGGGGCACTGTTTCGCTAAATGGACCACGTGATTGTCTGGCAATCTGAAACTGTCTTCGACTGCCTGCCTTGACTCAATCAGTTTCCAACAAAAATAACCGACCTCACAAAGAGAGGTTCAGATGAAGGAAATGACTCCCCCCACTCCTTTCCCCATTCAGCCTTTGTTCTCATGCTTCCGGATAAACCCATCTTGCCATCTTCCCATGACAGTGCGAAGAAGAGCAGGCGGGCTGTGTCCCTCCAGTGAGAGAGTGAGCATTCCATTCCAACAGATATCTCTTATTTCTATTCATCTCTTCAATATTTTCCATGTATTTGGTTTAGATACTCTTTAAGTATGAAGATAGGCTCCACAATGGATAATACTTACTGACCCCCCCAAAAAAGTTTTTTTTTATACAGAAAACACAGAATGTAGTCTCCTCTTCTCTAGCACCCTTCCTGGTAACCCTACATAAGCTGTTAAATCACTCTCTTCTCTTGCATTCATTTGGTTTGACTAATTTGGCAAACCATAGAAAGATGGATCCATTGAAACCTTGTATGAGTGCAAAGAGGTCCAGTCATGTTATTGCTGCCTGATTTTACAACGGCATTATTGCATCATCCCTCACTTGGTTCAACATCTACCTCACTTTGACCACACTTTTGATCTACTTTCACCTCCCCACCCTTTGCTCAGGTACAAGCCAGAGCTGCCGAGCGCCTTGGGACGTCTTCCCGATCTGAAAGGCAAGGTGTTGTAAACTGTAGATTTGTGACCCTCATTAGTTTCAGCCTCATGAGGTTGAGGTTGCCCATAATGTTTAGCAAGAGTGAAACTGCTCTAAAACCTGCAGCGACGAAACCTACAGAACTTTCACTCTTGCTAAACGGATAAACCACCTCCTTCAGCGAGAAATTTGCGATTCAAACCATTGAGGAGGCAGAACAAACACCGCAATGGGATTGCTAGAGTGGCCAAGGGCTGCAGTAAACACAGCGCTGGTTCAGCAACGAGGAGCAGTTCAATAAGCTCGAGCCCTGTGTCCACAGGTACAGTTCAGGATGGATTTCACAGCAATGATAAAAGCATTATGAGAAGTGTTGAGCTCCCAGATGCAGCTATGCTTTCAACAACAAACTACCAAATTACATTTGCATAACACCTTTCACATTGTGAAGAAGTGAACAGCACTATACAAATATAACAACAACTTTGATTTATTGGAGTCCTGTAGCTCAGTGGTTAGAGCGCTCGCCTTGCAAGTGTGAAACCTGTGTTTGAATCCAGGCAGGTCAGGGCGAAAGCTTGGGCAAGTTTCCCTACTCCACACACATGCCTAATAATAAATTCTCCCTCCAAAAAATAATTTTAAAAATTGGGTCATTTAAACCACGGCTGTTTGTGGGAAACTGTGCAATTTTCTGCCACAAATATACAGTCAATTCACTTTACAGTATATTCTGTGAAGCGCTTTGCGACGGTCTAAAAGATGTTAAAAGCGCTACATCAAATGCAAGGATTATTTTTATTATTATTATTCATTTTGTTTTCAGCCCTATGTTGGTTGGGATCAGAATTGCAGTACTTTTTTAAAAATATAAAAATCGTCAGTGCGTTTGGTAACTTGTTGGCCAGGCGTGGACTGTGAGGCTCCAAGATACAACTCACAATGTGGGCTTGGGCTTCTTTGTAGCCAGCGACGTCATTCTCTTTACATTAACACCACTGTAAAATGTGTGATGTGCTGCCCACATTATAGCGACTCTGGGATGTCCTCACGACGTGAAACGCACTCTATAAAGTTAATTTTGTTTTTTGTTGTTGTTGTTCTACAGATGCCAAATCAATTGGGGGTGTTTCAACCAAGAGCTACCAAGCTTGAGACTCGAGGGGATTTCCTGTTGTGTCGTGTCATGCACGACACAATAGGAAATTCTGACCAGTGCTTTGAGACAATTCAGAAACGTGATAAATTTACCAGCAGTTTGCCAAACACTGGGGTGGGGTGGGAGGGGGGGTAGGGGGGAAAGAGGAAGGGTGGGAGATCAATCAATCAATCAATCAATCCACATTTTTATAGTCCCTTTCACATCAAGAGGACGTCCCAAGGCACTGTACAGTCAGGTAGGGACAGGAGCGGGGGGTGGTCGGGGCAGGGGGAAGGAGAGTAGGAAATTTGACTGTATATTTGTGGGCGAAACGGTGAGAGATGGCGAGAGAAGAGGCTGTCTGTCCTCGGAGAAGTCAAATGCAAGGATTATTATTATTATTATTAAGTCAGATGATAAGAAAAAGCACTTGTTCGTCCTCTTAGCTTTGCTTCAACTGTCGGTCGCTTACCTGGGGAAATAACCCCAGTACCTTCAGAGGAGCCTGCGAATATGACACCTTCCAAGAAGGACAGTACTATAATTTGTCCGTGTGTAGCTTGGGCAAACTACACCTTCTATCTCGAAGTTGGGAGTGCTACCAACTGAGACGACCAGACACACTAATCTAAGATTAGAAAAACATTACAACAATGGTTTCTCTGCAATCTCTGACAAAACTATTCAGTAGTGGAATTCATTGTGGCCATCTCTAATCAAAATTATCCTATTGATATGAAATTAATCTGCAGTATAGATACAGTGTATATATATATATATTATATGTATGTACATATTAGGGTCCGGCGATATATCGCTAAAACCCGATATAATTTTCATATCGATACGGCGATATAGACATTTCAAAAATATTGATATATCGAAAATCGATATATCGAAAAATCGATATATCGAGGTAAAAAATCGGAATGCGAGCACACTGAACTACAAGACCCAGAATGCTCATCTCTATACACAATCCACAGACCGAGGTGCAAAGCTGCCATATTGTATTCATAGTCCTCGAATACAATATACAGGTATGCAAGGGGAGAGAGATGGCTGGGGGGAGGGGGAGAGAGACGGCTGGGGGGAGGGGGAGAGAGACGGCTGGGCGGGGGGGGGGGGTAGGGAGAAAGAGATGGCTGGGGGGGTGGTGGGGGAGGGAGATGACGGGGTGAGGGGTGCGAGAGAGGGACGGCGGGGGGGGGGGGGTGGATGTGATAATGTACAGATAGATAGAGATGGGGGGGATGTGAGAGAGGAGAGGGGGAGAGAGACACAGAGACACACAGACAGAAAAACACAGAGATGGAGAGAGTGAGACACAGAGAAAGATATTTACCTCCTGAGATAGGCCCCAAATGCGCGCGCACCCGGAATGTGCATGCACCCATAACGCACGCGCTGCGCGTGCATGCGCAGTATGAAAAACCCGAAAATATCGATATTTCGGTATATCTCGATATGAGCCCATCGATATATCTATATCGGAAAATTTCCATATCGACGGACCCTAGCACACATTTAGAAATTAGATTGCATTAAGATTTATTATTCCTGTATGGTTCACATTAACCTCACAATCTGGGGGTATTCCCCACACCTACTATTGCCAAAATGCATGACTATTCATTGTGAAATGTCATACGTTCCACTCGAATATGAATTCAACTCACCCACTCAACCTAAAAACATGAACAAAAATTAATTTAGTTTTTACTTTTCAAAAAAAAGGAAAAATCATTTTCAAGCATCAAGTAAATTCCCAGATTTTTGAGATTACTATATTTCCATTTATTTCGTAATGGGTTTTTTTCAGGTTCAAATAATTATTGTACTATCTTTGTTGAAGAATCCTCACACTTGGCATATAACACCTCTCATGCAAGGAGAATGTCTCAGAGCACTTGACAGAAGTTGCTGTAATGTCTGGCGGGCACCTGTTTTATAGGCGAGCACAGCATCCAACAGGCACGTTGGCTATGTGTCTACAGAGGACGTCCAGTTTTATCACGGGGGTGGGGGAGCCGGGAGGAATTGACCAGGTTACCGGGACACTCAACCATTGCTTTTTTTTTAATAGTGCCATGACATCTTTAACATTCACCTGAACAACAATTAAGTTACATTTGTAAAGCACCTTTCACGTCGGGAGAACGTTCCAAGGCGCTGGACAGTCAATGATTCGGACTCGAGCTGAGATCGGGATTGAGGAGGATGGAGGGAGCGGGGGTGGGGGAGGACAAATGGCACAATCAAAGAGGAGGGTCCTGTGGTGGTACTTGATGGAGGCCAGGGAGGGGATGAGGCCGAGGATTTGCAGGATGGAATTCCAAAGGTTGGAGGGCAGAGTGGCTGAAGGCTGAAGGGGCGGGTGGGTCAGGGGACATGGAGCAGGCTGGAAGGCGAAGGGAACAGAGGGGTTGGTAGGTGGTTAGGAATTCACAGTGGTTAGGTCATCAAGGCCATGGAAAACTTTGAAGGTGAGGACCAGGATCTTGAATTGAATCCCCCGAGTGATGGGAAGTCAGGTGGAGTTGGGCGAGGATGGGGAATGATAGGTTTACGGAGCTTGGTGTGGGAGAGGACAAGAGTTCAAACCTCAAATGTTTTCCCCATTCCATCTAAAAAGCACACTGGAACGGGAAGGGCACTACATAAATGCAAGTTGTTGCAGAACTTTTCTGTACACATTCAGCCAAGGGAGTGACTGATTCAATAACACTGCCGCACCTCACTGATAATGCTGAGATCAGTGAGATTATCCTCAACTCTGTAGCTTAAAAGTCAACCAATGACTGCAGTTTCTCCTCCTGAGCTCATTCAAGGGCTCTGCCAATGTTGACTTGTAACTAACTGGATGTTATGAAGTACTAGACAGCACTGCTGCTAACATAACAAAGAATCTTCACCACAACTGGGAGGAAAGGAGTGGATCAGTGACAAGCTTGAAGTCCCCAACTGAATCAAAAGATTGTGGGTTCAGAAACAAAGCCTAGTCCCCTCGAACACAGATTTCCTCAGCAACTGTTTGATCTGAGTGCCCTCACGAGAATGAAATCTCAACATAAAATACTAAGGCTTGCATTTGAAACTGAGTCTGATCATGTCAGAATATCTCAAAGCCATTCACTCCAACCTAGTGATGCGGGAGCAAAGGACCTTTTTTGAACAGGCACAAAATGAAACTTCCTTCAGTTCACAAACTGCATCGTAAGATCTGATCAGTTCCACATGAACTCAGTCTAACATCACTATCAGAGGCTGGTTGGTTGATTGATCAGATAATGCTGCCAGCACAACTCTATTATGCTGGAGTCACCCTAGACCGTGAGTCTAAAGTGTGGATGTGGAGCTCGGACATATCGGGAAGAAGTGAGTCCTGTAGCTGTGGTTAGAGCACTCACCTTACAAGTGTGAGATCTGTGTTTCGAATCCAGGCAGGTCAGATCAGGACAAAACCGTGGGCAAGTTTCCTTACTCCACACGCACTGATAATAATCCCTCCAAAAAATAGCCTTATAATAAATTGGTCGTTTTCAATCCACGATTGTTTGTGGGGAATGCTGCTGTGTGCAATTGCACACAGCCGCATTTCACCCCCACAAAAATATAGTCAATTCACTTTGCAGTATATTCAGTGAAGCACTTTGAGATGTCTAGAAAACGTGAAAAGCGCTATTTCAAATGCAAGCATTATTCTTATATAACATTAACAACCAAGGCAGGCTAACCCAACCCAGGCGACTGTATCACTTCAGAACAACAAGCCACAAATTGTTTTAATCGCTTGGGAACAAAGGAACAGATATAGGCATTCAATCCATCAAGCCTGTCACATCACTTTTGCGGAACATGCCTGATCCATCTCCAAATGCCTTACAGAAGCAGAGCAGAGCGCCACTCACCACACCTGTTAGTTTTCACCCATTCCAGGGTGGAAACAATATTTGCACACTTTCGTTTGGAACTGTCAACCAGATCAGAAATGCAAAACCCCTCGCCTACCCGTTCCAGCAATCTTTATGAGAAATCATTTTGAGAGCAACAGAAAGCTACACCGACGTGAAAAACCACATGATTTGAAGTCTTGGAAAATGACTTTATTATGCAAACTGCAGCAAAAATCAATCAGCAGCTCTGCTAATCATCACTCACAAGTCTGGCAATGCTCCAAACAGCAGTCTTTCACATTACGATATCAGCACATCTATCGTTTCATTAAATAAGATCTTCCGATGAGTGTTTGCAACATTGCCCTGGATTTCAGAAGACGGTCCTAAAGCGGGTGTTTGTTTGTGTATGGCAAGGCTGCAAGCGCCTTGATGCAACAACACCCATGGAAAGTGAGCATCTGTGCCTCCATAAATAAAATCATAGTGACAAAATACACTGAATCACAGACAGATTAAGATTCACATTAACTGTGTTAATATTAGGATTTATAGACAATACGGTTACTTGGATAAGTCACATCGACTTGTCCGCTCAGCAGACTCTGGCCCGCTCTGCGTCCCTACCCAGCCTGACCCACTAGCCCCCATCCTTCAGAATGTCATCCCAATCCTTTGCCTTGCTCCTTGACTTCTTCAAGGCATGTCTCAAGACCTTTCTCTTCGATCGCGTCTTCAATCAGCCTCCTACCCCTACTCTCCCTGCCCTCCCACCCCTCCTGGATCCCAACCAACAACCCAAATCCCTGAATGCTCAGCGCCTTGGGACGCCAATGTGAAAGGCGCTACACAAGTGCAATTTCTTGTTGTCTACACTGCAGAATTTTGCAAAAGTCCATCTTAACAGTCAATTTACTTTACAGTATATTCTGTGAAGCGCTTTGAGACGTCGATGAGATGTGAAAAGCGCTATATCAAATGCAAGGATTATTATTATTATTCTTAATGCAGAATCTCGTTTCCTTGCTTTTTGTTTAATAATAGACATTTCGGAGAACCGGCTCAGACATTGATGATTTCCAGACCTCTGTGATTTATAAAGAACTAGTGCGTTGCTTTCTAAAACTTACTAAGAAATAAATTATTTCACACTCGGATGTACACTCGTCTAACAATAACCCTCCTCCAAAAACAACACAATAATAAAATTGGCCATTTCAATCCACGATTGTTTGTGGGGACACTACTGTGCGCAATTGGCTGCCGCATTTCAACCAAAGAATATATAGTCAATTCACTTGACAGTATATTCTGTGAAGCGTTTTGTGACAGTCTAGAAGACATGAAAAGCACTAAATCAAAATGCAAGGATTAGTATTATTATTACAGTGGTAATAAAATATTTGGCTCCAAGGTTCGGTTTCAGGTTTAGGACAGTTTAGGAACCGTTAATATAGGAACTTCCCACTTTCCAAGGGATCATGGAATGTCCTCCCAATCTGCCTACCCTGACTGGAGTACGGGTGGCACAGAGTTTCTTAAGGCAAACACACCTCCCACAACAACCAGTCTCTTCCAGTCTCAAGGTGGTGTACGTAGAATTTCCTCTTCACCACATGTCTCCCTGCAAACCAACTTCCCGAAAGTTATCATCTTCGGAGAGAAGAATATTGAGCCAATTCTTAACATTCTCCCAGAGGAAGTGAAGCTTTGATATTCCTCGGGATTGAAAGCTGTGCCATGATGTAAGAAAGTGGCAGAACAGGCTCAATGGACCAAATGGTTAGTAGAGCAGCTGTGGGTACCCATCTCTTGACTGGGAGTTTCTTGAGGGACATCAGGAAATTAGGATGGTAACATGGACTGAATTATCAGGCTTTCCAGAACTTCAGCACCGAAAGGCTTTCTCTTCCAGCTCGTCTGGAAATAAGCACAGTTCCCTTCAACCCAAATTTTCTCAGCAACTGTTTGATCTCCTCTGCAAAAGAACATAAAGAGAACCGGAAATAAGACATCTGGCCTAGAGAGAGGGAAATACTTTTTCTTGATATTTGTTAAAAAAAATCAACCGACCCAAATCACTGCATTGGAAAAGTCTAGAAAAAGCATTTACAAAATTCAAATTAAGCTGTGCTCAACTGGCTTCCACGTTTCGCCCACAAATACGCAGTATATCACTTTACAGTGTATTCGGTGAAACGTTTTGAGACGTATAGAAGACATGAAAAGTGCTATATCAAATGCAAGGATTATTATTATTATAACGGGATATGAACACCCATTTAAAGGGAGCATCTGTGTCTTCATAGATCGAATCCAGTGAGATGACAAAAACAAACCACACTGAGATGGCCACTTTGCTCACAAGTGAAGTGTAGCCCCCTTCATCGATACACTGGGGAGCAGAGAACTGCCGGCCAACACGAGTCAGGGAGGGTTTAGGAGACAGGGAAAGGGGAATGACCAGGAAACAAAGTAAAGGAATCAATCTGATGTACAAGAAGATGCAAAAGAAATTCCGACACAAGCAGGACTTTAATTTGAAAATCTTACTGCGCAAAATATATTCCTTTCATTTAATACTATTTCTAAACAATTGAACTTTTACCCCTCCACAGAGTTTGAAGGGCAGGTTTAGGACACGCACCAGGAAGAACTTTGTTACAGCGTACTTAACAGCTGGAGAGATTACTAGGAATAGTGGTGATGTCCAGCCCACTCCATGTCCCCCAACCCAGCCTGGCCCAACATCAGCGATCGGTCATTCAGTCTCTCTGCCTCCCTTTTGGAACTCCATCTCATAGTGCCTTCACCTTGCCCTCTCCATTGTCTCCTTCAAGGCCCAGCTCAAGATACTCCTCTTCAACCATATCTTCTATCATCCTCCTACCCTGGCACCAGCTAGGGTGTAGCCTAATGGTATTTCCTTCCCCTCCTCTGTCTTTTCCCTGCAGGATGCTCGATGTTATCTTCCAGGTTGGGCAACGTGGTGGATAACAACAACGAGCGCCCTGCCCCCACTCTGTGCCACCTCTAGTCCCCGCAGTCTTCATGCCTGTGAGCTGACCATGTCCCACTAACCACCTGCCTCAAGTCTCGGTGTGCGCATCTTGCCTGACGCCCCCGTCCCGCCCTGCTCCACCCGTCTGCCCCACAATCGGCGGTCGGGCCTTCAGCCTCTCTGGCCCCAACCTCTGGAACTTCATCCCATGTTACTCCTCTCCTCATTTCCCCCTCTACTGTCTTCTTCAAGTCTCTCCTTTTTGACCGTCCACCATGCTGGAGTCCTGTAGCTCAGCTGTTAGAGCCTTACATAAAAACATAAGAATTAGGAGCAGGAGTAGGCCATTCGGATCCTCGAACCTACCCCGCCATTCAGTAAGATCATGGCTGATCTTCTATTCTACTCCACCTACCTGCCTTATCCCTATATCCCTTAATCCCTTTATCCACAAGAAATCTATCAATCTCTGTCTTGAATTTGTTCAAGTATTGAGCATATACCTTTGTGGTAGAGAATTGCACAAATTCACTACCCTCTGAGTGAAAAAGTTTTTCAGTGCGAAAGGGCTGACCCCTAATTTTAAGACTGTGACCCCTAGATATAGTTTCTCCAATCAGCGAAAACAGTCTCCCACTGTCTATTCTGTCCAGCCCCTTAACAATCTTATAGGTTTCTATATGCTCTGATTCTTCTATATTCTAGAGAATCTAGGCCTAGATTGCTCAACCTATCCTCATAACTTATCCCCCTCATCCCAGGTACCAACCCAATGAATCTACGCTGTACCCTCTCCAAGGCGAGCACATCCTTTCTTAAATAAGGAGACCAAAACTGCACACAATATTCTAGGCGCGGTCTCATACAACTTGCTACAGTTGTAGCAAGACTTCCCTACTCTTATATTCTAACTCTTTTCTAATGAACGTCATCATACCGTTAGCCTTCCTAGTTGCTTGCTGTACCTGCAAACTATCTTTTGGGACTGGTGTACAAGGACACCCAAGTACCTCTGAACACTAACACTGTCTGTGTTTCGAATCCAGACAGTTTAGGGCGAAACCTTGACAAGTTTCCTTACTCTACATGCCTAATAATAATCCGTAAAAAAAAAAGCTAGAATAAAAATTGGTCATTTCAATACACGACTGTTTGTGGGACACTGCGGTGCGCAATTGGCTGCCGCGTTTCGCCCACAAATATACAGTCAATTCACTTTACAGTATATTCTGTGAAGAGCTTTGAGACACAGTTTAGAAGATGTGAAAAGCGCAAAATGTAAGGATTATTATTAATACTTGAATCTTACGCACGACACACTCACCTGGATCATTTTCCTGAACCACGACCAGATAAAACAATCCGTGACTGGAAAGCAGGCTCGGAACATGTGGGAAAAGACGATCCATGACCTCGCGACCTCTTTCTCCGCCAGCCCAGGCAGCCTCTATGCCGTGACTACCTACCTGAAACAACAACAACAAAATGACACTTGTATATAAAGCACCTTTCATGGCAGGAGGATGTCCCAAGATGCTGGACAATCATTGTTTCAGACCCGAGCTGGGGTCAGGAATGGGGAGGGTGGAGGGAAAGGGGGGGGGAATTTGGGGTGACCGATGGGAACGTCAAAGAGGGCGATCTTGAGACGTGGACTCGAAGGAGGCCAGTGAGGGGGATGAGGCGGAGGGACTGCGGGATGGAGTTCTAGAAATTGGGGCAGAGTGGCTAAGGCTTGCCCGCCGATGGTGGGGCAGGTGGGTGGGTCGGCGGACGTGGAGCAGGCCAGAGCTTGCTGAGTGGAGCGGGTGTGCGGGTTGGTAGGGGGTTAGGAGTTCGCAGATGTCGGGTGGGGCGAGGCCGTGAAAGAAACAAAAGCAGGTGCATAAAACTCAAGCTTTCTCAAAGAAAACATGTGATGTTTAAAACTCAACTCAAGTTATAAATATAATATTAATCCTTACACTAATCTTGTGCCTCCCATGTCATAAGGATGTTTCAAAACACTCCACACGATATACCGTGAAGTGTAATCACTGAATAGTTTGTAGGCGAACATGGCAATTAATTTGGGTACAGCAAAAGTCCCACAAACTGTCATGAAGTCGATGACCAACTTTATCTGGGGGATTGTTGGCTAAGCCACTGGGAGAAACTCCCTTCTGATTTCGGGTCGTGCCGTCTTAACATGCAGGTGGGAATTTTGGTTTTATGTCTCTCCAAAGGACAACTTCTCCCAACAATGTAGCACATCCCCAGAACTGCATTAGTGTCAGCACCCCCACCTCCACACCCCCCCTACTAGCCTACACAAGTTCAAAGTCCCAACTTCAGGCTTGAACCCACAATCTCTGACACAGAGGCGAGTGTGCTATCATCTGAACAAGACTTGTTATACAAATACCTCTGAGTTCTCCCTTGTGCTTACTCTGACCTTTAGCAGAGCATCTGTGTGCACAGCATCACTTTATTACTATCTGTGGTACATCAAAGGCTTCTCTTGCAGAGCTAAATATGTGTATGTATATGATCCGAAACTGCTGGATTTTAGAATAGCAAATGTTAAATACCGCAAGCTCTCAAACACATCTAGTTTCCAAAGCTGCCATTTCCAATAGCTCTGCAATTGTAGAATAAGGCCCCCGGAAAGCGGGTTTTTACAATATACAATTGCAGAAGAACTTAAATTTGTGGCAATTTCTAAGCATCACTCAAGTCAAAGGAAAAGATGGTGGGTTGGGGAGGGGGCGGAGCGACGAGTGAGCGCAGTTCATACTTTAGACGAAGAAGAAGAAAATTCTCAGCAGTTCTTTCTTCTTTTTATGTCACATTACCTGATCAGTATTCAACTTTTCAATGGCATTACAATGCCCGTTGTCTATACCCTGTTAAACAGTTCAGTTTGCTCTCTGTAACTCCACAGAGACAGACTTGGGCCATTGTAAAGAAGCTCTGCCCCTCAGTCGGGGAAAGCGAGTTTCTAGGTACGCAATACTTTCCTTCAACTCACCAAATATTGTCAAGATTTATCGAGCCTGACATTCAACACTGTTAGCTCATTTAAAGCCTGTGGAGCTCCTGAAACTCAGTAGTTAGAGCACTCGCCTTGCAAGCGTGAGACCCGTGTTCGAATCCAAGCAGGTCAGGGTGAAAGTTTGGACAAGTTTCCTTATTCCACACACACGTCTAATAATAATCCCTCCAAAAAAACAAACAGTAATAAAATTGGTCATTTCAATCCATGACTGTTTGAGGGGTCACTGCTGTGAGCAATTGGCTGCCGCATTTCACCCACAAATATACAGTCAATTCCCTTTACAGTATATTCTGTGAAGCGCTTTGAGACGTCAGTAAGATATGAAAAGTGCTATATCAAAATGCAAGGATTATTATTGTTCAGCGTCTAAAAATTGCACTTACATAGAGATTAAATTACTGTTCATCCTTGTACTCACTTCTTCTGAGGGCGTCACAACATAAGGTGGATTAAATATTAACATGTCAACTTGATTTTGTAGTCGCGGCAACAGCCCCGTGACCTGCATAGAGGTTTAAAAAAAAGACAGGCAACTTCAGAGAATTTATCTTGAACTGCTGTGTCCACAAGATTACATAATAATATATATTATATAAATATATTAATTAATTAATTAAAAGTGAAGAAAGCTGTTCCTTCCAGAATGTCCTCCCTACTGTTTACTCTCCACCCTAAACCAATAATAAACTGGTCATTTCAATCCACGACGATTTGTGGGGACACTGCTGTGCGCAATTGGCTGCTGCATTTTGCCCACAAAATATACAGTGAATTACGGTAACTTTTCAGCATATTCTGTGAAGCGCTTTGAGACGACTAGAAGACGTGAAAAATGCTCTATCAAATGCAAGTATTATTCTTCTTATTATTATTAACCAAAGTTTAATGCTAACAATTGAATCTGTAATGGGCTCAATTCATAATCTCCTTGAAGATATTAGCCTCTCTGAACCTCGTCAGTCAAGGGGACAGGAATGCATCTTATACTTGAACTTATGTACAGGCTGCCTTGAAGTGTTCACAAGACTCGAGGTTGATCTTTCACTCACATTTACCCTCAATCCCTGTAAGAAAGCACCAGGCCTTTGCTCTGCTATATGCCATGCCACAGGAGCACGAAGGCTACTTCACCAACACACAGTATATTAGCATATCCTATGTGTTGCTATCTGGAAATCGCTCAGCCCATTTACAAAGAACGTTTTTAGACTACCTGTAGTGCACTGCTTACCAAGTCGGTGATAATTGGCTGGATGTTCACTCCATTCCTTTTTGCAGTCTCCACTGTACAAGCAGCAGCCAGAGGATTAATGTCTGTGCAGCTAAGGATAAAATAAATTTGAAGATATGTGATCTAAGCTCAGGTACTTTCTCCAGATTGTGAGCAATACACGGGAAGCCAGGTCAGCGGCCATTCAATTTGACAATCCAAAGTCAACCACTTTTAAGTGCTTTGTTTTAAGACGAGAATCTGAACTAACAGATGCAGAACACTATTGTGAGGTGGCCCTGTACTTGTTTATAATAATAATCCTTGCAGTTTGATATAGCACTTTTCGCATTTTATCAACTTCTCAAAGCGCTTCACAGAATATACTATAAAGTGAATTGACTGTATATCTGTGGGCGAAACGCAGCAATCAATTGCGCACAGCAGTGTCCCCATGAACAATCGTGGATTGAAATGACCAATTTTATTATTGTGTGGGTTTTTTTTGGACGGATTATTATTAGGCGTGTGAGTGGAGTAAGGAAACTTGCCCAATTAGCCCTGATCTGCCTGGATTCGAACACAGGTCTCACGCTTGTAAGACGAGTGCTCTAACCACTGAGCTACAGAAAGTCAAACCCAAATCCCCTTTCTAAATCCCCTGCCTGGGGTTATTCCTAAACAACATGAACGTAGAAGGAAGATTTTGAAAAGAAGGCTTTTTTGTAGATCTTTATTAAGAACATAAGAATTAGGAGCAGGAGTATGCCGTTCGGCCCTTCGAGCCTGCTCCACCATTCAATAAGATCATGGCTGATCTTCTGACCTAACTCTGATTACCTGCCCTATCCCCATATCCCCTAATCCCTCTCTTTTTAAAAAAATCTATCAGTCTCAGCCTTGAAAATGTTCAAAGACTGAGCATCTACAGCCTTCTGGGGTAGTGAATTCCATAAATTCATTACCCTCTGAGTGAAGAAATGTTTCCTCAACTCTGTTCTAAAAGGCTGACCCTTAATTTTAAGTCTGTGACCCCTGGTTATAGATTCTCCTACCAGGGGAAACAGTCCCTCAGTGTCTACTTTATCCATCCCTTTAAGAATCTTATATGTTTCAATAAGATTCCCCCTTAATTCTTCTGTAATCTAGAGAGTACAGCCCGAGTTTATTCAACCTGTCCTCATAGGTCAGTCCCCTCATCCCAGGAACTAACCTAGTGAATCTACGCTGCAACCCCTCTAAGGCAAGTATGTCCTTTTTTAAATAAGGAGACCAAAACTGCACACAATACTCTAGGTGCAGTTTCACCAGAGCCCTATACAGTTGCAGCAAGACTTCCCTACTCTTATACTCTAAACCTTTTGAAATGAACGCTAGCATGCCGTTCGCCTTCTTAGTTGCTTGCTGCACCTGCAAATTAACTTTTTGAAACTGGTGTACAAGGACACCCAAATCCCTTTGAATACTAACATTATCTAACCTCTCCCCCTCTAGACAACAATCCATTTTTTAATTTTTGTTCCCTAGGTGAATAATTTCCCACTTTCCCACATTAAATTCCATCTGCCACCTATCTGCCCACTCCCCTAGCCTATCTATATCTTGTTGCAATCTTTTTGCATCATCCTCAGAGCTCACTCTATCTAGTTTAGTATCATCCACAAATTTAGACACGTTACATTCAATGTCCTCGTCTAGATCATTGATGTAAATTGTAAATAGCTGAGGCCCAAGCACTGATCCTTGTGGCACTCCACTCGTTACATCCTGCCAATTCGACAGTGACCCGTTTATCCCTATTCACTGTTTTCTACCAGTTAGCCACTATCCATGTTAATATGTTCCCATTAATCCCGTGGGCATTGATCTTGTGCAACAGCCAATCAATCAATCAACCAACCAACCAATCAATGTGCAACATTTGATAAAGTGTGACACTTTATCAAATGCCTTCTTAAAATCTAAATATACCACATCTACTGCTTCTCCTCTATCCAAACTGTTGGATACATTGACTAAAAGATTAGTCAATCATGACTTCCCTTTTGTAAAGCCATGTTAGCTCTGCCTACTCTTTTTGTGGTTTTCCAGATATCCCATAACGACGTCTTTAATTAAGGACTCAAGAATTTTCCCTACCACTGATGTCAGACTAACTGGTCTATAGCTCCCCATGTTTTCTCTCCCACCCTTCTTAAATAGTGGAGTTACGTTTACAATCTTCCAATCAATGGGGACTTTTCCAGTATCCAGAGAATTTTGGAAGATCAGAGACAAGCCATCCACTATCTTAATAGCCACCTCCTTTAAAACTCTAGGATGCAGACCATCCGGTCCAGATATCCGGTTTTAAGACCCAACAATTTACCTAAAACAATTTCTTTACGAATATTAATCTCCCTAAATTGCTCGCTAACATTGTCTTATTGGTTCCCCTCTATTTTTGGTATGTTTGCAGTGTCTTCTACGGTGAAGACAGTGGAAAAATACTTGTTTAACGACTCTGCCATGTCTTTTTCCCCTATTATAATTCCCCCTGTCTCTGCCTATAATGGACCCACATTCACCCTTGATAGCCTTTTCCTTTTTATATACTTATAATAACTCTTGCAGTCTGTTTTTATGTTCCTCGCTAGTTTGCCCTCATATTCTATTTTCTCCCTTTTGATCAATGTTTTGGTTCTCCTTTGTTGTTCCCTAGAGCTCTCCCAATCCTCGGGTTTACTACTCACCTTAGCTGTTTTATAGGTTCTTCTTTTGAATTTATACTTTCTCTAACTGCTATAGTTAGACACTGAACCACCTTTCCCATGGCATTCTTATTCCTCAAAGGAATATGTGCTCATTGGGAATTTTGCACTATCTCCATTGCTGATCTACTGTCAAATCTTTAAGTCTAGTCTCCCAGTTTATTCTGGCTAAATCCTCTCTCATACCGGCAAAGTTGGCTCTATTTAAATTGAAGACTTTTGCTTCGGACTTAACTACTTCCCTCTCTAACTTAATGCTAAATTCCATCATATTATGATCACTTTGCCCCAGAGGAGCCTTAACTTCCAGTTTGCTGATCAGCCCTGTTTCATTACACAAAACAAGGTCTAATAATTTGTTCCCTGGTCGGCTCCTCGGCATACTAATCAAGAAAATTATCCCTAATACATTCTATAAACTCCTCTTCTATTTTACCTTTCCCAATTTGGTTATCCCAGTCTATATGCAAATTAAAATCACCCACAATTAGTGTCTTTCCTTTGCTACATGCTCCGCTAATCTCGTGATTTATACCTTGAGCGATACTTTGACTGCTGTTTGGGGGGTCTATAAACTACTCCCACTAGAGTTTTCTGCCCCTTGAAGTTACGTATCTCTACCCATACTGACTCTACATCTTGCTTTTCTGATTTAAAATCTTTCCTCTCTACTGTTTTTATCCCATCCTTTATCAGCAGGGCCACCCCCCCACCTCGTTTACCACATTGCCTATCTTTCCTATACACCATGTACCCGAGAATATTTAGTTCCTACCCTTGATCACCCTAGAACCATGTCTCGGTGATGGCTACTTGATCATATTGGTTTGTCTCTATTTGTGCATTTAATTCATCTAGCTTGTTTCGAATGCTTCGTGCATTCAGATATAGCGCCCTTAATTCTGACTTCCGTCGATTGGCCCTATTCACCAGCACCCTATCACTGGACTTCCTTTCCCCGCTTGACACACTGTGCTCTTCTCCCTTGTTAATCTGCTCCCTGACTATGTTTTTACCTTCCCCGCCCCTTAGTAGTTTAAAGCCCTTTCTCCCTCCCTATTTATTCGCGTAACCAGGACATTTGTCCCAGCCTTATTTAGGTGCAGCCCATTCCTTTGGAATAGCTTCCGGCTCGCCCAATACTGGTGCCAGTGACCCATAAATTGAAACCCCTGCCTTCCACACCACTCCTTTAGCCAGGCATTCAGATCCATGATCTTTTTTTGCCTGTACCAATTAGCCCCTAGCTCAGGTAACAGTCCTGCTATTAACACCTTTGAGGTTCTATTTTTTAGTTTAACTCCCAATTCCTGGAAGTTGCTCCTTAACTCGTCCCTACCAGTCCTATCTGTATTATTGGTTCCTATATGGATCATCACAATTATTGCAGCCGAAGGAAATTAATTTCTCTGGCTGTATCATATGAAAAATAAGGTATTGGAGGAGTACTTACAGATAAAGGGTCTTGGGCCCAATGATGGAAGCCAGAAATACAGAGACAACACCAGACCCTGCTCCCACCTCAAGGCAGATGCTGGGGCTGGAAATGAAATTAGTTTTTTGATTCTTTCAGAAAATGTTGTTTTGTAATTACAATACCTCAAGTGAGGAGCCCAAACAACAACAGCAACTTTGATTTATATAGCGCCCTCCACGCCGGACGGCGTCTCAGAGCGCTTCACAATAACAGATCCCGGGGACAAATCAGGGGCAGAGGGAGAAAGGTGACCAAAGGCGCGGTCAAAGGGAAAGGTCTTTAGCTGAAACCTTGAAACTAGGAAGAAAGGAGAGGCAAATGGAGTGAGGAGGGGAATTCCAGAGCCTCGGGGCGTAGAGGCTGAAGGCACGGCAGCCGAGGGTAGAGCAGAGAATTCGGGAGACAAGGAGGAGGCCAGACCTGGTGGAGCGAAGGCAACGGGTGCTGGTTTGAAGAGAGAAGTCGGAGAGGTAGGGGGGTGCAGAGAAGTGGCGGGGTATGGGGGTGCAGAGGAGTGGATTTGAAAAGAAGGGATTGTGGTGGAGGGGAGACCAAAAGAGGAGGCACTGGATTAGTCTAGCGAGAGGTGAGAAAGGCATGGACAGGGCAGCATATAACCCAGGCAAAAAACACCAGTAGAGGAAATAATAATAGTTAAAGAAGTAGTGATTAGGTGCGACCACGATCCGGGGATAATAACAATAATAATACTACTAATAATCGTTGCATTTGATATAGCATCTTATCACGTCTTTGAAACATCTCAAAGCGCTTCACAGGGTATACTAAATACGGGCAGCAGTGATCAGTTTTTTTCCCCCGGAGTGAATTATCACCCACGGTAAACGATTCGCCAATCGACTAACTAACCGGTTTCCTACTCACTGTTGGGTAAACAGTGTGCAGTAAGGAAACTTGCCTAAGGTTTCTGGAATCGAACCCGGATCCTCTGGCATACAAGGCGAGAGCGCTAACTATTATGCTACAGGACTTCTCATCCATCAAGAACATCTACCCTACTAAGTGGTTTGTGGATATTCCAAGAATTATCAAAGCCCTACATCTCCAAATGCAAATCTCCATTGGAGAGGCTCTATTTTTAGATGAGATGTTAAATCGAGGTGCTATATGTGAACGTTAAATGATAAGAACAATAATCCTTGTTTTTGGTATAGCTTTTGGTATAGCTTCTTTCACGTAGGGAGGATGTCTCAAAGTGCTTCACAGGTTTTACTATTTTTACAAATGAGTGACTGTATTTGTAGGCAAATGCAGAGCAACAACAAAATTACAATTACAGAGTGCCTTTCATATCGGGAGGATGTCCCAAGGCGCTGAACAGTCAGGACGGGACCTGAGCAAGATAGAGGGGCAGGAGAGAGTTAGGAGGGGAGGGAGAGAGTGGGGAGGGCAGCAGAAGGCACGATCGAAGAGCCCGGCTTTGAAGTCTTGAGACCGGCCTTGAAGGAGGCAAGGGAGCGAGGTGAAGGAGCTGTGCGATGGAGTTCCAGAGTGTGCCAATTTTATTTTGAGGAAAAATTGTTGGCCAGAACACCAGGAGAAACACCCCCATCACTTTTTGAATATTGCCAAAAGATCTTTAATCCAAATTGAACAGGCAGTCAAATAGCCTTGGTTTCACATTTCCTCTGAACCACCCTTCAAGCCATGCCACGGCACTGTGCTAAGTGTCCCAAAGTGGGGGATTCAACCCACAACCACCGCATATTTGATTAAACGGCATCGGTCAGGTCCCGAGGGTGACGGATAACGAAGGTTTCATTGTAATAAAATTGGTCATTTCAATCCACGACTGTTTGTGGGGACACTGCTGTGCGCAATTGACTGCCGCGTTTCACCCACAAATATATACAGTCAATTCACGTTACAGTCCATTCCGTGAAGCGCTTTTGAGAAGTCCCGAAGATTTGAAAAGCGCGATATCAAAATGCAAGGATTATTTATTACAAGTATTGAAACAAAAGAGCGTTTTTTTAAAAAAACTCAAAAAGGAAGTTTTAGTTAGGAATGCGACGGATGGATACGGTGTGCCAATGACATCTGGTGGCAGAACGCAGAATTCTGCCTTGAACTTTGTCCGACTTCACTGAACGTGGATCGCAAGATAGGCTCGGAAGAAGAAGGTCACTCGGCCCCATTTGATGTCACCTGTCCACCCCAACATTACAACACATTTTTTTCCTTTCCATAGCATTGAATCCAAATGTCAGCCATTTACTGGTATTCATATTTTTAAAAATCTATGAGAACACCTACTCAGTGATAAATATTCCACTGCCTATTAATTCTGACCCCCTCCCACCCCAACTCCCACAACCTCCCCCGGGCATAACTTACCAGTGACGAGTTATTTCCTTCACATCTTTCTCTAAGGCGTCCATTAACAGAAAACTATCCTCCGATGGATTGTACACGTCAGCATAATCTCCATAGCCAACATGGGAACTATAAGGCGTGGAAAACATGGTAACAGTTTCTAAGAAGAAAGCAGAAAGAAATGACCATTTTTTCCTCTTCAGTGTTGTCAAATACTGATTTAAGACCACAATAGCTGGTATTTATTTCTCAGCAGAAATGCAAGCCCTTGATTAAGACCAATCGCATAATGTGCATCATCCACCAAACAACAATAAAATTACATTTGTATAGCACCTTTCATGCCGGGAGGGCAGCCCAAGGCAGTGTTTCAGAAGCACCAAAAACTATCAGCTTGGCTCTGGTGGTAGGTCGTACTTTGGGCCAGAAAGTTGTGTTTTTTTCTAAAAAAAAGTTTCTCCTAGTGTCCTGGCCAGTGATGCCCCCAAACAAAAACGTTTGGCATTCACTTTATGATCGTCTGTGGGACATTCTTGTGCATAAACCTGGCTTTAATCCTTGCTTAATTGACAGCGTATCCTGTGAAGCACTTTGAAAAGTTCTCTCAATGTGAAAAGGCTCTCTGCCTAATGCTAAACACCGAAGAGCTCCTCCATGCTGGAAAGGATTTAAATGATGGTTACAATTTCGCAAAAAAAACTGTTTGGTTTAATCCACAGAAAGGTGTGACCAGACAGGTTTGTTCGGTTTTAGTTAGACGTAAAGGTGTCAAAACAGCTTCCGCCGACAACAGAAATCAACTGGGACTTAACACAAGTCTGTCGGTGGAAGAGGCCCATTCATTTGCAACTTGCACTTAAAAACCAAGACAGCTACACAAGAGGAAGCAGATTCAGGGTTGTATATTTTAGTATTTTACACCTTGTGCTCAATAAATGGAGTAGCATAAAGATAAATGAATACATTGGGTGATTTGTGGGCCTCGCTCAGGTGTTTGATACACGCGAAAGCCCATCACCGTGCTTTGTGGAGTCCTGTAGCTCAGTGGTTAGAGCATTCGCCTTACAAGCGTGAGACCGGTGTTCGAATACAGGCAGGTCCTTGGGCAAATTTCCTTACTCCACACGCTTAATAATAATCCCTCAAAAACAAATTGGTCATTTCAATCTGTTTGTGGAACACTGCTGTGCGCAATTGGCTGCCGCGTTTATTTTATTATTGTGGTTTTTTTGGGACGGATTATTATTAGGCGCGTGTGTGTGGAGCAAGGAAACTTGCCCAAGGTTTCGCCCTGACCTCACCTGCCTGGATTCGAACACAGGTCTCACACTTGTAAGGCGAGTGCTCTTACCACTGAGCTACAGGAGCTCACAAGGTAATAATAATCTTTGCATTTGATATAGCGCTTTCACGTCTTCTAGACTGTGTCTCGAAGCGCTTCACAGAATATACTGTAAAGTGCAGTGACTGTATATTTGTGTTTAAAATAACTTAAGAGAATAACTTCACACACACATATACAATACACACAATGAAAGAGGAATAGGGTTTACTTACCGACAAAGGCTGAGCTCTGCCTGAGACGCAGTGTCAAGCAGTAGGAGGGAGGAAGAGAGGAGGGAGAGAGTGAGTGAGGAGGGGAGGGGAGAGAGTGAGTGAGGAGGGGAGAGGGAGAGAGGGAGTGAGGAGGGGAGGGGGAGAGAGTGAGTGAGGAGGGGAGAGGGAGAGTGAGTGAGGAGGGGAGAGGGAGAGAGTGAGTGAGGAGGGGAGGGGGAGAGAGTGTGAGGAGGGGAGAGGGAGAGAGTGAGTGAGGAGGGGAGGGGGAGAGAGTGAGTGAGGAGGGGAGAGGGAGAGAGGGAGTGAGGAGGGGAGGGGGAGAGAGTGAGTGAGGAGGGGAGAGGGAGAGTGAGTGAGGAGGGGAGAGGGAGAGTGAGTGAGGAGGGGAGAGGGAGAGAGTGAGTGAGGAGGGGAGGGGGAGAGAGTGTGAGGAGGGGAGAGGGAGAGAGTGAGTGAGGAGGGGAGGGGGAAAGAGTGAGTGAGGAGGGGGAGAGAGTGAGTGAGGAGGGGAGGGGGAGAGAGTGAGTGAGGAGGGGAGGGGGAGAGAGTGAGTGAGGAGGGGAGGGGGAGAGAGTGAGTGAGGAGGGGAGAGAGTGAGTGAGGAAGCGAGGGAGAGTGAGGAGGGGAGAGAGTGAGTGAGGAGGGGAGGGGGAGAGAGTGAGTGAGGAGGGGAGAGAGTGAGTGAGTGAGGAGGGGAGGGGGAGAGAGTGAGTGAGGAGGGGGAGAGAGTGAGTGAGGAGGGGAGGGGGAGAGAGTGAGTGAGGAGGGGAGGGGGAGAGAGTGAGTGAGGAGGGGAGAGAGTGAGTGAGGAGGGGAGAGGGAGAGAGTGAGTGAGGAGGGGAGAGAGTGAGTGAGGAGGGGAGAGGGAGAGAGTGAGTGAGGAGGGGAGAGAGTGAGTGAGGAGGGGAGGGGGAGAGAGTGAGTGAGGAGGGGAGGGGGAGAGAGTGAGTGAGGAGGGGAGAGAGTGAGTGAGGAAGCGAGGGAGAGTGAGGAGGGGAGAGAGTGAGTGAGGAAGCGAGGGAGAGTGAGGAGGGGAGAGAGTGAGTGAGGAGGGGAGGGGAGAGAGTGAGGGGAGGGGGAGAGAGTGAGTGAGGAGGGGAGAGAGTGAGGAGGGGAGAGGGAGAGAGTGAGTGAGGAGGGGAGAGGGAGTGAGGAGGGGAGAGGGAGAGAGTGAGTGAGGAGGGGAGAGAGTGAGTGAGGAGGGGAGAGGGAGAGAGTGAGTGAGGAGGGGAGAGGGAGAGAGTGAGTGAGGAGGGGAGAGGGAGAGAGTGAGTGAGGAGGGGAGAGAGTGAGTGAGGAGGGGGAGAGAGTGAGGAGGGGAGAGAGTGAGGAGGGGAGAGAGTGAGGAGGGGAGAGAGTGAGGAGGGGAGAGGGAGAGAGTGAGTGAGGAGGGGAGAGGGAGTGAGGAGGGGAGAGGGAGGGAGAGAGTGAGTGAGGAGGGGAGAGAGTGAGTGAGAGGGGAGTGAGTGAGGAGGTGAGGGAGAGTGAGGAGAGGAGTGAGTGAATGAGGAGGGGAGTGAGTAAATTAGTGAGTGAGTGAGTGAGCCGGGGTGGGGTGGGGGGGAGAGATAGAGACAGAGAATGATAGAGTGAGGAGAGTGTGTGGGTGACAGAAGTTAGTGAGGAGCTGGGAGGTGGGGGGGGGGGGGGGGGGGGCGGGGGGAAGATGGGAGGGGACGGACCGGTCTGGTCCAGTCCGCTCCGGTCCGGGGAACAGCGGACACTTCCGGTGGAGGGACACTTCCGGCGCGGGGCAATGTGCCGGTGTCCCATCCCGTGGTGGGGGAAGAAAACATGGCGACCAAGCGGAGGGGAAGCCATGGCGGCGGCACCGCGGGAGACTCCGGCCGGGGCCCCGGGGCCGGTAAGAAGCCCAGGATCCCGCAAGAGTTGACGGGCAATCAGTTTAAATGCCTGCTGAGCGGCCCCGACACTGTCACCACAGGTGAGAGCAACACCCCCCCCCCCCCCCCCCCACTCCCTCCCTCCCCAGAGGCTGGCTGGCTGGGGGAGAGGGGGGCTGGGGAGAGGAGGGGTCTGGGGGAGAGGGAGGGGCTGGGGGGGATGCGGGAGAGGGGGGGTCTGGTGGAGTGGGGGTTGCTAGGGGGGGTGGGGCTGGGGGAGAGGGGGGCTGGGGGGGAGGGGGGTCTGAGGGAGAGGGGGGGAGGGGTGGCTGGGGGAGAAGGGGGGGTCTGTGGGGGAGGGGGGGATGGGGAGAGGGGGTGTCTGGGGGAGAGGGGGGGGCTGGGGGAGATGGGTGGTCTGAGGGAGGGGGGAGAGGGGGTGAGGGGGCTGGGTGTATGGGGGGGGAGGGTAGGAGGGAGGGAGGTTGCTGGGGCATGTGCTGGGTAGGAGGGAGGGTGCTGGGTAGTGTCCAGCAATATATTGATATATCGGTTATATCGGTATAATTTTTTCATATTGATATACCGATATCGGAAATTTGAATATATCGGTATATCGAAAAATTCGGTATTAAAAAAATATCGGTATATCATCAACAAATGCCACGTTACAGCAAACAGAAAATATACAACCAAAGGTTCAAATGCCCATTACGCTCCCTTAAGCTAACAAAAAACCATAGATAGCATTTAACTGACCTTGTCGCCAGCATCGCAAACCTCCTAGGATTAGAGCACGCATATCTGAATGCACGCGCATCACCCTTCTTCCCTTTCGGGAAGCTGCTGGCTGTTTGTTGATGGTCAGTCAGGTTGGTGAGTCTGTATGGTGGGGGGTGGGTAGGGGTGGGGGTGTTCAGTCGGGTTGGGATGGCCTTGTTGGTGATGGGTTTGATTAGGTTGTTAATGTTGGGGGTGGATTGGGGTGTGATATTGTGGGTGGGTCCGGGTGTCCGTTAGGGGGATGGATCCCAGTGTTTTACTGTAACACGATGACTCCATTTGTACTCTCTGCAGGTTTAGAGATCTTTATTTCCTTAGCTAAGCAGCTGCCTTCCTCTGAATTGTATGATGTTGTGGAAGGATACATAAAGATCTCCGTTGACAGTGCAGAAATCTTTAAACTCTTCGAGGGAGAGCGACGAGAAGAAAGTCAGGTTAGGGCAGTTGGCGTTTACTGTGAATTGTACTCTCACCCGGAAAATGAAACCCACCACCTGCTCCCTCAATCCCCATCCCCACCTCTCCTCATCTCCATCTCCTAGCCCCCCCTCCTAATTCACATCATCAACCTCTCCCTATCCACCAGCACTGTTCCCATCCCTCTAAAAACACCTGTTATCACACCCATCTCCAAGAAAGTAACTATTCTGAATCTCACTCTTTCATTCTACTGTCTATTTTATCGTTTCCTAAAACATGACCAAAATGAAAATGCCGTTGTCTGCTGTCTATCTTTTTGGTTGGAAAATAATCTCTTTTTTTGGGATCAACTTTCAGATTATTCTGATTTTTGAAGTGCTGGAGACCATTTTGTTGAGAACTGCCAGTGATCTTTCCCATTTTAGTGCCGTGGGTATGAACATAGTGAAGAAGTTGCTTCACGTGCACATGAAATTGTTGTATGTTGCACTCTACTCAGCCAATCACAGGTCAGTCATCCAGTATCAGCTGCTTCTTATGTTATTCACAAGCAATAGGAATGAGCCATTCAGCGCATCAAGCCTGTCCTGCTGTTCTGTTAAGTCATAACAGATAATCAAGGTAGTGGTGTCCCCCTCTATGTTTCTTAAGAACATAAGAATAAGGAGCAGGAGTAGGCCATTCAGCCCCTCGAGCCTGCCCTGCCATTCAATAATTCCATAAATTCACTACCCTCTGAACAAAGACGTTTTTTCTCAACTGTGCGAAAAGGCTGACCCCCTAACCGTAAGACTGTGAACCCTAGTCATAGTTTCTCCAACCAGGGGAAACAGTCTCCCACTGTTTTCCCTAATACAAATGTTCCTATCTCCAGGTTTAGATAACTGCACAAACATCAAGGCATCAAACCTGGCATCCTTCTGTTCCATACAAATCAATGCTTGCAATTACATAGAATTACATTGCGTGGTATGGAAACAAGCCATTTGGCCCAACTAGTTTATTGCTCCACAGTAACCCCACCCTTCCTATTCCCTTCACGTTTGCATCAAGTTTGTACTTAAATGTATTGCTAATTGTATTGTTTTTTGTTGTGATAGGTATATCCGAGCATGCCTTAACCTAATGACAGCGATGGTGAGCCAGAATCCAGATGCTGCACGGGATTTCTTTAGCCAGTTTGATTTCAACAATAAGTTTTTGCCTGGTTTAGTGAAAAAGAGAGACAAAAAGGTAAGCCACCAGGTGCTGAATAATAAGTGTTTTGGATCCGAGCTGGGGGTCAGGTTCGTGGAGTGCGTGCAGGAGGAAGGCGGTTGACTGATTAAAGAGGAGGTTGTCGAGACGGGTCTTGAAGGAAGCAAGGGAGGGGAGGGGGCGAGGTAGAGAAACTAAGAAATGGAGTTCCAGGGAGTGGGGGCAGGAGAGCCAAAAACAACAAACAACACAATTACATTTATCGAGCGCCTTTCATGTCAGGAGGCAGGGGATGTGGAGCATGCCAGAGAATGCTGAGCAGAGGGACCGGGCAGGTTGGTACGGGTTTAGCAGGTCATAGTGGCAGGGGGCATCATGCCATGGAGGGCTTTGCAGGTGAGGACCAGGATCCTGAACTGTATCCTCTTGTGGTGGGAAGCCAGTGGAGTTGGGCGAGGATAAGAGTGATATGGTCGCGGAGCCTGGTGCGGGAGAGGCTACGGGCAACAACACATAAAACAACAACTTTTACTTGTATAGCACCCTTACACGCAGGGTAGCGTCTCAGAGTGCTTAAAAGCTGGCATCATCCATTGATCAGGTCTTTGATCCACAATCCTCGATAACCTTCACTCCATCCCGCAAACATGCATTTTTGAATCTAAAATGCCTTTTCCCTCAATGTGTGAGAATGCGGAGGGCATGGTACTATGTAGATTGGATGCATTGAAAGATTGATTGTGGCTGTTTGAGTTCTGAATGATATGGCACGGTATGTTGAGTTCATCGTGTCATCGTGGTCCATTGGCTCAGATATGGATACTGAGTAAGAGTTTGTATATCTATGCTGTAAGCTTCTGAATCAAGAATCAAATGATTTTCATAGAATTCTGTTCAGTATATCCTCTTGTGTACATTGTAAAACAAGATCTGGACATATAATAACGATAATCCTTGGATTTAATATAGTGTATTATCGCATCTTCAAAATGCTTCACATATTATACTGTAAAGTAAATTAACCGTACATTTAGTATTCAAACCATAATACGTTTTTTGGATGCACAGGGATTTGGAATATTTCAATATGTAAAATGTTTGTCCCTTTTTCTACAGGGAAAGCCTGATGTACGCATGGCTTACATCCAGTTTGCGATTTCTTTTCTAATTACTGGTGATAATACCACGATTATTCAAGTCCTGGAGTTGAACGGTATGTTTGTAATTCAACAACAGTTTTCATTTATGTAACGTCTCACGTAATTTCAGCCAAACCTTTGCAGCTGAAGGTTCTTTGAATTGTATGCTTGAATAAATACCATGCAAGCTAATCACATAGATCAATCTGTGCTCATAAACGCTGCACTCCCAAAAGGTTGTAAATGCTCTGAACCTTTAAAATACAAGAGGTTAATAATACCATAATAATCCTTGCATTTTTATATAGTGCTTTTCACATCTTATCAATGTCTCAAAGCACTTCACAGAATATACTGTTTATGTTTACAATAAAATAATTAGGGGATTTGACGAGCAAAACGAGGGGGCGTTATCTTCCCAGCGGGTTAGAAATGGGATAAGAACATGTTTCTTTACACACACACAGAGTGTGAGAATGTGGAATGAAGCCCTGAAGATCCAGAGAGGCAAAATAACAATAATAACCCTTCCATTTGATATAGCGCTTTTCATGTCTTCTAGACCTCTCAAAGTGCTTCACAGAATATACTGTAAAGTGAATTGTCTGTATATTTGTGGGCGAAAATCACTAAAGATGTCTAAGAGGAAAGCGACGGTATTAGGAGGTGTGAAGAAAAGGCATGGAACTGAGATGCAGAGAACTGCCGTTATTGAATTAACTGCTACTGATAGACTAAGTGGGCTGTTCTTATAAATTGGCTGTGTTTATAAATTGTGATCCTATAAATTAATTGTGTTCTTTCTTAAAAGAATTCATGACAGATATTTTTACATCTGGACTCAAAGAGGATCGGATTTCTGTCATCAACCTTCTTCTGTCAACCCTCAAAACCAAGGTTTGTCAGTCTACATTCGGATTTCTGTATTTTGCACTAAAATCTCAATTTTACAATGACAACCACAATTTACATCGTGCCCTGCATAGAATCATAGAATTTTACGGCACAAAAGGAGGCCATTCGGCCCATCTAGTCTGTGCCGGCTCTTTGAAAAGAGCGATTCAATCCCATTGCCCTGCCCGCTCCCCATAGCCTAATAGACCCGTTCTCCCTAAATAAAGATCTAATTCCCTTTTAAAAGTTGTTATCGAATCAGCCTCCACCACCTTTTCAGGCAATGCATTCCAGATTCGAACAACTCGCTGAGTGAAAAAATTTCTCCTCAGCTCCCCTCTACTGCGCCTTGAAACTATTTTAAATCTGTGACCACGAGTCACAGATTCACCCACGAGTGGAAATAGTTTTTCTCTATTTGCCCTGTCGAAACCCCTCATGATCTTATAAACCTCTATTAGGTCTCCCCTCAATCTTCTCTGCTCCAGAGAGAATAACCCTAGCCTATCTAGCCTCTCCTCATAGCTGAAGTCCCTCAATCCTGGCACCATCCTAGTAAATCTTCGTTGTACCCTTTCCAATGCCTTCACATCCTTTCTGTAGTGTGGTGACCAGAATTGAACACAGTATTCCAGCTGAGGCCTCACCAAAGTCCTATAGAGGTTAGTCAGCACTTCCTGACTTTTGTACTCTATACCCCTATTTATAAAGCCTAGTATCCCATATGCTTTATTAACAGCCTTGTCTACCTGTCCTGCCACCTTCAACGAGTCACTAACACAAATCCCCAGGTCTCTCTGTTCCTTCACACCATTTAAAATTGTACTATCTAGCCTATATTGCCTCCCTTCATTTCTTCTCCCAAAATGCATCACCTCACACTTCTCTGCATTAAACTTCATCTGCCATGTGTCTGCCCACTTTACCAATTTGTCTATATCCTCTTGCAGATGGCTACTATCCTCCTCACTGTTTACTATTCTCCCTAACTTAGTGTCATCTGCAAACTTGGAAACTGTACTCCGTACACCCAAGTCCAGATCATTGATGTAGCGCTACCATTATCCACCCATTCCGTTACCTCATCAAAAAATTCTATCAGATTTGTAAGGCAAGATTTGCCTTTAACAAATCCATGTTGACTGTCCTTTATTAGCCTATATCTTTCTAAGTGAAGATCTACCTGCATGCCGGATTGCGTCTCAGAGCGCTTAAGTATTGTTTTCCAATGTGGTGCATTTGTAAAGGAAGATATCAATTCTACCTTTCTGACACTCTGAGACAGCGGGAATAAAGCATTTTATATGTGATTCCTGCCATTGGAAATTACTTTGATGTATCTCTGCTGAAAGTGCCTGCATTTTAGATATTAGAGTGGAGTCCGTGTAGCTCAGTGTTATAGCACTCGCCTTACAAGCGCGAGACCTGTGTTGGAATCCAGATCAGGGCGAAACCTTGGGCAAGTTTCCTTATTCCACACATACTCCTACAACAACAACGACAACAACTTTGATTTATATAGCACCCTCCATGCCGGACGCCAAATAATAATCCCTCAAAAAAATCACAATAATAAAAAAAATTATCATTTCAATCCACGACTGTTTGTGGGGCGCTGCTGTGCACAATTGGCTGCCGCGTTTTGCCCACAAATATACAGTCAATTTACAGTACATTCTGTGAAGCGCTTTGAGAGTCTAGAAGACGTGAAAAGTGCTATATCAAAATGCAAGGATTATTATTATCATATATTCTTGTCCTCAGGAACTGTGCTAACGGAATACAATTGGTGTCATGTTTCTGTTTTGTAGGTTGTTCAAAATAAAGCCATAACCAAAACTCAGAAGATTCGTTTTTTCACTCCGAGCATTTTGCACCATATTGCTTCACTATTTTGCTGGAATGGAATTGTTGACGTGGAGGTAAAGAAAAATAAGGTCAGTGACGGGCTGTATTTCTGATGCATTAACAATAACCATCTCTGTGTGTGATGTAGCTGCTTATCAGCTTGCCAATACGTCTCAAAACTCTGCAAGGTTTGCTGAAGCTAATTTAATTAATTATAAACGTGAAAGGATCAACAATTGTACATTGCAATTCCCAAATACTTGGGCAATATCCAGAGAAGCAAAGCTACAAGTTCCTAAAATAATAATAAATCCTTGCATTTGTTGTTGTGCGCTTATCACAGCATTGAAATGTCTCAAAGCGCTTTACATCATATACTGTAAGAGTCCTGTAGTTCAGTGGTTAGAGCGCATGCCTTACAAACGTGAGACCTGTGTTTCAAATCCAGACAGTTCAGGGTGAAACCTGGGCAAGTTTCCTTACTCCACACGCCTAATAATAATCCCTAAAAAAAATTAGAATAATAAAATTTGTCATTTCAAACCACAACTGTTTGTGGGGATGATGCTCTGCGCAATTGGCTACTGCATCTCGCCCACAAAAATACAGTCAATTCACTTTACAGTGTATTCTGTGAAGCGCTTTGAGACACGGTACAGAAGATGTGAAAAGTGCTATATCAAAATGCAAGGATAATATTATATTTTGTGGGCGAAATGGGCAGCCCATTGTGCACAGCGGCATCCCACAAACAGTCGTGGATTGAGTGGCCAAATTGTTACAATTATATATTTTTTGAAGGAATCATGAACGCGATCACAACGGAAACGTCAAGTGCCTTACAAAAAGAGAAATGACTAATTCAACAATCTGCTTTGCTCCTTGATAGGATACTCAGGAAACCATGGCAGCCGGGGAGGCCTTAGTTCGGGAACTTGTGCATGGCTTCTTGATGGATCTTTGCTGTTCGTTGAAACATGGCATTACTTTCTACGATCCTAGTCTGGGCACAGCCGGAAGGTAAGACCTTCAAGTGTGCAGTGGCCGGTATTAAACACATTTGGATTTTCAATGCATGTATTTTGGAGCTCCTGGAGCACACTGGTTAGAGTACTCACTTTACAAGCGTAAGACCTGTGTTTCGAATCCAGGCAGGTCAGGGTGTAAACCATGGGTAAGTTTCTTTACTCTACACACATGACCAATAATCCTCCAAACAAAAAACAATAAAATTGGTCATGTCATTCCACGACTGTTCGTGGGACAGTGCTGTGCGCAATTGGCTGCCGTGTTTCGCCCACAAATATAAAGTCAATTCACTTTACAGTATATCCCGTGAAGCGCTTTGAGACGTCCAGAAGATGTGAAAAACGATGTATATCAAATGCAAGGATTATTATTATTTTTATTATTAAATTCAGGCTGCCCAGGGCTTCACCCCCCACCCACCAGTGCGTTTTAAGTTTATTATCCCTCACAGATGAGTCACCTGAAATCCTCAGATGGCTCGTACCTTAACTGATCTGCTCTTTTGCCTTTGACCCCGGTTACACCTGCAGGGTAGGAAATTTGGTGCTACTGAGGTTCCTGGTGGGTTTAAAAACCGCGGCTGAGGATGATCTGGTGTCCGACCTGGTGGTGAACATCCTGAAAGTTTGCCCGGACTTACTGAACCGTTTCTTCAAAGAGACCCGCTGTTCCTTCATCCCCAGAATAAAGACGGCATGGCTCGATAACATCAAACTGCTACGAAAGGTCAGGGAACGTTGACTGCTCTCTCTGTTGAAACTAAATCACTTATTCATATGTGAGCTTCGATGTTGGCAGACTGTTCCACTGTGAAGTGAATAGAGAATTTGGAAACACGGGATTGTAATTTTTCCTGCCACTGAATTCAGTGCGAAGCCTCTGTTAAATGTATACAAGAGTGGAACTCCTGTAGCTCAGAGGTTAGAGCACTCACCTTACAAGCGTGAGACTTATGTTTCAAATCCAGGCAGTTCGGGGCGAAAACCTGGGCAAGTTTTTTTATTCCACCCACATGCCTAATAATAATCCGTCCAAAAAAATACAATGACAAATTGGTCATTTCAATCCACGACTGTTTGTGGGGACACTGCTGTGCGCAATTGGCTGCCGTGTTTCGCCCACAAATATACAGTCAATTCATTTTAACAGTATTCTCTGTGAAGAGCTTTGAGACGTCTAGAAGATGTGAAAAGCACTATATCAATTGCAGGGATTATTATTTTATTATAAGTAGAACAATACTTTTCGGCTGCACCAAGGCAGCAGAACAAGTGGAAGCGTGTTTAGAGTTGCAAAGGGCAGTTTCAGGGTAGACACCAGCGAGTGTCTATTTACCCAGATGGTAATCGATGACTGGAACAGGTGGCCAGTAAGGGTGGTTGAGTGGGACGCTGCATAATTCATTTTTTTTTAAAAAAAAGCTTGATGGTCTGATGGGAACATCAACAAAATTACATTTGTAGAGCACCTTGCAGGTGGGAAGGACATCCCTAGGTGCTAGAAAATGGTACAGTGTGTGTTTTGGAAGGATTAGAGCATGTATGCCAAAGTGGCGGATTGATTAAAATTATTCACTTCGTAGCTGTGTATAAATTGACTGCTTTGTTTGTCTACAAATACCATACTTCACAGTAAAAGTATGGTGAAGCTTTATACAGTAGAAGCCCGTTTATCCGTGACCCGATCCACCGTAACTTCCGTATAACCGGCACCAAAAAACAAAAGTCCACATTCGATAGACCGGAATTTATCCAGAAAAATGCATTTTTTTGGTGTTTTGTGTTGCGTCAGTATGTTGGAATCCTGCTACTAGATGCCTGATGGTGGTGCTAGCTCAGATGCTGCCGATATTGTAAAGCAATGCATTCTCCGGAGTGTATTCTTTGAGAGGCAGAGTGGGTGAGTTGATTAATTTAGATTTAATTTAGCCGCAAAACACACACACACCCTGAGCAAAGCTTACAGATCAATTCATTGGCTTTTATTTTAATAAAAAAGACTCATCCCTGCAATGCTTGTTTTACAGAGTGCAGTTTTCAAGTTACAGAGTGTTGCACATACACACACAGGCATCGCAAGGCTTTTTGGAAAGAAACTTAACTGAACTGAGTGGCTGCCGCTCACTCTCTGCTTTCTCAATAACACAAGCTTTCCTCTCTTCTGCCCCAATGAGAACAGTGTCATTCAGATGTGTAACCTTTGCACTAGTTTAAAGATCTCTCTGAACTGCCTGGTCGCTGTGTGTAAAATGATTATAATTGTTATTTATATATTATATAAATGATTATTTAGTCTATTATTAATATGCTGTGTTTTAAAAAATGTAATTTTTAAAAAAATATATAATAATTTGGGGGATGTTAGGTTTCTGCCGAATATCCGGCAGGCACTTTAACCAGTGCTTTGAACAAAATCTTCCCGCCAAAAGGCGCTATTTTAATTGTACTTAGTTGCGGATAACGTAATACAATTCTTATCAAATCCAAAGATCATTATTATTGTTATCATTATTCATCTGACCCTCTCTTTAAGGTTTACCATTGTGTTTGCCATGAGTTATCTAACGCATTTTCTTGTGTTTACAACTCTAGATTTATGCAGCCCAGCCAGTGGTTTCCAAGGCGTTCAGGACTAAGGTGTACGTTCCAATTCCCCGCCTCATCTCTATGGTGATGGTCACATCGGTGTCACCCGTGGCCAATAAAATCATGTTTGCTCAGGGACTCAATGTAAGGAGGAAAGCCTCTTCTGATATTTTATATTCATTGATGCCCTGTTCATGACGCCCCGCAAAGTGAAAGACTTATCAAGAAATTAAAACATACCTGAGTGTATCACAACTAATTTAGTTCGACGCAGTCTGCGCAATTGGCTGCCGCATTTCGCCCACAAATTACAGTCAATTCGCTTTACAGTATATTCTGTGAAGCGGTTTGAGACGTCTAGAAGACATGAAAAGCGCAATATCAAAATGTCAAGGATTATTATCTGATGCACGTTGATGGGACATTGCTGTGATAAAATTAGCTACTCTGCAAAACAGTCACTACAGACTTGTCCCTTCTATTCTCATAACCATTTGAAGAGTTTCTATGGCTGTCCAAACATTAAACAAGTTTTTGTTCTGTTTTAATGCAGCTTCCACATAAGACCATCCAGCACACCACACTCTCCCTGCTTGCCTTCATTCTGAAGCGGGCTCTCAAGAATATTGAGCATTGCCTGAACGAAGATGAGTGGGAAAGCTCTGAGATCTACACTCCCAGCGTGATGAAGGATGTAGCACAGCAGTACAGGGAGGCTGTGGGCAAGGTACAAATAATGGCAAGGATTGATGCCAAGGGACAGTGAGTGCTTTGGATAGGATCACAATATTGCAGGAGTGAATGGAGGATCCCAGTAGTTGAAGTCCTGGGAAATTGGTTTCTTCACATCTAGAGTCCTGTAGCTCAGTGGTTAGAGCACTCTCCTGGCATGCGAGAGACCTGGGTTCAATTCCAGGCAAAGCGAAATCGAGTGCAAGTTTCCTTACTCCACACCACACGCCCAATAATAATCCCTCAAAAAAAACCATAATAATAAAGTTGGTCATTTCAATCGACGACTGTGGGGACACTGCTGTGTGCAATTGGCTGCAGCATTTCACCCACAAAATATGCAGTCAAATCACTTTACAGTATGTTTTGCGAAGCATCTTGAGACGTCTAGAAGACGCGAAAAGCGCGATATCAAATGCAAGGATTATTATCTTTTGGATGTTTTTTCAGAAGAAAACGTTAACTCCAGGGAGTTTTAATAATTTGTTCCTTAGTCACAATTTGTTCCATGGTCACTCCAGCTTGCTTCCTGATAGGTGGTTTGTAGGGTAGCAGTGATAGCTAGTGCCAGTATTTTAGAATATATTTTCTTATTTGTTTATTTATTGCTGTGCTATGGGCATCGCAGCTTGGTTGCTTCTGGAATTAAGGCATCGATTTGGAATGGAACTGGTGCGAATGTTCAGCGGGCCACTTTATGACTGTCACTGTGTGCCATAGGTTAGCCACCACTAATTTATACCCAAGAGCTTGAGTATAAGCCTCCGTTATCCTAATACCCACATATTGAATCCAATGGAAGGGTGAATTCAATGTCCCCCGCCCGACCCGCCCTACCATGGGCGGACGGGCTTCCAGCCTCTCTGCCCCCACACTCCGGAACTCCATCCCACAGTCCCTTCACCTCACTCCCTCCCTCGCCTCCTTCATGGCCGGTCTAAAACCTTCCCCTTCGACCGTGCCTTCTTCTCTCCCAACTCTCCTGTCATCCCCCCCCTACCCTGCCTCTCTCCCTTGCTCGGGTCCCGACCTGACTGTTCAGCGCCTTGGGACGTCCTCCCGACATGAAAGGTGCTCTATAAATGAAATTTTGTTGTTTGTTTGGGGGAGGATGGGGGAATTGGGTGTGCAAAGAAAATCGGGTGAGAAGAAAGAAGTAAGAAGGAATTACATCTGTTTACCTTGCTTAGTTTTCTTTTCAAGTGTAGGTGGCTGCTAAAGAAATGAAATAATCCTTGTTTTTAAAGGATCCTTGTAATTGTGGACCTCCTGTAGCTCAGTGGTTAGAGCACTCGCCTTACAAGCATGAGACCTGTGTTCAAATCCAGGCAGGTCAGGGTGAAACCTTGGGCAAGTTTCCTTACTCCACACACCTAATAATAATCCCTCAAAAAAAACAATAAAATTGATCACTTCAATCCACGACTGTTTGTGGGGACACTGCCGTACGCAATTGGCTGCCGAGTTTCGCCCACAAATATACAGTCAATTCACTTTACAGTATATTCTGTGTAGCGCTTTGAGACGTCGATAAGATGTAAAAAGCGCTATATCAAATGCAAGGATTATTATTATATATTGTCAGCCCGGCTCAGTTCACAGCACTCTCACCGCTGAGTTGTAAATTTGTAGGCGCATGGTGGGGCTCCAGTACAGCACTGTTATGCTATGTTGTCAGAGTTACAGTCCTGCGTATAAAAATGTTAAACAGTTTAATGTAATTGGATGTTAAGGATCCCGTGGTACTGTTTGTTAGGGGAGTGGGGGTGGGAATATGAGAGTGCCAAGATTTATAAAGAAACCATCAATTCGATATCTAGAATCTGTTCACCTTTCGGAACCCCTCACCCTCATTTCCTTAGTCACGCCCCCTCCCCTTGCCTCCTTCAAGGCATGTCTCAAGATCTCCTCCTCCACCCTGTCTGGCCACCTTCCCTACCTTCAAGCCTCACCCATCCTACCTCTCAGCTCGCGTCTGTCCAGTGCCTTCCTACAAACCTCCCAATGTGAAAACAGCTATACAAATGTAATTTTGTATTGTATTCACACCCATTGCATTAGTACACCTGTGTTTTGCTGTAACTGGTGATCTCAATATCAATAGTCGTGGGTAGCAGCATACTTTAAATGCAGCATTTGATAAGCGTTTCAGCCTGTGAATACTGTGTGTTAATTTACTTTGGATTGAAAATGTGAAATCCAAGCTTTTTTGTCCTGAAAAAAATAAACGTTTCTTTTGTTTTTCTCCATATAGCTTTTGCCAGACATGAACAGCATTGTGTCTACTTGGCAATCTCTTCTCAAGAGCGAAGATGAAGGAGAAAAGAGAGATGAAAAGCAAATGAAGACTATTTCAGTAGCCGATGATGATCCAAGTGACATTCATGGTATTATTTCCTTCTGGGGGCGGGAGGGAGGGATCTGTGCTTTGTTTGCAAATCTGGCAGAATAGTAAAGACTTGAATAGGAATTGTAAAACCCCAAGAAACACTTGTTTACCTCCTTGGTTGAATCTCTTGAATACGAGAAGTGTTTGTTGATCAAAATAATAATAATAAAAATTGGTCATTTCAATCCATGACTGTTTGTGGAAACACTGCTCTGAGCAATTGGCTGCCACGTTTTGCCCACAAATATACAGTCAATTCACTTCACTGTGTATTCTGTGAAGCACTTTGAGATGTCGATAAGATGTGAAAAGGGCTATATCAAGTGCAAGCATTATTATTATAAAATCACTTTGAGCCACATCACTCTCCCCTCAGCTCTCCTTTACTTGAATCACTCTACAAGTAGGTGCTCAGGAAATATAATAATAATCCTTGCATTTGATATCATGCTTTTCACATTTTATTGACGTATCAAAGTGCTTCACAGAATATACTGCAAAGTGAATTGACTGTATATTTGTCATATATTGTCACAGTCCCCACAAACAGTCGTGGATTGAAGTGACCAGTTTATTATTGCATTTTATTTTTCTTGAGGGATTATTATTAGGCGTGTGCGTGTGTTGGGGTAAGGAAACATGCCCAAGGTTTCGCCCTGCCGGGTCTCAAACTTGGGTCTCTCACTTGAGAAGCGAGTTCTCCAACCAATGAGTTACAGTACTTGTCTCTGGAAGGACAGGTTATCTTCACCAACAGGAACTGCAACGGGAAGAAGATGGGGGTGGGTGTTGATAGAAAAGGCAGCGGCTGAACAAAATGTAAACGTTATATACTATTTATTTGTCGATCTATTCTCGAATCTACACGTTCCTCTGATTTGTGAGCTCAGCTGCATTTTTCCCGGTGGAAATCCAGAGTATATGATATTGCCTGATCTCCTGCGATCCGAATTTGTGACTGAGTTGAGGAAAGGCCATGAAAGAATAGAAAATGGGAGACTGTTTCCCCTGGTTGGAGAAACTATAACTAGGGGTCATAGTTTTAAGATTAGGGGTCAGCCTTTTCACACTGGGTTGAGGGAAAACTTCTTCACTCAGAAGGTCGTGAATTTATGGAATTCTCTACCCCAAAAGGCAGTAGATGCTCACTCAGTCCTTGAACATATTCAAGACTGAAATTGACAGATGGATAAAGGGATGTGGGAATAAGGCGGGCAGGTGGAGTTAGATTAGAACCTGGCGGGGCAGGCTCGAGCGGCCGATTGGCCTACTCCTGCTCCTAATTCTTGTGTTCTATGGCTGACCCAAGGTTTCTGTGTCCCGATGTAGGTGCGGATGACATTGAAGCCACTGTTCTGAAGGCGTTTCTGCTCCAGGTCATGTGCCTTTACCAGAAAGTGGTCCCTCATATGGTGTCTCAGTGCACGTTTGATTTCAGTAAACTGCTTAAAGGTATGTATGTAACCCTGTTGTTTTAACTCAAAAACAGTTGCCAGATGTTGCGTAACTAGGAAGCCAACAATTTGCCACCTATGGATAAGTGATGCTGAAGCTGAACCGTCACAGTACAACAACAGCAACAACTTGGATTTATATAGCGCTCTCCCTCACTCCACGCCATACGGCGTCTCAAAGCGCTTCACAATAACGGATCCCGGGGCTGAGCCCTCCACTCTCCCTGATCTCAACCCCGCCAGTGCAGGTGCATATCCATGACTGTCCAGCGCTTTGGGACAGTCATAATTTCCTTTCAATGTGAAAGGCACTATATAAATATAATTTTGTATTGCCGTACAATGGATACTGTAAACTGCAGAATGCATACCGCAAGCTTTTAATGGGTGTTGTGAACCCGAGCCTCATCAGTGAAGCGAGAGGAAATAAAGGAGAGCTTTCAGTAATCGGGTAGGGGGATTTCTGACCGACTTAAGTGAAGTGATTTATCTCGTTCTGAGCCATGTGCTATTTGTTTGCAGCAATTATCAGCATTCATAAGCAGATTGATCAGCAGTTAGAGGACACTAAGATGGCCCTAATACTTGTTTTTGAGTTACTTGCACGATGGATCACAACTTAAATTTTATGAAGGCAATATTGTGCTGCTCCAGTAAGCTGCATGAATGAAAGGGAACAAAAACGCTAAGATGGAAACCGGGACAAGCAAAGTGTTTAGTACAAACCTCGTTTCTCGGGCCCGAGGTTTCTTCCTTCTCCATTAATATAATAATAAATAATAACCCTCTCTCTTGATAGACTTTTATGTCAGGAGGACGGTTCAAAGGGCTTCACAGGATTCACTGTAAAGTGCAGTGAGATTGTGCATTTTGTAGCTCGACACACAGCTACAAAATTTGCAAACAGCAATTTACCCTTTTTGAATAGTCCATAGCAATATTCCAGTTAGTCAAACTGACTTTAAAAAAAAACAACACAAGTAAAATTTTATTAATTCATTCACTGCTGCTTGCGTGCGTTCTCGGCAAAGATTATCTGCCACGTTGATTTACATAACAAGAAACTACATGAAATTTCTTGTATACATTTTTGTTGTAAAGTTATTGAGGACATGTTGGCATCCGGCGAGGCCAGTTATTAAAAGGAAACAAGTTTATTTTCAACCACAAAATACACAGTCGATTCACTTTACGTTATATTCTGGGAAGTGCTTGGAAGCATCTCAACCACATGAGCAAGGGCTACATATCAAATGTAGGATTGTGTTTTTTTTAGGTATTGTGAGTGAGGATGGAGTGAGGGAAGAAGTTCCTCCCATTTTACAACACTGCATCCTACAGTTAGCCCTAGAGTTGCCTGCCAATAAGTTTACATGGTTCAGAGTTCAGGTAAGTTTAATATTATTCAATCTGTGTGGCTGCTTACCCATATTGGGAGAACTAAATGTTCAACATCTTTAAGATGCTATACAGGTGTTATTTTGGTGTTGTTTTAATCTCTTAGTTCATAGTAAGTAAAGGTTTACAGCACAAAATAATGCTTGATTTGTTAATCGTGTTGTGACAGTGGGAATAGTGTACAATTTTCTATTTACAATTAATTGTAAATGGCAGAAGAGCAGATAAACTATTCCTCGATCGCATCGATAGTTTGTTGGCCTGTTTAAAAGAGGTTTCACTTTATTTTACCAAAAACCTGTAAAGAATATCAGTTGAGAAGCTGGTTCGTGTTGGACAGTTTTCACAATCTTTAGCTTGAAGAATTGTGCATGTTCTATCCCCCTTAGCCACTGATGTTTAACTTATATAATATAATAATCCTTGCATTTAATATAGCGCTTTTCATTTCTTATCGACGTCTCAAAGTGCTTCTCAGGATATACTGTAAAGTAAATTGACTGTACATTTTGTATATTTTTCTTTCAAATGCAGGATATCTCGATTACGGAGCAGAGCAGCGGGGAAAAGTCTGTGTTTTATTTGCTCCTAAAAATGTTTGTGACTAGTCAGAACCCTCGATTGCAAGTATCAACCAAGCAGCTGATTGTAAAGGTGAGCCTTTCAGTTGATGCTCAGTTCCAGCACTTTGTTTGCTACAATTAACACGTCTGTACGTTGCGCGGAAGCCGAAAGGAAAATGTTTATTTTGTGCCGTAAACTCCATGCACAAAAAGCTGCAAGGTAGCTCCGTATAATTGATATCCTGATGCTGCATGTTGCTAGAACATTTTCACTCTTTTTAATGAGGTTCATGAAGCAAAATATTGTTGTATCCTTCTCACATTCCAGGATAATTCAAGGCAACATGGTGATCTGAATTGATCATTAGTCCTGATTTTGAATGCATCAAATCATACACTAGTTGATGACATTTTGGCTTCTGCAACTAGGAGTTTGAACCCAGGCAGGAATTTAGTTGTGGAAGTACATTCAAACTCTGTGCTCAGTGCTCTCAGCACATCAAAGATCCCAATTTGTATCTAATCTTTCGAGCAGTTGTTCGTAGTCGAGCTTCAAACAGCAACAACAACAACCAATTACATTTATAGAGCGCCTTTCACGTCGGGAGGACGTCCCAAGGTGCTGCACAGGAGGCATGTGACCCGAGCTGAGAGGGGAGTGTTTGGGAAGGGGTGAAACACGAAGGGGAGGTCGAAAACTTCGGGGTGGAACAAAAGGCACGATCGAAGAGGAAAGTCTTCAAACCGGCCTTGAAAGAGGAAAGGGAAAAAACGAAACGGAGGGATTGAGGGATGGCATTCCATAGGGTGGGAGCGGAGAAACTGAAGGCCCGGCCTCCGATGGTGGGGCGGTTCGGGCGGGGGGCTTGGAGCAGGCCAAGTCCTGTTGAACGGAGGGTCCGGGTGGGCTTTTGGGGGAAAGTAAATCGGTTAAATAGGGCGGGGCAAGGCCGTGTAAGGCCTTGAAGGTGAGGACGAGGATCTTGAACTCGATCCTCTGGAGAATGGGGAGCCAATGGAGAAGAGCGAGGGTGGGGGTTATGTGGTCGCGGAGGCGGGTGCGGAATAGTACACGGGCTGCAGAGTTTTGGATGGCCTGCAGCCTGTGAATGGAGGAACTGGGGAGGCCGACGAGGAGAGAGTTTCCTTAGTCCAGCCGTGAGGTGATGTATGCGTGCACGAGTGTTTCGGCAGCGCGGGGATAAGATAATTGCGGAGCCTGGCAATATTGCGCAGGTGGAAATAAGCGGTGCCGGTCAAGGCGCAGATGTGGGGGAGGAAGGAAAGATTTTGATCGAACATGATGCCGAGGTTCCTGATTGGCTTTGTGAGGTGGAGAGTGCAGCCTTGGATGTTGAGGCTGGCAGCGCCCGATGTGCGGAGGCGCTGGCTTGAGCCAATCAGGAGGGCCTCGGTCTTACTCACGTTCAATTGCAGGAAATTGTCCCTCGTCCAGGACTCGATGTCGGACAGACATGCTGTCAGAACATCGATGGTCTGGGGGTTGAGGGATGAGGCAGAAAGGTACAGCTGGGTGTCGTCCGCATACATGTGGAAATTTACCCCATGTTTGCGGATGACGTCGCCCAGAGGGAGCGTGTAAAGGGTGAAAAGGAGGGGGCCGAGGACAGAGCCCTGAGGGACGCCGTGAGAAACTGTGCGGGGGTTTGAAGAAAAACCGTTGGAAGAAACAAAATGTAAACGGTGGGTCAGATAGGAATGGAACCAGTCAAGGACTGTGCCTTGAAGGTTGAGGTGGGAGGAAAGACGTTGAAGGAGGATGGTGTGATCGACTGTGTCGAACGCAGCAGACAGGTCAAGGAGGACGAGGAGGCAGAGGGAGCCCTGGTCACAGGCGGTTTGGATGTCATTTGTAACCTTAACCAGTTGTAACCTTAACCAGTGGCTGTTTTAAGGGAGGTAGGGACGGTGCCTGAGGAGAAGGAAAGGTTAATGGTGTCAGAAATGAGCGGGGCTAACAAATGGAGCTGGGTGCGGAGGAGGGAGGTGGGGATGGGGTCCAATGAGCACGTGGTGGGTTTCATGGAGGTAATTATTTTTGTGATTAAAGACGGGGTGGTGGGGTTGAAAGTGTGAAATGGGGGGTGGGTGAGGGTTGAGATAACAGATGGAGGGGCGGAGGTGGAGGAGTGGTGGGGAGAGGAAACCGCAGAGCGGATTTTCTCAATTTTGGACTCGAGGAAGTCCAGCATCTCCTCACAACGATCGTTTGAGGAGAGGATCTGCGAGGTGAGGCGGGGGGGTGGGGCGGAGGAGTTGGTTGTTGGTGGCGAAGAGGAGGCGGTGGTTGTCCTTCGCTTCCAGGATTATCCTGGAGTAGAAGGCTGATTTGGCGGTGGCTAGGGCGGAGCGGTAAAATTTGATGCGGTCCAGCCAGATTTGCCGGTGGACCGTGAGGCCAGATTTGAGCCAGGTGCGTTCAACTGCTCTCACTTGGCTTTTGAGGGAACGTACAAACCTTCCTTGTCCGTTCCTGTCGTGGTGGCTGTCGATCGTAGCATCTGTTAACATATGCCGTGTGGAAATGTCTGCGTTTCAAATATTACAAGCGAGTGCCCTGGGTTCAATTCCAGGCAGGGGAAACCGTGGGCAAGTTTACTTACTCCATACACACCTAATAATAATCCCGCCCCCAAAAAACACAATAATAAAAATTGGTCGTTTAAATCCATGACTGCTTGTGGGATGCAGCTGTGCACAATTGGCTGCTGCATGTCGCCCACAAATATACATTCAATTCAATTTACTGTATTCTGTTAAGTGCTTTGAGACGTCTAGAATATGTGAAAAGCATTATATCAAAATGCAAGGATTATTATTATTCTTATATTCCATTTGAAGGAGATGAAAGATTGTAAACGTCATCCCTTCAAGTGTCCATTCAGTCATGGTTCAGATGAAGTTCTACCATTGGGCTTTAGGTCTCCAACTCTCAGACTATTAACTCAAGTTGAGTTTATCTTTGGGATTGAAGTGGAAGGATGGTCATGGAGCTGGCCTGTGCTCTGAGGAGACGTACCTTAAAAACAGATGACACTGTACCCAAACTGCCGGGCGCCACAATTTGCCAGGCACCAGCTTCCTGCAAACTGGTTGCTACATTGGCCTGCACAATTTACAGGTAGACCTCGCTTAACGTTGATTCGGTCAACGTTGTTTCGTGATTACATCGCTGATATATATTCATTTAAGGTTGCGACGTTTGCTATCACGTTGTTTGCCAGCGTGGCGGAAACTAATTACTTTGGGTAGCATAGGCGTACATACATGGACACTGAACGTCCGGTTTTCTTTGCGCGTATGTTGCGTGTCGTACATTCTTCTTCCCAATAGACTGTTCTAGTGATTTTTTTCTTCCTGGTTGATCTGTTCCAAGTACTGTGTATCACCTTTTTCCACCATTGGTGGGTGAGCCTTCAGCCACTTTGCCCCCAATCTCTGGATTGGGGGCAAAGTTTATCTTTGGCCTGCAGTCCCTCCGCCTAGCCCCCTCCCTGGCCTCCTTCAAGTCCAGCCCTCAAGACCTTCTTCTTCAACGGTACCTTTGGCAACTCCTAATCCCCGGTCCTCCCTTCACTGTCCCCAGCTCAGGTCTGAATTAGTGACTGTCCAACGCCTTGGGACATCCTCAAGGCACTATACAAGTGAAATTTTGTTGTTGTTTTTCACCCCTGTTTAGCTTTTGAAAGACAGTGGTGTATTTGAGCACACATGGAAAGAACTGGAGCTTTGGTTACAATGCCTTCGATCCATCTCTGAAACCGAACTCGAGACTGTTGTCCTGTTCCTTGAAAGAGTAAGTGAGCATTGTGCTTAACCTGCTAATGTTGTCTCTTTCGCGGATAAAACACTGAATCGAAAATATTGTACTTATCGTTTGAGATGTAATTTTGTTACAAAATTAGAGACCTAGGGATAATTTAGAGGTGAATGTGTCAGGCAACACAGTTAAGGGGGCTTGCCTTCCTTACCATTCCTTACCTTCCAATAGTAATCCGTCCCCACAAAAACCACAATAAGAAAAAAAATTGGTCATTTCAATCCATGATTGTTTGTGGGACCCTGCTGTGTGCAATTGGCTGCTGCGTTTCGCCCACAAATATACAGTCAATTCACTTTACAGTATATTCTGTGAAGCGCTTTGGGATGTTGATAAGATGTAAAAAGCGCCATATCAAATGCAAGAATTATTATTATTATTGGTTTGATTTGATGGGTCGGTTCAGAGTTAATGACAATAATAATCCTTGCATTTGATATAGCACCAAATCACGTCTTCAAGATGCCTCAAAGTGCCTCACAGAATATCCGATTGTACATAGCTGCGTCCCTCAAACACTCGTGAATTGAGTGATCTATTATTTATATTATTACTTTCTGTGGGATTGTCTGGAACATTGTGCTTTTTGTGTACTGTTTGTGGGACACTGCTGTACGTAATTTGGCTGCCACATTTCGCCCACAAATATACAGTCAATTTTCCTACTCTTTTTTTCCTCCGACCCCTCCCCCCCACCCCCGCTCTGATCCCTACCTGACCGGTCAGAGCCTTGGGATGCCCCAGGTGAACGGCACTATATAAATGTAATTATTGTTTGCGTTGTGCCAGCGTCGATGTGGGATGATGCCCTGACAGGTGGGGAATCTCTCACCCCCTAGTTTCCAACAACAACAAAATTACATTTAGAGAGCGCCTTTCATGTCGGGAGGACGTTCCAAAGCGCTGAACAGTCAGGTCGGGACCCAAGCAAGGGAGAGGGGCAGGGTAAGGGCAAGGGTGGGAGAGAGTTAGGAGGGAGGGAGAGAGTTGGGAGGGGCAGGAAAGCATTGAGAGGGCAGCAGAAGAGGGTCTTGAGACTGGCCTTGAAGGAGGCAAGGAAGAGAGCGAAGCGAAGGGACTGTGGGAAGGAGTTCCGGAGTTCATTCAGGTATTGCTGATAGCCATCAGGGGGATGAGATTGGATAGATGGTGAGGGTTGAGCCACAGGAGGAGGCCCGTAAGAAGACTGCCGTGCGCCACAATTGCCAGACATTTCTTCACCCTAGTCTTTTACCAGAATAAACACTCAGCAAGACTGAGGACAAAATCAGTGCAGACTACGATAGCTTTTTTTTTTGTGTGTACGCAACAATTTTCTATGGTGGAGTCCTGTAGCTCCGTGGTTAGAGCACTAGCCTTACAATCGTGAGACCTATGTTCAAATCCAGGTAAGTCATGGCAAAACTTTGGGCACTCCACACGCCTAATAATAATCTCCCCAAAAACAAACACAATACTAAAATAGATCATTTCAACCCAGGACTGTTTGTGGGCACAAACAGGACTGTTTGTGGGCACAATTGCTATGCGCAATTAGCTGCCGCGTTTCGCCCACAAATACAGTCAATTCACTTTGCAGTATATTCTGTGAAGCGGTTTGAGATGCCTAGAAGATGTGGAAAGCGCTATATCAAATGCAGGGATTATTATTATGGTGTGCGTAAAAGTAATGCGGGCACATGATTTGTTTTCAATATCCCTATTGCTGGTACAAGCAATCCGAGAGTTTAACAAATAAATCTGTTAATCCCAGGTTTTAATAAAGTTGATTTCCAACCCGTACCCCTACACGGACAAGACCTCGGACGTCACACAGGAAGCCGGGATGTTGCAGGTGAACTTCAGCGGCCAGGACTCCGACAGCATCAGCGTGCCAATCTCACACATTGACGGTGAGCACGGAGGGGAGGGGGGCCACAGGACACTGATTAAACCATAACCCTTCACAACAGGCAGCCTGCTCCAATCCACACAGTAGAATTTGCTGCAGCTCAGCCGAAGATAACTAATTTAGTCTTTGGTACCCCACTATGAACCTCCCCAGCTGGCTCCGGCCAGCTCCATGTCTCCCGCCCGACCCGCTCTACCACCAGCAGATGAACTGTCAGCCTTTCTGCCCCACAGTCTGGAACTCCATCCCACAATCCCTTCACCTTGCTCCCTCCTTCGCCTCCTTCAAGGTCGGTCTCAAGACCCTACTCTTCAATCGTGCCTTCTGCTGCCCTCCCAACTCTTTCCCTCCCCTTCCAACTCTTCCCCCCCCCCCCCCCCCCACTGCCCCTTTCCCTTGCTCGGGTCCCAATCTGACTCTTGAGTGCCTTGGGACATCCTCCTGGCGTGAAAGTTGCTCTACAAATGTAATTTTGTTGTTGTTATTTTAGCTGTTCTGATGTTATTTTTATAACTTTGAAGTTGTTCCATTCAATGGGAGCCATCCTTGTGCGTAGCGAAACCTTCCCTACATATCTCATTTTCCTTATCCATAAAACTCCTTTTCAACCGGTGATCCTTGAGTAGAAAAGTACTTTTTAAAATAAAAAACAAAAAATGTGCTGCAGTGTAATTCTGGTAATGGGAGTGACGATAGCAGGGTCAAGATTCTGACAGCTAATCTCCAATGAAACTACTGTTCTTGGCTACACATGATGTTGTGACAACAACAAGAACAAAATTACTTTTCTAGAGTGCTCTTCATGTCCAAGAAGAGGTCCCAACATTATGACATTTCATACATGATAACTTCTTACAAATAGTTTCTGTGCCTGGAATCTGTAATGAGGCGGTGGGGGGTAGGAGGGGAGAGAGAAATTCAACCAGACGTGTTCTATTTTCTTAGCAGTCAAGAGCATGCAGATTTTGATTTTGATAGTACTTTTAAGTCAATTTTCTTTTTAAGAGCTACAACAAGGATGTTTTTATTGAAAAAAAAACACTGGAATTTATTAATTGTCTAATTCAGTAATAATAATATTTGTTACATTTAATACAGTTGTCTTGTGTTGCGGGGACATCTCAAGGAACTTAACGGAATTTACTGTGAAATGAATTGACTCTATTCTGTGGGCAAAATGCTAAGAAAATAATGCAGGGTTCGACCAGGTGAAATTTCTCCCTCTTGGAAGTTTCAACAGAACTGGTTGAATGTATGATGACTTTACCATCTGATTTTGCGCTACTGCTGTCTGTAGCAAACTAGTGAACTACCACCATTGAGTAGTTCCAAGAAGCAGTGAAGAATGAGTTGTGCTGAGGAGGAAATGTTCCCCTTAACTGAATCTAATTCAATGCTGTCAAGTTGTCCTAATAAATCCTTCCCCTTTTGCTGAAATAAACACTCAAGTCATCCTTCAATTGTAAGAACTGCGGAACTCATTGTAATAATAATAATCCTTGCATCTTCTAGACTGTATCTCAAAGCGCTTCACAGAATATACCGTAAAATAAATTGACTGTATTTGTTGGCGAAACGCGGCAGCCAGCAGTGTCCCCACAAACAGTCATTATATTAAATTTTTAATCCTCCTAAAATCCGTGAATTTTAAAAACTCAAAATTGTGAACCCTAAACTACAACTTCCTGATTGATCTTGGTGTTCTTTCTTTAACTTGTGGAGTCTGCAGCTCAGTGGTTAGAGAATTCGCCTTCCAAACGAGACACCTGTGTTCAATTCCAGGTAGATCAGGGCGGAACCTTGGGCAAGTTTTCGTACTCCACACACCTAATAATCATCCAAAAAAATTGATAATTTCGATCCGCGACTGTTTGTGGGATACCACTGTGCACATTAGCTGTTGTGTTTTGCCCACAAATATACAGTCAATTCACTTTACAGTATATTCTGTGACGTGCTTTGAGACCTGAGAATCAAATGCAAGGATTATTATTATTACTCTGGATCCCAAGGGGCCTGGGTTTGTGCTCTTCTGCTCTTGGTCCTTTGGTTAGCTTGTATTATGTACTCAGTGTTGCACGCTGCACAAAACCTAAATAGATCAAACAAATTATTCAATCTTTTTAAATGTAATTGTTCTTTGAACTTTTCTTTCCTCATTCTCCCCCCCCCCCCCCCCCCCCTCCCCTCCCCCACACACACCACACATAGATGTCTTGGATATGGTGGATGTGATTGTGGAGAACAGTGAAGGTCTGGACGAGGAGATTGGATTCAGCCTAAGCCAGGATATGATTACGCAGATCTTTCCTTTCAGTCCTGTGGTGTCTGCAGCTTTGGAAACCAGGAATAAAATGATTTCAGCAAACGGCAGTGAAACAGGTGAATATGGTGTTCCACAAACGATGGCTCATCCTGAATTGAACCAAAGCCTCACAGCTTTAACCCGTTAATGGTGGCTTGAGAATTGTTTCAGAATTACTTCTGTTTGTTTGCTTTATTCTTCACTGGTTTAAAGACTACTTCTGTCTCAGGGTTAGTGCGTCTTTACACTTATTATTATTTTACATGGTGCTGCATTAATTCAGCTGAAGCTTTATCTTTCCCTTTTACAATCAGGTGGTTTCATGGGATCGTATCCTTACTGTTAGTTGAACAACTAATTGAAAACTAATATAGTAAAATCCCAACATAACATGCTAATTGGATCGATCAAAATCCCAACCCAGTCATTGTGCTGTAACCGGGACAATAATAATAATAATCCTTGCATTTGATATAGTGTTTTTCACGCCTTCTAGACTATCTCAAAGCGTTTCACAGAATATACTGTAAAGTGAATTGACTGTATACTTATGGGCAAAAAGTAGCAACTAATTGCACACAGCAATGCCCCCACAAACAGTCGGGAATTGAAAATGACCAATTGTAGCTTTTTTTGGAGGGATTATTATTAGGAGTATGTGCGGAGTTAGGAAACTTGCCCACGGTTTCGCCCTGACCTGCCTGGATTTGAACTCGGGTCTCACGCTTGTAAGGCGAGTGCTCTAACCACTGAGCTACAGGTAGTCCAGAAGCTTAGAGATTTCATTGAATAATAAACGGTCGTTGCGCTCCCTTTTTTCCAGCGACTGTTTTGCGATACCTCACAGTCACCCTGACGGTTATCCTGCACGTGCAACTCGACCCTTTGGCCTTGTGTCTGATGTTTCACGCCTACGACAAGGAGCTGGATTCACTGCCTGAAAACCAACCCCCACCCAAAAGTGTCATTCAACTCTATAAATATTACAGGCGCTGGATTCCGGAGCAAACCAAGGAAACACTGGTAAGAAGTAGGGTCCATCGATATATCGATAAAACCCGATATAATTTTCATATCGATATGCCGATATAGACATTTCAAAAATATCGATATATTGAAAAAACAATATATTGAGGAAAAAATCGGGATGCGAGCACACTGAACTACAAGACCCAGAATGCTCATCTCTATACACAATGCACAGACCGAGGTGCAAAGCCGCCATATTGTATTCACAGTCCTCGAATACAATATACAGGTATGCAAGGGCTGGGGGGGTGAGAGAGACGGCTGGGGGTGAGGGGGAGAGAGACTGCTGGGCGGGGGGATGAGGGGGAGAGAGAGACGGCTGGGGGGAGGGGGAGATAGACGGCTGGGGGGGGGAGAGGGGGAGAGAGACGGCTGGTGGGGGGGAGAGGGGGAGAGAGACGGCTGGGGGGGGAGAGGGGGAGAGAGACGGCTGGGGGGAGGGAGAGAGAGACGGCTGGGGGGGGAGAGGGGGAGAGAGATGGCTGGGGGGGGGTGGGGGAGTGAGACGACGGGGGTGGGGGGTGCGAGAGAGAGACGGCTGGGGGGGGAGGAGAGGGGGAGAGAGGCAGCTGGGGGGAGAAAGACGGCTGGTGGGGGGAGAGAGACGGCTGGGCGGGAGGGAGAGAGAGACGGCCGGGGGGGGTGAGGGAGAAAGAGACGGCTGGTGGGGTGGTGGGGGAGAGAGACGACGGGGGTGGAGGGTGCGAGAGAGGGACGGCGGGGGGGGGGAGAAACGGGATGGATGTGATAATATACAGATAGATAGAGATGGGGGGATGTGAGAGAGGAGAGAGGGAGATTGACACAGAGACACACAGACAGAAAAACAGAGATGGAGAGAGTGAGAGACACAGAGAGAGAAAGATATTTACCTCCTGAGAAGATCGGCCCCGAATGCGCGCGCACCCGGGATGCGCGCGCACTCCGAATGCGCGCGCGCATGCGCAGTACGAAAAAACTGAAAATAGCGATATTTCGGTATATCTCGATATGAGCCCATCGATATATCTAATCAGAAAATTTTCCATATCGACGGACCCTAGTAAGAAGTTATAGTGTCATATGGGTTTACTCTTCCAACAGGGTTTAAAGACTATAGAACAACAACTAAATTATACTTGCACCTTTCGTCAGGAGGACATCCCAAGGCGCTGAACGGTCACTGTCTCAGACCTGAGCTGGGGACGGGATGGGAAGAGGGGGGATTAGGAGTTGCCAATGGGACTGAAAGTCCCAGCTGTGATTGCACAGCATTCCTGGAATAAATTTCCAATATCTTCAATTTGTCCATAGTGTTCATGATTCACATTTGATAATAATAATAATCCTTGCTTTTGATATAGCGCTTTTCACGTCTGCTAGACTGGGTCTCAAAGCGTTTCACAGAATGTACTGTAAAGTTAAATGACTGTATATACAAGAAAGGTTTTATGGCGTGGGTCCCATCTCATCCAGGATACCCATCTTACTGTCCTCCCGTCATATCTTCAGCCTGGCTCAGTTGGTGACACTTTCGCCGTGCGAGTCAAGAAATTGGTAGGTTCCTTTTCAGATAAATTATCAGCCCGGAGTCACGGCTATTTGCTTGACAACAAGATCAGCATTTATACAGCATCACAGAACGCTCGGGTGGATATTAATAGATCCCATGGCACTATTCAAAAAGAGCAGGGAGTTTCTGCCAGAGTCCTGGCCAACAATCCCCCAAATAAAATGCTCATTTCACTTCATGTCTGTTTGTGGGACGTTGCTGTGCTTACAATTGGCTCTCGCAGTTACCTACGGAATACAGTTACTTTAGGAGTACTGAACATTAGAGAACTTGCAAGCGGGGAGACCTGGGTTCAATTCTTGACTGGGCGAAACCTTGGCCAAGTTTCCTTACTCTGCACACCTGATAATAATCCCTTAAGAAAAAAACAATAATAAGTGAATCCACGACTGTTTGTGGGGACGCTGTTGTGCACAATTGGCTGCTGCGCTTTACCCACAAATATACAGTCAATTCACTTTACAGAATATTCTGAGACGCTTTGAGACGTCTAGAAGGCACTTAAAGCACTACATCAAATTCAAGCGTTATTATTATTACTCTTTACAATATATCCTGTAAAGAAGTTTTGAGATGTCCTCAATATGAAAATCACAATTTCAAACAATAGCATTATAATTAGCAAGCTGCTTCTTAAATGTTCCAGCTTTAAACACAGTTCAAATTGTTAATTACATTATAAGTTAGGAAGGAAATGCGAGTGTTTGAAGTGGAATTAATTATAATTTGATATAAAGAGAGAGCAAGGAATTGGAATTAGGGCATTCAACAACAACAAAATTACATTTATAAAGCTTTCACACCGGGAGGACGTCCCAAGCCACTGAACTGTCAGGGCGGGACCCGGGCAAGGGAAAGTGGTTGGATAGGGGGGAGGTGCGCGAGAGAGTTAGATGGAGTGGGGGAGAGAATTTGGATGGCACCAGAAGGCATAGTCGAAGAGATCGGCCTAGAAGGAGGTGAGGGAGCGAGGTGAAGGATCTGTAGATGGAGTTCCAGAGTGTGGGGCAGAGAGGCTGAAAGCCCGTCCGCCGATTCAGCTCCACTAGAGAAGAGATCACCAGCTAGGCTGCGATTCTGTAGCAATGTAAACATGAAATTTTCCAGGTAAAGGCTTGATTTTTATGGGCATGATCGAATCTGTTTCCCAAGTCATTTTAATGTATCATTTTTGATTAGGGTCATTGATTCAGTAATAATCCACTGGTACTGCCTTGGGCATTACAGCTGAAACATAAGCAAGAACTTGCACAAGCTATACTTTTTAATCATAGATCTGGCTTTTATTTCAACTTTTAACTACAGTATTTTGACAATTTTTTAAAATGCTTCTTAAAAATAATTATACTAACAAATAAATTATGTAAATATTGAATTGGTTATTTCATTAAGAACACCAAATGTCAGTTTTGTTGATGGGAAAGCATCATCCAGTTCATTGCTGGTCATTTCTTAGTATTTCCATGCCAACTTGAAATCAGTCTTTGGTCATCCGTAGCTCTGCAGAATTCTCTGTTTCCACTACCTAAATTGTGGGACACTGCTGTGCACAATTGGCTGCCGCGTTTCGCCCACAAATATACAGTCAATTCACTTTATAGTATATTCTGTGAAGCGCTTTGAGTCATCGAAAAGATGTGAAAAGCACTATATCAAATGCAAAGATTATTATTATTCAGAACAGTTTGCACAGATTGCTGTTAAATTAATTAAAGACAAACAGATCTGCTGTTGTAGCCTCTGCGACATTAACATAGGAAGCCTTTTGTGACGTTCATTCATTGTACAACATTGACCCACACACAGAGAACAACAAATTACATTTGTATTGCAGCTGTTTCACAACAGAACCTCAGTTTAATTGCAAATAGATATTGATGACTTAAAGTAGCCAAAATCACATGTTTCAGTTAAAGATGTTTCCGGTAAACTTTACCGGATGCAAATGTGATACTCTCAGATTGCATGGGTGTTTTTATATATATATTTATACGTATATATATATATATTTATATATATATACAGTAAAAGCCCATTTATCCGTGACCCGATCAACCGTAACTTCCATATAATCCGCACCTCAAAAAAAAGTCCCCATTCGATTAACAGGATCTTATCCGGCATAATGTATCAGTATTTTGGAATGCTGCTACTAGTGCCTGAAGGTGGCGCTGCCATTTTTTTTCCTGTAGCACGATTACTTCTGAATGCTGCACTTCCTGGTTTGAGAGAGAGGCAGGGAGAGAGAGAGTGGGGGAGAGAGGGAAAGAGGGTCGGGGGAGAAAGAGAGGAAAAGTAGGGGTGGGGAAAGAAAGAAAGGAGTGGGAGGGGGAGAGAGAGGTGGGGGAGAGAGGGGGTGAGTTGATTAATTTAGATGGAAAATGAGAGGAGTGAAGGGGGTTGGGTTTGGAGCCATTGAGATGCCAGACTGACTGTGTGTGTGTGTGTGTGAAAGAGAGAGAGAAAGAAGGAGAGTACCCCTTTGATTGTGCGCTGTGTTTATAGACTGTAATCGATATTTATTGCTTTATTGATAAGTATCCATTAGTGTCCGGTGATTTATCGGTTATATCGGCATAATTTTTCGTATTGATATGCCGATATTGGAAATTCAAATATATCGATATGTTGAAAAATTCAATATGTAAAAAAATTGATTTATTGTAAATATTGGTATATCGTGTCTGGTGTTATATCAGTATAATGCAGACTTTTTCAACTTACCTTGTCGATATCCGAATGCACGCGCACTCCGGAATATGTGCGCACCTCCGAATGCGCGCGCAGGACAAAGACAAATGCGATATCGATATATTGGTATATATCGATATCGCATTTTTCTTTGTCCTGCGCGATATGGGCAAACCGATATATCGATATTGGAAAATTTTGATATCGACAGACCCTAGTATCCATACAATATTCCGCCAAGTATCCGGCACACGCTTGAATCGGCATTGGCCAGGTCCCAAGGGTGCCGGATAATTGGGCTTTTACTGTGAGTGTGTGTGTATATATATATATATATCTATACAGTATATATATATATATGTATAGATTAATTGTTTCAATCGTTTCAGCTATTTGGAGAAATTGTTTTTTTACAATAATAATAATAATCCTTGCATTTGATATAGAGCTTTTTACGCTAGACGTCTCAAAGCTCTTCACAGAAAATACTGTAAAGGGAATTAACTGTATATTTATAGGCAAAATGTGGCAGCAAATTGTGCACAGCAGTATCCCCATAAGCAGTCGTGGTTGAAATGACCAATTTAAAAAATAATAATCGGGATTATTATCAGGCGTGTGTGTGGAGTAAAGGTTTCACCCTGAATCAAACCCAGGTCTCTCGCTTGCGAGGCGAGCGCACTGAGCTACAGGGACTCCACTTGCCAGTGATGGATTATTCTTATTATTCTTATTGTTTTTTGACCACAGTTTGAACAGTTTGATTTGGACAAGATTCGCCCTGCTCCGCTGGAGGAGGCCCCGGCATTCTCTGTCCTTCTGAAAGACGCCTACGAAAAAGAGGGGGTCACGCTGGTAAAGGACGAGAAGAAGGAGAAACTGAAGGAGGCAGTTTCCCGGCTGGATCGGGGGGAACTGGCTCTGGCTGTGAAACACTTGATGCTCTACATACGCACCTGTGTGGAGAATTTTAACAAAGTGCGTATTTACGAATGATCCCCAAATTCGCATGCGCAGCCAAAAACTGTATTTGTGGTGGGTGGGGGAAGTTAACTTCCAAATAATCCACTGCAATTCATCTCCTTGATCAATTGGTTGCTCTCCAGGATCTGGCCCCATGTTAGCATTGGGTGGGGACATAAGGATTCCTACTCCAGTTTATTATTCAGCAACACTTACAAGGATTCACTTAATCCTCGCTCAACTTCACAGTTGCATTGGCGAAAAGTGCGACTTTAATAAGCCAAACAACATTAAGCGAACCCGCACAAGAATACCAGGCGTTCAGAGTCTATGTGCGCCTACGCTACCCAATGTAGTTTCCACCCATTGGCGTATGACGTAATAGCGAACTTCACAATGTTAAATGAATATACGTTCCCTCTGTATTGACGACGTAATAACGAAGCAATGTTAAGCAAGGTTTACCTGTATTCACTTACAGTTTTTCTCCTCCCCCGCTGCCCCCACGGTGTCCCCTTAAAGTCGCCCATCTTTGGCAATATCTCACCCCAAAAGCCGCTGAAACTCTGGTCCATGCCTTTGTCACCTCTCGGCTGGACTATTCCAATGCCCTCCTCGCCGGTCTCCCCTCCACCACAATCCATAAAATCCAACTCATACAAAAGTCTGCTGCCCATATTCTCACCCACACCAAACTTCGCTACCCCACTACCCCAGTCCTTGCCAGACTTCACTCGCTCTCTGTCCCAGAGGATCGATTTCAAGATCCTCACCTTTGTTTTCAAATCCCTCCATTCCTCTGCACCACCCTACCTCTCCGACGTCCTCTCTCCAAAGGCAAGCACTCGATTCCTTCGCTCCACCGGGTCTGGCCTCCTCCTTGTCCCCCGAATCCTCCGCTCCAGCATCGGCAGCCATGCCTTCAGCCACTACGCCCCAAGGCTCTGGAACTCCCTTCCTCACTCCGTTCGCCTCACCCCCTCTCATCCCAATTTCAGGTCTCAGCTGAAGACCTTTCTCTTTGACCGAGCCTTTGGTCACCTTTCTACCTCTCCCACCTGGCTCACCCCCAGGATCTGTTATTGTGAAATGCTCTTGAGACGCTGTCCGGCATGGAGGGCGCTATATAAATCCAAATTGTTGTTAAGTTCACAGAGTGATTTAAACAAAAACATTAGACATGAATATTACTGGTAGTACAGCATCGATTGATTGGGAGTGATTTTTACCCACAATGTCGCAGGGTTTGTAAGGGATCCCATTAAGTCTGAATGCTGTTCAGGGTCAGTTCTAATTGGAACATCTGTTCATTACCGTTAGAAGTACTGTGTGGTTATCAGTGTAGCATATCAACAATTGCGATTTCATTTGTTTCGGTCTTTCAAAAGCTGATGAAGAATACTGGCAGATTGCCTATCCCTCCCCTGCATAATAATAATAATAATAATAATCCTTGCATTTGATATAGTGTTTTTCACATCATCTAGATGTATCAGAGCGCTTCACAGGATATACTGTAAAGTGAATTGACTATATATTTGTGGGAGAAAACTGATAGTCTTGCATGCGCTTGCATTGCTCGAGCTCAGCCGTATATAATTTTGCATAAAATGATTGCACTGGACCAGTTTAATTTTGCAAGACATTCATTATTCAGTATTATTTAGTCGTAAATTAAAAATGGAGCCTTTCAGGCCATCCCTGACAGGAATGCATCATAAAGCAACTTGGGTACTAACGTGCCCTTTGTCTTCTTCATTACCTGCTTGAGAAAATTCTCTGCTTGCCTCGGGAACTTATTTGCCCTTGTTGTCCGCTGGACATTGCAAGTTTGGAAGAGATGCTGGTGCTTTTCCACATCATTAGGATTCCTAAAACCTCATAAATGCATATTTGTTTAAAGCTGCAGTTAGTCAGTTCCATGAATAATGGACCAAACTTTCAGATCATTCATTTGTGCCAAAGAAATTGGAACTCTTCCAAAGCCCATTTAACCGGGCAAATGTGGGGGCATTATAAATGAATGTGTTTCCTAAATTCAAGTGAGTGAATTTTCCTGAAAAAAAAAGGCTCACGCGCCTGAAATGTCTTCTCTAGCTAGCTTTCATTCTGTCTTTCAGGTGAGAAGAAACGCTGGTATGGCATTGATTGAACTCTTTATGGATCTGTTGAAGTTGCTGCTGCAGCGATATGGACAGAGCAGTCCCCACATCCAAGAGAAGTTGGGGGAAAAGGACAAAAGTGAACTGCTCATTGACCTAGACCCAACGGCTGATGAACTTTCTCAGGAGCAGGTAATCCACCCCCATCACTGCCCCCGTATAATTTCAATCTACAGTCTGCAAAGGGATGGTTGTTCAATCTCTAGAATCTTTTTGAGGAATGCGGCAACATTTCTGCACCGCTGTCAGCAGTACAGTGGCTGTGAAATTAGTTCTAAAGAAGGTACCTTTCACGTAGATTTAGAAATGTACAGATAGTCAAATGGCCACATAGCCTGCCTGTCGGCTGCAAGTGCTCAAAAGATGATGTCTCTCGACAAGGGAAACGGTGTGTTAGAAATGTAGAATGCTACAGCACAGATACCCATCCAGTCTTTGCCAAGGTCTTTGTCCGTATGAGGTTTTTCAAGTATTCTATCCAATTCCTTTAATCTGGCAGATAATTCCAAATTCCACCCATCCTCTGTGCACGACTGTTTGTGGGGACACTGCTGTGTGCAATTGGCTGCCACGTTTCGCCCACAAATATACAGTCAATTCACTTTACAGTATATTCTGTGAAGAGCTTTGAGACGTCTCGAAGATGTGAAAAGCGGTAGAGTAAAAGCTTGGTTATCCGGCACCCAACCAACCAGAACACTCAAGCAACTGGTATCTCCCAATACAATTCACCATTCCAGCAACCGGATCTCATACCGGAGCCATCCAGCACACTCCCGGTATGCTCACTTTGCGCGTGCATGTATATACGCACTTATTAAACTTACCAAACGCGATTTTACCAGTCTTGGAATGCTTTATTGGTAAGCATCCATACAATATTCTGTTATTATTTAGTCTTATTATTAATATGGTATGTTTTAAAATAAGTTAATTTTTTGTGTAGGATTTTCGGCAACTCGTCGCACGAATATCCGGGATATTTGATTAACCGGCACTGGGCAGGTCTCAAGGTTGCCGGATAACAAAGCTTTTACTGTATATCAAATGCAAGGATTATTATTATTATTCAGTCTTGGAGTAAACGATAGTGTGGTGTTTCTGTATTTTGCAAAGAGTTCATTTTTGTATCACTTAAAGCGACAGTTGCTCTCTGTACGGAAGGAGTAAGAGACACCCGCCATGCTCTTGAGAGGTCTTCTCTGTTCTCATGAAAAACTATAAACTTTTTTTAAAATTAGAAAACAAAATGATACTTGTATAGTGCCTTTCACTTCAGGGGGAAGTGCCAAGGTGCTGGACAGTCATTGTTTCACACCCGAGATGGGGACAGGGAGGGTGGAGGGAAAGGGAGGGATTTGGAGTAGCCGATGGGGCTGTCGAAGAGGAGAGTCTTTAAATGGGATTTGAAGGAGGTCAGGGAAGGGGCGAGGTGGAGGGACTACGCGATGGAGTTCCAGAGGTTGGGGGCAGAGTGGCTGAAGGATTGCCCGCCGATGGTGGGGTGGGTAGGTCGGGAGACATGGAGCAAGCCGGAGCCTGCTGAGCGGAGGGGCGGACAGGTTGGGAAGTCTTGTGTAGTTTGCTCACAGCCTGTAACCGTTAATTTCAGGTCCTAGAAGACTTGCTGCTATCGGTGTTTAAACATCCCACCCTGGAGGAGTGGTTCCTCGGTTTGGAATTACAGTCCCTGCCGCCCCACAGCCTCGACCCGGTCAGTCTCAAAATGCTGTCACACCAGCTGAATTCAGGCATCCTGAGCCTCCTTAAACTGAGCGCCCCAAACCTTCTTGGACTCGGTCGCTTGGACGCCACCTTAAAGTATTTCAAGGCTGTCGCCAGTGGTGCATTGAAGGAATTTGAAATCATGAAGCACGCCGCAGATAAGCCGGCAGGAGCGACCGGCAAGCAGTCCTTGGTTTTGAGAGCCCTGGAGGACTTGCACACATACATGGATGGTCCTCGGCTCAAAGAGGTTGTGGCGTCCATGTTACAACTACCGGAGGAATGTCTGACCACCGCACACGGCACCGCGGCGTCGTGCGAGGAGGGTGGCGGCGAAGCAGTCAAACAGCTGAGCCCGTATGGGAGAACTTTAGTCAAGATCCTCACGGGAAACACGCAGAGAAACGCAGAACGCGGAGAGCTGGTGTTGTCGTGCAAGCACCTCAGAGGGGTGGCGGCGCTGTTGGAATCGTCGAGCAGCCTCGAGATGGAGAGGGTTGTCCTGCAGGCCCTGGAGAGGGAGCCCGTTTTCGCACAGGCCATGCGGGTGGAGCTGTCGGTCCGGTGCCTGAACCGTATGACGGCCACGTCCCTCTCCCTCGCGGCCTTCCTCATTCGCCACAGTAGAACTCACCTTCTGCAGTTTGAGCTTTGGTGCTTGGACACAGGGAGAGGCAAGCTGCTCCAAAGGAATATGAATGCCTACCTTTCCGTCCTCGTTGTGTACCTGCAGAGCGCAGGGCAGAGTGACACTGCCCGACCAGGAAAAGGTGACTTTGTGCTTTATTTGTTCCTTGATGTGCTCTCTTAATTACGGGTAGACCTCGCTCAACGTTGTTTCGGTCAACGCTTGTTTCGTTATTACATTGCTGATACATAGAGGAACATGTGTTCGTTTAACATCGCGATGTTCGCCATTGAGTCGTTCGCCAGTGGGTGGAAACAAACTACTTTGAGTAGTATAGGCGTAAATAGACACTGAACGTCCGGTATTCTTGGGCGGTTACGCTTAACGTCGTTTCGCTTAAAGTCACACTTTTCGCTAACACAGCTGCGATGTTAAGCGAGGACTTGTTACTGAATTATTTTTTTCCCTCTCTAATAACCCCCAAAACGAAAGTTTTCAATCAGTCTGATACAACAAACAACAACTAAATTTCTAAATTTAGCCTTTCACATCAGGAGGACGTGGTTTAGCTAGACAGTTCACCAAACCTCACATTAACGGTTAGGCCAGAATTGAACGCTCTTAATTGTGCTTTGTCCCTATCTCACAAATGCACAGTCCATAAATACAGTCGCTCAGTTTCTTAATGATCCTTGCATTTGAAATAGCACCTTATCACGTCGTTGAAACGTCTCAAAGTGCTTCAGAGAAAATATTGTAAAGTGTAGTGACTATGAGTGGGCACAACCCAGCAGCCAATAAATAGCACACTGCAGTGTCCCACATTCAGTCACAGATTGAGTGACAAATTGGTAGTATTTTTTAAATTGAGGGATTATTTTTGCCCTCAGAAAACAATCCATCCACCAATTAACTACTTACTGAGCTACAGGTGAATCCTGTAGCTCAGTGGTTAGAGCGCTCGCCGTACAAATGTGAGACCTGTGTTCGAATCCAGGTAGATCAGGGCAAAACCCCGAGCACGTTTCCTTACTCCACACGCCTAATAATAATCCGTCCAAAAAAAACACAATAATAAAAATTGGTAATTTCAATCCACGACTGTTTGTGAGACACTGCTGTGCGCAATTGGCTGCTGCATTTTCCTCACAAATATACAGTCAATTCCCCTTACAGTCTCAAAGACGTGAAAAGCACTCAAATGCAAAAGCACACAAGTGCAAGTATTATCACTAATATTATTCACTGGTAAACAAATGAGCAGTTTGAGTCACAGCAGGAGTTACAATATGTTCTCACCTTAACAGTGTTCACCGATGTCCTGGGTGTCCTGAGCAAGGCATTGTGGAAGAAATTACAAAAGGCTGTCATGTCCAACACACTATCGGATCAACTTGAGGCACAGATAGAAATATTTTCTAAACTGATCCAGCTGTCACCAGCGCACGAAGACACACCAAGTATTGTGGAACAGCTACCTGCACTGCTGGAAACAACAAAAAATGCTTCAAGGTAACCTTTTTGCTTCAAGGTGAATTGTATGATCTTAATAAGCGTGCCAATCAGCCCCGTCTTGTTCGGAGGCCTGGGGAAATTGAAAAACTTTACATTTTCAAAACTGCTTCGAAATTGAGACTGGATTTTTAAAGTATTTTCCAATGTTAAATTGAAAATCATGACCCATTGGGAGCTCCAGGCCTCCAACTCACTATTCTTTTTGTTTTCAACCTGTTCTTGTGCAACAATGATTATCGCTGTATAACTAATAATTTCATTGGCGAATTTTACTTCAAACACACTGAATACAATGATTGGGAAACTGTCTTAAGAAGAGTGATAGGCAGCATCCTCTTGGTTTCAAATATGATGTGTTGTCAGATGAGGAATGAATGTATTTTTGTTTTGCATTGGGGTGGGTGGGGGATTGGGGTGGGTGGTGGTTTCAGTGGGTATCAGATTGACAATTCAATAAACACAGATGGTGTAAATAATGCACCCAAGGCAGTGAAGACCAACCTTTTTGGTCGGCCAACATAATATATTTTCTCGATCGAATATGACTTGATGTTGGGCACCGAGAAACTCACAGTGGGTCAATGTGCAAACAAGAGAAGAAAACAATAACAAAGTGCATTTCTACAACAACAAAATTACATTTATAGAGCGCCTTTCATGTTGGGAGGACACCCTGAGGCGTTGAACAGTCAGGTTAGGACCTGAGCAAGGGAAAGGGGCAGGTTAGGTGGGAGGAGAGGGGAGGGAGAGAGTTGGGAGGGCAGCAAAAGGCACGATCGAAGAGGAGGGTCTAGAGATCAGCCTCGATGGAGGTAATGGAGTGAGCGAGGTGAAGGAACTGGGAAGGAGTTCCAGAGTGAGGGCAGAGAGGTAGGGCAGGTCGACCGGGGGACATGGAGCAGGCCGGAGCACGTTGAATGGAGAGGGCGGGGAATTTCATAGGGGGACAGCAGGTCAAAGAGGTAGGGAAGGGGCAAGGCCGTGAATGACCTTGAAGGTGAAGGTGTCCTTTGCATAGGATGGCTTCACAACATCTAATATTAAACTTATACCTGAAGCCTTGTATTGAGACTGTGGCCCAAACATTAGCTTATCTTTCTCAAAAACAGAATTTGCTAGGGAAACTCAGCAGGTCAGTCAGCATCCATGGAGAAAGGAAAAAGAGTCACCGTTTTGGGTCTACAACCGTTCGTCAGAATGCTGACGAAGGCTTGTAGACCCGAAACGTTGACTCCTTTTCCTTTCTCCATGGATGCTGCCTGACCTGCTGAGTTTCCCCAGCAACTTCTGTTTTTGTTTCAGATTCCCGGCATCTGTAGTATTTTGTGTTTAGCTTATCTTTCTCGTTGAGATTTTCATTAATTAACCTGAGGATATTCAAAATCTATATATTTTTTATGTCTTGATATTGCCACCTTTTGAAAATGTGTTTTTTTAAAAAAATGCAAAACATACTTCTGTAAGACGAGAATTGCCGGGAGTCCTGTAGCTCAGTGGTTAAGAGAACTTGCCTCGCAAGCGAGAGACCTGGGAAACGCTTTGAGACACTTCGAAGACGTGATACGTCACTGTATCAAACGCAAGCATCATTATTGTTATTGTCTTGCTTTAGGTGGGTGTTGGCAGATGCAGTCACAGTGGCTCTCGGTGGAAACGCAGGGGACCGGGACCCCTGGCAGAAATGCCTGTTGAAGGCCTGTGTGCGGTGGTTAAATGATACTTGGTCCAGCAACAAGGAGCAGATACAAGAAATGAAGGAGACTGAAGAAGCAATGCTGATTAGGTTGCACGAGTTGATAGTGAGTGCCATTCGTAACCACCTATAATAAATTGGTCATTTCAATCCACGACTATATGTGGGGACGCCGCAGTGCGCAATTGGCTGCCACATTTCGCCCACAAAATATGCCAACATTTCACTTTACAACAACTTCGAGACACAGTCTAGAGGATGTGAAAAACGCTATATCAAAACGCAAGGAGTATTATTATTATACTGTTGAGAATGGACTGTTATGCAATGGCATCGCTTTAATAATAATCCCCCCCCCAAAAAAATAATAATAAATGGGTCATTTCAATCCACGACTGTTTGCGGGGACACAGCTGTGCGAAATTGGCTGTTGCGTTTTTCCCACAAATATACGGTCAACTCACTTTACAGTATATTCTGTGAAGCGCTTTGAGACATCTAGATGCAAAAAGCACTATATCAAAATGCCAAGATTATTATTATTATTATGATGCTGACTATAATGCAGTCAAACAGGTAGATCCTCCGGCAGGTCTTGTTTGTTAATAACCTGTGGTGTTGTGCCTGCAGGTTTCTGTTGGTGTGATCGATTCGGAGGACTGGAGCTGTTGTTTGAAGATAGGGCTGAAGTAAGTTTAAAAATAATTAAAAGACTACTTTGTTTTCGTAATCGGGCTGTAACGGATGATTGATATTGGCAAGATTGAGACCTGGTCTGTGCTGAATTAGCTGGTCTCAGTTGGAGGAAGGGAGGGGAATAGATCATCATCCTGTGCCCCATGGTGCTCCTGTAGCTCAGTGGGTAGAGCACTCGCCTTACAAGTGTGAAACCTTGCTTGAATCCAGGCAGGTCGGGGCAAAACCTTGGGCAAGTTTTCTTACTCCACACATCTAAGAATAATCCCTCAAAAAACATAATAATAAAAATTGATCATTTTCAATCTACGACTGTTTGTGGGGACACTGCTGTGTGCAATTGGCTGTCACGTTTTGCCCACAAATATACAGTCAATTCACTTTACAATATATTCTGTGAAGCGCTTTAAGGCGTCGATAGGCCGTGAAAAGCGCAATATCAAATGTAAGTATTATTATTATTATATAAAGTACATGCCTGAGCATTTGGTGAGGCTCACCTCTGAGATTCACCATGATTAATTGACGAGAGTGCCAGGTCTTGTTATACAGCCTTGTTTCGGGTCTCTAGGACGACATACAAAGAATGGCCACTTGGGATCAATCGGCTCCTTCAGGAATCTTCCCAGGGAATTTTGTGGTGGGAGAGGGTGGGGTAGGGGGGGAAGAAGAGAGATAAACATATCTTGTGTATGAATTCCGTTCGGTCTGTGATGTCATACACTCGGGGGAAAAACTCTGCAAGGCGCTGCAGTCTCACCTAAACACCCATGGGAAGCAAATGCCGTTCTTCCAGTCGCCGTGAGTGAAACACGGTCGCGTGGAAACTATTTTCGAAATGATAGTACAGAAATAAAGTGCTATTTCGATGAGGCAAGTGTTTAATTTGCAGCATTGCAACTGCAAAGCGAGGAAGCAATTACTTAAGTGTCCGGAAAGTTTTCTTCGCACTACATTTGAAAGCGCACCTGAATTAAACGCTGTCTTATCTCAATTTGCACTGCGCAATGCTCCTTTTGTTCACCCGTACAAGTTTAATGCAGGCAGCAGACCCAAGCAGATGTCGCCCAGCGTGCAAGTGGGAAATAACATCCAAGGGAGCAGGTTGCTTCCACAGGAATATTTGTTTAAACATTAGATAGTCTGTGGGGTAGATTTGTCTGCAAAATATACTTTGGAGGGAGTATTGTCATGCTCTGTGAGATGTCCCCCTGACATCAAAAACGTTATATCAAGTGCAAGGGTTTTATTTCATTGAGATTAGTTGTGTATTTCATTTTTCAACAAAAAAATTTAAATTTTTCATTGAAAAAGAGCACTGGTGAGGTTTAAACGGAGATGATGAACTCCTTACTTTAATAATACTAATCCTTGCATTTGATATAGGGCTTTTCACATCTTATTGACATCTCAAAGCGTTTCACAGAATATACTGTAAAGTGAATTGATTGTATATTTGTGGATGAAACGCATCAGCCAATTGTGCACAGCAGTGTCCCCATAAACAGTCACGGATTGAAATGACCAATTTTTATTATTATTTTTTTGGGGGGACGGATGATTATTGGGCATGTGGAGTAAGGAAAATTGCCCAAGATTTGGCCCTGATCTGCCTGGATTCGAACACTGGTCTCACGCTTATAAGGGCGAGTACTCTAACCGCTGACCTACAGGAGTCCTGAAGTGCATCGTTCACATGTTCCCTCTGCAGTATAGAGTAGATAGAGATAAACTATTTCCTCTGGTGTGGGAATCCAAGACAAGGGTACATGGTCTTAAAATTAGAAACAGACTGTTTAAGAGTGAAATCGGGAGCACTTTTTTTCACTCTATAAAGAGAGGTAGAAATCGAGAGAAAGAGAGAGGAGGCTTGATTAAATTTTTGGTAAGTGAGGGTTTTAAAAGGGATGCGTGGGGTGGGTGGGGGAGTAAGCAGCAATTGGAATTGGAAGGATTAGTAGAGGTACAGATCATTCAAAATCTATTTACATGGCGGAACAGGCTGGAAGGACTGAATGTCCTACTCGTGTTCCTATTCACCCACAAATATACAGTCAATTCACTTTACAGTATATTCTGTGAAGTGCTTTGAGATGTTGATAAGATGTGAAAAGCGCTATATCAAATGCAAGGATTATTGTTATTTATTATTATGTGACTGATACCAGGAAGCAGTCGCGTGACAGTGTTAGTATAGAGTGTGTGCAGGCAGTGCCCATGTGAACTCCCAATTTCATTGTGTGCTACATGGAAGCGTCCAAATAGAAGCACAGAAATTTACAGCCCACACACACACACACACATGCGCCTAATAATAATCCCTCCAGAAAAAACTACAATAAAATCTATAATTAAAAACAATGATCATTTCAATCCACAACTGTTTGTGGGGATGCTGCTGAGCGCAATTGACTGCCACGTTTCGCCCACAAATATATACAGTCAATTCACTTTATAGTACAATTCACTGTGAAGCGCTTTGAGCCAAAGTCTAGAAGACGCGAAAAGCGCTATGTCAAATGCAAGGATTATTATTATTTATTATTATTATGTGACTGATACCTGGCAGGTATCGCTACGGAGATGTAGCATTTCTTTCGACTCTCCGGAAACTGGTGCCGGTATTGTACGAGAACACAGAGTTGGCCGAAATCCTTATCCCGTTATCTACAATTCACACCCTGGTGACCAGCCACTCTCTCTTTTTGCCAACCATGCTCGAGGCCACCGAGGATCCAGGTGAAAATTTGAGAACCAGAGGTATGATTGATTTTTTTAAATATGTATTTAAAAAGGTACAATGTTCATATAATAATATAAACCTTGAATTTGATAGAGCACTTTTCACGTCTTCTAGACTGTGTCTAAAAGCACTTCACGGAATATATCAAATGCAAGGATTATTATTATTACTGTAAAATGAATTGACTGTATATTTGTGGGCAAATCGTGGCAGCCAATTGCACACAGCATCGTCCCCACAAACAGTCATGTTTGAAATGACCAATTTTATTGTGTTTTTTTTTAAGATTATAGGTAAGCCTCAATTTACGACGCTTAAAAATTTAGGACATTTCAATTGAAGGACCATAATTTTTTAATACCTTTTGATCGATGTATGACACTTGGATTTATTTTAAGGACCAAAACAATTTTTGCGCATGCGCAGTACATATTTTGAATATCGCGGTCGCATTTCACACTTATAGAGCGCCTTGTTTCACCCCTTCCCGTACACTCCCCTCCCAGCTCGGGTCACACGCCTCCTGTGCAGCGCCTTGGGAGGTCCTCCCGATGTGAAAGGCGCTTTATAAATGTAATTTGTTGTTGTTGTTCACGTCGGGAAGACGTCCCAAGGCACTGCACAGGAGGTGTGTGACCCGAGCTGGGAGGGGAGTGTTCGGGAGGGGGTAAAAAACGTGGGGGAGGTCGAAGAATTAGGGGGGGAACAGAAGGCACGGTCGGAAAATTACAGTAATTTCCAAACATTCCCGAGCAACTTCCAGCGATTTACAGCCTCTAACGCATTTATACTATGTCGGGAAGACAGCAGTAAGTGAAATGAGCAGCGGTAATACCGCTAGCGGCCAGAAACCCCGCAAAGTCAGCACTTTAAATACGAAATTGGTGGTGATAAAGCGCATCAATTCTGATGAAAAAAGTCCGGACTTCGGGAGGGCTTTACAGCTAGCTAGATTGACGGTGGCTACTATAAAACAGAATAAGGACTGGCAAGTTCAAGGTGTGTTATAGCTACAGGTGCAAGCAGATTAGCAAACCATAGGAGTGATGTGATGGAAAACATGTAAAGAATGCTGAGTGTATGGACTGAGGATCAGAACCAGCGTAATATACCCCTCAACACCCTGGTTATCCAAGGAAGGCAAAATCATTGTTTAGTAAAATGATCAGGAAGCGGAAAGCTCAAAGGCACCATCTTTCAGTGCTAGCAGAGGGTGGTTTCAAAGGTTTCAAACACGCTATGGGCTCCACAACATCAAGATGAGTGGGGAAGCTGCAAGTGCCACTGCCACTGTCACACTGCCAGTATTAAACTGCCAGTACAATACTGTACAGTTACCCCAAGTACCCCTTCTTGCCTTTGTGTGTTAATTTGTGTGTTATGTTGTGTGGTTTTGTGTGTTATTTAGTGGGTTTAAGGTCCGAAAATTTTGTGAAAGAAACGCATCTCTGGTTATATAATGGGACTGCATGGGAAATCGCATTTCGATTTAGGACGTTTCGATATACATACAGTTTTTCAGGAACGCAACCCCGTCGTAAATAGAGGTTTACCTGTATTATTAATAATAACTTGAACACGCTTTGGGGGGTGGTGGGGGTCAGCCCTGTGTCTGTCTGACACGTGTTGAAACCAATGATCGTTACTTAAGAGTATCCAAACCTGACTGAGCATGCCACCTGCACATGGGAATCCCAGAGAGATATTAATAGACAGGAATGCGCTTTCTCTTTCTCTCTCTCTCTCTCTCTCTCTCTCTCTCTCTCTCTCTCTCCCTAGAGGGACACATTCCTACTGACCTAATTTATGATAAAAGTTGCATTTGATATTTATTATCTTAATTCCCGAAAGTATTAGGAGCTGGTTGGCAAGAGCCAAGGTTTGGGGATCTCAGAGTGTGTAATGTTGGGATAACTGCTGGAGTCTTAACCATCTAAACTCGCTTAGCTTGCCATTGAGATCACTGCCTGGCAAGCTTTCCTGCTGCTTGTCCAGCTAGGACCACCCTACCGCGTTAGGGCTTTGGCTTGCAGGATCAACAGGAGTTGAGTGGGAGGATTTTCTGCTCCTATTTACTGCCTATATCTTAACTCCAGTTTTTAAGAACATAAGACTAAGGAGCAGGAGTAGGCCATTCTGCCCCTCGAGCCTTCCCCACCATTCAATACGATCATGGCTAATCTTCTAATCTGACTCCACCTGCCTGCCTTATTCCCATATCCTTTAATCCATTTATCCATAAGAAATCTGTCAATTTCAGTCTTGAATATGTTCAAGGACTGAGTTAGCGTCTACAGCCTTTTGGGTAGAGAATTCACTACCCTCCGAATGAAGAAGTGTTTCCTCAACTCAGTGAGAAAAGGCTGACCCCTAATCTTAAAACTGCCCCCACCCCCTACCCCCCAGTTATAGTTTCTGCAACCAGGGATTTGTTGAGTTGAACTGTTCTTCCAATTCATTTATTTTTGTCCGGTTCAGATGCTTTGGTGGATGTGCTACTTGCTCTCATCAAACAATGTCCATCTGTCTGTGACAGCAGTCACTTTACAGTGCTCCTGGGAGCTTACGGAGCCACGCTGAGCAGCACTGGTAAGAGGTTCTCTTCTTTCCTGCGTATTGAAGTTCTTCCATTATGGAACGTGTTTTTTGTTTTCAAATCCCTCCATTCCTCTGCTCCCCCTCCTTATCTCCCTGACCTCCTCTCCCTTCACAACAGAACCCTATACTTTCACTCTGCCTGGTCTGGCCTCTTCCTTGTCTCACCCTGAATGATTCGCTCCACCATTGGCATCCGTGCCTTCCACCACTACATCCCACGACTCCAGAACTCCCTTCGCCTCGCTCCCTTTCTTCCTACTTTCACGTCTCGGGTAAAGACCTTTCTTTTCGACCGTGCTTTCGGTCACCTTTGCTATTAGGTGCCTAACCCTTGCCTTGTTTCCCTGTTCTTTGAACAGATCGGAAATTGCTGTTGATCTTGCAGTCTTATGAGAAGAACAACGTAAGCCTCTCCGAGTTCAGGTGAGTTAACAACACGTGACACTTTATATAGCAGCTTTCCATCCCCTTAAATTACATCCTATATCCAGTCAATACACTTTACAGTATATTCTGTGAAGTGCTTTGAGATGTCTAGAAGATGTGAAAAGCGCTATATCAATGCAAGGATTATTATATTTATTAAGGCTGGTTTTGAAAGTGAGAAAGGAAGAGAGCAACAACAACAAAATGCTACTTGTGTATATAGCGTCTTTCACGTCAGGAGGACATCCCAAGGCACTAGGCAGTCATTGTTTCAGACTCGAGCTGGGGTCGGGGATGGGGAGGGTGGATAGAGGGAAACGGGGGGATTTGGGGTGAATGTGGTCGAGTAGCAGGTGGAATTACGGAGAGTGGGGCAGAATGGCTGAAGACTTCTCCCATCAATGGTGATGGTAGTGGGATCTGTGTGTGGTCAGGGGCTGTGAGTTGTAATGGAGTGAGGGGCTGTGAGTTGTAATGCAGCGAGGGGCAGTGACGGAGGGAGGGGCTGTGACGGAGTGAGGGGCTGTGAGCAGTAATGAAGTGAGGGGCAGTGACGGAGTGAGGGGCTGTGACGGAGGGAGGGGCTGTGACGGAGTGAGGGGCTGTGACGGAGAGTGAGGGGCTGTGACGGAGAGTGAGGGGCTGTGACGGAGAGTGAGGGGCTGTGACGGAGTGAGGGGCTGTGACGGAGAGTGAGGGGCTGTGACGGAGTGAGGGGCTGTGACGGAGTGAGGGGCTGTGACGGAGAGTGAGGGGCTGTGACGGAGTCAGGGGCTGTGACGGAGAGTGAGGGGCTGTGACGGAGTGAGGGGCTGTAATGGGGTCAGGGGCTGTGATGGAGTGAGGGGCTGTGAACAAATATCTATCGGTTAGGTATAACCAGATGTTCTTCCTGGTTTAGTAAAGAAGAGGTATTTATCAGTAATCTGTGCCCCTTAGGCTTCTGTTGTGGGGTCCAGCAGCTGTCGAACACCACAAGACTCGCAAAAGTTTGGGGCCGTCTCTCTGGCAACAGCCCAGCATGGACCAGATCGTGTCCCTGCTGGACAGGGAGAAGATGTTCCACACCGTCCTGAACTTTCCTCAACGCCGCCACATCTTCCCAGAGGCAAGTCTTGATGGTGTGCGTGAACTGGCCACTTCATCGTCCACTCCCGAAGGAGCATTACTTCCATGACTTGTGTCTGACTCACATTTAAAGCCTTCCACAACCTCGCCCCACCTTACATCAGTGACCTTCTCACCCCTTACCAACCTGCCCGCCCCCTCCGCTCAGCAGACTCCGGCCTGCTCCAGGTCCCCCGCCGCACCATTAGCGGGCGATCCTTCAGCCACTCTGTCCCCAACCACTGGAACTCCATCCCGCAGTCCCTTCTCCTCGCACCCTGAAGACCCTCCTCTTCGATGGTCCCATCAGCAACTCCTAATCCACCCCTTTCCCTCCCACCGTCTCCTCCCCCCCCCCCCCCCCCCCCCACCGTCTCCAGCTCAGAGCTGAAAAAATGACCGTCCAGCGCCTTGGGACATCCTGACGTGAAACAACAACAACTTAAACTTATAAAGCGCCTTTCACGTTGGGAGGACGTCCCAAGGCACTATACAAGGGTAATTTTGTTGTTGTTGTTGTTGTGCCTGCAGTGAAATGCTGCTTTAGTATCTTCTGCCCATCCATTCCTCACCCCATGTTATTGTGTGTTTTCCAGGAGGGAAAGGAATTATGGTTGGATTACAATATTGCGGATCCTCACACTCTGTATGACCCCTGTTTTTTGTTGCCCCTCTTTAGTTCGCTAATGACTCCAGGTATGTAGAATTTTTTGTTACATCAGAAAGTCAGCACTATTTCCATGTGGCCTGTATATCGATATATCGCTAAAACCCAATATAATTTTCATATCGATATGCCGATATAGGCATTTTAAAAGTATCGATATATCGAGGGAAAAAATGGGAATTCGCGCACACTGAACTACAAGACCCAGAATGCTCATCTCTATCCACAATGCACAGACGGAGGTGCAAAGCCACTATATTGTATAGTCCTCGAATACAATATACAGTTATGCAAGGAGTGGGGGGGGAGAGACGGCTGGGGGGGGGGGGGGGGAGACGGCTGGGGGGAGGAGGGGGAGAGAGACGGCGGTGGGAGTGGTGGGAGAGAGGGACGGCGGCGGTGGGGGGGGAGCGAGGGGGTGGATCTGATAATATACAGATAGATAGAGATGGGGGGGATGTGAGAGAGGAGACAGACACAGAGACACAGACAGAAAAATACAGAGATGGAGAGAGTGAGAGACACAGAGGGAGAAAGATATTTACCTCCTGAGGAGATAGGCCCCGAATGTGCATGCACCCGGAACGCGCGCGCACTGTGTGCGCATGCGCAGTACAAAAAACCCGAAAATATAGATATTTCGGTATATCTCGATATGAGCCCATCGATATATCTAAATTGGAAAATTTCCATATCGACGGACCCTAGTTGACTGATGTGAAGTGTTGAATCCTCTGAGATGCCGTCCGGTGTGGAGGGTGCTATATAAATCAAAGTTGTTGTTGAAATGTTATTGAAAGTGTCAAACTTTCTTCAAGTTTTAAGATAAACCATAAAAGCAAAGGCTTTCTCAAAGTCACGACAAGTCTTTGGTTTTACGTCAAAGGTATTGTTGTTAAAACTCCACCAATTTGGATTCTTTGTGCGGTAGCTAAGCCAAGTTAGTCGTATTGTCTTCACCTCATCGAAACTCTTTTCGGTGATTTTGTTTCGAGGAAGAGAGTGGGTGGGAGGGGGAACGACACCTGCCAAGTTTCACAAGCAAAAGATACGATTTGTCCCCACTTCTCTGCCCGCCTTCTTCGCTCAGCTGGCTCAGACTTGCCGTCCCTCTCTCTGACCCCGTTTGCCATCATCGGTGGCCAAGCCTTCAGCCAGCCTAACCTCTGGAACTCAGAATCCAGGCAGGTCAGAGCAATACCGTGGGCAAGGTTCCTTACTTCACACGTCTAATAATAATCCGTCCAAAAAACCCACAATAATAAAATTGGTCATTTTCAATCCACGACTGTTTGTGGGGACACTGCTGTGCGCAATTGGCTGCCGCATTTCGCCCACAAATATACTGTCAAATCACTTCATAGTATATTCTGTGAAGCGCTTTGAGATGTCGATAAGATGTGAAAGGCGCTATATCAAATGCAAGGACTATTATTAACTCCCTGCTTCGTTCCATCCCATCTCTTTCCCTTCCTTTATCTATCTTTAAATCCCACCTTTAAAAAATTATCTCTTCAGTCGTGGCTATGTTCATCTCCCCTTTCTCGCGTTCCTAACATCTAACCCCCCAACACTGCAGAGCTTGAGACATTAGACTGTTTGAAGGGCTGTGTAAATGCAATGTTGTTGTAATGTCAGTTCTGTAAGGTCGGATACAGAGTGTACTGTGATTGTTTAAATATCAGCAGCACATATTCCGTTGCAGATAAATATATCGCCATCAATCCTTGCATTTCATGTAGCGCCTTATCTCTTTGACTCGATCATCTCAACACACGTCACAGGATTTACTGCTGAGTGTAATGTTTTGTGTTTTTCGTAGGCAGTGGTGGTGCCAAAGGTTTTATAGCTGAATCAGTTCATGGCCTATATAAGGCTACAGAAAAAATATCTTTTAATAATAATAATAATCCTGTAGCTCAGTGGTTAGAGCAGTCACGTTACAAGTGTGAGACCAGTGTTTGAATCCAGGCAGGTCAGGGCGAAACCTTGAGTAAGTTTCCTTACTTCTCATGTCTAATAATAATCCATCCAAAAAAAAACACAATAATAAAAATTGGTCATTTCAATCCACGACTGTTTGCAACTGTATCTACCAACTATGAGGTGCAGGTGACTTGAAGCGTAAAATCAACTTGCATTTTCCTGAGTCCGATCTCTCTGAATGGCGTTTTTTTATATAGCTGCTGATCCATTTCATTTTTCAAGTGTTTATTTAATGTCTGCCTTGCAGAGCATCAGTAACTGTATCAAGGGGAATAATCCATCGGTTGATAAATATGATTGATTTGGGGTGCCCCCCCAAAAAAGCCTTCAGACTATTTTGATGCTGGTCTGAAGAGCGTGTGTGAAGATTGCTCTCTTCTGTGGAAAGGTTTCTGCTTGTGTTTGTTTTAATGTGTTTTTTTCTTGTGCTGGAGACAAACACTCAACAAGGTTAAAGCCCTTGCACAAAGAAACTGGCTTGCTTCCCAAAGCCTTGCCTAGCAGTTTGGGTTTATTTATTATGTGATGTGATTGTATTAAAGAACTTTGATCCTTTTGATGCCCTTATCACGCTGTTGCAGTGTCTCCAAACACTCTGCATGATTTTTATACCAGCCAATTTAAACACCATGAGATGCCACAGGATTTTCTGTGAGGTCTAGTGGAGTTCTGCAGCTCATTGGTTAGAACACTCACCTTACAAGAGAGAGAGCTGGGTTCAATTCCAGGCAGGTCAGGGCGAATACTTGGGCAACTTTCCTTACTCCACACACCTAATAATAATCCCTCCCCAAAAAATATATTGCTCATCTCAATCCACGACTGTGTATACAGTCAATTCATTTTACAGTATATTCTGTGAAGCACTTTGAGACGTCTGGAAGACGTGAAAAGCGCGATATCAAATGCAAAGGTTATTATTATTAGTGACTGTTTGTGGACAAACACTATCCAATTTGTGCACAGTAGTATCTCACAAACATGCCATGGAGCTAGTCATCAATTGACCAGGATTCAGAGAGAAACTTTTTTTTTCATCCACGAACACCCAACTCTTTCGCCCACAAATATACAGTCAATTCACTTTAAAGTATATGTATGAAGCACTTTGAGACATCAAGAAGATGTGAAAAGCGCTGTATCAAATGCAAGGATTATTATTATTATTTAATCTGCACAGGCAGCATTTCTTTGCGCATGTTTCCTTACTATCGGGATCTCTCTGAGCTTGATTGTTGAGAAATCTTGTGTCGTGCGATTGTGGGGTTTAAAAAAAAAACACCACCAGGAACCTACATGGTACACAGAGAGGAAACATTCACCTTGAGCGTCTCTGTTTAATTAACTGTGCTCAATAGACTGCTGAGTTTCGCCTACAAAATATAGCCACTTGACAGTATATTCTGCAAAGTGCTTTGAGACGTCTTTGAAGACACGATAAGGCACTTATATCAAAACGCATGGAATGCTATTGTCCAATAGTTTTCTAGTACTTTATCTCTTTCCCTTACAACCCGGTCATTTTTTTTTTATTTTGTCTTTTTTCGTAAGAGGAGACGAGGGGCAGGAGTGTTCATTTTCACCTTTACTCGGCACAAATTGCCAGGAGAGGAACAGACAACAGCTGTGTGAAATGACTGATCTGTTGCCTCCGTATAACTGCACGATTCTCCAGTTGAAATTCAGTAACTCGGTGGCTACTTTACCCGGTTATTCATCTTAACTTTTACATTTTCTTTGCAGAGTCGGTGGTGGACTGTTCCAAGTTTGTCGACACTCACGCCTTAGGGCTGACGGCGGCCGCTCTTAGCAGTTACGATCCTCAAATGAGGGCCGCAGCTTATCACGTTCTGGGCAATTTCTACACGCATTTGGAAGGTGCTCGCTTCAGGGAGAAGAGACAGGTGGGTGGAATGCTGCTGAGTTGTATGAGCGGTGTAAATCACAGCAAGGAATGTCACTGCTTTTTTTTTTGTGGTTCGCCCGTATCATCGGCAGCCAGGCTTTCAGCCTCTCTGCCCTCACACTCTGGAACTCCATCCCACAGTGCCTTCGCCTCGCTCCCTCCCTCGCCTCCTACAAGGCCGGACTCAAGACCCCCCTCTTCAACCCTGCCTCCTGCTGCCCTCCCAACTCTCTCCCTCCCCTCCCAACTCTCTCCCCTCCTAACTCTTTCCATCCCCTCCCCCCTCCCCTGCCCCTCTCCCTTGCTCCTGTCCCGACCTGTCTCTTCAGCGCCTTGGGGCGTCCTCCTGCCATGAAAGGCGCTCAATAAATGTAATTTTGTTGTTGTTGATGCTGGTTTTCAAATGCAACACATTTTAATAAGGAACTTGATTTGAGAGAACACTGTGAAATTTTTCCCAAGTCCCAGTTCTCCCAGCGCTCTCTGCGGACTGCGGATTTCACGTGCGTCTCTGCACTTAAACCACTTGATGTGTAGAGATTATAGCAAGCCTGAGGGAGAAAAGCGTGGGGTCACATGATCGCTCGTTTTAAGTGAAAGAAACTTTTTTAAGATGTATTATTTTCTGTCAGTCGCATTGCATTGGCAGTAACAACAAGAAATGTTTCTATTTGCTGTCAAAATGGGCTACAAGCCCAGCGTTGAGACTTTAATCTTAAATGCAAAGCTATAAGTCTACAAGGAACAGCAATTTTTTTTTCTCTCTCCCTCAAGTTCGCAGCTTAGCTCAATTCTGCCAAAGTCCTCGTGAATAGTGGTGGTGAATGCTGGACAAGCAGTGTGAAGCTTGCCAGTCAGTGTTCTAAACAATACGCTGCAAGGTTTTAAACTCCAGCAAAACCCATAAACCCTACAGGAGTCCTGTAGCTCAGTGGTTAGAGCGCTCACACTCGCAATCCAGGCAGGTCAGGGCGAAACCTTGGGCAAGTTTCCTTACTCCACGCTAGGGACCATCGATATGGAAATTTTGGAGCTCCTGTGGCTCAGTGGTTAGAGCACTTGTCTTGCAAGCTGGGGAGACCAAGCTGGGGAGACCTGTGTTCGAATCCAGGCAGGTCAGGGCGAAACCTTGGGCAAGTTTCCTTACTCCACACGCCTAATAATAATACCTCCAAAAAAATCACAATAATAAAATTGGTCATTTCAATCCACGACTGTGTGTGGGACACTGCTGTGCGCAATTGGCTGCCGCGATTCGCCCACAAATATATACAATCAATTCACTTTACAGTGTATTCTGTGAAGCGCTTTGGGACGTGGATAAAATATGGAAAGCGCTATATCAAATGCAAGGATTATTATTATTATTATTAAATTTTCCGATTTGGATATATCGATGGGCTCATATCGAGATATACCGAAATATCGATATTTTCGGGGTTTTCGTACTGGGCATGCGCGCGCATTCGGGGCCTATCTCCTCAGGAGGTAAATATCTTTATCTGTGTCTCTCACATTCACTCTCTCCATCTCTGTGTTTTTCTGTCTGTGTCTCTCTCACATCCCCCCCATCCCTATCTATCTGTATATTATCACATCCACCCCATCTCTCTCCCCACCCCCTCCCCCACCGCTGTCCCCCTCTCCTCCCCCCCCTCCCCCGCCGCCGTCTCTCTCCCCCCCCTCCGCCACCCCTTGCATACCTGTATATTGTGTTCGAGGACTATGAATACAATATGGCGGCTTTGCACCTCGGTCTGTGCATTGCCTATAGAGATGAGCATTCTGGGTCTTGTAGTTCCGTGTGCGGTATTCCGATCGTCGTATATATCGGCGTATCGATATGAAAATGATATCGGGTTTTAGCAACATATCGCCGGACCCTACTCCACGCACACGCCTAATAATAATCCCTCATTTTTTTAAAAAAAACTGGTATTTTCAAATTCATGACTGTTTGTGGGACGTTGCTGTGTGCAATTGGCTGCCATGTTTCGCCCACAAATATATAGTAATTCACTTTACAATACAGTCAGTGAAGCGCTTTGAAACATCCAGAAGACGTAAAAAGCACTATATCAAATGTAAGGATTATTATTATTACAGTAGAAGTCTGTTTAACCGTGACTTGATGAACCAGCACTTCCATATAACTGGCACGCCAAAAAAAAGTCCTCATTTGATAAACCGGAACTTATCCGGAACAATAGTGGTGGAGCATTTGTGAATCATTGTCGTGCAGGTGCAGTATTTCACCTTGCCGCTAGTAGAGTCTAGGGTTATCAGTTTGCCGCTAGTATAGTGTATTTTTCACTCGCAAGGCATCCTCCATTTTAAAAAGAAACGCTGGACTGTAGACCTCAACCAGTAAAGGTGAAAAGCGCAAGAGAATAGATTTAACAATAAGTACCAATACAACATTCTGTTATTATCTGTTATTATTTGGTCTGGTGTGTATGGTGTGTGTTAAGAGAACTTAAATTTTTTGTGGTGGGTTTTCGGCCGTGGGCCGCCCGAATATCCAGCAGGCGCTTTAACCGGCATTGGCCAGGTCCCTCGGATGCCAGATAAACAGGCTTCAACTGTGTTATTAAAAATGTGTATTGGGGAGGTGGGTTGAGTGGGAAAGGAGTTCAGGCTTGATCTGAAAATGGGGGAGGAAGGCTGAGGGGGAAGGGATAGAGGAAGAGTGTTCCAGAGTTTTGGGGCATAGCAGCTGAAAACACGGCCACCAATGGTGAACAGAGGGCTCGAGGGCCAAGCAGAAGGCCTGAGCCAGTCCAGCAGTGGCTGGGGGTTGGGGGGAAGGAAGGTCTGAGAAGTCAGGAGTGCGTTGGCATGAAGGGATTTGGAAACGAGTCAGAGGATCTAACAATCTGCCCTTTTTCCTCCCCTTTTTCTAGCTACTGTATCTGTTGGATATGGTGAAGAATGGGATCCAGCAGCCTAATGTCCAGTTCACTTTTGCCCTAACGTATTTTGTTGCAAAAGTTGCCCAGCAGATGCTTAAACCGGGTTAGTAAAGGAGGAAAAATAGTACGTTCAATTCCTCTGGCCAAAACTTGCATCGACAGTTGTTGTTTGCTTATCAAGCAATGCTCCATCCCACATACAAATCATCCAAGCCTGCACAGGAGGAATTTCACTCCCCCAGTCTCTTTAACTGTTTACGTGGTCATGTTTGTTGTGTAGCAGGAGAATGGAGTGATGTATAGACCTTGCTTAACGTTGCTTCGGTCAACATTTGTTTTGTTATTCCGTCGCTGATACATAGGGGAACGTATATACTCATTTAACGTTGCGACCTTCGCTATTACGTTGTTTGCCAGCGGGTGGAAACAAACTACTTTGGGTAGCGTAGGAGTACATAGACGCTGAACGTCCGATATTCTCGGTGCAGGTTTGCTTATCGTGGTTTCGCTTAAAGTTGCACTTTTCGTCACCGCAGCAGCAACGTTAAGCAAGGACTAAGTGTTGCATTAACTTGAGATTCGATGTGTCTAAAAATGTCGCCGCGTGACAAAAAATACTTGCATTACCGCCTGCCTGAGGGCAGTAATAGCCTTTGCGATTGGATAGTCGACTCCTATTTTTTTTATTGCCCTTTTCCCTCGTGCTCTCTCTCTCTCTCATCTCTTTCCCGTCCCCAAAATGTCCTTCCTTTTACTTACTCCCGGGGGCTGCATTCCGTAAAACCCAAGAAACTATTCATTCGTTTTGGTCCAATTGTCAAAACAGAAGTGGCTCTGTTTAGTAGATCAAGTATCAATAAATGTTGTGCGACAGCCATGCAACACGGACGGAAAAAATTGTCAAAACAGAAGTGGCTTTGTTAGTAGATCAAGTATCAATAAATGTTGTGCGACAGCCATGCAAATATTCCTGTCCTGCTGCTCAATGACAGACTAGCCAGGAAGATGTTATTCAGAATGGCCACTGAATTATTCTGAGAGTTCTGATAGTGCAGAACCTATTCCTTAGTTGGAACAGACATCTGTAGAGCTCCTGTAGCTCAGTGGTTAGAGAACTCGCCTTACAAGTGTGAGACCTGTGTTCAAATCCAGGCAGGTCAGGGCGAAACCTTGGGCAAGTTTCCTTACTCCACACACACGCCTAATAATCCTCCCAAAAACAACACAATCATAAAATTGGTTATTTCATTCCATGACTGTTTGTGGGGCGCTGCTGTGCGCAATTGGCTGCCATGTTTCGCCCACAAATATACAGTCAATTCCCTTTAAAGATTATTATTATTGTATTATTATCTACATTACACATGACGTGATCAATAATAAATAAATTATCCTTAATAATAATAATCTGTAGCTTTATCCCCTTCCCTTTTACAATCAGGTGGTTTCATGGGATCGTATCCTTACTGTAGTGAACAATTAATTGAAAATTGATATAGTGAAATCCCAACATAACATGCTAATTGGATCAATCAATATCCCCACCCAGTCATCGTATTATAGCCGGGACAAGAGTAATAATCATAATAATCCTTGCATTTGAAATAGTGCTTTTCACGACTTTCAGACGACTCAAAGCGCTTCACAGAATACACTGGAAAGTGAATTGACTATATTTATGGGTAAAGCGTGGCAGCAAATCGTGCACAGCAGTGTCCCCACAAACAGTCGTGGATTGAAGTAATGATATAGTTCCATCTGTGACCAGTATATTCTGGTGTTGTTATTTCCAAGTGTAATCCTATTCCGGGTGCTGCAGTTGAGGCTTCCGTAAATAAACATTTTGCTGCTGTTAAAAGTGGAATTAGCCATCATGGGAACGTTAAGCCGATGACTAGTTACCTCCTTCCACAGCGACAGCAACATGGCACGCCTCAAAAATAACAAACGAGAAGTGACCTTTAGGACAGTTACGTTTATTGATAATAATAATAATAATCTTTGCATTTGATATAGTGCTTTTCACGTCTTGTAGACGTCTCAAAGCGCTTCACAGAATATACTGTAAAGTGAATTGACTGCACATTTGTGGGCGAAACGTGGCAGCCAATTACGCACAGTTCCGTCCCACAAACAGTCATGGATTGAAATGACCGATTTTTTTTTGGAGGGATTATTATTAGGCGTGTGTGAAGTAAGAAAACTTGCCCAAGCTTTCGCCCTGATCTGCCTGAATTCGAACACAGGTCTCACGTTTGTAAGGCGAGTGCTGTAACCACTGAGCTGCCGGTCTTCACTCCTTAGGGCCAGGTGGATGCTAAAGACCCCTTATCGAATAGAGAAGGGAGTTTTCCCCCCTCCCCCATTATCTGGCTAAGAATCCCACGGATCATTTTGGTCATTCACTTCATAGCTATGGGACATTGCTATGCACGAATCGGCCACTACGCACGCAAACACGTCCGAGACACTGCGCTTCGCAGAGAATCCTGTAAAGTTTATCGAATGTATGGACGGAGCTTACTTTTCTCTTTGTGTAAAATAAAATGTGTGCTTCATTTTCAAATTAACTTTGTAGAGGAGCACATGTACAAGAAGATTAACAACTTCCTCCTGTTGCATCAGTACCTGGATTTAAGGAAAGTACCTGGATTTTTCAAGTTTTTCTACAGCTCTGACATGGAGGTAAGACTTCTTTCTCAGATATTATATTCAGGTTTAAGAGAGATTATAGGATTTATTGGGAAACTGAATGGGTGAGTGTACCATTAATAAAATAATAATAATCTTTGTGTTTGATATAGCGCTTTTCATGCCTTCTAGATGTCTCAAAGCGCTTCACAGAATGTACTGTAAAGTGAATCAAAAACAGTTGCTGGGGAAACTCAGCAGGTCAGGCAGCATCCATGGAGAAAGGAAAAAGAGTCAACGTTTCAGGTCTACAACTCTTCGTCAGAACTGGGGCTTGTTTGGAGGGAGAGGTTTTTAAAGACGTTGGAGGGGGAGAAATATACTGTATACTTTATACTGTAAAGTGAATTGACTGTATATTTGTGGATGAAACACGGCAGCTGATTGCGCACAGCAGTGTCCCACAAACAATCGTGGATTGAAATGACCAATTTTTTTTATTTTTAAATTTTTTTGGAGGGATTATTATTAGGCGTGTGTGGAGTAAGGAAACTTGCCCACGGCTTTGCCCTGATCTGACCTGCCTGGATTTGAAACACAGGTCTCACGTAAGGCGAGTGATCTAATCACTGAGCTACAGGGACTCCAATAGGCCTGGCTTCGGGTTCACCTTTCATATACATATATATTTTTTTGTGTTTCTCAGCATAAACTTGAACGTGAGTGGGTTCTTGAGCTGCTGGGAAATGGCCTGAAGGACAACCACTGCTATAAACTGTGTGACCATCAGAAAATCTTCCACGTTATCCTAGCTTTCTTTAACAGCCCACTATGCAGTGAGATAGCCCAGGTAAGTAGGTAGCAATTATAATTCATCGCTGAGATTTAGTTTAGATTGAGCATTTTATCCTGTCTTAAACTGGCACTATCTTCATGAGGTGATATCCAACTTTTTTTTGACTTGAAGGAAGATGTTGTTTTTGATCATGAGAGAAATGAATAAAATTCCCTGAATATGACTGTATATTTAAATGTTTGTACTGCTGAGTTGATGATTGGTGCTTTTGAGACTGTGATCAATATTGATAACAATCCTCGCATTCGATTGTAGAGCCTTATCGAATCGTCGAGATGTCACAAAGCGTTTTGCCGGGTTTTACTGTGAAGTGTCGTGATTTGTAATTTTAGCGCAAAGGCGGCAGCCAGTCTGCACGCAGCGACTTCCCACAAACAGTAGTCAGGTGAAGGATCCATTTTATTTGGTGGGGATTTGTGAGCCGGGAGAAATTCCATTACCTTTTCAAATAGTGTTAAAGGATCATTAACTACAACAAAATTACACTTGTATCTCGCCTTTCACGTCAGGAGGACGTCCCAAAGCGCTGCATTGACATGCACTTGAACAAGCAGGCTTTGTATAACATCTCATCCGAAGGACGGCATTTCCGAGTGCTCTATTGGGGTGTCAGCCTAGATTGCAAGTTCAAATAGGTTCACCTGCAAAATGCACAGTAGTTACTACAGTACTTTGACAGTAAAGACAAATCCTATGAAGCACTTTGAGACATCCTCCTGACATGAAAGGTGCTACATAAACCACAACAAAATTACACTGTGTAGCACCTCTCACGCCAGGAGGACGTCCCATGGCGATGGACAGTCATTGCTTCAGACCCGAGCTCGGACAGGGAGAGTGGAGGGAAAGTGGGGTGGATTTGGAGTGACCAATGGGACCGTCAAAGAAGAATGTATAAGTTTGTAGCCGATTTTAAAAAAGAACTCAACAAATAACAGCAGAGAAATTTAATTTTGTTTGAATGTTCCGATTCTGGTTAAAAAAAAATACGATTAATTTCCTTTGAAGAATCAGATTGTCCAGATACTAATGCACACGGCTCACATCCCAAAAGGAGCTTATCAGCTGATCAGAGACCACAGCCTCCTGTCCTGGATACTGCACAATCTACAGACAAGGTATGTGTGTGTGTACACCTCCCACTCCAACGCCAATTGTTGTTTTCTTAAGATAATTGTAGATTGATCTTTTTTAATTTTGAAATTAAATTAGGTTGAAATATAGCATCTAACAACTCGATAAGTGTAATAGAGCTCCTGCAGCTCAGTGGTTAGAGCACTCACCTTACAAGAGAGAGATCTGTGTTCAAATCCAGGCAGATCAGGGCGAAACTCTGGGCAACTTTCCTTACTCCACATACACACCTAATGATAATCCCTCAAAAAAACCCTACAATAAATTGGTCATTTCAATCCACGACTGTTTGTGCGCAATTGGCTGCCCCTTTTCACCCACAAATGTACAGTCAATTCACTTTACAGTATATTCTGTGAAGCGCTTTGAGATGTCTAGAAGACGTGAAAAGCGCTATATCAAATGCAAGGATTATTATTATTTTGGAGGGGAGGTGGGGGAGACTTTTGAACACTCTTTAAATAAAGTGCTCATTACCTCTCACTGTAATTTCAGTCTTGTGCTGTCTCATTTACTGGTATAAACGCCACGGTGTATAAACACATTTAGAAATGACAGCTTTTTCAAGTTCGGCCAAGGACCATGGGGTTAATCATTTTAGTGATCGACGCTTTATGTACAACGACATGTATAAATTTATATATCGTGGGTTTCATGGACTTTGAAACACATACTGATGCACATACTGTGAAAAGGGAGCCTCTGATTTCAATTTAGCAACCTTGCAACCAGGGGTTTTGAAAATCCCATCAGAAAGTTGTTCTTGCAAAACAGTCTACTGATCCTGAATATTACTCGTGGGTTCATGTGGTTTGGTTATGCCATTTAAAAGCTTATGTTGCTTTTGCAAAGAAACTCTTCTCCCAAAGTGTACAAGAGGTTGACTGCATGCCACACTACACTGCTCATTCCCCAAGTTCCATCAATAATAATAATGTAATATTGTCATGTCTAGTTGTCTTCTGAATCCTTTTCTACTGATGGCTTCAGCAGCTTTCCCTGATAAGCCTTTTAACATTGTTGATTCCAATGCGTGTCCCTCGCTCGCTCCCATCAATCACCATCGATCGGCTTTTAACATTCCCTCATCAGCTTGAAACACTTTTGGGTTAACTCTTGTGTCTTCAAGAATCTTAAAACTTCCTCAACAATTTGCAGAATTTTGTATAAGTGTGTTTCACCGAACAGAAACTTAATTTGATTTACTTCCAGGGTTCTAGACAACAGGATGCTGTTCAATTTGATCTCGCTGCTTCACACCCTGTGGCTGACTAACCTGGGCAAGAAAGAGAGGACAAAAAAATTCCTGCCTCTTCATTTCATCAATGAATTTCTGTACATTCTGAGTGTTCTAATCAAGCACGTTTGGTAAGGAAATTCTGAATGTCGCGAAATAAGCTGGATAAAAATGATGTTTGGATTTGCTCTTGTCTTATAGGACTGACCGCAGAAGTTGATTTGTTGACCAGATTGTCTTCACCAGCCAATGCATTTTCCCAAACTGGTTTCTCCCCGCCCCCCCCCCCTCCTCACCATTTGCTCTCCTCATGTAGCTCAGTGGTTAGAGCACTCACCTCGAAAGCGAGAGACCTGAGTTTGATTCCCGGCAGGGCGAAATGTTGCTAAAGTTTTCTTACTCCAAGCGCCTGTTTACTTAGCAGTAAGTAGGAACCCAGTTGTTCGTCAATTGGCCGTTTGCTCATCCAGGGATAATAATTCCCAATCTACGATTGTTTGTGGGACGCAATAGTAATAATAAAATAAAACATAATCCTTGCATTTGATGTAGCGCTTTTTCGCATCTTTTAGATGTCTCAAAGCGCTTCACAGAATATACGGTAAAGTGAATCAACTGTATATTTGTGGGCGAAACTTGGCAGCCAATTGAGCACAGCAGCATCCCCACAAACATCGTGGATTGAAATGACCAATTTTATTTTTGAGGGATTATTATTAGGTGTGTGTGTGGAGTAAGGAAACTTGCCCACGGTTTCACCCTGACCTGCCTGGAATCGAACACAGGTCTCACGCTTGTAAGGCGAGTGCTCTAACCACTGAGCTACAGGACTGCAGTGTATAATTGGCTGCTGTAGTTTATACTCAACTATTGTCCTGCCGACAGGTGCTCTATAAATGTAATTTTGTTGTTGTTGTATTCACTGATGGGTTCACCGGGGAAGTCTGCAGACTATTTGCGCAGATTTTTTAAATCTCTTCTCTCCACTCCTGAAGGATGCCAACCATATTAATTTGTCTTGTTTGTGCCTAATAAAAGTACAAGAAACAACAGCACGACACAGAGGATTTAGGTGACGTTATATTTTCTTTACTTTTTCAGCTTGATGATGGACGGTAGAACTTTTTCTGAATTTTTATTCATGTTCAGTTCGATTGTAAAACATCACTCTCAAGCTCTGGGGGCCTACAAGGAGAACGGATGGATTACTATGAATGAGAGCATTCTGTCTCACACAGACATACTGCTACTTCTGCAGAAATGGAGTGTGGTGGGGAAGGAAGCATACACACAGGACCTGCTACGCACTCTAGCCCAGAAATACAACATTAAAAAATTGCTGAGTAAGTCACTCCATTTTTATTTTTGACTAATTTTATTGATTTATTATTTTTTAATAATTACCCCTCAAAAAAATTTATCATTTTCAATCCACGGCTGTTTGTGGGGGGGCGCTGCTGTGCACAATTACCTGCCGTGTTTCATCCACAAAATATATACAGTCAGTTCACTTTACAGTATATCCTGTGAAGCGCTTTGAGATGTCTTAGAAGAAGTGAAAAGCGCCATATCAAATGCAATGATTTTTTTTGTCATAACCAAACTACTGTACTTTGGAATCCTGCAGCTCAGTGGTTAGAGTACTCGCCTTATAAACATAAGACCTGTGTTTCGAATCCAGGCAGGTCAGAGCGAAACCTTGAGCAAGTTTCCTTACTCCACACATATGCCTAAAAATAATCCGTCCAAAAAAACCTATAATAAATTGGCCATTTCAATCCACAATTGTTTGTGGGGCGCTGTAGTATGCAAGTGGCTGCTGCATTTCACCCAGAAATACTCAGTCAATTCACTTTACAGTGTATTCTGTGAAGCGCTTTGAGACGTCTAGAAGATGTGAAAAGCGCTATATATAATGCAAGGATTATTATTTATTGTCGGTGTATCATTATAAAGAAATATCAGGATCGATTAGGTATTAAATCGCTTAAATATATGGCGAGGGCAGGACGGGGACACAGGACACATTTGTAACCCTAAATTGCTGCGATTGATTCGGTTTTGTTTGACTTTGCAGAGGTGATCAGAGAGAAAAACAGACCACGAATGCTCGGCTGGACAACTCCACACAGCAGGAGGAAGCGAGTGGGGGAGAAGAAAGAGGAGGAGGGCAATGGGGACGAACTGCAGGAGTCCTGTCTGGAGCGATGCAAAGAGTCGCTGAGGTCCATATTCGCTCACTGGGACCCAGCCTACACTGGGGAAAAACTGGATCTCCCGGAAAACCAGGAAGACACAGACAGCCTTGTTAAAGCAACCACTTGCTTAGTGGTTAAATGGGTCATTGAATCCGCTGCCGACAGTCCATTGAGCATTGCCCACAGCCTCTCAGTGTTGAAATGGCTGAAGCGGAATGTCCTGCCTTGCAGGGCCGTGAGTCAGGAGCTTGTGGAGGACAAAGCTTTTAGACAGCGCCTCCTGCGGCTTTACAGCGGAGTCACCAGCACAGCGGACGGAGAGGCCCTGAAATGGGAAGCCTCCTATCTCTTCACCGGCATTTTGTTCCAATTGTTGGAGGTTCAAGGCCCGGCAGAGACCAGCTTGCACGAGAATATTATCAAGCCAATATGTCTTCCGGCACTAAACAGCGAAGATGGAGGACGGAGAGGTGATTAGCTCAAAATGTCTAGTTCTCGATTTGTAATTCAGTTATAAACACAGAGCAACATATTTCATGTTTCTCTCGGAGTCTAGAGAGAGAAAATGGCTTGATGTAAGCACTCTTGAGACGCTGTCCGGCGTGGAGAGCGCTATCTAAATCGAAGTTGTTGTTGTTGATGTGGTTTGACTCAGTCTTTATCTCCGCAAGTTGATCTTCTGTCTGTTCTGATAATCTCCCCACCTCTTTACCAGCAAGGACCAGCCTAGCTGTTGTTGTGAGTGACATTGGCTTCCAAGGTTATTGGGTGCTGAACCGGGGTGGGGGGAGGAGTGGGGGGAATCTTGACCATTCTTTTCCTGTTATGTCAGTTTGGATGAGGAGGTGAAAATCATTTGGATTGGAGGTTCTAACCATCTTGACACAGAGGCAAACTGAGACCAGCTGAGCCTGGGTTAGTTAATTTCATGCCATCAGTGCAGCTTCCAGAACAGCTGGAGGAAGAGAGGCCACATTAGTAAAAGTTAATGATCAAGTCAAAAAGTTCCTTGCGTGAAATACCCTCCTCGCCGGTCTCCCCTCCACTACCATTCATAAAATCCAGGTTATCCAGAACACTGCCACCCGCATTCTCACCCACACCAAACTCTGCTCCCTGATTACCCAAGTCCAAGTCCTTGCCAGCCTGTCCCGGCCTCACTCTTGCTTTCAAATCCCTCCACTCCTCTGCAGCCCACTACCTCTCTCCTCACAACAGCACCCATTGCCTTTGCTCTACCGGGTCCGGCATCCTCCTTGTCCTCTGAATCCTGTAGCTCAGTGGATAGAGCACTCGTCTTACAAGTGTGAGACCTGTGTTCAAATCCAGGCAGATCAGGGCTAAACCTTGGACAAGTTTCCTTACTCTACACCCCTAACAATATTCCGTCCCCCAAAGAAACACAGTAATAATAATATCAAATGCAAGGATTATTATTACAGTAGAAACCCGTTTATCCGCCACGCTAGTGGAGGTGGGCGGGGGGGTTGACTAATTAACTGTGCCCGATAATGCCAGGAGGCAAGCTGCTGAAAACCCAACACAAAAAATTTACTTATTTTAAAACATACTACATTAATAATATACTAAATAGAAACAGAATATTGTATAGCTACTTACCAATAAAGATTTCAGCACACTCGGTAAAAAATCAGTTTAAAAAAAGCATTTTTTGCCGATCGGTTAAAAACCTCCAAGTTCATAAGTTTAATAAGTGCGCATGCATACTCGCGATTGCTGGAATGGGGAATTGCCCCGGGAGGGGGTTAAGCAATCTGGTTCATCGGGTCATGGATAAACAGGCTTCTTCTGTATTATTAATACATGTAATTTTTGTTTGCCGTTTCACAGCTGCAGCGTTATTCCTGCTCTCCATTTACCTGTGGGACTTGTGGCTGGGAGCACAGGGAGCTGACTTGTTCCTGTCTCATGTGAGGCTGATCTCCGCCGCTGAAGAAAGACCAGCCTTCGGCCAGAGGAGTCTCGGAGGAAAAATTGAAAGCGGAAAGGCGACTGATGGGATGGTTTCTCTCTGTAGAGACATCAGCGACCTCATCAAGGAGCAGCAGCCAAGTTAACCTTCGAAACAGAGAATTGCCTGTGGCTGAACCCCCCCTGAGCAGAAGATAATAATAATAATTGTTGAATTTGATATAGCGCTTCTAAACATTTCAAAGTGCTTCGCAGAATATACTGTAAAGTGAATATATTTTGTGGGAGAGCGAAACGCGGCAGCTAATTGCGCACAGCAGTGTCCCCACAAACAAGTGGTGGAACGAAATGACCAATTTTATTCTTGTGTTTTTTTTTAGAGGGATTATCATTAGTCGTGTGTGTGTGTATGTGTGTGAAGTAAGGAAACATGCCCAAGGTTTCGCCCTGACCTGCCTGGATTCGAAACACAGGTCTCACTCTTTTGGTGGAAGGCAGGCGGAAAGAACTACAGTATTTACACAGCTCAAGAAATTGTATTTCATATGTGTTTTTTTGTGTGTGTGTGTCACTATTCATAGATGCGATATTCTGGAATTAAATTCTCGACGTGAAAAGAACTGTAATTTCCGTGGTTAATTCACGCCCTGAGTGGTGGTGGTGTAAGGGTCTGCCTTACTTTTCTTCAGAGCATCCGATGGTCGCATATCCATTAACCAAAGGGTGTGTATCACACCTTCCCGTCATTAACTGCTTACAGCCAGAATGCCAACTAAAGCTTTTACACTGAACTTTGGAATCTACAGAATTTGTGTCTTATCAATCAACCCCAGTTACATTGTAGAACGAAGAACCAACATTCCAGCAGTTCTTTTGCCACAGTATTATCATCCTTGCATTTGATATAATCATCACTGCATTTAAATATTGTATACCCAGCAGCCAAGGTTACAAGTGCAAAGCTGGGCACAGCGATAAGAAATCACTGGTTTATTTTTCGGGTGGTGGAACTCGCGTTTAGACAGCGGCTTATCAATAACAACAACAAAATTACACATGTACAGCACCTTTCACGTCAGTAGGACGTCCCAAGGCGCTGGACAGTTACTACTTCAGATCCGAGTTGATCCGAGTTGAGGACGGTGGGGTGGAGGGAAGTGGGTGGAATTAGGAGTTGCTGATGGGTCCACCGAAGAAGAGAGTCTTGAGGCGAGACTTGAAGGAGGCCAGGGAGAGGGCAAGGCAGAAGGATTGCGGGATGGAGTTCCAGACATCTCAGCTGGGTGTCTTAACACATGCGGAAACCCATCACAACATCCAAAAGAGTTATCGAAACCAGTGACCAAATTATTTTAACAAAAAATTGAAGGGATTATTATTAGGCGTGTGTGGAGTAAGGAAAGTTGCCCAAGGTTTCGCCCTGATCTGCCTGGATTTGAAACGCAGGTCTCATGCTTGTAAAGCGAGTGCTCTAATCACTGAGCTACAGGAGCTCCACAACCTACTGGACAAGAGGCAAGGCTTGAAGATCCCAAAGTGTGCGATGTGGTCACTGCTGGAGTCTTAAGCAGCTAAAACCGTACACCTTACCATTCGTATCGCTGTCTGGCAAGCTTTCCGCTGCTTGTCCAGCAAGGATCAATTAACTTCTGGCCTTGGGCTTGCAGGCTTAACAGGAGCTGAGTGGGAGGATTCCCAGCTGGTTCTGGGAGATATTTCCTTTGCTTTTCAGATAGTTCCGTAGGATCATTAGAATTCCCCTTAACATGCGGGAACAGAGCTACAGAGTTGGATCTTGCTGGAGGCAAAGTCGCTGTATGGTCAGTGCAGAAGTGATTTTAGCTAGCAGAAGGAGTCCTTATTTGTGCAACTCAAGTTTTCTTATTAAGGAATCTACTTGGAAGAAATAATAATCCTTGCATTTTGATATAGCTCTTTTCACATTTTATCAAGAAATACTGCATTTTAGACCCAAATGATGTTCCAAATCCAGGTCATTTTCAAAAATAGCTCATTGCTCAGTCTTATAACTATCAATGACGATTTTGCAAATTAATTATCTGTTGGAACAGCCTGTAAAGGTTTGAAATAAAGTGTTAATTGTTTTTTCCCCGAACCATCACCGTGTGATTTTTCAGATATTTAATTTGATGCACACAGCTCTGCACTGAGTAAATATTAATGATGTGCTCTGTGAGAGAAACTGCATGCGTTAGGACTTCTGATATATGTATATATACTGCTGTGGCATTCTGCAACTGTGAACATTGTCTGTGAACTAAACACTTAGGCTGTCACATGTGAAGGGTGAAATACCGCTGAGACATATTCTCTCCAATGCTGTTAATTTTGCATTACTAAAATACACATGATGCAATGCTCTTGCCACTTTTAAGACACACTTAAGTCTAGCCCCTGAAGTCTGCCTTTGCCCTCCCTCCCCTCCACCCACCTCAGTGGCAACAAACAGAGAAAATCATCTTTAAACTCTTCCAATGGTGGAGCAATTCGAACATTTAAAACTTATTCCAGTTCCATCATCTGTAGCTCGATGGTTAGATCACTCGTCTTACAAGCGTGAGACCTGCATTCAAATCCATGTAGGTCAGGGCAAAACTTTAGGCAAGTTTTCTTACTCCATACGCTTAATAATAATCCCTCCCCAAAAACCACAATAATAAAATTGGTCATTTCAATCCACGACTATTTGTGGGGACGCTGCTATGCCCAATTGGCTGCCGTGTTTCACCCACATATATACGGTTAATTCACTACACTATATTCTCTGAAGCGCTTTGAGACGTCTAGAATATGTTTATTGTCCAAACATAAAAGCATATGGTCTTATTCCATTATGTAAACAGAATTAAATAGAGTGTTAATCCTCTGACTAGTGGATGGGTAACCAGACTGAAGACATTTAAGATAATTAATTGGCAAAAGAACCAGAAGAGAAACAAGGAGACATTGAGTTTTTTTTACGGTCTGAAATGCACTGCTTGAAAGTGGAAAGGAACCAGATTTGATAGAAGCTTTTAAAAGGCAATTGGATAAATACTTTTAAAAAATGGAAACTATGCAGATCTATGGTGTAAGAGCAGGGGAGTGGGGCTAGTTGGATAACTCTTTCAAAGAAACTAATTAGCCAATCGGCTATAATAACCGGTTTCCTTCTTATGGCTAGCTAAAAAGTGGGGTGTAGAGTAAGAAAACTTGCCTAAGGTTTCGCACTGCTCTGGAATTGAACCTAGGTCCTCTCACTAAGCTACGAAACTACAAATTCATCAAAGAAATACATCCATTAATCCAGCAAGCTTTTCCAGTACTGCCAGAATCAGGAATTGTGGTGAGTTCGATTTTTTAAAATATATATGTGTATCCCCAGATTTGGTTCACAAAATAGGTGATTAGTCTAAATTAACTTTATGCTTTGCAAAAACTATTACTTGACCTTGGTGCGAACTGTAGAATAATTTGATTGTTGTTGTTATCGATGAAGACTTGGGTAAGGGGTTAAGAAATAGTTGGAACAAGTCCCAAATTCGTAAGCAAAGTTCTGATAAATGCCCTTTAGCCCATTCAATCTCATTCTTGCAAAATACCAACTCTTTCTATGACCACATCAAGGGGTTCCTTAACTTGAGTCCAGTATCCTGGCTTAAACCCCTGCTAATTGTTGACTACTCTAACCACAGAAATACTTCATAGAAGTATGAAAAGTATATATCACCTAATGATGAAAAACAATGATTTGCCTCGTCAGAACCAGTCACAGAGGAAAAACATCGTCATTATGCTGCTCTATCACTCTGACCCCTAAGTGAATTATTTTCACCAAATGAATACTTAGCTAACTCTTAGATTTGTTGCCACAATCAATGTTTTTTCCTCTCCCTGGAGAATCTGTAATAATAATTAACCTTGTATTTGATATGGCGCCTGATCACACTGTTGATCGCAATGTCTCACAGGATCGATTGTAAAATAAATGGACTGTATTTATGAATAAAACATGGTCAGCAATTGACTACAATTGTATCCCACAACTGGAAATAATAATAATAATAATCCTTGCATTTGATATTGCGCTTTTCACATCTTCTAGATGCTTCACAGAATATACTGTAAAATGAATTGACTGTATATTTGTGGGCACAAAGTAATGGATTGAGTGATCTTTTTTAATCTATTTGATCTATTACTCTCAGAAAACGATGCGCCAATCGACTAATAACCGGGTTCCTACTTACTGCTAGATAAACAGTGTGGAACAGAGGAACTTGCCTACAGTTTCATCGCCCGACTCTACCACTCCCTCACCTCTCAGGCTGCTGACACACTCAGTTTAAAGTCCTGTAGCTCAGTGGTTAGAGCATTTGCATTACAACCGTGAGACCTGTGTTTGAATCCAGTCAAGTCAGGGCAAAATCATTATTATTGGGCAAGGTTTCCTTACTCCACACGCCTAATAATAATCCCTCCAAATTGGTGCAGCTTATGTCTTCTTCTTCGCCAGGCTCCGTGACCCCATCACCCCCCACCTTCCCGCCCATCCGCGCCCGGCTCCACATCCCCCAGAAGATAGAGTTCAAAATCCTTGTCGGTTGGAAATTCAGCCTCCCTTCCCCCTATCCTTTGGGAACTCCATCCCACATTCCCTTCATCTTGCTCCCCCCCTTGCCTCCTTCAAGGCACATCTCTCCCACTCCCACCAGAGAGTCCAGTCTATTTCACATGTAAAACAAATAAATCAATGCCTCCCTCTAATGAGTGCCCTTGTTCTTGTTAAACATAAAAGGTTGTTTATAGATGTTCTTTGCTCCTCGATGTCTCTGCACAACTGGCCTTTCACAACCCCGACCATGTGACCTTTGTCCTGTCTTTCCATGTTGCAAAAGTGCCACAGGCCTTTCAATCAACCATAAAATCTGGATTCCAGATAGCTGAATGCCACCTGTACAGAAATACATCCTAGTTTTACGTCTGTTACGGTTAACGTCAAAGTCGCACCATATTTAAGTCACTTCTTATAAGTCAGAAAGAATAAAATTGGATATAAAGTCTTAATTCATATATCTTCTACAAGATGAAATAAGCTGAGCAGTTTGAGAATCAGTTTCACTGAAAAACGGCAGGCCTTGATGCTTTTATATATATATGTGTAATTGTAAAGCATCTATATGCATATGTAGATGATGAGATGCTGGGGGGCCTGAGACCCAAATACACATTATTGGGAGTTGATATTTATTGGTCATCTTCATACTAAGTAACAGTAAAGTCCCATTTATCCGTGACCCGATCAATCATAACTTCCATGTAACCGGCACCTCCAAAAAAACAAGGTCCCCATTTGAATAACCAGATCTTATCCGGCACAATCGCGGTGGCGCATTTAGTGAATCGATCATAGCACGAGAGTACAGTACAGGTTTTTCGGAATGCTGCTGGTAATGCCTTAAAATGGCGCTGCCGTTTTTTTCCCCCGCGTTGCATCCGCCATGTAGAAGTTATCGATAGACTGTTTACCTGGTGTGAGTTAAAACGGTATGTATGGCATGTGTTCAAATAAGTTCATTTTTGGGGGGTTGGGTTTTCGGAGTCGGATATTCGACCGAACATCCAGCATGCCGTTTAACCGACGTTGGCCAAGTCAAGAGGGTGCCGGATAAACGGGCTTTTACTGTAACTCTGCTATTTTGGGGTAAAAATTCTGTTAAACATTAAATCCACCCCCCGCCCGACACAGGCAAGTTTTTGTGTTTGGTTCATATACTAATCTTTACACTTGGTATTTGACTTTCACTTTGAGGGAATATCGCAAAGCGCTTCACAGGATATTCTGCAAAATGCAGTGGCTGTGTGTTTTGCGGACAGACATCACAGTAGGTTTTGCACGCAGCAAAGTCCCACAAATAGCCATGAAGTGAATGAGAAATGTTATTTGATGGATTGTTGGTCTGATGAAATGTTAAACTGAGTTCCAGTCTGCCTGTTCAGATATGAATAATAATAATAATCCTAGCTATTGATTTGGACAGATCTTTTCTAAGAGCTGTCCTTCCGTGCTATATAATTCTGTGATTATCATGTCTTTGGGGATATTTGAACGGTGCTGCTCAGAATATATTGTACATTGAACTGACTGAATATTTTGTGGGTGGAATGCAGCAGCCAACTGTGCACAGGAGTGACCCACAAACAGTCTTAGATTGAACGACCAAATTATTTTTAGGTGGATATTAAAGATCTCATGGCGCCAATTAAAAAGTTAGGATAGTTTCTCTCCCCAGTGCTGTAGCAACAATCCCTCCCATCTCCCCGTCAGGTAAAATTTACCATTCATTTCTTGGTTGCTGTGTGCAAATCGACTGTTGCCTACAAATACACTTCATAGTAAAATCGTGGGACATCTCGATGACTCGATAAAGCTCTGTTTCAAATGTAAGAATTATTAGATAATGCTGATTCAATTTATTGATAGACGGACCAAGGACTTCTCTGTCTCATTAATAGATCCAAATGGAATTTAGCTTGCGCCTGCAGTTTGGTTCGCCCCAAACGACCCAGACATTTGGCTCCACCACACAATTAGAGAGGGAGAGGGAACAAACCCAGGCAGTGTACACAAGCCTATTTCAGAGACAAACATCCTTTGCTTCAATTGAGAGAAGCAAGTAATCAGGTTAGAATTCCTTATAACCTTGACAAATAAGGATCCCAATAAGAAAAGTCATTACACTCCTTTACTTTCAAGCCTGAAGTGGATTTTATTGAGTCCATATATATATTATATATACTGTATATAGAGAAAGAGATATCAAACATATGAGGAACAAACAGATTTGACTTTAAAATCTTCTTTATTCGCATAGGATATGAATATTATACTCAAGTCTCTTTAAATTCAGTGTTGGACACAATTTATTTGAAAGCTCCTTTACATTTGACAGTTATATTGCTTGCATTTCACCCTTCCCCGCGTTTTACCACTGTATTTTGTTTGCCTTACTTATGTCTGTAAACCAGAAGGAGCCCCCACGATTCATTAACAGCAACAACAAAACTATATTTATAGAGCGCCTTTCATATCGGGAGGACGTCCCAACTTAATGGAACATAGCTCAACGCTGTACGAAAGGGAACTTGTTCAACAACTTGCACATTGCTTCAACTACCACACAACAGCAGCTAAAGCCCTTTCCTGTAAACTCCAAATCCGAAGCGTGCAGAATGCTGATTCCCGATGTTCGCTCACAGGTTTGAATGCTTCACACTGCTTTTAATAGGGATAAATAACTCAGGCTAGCTGTCTCGTTGCTCCTTAGAAGCGTTTTCTAGAAGGAGTACTGACAGGAACGTGAGACTTCCAGCAGATGAGGTCAACACTGTCTTGGCTGACCCATTAACAAGAACACCCACGTTCAGACAGCTAACATTAATTCATGACTTGTCTTTTTCCGGCCTGTCTCCATGTCTCCCGCCCAACCCACTCTACAATCGACGTCTGGGCTTTCAGCCTCTCTGCCCCCACGCATTGGAACTCCACCCCACAATCCCATTGCCTAGCCCCCTCCCTCACTCACCTCCTTCAAGGCCGGTCTCAAGATCCTCCTTTTCAACCGCACCTTCAGCCACTCCCCTACCTCTCTGCCCTCTCTCATCCCAACCCTGTTCCCCCCCCTCCCCCTTCCTCCATGCTCGGATCCTGACCACTGACTGTTCAGCACCTTGGGACATCCTCCCGACCTGAAAGGCACTCAACAAAATGTAAACTTGGCGATGTGGTTGTTTCTCTAAATCGCCATGAACTGATGAAAATAATGGACACAGTAGCAGCCGTGATCAGTAACTTGATATCAGATTTACAAAAGTTCATCTTTGCTTAACTTTGCTGAACAAGTCATTGCTTCTATCGCTTTGGGATGCTACACTGCTTGAGGGGTGCTATAATCACTACAAGTTGTTGTTGTATAGAGTGTATTTGGTGGGGGGGATGGTAACTTATTGATTGTTCTGATTTTACTCATCAAAAGTGAAGGAGCAACAACAGATATATAATAATCCTTGAATTTGATATAGCGGTTTTCACATCTTATTGATGTCTCAAAGCGCTTCACAGAATATACTGTGAAGTGAATTGACTGTATATTTGTGGGTGAAACCCGGCGGCCAATTGCGCACAGCAGTGTCTCCACAAACAGTCATGGATTGAAATGACCAATTTTATTATCGTGTTTTTTTATGAGAGATTATTATTAGGCGCATGTGTGGAGTAAGGAAATTTGCCCAAGGTTTCGCCCTGACCTGCCTGGATTTGAAACACAGGTCTCACGCATGTAAGGCGAGTGCTTTAATCACTGAGCTACAAGACTCCACGTATCACTGGGGTCGGGAAAATTATTCCACTGGCATACACTGTCCTATCAATGAGAGGAATGGAACTCGATCATTTGATTAGATTTGGATCTGGAAGCTGCTTCTGCTCATTTGTTTCATGTTTCCAGACCACCCACCCTGCCTCTCTTCCGACAACAGCATAGGAGGCGGCAACGACCTCGGTTCGACAACTCATCCAAAGGCCTAACATCTATAATAATAAGAAGGAGAATCCTTGCATTTAATATAGCACTTTTCACATTTTATCGATGTCTCAAAGCGCTTCACAGAATATAATGTAAAGTGAATTGACTGTATATTTGTGGGCGAAACGCGACAGCCAATTGTGGACAGCAGTGTCCCCACAAACATCTCCCAAAATTGCAGCTGTTGCTACGCCCCCCTCCCCACCCCAACCCCCAGCATTGCATTGGACAGTGTCTCAGTCAAGTGTGAGTGTGTTTGATGGCCTGCATGTGGGGCTTGAACACATATAACTCTGAGAGCATGAGAGCAATGCCGACTGAGACTGACTGACAAATCAAGCTGGCTGATCAAAAATATAAGACTTACATTTTGATATTGCAGCCGAATTACTTCAAAATCCTTCACACAATGAGTCACACAGAACGATGATATAATTTAATATCCCATGCAGTCCTGTAGCTCAGTGGTTAGAGCACTCGCCTGACAAGTGTGAGACGTGTGTTTCGAATCCAGGCAGGTCAGGGCGAAACCTTAGGCAAGCGTTCATTACTCCACACACATGCCTAATAATAATCTCTCCATAAAACCCACAATAATAAAAATTGCTGGCTGCCACGTTTCACCCACAAATAAACAGTCAATTCACTTTACAGTATATTCTGTGAAGCATTTTGAGACACAGTCTAGAAGACCTGAAAAGCGCGATATCAAATGCAAGGATTATTATTTATATCAGCCAGGACAGCCAGTTAACTCCTGACAGTGGCAAGGTGATCTATAACAGTGACTCACCTGAACCACTAGCGCTCGACAGATGGTTCGACATCTCAGCGGATGGATTTTAATAATTAAACATAATTCATCGTGCTCAACTGACGGTTGAATCAGCAGACAAAGTATGCTTACTCTGACGTTTTTCTTTAAAACAAACACATTTCATCAAGTAAGTAATTGTCTTGTGGTGTGCACTCTCGGTTAATCGATGTGCTCAGGCCAGACTGATAGGCGGAAGGGCTTGCTTTGTTGGCCGTAAGGAACCTTTTGATGAAATGGGTTTGGGCTCAACAGTTATCTGTCATGGATCCACAGCACACAAAAAAACTCTCTCAAATGTGTGTGTGTGTGTGTGTGTGTGTGTGTGAGAGAGAGAGAGAGAGAGCCTGGTTTAGTGATAGCAACTCTCGTCCCTGTGACAAGGCATGGATTCCAAGTGGAGCTCCTGTAGCTCCTGTGCTTAGAGCACTCGCCTTACAAGCGTGAGACAACAACAACAACAAAAAAATTACATTTGTATAGCGCCGTTCACTTCAGGAGGATGTCCCAAGGCGCTGGACAGTTACTGCTTCAGACCCGAGCTGAGGACAGTGGGTGGGGTGGGGGGGAGGAGTTGCCGATGGGTCCATCGAAGAGAAGAGTCTTGAGGCGAGACTTGAAGGAGGCTAAAGAGGGGGCGGGGCAAGTTTCCTTACTCCACACACACGCCTGATAATAATCCCTCTCAAAAAAAAACACAATAATAACATTGGTCATTTTTAATCCACGACTGTTTGTGGGGACGCTGCTGTGCGCAATTGGGTGCCGCGTTTCACCCACAAACATACAGTCAATTCACTTTACAGAATATTCTGTGAAGCGCTTTGAGACGTCTAGAAGATGTGAAAAGCGCTACATCAAATGCAAGGATTATTATTATTATTATAAGTCGGACTTTGAATCAAGTAGTCTTCAAATGACATCCAATGCAGCCATGTGGGTGCGTTATATTGTCAGAGGTGCCGTCCTTTGGATGAGATGTTAAACCCGAAGTCCCATTTGCCTGTTTAAGTAAACGTGTAAAACCTCACTTGGGCTCTGCCTGTAATAGCATTTTGTAGTTTCACCCACAAAATATATGGTAATTATTACTTTAACAGTCTATTCTGTAAAGCGATTTGAGAATTCTTGGAAGATCTGATAAGGCGCTCTATCAAATGCAAGGATTATTATTATGTCAAAGATCCTATGGCACTAATTAAAAAGGCAAGGGCATTTCTCCCAGTGTTGTGGCCAACAACAAAAAATTTAGTCCCTCACTCCATGACTGTACATTGCTTTATGCAACTGGATGTCACATTTCGCCCACAAAATACACATCCCATCCACTTTACAGTGTATCCTGTGAGGTGCTTTGAGGTGTCTCAATGATGTGAGAAGGCACCACATCATATGCAATGATTATTACTAATCTTATTATTAAATGGCCTCACTGTTATTCTGAAATTCCACCTGATCTCTGGCTGTAAGACCAGCAACAACCACAACAACAGAACTGCATTTCTAAAGTGCCTTTCACATCGGGGGGACACGAAGAGTAGGATGGAATGTAACCTCAAAGACGACTTGCAAACACTGGGCTAAACACTGGGCAATAACATTTGGTGTAGCACCTTTCACCTCGCGGGGACGTCCCAAAGCACTTCACAGGATATACCTTAAAGTGCACTCACTGTGTGTTTTGCGGGCGATCGTGGAGTTTCACCGGAGACATAATGTGGGCAAGCGCTTGGAAGGAACACACACGGGGATGAACTCATCAGGTGATAACAAATAACGAGTGTCCGCGCTTAGTCATCGGTCTCGTAAAAGTGGGTCTACAAAGAGCTTATGTTTGTCTGTCTGTCTCAGGGGTTACCTCCGCCAGGAATTCTGGTACTGTCCAGGAGCGAGCGGGGTCTGTCAGAGAGGACAGGGGGGACTTTGTGGCATGCCTGTTCGTTGAGAGTATTCACGCAGCCCGCTTCTCCCACGCTGGCTGGGAGCAGTGTTGATACACCACAGTGGTTTATATTCGTCTCCTCCTCCTGAACCTGGTTGCTTTGTTTCCCCGCCGACGTCGTCCGCGAATTGTTACTCCTGCAGGACAGAGGAGGGAAAGGCCAAGGTGAAGGAGAAATTCCACTACATGACGGGGTACGTTTACCCTTTGCCCTGCTTCTGCTTAATTGCCAAAGATCCCTAGAATTTGCCAAAGACCGTCAAGAAGACATGAAAGCGCTGATATCAAATTGCAAGGATTATTGTTAACACAGTATATCGCTATCAATAGAGCAATGGTCCCTTCTGTTGGTTCCCACCTTAGAGGGAAGGGATTTTATTGAAGAATAACGGTGCATTGGGATAAATGTTTGTACAACTGTAGGTGGGGCTTTTGCACTGATTTGGAGTGCTCTAACCCTGTGGCTCAGTGGTTAGAGCACTCGCCTTTCAAGAGTGAGACCTGTGTTCGAATCCAGGGCGAAACCTTGGGCAAGTTTACTTACTCCACACACGCACACACACACGCCTAATAATAATTCATCAAAAAAAAAAACCACAATAATAAAATTGGTCATTTCAATCCATGACTGTTTGTGGGGACGCTGCCGTGCGCAATTGGCTGCCGCGTTTCGCACAAATATACAGTCAATTCACTTCACATAATATTCTGTGAAGCGCTTGGAGATGTCCAGAAGATGTGAAAAGCGCTATATCAAACGCAAGGATTATTATTATTATTGTCACTTAAGACAACAATAATAAAAGTAATAATAATCACTACTCGGTGCATCAGTCTGGCTCGGTGGCAGCCTCAACCTCTGACACGTTAGGTTGGGGTTCGAGGCCTCGAAGTGGGACTTGAAGGAGACACAGAGCTGGCCAGTGAGGGCGAGTGTGAGGAGAGCGCGCGGACAGGTTGGTAGAGTTCCAGTCGGTCGCCGAGGTTAGGGAGGAGCAGGACCGCGGAGGGGGGGGATTCAAAAGTGGATTAAGGAAATAAACTATTTGAAGTATGTCGTGCCTCTCTCTGTGAACACAGAAGAAACCATATAGCGCAGCAAAGATCCGACCATGAGCTGAAGTGTAACCATGTCATGTGGCTTCAGCTCCAGAAACCTAATCCTTGTACAATTATCCCAAATTGTCTGTAAAATCTGAAAAAAATGTTGCCTCACTCTTGCAATAACGCTCTGATCTGCCGTGCTATTGCCTTTCAAATCGTAAAACAAACCCAGCTCTATCACTGCAAATGAATTAGTTGAACAAGTTGGAAGACAGCACACATGTGGTAGAACAGGGGAGGGGTGGGGGGGGGGGGGGGGGGGGGAGGGGGTTCAGGGAGGGTGGGGGGGAGGGAATGTTCTGCTGTGTGCACTCCCATGCAGTGCACTCCTCCATGTGCGCCCAGCTCCATTCTCCGTTTCAGCGAGCATTTGCGGATTTGAGCCTCTGCGTTTTTCAAATCACTTAGTTATTTTTGCAGGTGAACCTGGCACGCAGAAATGCTCCACAAACAGCCATGATCGATAATAAATAATAATCCTTGCATTTTTGATATAGCGCTTTTCACGTCTTCTAGACTGTGTGTCAAAGCGCTTCACAGAATATGCTTTAATTTTAATTGACTGTATATTTGCGGGCGAAACGCAGCAGCCAGTTAATGCACAGCAGCGTCCCCACAAACAACCGTGGATTGAAATGACTGATTTTATTATCGTGGTTTTTTTGGGGGAGGGATTATCATTAGGCGCGTGGAGTAAGGAAACGTGCCCACGGTTTCACCCTGACCTGCCTGGATTCGAACACAGGTCTCATGCTTGTTAGGCGAGCGCTCTAACCACTGAGCTACAGGAACTCCACATGGAGTGAGGGACCAATTTTAATTGGTGGATCGTTAGCCAGGACACCAGGAGAAATATCGTCCTCTTTTGGGATGTTGCTATTGGATCTTTAAACATCAGTTTTTAACAGGCACCAAACAGAACCTTGGTTTAAAAACAGTGACTTTCATTTCCATGGTTTCGCCGAGTCCTTGACATCTCATCCAAAAGATAAGATTTGAACAGGCAGAGGTCTTGGACGAGCAGGCACCAGAAAGCAATGTTTTATACACAAGGAAATCAATAGATAAAAGTGATTACCAGAAGGAGCGGTTATAATAATCAGATTCCTTGCATTTGATGTCGCGCTTTATCGTGACATCACAAAGCATTTCACAGAATACTATACACTGTAAAGTGAATTGACTATATATTTTGGGGGCAAGACTGGTAGCCAATGCATACAGCAGGGCCCCACAAACCGTCATTGATTGAGTGAATTTTGTGGGGAGATTTTTTATTTTGTTTATTGTCTCCAGAAAGCAATCCGCCATTCAAATAACAACTCGGTTCCTACTTTACTGCAAGGTGGAGTCCTGTGGCTCAGTGGTTAGAGCACTCGCCTTTCAAGCGTGAGACCTGTGTTCGAATCCAGGCAGGTCAGGGTGAAACCTTGGGCAAGTTTCCTTACTCCACACACACACGCCGAATAATAATCCCTCCAAAAAAAACTACAATAAATTGGTCATTTCAATCCACGACTGTTTGTGGGGAGGCTGCTGTGTGCAATTGGCTGCCGTGTTTCGGTCTCACATATAGAGTCAATTCACTTTACAGTAAATTCTATGAAGTGCTTTGAGACGTCAAGAAGATGTGGAAAGCGCTATATCAAATATAAGGATTAGTATATTATTATTATGAAGGAAATCCAGTTGCCTGTTCCTTGCATAGGAGACAAGGGATTGTGGTACGCAAGTATGGGATTGTATGGACCGAATGGTGTTTTTCTTGGGAACCTCTCGTGTGACCTTGGTCTCATTCACTCTCTATAAGGGCTGATCTCTACAAGGTTACAATGATTTGTCTTGAGCTAAATCAAATGCCATCATTAAAATCTTCAGTCAGCTAGGTTGATTCTCTTTGGAACAGGGAAGGTTGAGAGGAGACCTAATAGAGGTTTATAAAACCATGAGGGGATTCGACAGGGTGAATAAGGAAAAACTGTTTCCACTGGTGGGCGAATCTGTGACTCGTGGTCACAGATTTAAAATAGTTTCAAAACGAAGCAGAGGGGAGCTGAGGAGAAATGTTTTCACTCAGCGGGTTGTTCGAATCTGGAATGCATTGCCTGAAAAGGTGGTGGAGGCCGATTCGATAACAGCTTTTAAAAGAGAATTAGATCTTTATTTAGGGAGAACAGGTCTGTTAGGTTATAGGGAGAGCGCGGGGCAGTGGGATTGAGTTGCCCTTTTCAAAGAGCCGACACAGTCTAGATGGGCCGAATGGCCTCCTTTTGTGCCGTAAAATTGTATGATTCTATGAATTTGTTTGAGATGGTCGTTGTCGGGGTAGGCTTAGCTAATTATTTCAAGTTTCTTTCCAAGATTCTTTTTTGCGCATAGACCATATGTTTTCTTCCAATAAGCTAAAGTGGAAGAGCAATACTGTAACAGTTTTACTGGTCAATAACTTTTCAGAAAAAAAGGCACACACTCTCTAGATCGATCCGATGAAATGTCGGGTTAGGCCAGAAACTTGAGTCGAAGCAATTCTGAGCACGAAATGATTTTTGAGTCTTTGTGTCAGCCTAATCATACCTTTGCGTTGTTTTCTCCTACCCCCTACCCTCCCTGCCCTTCACCCCTCCTGATCCCTACCACCAGCTCGGCTCCAAATCCCTAACTGCCCAGCGTCTTGGGACATCCTCCCAACATGACCGGTGCTATACCAATCTCATTTGTTGTTATCTTTGGCGAGCGTCGAGAACTAAAGGAAAAGTTATTGACAAAGTGACTCAATGGAACTAAATTCCAAATTGGCAACTGTGCAGATAAGGTGGATGCTCAAAGGTACTTTCACGTCAGGAGGACATCTGAAGGCACTGGACAGTCATTGTTATAGACCCGAGCTGAGGTCAGGAACGGGGAAGGTAGAGGGAAAGGGGGGGATTTAGAGGGGAGCCGATGGGACCGTTAAAGAGGAGGGTCTTGAGGCGGGACGTGAAGGAGGCCAGGGAGGGGTTGAGGCGAAGGGACTGTAGGGTAACAATATTAATAATAATAATCCTTGCATTTGATATAGCGCTTCCCACTCCTTCTAGACATCTCACAGCGCTTCACAGAATATACTGTAAAGTGAATTGACTGTATATTTGTGGGTGAAACGCGGCAGCCAATTGCGCACGGCAACGTCCCACAAACAGTCGTGGATTGAAATGACCAATTTATTATTGTGTTTTTTTTGGACGGATTATTATTAGGCGTGTGTGTGGAGTAAGGAAACTTGCCCAAGGTTTTGCCCTGACCTGCCTGGATTCGAACACAGGTCTCACACTTGTAAAGCGAGGGCTCTAACCGATGAGATCCACATGATGGAGTTCCGATAAAAACATTTTTTAAAAAGAAAAGCAATAACTCTCATCTCAGCCCTCTCTGTGGGAAAGTAATGCAATGATACTTACTGTACTTGTGCAAATCCAGAACGTGACATTATCATAAGAATTATGAAGAGAAATATCATAAAAACAGCAAGACCAACCCAGAAGGCAATTACAATGGAATCTGAAAGACACAAAATATCAAGGGGGGCGGCATTTACACGCAAAGCTTCGGTTAAAAGAGCAAGATCGCATTTTATTTAGTCTGTACGATACAAATAAATAGGTGGAACGTGGAGTCTTGTAGTGTAGTAGTTTAAGCACTTGCTTTGCTAACCAGAGTACTCGGTTTCAATTCCCAGGCATTGCCTGGAAGCCTCCAAAAATAATAATAATAACGTCACCCAATCCACGACTGCCGTGTTTCGAACACTAAGTACAGACATCACTAAGTACAGTCCACTTTACAGTACAGTGTATTTCAATTTATTATTGTTTGTTTTCAGAGATTATTGAGAGGCGTGTGGTCAGAAGGAAACTTGCTCAAAACTTTGCCCTGCCTGGAATCGAACCCGGGTCTCTCGCTTGTTCGCTTGCCCTTCTGACCACTGAGCTACAGCACTCCACAATATCAGTCGGATAACAGATAACTCTATACAAGTGTGTATACATAGAGAGAGGTGCGTAAATAATATATGAGTTAATATATGACTGTTGAATTTGGTAGGGAGTAGTCTATTCCCTGGCTCTTCAGAACCTCTCCTGCAGTTACACTCCAGCCTTGGCAAAGCCACTCAAAGTGAAGAGGGCTTTAGGTTTGTGTTGCTGTGAGGCGGCTGAACACATTCACACAAACCCCACAAACCCCTGCCTTGCCCTACCCTGCCTGCCCTGACACAGTGACAAAGTGGACATGACAGGGACATTTGACTGAGAGAGAACTTTTCTTGAGCACAAGAGAGAGACAGAAAAAGAGAAAGAGGAAAGGAGAGAAGTGCTTTGGGGAACAGATGGGATGGTGCAATAAATGGCACTAAACTGGAGAGAGAGGGGAGGGAGAGGAGTGGAGGGAAGAGAGGAGAGAGGGTGAGAGGAAGGGAGAGAGGAGGAAAGGGGAGAGAGGAGAGGAGGGGAGAGCAGGGGAGAGTGGGGGAGAGGAGAGGAGGGGAGACAGGGGAGAGGGGGAGGAGGGGAGAGGGGGGAGAGTTGGGGAGATGGGGGAGAGGAGGGTAGAGTGGGGGAGATGGGGGAAGAGGGGAGAGGAGGGGAGAGAGGGGGGGGGGGGAGTAGGGGAGGGAGGAGGGGAGAGCAGGGGAGATGGGGGAGAGGGGGAGAGAGGAGGGGAGAGGAGGGGAGAGTGGGAAGAGAGGAGGGGAGAGAGGGGGAGAGGAGGGGAGAGTGGGGAGAGAGGAGGGGAGAGAGGGGGGGGGAGTAGGGGAGGGAGGAGGGGAGAGCAGGGGAGATGGGGGAGAGGGGGAGAGAGGAGGGGAGAGGAGGGGAGAGTGGGGAGAGAGGGGGAGAGAGGAGGGAGAGTGGGGGAGAGAGCAGGGGAGAGTGGGGGAGAGGAGGGAGAGTGGGGGAGAGTGGGGGAGAGAGAAGGGGAGAGAGGAGGGAGAGTGGGGGAGAGAGCAGGGGAGAGTGGGGGGGAGTGGGGGAGAGGAGGGAGAGTGGGGGAGAGAGCAGGGGAGAGTGGGGGGGAGTGGGGGAGAGGAGGGAGAGTGGGGGAGAGAGCAGGGGAGAGTGGGGGGGAGTGGGGGAGAGGAGGGAGAGTGGGGGAGAGAGCAGGGGAGAGTGGGGGGGAGTGGGGGAGAGGAGGGAGAGTGGGGGAGAGAGCAGGAGAGAGGAGGGAGATGAGAGTTGGGGAAAAGACTTACATTTGTTGACTTGGAGTCCCTCGAACGATACATCGTATTTGTAATCGTAGTATTCATACTCAGGATCACTGTGATTCAGGAGATCTTCAGAGGAGTTAGCCATCTCTCTGTCTGCCTCCCTGTCTGCCTCTCTCTCTGTCAGTCTGTCTCTCTCTCTCTCTCTGTCTCTCTGACTCTGTCTGCCTGTCTCAATCTCTGTCTGTCTCTCTCTGTCTGCCCCTCCCTCTCTGTGTCTCTGTTCGCCTCTCTCCCCCTGTCTGTCAGTCTCTGTCTGTATCTCTCCCAGTCTCTGTCTGTATCTCTCTCAGTCTCTCTGTCTGTATCTCTCTCAGTCTCTCTGTCTGTATCTCTCCCAGTCTCTGTCTGTATCTCTCAGTCTCTCTGTCTGTATCTCTCCCAGTCTCTGTCTGTATCTCTCAGTCTCTTTGTCTGTATCTCTCCCAGTCTCTGTCTGTATTTCTCTCAGTCTCTGTATCTCTCTCAGTCTCTCTGTCTGTATCTCTCCCAGTCTCTCTGTCTGTATCTCTCTCAGTCTCTGTCTGTATCTCTCAGTCTCTCTGTCTGTATCTCTCCCAGTCTCTGTCTGTATTTCTCTCAGTCTCTGTATCTCTCCCAGTCTCTGTCTGTATCTCTCTCAGTCTCTGTCTGTATCTCTCTCAGTCTCTGTCTGTATCTCTCCCAGTCTCTGTCTGTATCTCTCCCAGTCTCTGTCTGTATCTCTCTCAGTCTCTGTATCTCTCCCAGTCTCTGTCTGTATCTCTCTCAGTCTCTGTCTGTACCTCTCAGTCTCTGTCTGTATCTCTCTCAGTCTCTGTATCTCTCTCAGTCTCTCTGTCTGTATCTCTCCCAGTCTCTCTGTCTGTATCTCTCTCAGTCTCTGTCTGTATCTCTCAGTCTCTCTGTCTGTATCTCTCCCAGTCTCTGTCTGTATCTCTCTCAGTCTCTGTCTGTATCTCCCTCAGTCTCTGTCTGTATCTCTCTCAGTCTATGTCTGTATCTCTCAGTCTCTGTCTGTATCTCTCTGTCTCTGTCTGTATCTCTCTGTCTCTGTCTGTATCTCTCAGTCTTTGTCTGTATCTCTCCCAGTCTCTGTCTGTATCTCCCTCAGTCTCTGTCTGTATCTCTCTCAGTCTATGTCTGTCTCTCTCAGTCTATGTCTGTCTCTCTCTCAGTCTATGTCTGTCTCTCTCAGTCTACGTCTGTCTCTCTCTCAGTCTATGTCTGTCTCTCTCAGTCTCTGTCTGTATCTCTCCCAGTCTCTGTCTGTATCTCTCTCAGTCTCTGTCTGTATCTCTCTCAGTCTACGTCTGTATCTCGCTCAGTCTATGTCTGTCTCTCTCAGTCTATGTCTGTCTCTCTCAGTCTCTGTCTGTATCTCTCTCAGTCTCTGTCTGTATCTCTCCCAGTCTCTGTCTGTATCTCTCCCAGTCTCTGTCTGTATCTCTCAGTCTTTGTCTGTATCTCTCCCAGTCTCTGTCTGTATCTCTCCCAGTCTCTGTCTGTATCTCCCTCAGTCTCTGTCTGTATCTCTCTCAGTCTCTGTCTGTATCTCTCAGTCTCAGTCTCTATCTCTCCCAGTCTCTGTCGGTATCTCTCTCAGTCTCTGTCTGTATCTCTCTCAGTCTCTGTCTGTATCTCTCCCAGTCTCTGTCTGTATCTCTCTCAGTCTCTGTCTGTATCTCTCTGTCTCTGTCTGTATCTCTCTGTCTCTGTCTGTACCTCTCAGTCTCTGTCTGTATCTCTCTGTCTCTGTCTGTATCTCTCAGTCTTTTGTCTGTATCTCTCCCAGTCTCTGTCTGTATCTCCCTCAGTCTCTGTCTGTATCTCTCTCAGTCTCTCTCAGCCTCTCTCTGTCTGTATCTCTCTCAGCCTCTCTCTGTCTGTCTCTCTCTCTCAGCCTCTCTCTGTCTGCCTGTCTCTCAGTGTCTGTCTCTCTGGCTGCTCTGGTGTCCCGGGGTGGGTTGGGGGTGTTTCCCAGCTCAGCTGGGATGCTGTAGATAAGAGTTTTGCAAAGGACCGTAGCTGGTTAGACCAAAAGGACTGACTCCAGGGAGGAAAACAAGAGAAGTCTGAGTGAGTGAGTTGAGTGAGTGAGTGAGTGAGTGATCAGCCAAGGCTGTTTGCTCAAATCAGTCAGTCAGTGTGTAGGTTTGTGTGTGAGTGTGTGTGTGATAGGATTTCACCCCCCCCCCCCCACACCCTCACCCAGCCCAGGAATTTTCTTTGCTTTTATGGTTTGTAGACAACTCCCTCTGCTGGGAAAGGTTGAAGTTGTCCACTGGTTAATCATCAGCTTCCACCAAACCAAGACCTTCTTCGCCTGTTACAAATTCCCAACTTGTCCACGTCTCAAAGCGCTTCACGGGATACACTGTAAAGTGAATCGACTGTCTGTATTTGCGGGCAAAACGCGGCAGCCAGTTGCGCACAGCGGCGCCCCCCGCCAACGGCCGTGGATTGAAAATGACCAATTTCTTAATGTTTTTTTTGTGGAGGGGTTATTATTAGGCGCGCGCGTGTGTGTGTGTGGAGTGAGGAAACTTGCCCGAGGTTTTCGCCCTAAGATGCCTGGATTTGAAACACAGGTCTCACATTTGTAAGGTGAGCGCTCTAACCACTGAGCTACAGGAGTTCCACAACAGCGTGTACTGTGTTATCGAGAATTTTTGGAGCCTGGGCTGGAAACAATTGTGACTTTTTCTTTTCAACCGTGCGAGTCATTGCAGCTCCAAGGGTTAAAAGGCAAAAAATAATGTGGCATTACTACGCCGGAAACTCGTTAAAATATATATTGCGGCTGAAATATTCTCTGGAGACCCTCTTCCCCCCCCCCCCCCCCCCACCCCCCCCACTTCGCCTCCCACACAAATCGCCCCGGGTAAATCTTATATTCTCATGTCATGTGAAATAGCATTAATGCAGTCAACAGCTGACTGTTCTAAATTCTGTTGATTCCAAATAAATCTCTATTCCAGAATTGCTGAAAGCATGCCAAAAACAATGTTTTTTTTTTGTTCACTTGTCCTGGGTCTAACTATATCTGCTTGAAGATAGCAGTTTAAATGTTTAAATGTTTCCTCTCTTGTTTCCGTTCCCTTTCCTCCCCTCGTTGTGATGTGTTAAGCGCTCTTGAGACGCCATCCGGCGTGGAGGGCGCTATATAAATCGAAGTCGTTGTTGTTGTTGTTGAAAATACTGTACCAGGACTAAATTCATCGCTTCCAAACAAAAATTTGAATGACTGGTAATTTGATTTACTTTGGCGGGATTGTGAATGTGCGGATTGGCTGCTGAGTTTGCTCACTCAATTCTGAATTTGAGGTTATTACTTATCTTCAGATCGTCATCTAATTTTTTGTTTATTATTCATCTGCCATCTGTTTATGATTCAGGTAAACGTAGGGGAATAATGCAAAGAAACCTGGTGACTTTCTCTACATTAGTCTGGTTTATATTAATAATAATAATCCTTACATTTGATTCAACATAGTATCGCTTGATTCAAACGTCTGAAAGTCCCTCACAGGATTTACTGTAAAGTGTAGTGTAGGGAACTTGCGCAAGGTTCCGCCCTGCTGGGAATCAAACCCAGGTCTCTCACCTGCCAGGCGAGTGCTCTAAACACTGAGATAGAGACTCCACAATTTCACTTAACAGTTCTACTGATTAACAGAGAGTAACATCAACTTACCCCACCACCCTCCCGGCTTAGCAGAAAATACACCCTCCATCTCTTTGAATTGAGAAGAATAATAATCCTTGCATTTGGTATAGCGCTTTTCATATCTTCTAGACTGTGTCTCAAAGTGCGTCACAGAACATACTGTAAAGTGAATTGACTGTATATTCTGTGAAGCCCTTGCCAGACACAATCTAGACCAGCGGTTCTCAACCAGGGGTTCATGTACCCCAGAGTGTACAAAATTATTTCCATGGGGGTACAGGTGGCGGTACATTGATTTTTTTAGCTCTCCTATTTAGCATTTTACGGCCTTCCAAATTGTAAATTTAATATTTATTCCCCTTGTTTTGTATGTACTTCTTATTTTGTTATATAAGAAAAGCTCAGTCATAAAATGCAAGTGGATTGAGGGGGTGGTGTGTATGTGTATGTGGTTGGGAGGGGGTTCATGATAATGTTGAAAATTAACACGGGGTTAAGGCCCACGGGATTAATGGGAACATATTAACATGGATAGAAGAGTGGCTATCGGGTAGAAAGAAGAGAGTAGAGATAAACAGATCATTGTCGAATTGGCAGGATGTAACTAGTGGAGTGCCACAAGGATCAGTGCTTGGGTTTCAGCTATTTACTATTTACATCAATGATCTGGATGAGAACATTGAATGTAACGTGTCTAAATTCGCGGATAACACTAAACTAGGTAGCAAGTGAGCTCTGAGGATGATGCAAAAAGATTGCAACAAGATATAGATAAGCTAGGGGAGTGGGCAAGTAGGTGGCAGATGGAATTCAATGTTAGCAAGTGTGAAATTATTCACCTAGGTAGCAAGAATAAAAGAATAGATTATTTTCTAGAGGGGGAGAAGTTAGATAGTGTTAGTATTCAAAGGGATTTGGGTGTCCTTGTATACCAGTCCCAAAAAGTTAGTTTGCAGGTGCAGCAAGCAACTAAGAAGGCGAACGGCATGCGAGCGTTCATTTCAAAAGGTTTAGAGTATAAGAGTAGGGAAGTCTTGCTGCAACTGTATAGGGCCCTGGGAGACCGCACCTAGAGTATTGTGTGCAGTTTTGGTCTCCTTATTTAAAAAAGGACATATTTGCCTTAGAGGGGGTGCAGCATAGATTCACTAGGTTAGTTCCTGGGATGAGGGGACTGACCTATGAGGATAGGTCAACAACAACAACAACAAATTACATTTATAGAGCGCCTTTCACGTCGGGAGGACGTCCCAAGGCGCTGCACAGGAGGCGTGTGACCCGAGCTGAGAGGGGAGTGTTTGGGAAGGTGTGAGACACGAAGGGGAGGTAGAAGAGTTCGGGGTGGAACAAAAGGCACGATTGAATAAACTAGGGCTGTATTCTCTAGAGTACAGAAGAATTAGGGGGGATCTTATTGAAACATATAAGATTCTTAAAGGGCTAAATAAAGTAGACACTGAGGGACTGTTTCCCCTGGTAGGAGAATCTATAACCAGGGGTCACAGTCTTAAAATTAAGGGTCAGCCTTTTAGAACAGAGTTGAGGAAACATTTCTTCACTCAGAGGGTAGTGAATTTATGGAATTCACTACCCCAGAAGGCTGTAGATGCTCAGTCCTTGAACATTTTCAAGGCTGAGACTGATAGATTTTTGAAAAATAGAGGGATTAGGGGTTATGGGGATAGGGCAAGTAATCAGAGTTAGGTGAGAAGATCAGCCATGATCTTATTGAATGGCGGAGCAGGCTCGAGGGGCTGAATGGCCTACTCCTGCTCCTAATTCTTATGGTCTTATGTTGTTACATGACTGACAGAGGTAGAGAACCACTGGTCTAGAAGACGTGAAAAGCCGATTGGCTGCCGCATTTCACGCCAACCAAACACGCAGTCACTGCACTTCACAGTGAAAAAATCTCGTGAAGCGCTTTGAGGCGCCTCTCGACCACGCACGGTATCAAACCCCAGGGTTACTATATTATTATTTATTATTATCACTCTATATGATCATCCGCAACTCCTTCCCTGAAGCTCAAGCAGTAGGCGGGATGTGCGCATGCTCAGTGGCTTCAGCCTGTCACTCGGTGAGTGCGGGAGGCTGCGCGTGCGCAGCGGTCGGGGTTGGGTGGGTGGGGGCAAGGTGTCGCGTCAGGCGGGGAGGGTGTGCGCATGCTCGGTGCGGTCAGATTTTGAAAGATGGCGGGAGCGGCGGCGTTGGTGGATCTGACCAGTTTCACGGATCAAGAGGAGCTGGAGCCGACCTCCGCCTCCCTCACCTCCACCACCACCGGCGGCGGCGGCGGCGAGAGCTACGCCGATTTACCCATCGTGTTCCTGTGCGGCCAGTGCCGGCTGCCGGTCGGGGACTCTCTGGCCTGGAGCGGCTGGGACGCCGCCGAGAGGCTCATTTGCCTGAAAAGTCAGTGGTTCACTTGCCGTCAGTTACACCAGAGAAACTCATCACGTGGTCACAGTAACCTAGCAACAGGGCGGCCATAGCACCCGCAGTGACGGCATCCCCCCCCCCCCCCCCCGCTCTGCTCCCTGCCCTGGCCGCTGCTGTATTCTGTGAAGCGCTTTGAGACGTCCATAAGACGTGGAAAGCTCTGTATAGATGTAAGGATTATTATTATTATTATTATTGATGATGTAATAATATCACAATGTAATAATAACGCTAGTGTAATGATCGTTAATAATATAATAATCATGTCAGAGTATCAGTCATGTGATCATAATAATATCGTAGTCATGTAATACCAATGTCATTAGAAATAGCATAATAATACAATAGTGTCATTAGTATTATATAACGAGCGCTCAGAGACGCCGTCCGGAGAGGAGGGCGCTAAATACATCAAAGTAGTTGTTGCTGTATAATTGATAAGATAATAATAATGTAATTACAGGATAATGTAGGCTATAATGTACTAGGCTTTATAAATAGGGATATAGAGTACAAAAGTCAGGAAGTGTTGACTATAAAACTTTGGTTAGGCTTCAACTGGAACACTGTGTCCAATTCTGGTCATCGCACGATAGAAAGGATGTCAAGGCATTGGAAAGGGTGCAAAGAAGGTTTACTAGCATGGTACCAGGATTGGGGGACTTCAGTTATGGGGAAAGACTAGATAGGCTAGGTTTATTCTCTTTGGAACAGAAAAGGTTGAGAGGAGACCTAATAGAGGTTTATAGAATCATGAGGGGATTCGACTCGTGGTCACAGATTTAAAATAGTTTCAAAACGAAGCAGAGGGGAGCTGAGCAGAAATGTTTTCACTCAGCGGGTTGTTCGAATCTGGAATGCGTTGCCTGAAAAGGAGGTGGAGGCTGATTTGATAACAGCTTTTAAAAGAGAATTAGATAACAACAACAACAACAATTTACATTTATATAGCGCCTTTCACGTCGGGAGGACGTCCCAAGGCGCTAAACAAGAGGCGTGTGACCCGAGCTGGGAGGGGAGTGTTTGGGAACGGGTGAAACACGAAGGGGAGGTAAAAGAGTTCGGGGTGGAACAAAAGGCACGATCGAAGAGGAAAGTCTTCAAATCGGCCTTGAAAGAGGAAAGGGAAGAGGTGAAACGGAGGGATTGAGGGATGGCATTCCATAAGGTGGGAGCGGAGAAACTGAAGGCCCGTCCTCCGATGGTGGGGCGGTTCGGGCGGGGGGCTTGGAGCAGGCCAAGTCCTGTTGAACGGATCTTTATTTAGGGAGAACAGGTCTGTTAGGTTATGGGGAGAGCGCGGGGCAATGGGATTGAGTTGCTCTTTTCAAAGAGCCGGCACAGACTAGATGGGACGAATGGCCTCCTTTTGTGCCATACAATTCTTTGATTCTATGATAATAATAACAATAGTATAGGAATAATAATACAATACAGTAAAAATAGTACAATTATAATATAATAATAGTAAAATAATAATATAATAATATAATGGTACAGTATTTAATGATATAATGATAATTAATAATTATTGCATTTGATAAAGTGCTTTTCACATCTTCTAGACGTCTCAAAGCGTTTCACAGAATCTACTGAAAAGTGAATTGACTGTATATTTTGTGGGCGAAATGCAGCAGCCAATTGTGCACAGCAGTGTCCCCACAAACAGTTGTGGGTTGAAATGACCAATTTTATTATTGTTTTTTTTTTGAGGGATTATTATTAGGAGTGCGTGGAGTTAGGAAAATTGCCCAAGGTTTCCCCTGACAAGTTGATTATTTACTCGTCGTCACTTTCAAGTCCATCCACAGCTTCGCCCGCCGCCCCCCCACCTTCCTATCTCTCCGTCTTGCTGTCGTCCCCGCCCCCCCATCACCCTGCCCCCCCCCACCTCCTCCCCCTTTCCGTTCAGTGGGCTCCGGTCTGCTCCATGTCCCCCACCCTACCATCAATAGACAGACTTTCAGCCTCTCTGCCATCCCACAGTCCCTTCTCCTCGCTTCCTCTCTGGACTACTTCAAGGCCGGTTTCAAGACCCTCCCCTTCGATTGTGCCTTCTGCCTCCCTCCCAACTCTCTCCCTCCCCTCCTAACTCTCTCCCTCCCCTACACAGTACCCTGCCTCTCTCCCTTGCTTGGGTCCCGATGACAACAATAACAATCAACAACAACAACAACAAAATTGCACTTATATAGCACCTTTCACGTCGGGAGGACGTCCCAAAGCGCCGAACAGTCTGACCCCTGTCACGTCCTCCTGAAGTGAAATGTAATTTTGTTGTTGTTGGTAACAATAATAATAATAATCCCTCAAAACAATGATAAATTGGTGATTTCAATCCATGGCTGTTTGCGGGGACACTGCTTCCATGCAATCAGCTGCCGCATTTCGCCCACAAATATATACAGTCACTTCACTTTACAGTATATTCTGTGCAGCGCTGTGAGATGTTTAGAAGACGTGATGTGGCGCAATATCAAATGTAAGGATTATTATTATTATGCAGAGCTAAATATATCGTGTATAAATATATATATATTTTGCATTTCACCCACAAAATACAGTCACTTCACTTTACAATATATTCTGTGAAGCGCTGTGAGGTGATCAGGTACACCCCATTCATTCATTCCTTTGCATGAATTTGGAGTGAAACAAATGTAATTTTCTTCTTGTTGCATTTGACCATCGCAACAGACCAGATCTAAATCTAAATTGTGAAATTTATATGCTATATTTTATAGACATCTCACAAAATATCATAGTGGACACTGAGAGGAAGGTAGACACGTCATCTGACTCTGGTTGGTGAGTATGCACTAATAATAATGGGAATAAGATTCCTTGCCTTTGATATCGGGCCTTTCACATTTGGAGGATGTCTCAGCACAGCATACGCAGCAAAGTGTAATGGACTGTGCATTTGATAAACAAACGCAGCAGCCAATTTGCACACCACAATGTCCCACAAACAGCCATGAGATGATGATGACCCATTTTATTTGCTTTGTGTTTCCAGGGATTGCTTCGGCAATCTTTTGCCCAGGCTCCCCCCCCCCGCCCCTCGCCCCCTCCCCAAACATGCCCCCAAATATTCCATTCGATGGAGGCAGTCTCAAATATAATCCGCGACCACATCACTCTCACCCTCGTCTGGCTCCACTGGCTCCCCATCCCCCAGAGGATCGAATTCAAGATCCTCGTCCTCACTTTCAAGGCCATTCATGGCCTTGCCCCCGCCTATCTCTCCGTCCTGCTGTCTCCCTATCAGCCTGCCCGTCCCCTTCATTCGGTGGGCTCTGGACTGCTCCATGTTTCCCGCCCGAACCACCCAACCATCAGTGGCTGGGCTTTCAGCCTCTCTGCCCCTACACTCTGGAACTCCATCTCGCAATCCCTTCACCTCGCTTCCTCCCTTTCCTCTTTCAAGGCCGGTCTCGAGACCTTTCTCTTTGACCGTGCCCTCTGCTCCCTTCCTAACTCTTCCCCCTCTCCTACTCTCCTTCCCCCTACCCCGACCCTTCCCCCCCGCTCGGGTCCCGACCTAAATGTTCAGCGCCTTGGGACGTCCTCCCGACGTGAAAGACGCTCTGTAAATGTAATTTTGTTGTTGCATCTCAACCTCATCTTTCTGAGGCAGAATGTAATGTAATTAATGAGACATGATCTCGACATCTGGAGAGTGAATCGTCAGCTAAAATACAGATAGACCTCGCTTAACGTTGCTTCGGTCCACATTCCATTATCACATTACTGTTACATTGGGAACATATATCCATTTAACGTTGCGACATTCACTATTATGTAATTCGTCAGCGGGTGGAAATAGGGACATGACGGCGCTAGTGCCTGCCTGTCAAGAGAGTGACGGGCAGGCTGGGAGTATGCCAGGCCGGCAGCGAGAGAGCATGGCAGGTTGGCAGTAAGTTAGACCAGCCAGTCAGCAATGAGTGAGCCGGACAGGCAGTCAGTCAGCAGGCGAATATAATTGTTTTTTCAGAAAACTTTGCAGAAAAATGACCTAAAAAGAACCTAACTCCAGTTTGTACCTGAATTCATATGGGAAAAATGTGTTAGGTTAACGTTGTCTCGCTTAAAGTTGCACTTTTTCAAGAACCAAACGAAGACATAAAGCTGTACTGTACGGCCTCTTATGGGAAGACGTGAACCCAGTTCATTTGAAGTGTGACTTAGCAATGGAAGATTACTTTGCTCCCACAGAAAAAATGTTTCATGGTCGGATTTCTCTGCTCAGATTAAGAAACTATTGGGAATGTGAGATTGAACCGATGTTCACCAATTTAACTGGGACTGAAATGGTGTTTTACAAGCACAATGCTATACTCAGCTGTGCAGGTTTAAACTTAAAGCCTATGTAAATGTTTGTAGAGCTAATCAATTTTTTTCCCCCTTCTCTCCCCTCCAGCATCTATGTGTTGTTATCATGTTCTGGCTGTGCTATAATACTGGGTAAAAAGTATGTCTGTACACCAATCCACCTTGATTTCAAAAGGAATTTATATTGCTTAAATGTGCAGCACCTTACCAGGTAAGTACAAAGCTAAGAAAAAGTCAGATCTCAGTTATCCTTTAATGGTAAAATGCACTTATGTGTCCTGTGTAAACTTTACAGCATCCCAGGTAAACTCAAATTGATTGGGCATTAAACTTGGGATCAGCCAGGGTTTGAATTCTTTCACCCTTCATTGTCCTGTAGCTGGTTAGAGCACTCACCTTACAAGCGTGAGACCTGTGTTCAAATCCAGGTAGGTCACGGAGAAACCTTGGACAAGTTTCCTTACTCCACACGCCTAATAATAATCCCTCAAAAATGAACACAATTAAAAAATTGGTAATTTCAATCCACGGCTGTTTGTGGGGACGCTGCTGTGCACAATTGGCTGCCGCGTTTCACCCACGATTATACAGTCAATTCACTTTACAGTATATTATGTGAAGTGCTTTGTGACGTCTAGAAGACGTGAAATGCAAGGAATATTCTCCAAAGTAGAGAACGAGCAACCGGAAGCAAGTGGTAGACAATGTAAGATGTACTTTGAAACCGCAAAGTGTTGTCCTCTGTAAATCTATGTAAATCCACACCCCAAAACTTTGGAACTCCTTCCCTCAACCCCTACGCCTCGCCCTTTCCCATTTTCCGGTCACGCCTGAAGATCTTTCTCTTCGACCGACCGCGCTGACGGTTATCTTTCCCCCTTCCCCCGGCTCAGCCTTGGAGGGAGAGAGGGAGAGAAGAAGGAAGGGCGATATATAAATGCAAATTGTTATAATGTTGTTGTAATGATTCAGCGCCATTCAATGAAATAGTCACGTAAACGGGATTAGATTATAAATGACATCTTGGTAATATTGCGCCTGTTTTGATGTAAAATGTAAATTGTAGTCTTTGTTTCCTTCTTTTTCTTAAAAAAAAGTTATACGTTTGGCTCCACTGGCAATAATGAAACGTTAGAAGAGGGAAAGGCACCCATTACCTTTGAAACTCAGACTACTATTCTGGAAGAACTAGCGAAGGTAAGAGGTTTTGGTACATGCTATTTTAAGACAAATTCAAATAAAAGAGATTCTCTGTGTACCTTTGCTTTAGATCAAACCGTCCATGTTCCAGTTGGCGTATAAAACTCGTGACGGGTATTTTCCTTTGAAGCTTGAAGACTGGATTGGAACTCACTGCCTGGTGGTGAAATCCGATTCAATAACAACTTTCCAAAGGGAATTGGATAGGTACTTGAAAAGGAAACTTTGGCAGTGCTATGGGGGTAAGAGTAGGGAAGCTCTTCCAAAGAGCCGGCAGCATAGACATGATGGGCTGAATGGCCTTCTGTGCTGTAATAATCTATGATTATGGAGCAACGTGGTTAGAGCATTCGTCTTACAAGCGTGAGATCTGTGTTTCAAATCCAGGCAGGTCAGGGCGAAACCTTGGGCAAGTTTCCTTCCTCCACACACACCTAATAATAATCCGTCCAAAAAAAAACAATAATAAAAATTGGTTATTTCAATCCACGACTGTTTGTGGGGACGCTGCTGTGCGCAAACGGCTGCCGCGTTTTGCCCACAAATATACAGTCAATTAACTTTACAGTATATTCTGTGAAGCGCTTTGAGACGTCGATAAGATGTGAAAAGCGCTATATCAAATGCAAGGATGCATTTTGTGGTTGTCATAACAATACGCATGTCAACCAACCTGGCGAGTTGTTGGGATTTGGAATGCGTTGCCTGAAAGGCTGGAGGCCGATTCAATAACAACTTTTAAAAGAGAGGTGGATGGTTATTTAGGGAGGATGGGTTTGTGGGGTTATAGGGAGAGTGAGAGAGCCGGGGAGTGGGATTGATTTTGAAATTGCTCTTTTCCAAGAGCCGGCACAGACATGATGGGCCGAATGGCCTCCTTTTGTGCTGAAACATTCCAATGATTTATACCGAATTCCGCTTCTCACCAATGAGACGTATCGTGCCTTTTCTCTTCTCTCCCCAAAAGTCCCAAACTGTGCTCAACATGATGATTGAGAGGCTGGCTGTTGTGGAAGAGAAGCTAGAGTCGTTACAGAATGAGGGCTAACCACCAGCGAGCCATTCCACATAGCCTGCTGCTCATCAACAAGTCAGGATTTGAAGAAGTGACAGATGCCCGGATTGGACCAATGATTTGTACGTTGACAACCAATTTCAACCTTTGGGTCGGGCTCTCACTTTTCTCTTTCTCTCTCTGTCTTTCCCTCAACCTCCTTATGCTGCCGAGATGATTCAATGACACACAATTGCTGAACTCATGAACTGATCCCTGAAATATGTGTGATTCGTGTCAGCGATTGCTCACTTTGTTAGACGTACTTCAGTCCAATTCTGTGGACAGCTCTGTGGTTGAGTAATGTAAAGCTACTGTACATTCTAAGCTACTTCTATTATCTTGTAACTGTAGTTGATCTGATTTGACTGTTCTATCAAAGATTCTGCCAACCATTTCACCTACCAGTTATTGTCTAATCTAGATTTTATGTAAAAAAAGAAATAAAATTGTACATTATTTCCCCTTCCCTTTTCTGTAATGCCCATGTTATTTATATGGATATACTGTATATCACAGAAAGATACAGTCATTGGTGACCTGACCTCGTTCGGGGCAGAATTGTTTTAATTTTAAATAACTTTACATCAAGAGTGTTTATTTTAGTGATCCTAATGTAAGGGATCACAACAAATAACAATCCATTATGTGTATAGGCCGTCTTTGACTAGGACTATACAGTCAATTCAGAAGTAAAGGGCTTGTAGATTCTGTGGAGTCCAGTAGCTCAGTAGTTAGAGCACTCGCCTTACAAGCGTGAGACCTGTGTTCAAATCCAGGCAGGTCAGGGTGAAATCTTAGGCAAGTTTCCTTACTCCACACGCCTAATACTAATCCCTCAAAAAAAAACACAATAATAAAATTGGTCATTTCAATCCATGACTGTTTGTGGGGACGCTGCTGTGCGCTATTGGCTGCCGCATTTCGCCCACAAATATACAGTCAATTCACTTTATAGTGCATTCTGTGAAGCGCTTTGAGATGTCTAGAAGACATGAAAAGCGCTATATCAAATGCAAGGATTATTATTATAATTACAAATGTAACTTTTTTGTTGTTGCTTTAATTTATTATGCTAAGGGACAGTATGTTGGTCCTTCCCTTCCCAACTTTCCCCATGATATTGTTGCATTGGTTAGTTTTCCATTGAACTAAATGTGTATTTTCTTTTTAAGCAGACAAGAATACAAACTATAATCAGCAACAACCTGCATTTATATATCTTGCAGGATAGATAGAGTCTGGGATGCGGAATTGATTGACTGAACTTGATTCAAGAGAACAAGTGTGAGACCTGTGTTCATTAAGATTCCTTTGGAGGGGAAAACATTGTAGAACACATATTAATAATACTGTTTGATTTTTTGTACAGTGCCTTATCACGTCAAAGCGCTTTACAGGATAATACTAATAATAATCCTTGCATTTGACAAAGCACTTTTCACATCTAATCGACATCTCACAGCGCTTCACAGAATACATTGTAAAGTGAATTGACTGTATATTTTTGGGCGAAACGCGGCAGCCAATTGCACACAGTAGTGTCCCACAAACAGTTGTGGATTGAAATGATCAATTTATTGTAGGGTTTTTTTAGGGATTATTATTAGGCGTGTGTGGAGTAAGGAAACGTGCTCCAAATATCCCAAATCACCCCCTTATCCCTCCACCCTCCCCGTTCCCCGACCGCAGCTCGGGTCTGACAAGCACACACAACACACAAAAAACACAAATACAACCCTTTGCTTATGGTGCCTAATTGAACTTGTGAAATAGAGTTCCTCAAGTATTAATTTAGGAGTGCAGAGTCTTGATTTTCACAATGAATTGGAATTCACAATAATAATAATAATCCTTCCATTTGATATAGCTGAATTTTGCTTTTTTTTTTACGATAACACCTACAACTATGTTTCACTGCAGAGTGTTTTCACCTGCAGTAGCTCTCCTCTCTTGTGGCTTTACCTATGACGCACACTGACTGATGCACAAGCGATCACCTGAAAATTACATTCTGGCTTCAATTAATTAATCTGTAGTCAGTGTAGTGGGATATCATCAATCTCTTCCTGCATATCCTCCACCTCCGTGAACGACTTAATATAGAAATAAAAACTCAACATTTGTATGGATAATATAAAGCCCAGCGATGTAAGTATGTACACACTGATTTAATGAAGCACCTTATCATGACATTAGATGTCTCAAAGCTCTTAATAGAATACACTGTAAATATACTGAATTGAGTATATTTTGTGGGCGAAATATGGCAGACAATTGCATACACAGTAGCAGTGTTCTACAAATGGTGTAGATGGAGTGACTGCATTTTTGGGGTAATAAAATTTTATTTTGGAACTGATTATTACTCCTCGAGGAAAAGCAATCCACCAATCGACCAACAACTGGATTCCTGCTCACTGTTAGATAAACAGAAACATGGAGTAAGAAAACAAACCTATGGTTTTGCCCCACCCAGGAATCGAACCCGTGACTGACCTCTTGCTTGCAATAAAGGACCTGATCTCGCTAACTATTGTGACCTGGTTTCAGCCAACCTCACCGAAGAGCAAGGAGTCTCATGTCTGGATCTTCAGATCGCAGGGAGAGAAAAGACTGTGAAGGTAAGAGTGGCTCAACATTGAGAAAGGGTTGGGTGATAGTGGAGTGGGGCTGTGTCTCAATGTTTTCTACGACTCCTGGAAAATGCTGATGTGAATTTTGTGTGAAAAGTCTTGAGGTACGATGCCCAACTCTCTGGTTCTTCACAAAACTAGCTGGTTACCTATAAAATACTTTTGACTCAATTTTACAGGATGAGTCGGGCTTTTGGTTGAAGAAGCCACAATATCTTACATAAGGATTATTATTATGATTATTACTATTAGGGAGTTAGTGTGGCAGGTTAAGAAAGAGCCAATATGTATAAGGAGGTCTGAGGGAGGCTATAGGTAGGGGGTTAACAAGAGTTTTGAAGTGATCTATGTCAGTGTGTGGGGTGGGTAACACATGGAGGGCTGCTGCTCTCATCAACGTCTCCATTCACACGGCTCACCTCCTCCACCTTCCCGGCCTGCCCCTAAAACTCTCCAAACCTGTGCGCAACCTAGGCATCAGGTTCGATCCCCCAACTGTCCTTCCTCCCCCACATCTGGTCCATCACCAGCACTGCCTTCGACCACCTCCGATGGATCGCCCGTCTCCGGCAATACCTCACCCCAAAAGCCGCTGAAACCTTGGTCCACGCCTTTGTCACCTCTCGATTGGACTATTGCAACGCCCTCCTCACCGGTCTCCCCTCTACCACAACCCACAAAATCCAGCTAATTCAACACTCTGCAGCCCGCATACTCACAAGCACCAAGCTTCGCTCCCCCATTACCCCAGTCCTTGCCAGACTTCACTGGCTCCCTGTCCTTGAGAGGATCGATTTCAAGATCCTCACCCTTGTTTTCAAGTCCCTCCACTCCTCCGTACCTGGAGACATTGACAAAAGCAGCAGCCCTCCATGTGTTACCCACCGCACGCACTGACATAGATCACTTCAAAACTCTTGTTAATACCTACCTCTCTGATCTCCTCTCTCCCCAAACTAGCACCCACTGTCTTCGCTCCACTGGGTCTGGCCTCCTCCATGTCCCCCCGAATCCTCCGCTCCACCCTCGGCGGTCGTGCCTTCAGCCACTACACCCCAAGGCTCTGGAACTCCCTTCCTCACTCCCTTCACCTCACCCCCTCTCTTCCCAGTTTCAGGTCACAGCTGAAGATGTTTCTCTTTGACCGTGCCTTTGGTCACCTTTCTACTCCTGCCCCTGGCTTGGTCCTGGAATCCGCTATTATAAAGCACTGTGAGACGCCGTCCGGCGTGGAGGGCACTAAATAAATCAAAGTTGTTGTTGTTGAAGGAAGGAAGGGAGTGAGTGGGTTTACAGATTTGATGAACTCTGTAATTGTGCAGTTATAGGCTTGCTCCACATGAGGGCAGTAAAGTAATGCCAGTTGATACTGTATAATAATATAAAATAATTTTTGCATTAAATACAGCGCTTTTCACGTCTTCTAGACTGTGTCTCAAAGCGCTTCACAGAATGTACTGTAAAGCGAATTGACTGTATATTTGTGGCCAAACATGGCAGCCAATTGCGCACAGCAGGTCCCACAAACAGTCGTGGATTGAAATGACCAATTTTATTATTGTGCTTGTTTTTGTTTTGAGGGAATATTATTAGGTGTGTGTGGAGTAAGGAAACTTGCCTAAAGTTTTGCGCTGACCTGCCCGGATTTGAACACAGGTCTCACACTTGTCAGGCGAGTGTTCTAACCACTGAGCTGCAGGACTCCACATTACAATTTACATTTACCCAGTGCCTTTCTTCGTGGGAAAGAATAACAATAACTTGTAATGGCTTCCTGAAATGCCTAGAAGGCTTCCCAAAGTCCATTCCCAGTGCTGAGGATAGGAACCAGGTTATGGAGTCCTGTAACACAGTGGTTAGAGCACTCGCATTGCAAGCGAGAAATCTGGCTTGAATTCCAGACAGGGTGAAACCTTGGGCAAATTTCCTTCCTCCACACGCCTAATCCCTCAATAATCCCTCAAGAAAAAAATGATAAATTAGTCACTTCAATCCACGACTGTTTGTTGGGACGCTGCTGTACGCATTTTACTGCTGCGTTTCGCCCACAAAATGTACAGTCAATTCACTTTACGTTAAATTCTGTGAAGCAATTTGAGGCATCTAGACGTGAAAAGGCTATATATCAAATGCAAGGATTATTATTGTTATGATGAGCCAGGATGGCAGGTTGGCTTCAGAGGCAGGTTAATAAGATGCCAGTAAATCCAAGGATGTTGATGAAGGTTATGGAGGAATTGACAAAGGTTTGACACTGTCTGTGCAGTGCAGGGGTATGTGTGACAACCTGTGTTTTATGGAAAAAACGAAATGGCTGGGAACGCTCACAGGCAACATCTATTGGAGAAAGGAAAAGTGAGTCAATGTAATCGGGTCCACGACCCTTCGGCAGAACTTATGTTTTATGGAGGTGTTTAATAATTATGAACAGATTCAATAAGGTGGGTGTTAAAATGGGCTGTTTCCACTGTTGTTGAGTGTAAAACAAGAGGACATCAATACAAGATAACCAGCGATAGACCGAATTGAGAGTTTAGGACGAACTTTTTCACGTTGCATTATCGGATGAGACATTAAACCGAGACCTCATCTGCCTGTTCAGGTGGATGGTAAAGATCCTATGGCATTATTCGAAAAGATAAAGGGAGTTTCTCTCCCAGTGTCCTAGCCAACAATCCTTCTACACCCCCTTCCCCTCCCAACTGATATTGGAGTCCTGTAGCTCAGTGGTTAGAGCACTCACCTTACAAATGTGAGACCTGTGTTTCGAATCCAGGCAGGTCAGGGCAAAACCATGGGCAAGTTTCCTTATTTCACATACACAAGTAATCTTACAAAAAAAAACAATAATAGAATTGGTCATTTCAATCCACGCTTGTTTGTGGGGACACTGCTGTGCGCAATTGGTTGCCACGTTTTGCTCACAAATATACAGTCAATTTGCTTTACAGTATATTCTGTGAAGCTCTTTGAGACACAGTCTAGAAGACGTGAAACAACAACAACAAAATTACACTTGTATAGCGCCTTTCACGTCAGGAGGACGTCCCAAGGTGCTGGACAGTTACTATTTTAGACACGAGCCGAGGACAGGGGTGGGGGGGAGGGGATATTAGGAGTTGCTGTTGGGTCCATCGAAGAAGAGAGTCTTGAGGCGAGATTTGAAGGAGGCTAGGGAGGGGGCGAGGCGGAGGGACTGTGGGATGAAGTTCCAGAGGTTGGGGGCAGAGTGACTGAAGGCTCGCCCGCCAATGGTGGACCGGGTGGGTCGGGGGACGTGGAACAGGCCAGAGCCTGCTGAGCGGAGGGGGCGGGAAGGTTGGTAAGGAGGTCACGGATGTAGGGTGGGGTGAGATTGTGAAGGTCTTTAAATGTGAGGATCAGGATCTTGAATTGGATCCTCTGGATGGTGGGGAGCCAATGGAGTCGGGCAAGAATGGGGCAGATGGGGTCACGGAGTTTGGAACAGTGGAGGACACGGGCCACAGAGTTCTGGATTATCTGCAGCCTGTGGAGAGAGGAATTGCCTCAGGCCGACCAGCAGAGCGTTTGCATGATCGAGCTGGAATGTAATGAAGGTGTGGATGAGGGTTTCAGCGGCTTTAGGAGTAAAGTAGTGGCGGAGTCGGGCAATGTTGCAGAGGTGGGGAAAGGAAGAGCGAGTCGTTATTTGGATGTGGGGGAGGAAAGACAGTTGAGGGTCGAACAAGACACCTAGTTTCCTGACTGGCTTGGTGAGGTTGAGTGAGCAACCATGGAGCGAAGCAAAGTTCCTCTGAGAATTGATCTCAGATTGCTGGAATTAGAGAATGGAGTGTGCACAAATGGAACCCTTCTTCACATTCATTTCCGAGGCTGTGAATTATAGTCAAATGGAACATAAATGCCGAAACCCGAGAAAAGGCGCTATATCGAAATGCAAGCATTATTATTATTATTACAACAACAACAACAACTTGGATTTATATAGCGCACTCCCTCACTCCACGCTGGACGGCGTCTCAGAGCGCTTCCCAATAACGGATCCCAGGTCTGAGCCAGGGGGAGGAGGGGAGAAGAAGGTGACTGAAAGCGCACTCAAAAAGAAAGGTCTTTAGCTGAGACCTGACGGTAGGAAGAGAGGGGGAGCGAGGCGAAGGGAGTGAGGAAGGGAGTTCCAGAGCCTCGGGGCGTAATGGCTGAAGGCACGGCCTCCGAGGGTGGAGCGGAGGGTTTGGGGGACAAGGAGGAGGCAGATTATTAACAGAAGGACCATTTATTTTATATGGAGTAAGTACAACAGTACAGTATATATATTACTGTATATATATATCTATATAATAAACTCACATAAGCACATGTTGGTCAGGCTCCTCCTTTGGCCCCAACTTGTCCAATGAGAGGTTGGGAGTGAGGGGCTGTAACTCACAGTTGGGAGACGGCGGGTCGGTTTCAAGTGTAAACAAAGGCTGGCACACAGAGCTGGTGAAGGGTAGTGAATACCAGCTGCTTCCCTCCCTCCCTCCATCCATCCCTCCATCCATCAGCAAACCTAGTGCAAAGCTCCCTGAGCTCTATCACAGCAGCTGTATCTTGTGACCAATGCTATTTCTCCATCTGCTTGTCTCCTCCATCCATCCATCCCTCCCTTCTCTCCATCCCTTTTCTCCCACTCTCTCTTCTCTCCAGTCTGAATGGACTGGTTATCTATATAGATAGATAGATATATATATATATATTTATATAAACATCCGAAAATAGAATTCAAAAGGATTCTTAAATATATATAAATATATCTATACATCTATTGGCTTTCCCCCCCCCCCCCCCCCCCACCATCTCTCTCTTTCTCTCCCTCACTCTCCCTGGAGTAAAATAAAAGAGCTGGAAAAGACTGCAGGTCGGTGGCTCCTCTCTGGGTGAGTTTGCATTTTGTTTTGAACCTTTTGTAATTCGAGTGAGAGAGAGAGACAGAAAGAGAAACGATGAAACACAGATCAGGACATGAGTTTATCTTTCTATCCAGTTCCAAGAGCAAATCTATTTATCTGCAAGGAAATAATTAATTGTGTGTGTGTGTGTGTATATGTATACTGTGTGTGTGTGTGTGTGTATATAATGTACATATTTTTCGTTCTTTAAAATGCTTAGAAAGGGGAATGAGATTCAGCACAAATTGTGACGCATGGACGAATTGTACCTGCGTTCCAGCTTTTGGTGTTTAATGAATTCCCTTCCAGCCTCTTAAATAAAACGTTTTGAGCCAGTGTAGACAGGCAAGACGTACACACATCAAGATAAATAAGACTTGGGAGTATGCAATCCATGTGTTCGGTGGAAACAGACCAACATTTCCTTTGTTGTTGTTGTTATTATTATTATGATTTTGTCGTTGGGCAAAAAGTATCCTAAATTGGTGGGGGGGGGGGGGTTTGGAAAAGTGTGAAATGAATATCCAGTAATTAATCCACTTGCCAACTACCTCTTGTGACATCGCCTCCCTGCTACCTCACTCCTTTCTTTCCAAATACAATAGGGGGTTGTTTTTCTATCGATATCGTACGAAATTCAGAAAGGAGAAATTATGTGTGTGTGTGTGTGTGTGTTTTGTTGTTTTGACATTCCGAAACATTGACAAGGGGAAAACTAGAGAATTGCACAAACATATTGTATATGTGTGTGATAGATATATATATATATATATATACTGGATGTGTTTGGACAGTATATATGTGTGTGTATATACTGTATATGTGTGTATATAGATAAGATCTGTATGTGGTTACAGTATATCTGTGTGTATTGTGTATGTACTGTACAGTAGATCAGAATGGTCAGAAATGAACATTGCAATTGAAAAGATAGTGACATTTTTGGAAATATATGATTTTTCTGTACATTAAAAATCGAATTATATATATAGACACACACACACACACACACACACACACAGACATACAATCATCTATTTCACAGTCATATGCAATGTCCATTTCCTCTATTGTGGCTTTATTTTGTTGACAGATGAGTCTTTATATCTGTATTCCCACTCTCTCTCACACACACACACACAGTAACACTGCTCTGAAGTACATACATGCGTAGAAACTGCTTTGACCGACAGTAACCTCAATCTTGTTTGCTTTGGGGATGGTGGAAGCGGATTATTATGATGATGATAAGAGGTGGGGGGGAGTGGGAGGACAGACAGACAGACAGACAAGCATTATGTAACCATTGCTTTATAAAAAACAAAGCAAAGCTACCTAACCATCTTTTTCCTCTTTTTATGTAGCGTTGAGCTCACCATGTACCATATGCATTATATCTAGTATATAATATAATAAGGCTGATTTACTGTATGATTTATTTTAAAAGGCTGTATTTACCGTATCTCGAACTCCGGAGACTGCGAGCTGTGTTAGTTAGCATAGAGACGAGTGGCCAAACTTACAGCCGCAATCATTATTTCTCCTCCACGTGAATGTAATCGATTTTTTTTTAAAAAAAGAAGAATTTGTTTCATCACGTCAGTGATTTTTAAAAAAATGTTTTGGGTTATACAAAAGAAGGGTTGTTCACTGACAAAATACGCAGTCTTTTGGCTTTACAGTATATTCTGTGAAGTGCTTTGAGACGAAAACAACAATAAAATTACATTCCTACAGCGCGTCCCGAAGACACGATAAGGCGCTGTGTCAAATGCAAGGATTATTATTATTATTGTTATTATTATTTGATACCTTACAATTCACGTTGAAAGGATATCTCAAAGCGCTTCATTGGAGTTCACTGCAGAGCGCAGTGACTTTGTGTTTGTTAGCAAACGCAGCAGCCAATTCTACTTTGCAACTTCATGGTCACCTTTCATTGAGGCTCGTCGAGCTTCACAATACTAATAATAATCCTTGCATTTGATGTAGCGCTTTTCACATCTTCTAGACTATGTCTCAAAGCGCTTCACAGAATATACTGTAAAGTGAATTGACTGTATATTTGTGGGCGAAACGCGGCAGCCGATTGCACACAGCAGCGTCCCCACGGACAGGGTTAAAATGACCAATTTATTATTGAGGGATTATTATTATTATCAGGCACGTGGTGTAAGGAAACATGCCCAAGGTTTTGCCCTGACCTGGAATCACTTGTGGGGGAGTTGGGGGAGCGCAGTAGGGGTTGAGGGGTGGTAGGGGAAGGAGGTAGGGGAGGGAATTGAAGATAGCTGTGCCCTAATTGGCTGTTATTTTCACCTATGGATTACACAATCGCTAGACATTACGGTAGATCCTGGGAGCATTTCGATACCATCATCAACAACAAAAGTACATTTATAGAGCCCCCATGTCAGGGAGATGTCCCAAAGCTGAACAATCAGGTCAGGACCATCCTCCATATATTGGAAGAGCCTTTCTTTACCAGACAACAACAACAACAATTTGTATTTATACAGCGCCCTCCCTCGCTCCACACAAGACGGCATCTCATAGCGCTTCACAGTAAAGGATCTCGGGGCTGAGCAGGGGGGAGAGAGGGGGAAAAAAGTGACCGAAAGCGCAATCAAAAAGAAAAGTCTTTTAGGCACGACCTGAAAATAGGAAAGGAGGGGGCGAGGCGAAGGGAATGAGGTAGGGAGTTCCAGAGCCTCAGAATGTAGTGGCTGAAGGCACGGCTGCCGACTGCGGAGCGGAGGATTCCGGGGACAAGGAGGAGGCCAGATCCGGTGAAGCGAAATCAACAGGCGCTGTGGTGAGGAGAGAGACACATAGTAAGGGTGGCAATTATTCATCCTGGTTTTTTTTATTTCCAGAGGTAACGCTTGCCGGGAGCTCATGGAGGACCCCAAGTCAGTCTGCGTCTCGGTTGACGAGGTGGTGTGTAACGGACTGCCCGCCCAGCATGCCCCCCTACTGCGGACGCACTTAAAGAAAGTGGAGAACAACGTCATGGAAGCCCATCGCTTCTCCTACCTCCCCCGGCGGCTGGCGGTCAATATCGATTTCAGAGATCTCTCCTACTCTGTCACAGAGGGTCCGTGGTGGAGGAAGAAAGGTACCAATTAGTATTCAAGGGTACTGGGTGGGGTGGGCGGTAGAGGGTGCGGGCGGGGAAGGCGGTCAATGGAGCTCCAGTGGGGGGGAGCGAGCACCAGCACAGGCTTGATAGGGGGGGAGAGATAAAGAGACAGGGAAAGAGAGAAGGGGTTAGAGTAGAGAGCTCCTGTGGGGGAGCGAGCACCAGCAAAGGCTTGATGGGGGGAGAGAGATAGAGAGAGTGGGGGAAAGAGAAGGGAATGGGGTTAGAGTAGAGAGCTCCAGTGGGGGAGTGAGCACCATCATAGGCTTGATGGGGAGAGAGAGAGAGAGCAGGAAATAGGGTTAGAGGAGAGCTTCATTGGGGTAGCGAGCACCAGCATAGACACCATGGGGAGAGAGAGAGAGAGAGAGAGAGAGAGCGCAGTGAATGGGGTTAGAGTAGAGAGCTCCAGTGGGGGAGCGAACACCAGCACAGAGACGATGGGCTAAATGGCCCATATCTGTGCCTGTAAACATCTTCTGATTTTATGAAGGAGCATTGAGTGGACGGGCCTGCTGAATAATTCAGAAGTGCGTGAGGCACAGGCTCTGTGGGTGTCGGCGTAGCAAAAACAGCGGGTCAAGAGGCTGTTGTGTTCTCGATCTTCCCCGGCTGGGGCGTGAGGAGTGGCTGTAGTTTATTTTAATGAGTCGAAATGAAAGAGATCTGATGAACATGATTTTGGATAATGTGAATAAAGCAATATGTTGTGTTACAAATATCATGGGTCGGAAACTTCATCCACTTTCAATCTTAAGACCACTACTATATGTAGTGCAGGATACTATATGGAGTTCTGTAGCTCGGTGGTTAGAGCACTCGTCTTACAAGCGTGAGACCTGTGTTTGAATCCAGGCAGGTCAGGGCGAAACCTTGGGCAAGTTTCCTTACTCCACACACACACACCTCATACTAATCCCTCCAAACAAATAAGAAATTGGCCATTTCTATCCATGACTGTTTGTGGGGACGCTGCTGTGCGCAATTGGCTGCCGCGTTTCGCCCACAAATCTACAGTCAATTCACGACGGTATATTCTGTGAGGCGCTTTGAGACATTGATAAAATGAGAAAAGTGTTACATCAAATGCAAGGATTATTATTAACTTATCATCATCCTCAAAATAGGGCTTGAACCCACATCTGTTTGACTCAGAGGCTAGATTGCAACCTACCTAGCCCAATTTATGCCCAGGCTAACAATCCTATCTCGGAACATCGCGTTGAAATGTCTTAAAGTGTTGATCTTTTGACTGCCTCGTGAGCAGTTTTCTAAAGGTACCCAGATGATAATAATAACACTTGCACTTGATATAGTGATTTCTGACATCATTTAGATATCTCCAAGCGACTCACGGAATATACTGCAAAGTAAATTGACTTTGTGGGTGAAACGCGGCAGACAATTGAGCACAGCAGCGTCCCACTGACAGCCATGGATTCAATAACTCAATTTTTTGGAGAGTTTATTACCCTTGGAAAGTGATTAACCACCAATTGATTAACAAACAGGTTCCTACATAAGGGGGTTGATGCACAGGAGTGTGGAGTAAGGAAACTTTCCTAAAGTGATTCCCCTGCCCGGGAATCAAACCCAGGTCCTCTCGCTTGAGAGGTGACTGCTCTCACCACTAGGCTATAGGACTCCAAATGTCAGTTATCTTCTCCCTCTCTCTCTCTCTCTCTCTATCCTCCCCTCCCCCTTCTCTGTCTCCCTTTTGCTCTATCTCTCTCCCTCTCCTCCTCTCTCTCTGTCTCTCCAGCCAATTTAGCTTGTATACAGGATTTGACATTGAAAAGAAGGCAGCAATAGAGAGAGACTTAGCCTCTCGGAGAGAAAAATCAAGGCCAGAATCCATTTTGAATGGCAGCTTGTAACAGCAACAACAAACACAGTGTAACACGCTTAATCTGATTAGCACTTGATCTCTCTGAATTCACAAACGGTTGTCCTGATTTAAAGAGGTCAGAGGCAATCGCGTGAGCCAAACAATAGGACGCAGTGTTACCCCTTTTTTTACTCCTGGAGATTAGACCCTTGTGGGTTTAGGCTTTAAGACTCTAACCTTCAAAAAGAACGTTTTTACACAGCGCCCTTCACGCTCAAAGGACATATCAGAGCCTCCTTTTGTTTTGATAAGTCGGGTGTCCGACATACAAGGAAACTCATAGCCAGTGTTAAGGGTACTTAAACTAGACAGAGGAAACTACTCACCCACTCACACTGTTCTCCCTCCTCCCCACTGCACTAACCACTACACTACGGCACTCCACAATATAATACTACAATATAACTTTACGTTTATAGAGCACCTTTCATGTTGGGAAGCTGGATTTGCACTCGAGGTAGGGGCATAAATGGTTTAAAATGCCCAGCTCCACTGGCTCCTCATCAATCAGAAGATACAGTTCCTCATCCTCGCCTTCAAAGGCCTCCATGACCTTACTCCTCCCTACCTCCGTGACCTCCTTACCTCCTACCAACCTGTCCACACCCTCCATTCAGTAGGCTTCTCCATGTCCCGCACATCATGCCCGCCCCACCATTGGCGGGCGAGCCTTCAGTCACTCTGCCCCCAACCTCTGGAACGCCATCCCGCAGTCCCTCCGCCTCGCCCCCCCACCCTGGCCTCCTTCAATTCCCACCTCAAGACCCTCCTCTTCGATAGTCCCATTAGTCACCCCAAATTCCCTCCACCCTCTCCGTCCCCAACCCCAGCTCGGGTCTGAAACAATGACTGTCCAGCGCCTGGGGGACATCCTCCTGATGTGGAAGGTGCTGTATATACAAATGTAATTTTGTTATTGTTGTTGAAACGCTTTGAGCTGTCCTCCCTTATGCTTGTATCAAAGGCAAGGGGTATTATTTGTTATTATAACTCTGCTATTCTAGATTACGTACATTGCAAAAAACCCTTCAGTTAAAATCCTTCAGTTAAAATCCCTCATGCACATGAGAGAAAAAAAAATCCCGAAATATCGCATCAGTTCCCCAAGGTGGGGGCTGGGGGGAGGGGGTGGTGTGGGGCGTGGGGTGGGGGGGGGGGGGGGGCGGGATAAGGAAAGGAATGATTTCTGTTCTCTGGAGCAGTGTGTTTTGCAGCTCAATGCTGCACAGCAGTCACCAGCCTGGTTACTCTCGTACATTACCCGATAGTAACCTATGCCTTGAAAAACAGGCATGAATCATAAACTGATTGGTTCTTACGCTCTGTTACTGAGGGGGTTGGTTTTATGTGTGTGCGGAGGGAGGGAGGTGGGGGAGCAGAGTGGAAAGAAGGAGCTGGGATTTTTTTTTGTGTGTGTGTGTAAGAAGATATTTTTGAGAAGACAAGAGGAGAGAAATAAAAAATTATTTGAGTACTCGACCTTCAAGTTTGTGTGCAATTGGCTGCCGCGTTTCGTCCACAAAATATACTTGACGATATATCATTCTACAGTACTGTATATTCCGTGAAGCCCTTTGAGACATCTCGGTGATGTTATAAGATGCTACTGTACTGTATATAATAATCCTTGCATTTGATATAGCGCTTTTCACATCTTATTGACGCCCAAAGCTCTTCACAGAATATACTGTAAAGTGAATTGACTGTACTTTTGTGGGCGAAATGCATATTTGTATATCAAATGCAAGGATTATTAAAAGCTTTGCTATTTGCGTTTATTTAAAAAAACACTTTTTCGCACAGACAGACAGAGCGAGCGAGGGAGGGAGGGAGCGAGCGAGCGAGCGAGCCCCACAATGATTGCTCTTGCTTCTGTCTGCTGGTACAATAGCATTTTTGTCAGGGGTGGAGAGAGGAGGGGGACAGGGGAAAGGTTTGTGTGGGAGTTAATAAAACATTAGTCTTCAACACTCAGCCACACGTCATATTCATTTGTGCAGGCATCTCGGAACACACACACCTGTCAGACCCAGCGTGACAGACCTTTGGCGGTAACACCAGAGTCTCGTGCCATCTTGCTGAACTGTATCAAAGCACTTCGCAGGATTTTATAGTGAAGTGGAGTGACTGTATCTTGTAGGTGAATGAGGGCAGCCAATTTGCACATAGCCACAAACAGCCACAAAGTGAAATGATCAATTTTATCCGTGCGCGCGTGTGTGGGTCTGTGGTGGGGTGCGTATTGGGACACAGGGGAGAAACTAGAACAACATTTAGTAATCCTTGCATTTGATAGGTACCTTATCATGTTATTGGGATGTCTCAAAGCGCTTGACAGATTATACTGTAAACTAGATTGACTATGTATTTTGTGGGGGAAACGTGGGAGCCACCTGTCCCTTGGGACTTACTCCCAATGTGAAATCCACTACACAACTGTAATTTGCAGTAGTAAGTTGTTATTTCACCGGTGGTGCATTAGAGAAGAGAGTTCCAGAGGTTCCTGGGTTGGTAACTGGAAGCGCTGTCACTCCTGGCTGCGTGGAAAAATCCTGAGCCTGCTGAAGTCTAGGGTTGGAGAACATTGGAGAGATGGGGAGATAATAATAATCTTTACATCTGATTTAGCGCTTTCCACATCTGCTAGAAGTCTCGAAGCGCAGATAGATGCTGGACGTGATATGGCATTGCAAGGATTATTATTGTTATCTGGCAAAGAGCTTTGAGATGGTTTTGGATGACGTGATAAGGTGCTGCATCGAATTCAAGGATTATTATTGAAAAATAGGCTGAAGCACATGCAGTGGATCTTGTCATCAATTTTAACAGGGTGTGGGTGGAAACTGCTCAATACTCCTCCACTCCCCACCCCCGCCCGAGTATTGTCAGCCATCTGTGCTGACTTTATTCATATCTGGGGCACCCTATACCTTGACCCATTCATTGCCTCGTTCAACCTCCTTAAAGACAGTGACCCCAGGGATTGCTCACAGCTGCTTCACTGGCTGCCACTTGTCATCACATTGCCACCGTTTTGCTAACAGGGGGTGAAAAAAATATGATGTTTCATAGCAGGTTCAATGTGCTAAACTTCCTACTGATCCTCCCGACTCACCTGCCCACCATCAGCGGAAAAGCCTACAGCAACTCAGCCTCCACCATTTAGAATTCCCTCCCAGAATCTCTCCTTCTCGCCCCATCCCTGGCCACCTTCAAGTCCTGCCCTCAAGACCCTCATCGGTCACCCCCTTTGCCATCCTTTTCCCACCACCCTCCCTGATCCCAGCTTGCGTCCGAAACAACAACAACAACAAAATTACATTTGTATATGGACTAACTGTCCAGTGCGTTGGAATATCCTCCCAACGTGAAAGGCGCTATACAGATGTAATTTTGTTGTGGTTTTTGTTGTTGTGGCCCGCACTCCATCCTTTCCTTATGACTGGTTGAGAGCTTAGGTAATTTTTCTTACTTCACATGCCTCTTTTTCTAGCAATAAGTAGGAACCCGGTTGTTAATCGATTGGCAGAACAATCCACGACTGTTTGTAGGACACTGCAGTGCGCAAATGGCTGCCGCATTTCGCCCACAAAATATATAGTTACTACAATTGATAGTATGAAGCACTTTGAGATGTCTCAACTACGTGATAAGGTGCTGTATCAGATGGAAGGATTATGATTATTCTACTCCATTTAACCCGTCAGTTCCGTCCCTCCCTCTTTGTCTCTGCCCGCCCACCTGTCCATTCTCTTTACCCCCTCTGTCTATCCCTTTCAAATAACCACTATAACAGTGACTTGTGGTAGAGGCTTCCCTTAAAGAAGGTGAAAAGTAGGCGAAAGGTTAATTGCCATCTGCTCTCTACCCAGCCTGCAAACCATCAAGGAATCTGTTGAATCTGATTAATTAGTCTGAAAGAGCTATTCAGAATGAACAGCAACCATCTCACACTGGCTCAGCTTCAAAGAGAGTAGTGAGTCTAAACAGCATGCTTACCATAGGACTGGCCGTTTGGACTTCATACGATATGATAAGCTCCTGTAGCTCAGTGTTAGAGCACTCGCCTTACAAGCATGAGACCTGTGTTCGAATCCAGCCAGGTCAGGGCGAAACCTTGGGCAAGTTTCCTTACTCCACACACACACCTAATAATAATCCCTCAAATAAACCACAAAATAAAATTGATCATTTCAATCCATGACTTTTGTGGAACACTGCTGTGCGCAATTGGTTGCCACGTTTCGCCGACAAATATACAGTCAGTTCACTTTACAGTACATGTGAAGCGCTTTGAGACGTTGATAAGATGTGAGAAGCACTATTATCAAATGCAAGGATTATTATTATTATAAGGAGCTGAAGAGAGGCATGGGGGAACACTTTACACTTACAATTGACACAATCTTTCAATTGTAAGAGAAAGGCTTTCATCATGCTGCCCGCCCCATGCCTAGAGCAACAACAAACAACAACAAAATGACACTTGCATAGCGCCTGTCACGTCAGGAAGGCATCCCAAGGCGCTGGACAGTCATCATGAGCACTAAAAAAAAATTCTTGTATTTATAACAATATATAATAATAATCCTTGCATTTAATACAGCACTTTTCACATCTTCTAGATGTCTCAAATTTGACACAGTGCCTTTCTTGCCATATAGGGGAGTCGTCTCGAAGCGCTTCATAGGATTTACCCGCCTTTTTTAAAATTGGTGGACAAATGAGGCAGACTGTTTGAGCGTAGCAACATCCCCCCAAATAGCCAAGAATTGAGTGACTGATAATAACTGGAGGGGATTAACAGGACGCCTGGAAAAACTCTCTTCCAGCCGTTTTAATAAGAATAAGAATAATCCTTGCATTTGATATAGCGCTTTTCACGTCTTCTAGACCCAATTTTTTTTTTTTGGAGGGATTAATATCAGGCGTGCGGAGTAAGGAAACTTCCCAAGATTTCGCCCTGTCGGGAATTGAACCCAGGTCTCTTGCTTGTAAGGCAAGGGCACTATCCACTGATTTGCCCCCGTTCTCTGGAACTCCTTCCTGCAATCCCTTTGATTTGCATCCCCAAATCCATCCGATGTGCGCAATAGGCTGCTGCATTTTGCCCATAACTATACAGTCAATTCACTTTACAGTATATTCTGTGAAGCGCTTTGAGAAATCTGTTTCCTCTGGTTATCTGCCCAACCATTCCCACAGTGGAAACAATTTCTTCTTATTTACTCTTATCAAAACGCCTCTTACTTTTGAACAACTCTATTAAATCTCTCCTTAACTTTCTCTGCTCTATGGAGAACAAGCCCAGTTTCTCTAGTCTCTCAACATAATTGAAGCGCCTCATCACTGCTTGAGAAAATAACAACAAGCGCCCTCCCGGTATTTCAGAGCGCTTCCCTAAAACGGATCCAGGGCCGAGCCAGAGGGAGGGAGAAAAAGGTGACCGAAAGCTTGGTCAAAAAGAAAGATCTTTAGGTCGAGACCTGAAAGTAGGAAGAGAGGGGGTGAGGTGAAGGGAGTGAGGAAGGGAGCTCCAGAGCAAGAATAATAATCCTTGTGTTTGGAATTGCATCTTTCACTTTGGGAGGATGCTCTCATTATGTCCCTCTGAACAATCAATCAATCAATCAATCAATCAAAACTTACATTTATATAGCGCCTTTCATATCGAGAGGACGGCCCAAGGCGCTGTACAGTTAGGTAGGGACTCGAGCGGGGTGGGGAGGGGTCGGGGCAGGATGAAGGAGAGTAGGAAAATTGACTGTATATTTGTGAGTGAACCGCAGCAGCCATATTGCGCACAGCAGTGTTCCCACAGTCATGGAAGTGGGATCAGGGGAGAAAGGGGGGAAAGATGGCAAGGGTTGGATCTGGGTCGGGATAGGGTTAACAATTGGTGTTATCAGTGCGGTAGCGATCTGTCCTCACTCAGTTCTCTCCAAAGAGATTTTGCTGAACAGTAGACTTTCACTGAGGCGAAGCTAGTTCACCTAAGGTTTACTGGGTCCTTGAGTAATGCCAGTGTTGGCAAGTGCCCAAAGAACATTTCTTTGCCAAGTCACTCAATCCTTAATCAATCTTTAATGGAACAATGTGCAGAATCTTCTTATTATTCACCTGCATGCCCTGCCTTTGCAAACATCAAAGGGCGAAATGGCCTAAATAGTGTCCTTGGATGAGATGTTAAAACCCCGGTTGAATCCACCAAAGTTTCCGCCCTGTCACTGGGAAAGAGAAGGGAGATGTCAGCCATTGAGCAATGCTCTGAGATGATATCCTACTGGAATGATGCTTATATGAGTGCAAATTGTTGTTGTTGAGTTCCCCCCATCTCGTACCCAACCCCGCTTCATTTGTGGAATCCATTAGAGTATTGGTTCAACCGCTCACCTCGCAAGCTAGAGGACCTAGGTTCGATTCCCGGGCAGGACGAAGTATCAGGCAAGTTGCCTTACTCCATGTATCTCTGTTTACCTATCAGTAAGTAGGAACCAGTTGTTAAATGATTGCCAGATCACTTTCTGGGGTTAATAAACCCTTCAAAAAACAAGCTCACTTTAATCCATAACTGTATGTGAGACATTGCTGTGCGCAACTGGCTGGCGCACAGCTTGGAAAACTGATTAGCAATCTCAACCTGACTCAATAATAATAACAATCATAATAATTATACTAATAATAATCCTTGCCTTTATTATAGCACTTTATTATGTCTTTGAGAAGTCCCAATGCGCTTTGCCTTTAATATACTGTGAATTGACTCCTGTGGCTTAGTGGTTAGAGCACTTGTCTTGCAAGTTGGGGAGACTCAAGCTGGGGAGGCCTGTGTTCGAATCCAGGCAGGTCAGGGTGAAACCTTGCGCAAGTTTCCTTACTCCACACACCTAATAATAATCCCTCAAAAAAAAACACAATAATAAAATTGATCATTTCAATCCACGACTGTTTGTGGAACACTGCTGTGCGTAATTGGCTGTCGCCATTCGCCCACAAATTTACAGTCAATTCACTTTACAGTATATTCTGTGAAGCGCTTTGGGAAATCGATAAGATGTGAAAAACGCTATATCAAATGCAAAGATTATTATTTTTATATAATTCAGTGGACGAAATGCGACAGCAACGTTCCACGAACAGTCGTGGATTAAGTACCAATTTATTATCATTTTTAATGGTTGCAACTCTCTCCTTCAAAAACCACACAGGACCGTCAGCCTGAGCTTGAGGCTTGAACCTAAGCTTGCAGAGAAGAAAGCCACCCACCTACTGAACCAGACTGCCATACATTGTGTTTCCCTTCTATTTTGGGCATCCGTCACTTTGGGTGGTAGTAGGATTTCCCTTTCAAAAGCATATTCTTGAACACTGATTTGTGGTGACCATTTGATGACATTGATTTTTTTCTGCTCTTCCTCTCTCAAAAAAATCTAGGTTACAAGACATTACTGAAGGGCATCTCGGGCAAATTTAACAGTGGAGAGCTCATCGCTATCATGGGCCCCTCAGGGGCTGGGAAATCAACGCTGATGAATATTCTGGCAGGGTACAGGTAAGGAGAAAATAGGCTGAGAAAACTATTTATGAGAGAAGGACAGTGACTCTGAAATACTTTGTGGCGGAGCATGGAGCAGCAAAGCCAAGGGGAAGAATAAAGCCAAGCTCTCGGTGGTGGGAGAGGGAAAGGGAGCTAATATAATGGCCTATCCCGTCAATGAGATATATCAAATTGGAGCTCCTGTAGCTCAAGTGGTTAGAGCACTCGCCTTACAAGCGTGTTCGAATCCAGGCAGGTCAGGGTGAAACTTTGGGAAAGTTTCTTTACTCCACACACATGACTAATAATAATCCCTCAAGAAAAAAAACAGAATAATAAAATTGGTCATTTTCAATCCACTGCTGTTTGTGGGGACGCTGCTGTGTGCAACTGGCTGCCGCAATTTTTTTTTCATAGATTCATAGAATTTTACGGCACAAAAGGAGGCCATTTGGCCCATCTAGTCTGTGCCGGCTCTTTGAAAAGAGCGATTCAATCCCACTGCCCTGCCCGCTCCCCATAGCCTAATAGACCTGTTCTCCCTAAATAAAGATCTAATTCCCTTTTAAAAGTTGTTATCGAATCCGCCACCACCACCTTTTCAGGCAATGCATTCCAGATTCGAACAACTCGCTGAGTGAAAACATTTCTCCTCAGCTCCCCTCTACTTCGCCTTGAAACTATTTTAAATCTGTGACCACGAGTCACAGATTCGCCCACGAGTGGAAATAGTTTTTCTCTATTTGCCCTGTCGAAACCCCTCATGATCTTATAAACCTCTATTAGGTCTCCCCTCAATCTTCTCTGCTCCAGAGAGAATAACCCTAGCCTATCTAGCCTCTCCTCATAGCTGAAGTCCCTCAATCCTGGCACCATCCTAGTAAATCTTCTTTGTACCCTTTCCAATGTCTTCACATCCTTTCTGTAGTGTGGTGACCAGAATTGAACACAGTATTCCAGCTGAGGCCTCACCAAAGTCTTATAGAGGTTAGTCAGCACTTCCTGACTTTTGTACTCTATACCCCTATTTATAAAGCCTAGTATCCCATATGCTTTATTAACAGCCTTGTCTACCTGTCCTGCCACCTTCAACAAGTCACTAACACAAATCCCCAGGTCTCTCTGTTCCTTCACATCATTTAAAATTGTACTATCTAGCCTATATTGCCTCCCTTCATTTCTTCTCCCAAAATGCATCACCTCACACTTCTCTGCATTAAACTTCATCTGCCATGTGTCTGCCCACTTTACCAATTTGTCTATATCCTCTTGCAGATGGCTACTATCCTCCTCACTATTTACTATTCTCCCTAACTTAGTGTCATCTGCAAACTTGGAAACTGTACTCCGTACACCCAAGTCCAGATCATTGATGTAGATTACAAACAGCAATGGTCCCAAAACTGATCCCTGTGGCACACCACTGCTCACTTCCCTCCAATCTGAAAAACAGCCACTCACTACAACTCTCTGCTTTCTGTCTCGCAGCCAGTTGTGGATCCATGCTGCCACTGTCCCTTTTACGCCATGGGCCTTTAATTTCCTAATAAGTCTCTCATATGGCACTTTGTCAAATGCCTTTTGAAAGTCCATGTAAACTACATCAACTGCGCTACCATTATCCACAATTCTCCCACAAGTACAGTATAGAGTCACTTTACAGTATATTCTGTGAACCGATTTGAGACGTCTAGACAACGTGAAAAGCCCTATATCAAATGCAAGGATTATTATTATTACTATAAAGTGCTTCATGAGCTTCAATGGAGTGGAGTGACTGGATTGACAATACAATTCAATAAAAATTTATAGAGCACCTTTCACATGAGGATAACCCAAGGCCTGATATTGCTAATAATAATATTAATGCTTGCATTTGATGTACAGCATTATCACAGAATATACTGTCACGTTTAGTGACTGCATATTTTGTGGGCAAAATGCGGCAGTCGATTGCACATAGGAGTGTCCCATAAACAATTGTGAGTGATCAAATTATTATTTGTTGTTTTTGTTGCTAGTTGATCTACAATAAGGATACAAATCCTTTTAAAATAATATTTAGAAAGAATTTGGTCACTCCAATCCATGACCGTTTGTGGGACAATGCTGTGCACAATTGGTGTATAATCTGTGAAGCGCTTTGAGACATCTCGAAGAACATGATAAGGTGCTCTATCAAATGGAAGGATTATTATTAACAAAAAGAACATTTATATAACGTAAAGATTGTACTGATATAGCGCACCTCATGAGTAGGTACCATCCCAGAGCATTGCACATATACCTTTGGAAGGTTTCGATGATTCAAAACTCTCCCAAGAGTCAAGATCTCAGGCCCAAATCCTCTGACTTCCCACTGGAGAAGCAGCTGCTGACTGATGCTCACAAAATGTTAGGCTCAAAATAAGGAGAAGCTGTGGACATAGAGACACAGTCGATCACGCTGTGCTGCCACCACATCAACAGTCACACGTTTGCACATGTGAAATGTTCTTATGAATTGGGGGAATGTGGGAACGGAGGAGGTATATTTTATTCTGCTAAAAATAATGTTTGCGACATCTTTATAATGTTCTGAGGGTCTATGTTTAGACTCCACTCTATCTGATGATACATGACTCTGAGCTTAAAATCTCACCTCTATTTATAATGACAACCCCTAGCACATTCAATGTTGCATCTTATCGTTTTGTTGAGTCATCTCAAAGTGCTTTGCGGCATCCACTGGACAGTGAAGTGACCGTATTTGAGTGGGGGAACGAAACAACAGCAAAAACATCACATTTATAGAGCGCCTTTCACGTTGTGGGGACGTCCCAAGGTCCTGGACAGTTAAGGGTTTGCACCCAGCAGGGCCTCATAAACAACGCTGGGGTGAGTAGGCAATGTATTCGAATTTTAGGGATAAATTTGAGAATGAAGAGAGGGAGGAAAAGAACCAGGAGTAAGAAGACTCCACATTTCTTTTGAAATAGATTATTTTCCCATACCTTTGTCCGAATCAAAAGTTAGAATTGATGACACAATGAAAGGATGGGGTCATTCTGTGGAAACAAACAACAAGCATGTTTTTAATATAATATTGTGAAGTGAATTGACTGTATGCCGCCTTTTGCCCACAAATATAGTCAATTCACTTTACAGTATATTCTGTGAAGCGCTTTGAGACGTCTAGAAGACATGAAAAGTGCTATATCAAATGCAAGGATTATTATTATATGTTTTGTGGACGAAATGCGGCAGCCAATTGCACACAGCAGTGTCCCACAAACAGTCTTGGATTGAGTGACCAAATTGTTATTGTTTTTCTTTGAGGGATTATTATCAGGCGTGTGGAGTAAGGAAACTTGCCCAAGGTTTCACCCTGCCTGGAATTGAACCCATGTCTTTCGCTTGGATGGCAAGTTCTCTAACTCCTGAGCTATAAGACTCCACTATCCACAATCAGCTGGGAACCAATGAAAGAAGACCAGGAAGTATAAGGAGGGATTCTGGGAGAATGACTGGTTAGAGTTGAGAATAAGCAGTTTCCTTCTACACCTGAGTTATGAGAATCATTATACATAGTGGACATTCCATTCCAACACATGAGAATTTCCGTGTGTAGGTGGGTGCGTGGAACTCTCAGTTTGATTTGGATACTCTTAATTACAATAATAATCCTTGCATTTGGTATAACGCTTTTCACGTCTTCTAGAAGCACAGCACAGAATATACTGTAAAGTGAAGCATGGTAAAATGTTTCTGACTGTGGCTGGCAAAAAAGAAGGTTTTAATTATAATAGAGTAAAAGCCCGTTTATCCGTGACCCAATCAACCGTAACTTCAGTATAACTGGCACCTCAAAAAAAAAGGTCCTCATTCAATTAACCAGAATTTATCTGGCAAAATGCATTTTTTTTTAAAAAAAAATGTGTGCGTGTTTTCGGCTGAATATTTGGCAGGCGCTTTAACCGGCATTGGCCAGGTCCCGAGGGTGCCGGATAAACAGGCTTTTACTGTAATAACATTGTTTTGAGGCAGCGCCTTATCACATTTTCGAGACATCTCAAAGTACTGCACAGCATATGCTGCCAAGTGCCTGTCTACTTTGTTTGACAAATTTTGACAGTGAATGATGGAAGGCTCCACTTTTTCAACAACAATAACAACAACTTTGATTTATATAGCGCCCTCCTCGCCAGACGGCGTCTCAGAGCACTTAAGGTCTCAGGTCGCTTCTCGACCAGATTTCAATGCCTCACTTGATTTTTATATATATATATATATATAAATTTCTATATATATATATTTTGATCATATAATATGTAATCTTCTAAGTCGGTGGTAAGAATCAATGATCATAATAAAAAATTGGCCTTATCATTCAACTTTGCTTTTTTTTGTGTGTGTGTGAATTATTTAGGGAAACCGGGATGAAAGGGCAGGTCTTAATCAACGGGCATCCTCGGGATCTGCGTTCCTTCCGCAAGGTGTCCTGTTATATCATGCAGGATGACATGCTTCTTCCCCATCTCACCGTTCAGGAGGCAATGATGGTAAGTCTGTGTTGTGATATCTCGGGCCCATTTTCTGCTGCAGGTGAGAATGTAAGATAGGAACCAGCATCCCATTGCTCGGGTCCCTCTGCCTCCTCGTCCTCCTCGACCTATCCGCTGCCTTCGTTACCGTGGAGCACGGTATCCTCCTCCACCACCTCTCCTCCCTCCTCAACCTGCAAGGATCTGTCCTCGAATGGTTCCAATCCTATCTCTCCCACTGCCTTCACTTCGTCTCTTCCAACGGCTTCTACTCCTGACCCCGCACGGTCACATGCGGCGTTCCCCAGGTCTCTGTCCTTGGCCCCCTGCTCTTCACCCACTACATTCTATCCCTGGGCGATATCATCCGTAGACATGGGGTAAACTTCCACATGTACACGGATGTCACCCAAGTCTACCTATCTGCATCAACCCTCGATTCTGACCACTAGCGTTCTGACCGCATGTCTGTCCGACATTGAGTCCTGGACGAGAGCAAATTTCCTACAACTCAACGTCAACAAGACGGAAGCCCTCCTGATTGGCTCACATCAGCGCCTCCACACCTCAGGCGCTGACAACATCAGCATTCAAGGCTGCTCTCTCCACCTCTCGAAGCCAATCAGGAATCTGGGCGTCTTGTTCGACCCCGAGCTATCCTTCCTCCCCCACATCCGCTCCATGACCGACACAGCCTTCCATCACCTCCACAATATTGCCAGACTCCGCTACTACCTCACCCCCCCACGCCGCCAAAACCCTCATCCATGCCTTTATCACTTCCAGGCTCGACTATAGTAACTCTCTCCTCATCGGCCTGCCCAGCTCCTCCCTTCACAGGCTGTAGATCATTCAAAACTCTGCAGCTCGTGTACTCTCCCGCTCCAGGATTCGCGACCACATCACTCCCACCCTCACCCATCTCCACTGGCTCCCCGTCACCCAGAGGATCGAATTCAAGATCCTTGTTCTCACTTTCAAGGCCATTCATGGCCTTGCTCCCGCCTATCTCTCTGACCTACTGTCTCCCTATCAGCCTGCCCATCCCCTCCGTTCAGCAGACTGAGGCCTGTTCCGTGTCCACTGCCCTAACCGCCCAACCATCGGTGGCCGGGCTTTCAGCCTCTCTGCTCCCACAGTGTGGAACTCCATCCCGCAGCCCCTCCGCCTCGCTTCCTCCCTTTCAAGGCCGGTCTCAAAACCTTCCTCTTCGACTGCGCCTTTCGCTGCCCCACTAACTCTTCCCCCTCTCCCACTCTCCTTCCCCTTCTTCGACTCTCGCTCAACCCCCACCCACTCCCCATCGCTCGGGTCCCAACCAGACTGTTCAGCGCTTTGGGACATCCTCCTGACGTGAAAGGCGCTATATAAGTGCAATTTTGTTGTTGTTGTTGTTGTCCTTTTTGGATCTTGTTCACCTGGAAACCCCCTTAGCCTATTGGTTAAAGCAACAACAACAACAACAAATTACATTTATAGAGCGCCTTTCACGTCGGGAGGACGTCCCACTCGCCATTCAATGAGAGGACCTGGGTTCGATTCCCGGACAGGCCAGAAGAAACATTAGACACGTTTCCTTACTAAGTTACTCCACAAGTTTCTGTTTACCTAGCAGAAGTAGGAACCAGGTTGTTAGTCAATCAGTGGATCGCTTTCCAAGTGTCATTATTCCTTCAAAAAAAAATATTTGGTCACTCAATCCTCTACTATTGTGGAACACAATTGTGCGTAATTGGCTGCTGCGTTTCGCCCACAAAATGCACATTCAATTCACAGTACCGTGTATTCTGTTAAGTGCTTTGAGACTTCACGAAGATGTAATGAGGTGCTATAATCAAACGCAAGGCTTATTGTTATGATGAACACTGGTTTCTCTCAAACTTTATAGCATTCACTGGTGATCACATCACCTGACTTGATTTTTGTATGGTATTTCAGGTGTCTGCTAACTTGAAGCTGCAGGAGAAGGATGAAGGCAGAAGGGAAATGGTGAGTGAGCAAAGTAAGACATTTTTGAGTCTTGACAGAAGATATTTCTGAGAAGACCATACAGAGGTGTCCCACGTTTTAAATGTGATTGGAAAAATAAACCAAGAACCATACTTTTGTGTACACCCAGACTGGGGATTTAGGTTTAGCGTTGCCAACATCAGGAACTAAATCAGGAAGTCCCCAGTCTTACATTACCCAGAGAGTCATTAAAGATAGGAACAGGTTGCCAGGAAGGGGGGTTGATTGCGAGGAAACCAGGAATCGTTCTTTTTTTTAAAACAAAAAAGCTTGATGCTGTGATGGGTGGGTGTTCTGGAACACTGAGATTGGATGGACTGAAAGACCTCCTTCATCCAAACTAATCTTATGATTCTATGAAATGATGAAAGGCTCCAGTTCTCCAGCAGTCTTTAGTTATTGACTTGACTACACTTACCAACAAGTCCGAGGGGGAACACATTACCCTGACCCAGTTTATGACCTCCCCCACTACCCGGCCCCAAAATGAGCACTTCCGGTGATGGGATGCCCATATAGGAGTAGCTAGTTGCCTATCATCGGCAGACGGGCTTTCAGCCTCTCTGCTCCCACACTTTGGAACTTCATCCCACAGTTCCTTCGCCTCGCTCCCTCCCTCGCCTCCTTCAAGGCCGGTCTCGAGACCCTCTTCGTCGACCATGCCTTCTGCTGCTCTCCCAACTCTCTCCCGCCCCTCCCCACTACCCTGCCCCTCTCCCTTACTCGACCTGAATATTCAGCACCCTGGGACGTCCTCCTGACGTGAAAGGCGCCCTACAGATGTAATTCTGTTGTTGTTATTGATGTTGTTTGCTTTTGTGACATGGTATCCTGTTTCCTGGCAGGTGAAGGAGATTCTGACAGCTCTCGGGCTGCTGGAATGCCTCAACACACGCACCATCAGCCTCTCTGGTGGCCAGCGCAAACGCCTCGCCATCGCCCTCGAGCTGGTCAACAACCCCCCAGTCATGTTTTTTGATGAGCCCACCAGGTAACGAGCAGAACTTGGAGGGGAGGTTGGGGGAGCAGCGGCTGAGGGTGTTGGCGGGTGCGCTTGCGTGCGTGTATACCCGTGGTCGCTATGGAATGGTCCATTCCTAGAGTCACTGCGACTCACTCCCACCCACCCCACTTTCAAATCACGTTAAGACCTCGCTCTTTGACTGAACTTTCAGTCATCTTTCCCCTCCCCTTCCCACCACTCTCGGCTCCCCTTGGCCCCTCCCTTCCCCCTCCCTCCCTACCCCAACTCAAATGCCCAGCCAGCAGTGTTGTTACTCTACAAGAACAAACAAACAACAGGTTGCATTTATATAGCGCCTTCCACATCGAGTGTTCTATAAGTGCAACTGGATGTTGTTTTAAAGTTTGCGAAGTCCTGCCCCCTCTCTATGTCTTCACGTTCAGCCTCAAAACCTACCTCTTTAACAACCACAACAACAAAATGACACTAGTAAAGCGCCTTTCACGTCAGGAGTGCAGTCATTGTTTCAGAGGGTGGAGTGAAAGAGGTGATGGCAACCTTCTGGTCTACTCTGCACTACGTCCAACTCCCATCACTGTGCAGCATTCCGGGATGTTATCCTACATGAAGGATTTCTTGTAAATGCAAGTTGCTGTTGTCGCCTACCTTTATCTCTGTCTGCGTTCCTTGAGTCGCGGCCTGAAAGGCGCTGTACATATCTCATTTGTTGTTGTTGTTTGGTGGTAGCGGACTGGATAGCTCCTCCTGTTTCCAAGTCGTGTCACAGATGAAATCATTGGCTCAGGGCGGACGCACTGTTATCTGTACCATACACCAGCCGAGTGCCAAACTTTTCGAACTCTTTGATAAGGTACCATTTTACATTCACCAGTTTTATGCCTGAATGTTTTTTGTCTTTGTGTTTTTGTTGGTCAGCTGTGTTTCTGACACCTGGAAACCGATCACCATGCTTAAAAGTATACAAACCAAACTGAGAATATACTGTGAAGTGAAATGCCTATATTTTGTGGGGGAAACGCAGTGATCAATTGTCCACAGACAGTCAACGATTGGATGACCAAATTATTATTGTTGTTATTATTTTTGAAGGGATTATTACTCCCAGAGAGTGATACACCAATGGACTAACAACGGGTTTCCCACTTACTGCTCTGTAAACAGAGGCTTATGGAGTAAAGAAACTTGCCTGAGGTTTCACCCTGCTTTGGCAAAACCTGAGTCCTCTTGTTTGCGAGGCGAGTGCTCTAAGCAATAAAATACATGTAATAAAAAGACATCAAACATTTGTAATGGATGAAATTAAATAACAAGAAAGGCGCCACCCCAAAAATAAAGTGAAAAATTATACAAAAATTACAAAAATTCCATAGTGCTACTACTATATATTATTACCAGAATTGTATGTGGCAGGTCTGTTGTGGAAACGGCTGTTATTTGTTATTTTGTGTTACTCAATGCTCTTTTATTTTCAGCTCTATGTCCTGAGCCAGGGCCAGTGCATCTACCGTGGGAATGTTTGTAGTCTAGTCTCTTACCTCAAGGAGCTTGGACTCAACTGCCCAACTTACCACAACCCAGCTGATTTTGGTACGAAATGAACATGTTAACACAGAGTTTGGTTATTGTGTGAGAAAAACATTCTTTGGGACTTTTACTTGCAGCCTGGGCTGAGGATCCAACAGAGTAGTGGGGGGTGTGGGTGGTGGGGGGTGGGTTGTGTATGTGGGGGTGGGGGGGCATTGTTGGAGGTAGCATCCTTTGGATAATAAGTTAAACACAAGTCCTATCTACCCATTCAGGTGGATGTTTTTAAAAGTCCTACGGGCGCTGCATGGAAAGAGAAGGGAGTTTCTCCTACCGTCCTGGCTGACAATCCTCATGGTTGTTTGTGAGGTGATTCAGTGCGGAAATTGGCTGCCTCGTTCACTACAAAATACACAGTCAATCCACAATATAGCACAATCCCGTGAAGCCTTTGACTCCTTGATTGCGGTGTCTATTGTACAGGAGCTTCATTTGCACCAGGGCCAGAGTCACAGTTCACACTTATGTAGCTTCTTTCACTTTCGGGAGGACCTTTCAAAACACTTTACGCATCTTGCTAGGTAGGTACTTGAGTCAGGGTGAGAAGCTAAAGAGGATGGAAGGGGAAAGATGACCAAAAGCCCGATCGAAGAGGTAAGTCTTGAGGTGGCTTTGAAATTGGAGAGGGAGGATGGGCAAGTCGGAAAGTCTCCAGGATGGGCAAGGGCAGAAAGTCACTGATTTTTATAGCGAATAGAGCTGACCAGTGTTCAACAATAACACGCATTTAAACAGCATCCTTCACTCGGGGTGGAGTCCAACAGTGGCAAAGCGTGACACCCAGCTACAGTGGGAGAGGTGGAGGGAAGAAAGGATATGACTGTAAACACCGGCAAAGAGGAAAGTCTTCAGATGGGAAGAAGGGGGCAAGGCAGAGGCATTGGGGGAGAGAGTTGTGGGGTGAAATGGCTGAAAGCAAGGCTTCTAACGGTGGAGCACAGAGGACGAGGGACAAGCAGGGGGCACAGCCAGGCAAGCAGAGGTTAGACTGGAGTGGGGAGGAAACAGGTCAGAAAGGTAGGGAGGTGCCAGTGCATGCAAGGTTTTGTAGATGAGGGAAAGGTTTATTAAGACAAAAAGAGCAGTCTGGACAGCATAGTTGTGAAAGTCATAGATAATAATAATCCTTACATTAGATTGAGTGCTTTCCACCTTAGGGGAATGTTCCAAAGTGCTTCACAGGTTGCAATGTAAAGCGCAGTGACTGTGTGTTTTGTGGATGAACGCAGCAACTGTTTTGCATACATCAGTGTCTCACAAACAGCCATGAAGTGAATTTTATCAGGGTGGGGGGGCAAGGAGGGAGTATTAGCCAAGACAATGTGAGAAATTCCATACTCCTTTCGTGTATTACCACAAAATGCTTAATGTACACCTAATCCAATACAGACAGCAATGGTAAAACTGGTAGGGTTAACAAAGAAAGTGCTTCCACTGGGATAAGACCTTGCTAATCTGCTGCAATTAGTTTGAGATTCTCAAGGATATTACTGAGAGGGGATTAGAGAAAGAGCAGGTTGATCGGAGGCACAGTGTACAACTCATTCACAACAACAACAAAATAACATTTGTGCAGCGCCTTTCATGTCAGGAGGACGTCCCAAGGCGCTGGACAGTCACTGCTTCAGACCTGAGCTGAAGACAGGGGTGGGGAGGGAAGAGGGGGATTCGGAGTTGCCGATGGATCCATCAAAGAGAAGAGTCTTGAGGCGAGACTTGAAGGAGGCCAGGGAAGGGGTGAGGCGGAGGGACTGCAGAATCGAGTTCCAGAGGTTGGGGGCAGAGTGGCTGAAGGATTGACCACCAATGTTAGGGCAGGGGACCTGAAGCAGACCAGAGCCTGCTGAGCGGAGGGCGCAGGCAGGTTAATAAGGGGATAGGAATCAATGCTTTGCCAAGCGCACCCTTTCTTGTTGCTGATTGGATGGAGTCTGGTGTTAACTTGTCTCTCTTGTTTCTGTAGTGATGGAGGTGGCATCCGGGGAATACGGGGAACAGAACCCACGGCTGGTGAAAGCAGTTCAGGATGGGAAGTGTGACACCGATTGCAAGCAGGACGAGAATGGAGATCAAGAGCTGACCCCGTTCCTCTGGCACAGACCCTCTATGGAGGTACATCAGCCAGCACTCCCCTCCTCCACCCCACCCTCTCCCCCCCCCCCTCCCCACAACTCCCAGTCACTGCTCTTGGGACTTCAAGGTCACAATCTAGGCTGACGTTCAGGGAGTTTCTTCTTCTATCCCTCCGACTTGTCCCTCCTTTCCCATCTTCAAAGGTTGCACCTAAAGACCTTCCTGTACCCCCACAGCCAAGTGCTCTGGGACGCTACCTAGCTTGAGAGGCAGTTAAAAAATGCAAGATGCTCTTGCTGTTCTGACCAATACATCGCCTTTCCCCCAGCTAAAGTTGGTAATTTCCTTCATGCATGTTATTTGCCATGTGCATGATTGGCTGACTTGTTCGTCTACAAAATAGTGCTCTTAGCTTGCAGGTGAGAGGATCCAGGTTCGATCCCTGAGCAGGACAAAACCTCAGGCTCCACACGACTCTACTTATCTAGCTGCAATAGGAACCCAGTTGTTAGCCGATTTCCAGAAGTAATAATCCTTTTGCACACCCCCCCCCTCCCCCCTCACCTGCCCCCCCAAAAATTGTAGTTATGCAATCAATCAATGGGGAGAAAAGGATTATTAATTGTTTGTGGAACACTGCTATGCGCAATTGGCTGCTGCGTTTTGCCCGCAAAATATGCAGTCAATTCACTTTGTAGTATGTTCTGTGAAGTGTTTTGGGACGTCTCAATTATGTAATAAAGCACTATATTCAACTGGAGGGATAAATAATAATAATAATCCTTGCATTCTATATATCCCTTTTCACGTCTTCTAGATATCGCATAGCGCTTCATAGAATATACTGTAAAGTGAACAAGTACACGGCCACTGCACATCAAATGCTGGACACTTTGGGAAGTTTGGATGGCAGATTAGGTGCTGTATCAAATGCAAGGATTATTACACATAAACACGAGAAGCGGATTTAAGGAAGCACTGTAATAACTTGCATTTACTTAAGTGCTTTTTGAGAGACCTGGTCTCAATTCCAAGCAGGGCAAAACCTTGGGCAAGTTTCCTTACTCCACACATCTAATAATAATAATTCCAAAAAAAACCTATAATAAAATTGGTCATTTCAATCCACGACTGTTTGTGGGGGACGCTGCTGTGCGCAATTGGCTGCCGCGTTTCGCCCACACATATACAGTCAATTCACTTTACAGTATATTCTGTGAAGCTCTTTGAGATGTCTAGAAGACGTGAAAAGAGCTAAATCAAATGCAAGGATTATTATTATTTTACATCGAGCAAGCAACCTTTTAGAGGGCTTTGCCGTGGCAGAGAGAGATGTTGCGGAGTTGGGGGGGGTGGGAGGGGGATTGTGAGGGGCGCTATAGGTGACCATAGTTTGGGTCGAAGAGTTAGGTTTCAAAGTTGGATTTGAAGACTTAGCAGTGAGCGTTTAGTAATTGTGTCTTCTCTTTGTATTTCCACAGGACCCTTCCCCTTCAGAAGGTTGCCATAGTTTCTCGGCCAGCTGTTTGACTCAGTTCTGTATCCTGTTCAAAAGGACCTTCCTGAGCATCATGCGAGATGCGGTAAGAAAAACAATAAGCCGCCCTGGTTTAAAGGGGTAGTGTGGACAGTCGGACTCTAATATTAAAAACAAAACAGCCCCCCCATCCCACCCTCCCATTAGTGCCCTTATAGCATAGTAATAATACTTTGGTAGATTGACGAGTTAAACCTCAATCTCACTGGATGTTTAATGAGCAATGTATTCAAATTGGGTACTCTCCAGATTGAGTCAGCAAACTCGTGCAGAAGGGTGAGTGGTGGGGGGGAGTTAGAGTGGGGGTGGTGCGGATGGCTCCCACGGGGCAAATGGAAGGGTGAGCTGATGATGGGGAAAGATGGGTTTAAGCAGAGGGATTCAGCGAACGTGTCCCGGAGTTTTGGGGAGTAGTGGCTGAAATCGCGGCTATCGATTGTGGAACAGAGGGCACAAGGGACACGCAGGAGATCTGAGCCAGTCTGATTGAGCCCAAATAAGCTGTTGCCGTACTGTAATATTCTCTATAATTCTATGTCACATGCAAGATCAATTTCGATTGAAGAAGACCCTTCGACCCATCTGTTCTCATCCCTCCAAAACGCCCGCGCTAGCGCTCCGCCCATCACAGTTGTTTTTGCAAACGAGTCCCAGTCTCCTGGCCTCATCCACATGGCAATGTTTTCCAGTCATTAATTACCCTCTGGATAAATAAAATGATGGCTGGTGTCTGTCCTGAAATGGTTCTTTGCAACTCCAAACCTGTGTCCTCGTCTCCTCTATAAATGTAATTATATTGTTGTTGTTGTCCTAGAGTCTTGGTGCATTTTAAGAGTATTGATCCGATTTGACTTTCTCAAACACATTTAAAATATTGTCTATACCCATTATCTATACCACTCTGTGTCGTTGGGACGTCCTCCTGACATGAAAAGCGCTATACAATATAATTTGTTGTGGTTGTCATCTTCTATCGAGCCTGAAGAGACCCGGTTTGTCTAATGGAATAACTCAAACCTGTTTTGTGAGCAGGTCTTGACTCATCTGAGGATCACATCGCATATTGGGATCGGGCTGCTGATCGGACTACTGTATCTGGGCATCGGGAACGAGGCAAAGAAAGTTCTGAGTAACTCCGGCTTTCTCTTCTTCTCTATGCTCTTCCTGATGTTTGCTGCCCTCATGCCAACCGTCCTGACCTGTGAGTGACAGCAGTAATAATAATAATTATCATAATAATAATTATAATACTAATCGCTCTGAGGCGCTAAAGGGCCCTGGGATACTATCCTGGATGAGGGGCACTATATATACACAGGTATCCCTCCCCAACCGCGGGGGATATGTTCCTCTAAACCTCCGCGGTTGATAAAATTGCGGTTGGAAAATGCAGGGCCCTATGGGAAACATGGAGACAGGGGGAGTAAGTTCGCATTTCGTTGAACTAAACCCACAAAAAAACATAAAGTTATAACATGCATAGTTTGGGCTCATTGGATGCCAGGATCTGCAGCAATCCGCGAGGCTGTCTGACTGACTGATCTACACACAGAGACAGAGAGATACGGAGGGTGGGAGGGGGAGTGGGAGGAAGAGAATGTGAAATAGAGAGAAGGTGAGAGAGAAGGGGGAGTGGAGAACGGGGAGTGGGGGGAAGAGAAGGTGAAATAGAGAGAAGGTGAGTCAGAGAGACACTTACACAGAGAGAGAGAGGGAGAGAGAGATAGAGAGGATGCAGAGAAGCGACAATAAATAAATGTTACTTTACTTACCTTAATCCTTAGAGAGAAGCGTTGTCGCTGGTTGATTGCAACATCGCAACTGAGACCTAGCGCTATACGCTAGTGCGAAGCGACATCGAGGCTGGTTGATGCAACTGGGTCCTAGCGCTAAACGCTAGTGTTAGTGTTAAAACCCATGGATAAGCCGTGGTTAGCAAGGGTTGTCACATTTAGCAAACCGTGGATGCTTGAGTTTCGCGGTTGACGATGCTGCGGTTGGGGCGGGGTACCTGTATGTATGTATATATTATAATATACTAATAATCCTCGCATTTGATATAGTGCCTTATCAAGTTTTCGAGACATCTCAAAGCAATTCACAGAATATACTGTAAAGTGTCTTGACTGGATATTCTGTGGGCCAACCTATTTACTAAGATGCAGCTCAGTTTAAGTCTTATTCTGCCAAGCTTTAAGTAGTGCTGGCAGATAAACATGAGTTGATAAATGAGAAATGCAACAACAACAAAATTACACTTGTAAAGCGCCTTTCACATTAGGAGGACGTCCCAAGGCGCAGGGTGCAAGTTGTTGCTGTTAATCCTTGCATTTGTATTAGCCGTGCCTTCAGCCACTATGCCCCGAAGCTCTAGAATTCCGTTCCTCATTCCCTTCGCCTCGCCCCCTCTTTTCTCAGCTTCAGGTCCCAGCTGAAGACCTTTCTCTTCGACCGTGCCTTTGGTCACCTTTCTGCCCCTGCCCCTGGCTCGGTCCCGGGATCTGCTACTGTGAAGCGCTCTGAGGCGCCGTCCAGCGTGAAGGGCGCTGTATAAATCAAAGTTGTTGTTGTTGTAGCACCTTGCCACATCATTAAGTCATCTCAAAGCGCTTCACAGGATATACTGTAAAGTGAATTGACTGGATATTTCGTGGGTGAAATGATGTTATTCTGTGATACATTATAATGTATGTAAGCCAATTTGTGTGCAGCAAAGTGTAACAAACAGCCGTGAAGTGAGTGTCCAGCTTTATCTGTTGGAGCTCAGGTGGAGCTCCTGTGCTTTAGTGATTAGAGCACTTGTCTTGCAAGCTGGCGAGACCAAACTGGGGAGATCTGTGTTCGAATCCAGGAAGGTCAGGGCGAAACCTTGGGCAAGTTTCCTTACTCCACACGCCTAATAATAATCCGTCCAAAAAAAAAACCACAATAATAAAATTGGTCATTTCAATCCACGACTGTTTGTGGGCACGCTGCCGTGCGCAATTGGCTGCCGCGATTCACCCACAAATATACAGTCAATTCACTTTACAGTATATTCTGTGAAGCGCTTTGAGATGTTGATAAGATGTGAAAAGCGCTATATCAAATGCAAGGATTATTATTATTATTATTATATCTGTGGGATTGTTAGCCAGGACACAGGGTCAGCTACTTGAATAGATAGTTGTTTGTAACCTTTAATGCCCACCTGAATACAGACAATATAGTTCTCCCCCTCCTGTATTGGAGTCCATTGTATTGGAGCGGCAGCCTAGTCTATGAGCTAAAATTACCAAAATAGGCCTCTGTAAAGCACCACACGGCGTTCTGACTTGGAGGCTAAACTGTAGCCTTCACTGAGTTTCTGTAAATTGGAGTCTATTTGTGGGCCCTAGTACCTGAACATCACTCAGTTTCAAGACTAACAATCTTTGCTCGTACAACAAAGGCAACAAATTCCATTTATATAGGGGCGTTCACTTTCGGAGGACTTTCCAGGGCACTGGAACATCAAAGGATTGCACCTGAGCGGGGGGCTAGAATCGAGGAATCGAGGAGAGTAGTGGAAGGGTGGCGGGGGGGGCAGGGTGCTGGGATGGGATGTGGGACAGAAAGAATGATCAGCGTAATGTTATTTAATCCACAAAATGCAATGTAGATTCACTCAATCCTTTAATGCAAACTTTACAAGTCAACCTCTTTCAAATCAACCTCTTTCAGACTCTCTTTCGAATCTGCAAGTCACTCTTCCCAGAATCCTTTTATCCTTGCACCATCCATATTCAATTGCCACTGATGTCGTTAAAAGCAAATAAGCAACAACCCAGAGGTACCATCAAAGAGGAGTGTCTTGAGACTGACCTTGAAGGTGGGAAGGGGAGAGGTGGTGGAGGTGGGGACTCTGGGATGGAGGTGCAGAGTGGGGGGTGGGGAGGGGGTGCAGAGTGGGGGGGGGGGAGGGGGTGCAAGATCGTGGAGGGCTTTTAAAGAGAGAGTCCAGGTTTCAAATCATCAGACCATCTTCAAAGAACTTCACAAGTAAGTTGCGGGCGAGTGCAGTGACTTTGAACACAACTTCCGGTTACTCCCGTCTGTGTTTTTTTTACGCACTGAAACATATGGAAGATTGACGATAATTGCATTTATAAGCAATTCATTGTATTTATTACAAGTGTTTAACTATATTTAGACGGACAGAGGATGGGTATGTGTGAGCGCAATCATTTTCATGGCAGATAATGATCCGTAACCATGTTTTGTGAGACATCTTCCATAACGTGCATGGAGTGAGGAGCAAGTTACTGGCATCAAACATTGACTGTTTTCTGGTTCCCCCTTAGTCCCTTTGGAAATGGGAGTATTTCTCAGAGAACATTTGAACTACTGGTACAGTTTAAAAGCCTATTACCTGGCGAAAACCATGGCAGACGTCCCCTTCCAGGTGAGAGATAATACTAATCCTTGCATCTGATGTCTGAAAGTGCTTCACAGATACTCTATAAAGCAAATTGAAGTGTATTTTCTGGGTGAAACAAGGCAGCGCATTGCGCACAGCAGTGACCCTCAAACAGTCATGGATTGAGTGACCTTGTTTGGTTTTTCGTCTAGATTATTACCCCCAGAAGGCAATCCAGTCAAATTGACTAAAACCAACAACAAAATTACACTTTAGTGTCTTTCACGTCAGGAGGACGTCCCAATAATAATAATAATCCTTGAATTTAATATAGCGCTTTTTTCACGTCTCCTAGACGTCTCAAAGACATCACTTTATTTTATACTGTAATTGACTGTATATTTGTGGGCGAAATGTGACCTCCAGTTGCGCACAGCAGTATCCCCACAAACAGTCGTGGATTGAAATGACCAATTTTTATTATTGTGTTTTTTTTGGAGGGATTATTATTAGGCATTTGGAGTAAGGAAACTTGCCCAAGGTTTTACCGTGACGTGGCTGGATTCAAACATGGGTTTCACGCTTGTAAGGCAACTGCTCTAACCACTGAGCCTCAGGACTCCACGGGCGACTAACAGGCGGATTCCTACTTACCAGTAGCTAAAGAGAGGTACATGGAGTAAGGAAACAAGGTTTCCCTGCCCGAGAAATGAACCCAGTTCCTCTTGCTTGCCAGGCGAGCGCGCTAACCACTACTCTACGGGAATCCAGGTTGAAGAGCAAGTTTCTGTGGGTGACTGACTTCCCAATCTTCCCTTTTGGACAGATCATGTTCCCTGTAGCGTACTGCAGCATCGTTTATTGGATGACTGCCCAGCCGTGCGACGCCCTCCGCTTCGCCCTCTTCGCTGCTCTGGGCACGATGACATCGCTGGTTGCCCAGTCCTTGGGTCTCCTGATTGGGGCTGCTTCCACCTCCCTTCAGGTCAGGGGTTGTGCGTTGAACTTTCTGGTTCAACAAATCCTTTCCTTGCTGTTTTCTGTTTTTTGTTTACACACACGCACTTTTGCCCCTGCAAATTGGCCCCCAGGTCAGTTTTTATGGATATTTTTTGATCTGGGCTGGGCTGCGTTGGTATAGGGGTGGGAAAATAGGGTGGGGAGTGTTGATGAGGGAGGGAAGGTCACCAAAAAAGACTGTCAAGGAGATGGGTCTTAAGGCAGATTGTGAAGACCTGTAGAGAGTGGGGTGAGGTAGAGGGATCCAGGATGAAGTTCCAGAGAGCACGGGATCACATTCAGCAAATGACGGGGACCGGATTGGGATTGGACAAGAATAAAATTACATTTATAGAGCGCCTTTCATGTCGGGAGAATGTCCCAAGGCGCTGAGAGCAGGTACATGAAGCAGGCCGGTGTTTGCTGAGCCGAGCGAGCGATCAGGGCCTAGTGTCGCAGAGTTAGGGAACGGGACGAGAACGTGGAGGGAATTGAGAACTAGAGAGAGATAGAATCAGCCTGTGCTTGCGAGAACCAGCTTGTGTATGTGAGAATCAACGAGTGTGCGCGTGTGTGTCGGCTTGTATGTGTGTTCATATGTTTGCATGTGAGTCAGCATTTGCATGTGTTCGAGGGTGTATTTCGATGTATTCGTGTGACTTTTTTTTTGTGTGTGTGTGGGATGTGTGTGAGTGTGTGTAAAGGTTTGCAGCCCTATCCTGTCAGCTGTGGTGATGGTGATTGGCAGCTGGTGTAGATAGAACCGTGAAGTTGATCTTTTTGTTTTTCGGGCTGTAGGTGGCAACGTTTGTGGGCCCGGTCACAGCTATTCCAGTGCTGCTGTTCTCCGGGTTTTTTGTCAGCTTTGACACCATCCCTAAGTATCTGCAATGGATGTCCTACATATCCTATGTCAGGTAACAGAGCACATGTGACAAGCACTATCTGTACAATGTGGAGCTCCTATAGCTCAGTGGTTAGATCACTCGCCTTACAATCGTGTTCGAATCCAGGCAGATCAGGGCCAAACCTTGGGCAAGTTTCCTTACTCCACACACACGCCTGATAATAATCCGTCCCAAAAGAAATCACAAAATAAAATTGGTAATTTCAATCCACGACTGTTTGTGGGGATCCTGTTGTGCACTATTGGCTGCCGCGTTTCGCCCACAAACATACAGTCAATTATTTTTACAGTGTATTCTGTGAAGCGCTTTGAGACGTCGATAAGATGTGAAAAGTGCTACATCAAATGCAAGGGTTATTATAATTATTAATCCTGTCTAAGCTGACACTCTCACGCTGCAATGTTGAAGGTCTAGTCCTTTGGATGAGATGTTGAACAGAGGACTTGTGTGACTGTTTAGATGGACATTAAAGATCTCTTGGCACTATTATGATCCACCCTTTGAAATTCCATCCCACATTCCCTTTGCCTGACTTCCTCACTTGTCTGCTTCAAGGCACATCTCACGACACCCCTCTTTGACCCCGTCTTTGGTTACCCTCCCTGCCCTCCACCCTGCTTGGTCCCAAACCCCCTCCTACATAATCAGTCATAATCCCTGACTGTACAGTGGCTTGGGACGTCCTCCTGACGTGAAAGGAACTATACAAAGGTAATTTTATATTATATTATTCAAAAAGAAAAGGAAGTTTCTTTCAGTGTCTCGGCCAACTATCCCCCATTCACTTCTTGGCTGTTTGTGGGCCAGTTGATTGGCAGCTCACTTTCCGGGGGGTAATCATCCTTCAAAAATAAATAAATTGATCACTCAACCCACAACTGTTTGTGGGTTTCTGCTGTGCGCAATTGCCTGCCATGTTTTGTCCACAAAATACACTGTCAATTAATTCACTTTACAGTAGATTTTGTGAAGCGCTTTGGGATGTCTCGAAGATGTAATAAGGAGCATTATCAAATGCAAGGAATCTTAAACATCAGTGCAGACTGTTCGGGGGGAGGGAAAAATGTCCTGTTTCCGTACCGTGTAACTGTATATCTCCCTTGACTCCCGTAGATATGGGTTCGAGGGTGTCATCTTGTCTATCTATGGGTTGGGCCGTGAAGATCTGCACTGTGACAAGGACGAGATCTGCCATTTTCAGAAGTCGGTGGCCATCCTTAAAGAGCTGGATGTGGAGAATGCCAAACTCTACCTGGACTTCATTGTGCTGGGCATCTTCTTCGTCTCCCTCAGGCTCATCGCCTATTTCGTGCTGAGATACAAAGTCCGTGCCGAGAGGTGAATGCGGAGCCCACATTGACCTTCCCTCCTCTTCCCTCCTCCCTGGGGCCCGACGGATACCAATCTGCATGAGACAAGTCTTGGGTATCTCTCCCCTCCCTTTAACACCACACCACCATTCACTCCCTACTACATTAATCCAAGTTTACACCGGGTCCCACACCATTCAGCTGGTCAGGCCGCTCCGCCCTACAGCCCTGGAATAGGCTTAGAGATGCACACCTTTCTTTCACCGTAGGATCATGGTGTTGGCAACTCTGGGTGGTCTTGACAACCTTCCATCCTCCCCACGCTCACCTGCTTTCTTCTCTCCCTCTCTCCTCATCCACCTGATAACACAGGGGATTAAATTGCATTCCCGTGACCCACAAAAATGATGTGAGTGCACAGATTGCTGTTTGTGGGGTTCGTTTATACAAAGCTATAAGCTTTATCCTATCATCTCTTATTGCATACATGTGCGCGCACACACACACACACACACACGGCGGGGCAGTCTCGAGTGGCTGAATGGCCTACTCCTGCTCCTTATTCTTATGTTCACACGCAGATAGGTCTCAGGAACAGGACCCAATTCAAGTTTCCTTGGGTCAAACCTCTTTTCCTCATCACCAAATCTTCCTCCCACTTTCACCATCACCATTTAATGTTACCCTTTTCGCAGATAACAAATGCCAAAATGGCAGCCATCTTCTGTTATTTTCTGTAGATATTTTCTGCATACAGTATATGTATACTGTATGCCCAAATGGTATTTTATCCCCAAACAAATACAGTCAATTCACTTTACAGTATATTCTGTGAAGTGTTTTGAGTGGGGTGCCTAATTAGGGTGCCTAATTTAAAATTGCTTTAATTTTAAACCTCAAACTTTTAAATCTTTTTTTTGTTTTGACAACCTTTTTCTTTCTTACAGTTTCAAAAGTATTAACCCTAAATCGACCACTCCGCTACCCATTAAGTAGGAAACCCATCATACCGAGCTACTTTTGGGGCTAGTATTTGGTCGACTTTGTGCCCCCCAAAAATGTTTAAGCCAACAAATTCCGAATGTCAGTTTGGTTTTGAGTACGGAAACAAATATCACGAGTCACCTGTATTGTTCCTTCATTTTCCCCCCTGCATCCACACACACACACACACACACAAACCTCCCTACAATTATCTCCCAATTCTCCAGATGAAGTAAACCAGGGAGTTCTTTACAGTATTATCTTAACTGTGTGGTGCTTTTTATGAAGCAGAGTCTCTCTGCATTGAGTTGCACTCAGTAAGGTTCTTCGTCCCTCTGCTTCAGGAGGGTTAACAAATCCCCAGGTTCCCCCAACTCTGACAACCTTTCCCCCACACTCCACTGATAACCTTACCCTCTCTCCACACACCCCCTCTTCCCCATCCACCCCTCTTCCCGAATGTGCCCTGAAATGACATTGAAATCAGGTTGAACAAGTTCACTGCTGTGGAATATCCATAGCAATCCACTGGACAACGATAGAGCATGAGGAGTCGGCGCAAGAAAACAACAACAACAAATTACATTTCTCTCGCACCTTTCTCATTGGCAGGATGTCCCAAGACGAAGACAATTGGTGAGGAGGTGTGAGGGTAAAAGGGGTCACAAGAGCTTGCTAAATTATGCTTTTGGCTCAATGGGGGTGACTCCTACAAGGCAGACCTTCTCACCGTCATGACGTTCCCCTCAGCCCCACTCCAACACCACTCACAACAGTGATCACTTCTTATTTGGTCACTCTTTTTCCAGTGAATGGATCCAGTGAAGATCCTTTGGTACTGGAGAAAGGGATGGGGGTGGGCGAGGTGGGGTAATGCGTCAAAAAAGAGGCAGGGTGGAAAACCAAATGCAGGAACATTTGCCAGAGTTGACCGTAAAGGTTTTAACATTAAGCAGGATCAATGCAAACAAAGGTTTAGTTTGAAAAAAATTGTATATTTTGTGACAGAGTCAATATTAGTACTGCAGCTTTGCTCTGACCCCTCCCCTCCTTTGTTGTCGAAAGGAGGAGTGTTTTTTTCTGTGGTGGGGGGGAGGAGGGAGGGGAAGGCAAGTGCTGTTATTTTACTGTAAATACTTTCATTATTTAGAATGTAATTTCTCCTTACTCGAAACCTTGCACGTAACAATGCGACTGGAACTGTAGTCAATGAGATTTTTAAGCAGTTGGGAGAGTGGGGGTGGCAGGGGAGCATGTGGGGGGGAGATGTGTGTATGGAAATTGCAATCTGTCACAATGTTGAAAATATGGGGCGCTCAGTCTTAATTATCAACTGGTCCTTGTGTATGCACTATACAAACCCCTCCCCTCGTTGGGATGTTGTTGTAGGTTGTTTACACATTGTGAACAGTTTGGAGATGTTGGGATGGGGAGGAAAAAAGGGCATCGCACTTGCAGATCAGACCCACAGAACCCTGATACGTCGAAGGTGCAGCGTATTGTCACTGGTGTGATAATTGTCACCGGGTATTAATCAACACGGCACCTGTGGCAATTGGTAACCAGTGATTTCATAGGTCGGTGAGTGTGTCCATGAGAATGTTTGGCGGATTAAAAGCATGTCAGGAACAGTGCTGGTTTTAACTTCCCCGGGCTCCAAACTCATTGGAGTGCCATAGCTCAGTGGTAAGAGTACTTGCCTTGCAACTGGGTTCGATTCCCGGCACGGCGAAACCCTGGTGCAAGTTTCCTTACTCCACAAGCCTAATAGTAATCTCTCGAAACATACAATAATAAATTGGTCATTTCCATCCACGACTATTTGTGGGAACACTGTTGTGCGCAATTGGCTGCTGCGTTTCGCCCACAAATATATGGTCAATTCATTTGACGGTATATTCTGTAAAACGCTTTGAAACAACTGGAAGACATGAAAAGTGCTACATCAAATGCAAGGATTATAATAAATTATTGCTTAAATATACATTTTCATGGTTCTCCATTAACGGGAGCCTGGGTCTTTGGTTTTTAAAACAATAATAATTGTGGAGAATTATATGAATCTCGTTTGCCTCAGTCAGAATATATAACAAAATATCCTGGTGCCCAGCTGGCTGGCCAAGGTGTTGTGTTGTGCCAATGTGTTTCTTTTGCATTGTATATTGTTCGTGGGGTATGTGTGTGAGGCAGTGTGAGATGGAGTGGAAAAGCCGGGAGGCTCTCCAGCTTTCTCCCTTACTCCAAAACATGCTGGGATATGGTTCTGAAGTGGCAGGCATCTTCAGGTATCTCGGCCTTATATGGCCATTGGGGGGCACTCGATAGTCCGAAGGTTCGACAGTCTAAAGGTTCGATAGTCTGAAGTTCGATAGTCCGAACACACAAATTTCCTATACTCAGCAGCACGGTTACGTGGTTACCGCTCGATAATCCGAAAATAAAGTTTGTTAATCCGAACATCCGAACATTTGGTGTGATGGTCTGAAGGTTCATTAGTCCAAATGTTAGGGTTAGGGGAAGCTTCGGACTGACGAACCTTCGGACTATCGAACCTTCGGACTAATGAATTTTAGGACTATCGGACGGTAACCGTGGCCATTTTGGTGGTCACCGCCCGATAGTCCAAAGGTTCATTAGTCTGAAGGTTCGTTAGTCCAAAGCTTCCCCTAACCCTAACACTAACCCTAACATTTGGACTAATGAACCTTCAGACTATCGCACCAAATGTTCGGATTAACGAACCTTATTTTCGGATGATCGACCGGTAACCACGGTAACCGTGCCGGGTATAGGAAATTTGTGTGTTCGGACTGTCGAACCTTCGGACTGTCGAGTACCACCCCATTTTGGTTGGGCCTGACCTCCAAACCTGGTTCTCTCCTCACTTATCTGCCTCCCTCCAGTGGGGCTGGAACAAAATTATAGCAATCAGTCAACCACTTTTCTATTGCTCTCTCTCTCTCTCCCTCTGTCTTTCGTGCGCTATCTCGCTCTCTCTCTGCCCATCTGTCTGTGAGGACTGCACCCTTTTCATTAAATGTAGACGCAATTTGCACAGGACTCCCAAGGCCTGTATACAGCCTGCAGCAGAGTCTCAGTACTGTTACCAACTAATGCATGTGGCATATTGCCCAGAAGATACTTAATATAATGCTTGAAAACCCAGTTCCCCTACCCTCCCCCTTTTTTTTTGATAAACTGAAGACAAGAAACAGTGGTGTTCAAAGGCAGTTACTATCTGTTCCTTTATCACCAGCTTTTGGTGGCCGAGTCTAGGCAGTTCCTCCACATGGCCTCACTCACACAGACTCCATTTACAGGACTAACCCTGGAGTTTGTCAAGAGGAAGGCATCAAAAAATGTATTTTTGTTTGAGGTGGGAGTACGGGCTGTAAAATTTGCGGAGTTTGATGACATGTTGTTCTGCGATGACAGCCAGGTCTCATCAGCCTCCACAAATATCCTTATTTTTATCGCCAGCCTCTACTGAGCTGTCGATCTGCACCGACTGCCTCCGCTCCGCTCTGCCTCCGCCCCGCTATGTCGGCTGCCGCAATGAGATTCCTTCACCCGTGCCTCTGGTGCATGGTGGGGAGAGGGAATTTTCTGCTCGTAAAGTGTCCTTCATCAAGTAATGTTGCTTCAATTCAACATAAGCAGAAGCCAGACTTGCATGAGATCAATTCTTGCAAATAGATATGACGGCAGGCTGGGCCTCGGGCCAGACTTTAGCGAGCAGAGAGGTGGCGTAATCTAGCCTAGGCTGGATATCTGAATCAGTATTACATTCCATCCCACCAGAGGCTGAATTACATCTTGGAACCCCAACATTTGCTCACCATTTGGTATTTTGTGGATATGATGAGGCGGGACAGTATAGTGATAATCCTCCAAGAGAATTGATAGGAAATAATATCTCTGGAATACAATATACTGTATATAGTTTGGGAGATGACACGTCATGCAACTGCCAGGATGGTGGAAGGAAAACTGGATGGACCTTGGTCTTCTTTCGCCTAGCAAATACTTTTGTTTTTATGTACTTTAATCCCATTCCTCCAGGTACATTCCTGTTTACGGTTCCAGATCCTCATCAATGGTGATTTTTGGCCCTATTTAAATCTGTAGACAGATAGACCACGTGGCTGCTTATATTTTACCAGCCTATCTCTTAAGAGGATCATTTTTAATAATGAAATACTTTTTTCCGCTCTTCTGAAATGTTGGTGTTTCCTTAGTACTTTATACACGTGCGAGGAGGTGAGCTACATGCCTATGTTGAGTTATTTTGTCTTTTTTTTGCTTATAAAATGGAAAGGATTAAATAAAGATATTTTTAAGATACCGTCCCTTGACCATCGATTATGTTTTTAATTGTCTGTCAACTCGTCTTGAGATCTCCACCCTCGTCTCTCTTAAGTATCCTAAGGATAACATCGCTTATTTCTTGCTTTCAAAATGCGTGTCGTCTGGGGATGGGATAAAACCCACAAAGGGTGAAGCTGAAAGAGATCTACAAAGTGTTAGTTGACTTTTCGCTCACTATTTTAAAGCCGTGTGAGGTAGCGAATATAAGGCAAGCAAGATGCTGGGCTATTTAATAAAGTTAATAATAATCCTTGCATTTGATATAGCACATTATCACATCTTTGAAACAACTCAAAACGCTTCACAGGATATACTGGAAAGTTAATTGAATGTCCTGCTTATGGGCAAAATGTGGCAGGCAATGGCGTATTCCCCAAAACAGTAGAACAAGAGCATATGTGTTTTAATAATATATTTCCAGGTCTTGTTGCATTGGTCCTCAGTTAATTACCTATTTCTTCTTAAAAGGTTATCTAGAAGGCCCTTCTTCATGTATACAAATCTTGTGATCTTATGCATTGGTACATCATTTTTTCCACAAATTTATATAGTCAATTAACTACGTTATATGCTGTGAAGCACTTTACCCTAACTCTAAAAGACATAAAAAGCACTAGATCAAATTACAGTTATATTATCCATTTGTTCCCTAACAACTGTTGCCAGGAAACCATTCCCCCAGTATCCAATAAATCATCAGGCAACGATTTCTAAGTCATCACTGCCGCCCGCCCCCCACCCTAATAATCATTGCTCATTGACTATGACTCAGTATCTATTCCCTAACAAACCTCACTCACCTTAAGTAACCTTTCCTCAACAAGTGACCAATCCCCATCTTGCTCTAGTTAGCACACTCCTGCCAAAACCATCACCGTATTGATGGCCTAAACGAAACTTGGCAAACTTTCATTCAATTCTGGTCCTGTAACCTTTCTCTCCACCTCTACCTTTTGTTTCTTCCAATTATCACAATTGTGTTCCTCCATATTCAAGTCTTGTTTGCCCAAAATCTGAACTAAGGTGAAGAACTAAGGTGAAGAAGAATATGAGACAAAGGAGGAGGAGGGGATTGAAATTAAAGCTCATGTGACCCAATCCTTTCAGAAATACCTGTCATCCCATTCCATTCCAGTGTTTCTCAAACGAGCCCGGAGGATCCTCCTTCAACCACCACCTCCTTGTTTATCCTAATAATCCAATCCACCTGTATGTTGCTTCCTGTTTGAAGCACTTGATAGCTGAATGTGCATTTCTTGGCAAACACAGCAGCTATTTTAAGAACATAAGAATTAGCAGTAGGAGTAGGCCATTCGGGCCCTCGAGCCTGCCCTGCCATTCAATAAAATCATGATTGATCTTCTGACCTAACTAATTACCTGCCCTATTCCCATATCACCTAATCCCTCTATTTTTTAAAGAAAATCTTATCAGTCTCAGCCTTGAAAATGTTCAAGGACTGAGCATCTACACCCTTCTGCGGTAATGAATTCTATAAATTTACTACCCTCTGAGTGAAGAAATGTTTCCTCAACTCTGTTCTAAAAAGCTGACCCTTAATTTTAACCCCTGGTTATAGATTTTCCTACCAGGGTAAACAGTCCCTCCTTATTTACTTTATCCAGCCCTTTAAGAATCTTATATGTTTCAATAAAATCTCCCCTAATACTTCTGTACTCTAGAACCAGCAGCAATGTCCTACCAGCAGCTGTAACGACAATGGTCAGTGTGGTCTGGGTGTTGGTCGGTCAGGAAATTAAGAGAGACCGTCTTTTTCTAATTGTCCTGAAGACAGACAATTGTCGATTGATCCTGGTTTAACATCTTTTTGAAGGACAGGGCCAACAACAACAGCTTGAATTTATATAGGCTAAGTTTGTGGGGACACTGCTGTGCCCAATTGGATGCAACGTTTCGCCCACAAATATACAGTCAATTCACTTTACAGTATATTCTATGAAGCGCTTTGAGACATCGATAAGATGTGAAAAGCGCTAAAGCAAATGCATTATTATTACAGTATATATTATATATAGCACCCTCCACAATGGGCATCATCACAGAGCGCATGGGGGAATTTCCAACGTCAAGCCTCTTCCAACTGGACTACTCTACAGGAAAGGACAAGCAAGAATGAGGTAAGGCACACAATTATTTTTAAATTGTGCCTTTATGTTTTGAGTTTTTTTGTACAGGTGTATGTATATATATATATATAATGTGTGTGTATACTGTTGGGGAAGGGAACAACGTAATGCTGCCAATAATCCTTACAATTGATATGGTGAGTTATCACTTTTCTCAGTGTACTTCAGATGATTTTAAAGCATAGTGTGTGTGAGAGGGTCAGCCAGTTTTCACATAATAATAACAGTAATTCTTGCATTTGATATGGGTGATATGGTCACAGAGCAAGATACTCAACAAAAAATAAACCAATAATAATCCTTGCATTTAATATAGCACTTTTCACCTCTTCTAGATGTCTCAAAGTGCTTCACAGAATTGACTGTAAAGTGAATTGACTATATATATGTGAGTGAAATGCGGCAGCCACTTGCGCACAGCAGTGTTCCCACAAACAGCCATGAATTAAATCACCAATTTTACTATTGTTTTATTTGAGGGATTATTATTAGGCGTGTGTGTGGAGTAAGGAAATTTACCCAAAGTTTCCACCTGAATTGCCTGGATTCGAACACAGGTCTCAGGCTTGTATGGCGAGTGCTCTAACCACTGAGCTACAGGTGCTCCAAAGCAATATGCTCCAATGGTTGGGCGGAGGGTTCGGGGGACTGCAAGGAGGCCAGAGCGAGTCGAATAGGGATCATTTTATTGGGGGAGGATTGTGGATTTGGACACTGGGAAGAAGCTCCCTTCTCTAATTGCTCTGTGTATTGTTGTTTAGACTGGCTGTGCTCGTGCCCTCACTGCTCTTTGTTTTGCTGTGATGGAGAAATGCCTTAAAATTGTGGCTTGGCTGATTTGGTTCGTGAGCAAATCAATTCACCCATGACACGTAGGTGTTTTGGTGTGGTAACACTACTTTTATCAACAAGCTAGTGCTGTGCTACTTCCACAGTCTTCAGTGCCGGGAAAAATAATAATAAACAACAACATAATTGCACTTGTATGGCGCCTATAATAAATAATAATCTCTGCATTTGATATAGCACCGATCACATCGTAGGGACAGCTCAAAGAGCCTCACAGTATATATTGCAAGGTCGATTGGTGGTGTATTTTATGGGTGAAACATAGCACAGTAATGTCCCACAAATAGTCATGGATTGAGTGACCCAATTTTTTTTTGAGGGATTATTTACCCACAAAAAACGTGATCTGCCAATTGACAAACATATGAGTGCCTAATTACTGCCAGGTAAACAGCAGCACGGGGAGTAAGAAAACTTGTCTCATGTTTAACCTCGCCCGGGAATTGAAACTGGAACCTCTCACTCAAGACACAAGCATGTTTACCACTAAGGGACTCCAATAAACGTTTGTGACCATATCTCCCCAGTTTACACATTCCCCCACCTCCCTCCCTCCCCACCCACTCACAAACATGCACCCTGTTCTCCCCACCCATCACTTTCCATCCCAATTGTCTGTTGGCTCGCATGCAAACTGGCTTAACTTCCAGTTCAATATGGAGTTACCAGAGTTGGGGGGCAGTGTTATTGGCCAAGACAGTACTAGTAAAACTAGTACTGTCTTCTACTAGTTTGCAGATGATACAAAGTTAGGAAAAGTAGTAAATAGTGAGGATAGTAGCCTTGGCATCGGCAACTCCTTCCCTCCCCACTCCCCCCCACCCCCACCCCCCATTGTCAGCTCGGGTCTGAATCAATATCTGTCTAGTGCCTTGGGACGTCCTCCTGATGTGAAAGGCTCTATACAATGTAATTTTGGTTTTGTTGTTGTAGCCTACTGCAAGAGGACATAGACAGACTGGTAAAATAGGCAGACACATGGCAGAGGAAGTTTAATGTGGAGAAATGTGAGGTGATGCGTTTTGGGAGGAAGAATGAGGAGAGGCAATATAGGCTGATAGTACAATCTCAATGGGGTGTGAAGGAACAGAGAGACCTGGGGGTTTGTGTAAGTAAATTTTTGAAGGTGGCAGGACAGATGGATAAGGCTATTAAAAAAGCTTGTGAGATACAAGGCTTTATAAATACGGGCATAGAGTACAAAAGTCAGGAAATTATGATTAACCTGTATAAAATGCTGGTTCGGCCTCAGCTAGAGGGCTGTGTTCAGTTCTGGCATCACACTTTAGGAAGGATGTTAAGACATTGGAAATGGTGCAGAGGGGATTTATCAGAAATGAGGGACTTTGGTTATGAGGAAAACTGGAGGGGCTAGGATTGTTCTCCCTGGAGCAGAGAAGGTTACGAGGAGAAATGATAGAGGTTTACAAAATCATGAGGAGATTCGAGTAAACAGAGAAAAAACTGTTTCCACCAGTGGGTGTGTCAGTGACCCGAGGTCACAGATTTAAAATAGTTTCTAAAAGAAGCAGCGGGAAGGTGAGGAGAAATTGTTCACACAGAGAGTTGTTGGAATCTAGAAATGCATTGCCTGAAAGGGTGGTGGAGGCCGATTCGATAATAACTTTTAAAAGAGAGGTGGATGGTTCCCATGGGTCGAATGGCCTCCTTTTGTGCTGACACATTCTATGATTCTTTGATATGGACGATTGAACTGGCAATGTTGTGACCCAGTGGAGAGAATGCTACCAACTGAGGCGGGCTGAGAACAATGAACTCTTTCCATCCCGTTTTGCTGATATTGGCAAAATAAATCCTGCCGGGAATCCTTTGACTGATTGCGTGCGGTATTCATTCTAAACATGTACAGCTTCAGCTGTTTGATTCTTCTTTCTACGAAGCAAGAAAATAAGCCAATATTAGTTTCCATGCTTGAGGCAATAGCTTATGGATTTCCCTTTGAGGGGGAAGAGGATGGTACACGGGATTGTAAAGACGGAGAACATAAAATACAGCAACTTGCAGATAATCATCGGCATCATAATAATAATTCTTGCATTTGGTACAGAATCTTTCATGGTGGGCGCACATCTCAAAACGCTTCATAGGATATACTTGCTAGTGTGTACTGTGGAGTGACTGTATCTTTATACAGTACAGTAGAAGCCTGTTTATCAGTGACTCGATGTACCGGCACTTCCATATAACCGGCACACCAAAAAAAAGTCCCCATTCAATAAACCGAAACTTATCCGGAACAATAACAGTGGAGCATTTACAAATGCATAAATGATAACGGAATGGCAGTGTTGTATTGGTACTTGTTGTTGGAGCTACTCTCTTGCGCTTTTTACCTTTGCTGGTAGATGCTGCACTTGAAGCCATGATGCTGCGGTTGGAGTTTATAGTCCAGCAATTCTTTTTGGAGTGGGGCACGCCAAGCGGGTGAAAGAAACGGAGCGCGTATGACTTTAAAGTCATACTAACGGCAAACCGATAACGCTAGCTGATAACCCACATTGTCGTGCAGGTGCAGTATTTTGGTTTGCCGCGAGTAGAGTCTAGGACTTTGGCTTGCAGCTAGTAAAGTTACGCAACTTTAAAATTGCGCTGTTGTTTTTCTCCATTTGGAGGAAGGTCGCTGGACTGTAAACCTCAACTTGTGGGGGTGAGAGGCGCGGGGAGTGGTTTTGACAGTGGGTACCAATATAATATTCTGTTATTACTTAGTCTAGTGTGTATGGCGTGTGTTAAAAGAACTTTAATTTTTTGGTGGTGGGTTTTCGGCCGTGGGCCGCCCGAATATCCGGCAGGCGCTTTAACTGGCATTGGCCAGGTCCCTCGGGTGCCGGATAAACAGGCTTCTACTGTGTATTGTGTATTTTGTAGGTGAGCGCAGCAGTCAATTTGAGCACGGCAAAGACCAGTGTGTCTATTTGAACAGAGGAAGACATTTCTCTCAACGGTGACCTGGCTCAGCAATCCTCCAGCCAAACTAATGGCTCACTTCATGACTGTGCAAATTGGCATGAGCACTTGCCGACAAAATGCATAGTCACCTCATTCATTATGAAGCGCTCTGAGACTCCATCCGGCGTGGAGGGCGCTAAATAAATTGAAGTTGTTGTTATTTGTAGAAATGAGGCAAAAGATGTAGGCTTGATATCATACGTAAGGATGATACATTTCTATTGGTTAGCGATTGGTTAGCAGCGGAGACTAAAGCACTTTTGAAATGGAGCTTACAAGATATTGCCTACAAACCGCACACTTTGTGGAGTCCTGTAGCTCAGTGGTTAGAGCACTCTCCTCGCAAGCGAGAGACCTGGGTTTGATTTCCAGCAAAATGTTGAGCAAGAATCCTGACTCCACACGCCCCCAACATGTTTACTTACCAGTAGGTATTTTCCGTGCCTTGAGACTTCTTCCCGACGTGAAAGGCTCTCTATAAATGTCATTTTGTTGCTGTTTTTGTTGAATGTAGAAACCTGTTTGGCGGATTTCTTCTCCAGGGTAATAATTCCTTCCAAAGAACCAATAATTGTATTAAAAAATTCATGTAATCCATGACTGTTTGTGATACACTGCCATGTGCAATTAGCTGCCGCATTTGGCCCACACAATATACAATCAATTCACTTTATAATATATCCTGTGAAGCGCTTTGAGAAATCTCCAATAGGTGATCAGGCACTATATCAAATGCAACGATTTGTATTATTATTGTTATTATTACTTCACAGTAAATCTGGCAAAATCTTTGAGACACCCTCCTGATGTGAAAGGTGCTGAATCAAAAGAGTAGCTTATGAATTTTTTTTTTGAGTGGGGGAAGAAAATCCTAGGATTGTAAAGTGGAGATCCACTTCCTTGGAGTACATTAAATAATAATAATCCTTGCACTTGATATAGCGCTTTTCACATCTTCTAGACATCTCAAAGCGCTTCACAGAATATACCGTAAAGTGAACTGACTGCATATATTTGTGGGTGAAACACACCAGCCAATTGCGCACAGCAGCATCTGCACAAATAGTTGTGGATTAAAATGACCAATTTATTCTAGGTTTTTGTATTCGACGGATTATTATCAGGCGTATGTGTGGAGTAAGGAAACTTGCTCAAGGTTTCGTCCTGACCTGACCTGCCTGGATTCAAAACACTGGTCTCGCGTTTATAAGGCGAATAGCTGCAGGATTCCACTGTGCTATTACAAGTGTAAGGTGCAGTGAGTGTAATATTGTGTTGTTGTTGAGTACCTTCATTTGTTCGTGGATCCACTCCAGGTATTCAGTGACTCTGGTGTACACGCCAGGCTTGTTCTCCTTTGCACAACCAGCTCCCCAGCTGGTAATTCCGACCAGCTTCCACACTTGGTTTTCGTTGCAGGCGAGTGGACCCCCACTATCTCCCTGATGTAATCGAAACATTAAAGAGAGCAGCACATTGAATTTTGGAGCACAGATACATGCACTTATTCAGACAGATCTGCATCCATACACAAACTCCTGCAGCTCAGTGGTTAGAGCACTCACCTTACACGCGTGAGATCTGTGTTCGAATCCAGGCAGATCAGGGCGAAACCTTAGGCAAGTTTCCTTACTCCACACACACGCCTAATAATAATCACTCAAAAAAAAAACCCACACTAATAAAAATTGGTCATTTCAATCCACAACTGTTTGTACGGACGCGGCCGTGTGCAATTGGCTGCCGTGTTTCACCCACAAATATACAGTCAATTCACTTTATAGTATATGCTGGAAGCGCTTTGAGACATCGATAAGATGTGAAAAGCGCTATATCAAATGCAAGGATTATTATAAACACCCACAAGCAGATTTGCTCAGACATACATACAATTACATAGATGTACATGTGTCCAATTACTTTCACACGTAATGGGCATGAGCTGTGTGCAACTGGCTGGTGCGTATCGTCCATAAAATATACAGTCACTACACTTTAAAGTTTCTTCTGTGAAGCGCTTTGAGACGTCTCGAAGACGTGATAAGGCGCTGTCTCAAATGAAAGGATTATTACGATGGTTATGATGAGCGCAGGGACACATAATATGCCCAATTCTGGATATGCAACATGCAACTAAAGGGACTTGCATACACAACACAAACACACAGATCTGTGCGCACAGTATAATACAGGCACATGAGCATGCAACAACAACAAAATTATATTTGTATAGTGGCTTTCATGTCGGGAGGACATCCCAAGATGCTGTACGGTCAGTGTCTCAGACCTGAGTTGGGATCGGGGGCGTTGAGCAAAGGGATTGGGAAGTGGGTGATGATCGATAGCACCATCGAAGACGAGAGTCTTGAGGCGTGACTTCAAGGAGGCTAGCGAATGAACGAGGTGGAGGGATTATTGGATGGAATTCCAGAGGTTGGGGGCACAGTGGCTGAAGGCTTGCCCGCTGGAGCCTTCTGAGTGGACAGGTTGGGTTGATAGGGGGTTAGGAGGTCGCAGAGATAGCATGGGGCAGGGCAAGGCATGGCACACTTACACACACAGGCAAATAGCCCAACGTGGTGCACAATTGTTTGTTCTGCACAGATTGCTCCTACATCCACCTGCTGATGAAACCCAGCCCTTTTATTTGATGTTACCATCAGATGTATCTAGATTTGGCCATCTTTCCACCACCAACTCCCTTGCCCTCCATTCCTCTTTACTCCATCACACAGCTCGAGTGAAAACCCTTGATTGTCCAGTGCCTTGGAACATCCTCCTGATATGGAAGAACAACAAAATTGCACTTATATAGAGCCTTTCACGTCGGGAGGATGTCCCAAAGAATCTCTGTAGGTGCACCATTTGTTGTTGTTTTACCTCCTAAATCTCTATCCTGAGCAACAATGCCACACGTACCTGACAGGAATCAACACCTCCCTCTAGGAAGCCAGCACAAATCATCCTGGAGGTTATCTTTCGGGAATAGACGTTGGGCTGGCTGCACACGTTGTTAGAGATAAGAGGCACCTGAGCCTCCCTCAGGCTGGCTGAGATCTTATCTGCTGAGTGACAAACACCGTCCAGTTCATAAACCAGAATGGATTTGTGCAACAATATTCTGGGCGAAAACTGCAATTTACCACAGTTCCGCTTATGTTCTTTGTGGTATTTCCTTTTGTGGTATTTCTTTTTTGTTTGTGTTTATGTGGTTGGCAGTTTTTGACATGGATCTCAAATCGATGGTCTGATTGATCGGACGAAATACTAAGCTCTCCCAGTTTACTTTAGTGAAAGATGATTCCAATGGGAGAGGTTGTGCTTTTAGGAGACAACAAGGCATTCGTACAAAAGATTTCGAACGGGTTTGGAAATATAAAGGGTAATTTTAGAACCAATAAGTTTTTCTTTATTCAACAAGTGATTAACTGCTGTACAGGTTACCAGGTAGGATAGTTAAGGCCAGGACACTGGGACTCATTTATGAAACAGTTTGATGTTGTGATGGAGGTGAGCTTTGGGGAGGGAGAAAGAGGTTTGGGGAGGGTGAAAGAGGTAATAGTAGGCTGGGTATTGTGGAGAAAGGAGATGGGTTTGGCTGAAAGGTCTTTTTCATCAAAACCCATCTTCTTCAGAGTATATTTTTACATCAGTGAAACCCTTGGTATAACTTATCTACTTATGAGCCTTTTTATTGGACAAATTGGAGTGAATCCACCAAGTCTCAACCTGTGGAGCTCCTGTAGCTCAGTGGTTAGAGCACTCGCCTTACAAGCGTGAGATCTGTGTTCGAATCCAGGCAGGTCAGGGCGAAACTTTGGCCGAGTTTCCTTACTCCACACGCACGCCTAATAATAATCCGTCCAAATAAAATAGTATATTCTGTGAAGCGAGTTGAGATGTCTTGAAGATGTAATAAGCACTATATAAAAATGCAAGGATTATTACTATTATTACTATTAAAATTCTCACCTCCTTCGTTAGTGGTACCCCAGCCAGAGATCCAGCAGGTTTGCCCTTCTACAAATTCCTGCTGAGAGTTGGGGAGACAGATGGGTTGCACTTGATCTACAACAAGAATTAGGTCACAGTTAGTTAGTCCACGATTTTTATCCAGGAGATTTGTTTCTCTTTCATTTCTTCGATGTGCAGTGGCTACCAATGGCATTGAGAGGCATCTCAAATTAGACCCCAGCATGTTTTGTGTGGGGAGTGAGCATGTACAGGGGAAAGACTGCATTGGAATGATTGTCTAGACTGAATGTCTAGCTGGAGGTGAGGTGGGTGTGGAGGGAAAAGTAGTGTTTTTGCATGTGATGGCCTTTCGACCAAAGTTTAAACCAAGGTCCTGTCTGGCTTTTCAGAGGAACGTTAAAGATCCTGTCACACTATTTGAAAAGAGAAGGGAGTCGAAAGAGATGAGGGAGAGAATCGAGAGGGGGAGAGAGAGACCTGTTCGTGTGTGTGTGGTGTAGAGTCGCAAGAGAACTACAAGAGAATAATATTAATCATAATAATCAACACAATAATATTTGCATTTGCTGCAGCACCTTATCACGTCTGAAAGCACTGTGCAGTATATACTGTAAAGTGGATTAGCTGTGTACTTCGTGAGCAAACACGGCAGCCAATTTTGCACAGCAACGTCCCACAAACAGTCGTGGAATGAGTGACTTTTTATTTGTGTAGTCTTGCAGTCGCACGTGGTGGGGGTGTGGGGAGGTTTATTATTTATTATTACCATCAAATGTCAACTGCAGGTCCAGCTTTATGAGGGCGATATCGTAATCGTAAGACCTTCCCCGGTACTTCTTGTGATGAATAATCTTCTCCACAGCACGCGATAACATGTCAGCCTCTGGCTGTGTCACGATGCCCACATACACCTTCCACAAGGTCGGTACCTGGAACCTTAGACCACAATAAAACATAGATAGGAATTCACCTGTGTCTCCCTGACTGCATCATCACATCACATTTTGAGTCTCGACCCCTCCCTTTGCCTTCTTCAAGGCCTGTCGCCCAACAGGAAACGCTCCACATCAAGGTGATTTGTTGTGGTTAAAAGGGAGATAAATAACATAATAATAATCCTTACATTTGGTATAGCGCTTTTCACGTCTTCTAGATGTCCCAAAGCGCTTCGAGTGAATTGACTGTATTTTGTGGGTGAAATGCGGCAGCCAACTGCACACAGCAGTGTCCCACAAACAGATTGAAATGACCAATTTTTTTGAGGGGTTTGTTATTAGGTGTGAACCCCTATGTTAAATTCACCAGCTGTCAGATTGCTTCACCTGAGACTGAGAGTCAGAAAGAAAGAGAGGGGATAGTGACTGAGCTGTGGGCTGGAGGCAAGAGGGGCCGAACGTGTGGGAAGATGACCAAAGGTACAGTAAAAGGTACAGAGAAAGTTCTTCAGATGGTCTTGAAGGAAGCAAGGGAGCGAACAGGGTGGAGCGGGTTGGAGGGTGGGTGCAGAAAGGCTAAAGGCCCGATTAAACCATTTTAGAAAGCTAACTAAAAACAACAACAACAACTTGCATTTATATAGCACCCTATACAAAATGGCCTCTAGGTCTGCTGACCTCACATTCTTCAGGCTGTCTGTATATGTCACGGGCAGGAAGCAAAACTGCCGTCACTTGCTGCACACTGTGCGGACTGAACCGTGCGAAGGAGGGAGGGAAATGTTGACTCACTCCGAGAAACAGTGTGCGGCTGTCACTATCCACTGGGCCGCGATGATGGACCCTCCGCACAGGTGCTGCCCGTTAAGGTGCAGACTGGCTTGCCAGGGCCACTCGCCAGGCGTTGACTGGTTACCTCCAACAATCCGGGAGGAATACTTGGGTCTGGAGCCACAATCTGCCCGAGGAGAGACACGCACAATGAGAAGAAGGTGTCTGCACACACCCTTCATCTGGGACAATAGCTCAATAGCTTACAACAACAAAATGACACTTGTGGACGTCCAAAGGTGCTGGACAATCACTGTTTCAGACCCGAGCTGAGGACGGGCAGGGGAGGGGGGAGGATGGATGTGGGGGGATTAGGAGTTGCCGATGGGTCCATCGAAGAGGAGAATCTTGAGGCTGGACATGAAGGAGGCCAGGGAGGGGGGAGGCGGAGGGACTGCGGGATGGAGTTCCAGAGGTTGGGAGCAGAGTGGCTAAAGGCTCGACCGCTAATGGTGGGGCAGGTAGGTCAGTGGAGCACGCGGCAAGGTAGGAAGTGAATGTTGGGCATTGGAAACATATTCGCAACATTGGAGATTTGTAAGGCCTTCAATAGGGATAAGCAGACACAGTTATCAGGAAAGATTGGACTGGTGGGAGCTTTGCTCTCTTGCGTTGAGATAAATGAACGAGGACCTGATAGAGGAATTTAACGTGATGAAGGATTCAATAAGGTGTATCTTGATAGCTGTTTTCATTTTGTTGGTGAGTCCGTAACTAGAGGACAGAAATTTTAGACAGGTGGTGACAGATCTACTACTGAGTTAGGAGGAACTTCTTCACGCAGAGGTTAGTAATAATAATCATTATTGTATTTGATTATACCGTTTATCACGTAATTGTAACGTCTCTAAGCCCTTCACAGAATATATTGTGAAGTTAATGTATATATGATAGAGTGTGGGGAGAGAGGGTAAGTGGGGGGCACAGGGGGCAGGTTGTAATTGAGGGTATTGAGCCCACCCCTATCTTTCGTCAGACATACCTAAACATTTGAGCGATGTGACTTTCCCAGAATGACACCTTGTGCTGCGGATGAAAGTTGAAACATAAGTGCAAATGATCAAAATAATAATAATAACAAATACTAACACCGTAATAACCTTTGCATTTAATACAGCGCCTGTCACGTGGTGACATCTCAAAGCACCTCACATGATCCTCTAGAGTGAAGTGATTGTGTTTTTGTAGACAACGCAGAAGCCAATTTGCACATAGCAATATCCCACAAAGAACAATTGAATGAAAGACATATTTTGTCCTGGGGGAATTGTTGGCCAGGGACACACTCTCTTCTTTTCGAATAGGGCCACGGGAACTGAACAGGAGCAGATGGGATCTAAGTTTAATGTCTCATCCGAAGGACGGCACATTCGACACAACACCACAACATCAAGTCTGCATTGGAGTGTTAGCATAGATGAGATGGGTTTCAAGACCCAACATGGCAGACTCTAGCTCAGTGTTGTTGTTCTTGTGAGTTACCTCAGCAAGGTAACCATCTGTATCCTGGAGCCTAGCTCTCCGGGTTGCTTAAAATTCACCTCCACAAAATTGTGCTTGAGTGGCTCTTCAATGGAAGCGATTAGAAGTTCGGTGGAGTTCACATAGCTGGGAGACACAAAGGTAAAATTCTTCTAAATCATTCACCAATTCTCCCCAGCCAACAAAGGGCGAAATGCAGCAGCCAATTGCACACAGCAGTGTCCCACAAACAGTCATGGATTGAAATGACCAATTTATTATTGCTTTTTTGAGGGATTATTATCAGGCATGTGGAGTAAGGAAACTTGCCCAAGGTTTTGTCCTGGCTGCAATTGAACCCAGGTCTCTCACTTGTAAGTTGAGTGCTCTCACCATTGAGCTACAGGACTCCAGAAATTATGATGGTAATAGTAATAATAACTATTATTATGATTATAATAACAGGAAGACAGGATCTAGAGGTGAGAGGTTAATTAAGGGGCTGAATGTGAGTCTCAAGGTATCCGTAATTCACGCAGCTCCCAAACACATGGCTAACCATGGCTCATAAAAAGAGCCATTAACTGTGAAAAACACTATTGTCACCCACAAATCCTGATCAAAGCCAGACATAGCTTTGTGTGTGACATAAAGAAGAAGAATAATAATCCTTGCATTTGATATAGCGTCTTGACACGTCGGGAAGATATCCCAAAGCGCTTAACAGGATATACTGTCAAGTGGATTGACTGTACAGTATTTTGTGGGCAGAATGCGGCAGACAATTGCATACAGCAGTGTTGTGGATTGAGTGACCGCAACCGGTTGTGGATTGAGTGACCGCATTTTTTTTTAGGTGTTATTACCCCTGGAAAATGATCCACCAATCAACTGACAACTGGGTCGCCGCTTACTGCTCAGTAAACAGAGGGGTGTGAGGTTAAGGAAGCTTGGCGAAGGTTGCGCCCTGCCGGGAAATGAACCCGGGTCCTTTCGCTTACGTGGTGAGCGAGCTAACCACTGGAGTCTACGGGACTCTACTGAAAGGCAGAAGATGGATTGCAGAGTGGTTTGTAGAGAGTTTGTAGAATCACCTGCTGTATCCGAGCTGATTACACGCAACCGTTCCATACATGGCATTCCACCCCTCCCAGCAAACTGTCCTCCAGATGCCGCCAGTGTAAATCTGCACCACCGAGCCTTTGCCACTAACCCGCACTGAAATCAATAACAACAACAAAATTAATTTGTACAACACCTTTCACGTCAGGAGGACATCCCAAGACACTGGACAGTCACTGCTTTAGACCTGAGCTGAGGACAGGGGAGGGAAGGAGCAGATTAGGAGTTGCCAATGGGTCCATTGAAGAGGAGAGACTTGAAGGAGGGGGGGGAAGGAAAGGACAAGCAGGGACTGCATTTGGAATCAGACGACAGCTCATGCAAACCACAAGACAATATCAGGAAACAGGGCTAAATTTACAGTGTGCCTTAAACTGTTCCCTGGGTTAACACTGGGTTAAAGAATACCTGTCAATCCCTTTGCTAAAATTCTTCTAGCAACAATAATGATGATGACAACAACAAATTACACATAGCAACATTCTCATCAGGACTTTTATGCTTTCCCCCTTGATGTTCTACATCTGGATGAGCACAAAGTAAATATGACCCTAAAATATCAAGAAGTGTGATTGTGGGGGGAAAAAATCAACGTGTCTTTACCGCATCCCAGCTCATCTTCGCCTTTTGGGCAGTCCATCGCACCATTGCACCTCGCTCCATACCAGACACATGATGACGAGCTTCGACACTTAAACTTCCCAATGCAACTGTATGTGACTGAAAAGATTCACAATGGTTCATAGCAGCATAGAATACACATTTACACTTACACGGCACCTTTCATGTCAGAAACATTTTCCCAAAGCACTTGCTTGGGCAACCCTGGCTGGCACCCAAGATAGGGGTGGGTGCCGAAGGAGGTGGAGAGGGGAAAGATTTCCTGAAATGCAGTCATCAAGAAGTAACGTTTTGATGAGGTGAGGGAATGGAGAGAGTTGGACGGACTCCAGCAAGGAGGTGCCAATATGATTGGGGAAAAATATCATAGAGATACACAGCACAGAAAGAGGCCATCTGGCCTATCGAGTCTGCACCGAATCTCAGTGCAAGCCATTCCCAAATGTTTAACCCTCCCGCCTCCTTCTCCCTGCTTCTGGCTCCTGGAAAATCAGAGCCAAGTCGGCATTCCGCCAAACTGCCATCCCAATCCTAGATCCAAAGTGAATTGTCTGTATATCTGTGGGTGAAACGCGACAGCCAATTGTGCAGAGAAGCGTCCCTACAAACAGTTGTGAATTGAAATAACCGTTTTATTATTTTTTGTCTTGAGGGATTATTATTAGGTGGGTGGAGTAAGGAAATTTGCTGAAAGTTTCGCCCTGCCTAGAATTGAACTCAAGTTTCTCGCTCACAAGGTGAGTACTCTAACCACTGAGCTACACATTCACACACAATGAATCCCATGAAAAGCTTTCAGGTGGCCTCCAGACATGAAAGGCATCATATCAAAAGAAATGATCATTAGGAAGCCAAATTCCCCTTAGTCCTACTCTGTTTTGTCTTAACATTTCATTGTAAAATTGCCTTCCAAAAATATCACAGAATTGAGCAAAATTCCTATTGACGCTGGGAGCGGTTGGCTGGGGTTATGTGGTCAGGGAGGCTCTTTAATTTGAGATTTAATTTGAATTGAAATTGCAATTTTATCCTATTGAAACGCAGTGATGATTATTAGTTAGAGCACTTGCCTCGCAAGCAAGAGATGTGTGTTCGATTCTTGGCAGGCCAGAAATCTTGGGCAAATGTCTTTAATCCGCATGCCTGATAATAATTCCTCAAGAAAAAAACAATAATAAATTGGTCACTTTAATCTACAACTGTTTGTGGGACACTACTGTGCACAATTGGTTGCTGGGTTTCCCCCACAAATATACAATCAATTAACTTTACAGTACATTCAGTGAAGCACTTTGAGACATCTAGAAGACATGAATAGCGCTATATCAAAATGCATGGATTATTATGATGATGATAAAAGCTGGCGTCAATTATCAAATGACCAAATTTTATCATCGTGTTTCAATCTATTGCTTTCAAAGCCTCAAAACATCATGGTTGGTCAATGAGTCAGTGACTGAAAGGAATCAATTTACAATAACTGGCAAATGTGAAAATGCGGAGGTTGGGAGAAATCTTCACATAGAGGAGTTAGAATATAGAATACACTGCCCACACTCAATCTATAGCTGTATATGTGGGACACTGCTGTGTGCAATAGGCTGCCTTGTTTCGCCTACAAAATCCATAGTCAAAGCACTTTACAATATATACTGTTAATCCCTTTGAGACTTATCAACAAAGGGATAATATATCAAATTGGAGGATTTGATTTATTGATTCATTATTTATTGATTTGAAATAATTTATTGGTTTATCAATCATCACATCTTTGAGATGCTTCAAATTGCCTCAATTATTATTATTGTTATTGAAGCATATTGGCTTTGAAAAGGGAATTGGATAAATAGCTGAAAAGGAATTTGACTACTTAGTATAGGGAAAGGGCACAGACACAAATGGCTGAATGGCCTCCTTCTGTGCTGTGAAGCTCTATGGTTCTATGGACTGCAGTTGAAATAGGAAGAACTTACCTCCCACAGCAATGGAAACTATAAGCAGAACCGCAAAAGTCATGACACCAAGTACTATTAAATGCAACGGCTTCTTGCACATCAACGCATGCCATTTTGTCGAGGACTTCTCTGGACTTCCTGAACAAAATGGGGAGTGGGGGGAATGAGAATCTGGTCAATTCTTAACCGTGTAATCTGTGCCTTTTTCATCAATCGCACCCTTAGCCGCATCAAGTCTTCCCTCGCTTATCATCCCTCTCCTCCAAGCTCTACTGGTTCCTTGTATTTGGCCCATCTCAAGTCTTTTGTCATTGACTGTTTCTTCTGCCCCACTCCCCCTAACCAGCAACCCATATGATTCCAATTCTCAGGTCAGATGCAATTGCTTAACTGTCCAGCACTTTGGGATGTCCTTCCAGCCCATCCCCCTCTCCCCACCACTGTTCAGCGCACAGCTGTGTGCTCCTGCTCCATCCTGTTCCACCACTGGTGGCTAACAATTCACCCACTTTGCCCCAACTTTCTGAAAACTCCCTCCATCTATCCCTCTTTGTTGCCACCCCATTTTAACATACCTTTTAATAGCTGCCTGAAGTTCTACCTTTTCACCCATGTCGATGGTCACTTTCCTTGACACGATAGACCAGGTAAATTTCCATGGTTTCTATTCACCTCACCCCACACCATACCAACACCCTTCTCAGTATCTGGTATCCTCTATGCAAAGTACTTGGAGATCACAATGACCCTTGGCTCATTTCATCTTGTCCTCCAGAACACCCACCCAACTGGCATCCTCCCATCATAACATCCATCTGTGTCTTAAATGTGTCCCAATGTCTTCGTGGGAGAGAATTTATCAGCCCACTTCATACGGTGCAGTGACTCGGAGGCCAGAGCCACCTGAGCAGTGGGCAGGGGAATGAAGAGAAAGCAGGTCGGAAAGGTAGGGAGATGCTAGGGCATGAAGGCATTTGTAGGTGAGTGAGAGGATCTTGAAATCGCTCGGTTCTGCAATAGGGAGCCTGGTGAGAATTGGTGTGATGGTGGTATGCAGTTCAGTGTGAGTGGGAACATGGGCTGCAGAGTTATGAATCAGATGTAGTTTTGGGGGAGTGGAGCTGCAAGAACAAGCGAGGAGGGCATTGGAATAATTTAAGTGGGAGGTGGTGAAGAGTTGGCTGTGTTGGGTATGACAACAAGAATAAAGCACGTTACCTGCCTCAATGGGCAAAATTTTCGCATCGAAAATGTTTGGAACCTTCTGCGGAGTATTGGGGAGCTCGATAGATGGGAGATCATCTTCAGTGATAGAGATCACCTCCACGCTTGCCTCTTCTGTCTTCTCGTTTACCACCTGGTCCATCAACGAGAAGAGATTCTCCTTAAAACACCCACTTTTTAATTATAATAATAATCCTTGCATTTATATAGCGCCCCTCACTCACTCAAGGTAGCTTCCCTGAGTGCTTAAGGCGCCTCAAAGTGTTTCATAGCATACTGTAAAGTACAATGACTGTGTATTTTGTTGGTAAAATGGGGCAGCCAGTTTTTTTGCACAGTAATGTCTAGCAAACGGCGATTGAGTGAGTGACCAATTTTATGTGGGGATTTGTTGGCCAAGACACTGGGAGAAAAAAAAACTCCATTCTCTTTTCCAAGAATGGAAAAGACTGGAGGGAAGTGTGCAGTGAAGTCCTCTGGGGATCAGTTTGGGGACCACTGCTCTTTTTAATATGTTAATGCTCTGGATTTGGGTGTAGGGAGCACAGTTTCCAAGTTTGCAGATGATACTAAGTTAGGGAGAATAGTAAATAGTGAGGAGGATAGTAACCATCTGCAAGAAGATAAAGATAAAATGGTAAAGTGGGCAGACACGTGGCAGATGAAGTTTAATGCAGAGAAGCGCGAGGTGATATATTTTGGGAGAAGAAATGAGGGGAGGCAATATAGGCTAGATAGGGCCTATAAAATTGTACAATTTTAAGGGGTGTGAGGGAACAGAGAGACCTGGGGATTTGTGTTAGTGACTCTTTGAAGGTGGCAGGACAGTAGACAAAGCCATTAAGAAGGCATAATGGGATGTTAGGCTTTATAAATAGGGGTATAGAGTACAAAAGTCAGGAAATGCTGACTAACCTCTATAAAACTTTGGTTAGGCCTCAGCTGGAGTACTGTGTCCAATTCTGGTCACCACACTATAGTAAAGATGTTAAGGCATTGGAAAGGGTGCAAAGAAGCTTTACTAGAATGGTACCAGGATTGAGGGACTTCAGTTATGAGGAAAGGCTAGATAGGCTAGGTTTATTCTCTTTAGTATGGAGAAGGTTGAGAGGAGACCCAATAGAGGTTTATAAAATCATGAGGGGATTCGACAGGGTGAATAAGGAAAAACTGTTTCCACAGGTGGGCAAATCTGTGACTCATGGTCACAGATTTAATATAGTTTCAAAACGAAGCAGAGGGGAGCTGAGGAGAAATGTTTTCACTCAGCGGGTTGTTTGAATCTGGAATGCATTGCCTGAAAAGGTGTTGGAGGCTGATTCGATAACAGCTTTTAAAAGAGAATTAGATCTTTATTTAGGGAGAACAGGTCTGTGAGGTTATGGGGAATCGCGGGGCAGTGGGATTGAGTTGCTCTTTTCAAAGAGCCGGCACAGACTAGATGGGCCGAATGGCCTCCTTTTGTGCCGTAAAATTCTAGGATTCTATGAAAGACGTCAAACCTTTAACTTCCACCTGGACAGGCAGACGGTCCTTGGTTTAATGTCTCATCTGAAGGGTAGAACTTCTGTCAATGCAATACACCCTCAGAATTACATTAGAGCATGTGATTAATTCTCGCTCAGTAACCGACATCTTTCACAACAGGGTTTAGATTTATTTATTCAACACCTCTCACATTGGGAGAATGTGTCAGAGTGTTTGACATTGTTTGTTTGAACATCTGAGCTGCGGATGGGAGCTAAGCCAGTGGGAAGAAGGAACAGGGGTGGTGCGGGGGAAGAAATGTGGTGGGGGGAGGGGGGGAAGGAAGGGGGAGGAACAGGCAGAAAGCAATGGAGGGAGCAAAAGAGGACTGAACAAATGATAAAAAAAAGTGGGTTTTATTAATAATAATAGTTATTCTTGTATTTGATATTAACGACTTACGTCTGAAAACACCTCACAGAAAGTATTATAAAGTGAATTGACTGAATATGTTGTGGGTACAACCCAGCAGGCAATAGCTACAGAGATATCCCACAAACAATCGTGGTTGGAAGTGACCAGTTTGTTATTATTATATAGTTGAAGGAATTATTAGCCCCGGAAAAGCGATCCGCCAATTGACTAGCAATCGAGTTCCTACTTACTGCTAGATATCAGTGTAATGTGGACTAAGGAAACCTGCCAAACCCTTTTGCCCTGTCCAGGAATCGAACCCATGTCTCTCGCTATCGTCGGTCACTCTTGGCGTATGTACATACCTCTGCAGTTGCCATCCTTGAGGCACAAAGCACTTTAATCCAGATCACCAAAGGTGCATGGCTCGACTCGGGGGAAATCGCGGTGAAGAGCGGTGTCCCTCTGGCCTGCACTGACAGATAGTCTGACAGTCAGGGAGAAGCCAGAGGCAGCCAAGCGGGCCAGGCAAAGGGTGTCACGTTCCTCTCCCGCTGAATGGGTGGTTATCGATACCAGTAGCTGTCTCACGCCACTTCACATTACAATAAGAATAGCTGAGTAACTCTACCTCGCTTTCAAGAAAGCCGCAGAATTATAACTAGACATTGCTGCACCCAGTGCCTTTTACCCTTAACGCTGCCCCCCCCCCCCCCCCCACCCCCACCCACTCCTCCCGCCAGCCTCATGCGTTATACTGTATAAAGTTGTTGCCAGCCTTAAAATGTTCATGTATTTTACGATGCAAAATAACAATAACAATAATTTGGTCACTCAATTCACGACTGTTTGTGGGACACTGCTGTGCGCAATTAGCTGCCATGTTTCTCCCCAAAACACACTGTCACTACGCTTTATGGTATATTTTGTAAAGCGTTTTGAAATGTATTGAAGATGTCATAAGGCACCATATCAAATACAAGGATTATTAATAAGGATTATTATTTTATGGTACTGTAATTATCCTTGCTTTTGATACAATGTCTATAACTTCAAAGTTTCTCAAAGAACCTTGAAAGCAATTTAATAATAAAAAATTATTTGATGTGGTGTCTTATCAAAACTTAAAAAAGTTAACATTGGTCACTGAATCCATGATTGTTTGTCGGACATTGCTGTGCGCAATTGGCTGCCTCATTTCGGCCACAAAATATAGTCACTCCAATTTACAAACACAAAATGCACAGTCAATTCACTTTACAGTAGATTCTGTGAAGCTCTTTGAGACGTCTAGAAGATGTGAAAAGCGCTATATCAAGAACAAGGATTAATATTATTACTGTTACTCTGTGAAGTGCTTTGAGACGCCTTGAAGACGTGATAATACACTATATGAAATCAAAGATTATGATTATTATTAGATTATGATTATTATTAATAATTATTATTATTATTTCCCCCCCAAAAAAACTGGTCATTTGTTTCAAAGTGGTTTGTCGGACATTGTGTTTTGCCTACAAAATACACAGTCAATCCACTTTACTGTATATTCCGTGAAGCATCTCAATGATGCGATAAGGCGCTATGTCAAAGGCAAGAATTATTATTATCATTGCTGTGTGCCATTGGTTGGGCTGCTGTGTTTGCCTCCAGGATTTGCAATTCACAGTAAAATATTGTGGCAACAACTTGCATTTGTTGAGTCCTGTAGCTCAGTGGTTATAAGTACTTATAAGCGTGAGACCTGTGTTCGAATCCAGGCAGGTCAGGGCGAAACCTTGGGCAAGTTTCCTTACCCCACACACACCCCTAATAATAATCTCTCCAAAAAAACACAATAATAAAAATTGGTCATTTCAATCCACGACTGTTTGTAGGGACGCTGCTGTGCACAATTGGCTGCCCACAAATATACAGTCAATTCACTTTACAGTATATGCTATGAAGCGCTGTGAGATGCCGATAAGATGTGCAAAACGCCATATCAAATGCAAGGATTATTTTTTGTTATTTTATATAATGCACTTCACCCAGGCCCGAGAGAAACTTGACAATCTTGAACCTTCATCTGAAACGGGCTCCCGAGGGCTGGGTCTCAGCAATTGGAACCGTTTGAGTGTAACCTGAGGCCATGCAGGTGAGGAGGGCCGTGATCAGCGCGAGGTAGAATTCCAGAGAGATATGCTGTAGCATTGGCGACGGCCATTCAGAGAAACACGATCCTCCCTGTATTAGACGGGTCACAGTCTGATATGTTTGTAAGAATCAATTTTTAAGTAACGTGTGGTTTGGAAGGCAGATATTCAGCACGGGGGACAATTGTACAATCAAAGTGGAACCATTTGTTTTCTTTCTATTAGTGTATTGCAACTCTTCTCTATTTAAGAAAGGACATACTCGCCTTAGAGGGGGTGCAGCGTCAATTTACTAGGTCAATTCCTGGGATGAGGGGGATGAGCTATGAGGATAGGTTGAATAATCTAGGCCTATACTCTCTAGAAAATAGAAGAATTAGAGGTGACTTTATAGAAACCTATCAGATTATTTACGGGCATGACTGAGTAGACAGTGGGAGACTGTTTGTCCTGGTTGGAGAAACTATAACCAGGGGTCATAGCTTTAAGATTAGGGGTCAGCCTTTTCGCATAGAATAGAGGAAAAACTTCTTCACTCAGCGGGTAGTGAATTTATGGAATTCTCTACCCCCAAAAGGCTGTAGATGCTCAGTCAGTTCTTGAACATGTTCAAGACTGAAATTGACAGATTTCTTATGGATAAAAGGATTAAGGGATATGGGGATAAGGCGGGTGGTGGAGTTAGATTAGAAGATCAGCCATGATATTATTGAATGGCGGGGCAGGCTCGAGGGGCCGAATGGCCTACCGCTGCTCATTATTCTTATGTTCTCTCCATCTACCTCTAAATCCCACTTTAAAACCTACCTCTTCGACCACGCCTATTGTCGCCCTTCCTCTCCACCATAGCTCAGTGACCAACCTCTGCCACTGTGTGACACTCCGAGGTGCTGACGGACGCATGTCGCTCTTCGATTTTCCTGACAAACTAAAATGTTTCGTGTGTTCGGTTAAATTTTTTCTTCGCACCAGCAAATTCCTGCTCTTCTTCGGGCTGGGGTCTTCCAATAAAATATTCTTTTCATTTGGTAATAATAACAGTAATAATAATCCTTGCATTTGATATAGCACCTTATCGTGTCTTTGAGACATCTCAAAGCTCTTCACAGATTATACTGTAAAGTGAATTGACTGTATGTTTTGTGGGATAAAATGCGGCAGCCAATTGTGCACATTAGCGTCCCATACTGATGTAAAATGTAAATGTAATTCTATAAATGTAATTCTATTATTGTTGGATTGAATGACCAACAATTTTGTTTTGAAGGAATTATTATTCCTGGAGTGCCATCTGCCAATGGAATAAGAACTGAGTTCCTACTTACCTTTAGGCTTGTGTAGAAATCAAATGATTGGGCCTTGGGACGTCCTCCTGACATGAAAAGCGCTGTACAAATATAATTTTGTATTGTATTTGTAGTGACCCCCTCCCTAACTCTGTGAAGCCAATTCTCACGATTGAGACATATCAAACCTCGTCAGTCTATTTGCAGCCAAGTGAGTGCATCGAGATTGCGTATTGGGACGTCCTCCCGACGTGAAAGGTGCATTATCAACGTAATTTTTATGTTGTCGTTGATATATTTCATTGGCCTATCCCATCCTGTTCTGTTAACTCCAATGCCCTTATCTCAAGCCTGAACGTCACTGTTTGTAGTGCATGAAATTAAATGGATCCAATTTGTAAAGAGCAGTGGAGATGTGAAATTGTTTTGGTCCCCAGCATTTACTGCTGTAGGCCACTGGGTGACAGCCTTGCTCCACATGAAACATGCAGGGAAGTGAGGAATTCACCAACACCATGGTAAAAGTTGTTCTCCACTTAATTCAGGAGCATTCATTCACCTAAGAACTGTCAAAGCAGCAAGGAATACTTTCCTATGATAATAAAAATAAAAATAATCCTTGCATTTGATATGGCGTCTTATCCCGTCTTCAAAACGTCTCAAAAGCGCTTCACAGAGTGTAATAAAGTATAGTGACTGTGTATCTTGTGGGCGAAACGAGCGGTAGCCAATTGTGTCCAGTCTGATGCTTAATCCCGACATCGGAAACTGAGCAAAGGGACAGTAGGAAACTACTTGGCTTGTCCAAGGCTCTGGCGTCATCTTACCTTATGGAAAGAATAGTGATAGAACTAAATGAGAAAAGTCCTCGCGTTTGATACAGCGCATTGTTATGCCATCAAGTTGTCTCCAAGCACCTCGCAAGATTTTTACTGCAGAGTGTTTGATTCTAGTGTACCTAACCGAGAGAGAAGGAAGGAAGAAATAAAATTACTCTAAGAGGTAGTGACTGTGATTTTTTCTGCAAATTTCGGCAGTTATTGCACGAAGCAAAGTGCCACGAGCAGTTTTCGATGATCATAGTCCTTGTGCTGTATTTGGTATAGTGCTTTTTCACGTCTTCTAGACATCTCAAAGCGCTTCACAGAACATACTGGTAAAGTGAATTGACGGATTTGTGGGAAAAACGCGGCAGCCAATGGCACGCAGCAGTGTCCCACAAACATTCGTGGATTGAAATGACAAATTTATTATTGTTTCTATTTTCGAGAGATTACAATCAAGCGTGTGGAGTAAGGAAACTTGCCAAAGGTTTTGCCCTGCCTGGAATCGAACCTAGGTCTCTCTCTTGCAAGGCAAATGCTCTAACCACTGAGCTGTACCTGACTCTCACTAACCTTGCCTTTGTTAAGAAGGTTGTCCGTGTAGGTGATTATTTTTAGCCAAGACACCAGAAGAAACTTCCTTCTCTTTTTGAGTTGCGCCAAGGGATCTTAAACTTCAGAATCACTATACTACACAGGGTAAAAAGGCAAAGTGAATGTGCTAACCCCTAGGCTGCAGGACTCCACAATTCCTTTCAGCATTATCTGTTGAAATGTTGGTAATGGCTTCAATAATTCGTTGTCCCAGCCATGGGCGACATCTTCAAAGGGTAAAGCACGTTATTGCTACGTGGCAGTAACAGTCCCGTCCTGCCCCTGTGCAGTCCTGCAGCTCAGTGGTTAGAGCACTCGCCTCGCAAGCGAGAGACCTGGGTTCGATTCCCAGCAGGGTGAAACCATGGTCAAGTTTCCTTACTCCGCACACCTGATAACACTCCCTCAAGAAAAAAAACAAGAATAAATTGGTCAGTTCAATCCAAGACTGTTTGTGGGACGTTGCTGTGTGCAAATTGGCTGCCGTATTTCGCCCACAAAATATAGTCAATTCACCTTAGTCTATTTCTGTCAAGCGTTTTGAGGTGTCTAGAAGATGTGAAAAGTGAGATATCAAATGCAAGGATGATTATTATTATTAACAATACGCGGTTGCTTCAGCCCATCTTATCATTAAGGTACAGTGCATGGCAAGACCCAGCAGGGGGCAGCAAAGTACTGCACGACCAACAGTGGGCTCTGGTCATGTCATTCTTCTAGGAGGACATGAATCCTGGGTCCAATATCACCCCCACCTAGGTTGTTCCAATGGACATCCGCTCACAGTGCCGTGGGAAATGACCCCCACGATTCTCCTGAGGTGAAAGGCGCTACACAAATGTAATTTTGTTGTTGTTGTTTATTTTGCACAATTGTGGGGGAGAAGATGAGCTGTTTTACAGAAGCAAAGAGAGGACAAGAGGTTAGCTTTTCTGTAGGACCTTCTGTGTAATGATGATGGCCATCATTTTGGCTACTGCACCCCATATGCCCCTGCCTTGATCCCTGTGTCAGTATTAAATATCCTCTCGCTGAGGTTCCCGTGTTGGTGCTGTAATGCTGTTACGATTAAGATAATAAAAAGGCTTTGAGATGGTAAAGGATGAGGAACTATTTCTGCTGGTGGGTGATTCACAGATCACAGAATATCAGAACAGACTGAGTTGTGGACAATTACTTTCTACCAGAGGATAGAATGATTTGCCAGAGATGATTATTGGATTCAATGGGATTGTGTGAGATTTAAAAGATAGACACACAGGAACAGGATTAGGCCGACGTTTTGTCCACAAACATATAGTCAATTCGCTTTACAGTATATTCTGTGAAGCACTTTGAGACTCCGATAAGATGTGAAAGGCGCTATATCAAATACGAGGATTATTATTATTATTATTCAGCCCATCAAGCCTGTTCTGCCATTCTATGAGATCATGGCTGATCTGTATGTACCTCAACTCTAATTACCTGCATTTGCCCCATGTTCCTTGATCCCCTTGTACGTGGATAAAAAGACTTGGGAGTGAGTGCAAGCAATTCAAGTAATACATATCTGGAGTAACACTGAAATCGCCTCACAGGATTTTACTGTAGAGACTAGTGGCTACAACAATAAACATAATCAACATCATCATCCTTCTATTTGATATAATGCCTAACCCCTTAGTGCTCACCAATAGTCGTGGATCGCGTGACCAAATTATTATTATTTTTTTTACACGTAAGAGACCAAGTCCCCATAGAAAGTGATCGGCCATTCGATTAACAACCGAGTTCTTACTTAATACCAGGCAAACAGAGGTGTGTGGAGTAAGGAGACTTGCCTAAGGTTTCTCACTGCCCGGTAATTGAACCCAGGTCCTCTCGCTTGTGAGGCGAGTGCTCTAACCAATTATGCCATAGGACTCCACATTGTGCAAATTTTACACCAACGTGTCAAGTGGCCCACTGCAGTGCCCGGGGATGGTTGGCGGTGGGGTGTGGAACCTCTGGGTGGGTGAATGGTCTGAAGCTATGATGTAACCCAGTTGAAAGCTGCAATAGCTTGGAGGGATGGTGTAGCAATTCCCATTAACTCATTCCTTCAGAACCTGTTCAGACGCCAAGTAATAGTTGGGTGTCACACAGTTCAATGCACAATTACAGTTACACGGCACCTTTCATATCAGGGGAATGTCCCTGGGCATTCCCTGCACAGCACCCAAAGTGGGCAGGGGTGGGGGTCAGGGGTGGGGGTAGGAGTGCAGGTGACAGGAGGGGGAGATGATAAGAATCCTTAATAATCCTTGCATTTGATGTAGGGCCCCAGTTCTGATGAAGGGTTGTAGACCCGAAATGTTGACTCTTTTTCCTTTCTCCATGGATGCTGCCTGACCTGCTGAGTTTCCCCAGCAACCTTTAGTTTTTGTATACTGTAAGGTGAATTGACTGTGTAATTGTGGGCGAAATGCAGTAGCCAATTGCACACATCAACAATTGTGAAAAGACCAATTTTGTTTTTGGTGGGGTGGGGAAGGGGTTATTATCAGGCAAGTGGAGTAAGATAACTTGCCCAAGGTTTCACCTTGACCCGGAATAAAACCCAGGTCTCTCGCTTGCTAGGCAAATGCTCTAACGACCAAGTTGGATCTTGAGACGGACGTTGAACGAGAGGGAAGGGAGAGAGTCATATATAACAACAACAAACAACAAACAACAACAAACAACAACAACAAATTACACTTATAAAGCGCCTTTCACGTCGGGAGGACGTCCCAAGGCGCTGCACAGGAGGCGTGTGACCCGAGCTGGGAGGGGAGTGTACGGGAAGGGGTGAGACACAAAGTGGAGGTCGAAGAATTTGGGGTGGAACAAAAGGCACGGTCGAAGAGGAAAGTCTTCAAACCGGCCTTGAAAGAGGAAAGGGAAGAAACGAGACGGAGGGATTGGGGGATGAAATTCCATAGGGTCAGAGCAGAAAAAGTGAAGGCCCGGCCTCCGATGGTGGGGCGGTTCGGGCGGGGGGCTTGGAGCAGGCCAAGTCCTGCTGAACGGAGGGTCCGGGTGGGCGTGTAGGGGGAGAGTAGATCGGTTAAATAGGGCGGGGCAAGGCCATGTAAGGCCTTGAAGGTGAGGACAAGGATCTTGAACTTGATCCTCTGGAGGATGGGGAGCCAGTGGAGATGGGCGAGGGTGGGGGTTATATGGTCGCGGAGGTATATATGAGAAATAAGTGTATGAAATTACTTCTATGTGTCCTTTACCCACCCCCACCTCAAGCGTTTTATTAATGTACATCTGATAGGCGAAGCCTGATGTCTATTGCAGAATATATAATAAGCCCTTTTAATGCAAGGAAAACATTGCCTCGACGTTCTTGTATTTAAAAGTGATTTATGGTTTTCAAAGGTTTCCTCCCTCGCTTCTTGATATTTTAGATGATTGTCTCTCAGTCTGTCTCCCAGAAACCAGCTGTTTGATGTTTCTTCTCTGCCTCCTCCTCCTCCTCTTTTCCTTTACAAGGCTGGACAGCCCCAGAATTCCACCAAGGCTTAGCATTGCTTGGCGAGACCACTTTTTGCCTTCAAATTTTAAGATGGCGTCTGGGAGGTGGAAGGTGCCTCAATTCAAGGGATCGCAAGATCGGTTTGGGTGAAGAAGATGTTTTCGTGGCCTCACCCAACCTTCCTGACAACCCAATTTGCAGTCGTTAATTAACATCTTTGTGCAGCCTCAGAGAACAAATGATGAAGTTCCCGTAAATCTGGAGTCTGTTTCCCTTCCTCTCCTCATTCGCTCCCTCGCTCCCTCAATCGCTTATTCATTCACGCCACTACACCCCTAAACTCTGGAACACTCTTTTCATATCCCTTCACCTTACCCCCGCCTTCCCCATCTTTGGTTCTTGCCTGAAAACCTTATTGTTCGACCGTGTCTACAGTCACCTCCGCCCCGCTCGCTGTCATGCTCTGCCCCTCTCAAGCTATCTGAGAACCTACCCTGAGTGAGAAGCGCTATATAAATGCAAGTTGTTATTAAGGGAATGGATGAGGGACTGGGGAGTTGGAGGAGAGGGTGGAGGGGGAACTCTCCATTTGCACATACTCTATAATATGTGCTGCCCAGTTCTGCGGACAGCTGTCTTGTAAAATAAACAGCAGTTAGCAGTCTTAGGAATTTCACTCGCTGTTAGTTATTTGACATGAATAACTTCCAAAGGAATTTAAACATTCCACAATCGGCTCCTCGGTCCAACAAAACTGACCGAGCCTTTGGGTTGATATATTAGAACGTGCTGATGAACTGTATTTCAGCCCGACCCAGTCTGTTGCACTCTCTCTTCTGAGTCCACAATTGACGTTGTGGGTTCAAGCCCCATTGTTCAAGGCTATGAGCTCATAGTCTGGACTGATGCTCTAAATGCAACTCTGTGCGGTGGAGCCAGTGGTGTTAACCTTTGGGTGAGATGTTAAGTGAAGGTTCCCATCTGTGTTCAGATGAACGCTAAAGGCAATTCTCCCAGACAAAACTGATCATTCAGATTGTGTCTGTTTGCGGTGCATTATAATAATAATTTTAATAACAATCATAATATTTGATGTAGCGCCTCATGTCTTCGAGGCATCTCAAAGCACTTCACAGAAGTGCAGTGACTGTGTAATTTTGTGGGCGAAATACGGCAGCCGATTGTGCACGGCAGTGTCCCCCAAACAGTCGTGGATTGAGTGACCAAAATTCTCATTTTTCCATGGAGGGATTATTACCTCCCCAAAAAATAATTATTAATAACTCTTTGCATCAGGCGGATTCTCCCAAAGCATTTCAAGAATTGCTACAATTTACGAAACTCTGCGTAGAAATAAAATTGCAGCAAAGGGTATCTGCCCTCCTCCCACAACGGAAAGCGATTGGAAAAAAAAATTAGTCACACGCCAACACTTAACAATGATCAGTTGTGGGCTGGATAATCACCGACATCCTGACTGCACTTGCTCTATTCTTACAGGATCCAGAGGTGGGTCACACGAATCCAATTTCACAATGCAGTGACGCTGTTTCCTTTACTTCCGCATAGGATGCCACCCTAGCGTTGCTGACGCAGTGTGAGAATGTACCTTCAGCCTATACCAATTTATGCGCTTCACCCGAATACGCACTCTTACCCCATCATCCTCTCTTTAAATCTCTTTATTAATCATCTTTGTGCTGGAAACACAACCACAATGGGACCGACCTTGTACCCTTTGACACTTTCCTGAACTCCTCTTCCCCGCCGCTCCCACCCCTACCTCAGCTCACCAACACTTCCCTGTAATATTCACCCACGAAATACACAGTCAATTCACTTCACAGGATATGTTCTGTGAAGCGCTTTGCGATGTCACCATCATAGACGTTTGATGGTGGTATATCAAATGCATGTAGTATTATTATTATAAACATAAGTTCCTAGTGAACACATAATATAGTAATAATAATCCTTGTATTTGATATCGCGTTTTTCACATCTTATCGACATCTCAAAGCACTTCACAGAATACACTGTAAAGTGAATTGAATGTATATTTGTGGGCGAAACATGGCAGCCATTTGTGCACAGCAGCGCCCACAAACAGTCGTGGATTGAAAATGCCAGTTTTTTATTATTGTGGTTTTTATGGAGGGATTATTATTAGGTGTGTGGAGTAAGGAAACTTGCCCAAGGTTTCGCACTGATCTGCCTGAATTCGAACACAGGTCTCACGCTTGTAAGGTGTGTGCTCTAACCACTGAGCTACACTTGCGCTTTGCCAATGAAAGTTGAGTTAATGGCTCAGGGGAGCGACCTGTGGTGCGGAGCAGAAAAGCCACTAGGAGCTCTTTCAGATGATGAATGACAGGCTTGTGAAATGGGGGTTGAATTAAGGTCGTGAGTTTCTGTGTTTCCAGCACAAAGGAAAGGCCACCACAGTGAAATCAATGTCAACTTTCACATGGTGAAAATTAGGCTGAAATGTGACACACTCTCGCTCCCCACCATCATCTCCAATGTGCCAACATGAAAAGGACCTACAATGAAGGGTCTCTTTGTCCAAGTTCACCCACACAATAATCCTTGCAGTTGACACAGAGCCTTTCACGCCAGGAGGCTGTTTCACTGTAGCATAATAATAAAAATCATCACTGTATTTGGGCTTGTCCAGGTCAGGAGTACACCCCAAAACTCTTCACAGGAATTATTGTAAAATGGAGTGACTGTATTTGTAGGCAAACAAGGCAGCCAATTTGCACCCAACAATGTCCAACAAACAGTCATGAAGTGGAAAACCAATTTTTATTTGGGGGGATTGTTGCCCAGAACACTGGGAGAAACACCTTTCTCTTTTCAAACATGGGATCTTTAACTTTCACCTGAACAGGCAGATGGTTCATCAGTTTAACGTCTCATCTGAAGGGCCTTATGGTGACTGTGAATTTGTAGGTAAACACTGCAGTCAACTGTGCACCTGATAATGTCCTGACAAACAACAATAACAAAATTATACTTGTAAAGCGTCTTTCACATCAGAAGGACATCACAAAACAGCCAGGACTTGGGGGAGAGAAATTCCCTTCTGTTTCCAAATAATGCCATGGGATCTTTAACATCTACCTGAAAAGGCAGAGAGGACTTCAGTTTAAAGCCATATTCACCTCCAACAATGCAGCAGCGTATTGAGGGCATCAGCCTTGACTGAGAGCCTAGATACATGGTAGTAAAATCATAGCTAAACCACAGGGAACTTCAGATGAAACACCAGGCCCAACACTGGGATTAGTATAATGATTATAATTTTTGCAATTGCCAATTGCGCACAGCAGTGTCCCACAGCCGTAGATTGAAATGACCAATTTTTAATTCTTTTTTGGATGGATTATTATTAGGCATGTGGAGTAAGGAAACTTGCCCAAGGTTTCAACCTGCCTGTATTCGAACACAGGTCTCCCGCTTGTAAGGGGAGTGCTCAACCACTGAGCTACAGATCTCCCCAGTTTGAGAGAGAAGGGTTGAAAAGCGAAAGGTCTGACCACAAAGGGGGGGTGGGCAGGGCAGGGACATGGAATAGGCCAATGCCAGTCGAACACACAGCTTGGTTTGGTGGTAAGATGTTTGGAATAACATGACCATGGAGGGCTTTAAAAGTAACAACGAAAGTTTGAAACTTGGTACTCAGAGGGATGTGAAGCCACTGGAGCCGGGTTAGGGTGGGAGTGATTGGTTCATGGAGCTTAGTACAACCGCAAAATTACACTTGTACAGTATAGCACCTTTGATGTTGGGAGGACGTCCCAAGGCGCTGGTACGGGAGAAGTTAGAGTGTCTTTCAGCTACTATTGAAATTGCTTTGAATTGCATTAAATTGAACCGCGATTGTCCTCCAATTTAACATTTTGGGGCTACCCCTTTAAGCTCATGCTGTAATGTCATTGAGTCATTTCCGGTAGCATTTAAGCGTTGCTTTTGAAACTTAAGACACTGTGGTTTCAGCAAATGTTAATGAATCCCTGTGGATCCATCAACCGCAGGAGTATCATATTCACCAGAGTATATGTGGCAGATTTATGGGGATCCGCTAGCTTAATAATGTAGGACCCGTTGGACCTTAAACTCAGGTATACAATACAGTACAATTTATTACTGACCCCAATAAATAAACAAATGTGACACTTCAGACCACATATCCACCTATTCTGAGACTGTGAGACTCTTGTCTCGAAATTTAAGTTGCCCATGAATTTTGCAAAACTCATCAATTCAGCTTTGTTAGTAAGCGTGGAAAATCGTCACTCAGCTGAATTGGAGGTTGATTGTCTGTCAGGAGAAAATCCCTACTCCTTTCAAACAGTGACACAGAATCTCTAACCAGCTGAGAAAGCAAATGGGTCTAAAAGGGATGGTACCTCCAACAACAGTTTGCTTATCCATTCTCTATCATCTCCCTTGCACAATACTATACTGGGACATTAGCCTAGATGAGGAACTCAATATTAATAATCCTTGCATTTGATAAAGCGCTTTATCACTTTGTTGAGACATGTCAAACTACTTCAAGTCCCAACTTGTGGTTGGAGGCCTCAAACTCTGGAACTCTGGAAGGGATGGTTGGGTAGAAGGGAGGGATGGTTGAATGCAGGGGGTGGGTTGGTTGGATGGAGGAAATTAATATACCAGAGAGCCTCACCACAAACGCTCTTTTGCAGATATTTTTGTGGATTTTGCAAATGAAACCCACCTCCTCTCTCTTCCTGCTTTCTCATCATATCCCTCCCTCACTCTGCTTTCTGCACACCCTCCCTGCTTCCCCCAAAACTGTGCTTACCTGATTGCAAAGTGTTTTGGGGAAACTGCTGGCGTTTAAAGGTACTATATCTGGCAAGCTTTCCGCTGCTTGTCCAGCTTGGACCACCCTACCTGTTAGGGCTTTGGCTGGCAGGATTAACAGGAGCTGAGTAGGAAGAATCAATCTTGTGCCTCTGTGACCAATCTGCTCTTCCAAGTACTGCTGATAAATCAGGCTAGTTGGACTGTCAAATAGTTATTCTGAGTTTCACCCACAAATAGATAGTCAATTCACTTTACAGTCTATTCTACGAAGTGCTTTCAGAAGTCTAGAAAATGTGAAAAGAGCTATATCAAATGCACGGATTATTATTATTATATTAGCATCAGTGGAGTACTGTGGACTCATCTGAGTCAGGAACCATGATAAGACTCCTTAATAATCCTTGCATTTGATATAGCTCTTTTCACGTCTTCCAGATGTCTCAAAGACGCTTCCCACAATATACTGCAAAGTGAATTGACTGTCTTTGTGGTTGAAATCTGGCTGTGAACTGCACACAGCAAACAGTCGTGGATTGAAGTGACCAATTTATTATTGTTTTTTTCTTGAGAGATTATTATCAGGCATATAGAATAAGGAAACTTGCCCAAGGTTTCGACCTGCCTGGAATCAAATCCAGGTCTCTCGCTTGTGAGGCGAGTGCTCTAACCACGAACTACCGCATTCAGCAACAAGGAGACCTTATGTACCTCACCCCCACCAAGGATAATCGTAAACTGTATAATCTAAGCCAGCCCTGTGGATAGTCCAATAATTGTAGTCAGCACTATTGCTGTAAAAATCACTCTGGTTTCATCTTGTATTACAGGAAGTCCTACTTAATTAGTCCCTTAAAATGTTGTACTAAGGAATAGTTCATGTAAAACAGTAAAGACTTCCTGAAGAAGTGCACTGTAGCACTTGGGAGAGCTGAGACTTGGGAGGCTTCAAAATAGTTGTACTAATCCTTACGTTTAGATTGGAAAAGACCATTACTATACAATAAGATTTATATTTATACAGCGCCTTTCACGTCGGGGGTGGGTGGAGGGGAGGGGGAATGTCTCAAAAGTTTGACACTGTTGTCTGTGTATCCAAGCTGGGGGTAGGGGGTGGTAAAAGACATGTGTCTTGAGACAAACTTTGAATGAGGGGAGACAGGGTGCATATATAACTTAGCATTGAGGGAAATCAATCTTTGCAACAACCCCCTCCAGATAAAAAAAATTGATCATTGTCATTTTGGTTGTTTGCGGGACATTGCTGTCGACAATTTGGCTGCGTCAACAAAACGCACAGTCACTGCACCTTACAGTATATTCCATGAGACATCCTCTTGATGTGTTCAGGCTAAGATTGGGCGTATGGAGGGGTGTGGCTGGGGTGGCAGAAGTGGTGAGAACCGTAGGCCATGGAGGATGAGTCTTTGCCACACGTCATCTAAATTGGTGTTTCTCCAGCAAATTATTACATCTACGCTGTTACACTGATAAAAGGAAATCTGATGTGTGGAAGATCAAGCACAAGCAATGGGCTAGTGGAGGCTTCCTTCCAAAACGGTATCAGAGGAGAGTTTCTACGCTCAATCTTTTCAACCAGGTCCTTCTATTATTGTGGGCGGATTGATGGGACATTGCCATAATCTCCTGTCACAGATGGTTAACTGATGTAAGCGGTCATATAATATTCCCAGAAATTAGCTGAATGTCTTGTAGGAAGAATTGTAGGAAATGACAGCCCGGAGTTTGTGGAGGGTGGCTGCTTGAGTCTGGATTATTAATTGGAGTGTAAAGCATGTACCAGCTTGCGATTCATCCTGTCTTTACAATAAAACCTGTAGCTGTAAGCATGCAGGATATCCTGAACACTCACGTTTTGGCAAAGCAATTGACACTTTTCCAGTTACTCTCATTATACACACACACACACACACACACACACTCTCACATTCACTTACTCTCCACCTCCCAGAATAAACCTCATCAAAAATGTACTTCAGGTCGGGGGGCTCCATTTGAAGCAATCTGGTGTCGGCTTGGCTCAATCACGAGCCCTCTCACCTCAGAGTCAGAAGTTTGAAGACCATCAAGACTTTCAATTCAGATGGTTTCAGCCCATACTCCAGTGCAGTCTAGCAGAGATTGTTGCATTGTCAGATGTGCCATCCTTTGGAAGAAATGTTGAACCATGGCCTTATTTACCTGTTCAGGTGGGGGTTAAAGATCCCGTGATCCTATTTGAAAGTGAAGAGAGTTTCTATCTCCTAGTGTCCTAGTCAACAATTTCCCCAAATAAAATTGGTCATTTACTTCATGGCTTTTGTGGGACATTGTTGTACGCAGTACATTCGCTTTCCAGAGTATTCTGTGAAGCACCTTGAGATGTCTCAATATGATAAGCCACTAATAATAATAATAATCCTTGTATTTGATATAACGCTTTGCACGTCTTCTACATGTCTTAAAGCGCTTCACAGAGTATACCGCAAAGTGAATTGACTTCATATAGGTGGGCGAAACGCCACAGCTAATTGCACGCAGCAGCGTCCCCACAAACAATCGTGGATTGAAATGAACAATTTATTATTGTTTTTTGGAGGGATTATTATCTGGCATTTGGAGTAATGAAGGTTTCCCCCTGCCTGGAATTTAACCCAGGTCTCTCGCTTGTAAGGCAAATGCTCTAAACACTGAGCTGCAGTATATCAAATACGTGGAATATTATTAATATGCCAACCTCTCTTCAATGCTACCCACTGATAGATACAGGGAGGTTTGGAGCTGATGTGTTTGTGGTTGAGAAATATTTCATTTGCTCTTTAAATGCATGGAAAACATTACAAACAGAGGAAGTCAAGACCCTTCACAGTGGGACATATGATCAAAGATGTAGGCTATCCTAGGCTATCCCTCCACATTATTCATAATCCTTGTGTTTGATATTGGGAGCTTTAAAAACAGCAATTTACATTTATATAGCTCCTTTCACTTTGAGCAGTTAACGCTGCAGGGCTCGCTCACAAATGATGAGGTGGATCGGGCAGGAGATATGAAGCAGGCTGGTATTCTCTGAGCAGAAGGAGTGTGAGCGTGGTAAGGATGCATGAATTTGTAGAGAAAAGTTGGGGCAAGGAGGTGGAGGGATTGAAAGGAGTGTGGAGAAGAGGAATTTTAATTGGATGATCAGGGCAGCGGCAGGTGAGGAAACTAGAAGAATGAGCAAGAATATGTGTGTGTGTGTGTGTGTAGGGGATGGGTGGGAGTGTGGGTGGGATGATGGGCTTCTGGAGCTTATAAATGCTGAATGGTGTCAAAACATTTCACAGATAACTGCTGTTGATTGTGTGTTTGTAAGCAGTGCACCTCACAAACAGCCATCAAGTGGATAGCCAATTTTGACTGGGGGTTTGGTGGCCAAACATCATCAAGAAACTCCCTTCCCTTTTCGAATAGTGCAATGAAATCTTAGTATCAACATCCACCCAATGAGATGGGCAAGTTCTTGTGGAGCTCCTGTAGCTCAGCGGTTAGAGCACTCGCCTTACAAGCGTGAGACCTGTGCTCAAATTCAGGCAGATCAGGGTGAAACCTTGGGAAAGTTTCCTTACTCCACACGCTTGATAAAAATCCATCCCCAAAAGACTACAATAATAAAATTGGTCATTTTCAATCCACAACTGTTTGTGAGACATTGCTGTGTGCAATTTGCTGCCGTATTTTGCCCACAAATATAGTTAATTCACTTTACAGTATATTCTGTGAAGCGCTTTGAGACTTTGATAAGATGTAAAAAGCGCTATATCAAATGCAAGGATTATTATTATTATTAACGTGTTTTACAAAAGATGGTGCAGTCCCTGACAATGCAGTCAATGCAGTCCCCCTGCCTTCCCCCAAAAAATCTGGCCTTGAACCTACAATCCTCTGATCCAGATGCTAGAGTCTTAGCGATTGAGCTGAAATGACACAATAACAACAACAACAAATTACATTTATAGAGCGCCTTTCACGTCAGGAAGACGTCCCAAGGCGCTGCACAGGAGGCATGTGACCCGAGCTGGGAGGGGAGTGTTTGGGAAGGGGTGAGACACGAAGGAAATCAGTCTGGAAAACTGAACAGTTTAGTCCAGGATCAACTATTGCTCAGAGAGCACTATATCATGGATCAGATTATGGGAATTCCATTGAATCTTGGTAAACCAATAACATACTGCAAATTATGTCTTTCGAGCAACTTCCAAGATTAAGGATATGAGTTTATTCCTGGGCACCAAATCTACCTAATGTTATATTGTCTTCTAGATTCGATACTAGTTCCATGAATGAGTCTTTGCCTTTCCAAAATGATTGATTTTCAATCCATTTGATTTCAAAATATTAAAAGTTACCAATCGTCAGTACACATTCTTTACGTTCTTTTAATTCCGCAATGCTCAAACCCAAAAATACAAAAGTCAGAAAGTTATGACAACTGGAGGGAAGTGTGTAATGGTTTGGTATTGGGACCATTGCCCTTTTTGATCTATATAAATCATAGAATCAGCAAAAGGCACGGTCGAAGAGGAAAGTCTTCAAACCGGCCTTGAAAGAGGAAAGGGAAGAAACGAGACGGAGGGATTGGGGGATGGTATTCCATTGGACACCTGGCTTACTAAGAAAAACTGTGTTTTATTCAGCTACAGTCTACTCTGTCTCCAGCCTCAAACACCCTCCCTGGTGACCCCACTCCAGTTGTTGTGTAATCAACTAATTACTAGCATATGCCTTCTTTCAATGCCGCTACTGTTCTGAGCCAATGTCTGACATGAAGGGCGCCATGCAATTTGCAAGTTGTTGTTGATCCTGTGTTCTCTTGCCTTGGCATATTTGAAAGTACAGTATGAGAATAATAATCCTTGCATTTCATATTGATACGCCATTGAGTACTTCACATCTTGTAAAGTGGAGTTGCTGTGTATTTTGGGGGTGAAACATGGCAGACAATTGTACACAGCTATTGTATTGTTCTGGGTTTATTTGATCAATTCCATTCAGCATTTTATAATCCTGTATCCACCTTTAAAGCCCTCCGTGGTCTCACCCCATCCTATCTCTGTGACCTCCTATCAACCTACCCGCCCACTCTGCTCAGCAGGCACCGGTCTACTCCACTTCTACAGATCCATCCGTTCCACTATTGGAGGGCGAGCCTTCAACCATTCTGCCCCCCACCTCTAGAACTCCATCCCACAGTCACTCTGCCTCGCCCACTTTCTGACCTCCTTCAAGTCCCATCTCAAGACCCTCCTCTTTGACGGTCTCATTGGTCACCCCAAATCCCACCCCCTTTCCCTCCACCCTCGGCTGAAACAATGACTGTCCAGCGCCTTGGGACGTCCTCCTGATGTGAAAGATGCTACACAAGTGTAATTTAGTTGTTGTTTGTCTATGGAGTTCCCTCCGAGATGTAACTTTTGAGTGCCAATGAGCACAAGTTTACATGGTCCTAATTCCTAAATAATTTTTTGCAAACAAGTTTGGTGTCTCAATTAGCAATTGTTTCATTGCTGCATTTCGCCCACAAAATACACAACCAATCCACTTTACAATATAATTCTGTGAAGTGCTTTGAGATGTCCTAGTGACGTGATAAGGTACTATAACAAATGCAAAGATTATTATTGCTCCAACATTGGTGATCATTGCCCAAATCATGCTCCCGAGACAGAGACACACACAGACAAGGCGCTCATGAGGTGTGAACAGACTCAAGGGGCTGAATGGTCTACTTCTGTTCCTATGTACTTATGACATGTGCATGAGGCATGCTCAGATGGCAAGCACACAAAGCAGGTTAATGAAGACCAACCAAACCATTCAATGTATACCTCATCTGCAAAATTACCTCCAAAACGAGCAGCTCCGAACTGAGGGGGTATTTCTCAGCAAGCTTAAAGAATGAAGGAGCAGTCTTTGGTAGTAACTATTTATTCAGGTCTGTAACTAAAGGCTAATTTTGTCGAGGACATTCTGTTCAATTCTGGTCACCACACTACAGAAAGGATGTGAAGGCATTGGAAAGGGTACAACGAAGATTTACTAGGATGGTGCCAGGATTGAGGGACTTCAGCTATGAGGAGAGGCTAGATAGGCTAGGGTTATTCTCTCTGGAGCAGAGAAGATTGAGGGGAGACCTAATAGAGGTTTATAAGATCATGAGGGGTTTCGACAGGGCAAATAGAGAAAAACTACTTCCACTCGTGGGTGAATCTGTGACTCGTGGTCACAGATTTAAAATAGTTTCAAGGCGAAGTAGAGGGGAGCTGAGGAGAAATTTTTTCACTCAGCGAGTTGTTCGAATCTGGAATGCATTGCCTGAAAAGGTGGTGGAGGCTGATTCGATAACAACTTTTAAAAGGGAATTAGATCTTTATTTAGGGAGAACGGGTCTATTAGGCTATGGGGAGCGGGCAGGGCAGTGGGATTGAATCGCTCTTTTCAAAGAGCCGGCACAGACTAGATGGGCCGAATGGCCTCCTTTTGTGCCGTAACATTCTATGATTCTATGATTCTATGACATCTCAACCCTGCAGTCCCATTTGGCCTCAATTAAAATTTATAGTTGAGGCTGGTCTTCATTAGGAGTGGCACATGGTGCTTATTAACAACTGCCTTTGATTGCTATTTTTTCAAGCCCTATTTCATAAAGGACAGGAAGAGGTTTGCAAGTCTCCCATCTGTTTGTTGGGTTCTGTCACCGGCTCAATGCCTTGTGATAAAACCAGACCTCGGTGTTTCCATGCTCTGCCGTTTGATCTCTCAGACACCAGTGGTTTGGCTGGGCAGAGAAAAGGGACCTGACTCGACTCAGACTGGGAACCAGGAAGGCTAGCAAACCTCCAATCTAAAGTCATAGACTATGATGTAATGGAAGTTTGAGAATCAAGTTAACAAGAGGCCACTTAATGATGTCTCTAATAATAAATATAATCCTTGTGCCTTTCATCTTGTAAAGATACCTCAAAATGCTTTCCTGTAAAGTAGAGTGACTATGCAGTAATATAGGCCAAAATTGTAGCCCAATTGCACACATAGCAAATGCTCCCAAAACATTCATGAAGTGAATGAACAATCTTATCTGGGGGATTGTCGGGCAGCAAACCGGGAGAAACTCTTCTCTTTACAAATCATGCTACAGGAATCTTTAACACCCACCTGAACAAGCACAGATGAGGGCTACAGTTTAACATCCTCTCCAAAGAAAAGCACCTCAGACAATGCTGAGTTCACTTCTCTGTGGAGATTCTTCCTCTCCATCCGCCTCTGAGTGGAACAGTATCTCATTGTGCACAAATATACAGTCAATTCACTTTACAGTGTATTCTATGAAGCGCTTTGAGACGTCGATAAGATGTGAAAAGTGCAATATCAAATGCAAGGATTATTATTATTATTTACTATTGTATTCAAGCTTCATGGTTCAGCTTTGGAGAGAACAATTGAAGCCTGTGGACTACGTTGAAGCCTGGAGCTTAGAGCCCATATTGCAGGAGAGACTCAGGTGAAGAAGGACCAAAGCCCAATTGATGTCATCCTCGCAGCACAGGCACAAGATCAGGTTGGACCTACTTCTCAGTAAACATCCACATCGCTCCACCGAACCCACTTCAAAACTGCGCTAGACCCAGGTGAGAATGGGACGAGGGGAAGAGGGAAATGAACCCAGTCGCCAGCACACCACATGTTTGTTAAAGGTCGTGAGCTTTAACCCCTGTCAGGGATGCTGAGACACTGCTGAGATATTTGTTTTTTACAATATCCCCTCACCACCACCATTGTGAACCCAACGAAATTGACGACTAAGATTGTAAACATGTTATCCGTCTCTGTGTGTTCAGTATTGCCTAACCCTGGTCAGTGTTAGAGTATTGATGCACAAACTGTATGAAGCCATGAGAAAGATTAGCTTGTGGACGAGCCACCTAAAGTCAGTGAACATGGAGGTTACAGCATACAGGTTGTTCACAAAGATCTGTTACTCCTATACTTTTTATGTAGTACACTGACCAACAACTGAAACATGTGGAAGAATGCTGCTAATTGTATTTGGAAATACTTAATTGTATTATGTATAAGTATTTAGTTCCCCCAGAGGATTGGTGTTGATGAGTGCCATTATTTTCATGGCAGATAATAATCCATCTCCATGTTTGGTGTGAAGTTTTCTGTAGCAAGACGAGGGTGCCAAATGAATTTCTGACAGCTGATTTCAGCTTCCCCTGCTCTTGTTTCACTGTTTTGTAATGATGGGGATGGTGAAGTGCACTCTCTGTGTGTGTTCCATCAATCACAAGATATCAACCTGCATGCTCCAACCGCTCAGTAGGCTTTGGCCTGCTCAGCATCCTCTGCCCCCAAAATCAGCGATCAGGCTTCACCGTCTCTGCCCCCACCCTTTGGAACTTCATCCCACAGTCTCTTGCTCCCTTCAGGCCCAACTCAAGGACCCTCCTCTTTGACCGTGCCTTCAGCCACCCACTTTCCCTGCCTGCAATCCACCCTGACTGATCCAAACACCCGCACGTCGCTCGAGTCCAAATCCCTGACTGTCCAGTGCCTCGGGACGTCCTCACGATTTCAAAGGCACTTTGAAATGTAATTTTGTTGAAAGGAATACCCTTCCTCAACTGAAAATATGGGAAAATGTGGAATCGCAAGACTTGGTTTTCACTCGGGATAATGTGTGTGATGGAGGAAAACGTCCCATTTTTAGCGACGTGGGAAAGGGGAGGAGTGAAACATGAGCCAACTCTGTGGGAAACAGCTTGCACACAGGAGGCCAACATTTTCTTTATGATCCTTCAAATGAGTTGCAGGTGTCCCCAGTGCAATGACAATGCAGTGAGATACCTCATGGTATTGCTCAGAGGAAATGAGCAATGAGCAGCGAAAAGAGAGGAGATGTTATTTTAGTGAGAGAGAGAGAGAAAGAGAAAGGAAGAGAGTATGTACGTGTGTGTGTGTTCTTTTTTAGGTGGGGTGGTTTTTTAAAAAAAATATCTTAAATGGTATTGGTATGAAAGCCCTGAAAGATAACAGCTTGGATTATTCAGTCCCTCAATTATCTGGCATTCATTGTAACATTGCACAAGTCTTCCTTTTGATATACTGTCACCATGACGCCACATTTTCCTTAATCCTGGAGGTGAAGGGCAACCCAAGGCTCCTCCTGTCCTCCACCACTAAATGGCACGCCTCCTCCGCCCTACCCGCCATGCCTCACAGATTCTTTCCTCTAATTCCCACTGCGAGGAGATACTAGATTTCCTCGAGTCCAAAATTGAAGGAATCCACTCAGCTGTCACCGCCCTACTGCCCTTCCAACTACTACGCCCTCCCCACCTCCCTCCCACACTCCGCCTCCAACCCATCCCTCCTTCCATACCTTCAAACCTGTCTCCCCATCGTCTATCATCATCACCATATCCACCATGAAGCTCACCATCTGTTCCCTGGACCCCATCCACACCCCTCTCCTTACCTCCAAGCTCCACCTCCTTGCCCCACTGTTCACCAACACCATCAAACCTGTCCCTAACATCCTGCACCATTCCCACCCCCTCAAAACAGCCACTATCAACCCAACTCTGAAGAAACCTTCCCTTGACACATCACAGCTCTCCAACTACTGGCAATCTACAACCTTCCTTTTCTGTCCAAAGTCCTTTAAAGATTAATTGCCTCCCAGCTTCACTGTTTTTTCTCATCCCACTCTCTCCTCAAGCCCCTCTAATCGGGCTTCTGTGCTCCTCACAGCACGAAAATGCACTGGTCAAGATCACAAATGATATGCTGACCATTTGTAACCAAGGCTCCCTCTGCCCCCACATCCTCCTCGATCTATCCACCACCTGTGATACCGTGGACTACACAATCCTCCATCGCCTCTCCTCCCACCTCAACCTTCAAGAATCTGTCCTTGCCTGGTTCCGGTCCTACCTTTCGCACCGTCTCCACGTTGTGTCGGCCAACGGTTTTTCCTCCAGGCCCTGGACCATCTCGTGTGGCATTCCTCAGGGCTCTGTCCTTGGTCCCGCCCTCTTCACCCTCCACTTGCTCCCCCTCGGTGACATCATCCGCAGACATGGGGTAAATTTCCACATGTGTGCGGATGACACCCAACTCTTCCACTCCCACCCTCAACTCCAGCCTACCGGCGTCCTGACTGCCTGCATGTCCAACATTGAACCCTGGATGCAGGATAAATTTCTCCAGCTGAACGTCAGCAAGACTGAGGCTGTCCTGATCAACTCGCGTCAGCACCTCCGCACCTCAGGCGCTGACACCATCAGCATCCATGGCTGCATATTCCACCCCACGAAGCCAGTCAGAAACCTGGGTGGCTTGTTCGACCTTGAATTGTCCTATCTCCGCCACATCCATTCCATGACCAGCACTGCCTTTCACCATCTCTGTAATATTGCCAGACTGTGCCACTCCCTCACCCCTCAGACTACTGAAACCGTCGCCCATGCATTCATCACATCAAGGCTTGACTGTGGAAACTCCCTCCTCGTTGGCCTTCCCATTTCTTCCCTTCACAAGCTGTCGATCATCCAAAATTCTGCAGCTTGTATCCTCTCTTGCACTAAGCTTAGCGACCCCATCACTCCCACCCTCACCCGGCTCCCCATTGGCTCCCCATCCCCCAGAGGATTGAATTCAAGATCCTCTTCCTCACTATAAAGGCAATCCATGGCCTTGCCCCTTTCAATCTCTCTGACCTGTTGACTCCCCATCAACCTGCCCACCCCGTCCATTCAGCGGGCTCCGGTCTGTTCCATGTCTCCCGCCTAACACGCCAGACCAGCAGTGGCAGGCTTTCAGCCTCTCTGCCCCCACACTCTGGAACTCCAGTCCACAGTCCCTTTGCCTCACTTCCTTCCTTGCTTCCTTCAAGGCCAGTCTCAAGATCCTCCTTTTTGATCATGCCTTTAGCCACTCTCTCTCTCCCTGCCCCTCTCCCCTTCCCCCTATCCCCCCGTCCCCATCCCCACCCCTCCCCCCTCCTCTGCCTCTACCCCATGCTTGGGTCCCTCATCTTGGGACATCCTCCCGACATGAAAGGCGCTCTACAAATGTAATTTTGCTGTTGTTGTTACTTTGAAGAATTGAATTAACATGAGCCTGTGTGTTTTTTGCAGTTAATTGTACATAAGCTACATGCAGAAATAAAAAAAAAGCACAACATACCCTAGTTTAAGCGCTCTGAGAAGTTTGTAGTGAGAAGGGTGCTATATAAATTTGTTGACTGGGAAGTAAACGGTTGTCACTGGAAATGCACAACATTGCGAAAGGCATGACAATAAATTTCTATTTCCTCTATGACAGTCAATTTGTCGCTTGCATCTGATTGACCTTTTCAATCCAATGTCAATCCCTGTGTTTGATTCTGCCCCAAGAGCATTTAAACACCTTTAGATGCTTTACAATAAACGCTATGAAGTGTGTTGTGTTTGCCAATGAAGCAGCACATTCCGCACACAGCAACGTTCCAGAAAAGGCTTTGAAGTGAATGACAATTGTTTTTCAAAAAAGTGTTTATTTTATCTTCATTTTACAATAAACAGCTCTATAGAAGTTTAAAGGTAAGCAGTGTTTTACAATGCAGCATTTGCTGGGCTAATACCTTCTCCAGCTCCCTTTTGGAATACCAGGTGTTGGTTCAAGATTTAGTTATAATAATAATAAACTTTGCATTTGATATAGCGCTTTTCACGTCTTCTAGACTGTGTCTCAAAGTACTTCACAGAATATACTGTAAAGTGAATTGACTGTGTATTTGTGGGCGAAATGCGGCAGTCAACAGCGCACAGCAGTGTCCCATGAACGGTCGTGGATTGAAATGACCAATTTTATTATTGTTTTTTTTTTGGAGGGATTATTATCAAGCATGTGGAGTAAGGAAACCTGCCCAAGGTTTCGCCCTGACCTGCCAAGTTCAGAGAACCTGAGCTGGGGCTTGAAACCACAACCTCCTGCCTGCTTCAAGGCCAGCATCACTCCTCCACTGGAGCTCCCCCTACTCTATTCCCCTTCCTGTTCCCTACCATGTCTTTACTGGTGTTACCTGTGCCTCCTACTTCTCTGCCTCAACCCAACCCTACCCCCACTAACCATGCTCACATCCTGCCCCCTGAATGTTCAGCACCTTGGGACGTCCTCCCAAAGTGAAAGGCGATATATAAATGTAACGTTGTTGTTGCTGCCTCTACCTACTAGAGTGCGTTACTCTAATCGCATTGCCCAATGTCCCACAAACAGTCTGGTGGCAAAGACTCCAGACAAAACCCTTTCTTTTTGTCAATTAACACCATAGGAATATTCACTTGATTATACAGGTCTCACACGGACGCGACCTGTGACAATGCAATGCATCCCACACTGTATTGGACTGCCAACCAAGACTGTCAGCTCAAAATCTAAATACTGGGTTTTAACTCACAACTCTTTGACTTGGTGGCGAGATTGCTAACCACTGAGCCAAGCCAAAGGTTGCCCCTTAACCTCCTCTGATACAGCAAAAAAGTAGTTGCGATGCCTGATATGGAATATGAGGCAATCAGGTTTCAATTTATTGTATTCTTGTAATGTTTTTATGTGTGGTTGGAGTGGAGGTGGGGGGGAGAAGTTCTGGCACACGCCTAAAGCAATCCATCTTCTGTTTCTCTGCAAATCCCTACCGTCACCAGAGCAAAGCCGAACGTCACTTACCAGCAGTCAGCAATTCCCCAGGTGGTCAGGTGAACGAGCACGTTCCTATTCTTGCACATAAACACGGTCAGATTCTGAAGGCAATTAACGGTGTACTTCTTGTTGAAAGATGCCTTCTGAACAATTTAATTATATTGCTGAGAAATGACTGAATGAAATCCATGTGTTTTCTTTCCTGAGATGGTCCCTCATGAGTGTTTTTGCAATGGTATGTTCATTAAAACAAATTAAAAGCTCTTCTTTGGGAGCCAGGAGACTTGGCAATGTGCAACATGCATTCAAATAAAAGGCTTAATGACGTCCGAACATAACAATAACAACAACAACAATTTACATTTATAGAGCCTAATATTAATAATACTAATCCTTGCATTTGATATAATGCCTTATCACGTCGTTAAGGCATCTCAATGCTCTTCACAGAATACCTTGTAAAATAAATTGTGACTGTGCTTAGTGGATGAAATGTGGCTACCAATTGCACACAACAATGTCCCACAACCAATTGCGTAGCAGTGTCCTATAACCAATTGCGCATAGTAGTGTCCCACATTCCCAATGGATTGAGTCAACCAATTTTTTTTAATGTGAGTGTTTATTACCCCCAGAAAGCAATCCATCTGTCGACTAACAACTGGTTTCCTACTTACTACCAGGTAACTAAGCAGAGTGGAGTAAAGGAAAGTTGCCCCACCCAGGCACCATTACGCTGTGGAACTATAGGGTGGGGGAGCTTGAATTTGCGACTTATTGACCCAGAGAGGGTGGAGAGAAAAATGAGACGCATAAAAAGCCTACTAAGCTGCCATAAATAATACAGCAATGTGCACGGTTTGTGTTCTGCACTGCAGGAATTGTGTCTCCCATCCCCAACCCCTTTTGTGCTTTGCTTTGAGCGAGCTACTCCACATGGTGTGTGAGTCGTTAAATTAAATATTGAGTTAAAACAGGGTTGTTGATCTCACTGGTTTGCAGTGGGGAGGACTCCTGATCTGCTTGTGTTTGCTTCCAATTCACTTAGACAGTTCGACTTTGACGCAGGCTTTTCCTTGACGCTACGCAGGGGAGAAAAAAAAAGTTCTCTTCAATCTGGCAAGCTGTAGAATCCCCAGATAGCAATGGGGCTGAGGAAGTGGGGAGGAGGCAGAGGAGGAGGGATGGCGGGGAGCAGAAATTTAGGAAGAGGGGAACAACTTAGCAACTGGAATACAGTTGGAAACAATATTCTGCAATAGTCTGCATGCAAGGCAGCTCAAGTACCTCTCAATTTACTACAACAACTTGCAGTTATATAGCAACCTTCAATTGGGGCAGGGTCAGGCAGCATCCATGGTGAAAGGAAAGTGGTTTAGCAGAGTGTGTTCAGAGGTTCTAGCAGGGGACAGGTATTTAGGATAATAATAATTCTTGCATTTTGATTGACGTCTCAAAGCACTTCACAGAATGTAAAGTGAATTGACTGTATATTTGGGCAAAACGCAGCAACCAATTGCGCACAGCTATGTCCCCACAAACAGACGTGGACTGAAATGACCAATTTTATTATTGTTTTTTTTTTGAGGAAATATTATTGGGCATGTGGAATAAGGAAACTTGCCCAGCGTTTCGCTCTGACCTGCCTGGATTCGAACACAGGTCTCATGCTTGTAAGGTAAGTGCTCTAACCACTGAGCTACAAGACTCCACAAAGATCCCATTCAACAACAACAAATTGTGTTTATGTAGCACTTTTCACATCAGGACGATATACCAAGGTGCCAGACAGTCAGAGATTTGGACCTGGGCAGGGGATTGGAAACAGTAGGGAAGGAGGGTGACTGAAGAGGAGGCTCTGGAGACATGCCTTGAACGAGGCAAGGGAAGGAGTGAGGTGAAGGGATGTGGATATGATGGAGTTCCAAACAGCTGGGGCAGAGATCCAGTTTGCGAAAAGGAAGACGGTGTCTGAATCATAATGTGCCTCTTCCTAAAGATCGATGTTCTGACCCAGAGTACTGAACAATTATTTCAGTTTGTCAACTGCCTGTGAGCTGACTATGTTAGCTTTAGGCTCCTGGCTGCATTGTTTTTCCATTGTTACTGAGTCAAAATTGGAACAAATTGTCATCACCCTTTCTCTGAAAATACAAAGCATTGGAAAAGTAAATTGCTTTCTGATGGCTTTCAAGATTGTTGAAAGATGGGGGAAAGAAAGAAAGAAAGAGAGGGAGTAAGAGAGAATAGCTTGGGTGTCACTGTCTTTCACTTCTGTGTAATTGGCATAGAATTTTTTTTTCATGTTTTAAAAAGGTGAAAAGAATTCGAGAATAGCAATGTATTCATAATGGAGTCCTATAGCATATTGGTTAGAGCACTTGCCTTGCAAGCGAGAGGACTCAGGTTTGATTCCCAGGCAGGGCAAAACATTGAGCAAGTTTTCCCAAGCGCCATTTTGCCTAGCAGTAAGTAGGAACCTCACGATGTGGTTTCCTTTGTATTGGGGAGACTAAGCGCAGATTGGGAGACCAATTTGCAGAGCACCTTCGTTCTGTACCAAGGTCAACCCTGATCATCCGGTCTCCCTCCATTTCAACTCACACTCACATTCAGAGGCTGATCTCTCCATCCATGGTCTCCTGCACTGTTCCAGCGACCCACAGCGAAAGCTTGAGGCACAGCACCTCATCTATCTGTTGGGGACCCTACAACCCTCTGGCCTTAACATTGATTTCAGCCACTTCAGACTGTCAGAGCTCCCCCTTTCCATACAATCATCACTCCTGACACCCCTTGCCTCTCTGGTGTTTTGTCTGCTCTTCACAATTAACACCTCTTCTCCCCAGTTTTGTTTAAACCCACCCCCGTTTTGTCTCACACTGTTATCACCTATTTAACCCATCAATTAAAGCATTTTTTCCTCTGTCTTCTTTGGCTCCTTTGTCTTCCTTGTCCTGTCTCTCCCTCTGTAACTTGTCCATAAAAACCTCTCCAACATGCCCCAGTTCTGACGAAGGATCCTGGACCCGAAATGTTGACTCACTTTCCTTTCTCCATGGATGCTGCCTGACCTGCTGGGTTTTCCCAGCAACTTCTGGTTTTGTTTCAGATTTCCAGCATCTGTAGTGCTTTGTGTAGGAACCTGGATGTTAGTTAATTGATGGATTGCTTTCCACAGGTAATAATCCCTTCAAAAAAAGCTAATTTGGGTGCTCAATCAAAGACTGTTTATGGAACACTGCTATGTGCAAATGGCTGCCGCATGTTGCTAACAAATACAGTCGCTACACTTTGCAGTATATTCCATGAAGTGCTTTGAGACATTTTGACAGGACACTATATCAAATGCATACATTTTTATTGATAATATCACCTACATTTGATGTTGTGCCTTTTCATAGTAAATGGTCTCTGAAGCTCTTTGAGACGTCTAGAGGACGTGAAAAGCCCTATATATCAAATGCAAGGACAATCATGAGCCCGACTCAGTCAGAAGCAATCTCTCCCCTGAGTCAGAAGGTTGTGGGTTCAAGCTCCACGTCGGGACATTGATCTCACAGTCTCTGCTGACGCTCCATTGCAGTGCTGGGAAGTGCCACCCTTCGAGTGAGATGTTAAAAATAACCCTTCTGTGGCTGTTTGGATTGAATGCTGAAGTTCCCATGAACTACCCAAACAGATTTTTCTGAATGTCACAGCTAGCTCGTATTTGCATTTCATCTGTAGGACTGCATTTCTGACAGCACAACAATTCTTCCCTCCCTTTCCAGGAGTAGACTAAGGTCAAGGTATCGAACTTGCGATCTTCAGTTGGGAAGAGTGCTATTGACTGAGCTAAAGCTGACAGACGTTGGATAATTTGCAGTGTTTTGGATGGGAGTGAGACGGGTTCCCAACTTTAACCCTCGTAACCCTGCTTTCAGTTGCTGGATAAACACACGTTTGGTTTGCACAGAGAGGGCCAGGCATAACTACACTGCCAGCAATTCCGGATTGATCAGATTCCACCTATTCCATTCTGTCTAATGAGTGCTACTTACACTGCAGTTAGGTGAGGAACCCCAAATGCTTTGAAAACTGCATATGATTTGTGGCACTTTCACTGCATAGACAGTGATTGTAACTTCCAAGAGCACTAGACTGGAACCAAATGTTTCTCTCTAATGGGTTTGTTATTTTTTCCGCCTGCTTGTCGGGACGACATGAATGCCAGGGTCGGGGAATGCAATATTTGTCTACTTTTAGTTTAGTAACGAATGTTGGCATCTAGTTCTTCCCTTCTTTTTCTTTTTCCAGGTCATACACATAAGAATAATAATCCTGCAATGATCCTCACTTTTCATATTGTCACTGTGGAACTTCTGTGGCTCAGTGGTTAGAGCACTTGTCTTGCAAGATGGGGAGACCAAGCTGGGGAGACCTGTGTTCGAATCCAGGCAGGTCAGGGCGAAACCTTGGGCAAGTTTCCTTACTCCACACGCCTAATAATAATCCGTCCCCAAAAAAACTACAATAATAAAATTGGTCATTTCAATCCACGACTGTGTGTGGGACACTGCTGTGTGCAATTGGCTACCGCGATTTGCCCACAAATATATACAGTCAATTCACTTTACAGTATAATCTGTGAAGCACTTTGGGAAGTCGATAAAATGTGAAAAGCACTATATCAAATGCAAGGATTATTACTATTATTATTATTATTATTACTTAAACGTCTAAACCATCCCAAAGTGCTCTGCAGGTGATTGCTGACTGGTGTATTTGTGGGTAAACGCAGCACCCAATTCTCACAAAGCAAAGTCCCAGTAACAATACAATACATTAATGGCATAAAGTGAATGATCAATGTATCTGGAAGAATTGATGACCAACTCTTTTTTTCAAGAAGCAAGATATCTTTAGTGTTCATTTGAAGAAGCAGGTAGGATATGCGTTTATTGTTTGATCTAAAGACGGCACTTCTGACTACAGAGTGGGTTTGGGATCAGGAGGAGGAGAGGAGATCAGGGAAGGTAGAGGTAGAAGGTTGATCACAGGCATCATCAAAGAGGAGAGTCTTAAGATGTGCATTGAAGGAGGCAAGGGCATGGGTTCAAAAGGGCCAAAGCAGAAATACTGGACTATTTTTGCCACTAAGTGGACAGATTGGTATAATAATACAGTAATAATAATAATAATCCATGCATTTGACATAGCTTTTTTCACATCTTATCAACATCTCAAAGCGCTTCACAGAATATACTGTAAAGTGAATTGACTGTATATTTGTGGGTGAAATGTGGCAGCCAATTGTGCATAGCAGTATCCAACAAACAGTTGTGGATTGAAATGACCAATTTTATTATTGTATGGAGTTATTAGCAGATTACAGACATAGGGGAGAGAATCGCCATGGAGGGCTCTAACGAAGAGGATGTTTGAATTCTATCCAAGTATATGAAGTCCAGTCTTAATGTGGACCTATAATCCTCAACCTTCTGGAGTAGTATTTTAGTAATTGATCCAGGCTAACACATCATGGATTGAGATCCAAAGTGAAGATGTTCTTAAAGGTTGGAGACTTGTGCCCAGTTCTGGGCATCCAATTTTAGAAAGGATGCCATGGTCAGAGAGACGGTGCATAGGAGATTTGCTAAGATGTACCAGAGATGAGAGGTTTGGTCCATGAGCAGAGGCTAGAGGAACTAAGTACAGAGAAAGTTGCTGGCACAGCAAGTTGTGAGGAGAGACATAATTGAGGGCTTTAAAATGATGAGGAGTTTAGTCAGTGACAAAAGGGAATTGATTTAAGGATGCAAGGGAGGGAGTAATTAGGAGAATTTCTCAACAACAGAAACAGCAGTCTCAAAGTAACTTTACTGAGATGTGTAGTGACTGTGTATTTCATAGATTTATTACAGCACAGAAGGAGGCATTTCGGCCCATTGGGCTTTTGCCAGCTCTTTGGAAGAACTATCCAACAAGTGCCACACCCCTGCACTTTCCTCATAGCCTTGTAATTTTTTTCGTTTTAAATCAAATTCCCTTTTGAAAATCTGTGCACAACATTCAGTGCACTCCCCATCGCTCACCTAATAATAATCCTTGCATTTGATATAGCGGTTTTCACATCTTATCGATGTCTCAAAGCGCTTCATAGAATACACTGTAAAGTGAATTGACCGTATATTTGTGGGCAAAACGCAGCAGCTAATTGCGCACAGCAGTGTCCCACAAATAGTCGTGGATTGAAATTACCAATTTTATTATTGTGGTTTTTTTGGGATGGATTATTATTAGACGTGTGTGTGGAGTAAGGAAACTTGCCCAAGGTTTCGCCCTGATCTGCCTGGATTCGAACACAGGTCTCACGCTTGTAAGGCAAGTGCTCTAACCACTGAGCTACAAGGATGGTAATAGGGAATTCCGTTGGGAAGGGCATATATCAAATTACAAGGGCAGGTTTGGTGGAAGTTTGGTGGCCATTCAGCCCACCTCATTCCTCCAGAACACTCACCTTACCGTCCCTGTTTCTCTTATTCCACAACCCTACCTTTCGTTGCGTCAAACTTCTTTTGAAATGAATCCTGGCCTTAAGTCAACCTTCCTGGCAATCTTATTATTTTTGCTGATGGCAGCCAAATGTAAGGTGTTTAAACATGGAATAAGTGGCTGGAATTAACAAGCCAGATAGCAGACAGCGCTTCCCTCTGGCATCTGGCTCCGAAATAAGATAATGTAGCCTACATTTTGGAGCTACCAGCGAAATAAATGAAAAGTGAAAGCATTTCTTCACACGGTGGTGAGCATGTGGAATCCTCTATGATGGAAGGCTGCAAAGGTAGTATTGACTTGGATATTGGCAGGATAGGTAGATATTTGGGAAATGAGGGATGAAAAGCTGTTTGCATGCACATGTGTGTGGGGTGGGGGATGTGGTTGGGGGTTGCGGGGAATGAGGTGATATGATCTGAACATGATCTAAAGGATAGGCCGAGATTGTGGAGTGCTGTAGCATAGTGGTTAGACCACTCGCCTCACAAACAAGAGGACCCAGGTTTGATTCCCAGCAAGGGAAACTTTATGCAAGTTTCCTTACTCCATACACCTGTTTACCTAGCAGTAAGTAGGAACCCAGTTGTTAGTCGATTGGCGGATAGCTTTCCGCCAATAATAATCCCGTAAAAAAATTATAGTAACTTGGTCACTCAATCCAAAGTACTTTGAAACTTCTTATCGACATGATAAGGTGCTATATCAAATGGAAGGATTATTATTATGAAATAATGAATTCGTGGAACAGGCTCGATAGACTGCAAGGTCTCGGCCTGTTCCTACGCATTGAGACAGTCCAATGTGTCTGGGAAGATAAACAGCTGTTTTGGAGAAACATTTTTAGAAGTGCTATTTCCTTTCAACTTCGCAGTCGGTTTTCCACACGTAATAAAGCTGCTCAAAGCTGGCAACTGCAGTGGACATGTTACATCTGGAAGCAGGAGAGGCATGAAGAGGTCACAAAGACTGTGCCTTCAGCATTGCGGATTAAGCTGATTTAGACAATGTGAGGGGAGGGAGGAGAACAAAAATCTATCCACCTCAGTTTTCAAAATTTTAATGGATCCTATATCCACAGGTGAGAAAGAGAGAGTTCCAGATTTCCAAATGCTTCTTTATTCCTCTCCTAAATTGCCTAGCTGTAATTTTAATTGTTCTGGATTCCCCATGGGGGAAGGGGGTGGGGGAAGGGGGGAGGGGTGGGGGCAGGATGGAGTGTTGAGGTGTTCATGGTGCTTTCTAGCAGAAATGAGGAATCCAAATCGAGCAAATTTTTCAGACTGGAGGGAAGTGAGCAGTGGTGTGCCACAGGGATCGGTTTTGGGACCATTGCTGTTTGTAATCTACATCAATGATCTGGACTTGGGTGTACGGAGTACAGTTTCCAAGTTTGCAGATGACACTAAGTTAGGGAGAATAGTAAATAGTGAGGAGGATAGTAGCCATCTGCAAGAGAATATCGACAAATTGGTAAAGTGGGCAGACACATGGCAGATGAAGTTTAATGCAGAGAAGTGTGAGGTGATGCATTTTGGGAGAAGAAATGAAGGGAGGCAATATAGGCTAGATAGTACAATTTTAAATGGTGTGAAGGAACAGAGAGACCTGGGGATTTGTGTTAATGACTCGTTGAAGGTGGCAGGACAGGTAGACAAGGCTGTTAAGAAGGCATATGGGATACTAGGCTTTATAAATAGGGGTATAGAGTACAAAAGTCAGGAAGTGCTGACTAACCTCTATAAGACTTTGGTGAGGCCTCAGCTGGAATACTGTGTTCAATTCTGGTCACCACACTACAGAAAGGATGTGAAGACATTGGAAAGGGTACAAAGAAGATTTACTAGGATGGCGCCAGGATTGAGGGACTTCAGCTATGAGGAGAGGCTAGTTAGGCTAGGGTTATTCTCTCTGGAGCAGAGAAGATTGAGAGGAGACCTAATAGAGGTTTATAAGATCATGAGGGGTTTCGACAGGGCAAATAGAGAAAAACTATTTCCATTCGTGGGCGAATCTGTGACTCGTGGTCACAGATTTAAAATAGTTTCAAGGCGAAGTAGAGGGGAGGTGAGGAGAAATTTTTTCACTCAGCGAGTTGTTCGAATCTGGAATGCATTGCCTGAAAAGGTGGTGGAGGCTGATTCGATAACAACTTTTAAAAGGGAATTAGATCTTTATTTAGGGAGAACAGGTCTATTAGGCTATGGGGAGCGGGCAGGGCAGTGGGATTGAATCGCTCTTTTCAAAGAGCCGGCACAGACTAGATGGGCCGAATGGCCTCCTTTTGTGCCGTAAAATTCTATGAATCTATGAATAAATGAGCGAACAGGAAGTACATTGCCCCCGGATCTTTGCTTCAACTCAAGCTACTTCAGAATACAATTTCCACCAGTCATGAGGTTTCCTTTTTAAGGAATACTGTTGAGCAATATCACAAATTTGACCCTACATGTGTGACCCCAACACCCACCTCCTTAGCTGTGGTAAGATTGGATGCCATGTTTTGCTACCAAACAAGAACAATTTAGTGAGAGCAGTAAGTAAGGGCAGTATGGATATTGAGAGTGATTACCTGTATGAAATAGAGAGATTTATTGATCCTAGTTTCATCACAATAATTCTTCCATTTGACACAGTGTTTTTCACACAAGGACGATGTCTCAAAAGCAAAATACACTTTCAGAAGATAAACTAAAACGTGTAGTGACTCTGCATTTTATAAGTGAAAGCGGCAGGCAATTTACATACAGCAGTGTCCCACAGACAGTCATGAAATAAATGATTAATTTTATCTGGGGATTTGTCAGTCAAGACATTGGGAGAAACTTTCTTTTGAAGGAAGTGCTACAAGATCTTTAACATCCACCTGGATAGGCCCAGTTGAGATCATAGTTTAACATCTCATTTGAAGGACATATGGGGATTGCTGCACATCCCCATATCCCATCAGGAGTGTCAGCTTAGTGGTTAGAGCACTTGCCTTACAAGTGTGAGACCTATGTTTCGAATCCAGGTAGGTCAGACCGAAACCTTGGGTAAGTTTTCTTACTCCGCACGCCTATTAATCATCCGTCAAAAAAACAAAGCTATAATAAATTGATCATTTCAATCCACGACTGTGGGACACTGCTATGCACAATTGGCTGCCGCATTTCACCCACAAATATAAGTCAATTCACTTTACAGTATACTGTATTCTGTGAAGCGCTTTTGAGACAACTAGAAGACGTGAAAAGTGCTTTATCATATGCAAGGATTATTTATTATTGTTTTATTCTTAGATAATGTGGGTTTGAGGCCCAATGAGGGATTTGAACCGATAACCTTCTGACTTAGATGCGAGTGCTACTAAATGTGCTTTGTTTTACACAAAATATCCAAACGATTACCAATGGACAGAGCATTGGCTCATTGATTGAGATAACTAGATGTTGTGTAACATGTATGTTAGCGAGGTGGTAAATGACGATGCAATATTGGAGTTCAGCTTCTGTTGACCTCGTAAGCCAAAGTCCTCATGAGTAGAGTAGTCATTGATAGGCAAGCAGCAGGAACATGCCGGAAAGTGTTCTCGATAACTGGTAGCTAGAAAGTGCACCAGCATACATTTTGGGACCCTCCAAGTCTTGGCTCTTGCCAATGTGTATTTATTACTTTCTGGAGGGGAGGGAGGGAGGGAGGGAGGGAGGGAGGGAGGGAGGGAGGGAGGGAGGGAGGGAGGGAGGGAGGGAGGGAGGGAGGGAGGGAGGGAGGGAGGGAGGGAGGGAGGGAGGGAGGGAGGGAGGGAGGGAGGGAGGGAGGGAGGGAGGGAGGGAGGGAGGGAGGGAGGGAGGGAGGGAGGGAGGGAAAGAAAGACAAAAATAGTGCGCGCACTCCACTCACAGGGAAATATCTATACACATATGTGGAACACTCAGTAAGTTAGTTAAAACATATCAATAGTTTTCCTGTGTATCAGTCAACTGGATGACCCAGCCCTCCCCCCAAAAAAACTGAAAGATGCTGGACTGCGAGAGAACTGGACCCTCGCTATTCAGGGTAACAGTTGTGCGTCACTTCAGTAACCAGGACTGTTTCACAGGCTTACCAACACGCCAGCAAGTTGTTGACTTATGACAATCAGACGCAGAGCCCTTGGAAGAAGAGGCTTTGGAGAGTGCATGCGGCGTTGTCAGGGTAACCTCGGGACTGGGCTGGCGTCAGCAGCAAAACCAATCTCTGAGGAATAATAAACTCGAGATGCTGTTTCTGGCAAAGTTTGCTTTATAGACATTAAGATTGCGTAACTGGATGAGATCAAGCTTACCGAAGCCAGATGTAGATTCCACAGTGTTGCAGGACAATAGCAGATTAATATGCAGCAATAAATTTGGCACTGCACAAGCTCAAGTCACTAGGGGCGTCCTTGTCACAGAAGGTTATACAGTAAAACCTCGATAATCCGGCATGGTTTAGGCCCATTAACCCCCCAGATTTCAGAGTTTGCGGACGTTTAGAAACCTACCTAGAAATGGCTAGGGAAACACCCGCCACATACAACCAAGTGAGCTGTAAACATAGCACTTAAGCCAAAACAATGCTCCAGCTCCTTCCCACAGCACCGGACGACAACAACAACAACAACAACTTTGATTTATATAGCGCCCTCCACGCCAGACGCATGGAGAGAGAGAGGCCAAGGATGACAGAGAGAGGCCACACCGGGAACTACATGCAGCTGTTCTGAACTTCGGGAGATGTGCCAGACATTGGAAAAAAATTAACACTGTTATGTATTTTGAAATCTTGCTGGTTTTAGGGAGTTGCTGGCTTTCGGAATGTCAGATCCAAGGTTTTACTATAATTCTAATCCTTGCATTAGGCAATAGTGCCTTATCACATCATCAAGACTTCTCAAAAGTTCTTCAAAGGATTATCACTGAAATGCAGTGACTGTATTTGCAAGCACATGCATCAATTTGTGCACAAACTGGCAAGACATGACCAGCCATTTTTTTTGTTTGTTTGTTTATTTGGTGATCGCCTGCCAGGGGAAACAAAAATCCCCTTTTCTTATCGAATTTTAATACTCATCTGAAGAGGCGGACAAAGGCTGGAATTAATGTTTCACCACAAAAGATGGTACTTCTGACAATGCTTCCCCATTACTGCATTGAAGAATCAGCCTACAACAACAACAACAACAACAACAACATTACATTTATAGAGCACCTTTCACGTCGGGAGGACGTCCCAAGGCGCTAAACAGTCAGGTCAGGACCCGAGCAAGGGAGAGGGGCAGGGTAGTGGGGAGGGGCGGGAGAGTTAGGAGGCGAGGGAGAGTTAGGAGGCGAGGGAGAGAGTTAGGAGAGCAGCAGAAGGCACGGTCGGTTGTCTAGGGCTGTGACTTCAAAACCCTGATTTGCAACTTGCAGCCACAATCTTCTAACTTGGGAGGGTAAGTTGCAACCAGCTGAGTCAGGCGGACAGACATATCTGGTTCAGCACATCCTCAAACCTCAAGTCAGATTATGCAACACTGTAGGCTGCACATAACTCGTTGCAGGCTATATCCTTTAAACATGACACAGGCTTGTTGCAATCAGAAAACAATCACAAGCCTCAAACTATCACTGAATCAACGATCTTATTTTCGTCTTTTATTTCCTGTGTCTGACTCACAGAGGTTTAAAAATACAGCGGTTTGTGTCGGCATGAGAACATTCATCTGTCTTTCAGATGAGACGTTAAACCTGGGCCCCATCTGCCTGTTTAAGTGGACATTAAAGAACCCATGGCATTCTTCGAAAACAAGGGGAGTTTCTCGTTCCCGGTGGCCGAGCCAACAACCTCCCAAAAATGCAAGGATTACTAAGTAAAATCAGTTACTCAATCCGTGGCTGTGTGCAACTGGTTGCAGCGTTTCGCCCACCAAATACACAGGCAATCCATTTTACAATGTATCCTATGAAGTACTTTGAGACATTGCTGATGTGATGAGGAGCTATATCAAATGCAAGATTTCTTCTTATTATTACTATTATAATAACATTGCAGCTGAGTTTCAGACTCTTGAGAACCAGCTGACAATAGCACAAATACTGACCATAAAAGTATTCATACCACATCCCTCTACCATCTTGAATTAGTTATGACGTGTAGATTTTGCCACTGCATTACTGGTTATAATGGGAGATGGTTGGGTGGGAAAGCTGTAGGCATGAGATCACAAGGGTTGAAAGGACTTCTTCACCCAACTAAACTTGCAATCTTGTGAATTGATCTAAATTGAACTGAATAAATTGAACTGAACAACAGTACCCATTGCCTTTGCTCTACGGGGTCTGGCCTCCTCCTTGTCCCCTGAATCCTCCGCTCCACCATTGGCGGACGTGCCTTCAGCCACTACACCCCAAGGCTCTGCAACTTCCTTCCTCACTCCCTTCGCTCCCCTCTCTTCCTACTTTCAGGTCACGGCTAAACACCTTTGTTTTCTACCACGCTTTTGGTCACCTTTATCCGCCTCCCCCTGGCTTGGCCCCGGGATCAGTTATTGTGAAGTGCTTTGAGGCGCCATCCAGCATGGAGTGAGGATGCGATATAAATCCAAGTTGTTGTTGTTGAATAACCACCAGAAGCCTGCAAGGCAGATTATTCCCCTTCCCCCAACTCCTTCAAATCCCATCTAAGGAGCTTCCTGTTTGATCATGCTTACAGTCACCTACCCCTGCCTCTCCCCTGGCTCGGCGTCAATCTCCGCCACCGTCAAGCATTCTGGGATGCTACCCCATGTAGAGGGCCCTATATAAATGCAAGTTGTTGTTGTTCTTGTTCTTGTTGTATCAGAGCCTTCTTGTTGTTTGTAGGGCCTTCCTCATCTCAACCAATCTTACAAAGGGTCAGCTTGAAGCAATTTGTTGTTGTTGTTGATGCTTGTTTAGGACAAAAGATTTTAAAAAAATACACAAATAGACTGAAGATAACTTTCTGTTTTCCAAGAGGCGTGTAATTTGAGGTTGCACAGAAATCCTACAAACGGCGTCGAGGGGATCATAAAAGATCTTTATTCAATTAAGGGAATCAATAATTTCCCTGTCATCCTCTTTGTGTAACAAGTGGACTCTGTTGAGGTGCACAGTCCATCAAATGAGAAAGGAGAGAATATTACCCTTTCTGTTATTTCTGGGCTATTTTCTAACTGCAGGGAATTTAATAATTAAAATAATCTTTGCATTTGATACAGTGCTTTTCACATCTTATCGACGTCTCAAAGCGCTTCACAGAATATACTGTAAAGTGAATTGACTGTATATTTGTGGACAAAACGCGGCAACCAATTGCACACAGCAGCGTCCCACAAATAGTTGTGGATTGAAGTAACCAAGCTTTTTTTGGACGGATTATTATTAGGTGTGTGTGGAGTAAGGAAACTTGCGCAATGTTTCGCCCTGACCTGCCTGGATTCAAACACAGATCTCACGCTTGTAAGACAAGTGCTCTACCCTCTAATTTATCGTCAAAGCTCAGAATAGGTTTCATTTTCACCTCTTTTTAACCGCTGGTAAATCAGAAACACGCTTCTGGTAACCTTCACACGGGTTTAACAAAGCCCACAAGTAAGCTGTTGAAAAATAATGCATGATATCAGTGCATTGATGGCCACTACAGCAACTGGGTTATTGATCTTGAAAAAGCTCAGAAAGAAAAAAAGACTTCCAGAGCGGGCTTTCTTGAACAAGACGAATGACCATCACATCCATTTGATCTTACCCTATTTGTACACGGCACTGTCCCACAAACAGTCACAAAGCAAATGACCCAACTTTATCTGGGTGTTGTTGGCAAGGACAACAGGGAGAAACTCTTTTCTGTTTTTTTGAATGGTGCAGTGTGTTAATAATAATTTGGGGCCATATAAACCAGCAATGTATACATATCCATATATATATACAATTTCTTAGTTTAATGAAACAATATTATTCTTAACCACTCAAACAAAATATACACACCAACAAGACATCTACACCTCACTGCACCCTCAGAGGTGAACTATTCCATTCAGCCAGGCACTGGTGCTTAGGACAGCTCTTCCAGAATTCCCTTCTCAACTGCTCCTACGAGAACTTTGCAGCCTTCCCATCAATCGTGAGCGACACTAACTCTCCTCCTGAATGTGCGTTCTGACCAGGCACCTTTCCTCTGGTTGGAGAATCTAAAACCAGGAGTCGCAGTCTTAAAGTTAGGGGTCAGCCCTTTTACACTGAGTTGAGAAAAAACTTCTTCACTCAGAGGATGGTGAATGTATGGAATTCTTTACCCCAAAGGGCTGTTGATGCTCAGTCGTTGAACATTGAACATAATCAAGACTGAGTTAGATAGATTTCTCATTTATAAAGGGATTAAGGGGTATGGTAAGAAGGCAGGTAGCTGGAGTTAGAATAGAATATCAGCCATGATTGAATGGCAGGGCAGGCTCGATGGGCTGAATGGCCTACTCCTGCTCCTATTTCTTATGTTCTTTTGTAGGCACCAACATTCCTGTTAATCACCCAGTAGTGAGTGGAGCTCCAGTAGCTCAATGGTTAGAGTACTCACCTTGCAAGAGTGACACCTGTGTTTGAATCCAGGCAGGTCAGGGCGAAACATTAGGCAAGTTCAGGGCTGGGGAATTTCTAATGTTCTAACAAAGTGGTCGAACAGGCTCAAAGTTTCAAAGCTAGGCTGCATGACCTCCCCCTGTTGTTTGTGAAGTGTGATTTCTGACCTATAAACACACACATACATGCTTAATGGCTCTAATCTACTATTATCAACATAGGAAGTTCATTGCAAGTGGCAAACTTGTCAGTGTTCACAATAGCAAAGCTGGTCAAACTCCAGCCGTTACCTCAATGCACACTCAGAGCTCTCACCAACCTGCACCCAATCCTTTCCAACATTAAGTCAGTGGGGTGCATCCGTCCTTCATATCAGGCAAACACTCCATAGGCAATGTGCAAATTAGTTGCCGCTTTCACCTACAAAACACACAGTAATTGTACTCTATTGTATGTTCTGTAAAGTGCTTTGAGATGTCTTCCTGACATGAAATACACTATATCAAATATAACTATTCGTATTTGTTAAACTCTCGCTACATAACACTGCACTTGAGTCCTCTTTTCCTGCTGTGTATCTGGCTTTACTTTATCTGATTGAGCACGTTCAATATCTGTGTACCTCTGAGACGCTTTCTTCGAAGCTGAATTACATTAACTAACCTGAATGATTTATTGCCTTGCATACATGGCTGAATTATGCAGATAAAAACTCTTGCTCTCGAGTAAGTGGAAATTAACTTCTGAACTCATGGATGAAGCAGGGCGATCATGAGGGGAAGATTAAATATCGTCATGTTTACTGTCTTGCACATGTTGCAGCCTTTGCCTATTTGAGACATGTGCCTATGGACCCTTCAGCTTCTAAAGATCCTGTGGCACTGTTGGAAAAGAGAAGGGAGTTTCTCCTGTTGTCCTAGACAACGATCCTCCAGATGAATTGATCATTTTCCTCATGACTGCTTGCAGGACTTTTGCTTTGTGCAAATTGGCTGCCAAAAAATAGCCCGGTCACTGCACACACTGGCAATTGACAGTGAGGCGCTTTGGGGTGTTTTAAATGTCACTGACCCAGTATATCAGTTGCAAGCGTTACAAATTCATTTCAAATTCATTTTGTTTTCTGAAGCGCTACTAAAATTTCATTTAATTCAAAGAAAAATGTTTCCTTCACCTTCCTTCTTTTGTGTACTGCACTTTTCTATCGAGATTATACAATTGTGCTCAGCGAATCTGCACTCAGGAAGGGAGTGATCAGCCAGAATTCCAACTCTTGTCTATCTGACTATCAGCCAGCGACGCCTTTTGCTCACCACCGCCCCCCACCCCCCCCCTTCCACCCTCTCCTTGCAAAAGCGTGCATGTGTCAATGTCAACTGAGGACAGATCAGGTCTCAGCTGATTGAGTTGCACTCTGCCAAAGTTCACTGCCTAGTCTTCTGCACGAGAAACAAAAGTGTTTGAAAGGTAGGATAGCAATGTGCACAGACGATGAGAAGAGAGAGAAACACCATCTGGGACAGACAGGCGCGTGCAATTGTTATTTTTTGTTATAATTCAAAATAAATCATGGCACGTTCACAAAGCTTGTAAAGAAAGCGAGAGGGTGGGGGGGATTTTACACGGAAGCTTCCCGGACCCATGTAAAATCGTTTATTAGTCGCTGCAAAACGATTCCACCCAGCAGTTCTCCAGCAGTGAGGAGGAAATGCTCTCTGGATTGCTTCCTGCACAAAAAATAAAGCCCCTCACCGAACAGCTGAGATCCCCATTTGCAGACGCTAAGACGCCAATAAACCAGCCTTAATTCCTGGTTGTTGTCATTGATATCCTGCTCCCCTAACACTGCAAAAACCATTTGTTCCACTCAAGTTGCCATGAACTTCTGTTCGTTTTTATGACTTCTAGGATATCGTGTGTGTGTGTGTGTGCGTGCGCGTGTTTTTTTTCTTCCGTGTGTGTTTGTGTAAGAATACTTACATTTTTATATTGTGCTTTTTGCATCGCAAGTCTCAAAACACTCCACGGTAGTTTTGGGTAGATACTGTGTATTTTGTGGGCAAACACGCACAGCAACACCCAACAAACTGATGTAAAATAAGTGAATGATTTGATGGCTGTTATGAATGATCCTCTTTAACTATGCCTTCAGTCATCCTTGTCCTTCACTCCATCCCCTCTTGTCTCCAACCCCCACTCCCAGGTTGGGTGCAAACACTTCAATGTCCAGTGCCATGGGAGGTCCTAACAACGTGAAAGGCACTATATCAATGCAATTTCTTGTTTTGATTTTATCCGGGTGATTGTCAGCCCAAGACAAAACAACAACACAACAAAATTACATTGGTAGAGTGACTGAGGATGTCCCAAGGATGTCCCAAGGCGCTGAACAGTCAGGGTTCCAGCTGAAGGCATGGTCGAAAAGGAGAGTTTTGATTCAGGCCTTGAAGGGAGGGAGAAAAGCAAAGGAATTGTGGGAGGGAGTTCCAAGGGGTGGCGGCAGAGAGGCTGGCGATGGTATGGTGGATCGGGCGGGAGACATGGAGCTGACTGGAGCCTGCTGAACGGAGGGAGTGGACAGGTTGATAGGGGGTCAACAGGTCAGAGAGGCAGGAGGGGGCAAGTCCGTGGACAGAATCCAGGACTCCCTTCTCTTGTTCCAATTGTGGTGTTGGATCTTTCACGTCCACCCGAACAGGGGCACAGGATCCTGTTTAACATTTCATCTGAAGGATGGCATCCCTGACAAACTTCCACATTACACTGTAATTATACATACAACTTATGTATGTATATGTGTTTATATATGTATATTTATTACAGATGTATAAAGATGTTATACTTTTAAAAAGGGCACTGATAATAATAATTCATACATTTGATATAGCGCCTTACCACATCTTTGAGATGTCTTAAAGTTGTTTCACATGTTAACTAGATTAAAAGGGTGCTTTACGGAACAAATCAATTAGAACACCTTTTGTACGTACAATACCATACGATTAATCTTGCTCTTTACTTCACTCAGACTGTAAGGTGAAATAAGATCTAAAATTTCCTACGGATTTAGTGCGAGGTTTGACATTTAACACCCAGACTTTTTTGGAAAATTTCCATTTTTGGGTGGAAATCAATTTTCCACAGGTATTTGTTTTGAGGAGAAAGCAGAGATGGAAGTTTTGAATTTTGTGAAGAAACAAAAATAGGCTTCTAAGATCACTGGAGTAAAGTATCCATCTCCAGATATTGAGTATTTATAATAATATTAAAAATCCTTAAATTTGATATAGCAGCTTATCATCTCTTCGATACATCTCAAATGCTTCACAGGATATATTCAGACAAAAGTGAATTGACTGTATATTTTGCGGGAAAAATGTGGCTACCAATTGCAAGCAGCAGTGTCCCACAAACAGTTATGGATTAAATGATCAATTTATTGATTTATTCATTCATTTATTTGTTTGTTTATTTATTTTTGAAGGGATTATTACCCTCAGACAAGCAATTTGCCAATCGTTCCTACCCACTGCTTGGTGAAGAGACGCATGCAATGTAACAAAACTTGCCTAATGTATAACCTTGCCTAGGAATCAAACCCAGGTCCTCTTGGCGAGAGTATTCACAGTACTCCTTGTGTTTCTATCTCACCTGTTCCCCAGCGGAAAATCTTGTCCATCCGTTCATCTGTTCACCCATTTATCCATAGTGGCTAAAAGCTGTTAAAATTATGAGGGGGTTTGATGGGGAGATGGAGGGTGTCAGTGGGGGAGAAAATATTTACATCCATCACCCACACTCTGGAACTCCATCCCACAGTCCCTTTGCCTCGCTACCTCTCTCACCTCCTGCAAAGCCGGTCTCAAGACCCTCCTCTTCGACCGTGCCTTCTGCTGCTCTACCAACTGTCTCCCTCGCTTCCTAACTCTCAAACGCCCCTCCCCCCTACCCTCCCCCTCTCCCTTGCTCGGTTCCCGATCTGACTGTTCAGCCTTGGGACATCCTGCCGACGTGAAAGGAATTCTATAAATGTAATTTTGTTGTTGTTGTTGTTGTTTAGGTTGGATTGTTCCAATGCTCTTATTTGCCAGGCAGCACAACCTGCAATTCATTACATTATTTTTTTAAATGTAGTCCTCCCGCACCATTCACTGGAGTGTCATTGGGACTTTGACATTCACAGTCTAGGATGACACTCCAATGCAGTGCTGGGGTGGGGGGGGGGGGGTGAGTGCACTGCATAGTTCGAGTTGCTAGATAAGATGTTATATCGTAGTCCTGTCTATGCCTGTTCAGGCAGAAGTTAAACAACCCGTAACATGATTCAAAAAGAAAAAGGCCTTGACTCCCAGAGGCTTGGCCAAGAGTCACCCCCAGATTAAATTGATCATTGACCTACTGATCATTGATCCCCCACCTGCTGGGTCCAGACCTAATTGTTCAGTGCATTGGGATGTCCTCCCGATGTGAAAGGAGCTCTATAAATGTAATTTTGTTGTTGTTGTTGCTGACTGTTTGTAGGGACGTTGCTGTCTGCAAATTGACTGCTGCACCCACAATACATAATCAGAGTACAAAATCACTACACTTTACAGTAAATCTAGACAATGTGATAAATCGTTGTACCAAATAAAATTATTATTATTGTTATTATTTTAAAATCTCAGCAGTATATTTGCCAATAAATATACAGTCAATTCACTTTACAGTATATTCCGTGAAGCGCTTCGAGACACAGTCTAGAAGACGTGAAAAGCGCGATATCAAATGCAAGAATTATCCTGTTTATATGCCCTTTTCCCCCCATAGCTCCATAATTTATATGTGATAATGTGCTATATCAAATGCAATGATTATTATTAATATGGATTCCGCGTCAACCACAGATCCTAGCAGTGCCTATCTACCCCCAACAAGTTTGTGCATCAGGAACTGTCTCTAATCTCCCCAGACGTTTGGCTTTCCATCTTTCTTAATTGATCTCTCTCCAGTCGGGTCCGTCGATATGGAAATTTTCCGATTTAGATATATTGATGGGCTCATATCGAGATATATCGATATTTTCGGGATTTTCGTACTGCACATGCGCAGTACGAAAATCCCGAATGCGCGTGCATTCAGGGTGCGCGCGCATTCGGGGCCTATCTCCTCAGGAGGTAAATATCTTTCTCTCTCTGTGTCTCTCACACTCACTCTCTCCATCTCTGTGTTTTTCTGTCTATGTCTCTCTCCTCTCTCACATCCCCCCATCTCTATCTATCTGTATATTATCATATCCACCCCGTCTCTCTCCCCTTGTATACCTGTATATTGTATTCGAGTACTATGAATACAATATGGCGGCTTTGCACCTCGGTCTGTGCATTGTGTATAGAGATGAGCATTCTGGGTCTTGTAGTTCAGTGTGCGTGCATTCTGATTTTTTCCCTCGATATATTGATTTTTTCGATATACCAATATTTTTCAAATGCCTATATCGGCGTATCGATATGAAAATTATATCGGGTTTTAGCGATATATCGATATATTGCCACCCTACTCTCCAGTGGAAATTATTTCTTCCCATTGACTATCAAAACCCATCATAATTTCAACAGCCACTATGTCCGCAATATTTTTTAAATATCACTGCATCTTCTCTCCCCTCTTAAAAACACAACACGCATATTGGGTTAACGTCCTCAAATTTCTCTCCATCCTCCAGGCTCGGTGATTCCTATTGTCTCTGTAAAGCACCTTGAGCCTTGAGCTACATGTGAAAGGCACAATTTAAGTGCAAGTTAACTCAGTTGCAATCCAGATGGGTGTTTTATTTGAAACTCGATAAATATATAACCTCGTTATATATATAACCGCGTTTATAACCTCGGTTTCCAACGCAAATGATACTTTCCTACTATTGCAGCCATAATCTTAACTAATACCCAAATGGGGATCATAGTAATTTTCAGCATACAAAAATAAAGCTATTTGCTTTGTCTTCAATGTCCACCTGAACAGACTCAAACAGGACTTCAGTTCAATGTCGCATCTACAGGAATGCATCTTGAGCCATGCAGCATACCCTCATCACTGTATGCAGTAAGAAAGTGATCATTTCAATCCACGATTGTTTGTGGTGACACTGCTGTACGCAATCGGCTGAATGAATGGTTAACTATTGCGAGGGAGTTAGGTGGCGGTGTGCAGGTAGAGAAGAGATGGGTAGGCCAGCCGAAGCTTTTAGATTTCAGTACATTTATCAATGGGTTAAAGGCATCTCAAAAGCACTTCACGGAATATACTGTGAAGTGAATCGACTATGTTGTGGACGAAACAATGATGGGAATATTTTCCAAATGCCTCTGTACTCTGGGCCAACAAAGATTAGTCACTACGCTCGTCAGGATCTGTCAGTGGTGTGCTTTGAGATGCCTCCACCTGAAAAGGGGCTGCAAAAAAAGTTCTTCTGTTTCAATTGCAAGAGGGATTTCAAAGTGATCATTTCTCTCTCTCTCTCCCTGTGACTTTGAGTTCATTCATTGCCATCTGAGGCTCCTTTTCCTTTGCTGCTCTGACGTCTTGAAAAGCCATCAGTAATTGAGTGAGGAACACCTTCCTTTACGTGCTTTGCACTGACTGGCTGCCAATGTACACAGCAGCACATTCCCTCTGTTACTTAATATATTCCCCAGGCTGCTTTCTTAACTGGGCTGGAGACAGTAGCAGATCATTTAGGTTGTAGTAGTTACTCGATAGCTTCTCCATGCAGCCTCACTTCACCCACGCCTTTTCTTTTCCACAACACGCAAATTTATTTTTGAAGCTTAGTGACTGTGTATTCACAGGTGAACGAAGCAGCCAATTTGCACAAAGATATGAAATGAGTGACCAATTTTGTGTGCGTGCGTGAGTGCGTTGTATGTGTGTGGTGGGGGCATGGGGGGTGGGGGGGGGGGGTGGGCGAGGGAGAAGGGACTTGGGATTATCAGATAATAAACCAGGGAGACATTCCCTTTTTTCAAGTAGCACGTGGCATCATTGCACCATGGGATCTTTAACGTTCATCTGTACAGTGACAGACAGGACTTTGGTTTAATGTCTTTTCCGCAGACCGCACCCCCGACAATGCAATGCACACACATGCACACACACTGGCAGTGCACTGGAGTGATGGCCTAGACTCAATGAGTGCAAAGCCCCAACTTGTGGGGCTTGAATTGCCAATCTTCCAACTGAGAGTGCTGAGCAATTTACGCTGGTATTAAAGACCTTTCTTTTCGACCGAGCTTTCTGTCACCTTCTTCCCCCTCCCCTTGGCTCGGCCCCGAGAAGCGCTCTGAGGCGCCTATATAAATCCAAGTTGTTGTATTATAGTAACACAGATGTAAGTAGGCAGGCAGAACGACTACAGGGCACTTCCTGAGCACCTCCTGCACTGAATGGAAAAGAAACGGATGGAACTTGTTTGGAGTCTCTTTGTAGTCCCAGTCATAAATGGTTTAATGCAACTCGCGAGCCATACGGTCTTGATTTAGAGACCCCCCCCCCCCTCATTAACGTACTTCAGTGCAGAGGGGTCATTCAGTAGCTGAGATCTTCTGCCAAGTACTGCTCAACTGCTCCCTTAAATGGTATTCCCTAAACGGCCACTAAAGCACCACAAATCACCTTTTCCATAGGGGGATAAAGAATAAAATATTAGGTGTTTGATCATTGAGCAGTGAAAGGTTATGGGCCCTCTCTGCTCTTTAAAGCACGCATCGGTCACGTCAGTGCATTGAGCTCACAAAATTGGGATGCGTTCTTGTAGCTAAAGAGCTCAAATATTACCCTAAACCCTTTGATTTTCATAAGTCACCTATTAACCTAGACATCGTCATTGACATTTATGGGTCAGAAGCATGCACTCTGTTACCACGGGTGGAATATTTTTTGGATGGCAAGATCCACACAATATAGCTATGTGCGCCAAAACGGGCAGCCTAAGCTTCATCATCCAAAGGAGGAACTATTATAATAACAATCATACTTATTCTTTATGATATAACATTTTATTAAGCCATTGAGATGTTTCAAAGTACTTCGCAGGATTTTACAGTGAAGTGTAGTGACCATGTGTTTGTAGAGCCCTTAACAGTGGCGGAACCTGACCCTGTATCGGGAGTGGGGAGGTGCTCTGTAAGTAGAGAAAGGTTTTCAGATGGGACTTGAAAAAGGGGAGAGAGGGGGAAAGACGGAGGAATTGGGGGAGAGTGTTCCAGAGTTTGGGGGGCATAGTGACTGAAAGCGCGGTCTGATGATGGTGGAGCAGAGTGGAGCCAGTCGAGCGGAGGCATTGGATGGTTGAATGGGGAGTGAGAAGGTCGGAGAGGTAGGGAGGTGCTAAAGAATGAAGGCATTTGAACCTGAGTGTAATATTATTTGGGGGATTGTTGGTCAGTACACCAGAGAAACTTCCTCCTCTTTTAAAATAGTGCCCTGGGATCTTTTACCCACTCTAATAGGCAGACAGAGCCTTGCTTTAACATCTCATCCAAAGGATGGCATCTCTAACAAAACCCAGTGCAATATATTGGCGTTTCAGCCTAGACTGTGTGAGTTCCAAATCCCACAATGGTGTTTGAAGCCACAACACTTCTGACTTTTAAAGTGAGAGCATTACCAACTGAGCTAGGCTGGGCTGAAACACATGTTGAGCCCTTCCACCTCTCCCCATATCCCACCCTACCTCTCCCCACCCCACCTCTCCCCACATGCGCTGGAGCTCAAGCCTAGACTGTGAGCTCAAAGTCCAGGTGTGGAGCTTGAACTCACAACCCTCACAGCTCCAAATTCCTGGCAGCGCTGAATTCAGAGCCAAATCTGTGTTGCTTAAATCACGTGGGCAAACAATCTGAAGGTAGCACTTCACTGTGGAGGGACAAAATTGCTTGTGGGGGTGAGGAGTGAGTGGGTGGTGGTGGGGAGGTTGAGAGGACAACAACAAAAACAACAAAATTACACTTATATAGCGGCTTTCACATCAGGAGGATGCCCCAAGGCACTGGATAGTCACTGTTTCAGACAAGCAAAACAGTTGAACAAGGAAACTTCTTGCTGTAAATCATGACTCTTATGGGTATGGGTATATATTTTAAGAGGAGCAAAAGCTATCAGTGGATGTAGAGATAGGTTTATTTAAAGTGGGAGAGAATAAAAGTTATTTTCTGAATTTCCAAGCTATTTGCTCTTTCAGCAAAAATGTGGAACTCTACAATTTTAACATTTTAACCCCCCTCCACCCCTCACCCACCCAACAGCAACAACAAATTTACATTAGTAGAGCACCTTTCATGTCGGGAGGACATCCCAAGGAGCTGAACAGTCAAGTCAGGACCCGAGCAAGGGAGAGGGGCAGGGTAGTGGGGGAGGAGCGGGAGAAAGTTGGGAGGGAGAGAGTTGGGAGGGCAGCAGAAGGCACAGTCGACGAGGAGGGTCTTGAGACCAACCTAGAAGGAGGCGAGGGAAGGAGTGAGGTGAAGGGACTGTGGGATGGAGTTCCAGAGTGTGGGGACAGAGAGGCTGAAAGCCCGTACGTCAATGGAAGGGCGGGTCGGGTGGAGCACGCAGACACACAAGTAAATGCCTTACATTTATTAGGGAAACCTTCCACTCAGTTGGGCAACACAGGTAGTGGGGGGAGCATTCACTCCATGGCAGGCAAAGGGAAATATCCATGCAGGCGTGGAAGTTTTGTTTGGAATCTCACAAGCATTGGCGGTGAATGATTTGCTATGGGCATCAGACACCTAGCTGACTAAACAAGAGAATCAAGGTCACCTCTACCCTCCCCATTCCCCCCGCCCCCCCAAGTTTAACAGCTGGAGATTAACCAGCTAAAACCGCACAGCTTGCCATTGATATCACTGTCTGTCTATGGCAGTATTGGAAAAGAGAAAGGAGTTTTATTGGAGCTCCTGTGATTCAGTGGTTAAAACACTTGTCTTGCAAGCTGGGGAGACCTGTGTTCGAATCCAGGCAGATCAGGGCAAAACCTTGGGCAAGTTTCCTTACTCCACACACCTAATAATAATCCCTCCAAACAAAAACACAATAATAAAATTGGTCATTTCAATCCACGACTGTGTGTGGGACACTGCTGTGCGCAATTGGCTGCCGCGATTTGCCCACAAATATATACAGTCAATTCACTTTACAGCATATTCTGTGAAGCGCTTTGGGACGTTGATAAGATGTGGAAAGCGATCAATGCAAGGATTATTATTATTATTGTGCAAACTGTGTGAACACTTTGAGATGTCCACCTCTTAAATTAAAGATGGTATATCATATACAAGCATTATTATAATAACTGAAAGGTATCCATCACTTCCACCTTGGAGTCCTATAGATCAGTGGTTAGAGCACTCGCCTTACAATCATGAGACCTGTGTTTGAATCCAGGCAGGTCAGGATGAAATCTGGGGCAAGTTTCCTTACTCCACACACCTAATAATAATCCCTCCAAAAACACACAATAATAAGTATTGTTGATTTCAATCCGCAATTGTTTGCGGGACACTGCTGTACGCAATTGGCTACCGTGTTTCACCCACAAATATATACAGTCAATTCACTTTACAGTATATTCTGTGAAGCGCTTTGAGACGTCGATAAGATGTGAAAAACGATATATCAAACGCAAGGATTATTATTATCGTGAATGTCGTAATGAAATTTCCAAAGCTGCCAGTATGCTAATAGAGAGTTGTTCATCTGGAGATACCACCTTGATAAACTGCTCTCACCTGAATATATTGCTGGGTGGGTGGCTGGGTGTTCCTAAATCAAGAAACATTTGGTGTTGCTGGATGCTTATGTGTGTATTTTAGGTGGGGGAAGTGGAGGAGAGATTTTTGCTGAAACCGCGTTGAACGAGCAGGATGCTGAGAGCTGTAATGCAACCACTTGTGGTGTCACAGGTTCAATTAAGTCCAGCCAATTGTTAACAAATCCATACTTTGCCTCTCGGAGCCCCTGCGGCTGCTGTACTTGTTTAAACCCAGGGCATGCACACACTTATGTCACTCTGTTATTTATTGTATCATCCCCGCTAAGCTTTCCTGTCTCCCCCCACCCTCCTAACCCACAGTAGATGTGTGACTTTTCAGTTACTTTATCCTCCTGTAGTTCTGTTCCGAAATCACCTTCACCTTCCCCACAAATGTAATTTTGTTGTTGTTCAAAGGCTGTTCATATCTTCTCTTTGCCTATGTCCTCACCCTTTCTCTAATGATCCCAAGCCTTAGAGCCATTATCTTGTTTTGGAAGCTTTCCGAGCATAATAATCTCTTTGCCCACCCCACCGCCTCCCCACCAACAAAAAATACTTTGGTCACTCTGTGCTGCGCACGATTGCCGCATTTTGCCCACAAAATACAAAGCCACTTTACAGTATATTCTGTGAAGCACTCAGGAACTCCTTAATACAGCACTATATCAAATGTAAGGATTATTAGTAAAGGTTGGAAAATTGTTCAGAAAGCAATGCTCATTTGGAAGCTGATGCTTTGCAGTGCTTTTGGGTGCCATGGAAAATATGTTGAGGAAAGACTTGAGCCCCTGTAAAATATTTTATAGGAGTTGTGGAAAACAGGGCTTCCGTATTAAGATTGAAAATTAAGAATTTTACCATAAATTTCAAACTTTATAATAATAATCCTTAGATTTGATATAGCGCCTTATCATGTCTTCAAGACATATCAAAGCGCTTTACAGAATATAAAGCAAAGTGAATTCACTGTATGTTTGTGAGAGAAACGCAGCAGCATTATTATTGCGCACAGCATTATCCCACAAACAGTTGTGGATTAAAATGACCAATTAATAACTTTTTTTTTAGGTATTATTATTAGGCGTGTGGAGTAAGTAAACTTGCCCAAGGTTCTGTCCTGCCTGAAATTAAACCCAGGTCTCCTGCTTGTAAGGCGAGTGATCTAACCACTGAATTACAGTAGAGACCATGAAGAATTTGTGCCTGAGATTGTTGATTATATTGTGGTCAAAATTTCCATGCCATTCCGCCCCCACCCTTTGGAAAGCCAACCCACAGGTCCATTTTTTTCGTCCTCTCCCTAGTCACCTTCAAGGCATGTCTCAAGATCCTGCTCTTCGACCGTGCTTTTGAACGTGCACCCATCTACTCCTACCCTCCCTGCCCTCCACCCGTCCTGCTTCCAACCCCCTGCTCAGGTCCAAATCCCTGACTGTTCAGCACCTTGAGGAGTCCTCAACAATATGAAAGGCGATATGCAAATGTAATTTGTTGCTGTTGTGGATGTTTTAATGGGGTGTTGAGGGAAGGGGTGCACCCTTCGGATGAGATGCAGAACTGAATTCCCATCTGCCTTTTCAGGTGGACTTTAATCCCATGCTACTATTGGAAAAGAGATGGGAGCCTCTCCAGGTGCCATAGCCAGCAATCCCCCCAAATAAATTGTTCCCCAGACCATGTTACTGGTTGCACATGTAGAGTTGCCTCTGGTACTAGAGGTTCTAGCCTCGGAGGTGGAAGCATTTGGATTTGAGAAGCATCATCAATCTGCTTCAGTTGGTAGCCCGCTTGCTTCTGAGTCAGCAATTGTGGGTTCAAGTGCCACGATTTGCTCACAGTCTAGACTTTAAACCATGTGGCTGTTCAGATGGTTGTAAAAGATCCCACAGCATTACTTATACAAGAGAAAGGAGTTTCTCCTCATGTCTTGCCCAGTAATCCTTCAGGTATAAGTTAGTCATTCACATCATGGCAGTTTACAGGGGACATTAATGTCTGCAAATTGGCTGCTGCTGTGTATTTTGTTCAGCCACAAAATATACAGTCATTATACTTCAAAATAAAATATTGCGAAACACTTCGAAACATACAATGTGAAAGGCGCTATAATCAAATGTGAGGAATATTATTAAATACCCAGTGCCCACTGCCCTTGGTAGCAGTTTCCTGTGAAGCGCTTCGAGACATCTTGACAATGAGATGAGGCACTGTCATACTCGAGGATTGTAATTATAATTCTGCTCACATTCAGAGGCTGATCTCTCCATCCATGGTCTCCTGCGCTGTTTCAGTGACCCATAGCAAAAGCTTGTACAGCACCTTATCAATCTGCTGGGAACCCTACAGCCCTCTGGCCTCAACATCGATTTCAGCCACTTTAGACCATAAAAGCTCCCCCTCCCCCATTACAATCATCACTTCAGACACCCTTGCCTCTCTGGTATGTTGTCTGCTCTTCACTATTAACACTTCTTCTCCCCAGTTTTGTTTAAACCCACACCCTTTTTGTTTCACACCGCTATCACCTCTTTAACCAATCAATTAACACATTTTCTCCTTTGTCTTCTTTTTCTGTCTTCTTTGTCTCCTTCGTCTTCCTTGTCTTGCCTCCTCCTCTCTAACTTGTCCTTAAAAACCTCTCCCCAGCTCTGCCCCAGCTCCAGCTCTGACGAAGGGTTGTGAACCCAAAACGTTGCCTCACTTTCCTTTCTCCATAGATGCAGTCTGACCTGTTGAGTTTTCCCAGCAACTTCTGTTTTTGTTCGAGGATTAAAATGATTGTTGCTAAAATGGAAAATGGCAACACTGTGTTTGGATCAAGCTCACTTGCCCAGTTCCTACCTCAATAGAGCTGCTGCCCTCTTGGAAAAGTGAAGAGAAATCATGAGTATTTGACCTGCACGTAAACCCAAGCTCAATCCTCAAAGGAGAGAGAGACCTGGACTGTTTTGCCAATTCTGGCTGACGGGCTCTGTTGAAATCATTTCCTCACAATTGCCTTTCCTGATGTGCTTGGAGGACCACTCACAGCCGTTGTGCGGTGGCTCCAAGTCTGTGCGAACACTTCCACCTCTCCAACTCAACCCCTCAAACTCCAGCCCAACACCTCCACCTCCAAGAACCAAGACTCTGGCTCCTGCTGAGTATTGCAAACATCTCTGCCCTAAATCCCATCTAGTCTTAATCTATAAAACAACAACATCAATAACAAAATTAAATTTATTTAGCACCTTTCATGTCGGGTGGACGTCTTAATCTCTAAAACCATTTTCTCTGAAATGTAAGATCGTGCAAAATTCTGTTTCATGCTGAAATTTAGCATCTTTTAAGGCCTGCAGAATTGGCCTGCACATTTGAGAATAACCAATTGTGCAATTTAATAATAAACACTTGATACAACTTTAACCCTGTTCATGATAGGCAAGTCTTCCCTTTGCCTAGTTCAGTTCAAAGGTTGATACGGCATAAAGAACCAAGGTTGCGAGCATTAAGACCTAGATTGCCTTCTGAATGTTTCAACCACGAGTCACAAGGATGTGTGCTCAGTTCCTCATGTCGGTACTGAGAATTTACATTGCGGTACTGGTGGGTTCTGGTTTGATGGAGGTGCAGCCCTTTGAATGAGACGTTAAACTGAGGACATGTCTACTTTTTCAAGTGAATGTTAAAGATCCTCTGTGTTATTGGAAAATACAAGGAAGATTTTCCTAGTATCCCGGCCAACCATCCTCCGGATAAAATCAGTCATTCATTTCATGTCTGTTTGTGGGAGCTTGCTGTGAGCAAATTGCCTGCTGTGTTCACATACAAGAAATGGTCATGCCGCTTTACAGTATATCCCTTGAAGCGTTCTTGAAACGTACTTCTGACACAACAAATTTAAGGATGATTATTATTAAGCATGAAATGGAGTGGAGGGAGGGAGGGGGGGAGGGAGGGAGGGGGGAGGGGGGAGGGAGGGAGGAGATCTCCTTCCTTCCTCCCTCCCTGCCCTGAAGTAAGGAATATCGCAGTTCTGCTTCATATATGCCTTGGCCAAAGACCCATCCCATTCCCTCTTGGATTTGCTGGCACAATCCACCTCCCTGACTAGTCCATTCTGTTGACTGGCAAGTGCTCTTCCTTCTCATCCACACTTCTGTCCGCTTTGGCTGAGGAGGTCCGGTGAGCAGCGAATACCATATTTGGATCTGGAGGTCACTGCCAAGAGGAAGACGGCAGGAAGTGTTGAGGGACGGAGGTTGTTCAGTCCCATTGCTGCTAGAAGAGCCCTGAGCCTTAAATTCATCTGCTACCTTATGTTGCTCTCTGTGTTGAAGTTCCATGTCTGGTTATTCAATTAGAAGACAACTCTTTCTCACAGTCTCTCTCTCTCTCTTTCTCTCTCTCTGCAATTGTTGTCAATTGAAAACAGATAGATTTTTCTGGATTTCAAAATTATATCTACAATAAGAATTCCCTGCATTTGACTATAACGTTGAAAAAATAAAATCGAAAGCCCTTTGCTGATAATTTATGTAATGAGCAGTGACTATGTACAGTACAGTATTTGGAAAAATGTGTATAAGTAACGGAACAATTTGCGCACGACAATGTTGCACAAACAACCACAGAGTGAATGGCCACATTTTTAATAATAATAATAATCCTTGCACTTGGTATAGCACATTATCACGTCATTGAGGAGCCTCCAAGCCCTCCACAGAATACATTATAAGGAGAATTACTCTATTTTATATATATTATGCTCGGGTCCTGACCCTCGACTATTCAACGCCTTGGGACATCTACCCAACATGAAAGGTGCTCTACAAATATAATTTTGTTGTTGTTGTTGAAACTCGGCAGCTGCAGAGGCCCCAAAACAATTGTGGGTTAAATTACCCAATTTTTTGTTGGAACAAATTATTACCCCAGAAGGCAATCCACAATCGACTAACAGCTGGGTTCCTACTTTACTGCTAAATAAATAGAGGCATGTGGAGTAAGGAAGCCAGCCTATGGTTTGCCCTGTCCGGGAACATGGATCCTCTCCCTTGCGAGGTGAGTGCTCTAATTAATACATTATGGGGAGATTGTTTTACAGGAGATTGTTGGTCAGGACTCACTTCTCTTTACAAAGAGATCCTGTAGCTCACTGGTTAGAGCACTCGCCTTACAAGCGTGAGACCTGTGTTCAAATCCAGGCAGATCAGGGCGAAAACTTGGGCAAGTTTCCTTACTCTACACACCTAATAATAATCCATCAAAAAAACAATAAAAATTGTTCATTTCGATCCATGACTGTTTGTGGGACACTACTGTGTGCAATGGCTGCCGTGTCAATTAACTTCACACGATGTTCTGTGAAGCGCTTTGAGAGGTCGATACGATGTGAAAAGCACTATATCAAATGCAAGGATTATTATTATTATTATTATCTTTAGTTCAGTTGGATCTTTAACATCCAACTGAATCGTTAAAGACTGGACATCAGTTCAACGATTCATCCGAAGGACGGCACCACTGCAATCCCCCCATGACTGTACTTGGAGCCTCAGTCTTGCCTGTGATCTCTTTTATTTCTAATCGTTCCATTTTTTGACACTCTGACCGTTTGTTTCCTTCGGTATAAACCATAAAGAGGACAGCAGGGATCTGCCAGCAGGAATTCCTCACACTCCGCTCCTACATTCAACAGTTAACCCTGCAACACCAAGCCCTAACGTTTAGAATGGTCATGGCTGGACAAAGCAGCAGGTGCTTACCAGACAGTGGGTGCAGTAGCAAGCTATGTAATTTTAGCTGGTTAACCTCTAGTGGTACTACAGGACACACTCTGGCATATCCAAGCCTTGGCTGTTGCCAATCTGTTGCCTAGTACTCTCCTGAGTGCATCCCTCTGGGAATGCGATTCCATTTCAGGCACGGGTGTAGGCGATGTACATCTATGCAACTGTGTCTGTCTCGAATACTCTTAAGTTTGGTGATGGGTCTGCAAAGTCGTCAGACACTCAAAGCTTTATCATGAAAAAAGGAGGCTTGGAATCCACAGCCAATCTTGCGTTTGACACAGTATCTATTAGGGTCTGTCGATATGGAAATTTTCTGATTTAGATATATCGATGGGGTCATATCGAGATATACCGAAATATCAATATTTTCTGGGTTTTCGTACTGCGCATGCATGTGCGGCGCAAGGTGTGCGCGATATATCGATGTATCGCTGAACCCTAGTATCTATAATATCAGAAAAATTCTGCATTGCTCTGAGATGCTTCCCAACGTGAACGGAGCTATATAAATGCAAATTATTGTTGTTTGTACTGGGAGAAATCACTTTCCAGAGATCGGCGAAATCATCCCTGAATGGTTATCATGCAAGAGACTGAAAGGAACCTCACAGCACTTGTCTTCTCACCTCTCAACAACAACAACTTGCATTTTGTAAAGCGCCCATCACACAGGGTTTCATCTCAGAGCGCTTGACTTTGGCAGAGCGCATCGCACCAGCCAGTTTGGCTCAAACTTGTCGTGATAGAGGAGAGATATTCCACCGGTGAGAGTTTGTAAATGCATCAGCCAACATTTGATAGAGCATCTTCACATTGGGAGAACATGTCAAAGGACAAGGGACTACACATGCTTTACTGTAAAAGGGAGTGACTTATTTTGTCGGTCAACGTGGCAGACTTTTTTTTCATACATCCATGTCTCTTTTTAAAAGAGAATTAGATCTTTATTTAGGGAGAGCAGGTCTGTTAGGTTATGGGGAGAGAGCTGGGCAGTGGAATTGAGTTGCTCTTTTCAAAGAGCCGGCAAAGACCAGATGGGCCGAATGGCCTCCTTTTGTGCCGTAAAATTCTATGATTCTATGATTACCACAAACAATCACCAAGATTATGTCCATTTTTATCAGGGTGAGAGTGTTGTCGATCAGGACACTGGGACAAACAAACTCTCGTCTCGAACGGCGTGCGGGAGCTTTAACATCCACCTGAGCAGGCACTGAAGCCTGCGGGCTTGGTTTGGCACAATTGCAGCCGGCAGTACTTTTTCTTTTAACAAAGTGGGAATCTCTCAAAACGCTTTTTACAGACAGACTGGGTGGACTTGCAGCACAGGGAGGGAAGCGAGTTGGGGTGGGGAAGGGAAAAAGTGAAAAGAAATAGCCCCGAGTGTATTGCTATCATAGTTTTGGCCGAATATCGATGGAGCACAGTACTCAATCCATCAATGGCTCTACTTTCAGACGCTACTCGCAAACCCTTGCACTCTGCCGTCTCGCTCCACCTTGCCTTCCCCTGTTTAGCCATATTTACATCCCACTTTAAGACCACTTTGACTACGGCTATGGTCATCAATCCCTCCTCCCCCCTTTCCTTTTGGTTAGTGTCCAAACTCGCCACCTTATTTCACCCCGAGTCACATTAATCTAGGTGAAGGGGGCTGTCTGTACAAATGCATGTTGTTCTTGAAAGCCATGATTGACTGTTGCCTCTTCACAATCTAGTAGCTGTTGGCCTTGAGCCTTTAAATAGACGCAGACACAGCCCTGACTTGCTGAGCTCACAGCCTCCGTATGTATAGTACAGTCTGTTCCATAAATAATAGGAATCACAAATGAATGCAATCATTGCTTCCCACAGCAGGATTTCCTTCAACGGCCTTCAACCCTCCATTCCCGCCCTTGCCCCACTCCAACAACAACAATTAACTCCTGGCGGTCCTCAGGCAGGATAGCGCCCTGGAGCGCTTGAAAGCGGCGGAGCACGTTGATGAGCCTTGGGGGGGTGGGGGTGGGCGGGCGGGCGGGCAGACGGACGGGTGGGTTGTGGATGGTTGTGGGAGGTGAAAGTAGGAAGGTTTTCAGGTGCAACTGAAGATGTGGAAGGAAAGGTCAAAGTGGAGGGATAGAGGATCAAAGTCCCAGTGTTTCTGGGCCTAATGGCTGAAAGTACAGCCACCAATGGTTGGAACAGATTTCACGAGGGACAAGCAGGAGGACGGTGTCATTTGAGTGGAGGCAGCAGTAGGGAGTAAGCAAGTTGAAGAGGTAGGAAGGTGGCAGGGTATGAAGAGATTTTAATAATAATAATCCTTGGATTTGATAGAGCACTTTTCACGTCTTCTAGATGTCTCAAAGCGTTTCACAGAATATACTGTAAAGTGAATTGACTGTACATTTGTGGGCAAAACACAACAGGCAATTATGCACAGCAGTGTCCCACAAACAGTCGTGGATTGAAATGACCAATTTTATTATTGGGGATGGATTATTTTTTTGGGGGATGGATTATTATTAGGTGTGCAGAGTAAGGAAACTTGTCCAAGGTTTTGCCCTGACCTGCCTGGATTTGAACACAGGTCTCACGCGTGTAAGGCGAATGCTCTAACCACTGAGCTAAAGGACTCCATTTATTTCCTTCCTGCCTCTACTCCATTCTCCATCCCCTCCACGTTCTCGTTCAACTCTGCCCTCACTCCACACAACGCCCCCCTCCATTTCTCCCCTCTCCAATGTCCCACCTGCTGCTTTAGGTGGACATTAAAGACCCTTACAGAGTCACTGGAAATGAGAAGGGCGTTTTACATAAGATAAATTGGTCAGTCACTCCGTAGCCATTTGTGATCGCAGATTAGTGTTGTGTTTCTTTCCCTACGATTGCATGGTAACTACATTTATCAGCAGTTGCCTGAAAAACATTCTGAAACATTTTAAGATTATGTGTTAACTGCAAGGATTATTATTTGGGATTATGGGCGCTGAGAACTAACAATCTGTTGTATAGTTTGCGTCAAAACTGTTGCCTTCTTGCTCCCTCAGGCAAGGGTAGTGCAGTCACCAGCTAACCTAGGGCAGAACCGTCCCAACAAAAAAGCCTTGGGGACACCATTTAGACCAGTCAGTTGTATTGGTTAGTCCACTCACTTCACAAGCAAGAGGATCTGGGTTCAATTTCCAGTCATGGTAAAAGATTAGGCAAGTTTCCTTATTCCACACGCCTCAGTTTACCTAGCAGTAATTAAAAACCCGATTGTTGGTCAATTACCGGATCACGTTTCCGGGGGTAATAATTCCCTCAAAATAATAATTTGGTCCCTCAATGCACGACTGTTTATGGGACGCTGCTGTGCGCAATTGACTGCTGCATTTTGCTCACAAATATACAGTCAATTCACTTTACAGTATATTCTGTTAAGGGCTTTGAGACGTCTCGAAGACGTGAAAAGCATTATATCAAATGCAAGGATTATTATTGTATTGAAGTCAAGGTGATCCTGCACTGTTCGGACAGTAGGTGGGAGTAGAACACTGCCTCAGGATGTTCTCCTACAAAGGAGAACAATTACCACAGACAATAATATATTGTGTATCTTAAGTAATGCTTACATTTGATGCCGTGTCTTTCACATCAGGAGAACGTCTCAAAGCACTTCAAAGGATATTCCGTAAAAGTGGAGTCACTGTGTGTTTTATAAGTGAACACGGGAGCCGATACATGTACAACAATATCCTACTAACAGACATGAATTGGATGACTAACTAACATTACCTGGGGCGTCATCGATCAGCAAAACAGAGAGAAAGTCCCTTCCCGTTCCCAATAAGGACCAATTGGGATCTTCAAACTCCATTTAAACATGCACAGAGGGGCCCTCAATTTCTAAGGATAATAGTATTAATCCTTGCATCTTTTACAACGCAGGATAATGGGCATGTGTGTAATAACAACGATACTTGCATTTGATACCACATTTAGTCATTGAGATGTCTCAAAGTCACTTCACAGAATATACTGTAAAGTGAATTGACTGTGTATTTTGTGGACAAAACTCAGCAGCCAATTGCACACAGCGTGCCCAAATCATTTTTTTTAATGGATTATTACCCCCATGGAAGGTGATCCGCCAATCGATTTAAACTAGGTTCCTACTTACTGCTAAGTAAACAGAGGTGTGAAGCTTGCCTAAGGTTTTGCCCCACCCAGAAATTATACCTGTTTCCACTCGCTTGTTAAACTAATCACAACATGAAAAGACTCCTACAGGGCTGGTCTTATCCCGAGGGGCGGAGGGATGGAAGATAAGATGAGCTGCCCCTCATCCACATAAACACATGCAAGGCTGTGTACGTCACCTGACTGCTCTTCCTTTACAGCAGCGTATTTTATTTCCCAGTTCCTGACCTCAACTACTATTCTTTTTAAGCCAGTTCCATTGATTTGCCCCCTGTTTGAGAGGCTGGACCAATGTGTGGTGTCGCTTCAGCTCAGTTTGGTAACCTCTTGTTTCTGACCTTAGGTCTATGGGTTCATGTTCCATGTTCCACGGTCTAAGCTGAAGTCCCTATGCAAAACTGGGAGAGAGATTTCTTGGAAGTAATGATCCTTGTGTTTGATATAGTGCCCTATCAAGTTGCCGAGACATCTCAAAGCGTTTCCCAGGATATAATGTAAAGTAGCCTGAGTGTATATTTTGTGGGTGAGTGAACTCCAGAAAACCTGTTGGCACCCAACACTGACCCATGGATTACCATGGATGGAAGGAGTGAGTAACCAATTCTATTTGTGAGGGGTGTGTGGGGTGGGGTGGGGTGTGTGTGTTATTAGCCAGAATACTAGGAGAATCTCTCTTCTCTTTTTGAATAGTGTCATGAGATCCTTAACCTCAACCCGAGCCAACAGACAGGATCATGGTTTAACATCTCATACGAAGGATGGCACCTCCGACAATGCAACACAACCACAGCACTGTATTGGAGTGACAGCTTAGACTGTGGTTTCAGGTTCCGATGACTTGGGTCTTGAACTCACAGAGATCTGACTCAAGAAGCGAGAGCGCTACTGACTGAGCCAGGCTTACATCATCAGAGGCAGTATTTTATCCACTGACCCTATCTCCCAATGCACAACCTCAGAATTTGAGCTCACAGTCTCTGAAAAGCTAATCAAATCTATGGCCTTGTTGATAGAAAAATGTAAACTAGGCAGCTCAAATAGAAGTGAGGTAATTATCTTAATAACTCTCAGGTTTTTAAGATAATGACCTAACTTCTATTTGAAGTCAGGTAATTAAAACCAAAAAGCTCATTAAGAGTGAGAAAATAGATTATGAGGGCAAAGTAGCTAGGAACATTAAGTCACATTGCAAGAGTTTTTATAAATTAAGAGTTTTTATTTCATTAAGAGGAATAGGCTAGCAAACGTAAATGTGGGTCCATTATAGGCAGAGACAGGAGGAATTATAATGGGGGATAAAGATATGGCAGAGTCCCTAAATAAATACTTTGCTTCTGTCTTCATGTAAGAAGACACAGAAAGTTTAAAGAAAATAGAGATGAACCAAGAGGCTAATGATAGGGAGCAATTTAGGGAAATTTACATTAGCAAATAATTAGTGCTAGGGAAATTGTTGGCAATAAAAGGTGACTAGTTCCCTGGACCTGATAGTTTGCATCCTAGGGTTTTAAAAGAGGTGGCTCATGAGATAGTGGAGGCCTTGTGTCTGATCTTCCAAAATTCTTTGGATTCTGGAACGATTCCCAGGGTGGGAGAGAAAAGATGGGAAACTATAGACCAGTTAGTCTGACATCAGTAGATGTCGTGTATTTAGATTTCTAAAAGGCATTCGATTAGGTGCCGCATAAAAAGTTAATCCAAAAGATAAGGGCCCATGCAAGGAAGGGGAATATATTCGCATGGATTGAAGAATGGCTAACGGGAAGAAAACAGAGAATAGGGATAAACAGGTCCTTCTCAGATTAGCAGGATGTGACTGGTGGAGTGTCACAAGGATCAGTGCTTGGGCCTCAACTATTTACCATCTACATCAACGATCCAGATGAGGACATCGAATTTAAAATATCCAAATTCGCGGATGACACTAAACTAGGAGGGAGAGTAAACACCGAGGATAACATAAAAAACACACAATGGGATATAGATAGGTGAGTGGGGAAGTAGGTGGGAGATGAAGTATAATGTAGGGAAGTGTGAAATCATCCACCTAGTTAGTAAAAACAATAGAGAAGATTATTTTTTAGAAAGGGAGTGTTAGCGTTCAGAGGGACTTTGGTGTCCTTGTACACCAGTCACAAAAAGTTAGTTTGCAGGTTCATAAGAACATAAGAAATAGGAGCAGGAGTAGGCTATTCAGCCCATCGAGCCTGCCCCGCCATTCAATCATGGCTGATATTCTACTCTAACTCCAGCTATCTGCCTTATCCCCATACCCCTTCATCCCTTTATAAATGAGAAATCTATCTAACTCAGTCTTGAATATGTTCAAAGACTGAGCATCAACAGCCCTTTGGGGTAAAGAATTCCATACATTCACCATTCTCTGAGTGAAGAAGTTTTTTCTCAACTCAGTGTGAAAGGGCTGAACCCTAAGTTTAAGACCCCTGGTTTTAGATTCTCCAACCAGAGGAAACAATCTCCCACTATCTACTTTGTCATGCCCCTTAATAATCTTATAGGTTTCTATAAGATCCCCTCTAATTCTTCTATACTCCAGAGAATATAGGCCCAAATTAATCAACCTATCATCATAACTCATCCCCCTCATTTCAGGTACTAACCTAGTAAACCTACGTTGCACTCCCTCCAAGGCAAGTACATCCTTTCTTAAATAATGAGACCAAAACTGCACGCAGTATTCTAGGTGCAGTCTCACCAGTGCCCTATACAGCTGCAGCAAGACTTCCCTACTTTTATACTCTAACCCTTTCATAATGAAAGCCAACATACCGTTAGCCTTACTAATTGCCTGCTGCACCTGCATATTAACTTTCTGTGTTTGGTGTACAAGGACACCCAAGTCCCTCTGCACACTAACACTTTCCAATCTCTCCCCCTCTAAAACATAATCTGCTCTGGTGTTTTTGCGACCTAGGTGGATGATTTCGCACTTCCCTACATTATACTTCATCTGCCACCTACCTGCCCACTCACCTAACCTATCTATATAGCGCTGCATTTTTTGAATGTCATCATTGGTATTAACGCTTGCTCCTAGTTTCGTATCATTCTTCATATCATTCAGCAAGCAACTAGGAAGGCTAACGGTATGTTGGAGTTTGTTACAAAAGGGTTAGAATATAAGAGTAGGGAAGTCTTGCTGCAACTGTATAGGGCCCTGGTGAGAATATTGTGAGCAGTTTTAGTCTCCTTATTTAAGAAAGGACATACTCGAGGGGGTACAATGTAGATTTACTAGGTTGGTACCTGGGATGAGGGGGATGAGTTATGAGGATAGGTTGAGCAATCTAGGCCTATATTCTCTAGAATATAGATGAATTAGAGTTGATCTTATTGAAACCTATAAGATTATTAAGGGACATGACAGAGTAGATAGTGGGAGACTGTTTCCCCTGGTTGGAGAAACTATAACTAGGGGTCACAGTTTTAAGATTAGGGGTCAGCCTTTCGCACTGAGTTGAGGAAAAACTTCTTCACTCCGAGAGTAGTGAATTTATGGAATTCTCTACCCCAAAGGACTGTAGATGTTCAGTCCTTGAACATATTCAAGACAGAGATTGATAGATTTCTTGTGGATAAAGAGATTAAGGGATATGGGGATAATAAGGTAGAGTTAGATTAGATCAGCCATGAAATTATTGAATGCAGGGCAGGCTTGGGGGGCCGAATGGCCTACTCTTGCTCCTAATTCTTATGGTCTTATGTTTTGATATGGTGCCTCAGCACATCCACAAAACATCTGAACCTATTTTGCTGTAAAGTGTAGTGACTGTTTCGTAGTTGAATAGTGAATTTGTGGCTTGTTGTCAGCTCTGCTCTGTTTTGTCTCGGCCATACTTGACTAAGAAGAAGACCAAGTGAATGGGGACTGGCATTGATCTGAGGATTTTTCCCCAAACTCCACCGGCATCTCTTGTCCTATCTCCCAAGCTCCCTCCTCTATTGCTCATGTGCCCATCTGGGAATGATGTCAGCACTCAACATCAAGTTGCAAGTTGCAAATACACAGTCACTACACTTTGTTGTAGTCTTCCTGTGAAACACTCTGAGAAGTCTTGACGCTGCAATAAGTCACTGTATCAGGTGCAAGGTTTATTATAAGTAGTATCTTTCATGTGCATGGTGGGTGGGGAGCGAGAGTTTCAAAGTGCTTTAAAGGGTGAAGTGGATTTTTAAGCACAGTGGGAGCAGACTGGGAGGGAGGGAGGTTATCAGAGGTTAGATACAATGACAGATAGATCTTTCATTTGATTCAAAGGCCAGTGTCTCCAAAAGTTCAGCTATCCCCACATTTTTGTGCCAGAGTCTCGTCTCAAAGGCTGACACTCTAAACACTGTGAGTTTAAAATCCTGACTTGAGGAGAGAGGCATTGCCAATTGATCTGAGCTGACACCAATACTGTACTAATGGAGTGTGTGTATGTGATAGAGAGAGTGAGAGTGATTGAGTGTTTGTTACATGACCTATGTGCAGCGAGTGTGTTTGTGTTATGAGTTTGTTTTGTGTTGTGAGTGTGCCTTTCCCAGTCTGATTGTGGAAATGAAATGAAATGAGTGAGAGGCACAGTTGGGGAGGTTTATTTAAAAAGGGCCTCTTCTTTTATCAGATAAAGGAAAAAGGTTGGCAATCAAAAGAGTACAGAGCAGATTAAAATCATCATGTCTTCAGTTTGTGGAGCCTCATAACACTCCAGGCTCCTGCACTTTACATAAACATCCAGTACTAACTCCTCAATAGCTGGGAAAGGATTCAACATTGATCATGGCTTGGGAGGATAAGGAACAGGAGGAGTCCATCTCAGGCTGTCAAATAGGTATCAAGCATTACTATGGACACATTTAGTGGGCGAGCTGGACACTGGCAGATTTATTTGATGGAAATAGGAGTGTAAATTGCAGGGATTTGTAACATGAACATAAGGATTATTATTATAAGGAACAGGACGAGGCCATTCAGTTTATTGAGCCTGTTTCAACCTCTCCCCCCCCTCTCCACCCCTCCCCCACACACACAGACACACTTTATTAGATAATGCCAGAACTCTTAATCCCATTTCCTTGCCTTTGTCCTACACCAACCAACTAGTGACTGCTTGGGGGGTGGTGTGGGGGATAATGTAAAAGCAAAGGTTCACAAAGTCTAGTTACCCACTCCCCCCGTCCCGCCACCACACCCCGTGATTTATTTCCTAACAGTGCACTGTACCAAAAACTGAAACACATGAAGGAATGATGAAGATTATACTGTATTTAGAAGTATCTAATTACACGTATTCAGTACAAGTGTTTAACACACCCAGAGGAGCGACGGCATGAGTGAGTGAGTGAGTGAGTGAGGGAGGGAGGGAGGGAGGGAGGGAGGGAGGGAGGGAGGGAGGGAGGGAGCAAGCGAGCACCATCATGGCAGATAATGATCTATCTCTATGCACCTCCAATGATATACTCCTTCCCTTCACCTCCCAGCACTGCACTGGAGCCTCAGGCTAGAGAGACTGTAAAGTTTAAAATCTCAACATGGAGAATTCATAGCCTTTTAACTCACAAGACAACATCGCTACCAACTGAGCCAGGCTGACATCCAGATGGTAAACAGCAACAAAAACAACAACAAAATTGCACTTATATAGTGCCTTTCACGTCGGGAGGACGTCCCAAAGTGCTGAACAATCAGGTCGGGACCCGAGCATGTAGGAGAGGGTAGGGGAAAGGGGAAGGAGAGTGGGAGAGGGGGAAGAGTTAGTGGGGCAGCCAAAGGTGTGGTCGAAGAGGAAGGTCTTGAGACCAGCCTTGAAGGAAGAAAGGGAGGAAGCGAGGCGAAGGGGCTGCGGGATGAAGTTCCACAGTGTGGGAGCAGAGAGGTTGAAAGCCCGGCCGCCGATGGTTGGGCGGTTAGGGCGGTGGACACGGAGCAGGCCCGAGTCTGCTGAACGGAGGGTGCGGGTGGCTGATAGGGAGACAGTAGGTCAGAGAGATAGGCAGGGGCAAGGCCACGAATGACCTTGAAAATGAGAACAAGGATCTTGAATTCGATCCTCTGGGTGACGGGGAGCCAGTGGAAACGGACGAGGGTGGGAGTGATGTGGTCATGGAGCCTTGTGCGGGAGAGTACACGAGCTGCAGAATTCTGAATGATCTGCAGCCTGTGAAGGGAGGAGCTGGGGAGGCCGACGAGGAGAGTTCCCGTAGTCGAGCCTGGAAGTGGTAAAGGCGTGAATGAGAGTTTTGGCAGCGTGGGGGGGTGAGGTCGTGGCAGAATCTGGCAATATTACAGAGATAATGGAAGGCTGTGCCGATCATGGAGCGGATGTGGGGGAGGAAGGAACGTTCGGGGTCGAACAAGACGCCCAGATTCGGGTCTACAAACCCTGACAAAGGGTTGTAGACCCGAAACTTTGACTCTTTTTCCTTTCTCCATGGATGCTGCTTGACCTGCTGAGTTTCCCCAGCAACTTTTGTTTTTGGCTCAGATTCCTGACTGGCTTCGAGAGGTGCAGAGAGCAGCCTTGAACGCTGATGTTGTCAGCGCCTGAGGTGCGGAGGCACTGATGTGAGCCAATCAGGAGGGCCTCCGTCTTGTTGACATTGAGTTGTAGGAAGCAACAACAAAATTACACTTGTACAGTGCCTTTCGGTCAGGCATGGGTTGGTATCATTGTAAGATAGAGTTTATAGATGTGATTATTTCACCAGTTGTTTGTGTGTGTGTCTATTACAGTAACTGTTGCAATAATACACACGAGTGGTGTTCAGACTGGAGACCGATCGCTAGTCATCCTTTCATATTGGTAGGTATAAAGCTTAGTTCAGCCATTTCAAGAGGCTATTTCAGTCAACCCTATCTCAGCATTAATTTGCTCCCTGCCAGTTCTCTGTGGGACATTATTTGAAGCATGTTTCTCAGATAGGCTGGTGCTGTAAGAAGATATTCAATATGCCCACCCCCACATCTCATCTCACCCCCCCACCACCACTGCCTCCCCCACCCACCCCCACCCCCACCGATGGGCAGGCGACCACAAAGTGCACAGTACGTACGTGCCCCTCCCTTACTCCCCATTTTCAAATACCATTTAAAGACCTTTCTTTTTGATCATACTGGTTACCTTCCTCCACTACCCCCCACATCCTCACCCCACCCCACTCCCCACACCCACCATCCCATGCCCCCATCTCTCCCCCAAGCCAAGCATTCTGGGACACTACCCCAACATGAGGGCCCCTTGGGATGTCCTCCTGATGTGAAAGGCGCTCTATAAACGTAATTTTGTAGTTTGTTGTTGTTGTATGAATGCAAGTTATCATTGCAATGGTGACTTTTGCATTTCCCAGCGAAAGAGAGTGCCCTCGGATAAACTCTGCTGTGCTCCATAAACTATTTCAACACAATATTTATAACGTGAGCTTTCAACACGCTGGAATTCCACCAAGAGCAACAAACATCCCCCAACATCTCCTCCCCATCTCTCAGCTGTTGCCCGGGATGTCAGCCCCTCAAGATGTGCTGGCTCCAGATTCTCTGGCAGTGAGGAAGTAGAGGGAGATGGTCCTTTTCATCTTAGTTACTCCAGAAGTCTTGTTTATCCTCGCTCTCTGACGCATGTTACCTTTGGAATTAAGCATACCCTCCAGCCTGTTCTGACAATGCAGCTCAAGCACTCGCCTGATGTTTCATTGGAGTATATACGGGTGGGAGGGAACAATGTACTTTCAAAGGTAACGTGGAGGCATTAAACCGAGGCCACATCTGTTTGCTAAAGATTTTGCATTGCCAGTGGAAAAGAAAAGGGAGTTTCTCCCCACGTCCCTGGCCAGCAATTCTCCAAATTAACCATCAGTTATAAACATAATAATCCTCATAATTGACGTAGGACTCTCACATCATAGGTATCTCGGAAAAAACTTCACATGATTTTGCTGTGAAGTGCAGTGATTGCATACTCATAGACCAACTTTGCAGCCAAGTTGCACACAGCAATGTCGGCAAACAATGGTGAAACGAATGACCAATTTTATCAGAGGGATTGTTGGCCAGGACCCTGTGTTTCAAGCACTGTACTGCCATAACAACAATTAACAACAAACAAAATTACATTTGTGTAGCACCTTTCACATTGGATCTTTAACACAGAATCTCCGCCCAAGGATGCATCTCTTTGGGGACATTTTGATTGCAGGCCAGTTCTGTCCTCACATCTTTGCGGTTCAACCGAAAGAAAGGCATTCTGTGCAATTTATAATATCAATAACAATAACAATCCTTGCATTCGATAGAGCACCTTGACACGTCATTGAGACATCTCAAAGCGTTTTGCAGAACATGCTGTGAAGTGCATTGACTGTGCATATGTTTGTGGGCGAAAATACAGCACCAGGGGCAAGATTGAACATCTGGGGTAGAATTTAAACATCTGTTTGAAGCAGGACATCCCTTTTATTTACAACAATTGCCCGCAAGCCACAGAGGGAACGCAAACGTTTCATCTATCTACAATTTGACACAGCAATGATCATTCTGAGCAGATTTAGCCAGTGTGTCAATCGTTTATTAGTGTACAATCAGTCCTTGGCTGACCACATCAAGAGAGACAGATAGAGAGGGAGGAGGGGAAGTCCATAGAGCTCAGAACCGTGCCAGTTTTTGAAAACCTCGAAGCGAAACTGTGTTGTTGTAGGAATCTGGAATTCCTGTTATTTTCAGCTTGTACACCAGGGGAAGAAGATAGGAAAATAGGAACAGAAGGAGGCCATTATAATGACAATAATTCTTTGCATTTGATCGCGACCTGTCACACTTTCAAAGCATCTCAAAACTCTTCAAAGAATATAACAACAACAACAACAACAAATTACATTTATAGAGCGCCTTTCACGTCGGGAGGACGTCCCAAGGCGCTGCACAGGAGGCGTGTGATACGAGCTGGGAGGGGAGTGTTTGGGAAGGGGTGAAACACGAAGGGGAGGTAAAAGAGTTCGGGGTGGAACAGAAGGCACGATCGAAGAGGAAAGTCTTCAAACCGGACTTGAAAGAGGAAAGGGAAGAGGCGAAACGGAGGGATTGAGGGATGGCATTCCATAGGGTGGGAGCGGAGAAACTGAAGGCCCGGCCTCCGATGGTGGGGCGGTTCGGGCGGGGGGCTTGGAGCAGGCCAAGTCCTGTTGAACGGAGGGTCTGGGTGGGCGTGTAGGGGGAGAGTAGATCGGTTAAATAGGGTGGGGCAAGGCCGTGTAAGGCCTTGTAGGTGAGGACGAGGATCTTGAACTCGATCCTCTGGAGGATGGGGAGCCAGTGGAGACGGGCGAGGGTGGGGGTTATGTGGTCACGGAGGCGGGTGCGGGATAGTACACGGGCTGCAGAGTTTTGGATGGCCTGCAGCCTGTGAATGGAGGAACTGGGGAGGCCGACGAGGAGAGAATTTCCGTAGTCCAGCCGTGAGGTGATGTATGCGTGCACGAGTGTTTCGGCAGCGCGGGGGGTGAGATAGTTGCGGAGCCTGGCAATGTTGCGCAGGTGGAAAAAGTGGTGCCGGTCAGGGCGCGGATGTGGGGGAGGAAGGAAAGTTTTTGATCGAACATGATGCCGAGGTTCCTGACTGGCTTTGTGAGGTGGAGAGTGCAGCCTTGGATATTGAGGCTGGCAGCGCCCGATGTGCGAAGGCGCTGGCTTGAGCCAATCAGGAGGGCCTCGGTCTTACTCACGTTCAATTGCAAAAAGTTGTCCCTCGTCCACGACTCGATGTCGGACAGACATGCTGTCAGAACATCGATTGTCTGGGGGTTGAGGGATGAGGAGAAAGGTACAGCTGGGTGTCGTCGCATACATGTGGAAATTTACCTCATGTTTGCGGATGACGTCGCCCAGAGGGAGCGTGTAAAGGGTGAAAAGGAGGGGACCGAGGACAGAGCCCTGAGGGACGCCGTGGGAAACTGTGCGGGGGTTTGAAGAAAAACCATTGGAAGAAACAAAATGTAAACGGTGGGTCAAATAAGAGTGGAACCAGTCAAGGACTGTGCCTTGAAGGTTGAGGTGGGAGGAAAGACGTTGAAGGAGGATGGTGTGATCGACTGTGTCGAACGCAGCAGACAGGTCAAGGAGGACGAGGAGGCAGAGGGAGCCCTGGTCACAGGCGGTTAGGATGTCATTTGTGACCTTAACCAGGGCAGTTTCTGTGCTGTGGATAGGGCGGAAACCTGATTGGAGGGGTTCAAGAAGTGAGTGAGTTGAAAGTAAAGAGCGGAGCTGGGAGGCAACCACTCTTTCAAGGACCTTGGATTGAAACGGGAGGTTGGAGATGGGTCGATAACTTGATGGTTGCGACGCATCAAGGGAGGGTTTCTTCAGGATAGGGGTGATGGTGGCTGTTTTAAGGGAGGTAGGGACGGTGCCTGAGGAGAGGGAAAGGTTAATGGTGTCAGAAATGAGCTGAGCTAACAAATGGAGCTGGGTGCGGAGGAGGGGGGTGGGGATGGGGTCCAATGAGCACGTGGTGGGTTTCATGGAGGTAATTGTTTTTGTGACTGAAAGTGGGGTGGTGGGGTTGAAAGTGTGAAATGGGGGGTGAGTAGGGGTTGAGGTAGCTGATGAGGGCGCAGAGGTGGAGGAGTGGTGGGGGGAGGAAACCGCAGAGCGGATTTTCTCAATTTTGGACTCGAGGAAGTCCAGCATCTCCTCACAACGAACGTTTGAGGAGAGGATCTGCGAGGTGAGGCGGTGGGGGCGGAGGAGCTGGTTGGTGGTGGCAAAGAGGAGGCGGTGGTTGTCCTTCACTTCCAGGATTATCCTGGAGTAGAAGGCTGATTTGGCGGTGGCTAGGGCTACCGCCAAATATACTGCACAGTGAATTGATTGTACATTCTGTGGGTGAAATATGGCAGCCAATTGCGTGCAGTAATGTCCTACAGTGGATTGAATGACCACTATTATTATTTTTGTAACTATTAGTTGTAGTGTATAAAACATGCTGGTAGTATAAAACTATTAAGCCTGTTCCTCCAGTTTATTGCATCTTTTCATCCCAATGCTCCATCTTTCAATCCTGTATACCTCGACTACCCAAATCTCTCTGTGTCACTTTTAATTCTGTCTCTGCTGGGCTCTCTCGGTGGACCATTGCATGACATCACAACCCTGATGGAGACCTACAGCTCAGTGGATAGAGCACTTGCCATACAAGCATGATACCTGTGTTTCAAATGCAGGCAGGTCAGGGCGATACCTTAGGCCAGTTTCCTTACTCCACACGCCTTATCAAAATTCCTTCCAAAAAAATTCAATAATAAATTGGTCATTTTTAATCCACAACCATTTGTGGGACACCGCTGTGCGCAATTAGCTGCCGTGTTTCACCCACAAATATACAGTCAATTCTGTGAAGCACTTTGAGACATCTAGAAGACGTGAAATGCATTATATCAAATGCACTAACCACTGAGCTACAGGACTCCACACCTTTTGTTATCAAGAGCTTCCTCTTCGACCATGCCTTCTGCTCCCCTCCTAACTCTTCCACCTCTCCTACTATCCTTCCCCCTACCCTGCGCCTCCCCCGCCCCACCCCCCGCTCGGGTCCCGACCTGACTGTTCAGCGCTTTGGGACGTCCTCCCGATGTGAAAGGCGCTCTATAAATGTAATTTTGTTGTTGTTGTTATAAAAGTTTTACTCTTGGCCTGATGCCTCATTGAGGTATGAAGTCCCACGTTGTGAAATACTGTAGCATAGCTCATAGATCACTCTTCTCACAAGCGAGAGTACTCTGGTTAGATTCCCATCCTGGTCGAAAGCGTAGGAAAGTTTCCTCACTCCACATGCTTCAGTTTATTTAGCAGATGAATTAGGAACCCAGTTGTTAGTTGATTGGCAGATTGTTTTGGTCTTCGGAATATTGAAGCCTAAAAAAATGTGGTCACTCAATTCAAAACTCTCTGTTGGACATCGCTGTGAACAATTGGCTGCAGCATTTCGCCTACAAAATACACAGACAATATACTCTTTGAGATGTCTCAATTATGTGATAAGGCATTATATTAAATGCAAGGATTGTTATTAATGTTATGGCACAAAGGCCATTTACTTGGTTTACAAATACACATGTTTAACAGAATAATCTGTGAAACGCCTTGAGAGGTTTTGACATGTCAAGTTATAATATCAGATACAAAGATCAATGTTGCAATGTTACCACAACTTTTCAATTTAAAAATAAAATGGTCGGTCCAGCTGAGATTAGGTGCTCTATCTCCTACCTGGTCAATCGATAGCCTGTAGGTTCAAGCCCAATGTCAGAACTTTGAACTCACAGTTTAGCTAATGCTCCAATGCATTATAAGGAGTGTGTTGCTTTACTGGATGTAACATCCTTTGGATAAGATGTTAAACCATCCATGCCTGTTCAGACGGAGTTTAAGGAGAACATGGCATTATTCCGCAGGAGAAGGTAGTTTCTCCCAGTGTCCTGGCCAATGATTCCCCCAGGTAGAATGGGTCAGTCACTCCATGTCCTGTAGTGGCACATTGTTGGGTGCACACTGGCTGCCACATTTTGCCATGACATACACAGCCACTACCTTTTGCAGTGCAACCTATGACGTGCTTTGAGCTGTCTTCAAAGTTGCTATATCAAATATTCTTATTGTAATATCTCTGGATTCCATTGCTTTTTATTTTAAATGTGAAGCTTGAAGGTTCGCCATGTTCCTTTTATCCCATAAAATTTGAACTGGAAAAAGACCATTGAGCTTCATAAAGTCATTCTTAATTTGGAAACCAGTTTTCCGAGATCTCAAAAAGCAGTTGTATGTCTGTATTGTTTTAAGAGTTTTCTACAATCCTGAGCTACCTTTAATTTTAAGACTTAAGCGAACTTAAAGGCTGAATTCAGTGCCCTATCTTCTGATGCGTTATTACGATTAATACAATGCCTTATCACGTTGTCAAGATGGTCTCAAAGTGCTTCACAGAATATACTGCAAAGTGAATCAATTGACTGTATTTTGTGGGTGAAACGCAGGAGCCAATTGCGCACATCAGTGTCCCACAAACAGTTGTGGATTGAATGACCAAATTATCGATTACTTTTTAAAGAAAGGAATTATTACCACTGGAAAGCGATCTGCCAATCGACAAATAACTGGGTTCCTTCTTAATGCTAGATAAACAGAGAAATGTGGAACAAGGAAACTTACCTAAGGTTTTGCCCTATCCGGGAATCAAACCCAAGTCCTCTCACTAGTGAGGGGAGTGCTTTAAAGTTTACACTGCAGCACTCCACAAAGTATTACATAACTTCCCATGCTAAAGTGCTACACCAGTCAAACTAGTGTAAATATCAGATTAAGAGAAACAGCAGGAGTGTGGAGTTCAGGAGGAGAACAGCAAGGGCAGTATCTGTTAGAACAATATTCCTTCCTCCCCACCACCCACCTCCCCATAGCTCCTCGTCTTGCAACCTTCTGGCAGAGGAAGAAAAGAAAATCCGTTCACTCGATAAATGCTTCATCCTTTTGGAAAAAAGCAAAGTGATTTATGACTTGCGCCTGATCTGCAAAACAAGTTTGCTAGGAAAATGAGGGACCAGGCATTGAAAATGTTAGGTTGCATTTCGAAGCTGCCATCTATTTTACGAAGACCAACAAGGGCTTTGGCTTGCAGGGTTAACAGGAGCTGAGTGGGAAGAATCTCTGTCCTCAGTGACTAGTATACTTATCCATGACATGCTTCCAGTAGAATTCTAAGGTGTCAAAGGTTCAGCATACGCCTTGCCAATATCAGTAACAGGGATACTGTTGAGAAACCATCTGTTTGTGCACTTTTTGGCTTGTCTTTGTTGGCAGTGCTATCACCTCTGGGGCAGCAGAAGGTTGTGGGTTCAATCCCCTTTTCTTGTTTTGCTGTCCTCAAGAGTTTAACGGCTTGGAATTTGTGAGGCTCAAAAAGGCCGCTGATCCTAGGGCTATTTCACCCAAAACTTTAAAGATTGTGTGGGTATTTGTGAGAAATTTGCTCAATCTCACTTTACGTTTCTCAAATCCATAGCGTGTCCTTGCCCACAGGCAATTCATGGCAGCAAATTCCCACAAACAGCAATGAGGGTAATTATTAATAATAATAATCATCCTTGAATTTGATTTAGTGCTTTTCCACATCTTCTAGACGTCTCAAAGCGGTTCACAGAATATACTGTAAAGTGAATTGACTGTATATTTGTGGGCAAACACAGCAGCCAGTTATGCACAGCAGTGTCCCCACATCCTGTGTATTGAAATGACTAATTTTATTATTGTGTTTTTTTTTGGAGGGATTGTTATTAGATGTATGGAATAAGGAAACTTGCCCAAGGTTTTGCCCTGCCCTGCATCCGAACACAGGTCTCACGTTTGTAAGGTGAGACAATTTCCTTCTCTTATCCAATAGCGCCACAGGAGCTTCAACTGAGGACAAATGTAAAGGTCAGCACTGCATGCTAGGTATCGTCACCAACCATCCTCCCCTACCAACATTTCATAATAATCCTTTCATTTTAACAATAATCGTTACTCAATATGATAGTTTTCATGCCAGGGGCCAATTCAAAGCTGTCAGGACACAATGTCAAGTACAGTCACTGTATTTGTAGGCGAATGAGGCAGTCCATTTGTACATAGCAATGTCCCACAACAACAACAACAATAACAACAACAACTTGCATTTATATAGTGCCCCCCACACCAGACGGCGTCTCAGAGTGCTTCATGATAGCGGAGCCCAAGGTTGAGCCAGGAGGAAGAGGAAGATGACCATAGGCACGGTCGAACAGAAAGGATCGACCTGAAATGGAAAAGGAAGGAGTGAGGCAGAGGGATTGAGGAAGGGATTTCCAGAGTGTTGGGGTGTAGTAGCTGAAGGCTCGGCCGCCAATAGTGGAATGGAGGATTCCGGGACAAGGAGGAGGCCAGACCCAGTAAAGCGGAGGTAGTGGGTACTGTTGTGTGGAGAGAGGAAGTTAGAGATGTAGGGGGCGGTGCAGAGGAGTTGAGGGATTTAAATACAAGAGCGAGGATCTTGAAGTCGATCCGCTCTGTGACAAAGAGCCAGTGATGTCTGGCGAGGACTGGGGAGTGAAGTTTGGTTTGGGTGAGAATGGTGTAGGAAGGGGAGACTGGCAAGGAGGACATTGGAGTAGTCCAGCCGAGAGGTGACAAAGGCATGGATCAGGGTTTTGGCAGCTTTTGGGGTGAGTTATTGAGAGACGGGCAATGTGGCAGAGATGGAAGAAGAAGACACAAACAACAATGAAGAGAATTTACATTTTTTTTAATGTGGGGGATTGTTGTTGAGCAGTACACCTGAAGAAACTCCCTTCCCTTTTTGAATAGTGCCACAGGATCTTTTAACTTCAACTTGAACAGTCAGACAGGTCCTCAGATTATTGTCTCTGAGGGACGGCACCTCCAACCTGCAGCACTGCATTAGAGCGTCAAAGCCTAGACAGTGTGAGTTCCAAGCTTACGGGAGGGTGGGGGGGGTCTTGAACCCAGAACCGTCTGACACAGGAGTGAGCATGTTACCGAATGAGCCACACTGACGTACTCGCGCTCTCAAGGGCTAAGCCACTTCTGGTTTGACTTTGGTGACTCTTTTGCGAAGGCACCAATGGAACAGCTCAAACCTTTCACCGTTCTGCCACTCGTTTCCCTCGTGATTAGAAATTCCACTGCGTTTGCTAACTCTTTGCAGCTGTTGGAATAAATGGGACCTGGCATGAGATTGGTATCAGCTTGGTCACGATTTCCAGTAAATGACTGAAATGCGTGGAGACGAAACATGCCTAACCCTGTGAGCTGTGAGCTGATCTTGATGTGAAACTGAACAGGTTGGTGCAACTTGTAAGCCTGACCTCTGAACTAATGCAATCTCTTACACAGGCCAGGAATTTGCTGTTTTTGATGCGATAACTTGAGGCTAATGTTTTGCAGTGTGTATTAAATCAAGCGATTACCAGGGAGAAAAACAACACCCAGATTTACTCATCAATAATAATAATAATAATCTTTGGATTTGATATAGTGCCTTATCACGTCTTCTAGACGTGCGCTTCACAGAATATACTGTAAGATGAATTCACTGTATATTTATGGATGAAACGCGGTAGCCAATTGCGCACAGCAGTGTCCCTTAGGCATGCAGAGTAAGGAAACTTGCCCAAGATTTTGCCCTGCCTGGAATTGAACCTAGGTCTCTCGTTTGCAGGACTCCACAAATGGAGCTCAGTGGTTGGAGCACTCACCTCACAAGCAAGAAACCTTGGTTTTGATTCCCGGCAGGGCGAAACCTTGGGCTAGTTTCCTTACTCCACACCCCTCTATCTAACAGCGGTAAATAGGAACTCAGTTGTTAGTTCAATTACCGGATCGCTTTTCCAGGAACAATAAATAATTCCTTCAAGAAAAATAATACATTGGTCACTCGATCCGTGACTGTTTGTGCGCAATTAGCTGCTGTGTTCAACCCACGCAATGTATATAGTCAATTCACTTCACAGCATATTCTATGAAGTGATATGAAACCTCTCGAAGACGTGATAAGCTGCTATATCAAATGCAAGGGGTACTATTATTTTTATTATTATTATTTCCCCTCCCCCACTACAACTGCCCCTCTCCCTTGTTCGGATCCCGACCTGACTGTTCAGTGCCTCGGGAGGTCCTCCCAACGTGAAGGGGGATCTATAAGTTTAATATTATTGTTATTGTTGTTATTATATTAAAGCAAATTGTTATCCTGGGGGATTGTCAGTCAAGACGCTGGTACCTTTAACATAATAATAATAATATAATAATCCTTGTATTTGATATACCACTTTTCACGTCTTCTAGACGCACACCAGCGTCCCCACAAACAGTCATGGATTGAAATGACCAATTTATTATAGTTTTCTTTTGACAGATTAATCTTAGGCGCATGTGTGGAGTAAGGAAACTTGCCCAAGGTTTTGTCCTTGAACAGGCGCAGGCTAGTTTGGGGATTTAACATCTCTTCTGAAGGATGGCACTTCCGTGGCCTGTACGAGTTCCAAATCCTAGTGTGGAGCTCTGATTCAGAGGTGAGAGTGTCACCAACTCTGCCACCAGAGAGTGCCATGACTATGTGTTTTGTAGGTAAACTTGTGCAATGACAAAACACTGACCAGCCAGAGAGTAAGTCAGATACTGAACAGAACGTATTGACATATGAATCAGTCGGGGGATCAGGAAGAGTGCTCCAGCTGATCATGAGTAAAGAATGAGAAAGGGTTGATGTGTGTAGAGAAAGGAATCCAAAACACATGCTTAAAATGGTTTGACATTAAACAGAACACTTTTATATGACTGGAAATAGTTTGAGGTTTTCTGTTATTATTAATGATCCATAAATCTGTTTTTTTCATCAAAATGGATAAATACTTGCAGAGAATATTTTAGAAGGGGGGGCGGGGGAATGTCTATGTTGGCGTTCCAGTGCAGCACTGGATGGAGAAGACTATGTTGTCGGATATGTCGTCCTTTGAATGATGCTGAGGTCCTGGCTACTGTTCAGCTGAACATTAAAAATCCCGTGGTGCAATTAAAACAGAAGAGAGATTCTCTTTATGCCCTGGCCAACTACCCCCATGATAAAATTTGTCATTCACTCCCTGGCAATTTGTGGGATGTTGTCGTGCGCAACTTTGGCTGCCATGTTTGCCTCCACAATACATAGTCACTACACTTCAAAGTAAAATCTCGTAAAGCTTTTCATGATGGTCAAATTCAAGGATTGTTACAACAAATACCGATGGGCCTAACGCTCAATAGACGCATGTGCGTCCAAACTGTAGGTAGGAAGATGATGGAAAAGAGTTCCTGGTGCCTACCGTCCACCTCATGAGGGCTCCATGAGGGCTCCAACCCAGACTTGTTGGAGGGCAAATGACCAACGGTTGACTTATCTTCCTGGGGAGAGGGAGAAGATAAGGAGCTGAGCTGGTGATATGATTGTGTGATTGGTAACGAAATGTCAGAATCAAGGTGGTGGTCTCAGTAAGTCTGATCTCTGAGTGTTACATTACAATTAACAGTCCAGCCAGCCTGGTGAAACTCTGTCTGGTTTGGATAGTCCTTTGATACTACTTTGGATCTCTTTCACCCTCTCTCTCTCTCTCTCTTTCTCTCTTTTGTCTCCTTTCTCCCTACTCTCAGTACTATATCCAGCTCCCACATATAAATGTGGGGGTAACCGAGCCACTTCTTGCAGTAAAGGCAAATTTCCCCAAAGTTGTTTATTTCTGCCGCATAGGGCCCCAAAAGCTGCAGACTTTGAAATAATTACACAGCAAATACCTCCACTGTTGATCCAGTTCCACCATTGAGCACACGGGTGGAGCGATTAGGAACTTTTAACATGGTGGGCGGTTTGCAGCGCAGATGTACGGTGGGATAAAGTGAATCAGTATCCGATGGGGTTGCTTTGGTTTGTTAGGATTGGATGTGCAGCTGCTATAGTCACCTCACAAGAAGCCGAGGCTCCAGTGCTTACTTACAGCAGGACAACACCCTGCACAAAAACCTCACACTATTGTACTTTAATGTTTCAAGCAGAGTTGTGGAACCTCATTCGTTCCAACTTTTAATGCCGGCGCTAAGTTTCTGCCCATAGAATCAACAGGACGTACAGCACGGAAGAAGCCCCTTCAGCCTGTTGTGTCTGCAACACCTCTCAGAGTGAGGTGTTCATTTTGAGTGTGGCTCAGTGGTGGAACCCTCGCCTCTGAGTCCGAAGGTTGTGGGTTCAAGCCCCATGTGGGGACTTGGAATCGTATCATCTCAGCTGACACTCAGGGATGCGTTGCATTGTTGGAGGTGCCTTGGAGGCTGATCAAAAATAGGTGGTTGGCTAACAACCCAGAAAAAATGGGTCATTCGCTTAAAGCGTGAAGTATCCAACTGTAAATATACTTGCACAATAGCAATTGCAAGGCATTGCACTTTCTGAGACTCATCACTGTTCTGGGCACAGAAACAATGGGCGTGGGATATGAGTTTGGAGGCAAGTTTACTCAAGAATGATCTCCTCAACAGGGATCCTCCGGACAGACTAAAAATATTCCAGCCATTGTTACATTTTATTTTTGGCCCGGGGTCAAAGAAAAAAGTTTTGCATAAGCCATGGCCACCAGATAAAGTGAAAGGAACAGAGGTTTGTAAGATAAATATTTGCTCCAGCTAGCAAATGATGCCCTTAGTGAATTCCAAACGCTTTCTAGGAACAGTAAGTAAGGCTAACATCATCCACTAGATATTTTGCTAAGTGCGCTGTGATAGCTATTCAATATTTTGTTCCACTTGCAGTTAATTCATTCGGAGGGCACGCCATTATTTCCTATTTGACTTGGCTTCCAATTTTTGACAGGAGGGGAAATTCGCAATCCAAGCCTCATCATGAGGACAGTCATAGATAAATGATTCCAAGCACACCCTTTGACTGCTGGCATGAGTCTGTCCTTGATCTTGCTTTCAGGAGGAAGATCTAACAAGACAGTAACTTGCAAGGGGTTGGGGGAAAAGACAAGTACAACAACAAAATTATATTTCCAGAGCGCCTTTCACGTCGGGAGGACATAATACAGTAATAATATTAATCCTTGAATTTGATATAGTACTTTTCATGTCTTCTAGCGCTTCACAGAATATACTGTAAAGTGAATTGACTGTATATTTGTGGGTGAAACACAGCAGCCAATTGCGCACAGCAGTGTCCCCACAAACAGTCGTGGATTGAAATGACCAATTTTACTCTTGTGTTTTTTTGGAGGGATTATTATTATGCTGCCTGACCTGTGGGTGGAATAAGGAAACTTGCCCAAGGTTTCTCTCTGACCTGCCTGGATTCGAACACAGCTCTCACGCTTGTAAGGCGAGTGCTCTAACCACTGAGCTTCAGGACATTCCAAGGAGCTGAGAGAAAGGGGGACTGATAAAAAATAATTATAATCCTTGCAAAAGTGAGAGGACCCAGAGTTTAATTCCTGGGCTGGGCGAAATCCCAGGCAAGTTTCCTAACTCCACCCCCCTCTATTTACCTTGCAGTAAATTGGAATCGGTTGTTAGTCGATCTCCATTAATCACCTCCTCCCCCAAAACAATGATTTGGTCACTTAATCCAAAACTTTTTGTAGGTTTCTGCTGCGCGCAATTAACTGCCACGTTTTGCCCACAAAATATACAGTCAATCAGTTTTACAATGTATCCTGTGAAGCAGTTCGAAATGTCTCAACGATGTACTAAAGTGCTATATCAAATGCAAGGATTATTATTAATATTACTACATTTAGTATAGCGCCTTTCGTGTCAGGAAACACGGCAACACCCCATAAACAGTCATAAAGTGAATGACCAATATTTTATTTGGGAATTGTTGGCCAGAAACTCCCTTTCCTTATTGAATAGTCCCATGTCCACCCAAACAGACAGGCGGGAACTCAGTTTAACGTCTTATGCAAAGGACGCCTCCGACAATGTAGCACTTTGCCTCCGACAATGTAGCATACCACCAGCACAGGAGTTTTAGCCAAGACGTTACGAGTTCCAAGTCCCAAATGGAGTTTGAACTCCTGACTCTCCGCGTCAGAGGCAAAAGTAATACCATCTGAGCCAGGCAGACACTGGAAAGCTCCAACACAAACACAACAGGCCCTAATGACCTTCATCTGTGAAGTAAAGTTCTACAATAGCTTCCTTTTGCACAATCACCTGCGTGCAATTGCCAACACAAAAACAATGCAGGCGAGGACATGTGGTGGGGGTATTCAGGGCAGTTGGAGATGTACAGAAAATTGTAGATACAGGAATCGAAACACGAGTAATCTTTATATTTGATATAGTGATTTTCAAATTGTAAGGACATCTCAAATCACTTCATTAGCATTTACTATAAGGTGTAGTGACTCTGCATTTAGTGTAGGCAGCCATTCATGCACAGCGAAGTCCCACAATGTTCATAATAATAATAATCATCCTTGCATTTGATACAGCGCTTTTCACATCTTCTAGACGTCTCAAAGCGCTTCACAGAATATACTATAAAGTGAATTGACTATATATTTGTGGGCGAAACACTGCAGCCAATTGCACACAGCAGTGTCCCACAAACAGTTGTGTTGTGAACAACAACGAGTTATGACAAAGGGTTGTAGACCCGAAACATTGACTGATTTTCCTTTCTCCATGGATGCTGCCTGACCTGCTGAGTTTCCCCAGCAACTTCTGTTTTTGTCCCACAAACAGTGGTGGATTGAAATGACCAATTTTATTATGGCTTTTTTTGAGGGATTATTAGGTACATGGAATAAGGAAACTTGCTTATGGTTTTGCCCTGATCTGCCTGGATTTGAACACAGGTCTCACGCTTGTAAGGCGAGTACTCTAAGTCCTGAGCTACCAGGACTTCTACAGGTCCTATAACATTTGCAATATTGGTTACTTGACACACACAAATTGCTTAACAGAAAGTCATTTCATAAATACAAGTATCCAAACAATCCTCAACACATTTTGACATTACAAATGAACTGAACACACGCCGTGCAAAAATAATGAGTAAAAACTTCAACAGTTCTTATTGAATTAGTTTGGTTTACATAAGACAACCTAAATTGTTTTAATACATTCATGTCACCAAACCTCTACAGTTATATCTGGTGATGGTGTTATCTCCCATTCAAAACATTGGTTACTATGGGATAAAACCAATATATTTTGGGCGTTGATCCAAAGGACAGATTTTGACACAGAACAGCAACATTTTCGTCTGTATCTATTGTGGAAGCCTGTTAATAATAAATCAGAATTGTATGTGATACAGCTCCAAAACATCCCACAGCTATTTGCTGTTATGAGTAGTAACTATGTACAGCCATAACCTGAACAAATTATATGGGGCTTTGTTTGCTGGGAAAAAACATCCCATTTCTCAGGGGGCACAACAGGCATGTGGTTTAAGGAAACTTGCCTAAGAAAACCTACTCAAGGTTTCTCCCTGAGCTGCCTGGGTACTTGAGTGTAACTGATGGCTCAAGTCATATCAGTCAATTTTCCCCCAATTTGCAATTGACATTCCCACTGGCACATGCCTTGACTGTTCAGATGTCATGCAAGCTGCCCACCTAGACTTAACACTGAACAGGTGTGAAGTCACCTTATCTGGGAACACCTTCTCGATCTGCCCCTTTCCACTTCTTATTACAGCAACAACAATCCTTGCATATGATAGAGCACTTTTCACATCGGGAGGATATCTCAAAGTCTTTCACTTCAGGATTTACTGTTAAACTGTAATAACTGTGTACTTTGTACACAGACACCACAGCCAATTCGCACATAGCAGTGTCCATTGTCCTGGAGTGTTAACCTAGCTTATGGTTTCATGTCCCAATGTGGAGCTTGAACCCACAGATTTCAGACTTGAGGGTTATCAGAGACTTATAATAATAATATAATAATAGTAATCCTTGCATTTGATATAGCGCTTTTCACATCTTATCGATGTCTCAAAGTGCTTCAAACACCGGGATATGTGCCGTAACTTTCATAATAATTCTTGCATTTGATATTGCGCCTAATCGCATCGTTGAAATTTCTCAAGGGGCTTCATGGAATGCACTGTAAAGTGAACTAATTGTGCGTTTCGTGGATGAAATAACCGATTGCGCAGAGCAATGCTGCACAAATAGGTGTGGATTGAGTGACCAAATTGTTACTTCCGGAAATTTTATTTGGAAATAAATTTCCAATCCAATATTCCTTTAGCTTGTTTTTTTGCTACTATTCAAAGAAGGAGGGTTCCAAATTAAGACTCACCAGCTTGTTTCGGATAACGAAAGCCTTTCAACCCATCTAACCTTATCCTTCCAGAATATCCAACCCCATCATCTTCCCACCAGAGCATCGAGCTGCTTTTTAACTCCAGTGACCTATTCTTAAGTGTTCTTCCTGGTCCAGTCATTAATTACTTTCTGGGGAAAAAAAACATTTCTGTGGCCTGTCCTTATAACTTTAAACCTATGTCCTCTTGTTGTATTGTTTTGGTGCATTCTAATATATTGTTCTGGGTTTACCTTTTCAGTTCCATTTAAAATAATAATAATAATACTTGCATTTGGTATAGTACTTTTCATGTCTTCATGTGTACACTTCCATAAAGTTCCCTCTGAGACACTTTCTCTGAAGACTGAGGAGCGCCAGCTTGTCTAATTATTGCTCACAGGTAGAGTCGAGTAGTATACTGGTAAAAGCACTCGCCTCGCAAGCACGAGGACCCAGGTTCAATTCCCGAGCAGGGCGAAACATTCCTTACTCTACGTGCCTGTTTATGTAGCAGCAAGTAGGAACCCGGCTATTACGCGATTGGCAGATCGCTTTTCCGTGGGTAATAAACCCTTCAAAAAAAATTGATAACTCTCTATATCAAATGCAAGGATTATTATTATTATTATTATTCCTTTAACACTGAGGATCATCCTTGTTGCTCTCCTCTGAACTGTTTCTATGGCCTGGGTCCAAATGTCATGGTGACCACAACTATATGCAGTTCTTTCAGTCTGGTATGACCGGATCTGGGGATCTGAACTCAACTAATTTGGCAATATAGACCAGCAACTTGTTTGCCCAATCAGATCCTGATAGTCCTTATGGGAAAAGGAAGGGAACAATCCCACACAAAAAAAGGGGTTAATGGACAGTTTCAGCCCATTTCTGTTATGTATAAAAAGTACTGTTTATTGGAGCTCCATTGATAGCTCCCTCTTAGCTTGTAAGATACATTTTGTGCATGTCAGGACTGCCTAACTGGTCTCAACAGACCTGCAGATATCTCTTGCAAACGGTTCCAAGCTTCTATTCAAATCCAATAAATGGGAATGTGTTTGAAACTAGCTGAATTTCAAAGCCATCTGCAATTTGCTTTTATCTATTACGATGCACTGAGGTCAAAATTTGCAGCAATTTTTGTGCTAATTAGCACAGGGAGCAGCTAAGGAAATGCAGGAATCTGGTGCAGTCAGTAAGTGGAGCTCCTGTAACTCAGTGGTTAGAGCACTTGCCTTATAACCGTGAGACCTGTGTTCGAATCCAGGCGAAACCTTGGGCAAGTTTCCTTACTCCACACACCTAATAATAATCCCTCCAAAAAATCCACAATAATAAAATTGGTGATTTCAACCCACAACTGTTTGTGGGACACTGCTGTGCGCAATTGGCTGCCGCGTTTCATCCACAAATATACAGTCAATTCACTTTACAGTATATTTCTGTGAAGCACTTTGAGACTTCTAGAAGACGTGAAAAGCATTATAGCAAATTCAAGGATTATTATTTATATTTTTATTATAAGGAAGCAAGGGAGAAAGCAAGGTAAAGTGAATGTGGGATGGATTTCCAGAGGATGGGGACAGAGAGGCTGAAGGTCCAATTAACAATGCTGGGGTGGGCCAGACAGGAGACACAGAGCAAGCACACCCAGAAACCAATCACTGTGCTTAAGAGAATCCAAACTAAGCCAAGTGTTCCATGCATCCCATCTACACATGGAAATTCCCATATAATGGAACAGAATGCTACTCTTTCCCTGGAGGGACGCATCCCACTTTCCTATTTCCAGGAAGTATTAGGTGCAGAGTGACAGGACCCCCACAGTGTGCTTTGTGGAGTTCAACCAGCTAAACAACAATAACAGTAAAATGACATTGGTATATAGCGCCTTTCGCGTCAAACCGCATTGTTTGCCATTGAGAACAGTTCCCTGCAAGTGTCCCACTGCTTGTCAGGCTCGGACCATTCACCTTGTTCAGCTTTGATTTGCCTGGTTAACAGAAGCAGAGTAGGAACAAGCCCTGCCTCCAGTTACTGGTCCTGCTTATGTGTGCAGAAATTTAAATGAGAGGGCATCAATGTAGGAACATCACTATAAAAACCCTAACGGAGTTGGAGCTCCTGTGGCTCAATGCTTAGAGCACTTGTCTTGCAAGCTGGGGAGACCAAGCTGGGGAGACCTGTGTTCGAATCCAGGCAAGTCAGGGCGAAACCTTGGGTAAGTTTCCTTACTCCACAGGCCTAATAATAAAAAAAACACAATAATAAAATTGGTCATTTCAATCCACAACTGTTTGTGGGACGCTGCTGTGCACAATTGGCTGCCGCGATTCGCCCACAAATATACAGTCAATTCATTTTACAGTATATTCTGTGAAGCGCTTTGGGACGTTGATAAGATGTGGAAAGCGCTATATCAAATGCAAGGATTATTATTATAATGGAAAGGTTAGATAGAGGAATGTGTTTAACACATACATACATGCAGAGATGGAGCCAGCGTGCAAAAACGTTACTTGAGGTAGACCAGTAATCATTTTGAAAAAAAGAAGAATATCAGACAAAATATTTGACCAGGTAAATATCGTAGGGTGTATGTGTGGGGAAGGGGGAAAGGGGAGGAGAGAGTAGGGTAGGGTAGTTGGACTAGATATTGAGCTGCTCCAGAGAGCCGGCATAGGCACGATAGGCCAAATGGCCTCCTTCAGCTGTGTTATTCTATAGAAGATGTATTTGGCTGGAAGGATTTGCTTTGTACAGGCAGTATTTCATATTTTATTTTAGATTATTCAGAGAGCTTTTTTTCTCTCTCTCTCTCTCTCTCTTGTGCTCGCTCTCTCTCTCTCTGCAGTGCAAACAGTATTAGGTATATCTGTGAATGCCAGCGCGCTCACTTTCTTGTTCTGGGTGGAAAGAAGCAGTCACGAAGTTTGCCTTGGCAGAGCTAAAAGTAGGTCAGCCTCTGGCTACTTGGCTTCGAGCGCCATTTCAGCACCGCCTGCTATTCCCATTGTCCTTCCTGCACTGGCACGATACTCATAGCGCAGCAGATTGATCCCGGCTGATCGATTGCAAGTTTGTCAACCCAGCCTTGTCGGAATAGATTTGAGCGATTAATATTCATAGCTATGTGGGGGGGTGCAGAGAAAAAAGCTGGAGATTGAAAGATATGCTGTAATCATTTATTGGTCCCCATTTTTGCATTCAATCTTCTGAAGCTTGCTTTGGCACACACCTGGTTTAGAAAACTGCTCCACAAAAATACAATAACTTTTTAGATTCACAGAAAGTGCCTTTCCCATCAGGAGGACATCTCTCAAAGTGCTTGGCTCACACCTGAGTTCGGAAGTGATAGCTGATGGGGTTGGGAAGGGAGATCAAAGTGCGATCAAAGAGTTATGTCTTAAGAGCGACCTTAAACAGGGCAAAGAGAGGGGCGGGGTGGGTGGGTGGGGGGGCAGGATGGAGTTCCAGAGATTGGAGGTAAAATAGCTGAAAACCCATTGCAATGCCATACTCTGATCTCAATAAAATCATTCTTCAAGTCCAATGCAGGCTGTTATTATGCTTAATAAGAATAATAAGAATATTAAATTAAGAAGTTCATTTTGTTTTGATAAAGAGCCTTATCACATCGTCAATGTCTTTCTTGAATGTCTTCTCGGATTCACCTGTAAAAGCTTTGGAAGGATTCTGTCTTCAACAGAACCAGGGCCTGATCACCCACCTGAAGTTTGCTCTGTGAAACCATTCATTCTCTAAATTGAAGATGGCTTTCCGCAGTTAATAAAAGAAACCGGCAAAGTAAGATTCTCTGACAATCGTTAGGTAACAAGAATGAGTTTTGGATGAAGGAGGCCCTTCAGCCAATTTAATCTCATCCCTCCAGATCACCAGCCCATCACTCCATCAAACTGTTTTGTAAATGAGTTCCGGCATCTCTCTCTCAACCACCCTTCTGGGCAACCAATTCGACGAAACAATCTTAAGCTTTAGGATGAAATGGATTTACAGGTTAAGACAAAGTGGAATTTCAGGTCTCAGGAGACCTGTCTATGTGTTTATTATCATATGTCTCTAAATTGAAACATCTATTTGTAAACACATTGCAAAAATTACTCCCCAGGTAATTCTTCATAAAATTTTTAACAAGAATATAATTGTCATAATACGAACACCTAGAATGTCAAAGCGATTCACAGGTCATTGTGGTTGTGTTGTGATGCTATGGGAAATCTCGGCAGCTATTTTTCACAGAGCAACTTTTCAGAAACTTCTGTGATATGAACGATAGATTTATCTAGGGTGGGTTTGGTGGCCAGGGTACCTGGAGAAACTTCCCCTCTCTTTTCAAGTAATAGCAAGGTATCTTTAATATTCACTTAAGCAAGCAGATGGGGGGGGGGGCTGCCATGGTTTAATATCTTATCTTATCCAAATGACAGCAGTGCCTTGATCCGCCACACTTCCACCTCTCCCCCCAAAAAAGGCTTAGTGTTGATTCTTCAGCATTGACTGTCAGCTCAGAGCTTTAAATCTGTCTTTGCCTCATTTCAGGGCTGATTGTGGGACAATGGCTGGGTGCAAAGATTGGCTCACAAAACACACAGTCAGGCTACAATATATTCTCTGAAGCTGGATCCGGGAGGGTGGAGCCCTCCCGGATAAATTTCTTATTTAGAAATCCACCAAGAAACGGCGTAAATTAGACGTTTTCGGCTTCAGTAGCCACCTGTGTCGAACCATCATGTGGCATTTCTGTTACACTCCCAATTGTTTTGTACACTGAGAGCACTGCAGAGATACAATGAAATGTACTGGATGCCATTTGAGTGCGCACAGTTCCTCCTTTATAACAGGGCAGTTTTATGACCTTCTTGCACATGTACAGTATGTGGTTGCCACTTAAGCCAATGACACCATGTACTTTCAGTCTGGGTCTGAGCAGCTCTTTGGAAATCCCAAACATAGCCTTCTTGTAAAGCTCAGATAGCAGCGACTCTGAGCTCCAGCCTGCACAGTTGCCAGATCCCTTGTTTTTCTCAACATTTTCTTCTCTACTGATCAAGCGCTTACAAATACAGGACATCTTTCACCATGTTCTCTGTATGTGCGTTTTGCTGGATTTATTTACGTGTGTGTTGGGGGAGGTGGGGGGATGGGGGTGTGGGGGGTGAGGGGAGAATGTTCCTTGTATATTTTAAGATAGAGAGCGATAAACCTCGGACCGGCAGGCCAGCAGAATCTCGGAAAGAGAGAAGATCTTGGCAGGTTAGGCAAATCCAGCCTCACGTGCAGGGGCTGGTTTTGCGTCATGGATGCCGTGTTTGATTTGTGGGCTCACAGAGAGTTCCTTGTGCTGAGTGGAAACAGCTGGTGTTTGTTGATACAGATCAACCCATCGTGAAATCAACCTCAGATGTGGGACTCTCTGCTTGCTGCAGCAAACTGCTTCTATCCCCCTTGCACTCCATCCCCACCGTAAACACAATGTTCGAGGGCATTGTTTGCCAGAGCAGTGAGTGTGCGCAGCAAACTCCCAACGAATGGAGGCCGCATGACTCTGGTCACTAAGGTTATAAAATTGATCTGGACGAAGAAAGTCCTTGAGCCCCATCTGCTCCCGTTTTTCCAGATTTCCCACCTGACCATCCCTCTCCATTACTCCATCGAGTCCCTTAGCATAGTTGTTCGCACGTTCATGAGAACTTGGGTTTGATCCCCAGGTGGGACAAAACTTTAGGCAACTTTCCTTACTCCAAATGCCTCTGTTTACCTAGCAGTAAGTGTGATTCTGGTGGTTAGTCAGTTGGCAGATCGCTTTCCATGGGTAATGGTTTGTGTGTCAGTCTAGCGCAGTGATAGCAGTATGGAGTCCTGTAGCTCAATGGTTAGAGCACTTGCCTTACAAGTGAGAGACCTGGGTTCAATTCCAGGCAGGGTGAAACTTTGGATAAGTTTCCTTTACTCCACATGTCGAATAGTAATCCCTCAAAAAGAACAACAATAAATTGGTCATTTCAATCCACAACTGTTTGTGATTACGCTGCTGTGCGCAATTGGCTGCCGCATTTTGCCCACATATATATATTTACAGTCAATTCACTTTACAGTATACTCTGTGAAGCGCTTTGAGACATCGATAAGATGCAAAAAGCACTATATCAGATGCACGGATTATTATTATTAGCTCTCTTGCCTCTGATTCAGTAAGTTATGAATTTAAGCCACACGTCGGACATGGAATCAAATTGGGGTGACACTTTGATGCAGTGATTGGGGGGGAGGGGAGGAGTGTGGAAATGACAGAGGTGCCATCCTTCAAATGTGACATGAAACCAAAGACCCATCAGAGTCCCTTGGCCAACATTTTCCTAAATAAAATTGGTCACTCACTCCATGGCTGTTTCTGGGATACCGCTGTACCTATCCGGTTGCCACATTTCCATTTCGCCCACAAAATATACAATCAATTCACTTTACAGTATATCCTGTGAAGCACTTGAGATGCTCAACTATGTGATAAGGCTCTTTATGAAATGCAAGGATTATTACCATTATTAGCAGTAGTTGTAGTATTTATACAGTATTATAAAAAGACACTTTTTTAATGAGTCCCAGCATTCTAGCCTCAATCCATTATAGTTGACATCCTCCACAGTGCCTTGGGACGTCCCCCTGACCCGAAAGGCACTATACAAGTGTAATTTTGTTGTTGTTGTTGTTCTTTACCCTCTGAGTAAAGAAAAGCATCCTGGTGTCTGTCCTGAAATTACAATTCTAAACCTACTTCCTGCTTTACAACTCGAAACCTACTTCCTGCGTTCAACTGTCCTTGGTGCATTGTACAGAACAGTATTGATCTGGGATAACTTTCTTAACCCCATTTAATATTGAAATACCTCTATGAGGTTCCCTCTGAGAAGTGTTTTGAATAAGGTGAGAGAAGTAGCCTCAAGATCTCCGGGATGGAATTTCAGAGGACAGAGATAGAAAAGTGTATAGATTATTATTTATATATATCACAGACACAGGCAGATAGCAGACAGACATTGTTGTTTTACTATTATACAGAAGATTTTATAGATCATATTGTATATAGCAGTAAAACAACAATATTTGTCTACGCTTCAAGAAAGATCTCAATAACCAATTGACATAGAGAAATAGTTTATAGCTCATTGGAAACGTCTTGAAGTAACATGGACATATTTGTTTTCAGGTATCTCCCATTGCTCATGAGCTATCTTCAGCATTGTGTTTCTCACTACACTGTACCAGGTGACCACCAATTCAAAATGGCACTGTGGCATTGTGCATCACAGAGCACCTACAATAATAATAATAATCCTTGCATTTTACATAGCGTTTTTTTCTCGTCTTCTAGACGTCTCAAAGCACTTCACAGAATATACTGTAAAATGAATTGACTGTATATTTGTGGGCGAAACGCAGCAGCCAATTGAGCACAGCAGTGTCCCATAAACAGCAGTGGATTGAAATAACCAATTTATTATTATTTTTTCTTTTTAGAGGGATTATTATTAGGCGTGTGGAGTAAGGAACTTGCCCAAGGTTTCACCCTGACCTGCCTGGAATTTAACTCAGGTCTCTTGTTTGCAAGGTGAGTCCTCTAATCACTGAGCTACAGGACTCTTTGTGGTGTGTATGCATACATTGCAGTTACACCTGATGGCTGTGCACGCTGACCGAAGTGCTGTGTCACAGAGCATACGTGTAGCCAAGCGTTAGGAACAAAATAAAGAACACAGGTGAAGCTAAACCATGGCAACAACAACATATTTACATTTTAAAGCACAGATTCCTCCCACTGAGTCCTCCCAAAAGGAGTCCTCCCACAGAAATCCTCCCAGATGAGTATATATACAGATGAAATGTCTGTCTATGTATCTGTCTGTGGGTCAATCTACATTCCATATTGAATCCTTTAGTCTCAAGCGTAGCCTCCTGTGAAGCGCCTTGGGACATCCTCCCGACGTGAAAGGCGCTTTATAAGTGTAATTTGTTGTTGTTGTTGTTGTAGCTGCAATGGGTACTAGAATATAAATATAGTATATTCTGTGAAGCGCTTAGAGACATCCTGAAGATATGATAAGGCGCTATATCAAATGCAAGGATTATTATTTAATCCTTTAGAGACAATGTTACTGTCTAAAAATCCAATTTCAAGATATAATATAGTAATAATAAAAAACTTGCATTTGATACAGTACCTCACATCATTGAGACATCTTCACAGGATTTTATTGTATTGTATGTGTGACCATGTATTTTGTGGGTCAAGGCAGAAGAAATGGCTGAACAGTGAGCCACCAATTCTATCTGGAAAATTGTCATCTAGGACAATTTATTTTCGAATAGTGTCATGGGAACTTTAAAGTCCATCTAGACAAGCGGAAGGGAACTTGTATTAACATCTCATACAAGGACGGGACCTTCAGCACCGACTTGCTACTTGTCCCTTGTACCACCCGCTCCACCATCGGAGGTCATTCTTTCAGCCACTACGCCCCAAAACCTTGGAACACTCTCCCTCAATCCCTCCCTCTGTCCCCCTCTGTCCACCTTTTCAAGTTCCATCTTAAATCCCTCCTTTTCGACAATGCTTACGGTCACCTCCTCACCCCACACAACCCCAACCCCATTGTTAAGCGCTCCGCCATTGTTAAGCACTGTGAGAAGCTGCCTAGCATGGAGGGCGCTATATAAGTACAAGTTGTTGTTGTTGTTGCAGCACAGGTATGTCAGTATAGATAGAGACTATAAGCATTCCAAGTCCTAATATGGGGGCTTGAACCCCTTCTAACTCACAACCTTCTGACTCAGAGGCAAGTGTGGAGTGCGTTATCAACTGAGTCAAGTTGATGTACAGAGAAGTTATATGGAATGTTACTCAGCCCCAGTAGTCTGTGCTGAATGTTTTGCATAATCCTGCGCCGGCATGAATTTTCAGACGAATGTGGTGTCACGGGCTGAAGCCAGGAAGAGTCTTGGGGGCCTGTCACATGATTGAGTAAATTCAATGAAAATATTATGTGAAGCTTTGAAAGGATTTGATGACTTGATACAGCGCTATATCAAATGTAACGGTTAATATTATAGCGTATATTATCAATTGCAACACCAATGTTACTGTTTGCGAAAAAAAAAAAGCTCTATGTTTGTGGGAAGGGACATATTAGAGGGGGCCAAGACCTTGGGAAGTGTGATCCAAAGTTCACAGAGACTGATATTAGGGATGGGGGCTGACTGACTGTCTGGCTCGACTGCATTTATTTCAATCACACTCCACACTTCAGCAGCAAGGGACTTGTGTGAGGTGAGCAAGTTCACCCAGTGGGTTTCCATTCACTTTCCCTTCTTTTTGTATTATGTATGGAAACTCGGAAGAAAACATGCGCACAGCAATATCCCACACAGAGAGCCATGAAATGAATGACCAATTTCATCCAGGGGATTGTTGGCTAGGACACAGGGAAAACTCCCTTCTGATTTTTAAATAGTACCACAGGATCTTTAACATAACTTGTCCAAGTACATACCAGACTTTGGTTTAATGTCTCATCTGAAAGATAATGATATACTCTCCCAGCACTGTATTTCTTTTATTAGTGACCTATCACTCCCGTTGGCTCCCTTTCCCCAGCAGATCTAGATCAAGATTCTTGTCCTCACCTTCAAATCACTTGGTCGGTCTTGCCCACCTATCTGTGTGATCTCTCAAGCCATGCCACCCTGGTCACCTCACTTCCTTCGCTCAGTGGGCCTGCTTCATGTTCCCCGACCTACCTGCTTCAGCATTGATGGTCTGGCTTTCAGCCTATCTGCCCTACTCTCTGGAATTCCATCCAGAGTCCCTTTGACTCATCTGTTTCCTCATCGCTTTCAAGGTCAGTCTCAACACCCACCTTTGGTCATCTTTCCCCTCCTTGTCCATTCCCTCAGCTCACCTTAGCCAGGATTGTCGACCTCTCCTGATAACTGAAGTCCCTCATTCCTGGTACCATCCTGGGAAATCTCCTTTGCACCCTCTCCAACGCTTGGCGTTCTTCTGAACACACTAGCTGAGGTCTAGCCGGTGTTTCATAAAAGTTTATCATAACTTCCTGACTCGTGTAATCTTGCCCCCTGTTTATAAAGTCTAGTATCCCGTATGCTTTTTTAACAACCTGTCCTGCCACCTTGAAAGATTTACTGATATGAACCCCCAGGTCTCTCTGTTCCTTCATCCCCTTTAAGATTCTATCATCTAGCTTATATTATTCAGTGATTTGAGCATTCTTTGGAATATAGGAAAGCATCATACCGCTAAAATCTTCCAAACAAGCTGCAAATGCCTATCTATGTGTTGAATGGTACTCCAGGGGTTAAATTCGAGTACCGTTTCCAGTGATGTTTAGACAAAACCCAGCCCAGTTGGAAATGCACGTCAGTCCTTTACAGCGTGTGGAAACCTTTAATCTTCCTGCCCTGAGAAGATCAACTTGACATGTTCACGACCGATCGAATAACAGCTTTGGATCAAACAAGGAGGTTTAGAACGCACTCAAAGTTTCTTAACTTTACCAAACACACTGATTCACTGACACACAATACTGCGCTCTTATGAACATTCTGTTATAGCGGTGGGGGGTGGGGGAGTGGTGGGGGGTGGGGGTTGGTGGAGGGGTGGATTTAAGCCTGCTCCACTGGCCAAGTGAATAACAGGGAAACTCCTGGGGAACAGTTGTGTACAGGGTGTTCACCAAGTCCTGTTACCCTCCATATCCTGGAACTCGGTGGTTAGAGCACTTGCCTTACAAGTGAGAGATCTGGGTTCAATTCCAGGCAGGGCGAAATCTTAGGCAGGTTTCCTTACTCCACATGCCTAATAATAATCCCTCAAAATAAGCAATAATAAATTGGTCATTTCAATCTGCGACTGTTTGTGGGTCACTGCTGAGCACAATTGGATGTCGCATTTCGCCCACAAATATACGGTCAATTCACTCTACAGTGTATTCTGTGAAGCGCTTTGAGAAGTCTAGAAGACGTGAAAAGCGCTACATCAAAGGCAAGGATTCTGCAGTGCACTGACCCACAACTGAAACCTGTGAAAGAATGATGCTAATTATAATTAGAAGTACTGTACTTAATTCAATACAAGTGTGTAACTGTATAAATGTCCAGAGGATGAGTGTGTGGTGTGTGAGCGCCATAATTGTCATGGCAGGTAATCATCAGTCATCAATCTTCCGTAACATGAATGGAATGACGAGGAAGGTATTGGTATCAGTCACTGTTACGTTCGATTCATCTGCAACAGAAAATAAAATTTAAAAAACAATAATAATCCTTGCATTTGATTTAATATCTTTAATATCTTAACATCTTCAAAGCGCTTCACAGAATACTGTATATTGAAAAATGAATTCACTGTGTATTTGTGGCAGCTATTTGCAAACAGCAGTGTCCCACAAACATTCATGGATTGAGTGACCAAATTTTTTTTTTTTTTTAAAGTAATTTTGAAGTGGTTATTACCCTGGAAACAAATTCCATCAATTAAATAACAACCGGGTTCCTACTTACTGCTAGGTAAACAGAGGCGTGAGGAGTGAGAGACTTGGCTAAAGTTTTTAATTTTAAAAAAATTAAAAAATTGGTTGAAAGATAAAAAGAAAAGCCAGGGAGTAGGGGTAATATAATTTTGTGAACATTCTGTACAGACCAGGAACTATCTATATCCATTTGCTTGATCACAGCCTGGGCTACGGCTTTCATCCTTACGTGGAGTCCTGTAGCTCAGTGCTTACAGCATTCGGCTTGCAAGCGAGAGACCTGGGTTTGATTCCGGGCAGGGCAACATGTTGGGCAAGTTTTCTTACGCTACACCCCTGATAATAATCCCTCACAAATAACATTAATAAATTGGTCACTTCAATCTACGATTGTTCGTAGGACACTGCTGTGTGCAATTGGCTGCCGCATTTCACCCACAAATATGCATCAATTCACTTCATAGTATATTCTGTGAAGCGTTTTGAGATGTCTAGAACACACGAAAAGCGCTATATCAAATGTGAAGATTATTATTATTTTTATTGAGATAGTTCACCTTATCATATTGCGAGACATCTTACAGCTTTTCACACCAATAAACTATGAAATGCGTTATTTGTAGGTGAACGTGGCAGCCAATTTGCGCACAGCCATGAAGTGAAAGGTCAATTTGTTAACCAATGGACTATCAACCAGGACGCCTATAGAAACTCATTTCTCTTTTCAAATATCTAGCACCTTGGGATGTTCTCCCAACGTGAAAGGATTCTACAAGTGTAATTTTGTTGTTGTAGTACAGTATCTAGATCTAGAATCCGTCTGAATAGGGACAAACAGCTTTAACATTGTGTGTCTGACGAGGTCCTCCCCCACTCCCCAGCACTGTACTGGATGGTCAGCGTAGACTATGTTAAGTCAACATCTTAGCGTGAGATTTCAACCTTCTGATTCCAAGGCCAGAGTATTCTCATTCTGACACATTAGGCCTCAGTGCTCCCTATGTTTGGGAAGTCAAGTGGTGAGGAATGGGAAAACAAAGGGTTCTTAATCCTGTGCCTGATAATTCCATCTGATCTGATCTTGTCAGACCATCTTTATTTGCGATGGGGTGGGGGGGAAGGGAAAGATAACAATCCCCCCTCAGTAAAATTCATGGTTATCCTTGCTGCATGCAAGTTGGCTGCCGCAAAAAAGTAACTAAACTTTATGGTATATAGTCCCAGTCACTACACTTCGAACTGTCACAAATCTGTGAAGCATTTGGGAATGTTTTCACAACGTGAAAGGCACTACACCAAAAGTAGAGACTTTTATTATTAAAAACAGCAGATTGAAGCCTGGATTTAAGAGCTTTGAATTATGGCCCACCTTAAATTTTAAGACAAAATGAAGAGCAGATTCTCCAACTGCATCATTCTGAGGTATTGAGGAGCCAATGGAACAACAGCTGTGGGACCTGTCCCTTGCGTAGAAAAAGACGGTTGTATTCTGAGATAAGGCCTTTCCCTGAAATCAAAGCCTTTGTGTACGTATTGGAGTTAAACCAGTCATGGAGTCTGTGGTTTGAAGTGCCAGCCTTCAGATTTATTGTAAATCCTATCTGCTCTGTTGAAGGTTTTCATCTAAAAATCAAAGGTGTGAGTTTGTGCATGAGTAAAGCCTTTTGTTTTAGGGTCAAGAGGCCTACAGCTGATAACCATGCAATTGTTCTCCCCCCACCCACCCCGAGCACAACAGACAAGCAGGCACCAGGGACCGGGGATAAACATGTATATGTGGCTGACCAGTGTACAACAGATGTTACCACAGCGCAGCCTGAATACTGCAAATGTGAAGCATTCCACAGTTCATGGGCCACATAGTGCAGAGACGTCAACAGCCATTTATAATGCTTCTCGCTTACACCATGAACATCTCAAAGCATTTCACAAAGGCATTGGCATGGGGGAATTTGAGGTTGTTGATGGAAAGAGGCATGTTTTTTCAGAGGATTTTGATGGCAGAGTCAGAAGAGCAGAGACAACTAGGGAATGGAGGCGAGTGCCCAGGTAGCCAGGTATGCCTGTATAGATGTTTGACACCTACTTTGTTCCACTAGAATAAGACTTCAAAGGCATCTGAGTAGCTATAATTATAAGCGTTTCATCTGATATACCACCTTGTCAAGTTGTTGAGACATCGCAAAGCGTTATTTTGCATTGTGTAGAAGAAGTCGGCCGGTCAATATACTTACAGAGAAGAGCTGCAAACATCGCTCACGGGTGAAATCATCTCACTTGACTCTTACTTGTCCCATTGTGCATACAATCCCTTACTTTAAGGGGACTTTGTGCCAAACCCAAACATGGATGGAGCCAATTCAGATTGTGCAAAACATGGTTTGGCTCTAGCTCTGGCTTCTGTGTGCAATATCGGGAAATCCTCAGTTTGTAACCCCTGTTCTAGGAGTTCAGCACAGGGCACATATTCCATTCATTCTTCACAAGACTATGTTCCTTATAAAATTCCTTGCTTTTAATGCAGTGCAGCATCATGTCTTCGAGACATCTCAAAGCACTTCACAGAATCTGGCTGTAAACTATGGTTAAATAGACGGACCCAACAACTAACTTGCCAGGTTTTAAATGAATGATTTCTGGGGTTTTGTTGGTCAGGATAATTTAACGTCTCTTTTTGAACAGTGTCGTGTGAACTTTTAACTTCCACCAGAACAGGCCATGGATGGGACCTTAGTTTAATATCTCATCAAAAGGACAACATCTCTGACAATGCAGCATTCCCCCACTCCTCCCAATACTGTATTGGAATGCCAACCTAGATTAATGAGTTAAAATCTCAATGTGGGGCTTGAACCCACAACATTCAGACTCCAAGGTAATCACAAGGGGCGTTCAAATGAGCCTTTGGCCTATTTGTTCCATTCTTCAACAATATCCACCTTTCTAACTACCCATCGAGCTGTCCTTCAACTTTAAAGTGGAGAGAGTGGGGTAGTGGGACTCATTGGATAACTTTTTGAAAGAGCCAGCACAGGCACAATGGGCTGAATGGTGCTATAATATTCTATGAGGCTGCTGTGTGTAATTGGCTGCTGTGTTTCACCCACAAATACACAGTCAATTCACTTTACACTATATTCTGTGAAGTGCTTTGAGACGTTGATAAGATGTGAAAAGCGCTTTATCAAATGCAAGGATTATTATTATGATTATGATGCTGATTCTCAATGTAAATCTGTTACACCACTTTTTTGTTGTCTTAGAATTTAAGATGGCGTGAATTGGGGGAAAATATTCTATTTCGGAGCAAGTGTTTCACTATTCTGGCTCAGTTGGTAGCACCTTTGCCTCTGGGTCAGAAGATTGGAGTGCTGTGGTATTAGTGGTTAAAAGCTCACTGCTCACAAATGAAATGATCTTGATTCATTTTCAGCCATTCTGTCCTGGACTGACTTACTATTGGCTTAGTTTTGCTGATTTTTACATAAGACTGACAGGCTGAGGGTGTGAGCCCTGCTCAATCGACAATGCCCTCATCTCTGTGTCCGCAAGTTGTGGGTTCAAGCTCCGTGTTGGGGACTTTGATCTCACTCAAATCAGGGATGATGCTCCAACCCAATCATCTAGCAAGTGGGAGGCCAGGCCAAGGGAAGAGAGGTTTGTGCCATTTGGAAAAGAAATTGGGAAAAATAATTGGACAACAATAACAAACAACAATAAAATTACACTTGTAGAGTGCCTTTCACATTAGGAGGATGTCCCAAGGCCCTGGACAGTCATTGTTTCAATTGGACGGTCTAAACTGACTTATAAAACAAAGAAGAATTTCCCTGTATCTAGAATGGAATGTGCATTCCTAATTTTGGGAATTAATAGATACAAGTTGGCAAGAGCCGAGGCTTGAGGTCCTCAGAGAATGTGTCGGGGTAACTGCTGGAGCCTATCCAGTTAAAGCTTACCATTGAGAGAACTGACTGGCAAGGGTACCTCTGCTTGTCCAATTGGGATCACCCTACTCATTTGACAAACCCCCATGGGTTTGTCTTGCCGGCCTAACAGGAACTGAGTAGGAAGAATACACTTCCCCGGTGACTGGTCTGCCCTTCAAAGTCCTGGTGATGATGAATCTGTCATCAGCAATGACCTGAATGACTGCAGATCTACTTGGCTCAGGAACCGGAACTAAACTATCGAGAGAGACTGCTACATACAGAGAGTTGACTCTATATTGCCAATTTGGAGCTAGCTAAGCCCCCAATGAGAAGACCACAATGACCTCCCCATCCACCTCCCCCCCACTCCCCCACACTCACAATCCTGATTCTATCCACAACAACAACAACAAATTACACTTATAAAGCGCCTTTCATGTCGGGAGGACGTCCCAAGGTGCTGCACAGGAGGTGTGTGACCCGAGCTGGGAGGGGAGTGTATGGGAAGGGGGTGAAACACGTAGGGGAGGTCGAAGAATTCGGGGTGGAACAAAAGGCACGGTCGAAGAGGAAAGTCTTCAAACCGGCCTTGAAAGAGGAAAGGGAAGAAACGAGACGGAGGGTTTGGGGGATGGAATTCCATAGGGTCAGAGCAAAAAAACTGAAGGCCCGGCCTCCGATGGTGGGGCGGTTCGGGCGGGGGGCTTGGAGCAGGCCAAGTCCTGCTGAACAGAGGGTCCGGGTGGGCTTGTAGGGGGAGAGTAAATTGGTTAAATAGGGCGGGGCAAGGCCATGTAAGGCCTTGAAGGTGAGGACGAGGATCTTGAACTCGATCCTCTGGAGGATGGGGAGCCAGTGGAGACGGGCGAGGGTGTGGGTTATGTGGTCGCGGAGGCGGGTGCGGGATAGTACATGGGCTGCAGAGTTTTGGATGACCACAGTGAGAATGTTAGTTCAGATGAGGCCCTTTAAGAGATTTCTGTTTGGAGAAGGCTGTGTGCTGGCCTGAGCCTCAGGCTGGAAGCCCTCCATGAGTGGGAGCAAGGAACAAGAGTGGGATCAGGCTACAGAACGAATGCCGGCGTCAGTAGCTGGGGACAAAATGTTTGCTTTGCTTTGTTTTGTCTTGCAAAACATAGAGTTCAAGTATTTTTGTTGAAAAAAAGACTTAATGGTGAAAAACAGGCAGGAGAAAATGCGGTCATTAATTTTGGGGTGGGGGGTGGGTTGTTGGTGAGATCAGAGGCTTTGCTGTAATGGGGAGGATAATGGGTATCAGGAATCATACTATCTAAGTGTAGCACTGGAATAAAACATTTTCTTAGAATTTGTGTGGGGGGGTGATTATTTTGAACAAAACGTTCACTTACAGTTTTTTCCAAGTAACTAATTTCTTTTTTAATCTAACCCTCCCTCTAAGGCACGCTCCCTCCCCACCCAGGTTCACATGGGTGAGAACATCTTATGCAGAGGATTGACACAAGACCTATCCTTCAGATGAGGCATTAAACTGAGGTCCCATCTGCCTGGTCAGGAGGACATTAAAGTTCCCATGGCACTATTCGAAAAGGGAGGTCCCACTGCCCTGGATAAAATTGGACATTCACTTCGTGGCTGTGTGCAAATTGGCTGCAGCTGACAAATACACAGTCACGACACTTTACAGTACAATCCTACAAAGCTGATTTGTGGCGTGTTCCCGTTACCGCATTGAATATAAGCTTTAGAAAAACTCAACTCGCAAAGTTATTTAAGAATTTTCTACAATTCTGTGTAGTGTTAATGGAGTTTCACTTTTTATCTGGAGAATTTTTAGTTAGTACGACAGGAGAAATTTCTTCTATCTCTTTTGGAAAAATGTCACTGGAATTTTAATGTCTACCTGAACAGGCAGCTAGGATCTTGGTTGAACAAAGGATGGCACCTCTGACAGTGTAGCACTGAACTAGTGCATGAGCCTAGACTTAGACCATGAGAAATGTTAGACTTCTAGTCCTTGTGGCTCAATATCACAAGGGCAATGAGTTTACCAACTGAGTCATTGTGATACAACAGCGCATAACTTCAGAAACCGTAGGACAAGTGTTTACACTGCAATGACAATACTGGATGTAAGTGAATTGTCAACAATGTGTATGTCAGTTGGTACTGAGTCACAGGTGAGGTATGGGGGAACCAGATGTAAGGAAGAAACCGAATATTATTTTCTGTATGTTTTACTGAGTTGTGCAATGGATACATGTGAGATTTGGCACTTATATATACACAAGCAATGTCCGTGCCAGATACAAGTATTATCTTTCATCCACCGTGTGTGCGCAGATAAATGGAGACACAGAGAAAACAAAATAATGTATATCTGAGTGACTTACAGAATTATCATTTCAGTTCATATTTAGTGTTCATAAGTATGGTGGTGTGACACACAAATATACACAACTATTCAGTGGTAGGTTGGTATGACAGAGGAGTTCTGTTCGCATGAGATGAATTGGGGCAAAAGGACCTCATCTGAATGGTTCTTATGTTCAGTGCCTTGGGACGTCCTCCCGACATGAAAGGCTCTATATAAATGTAATTTTGATTGATTGATTGTATTGTGAGTGCTATATGTATTTTGAAGAAGTGTGTACTGTGTCATAAGACTACATAGGAGGAGCTGTTTTCAATGCAACTTTCTTTTAATTTCATTTCACAGCTCTTCTTCCCTCAATTTCCAATGTGCTTATCCATTTGCCTTATGAATGATTCTTTGAAGTTTGATCAACGTCAATTTGATCAATAAATATTACAGCGCAGTAAAAACGTATGTTACGGCAGGTTTAGTATTATGTAGCAGTTATTATTGTTCAATGAATACTGTCAATAATAACAAGGAGAATCCTCACAATTGAAAACAGCCTCCAAAAATGCAGCCCAACCCCAGCACCGCAGCGTCGAGTCGGACAATACGGGTTCCACGTCACGATAAAAATCTTGAACCTACTATATTCTGACTCAAAAGATGAAACTTAACAACCAGTTACCAACTGAGCCAGGTAAAGCCCGTTTAACATGCAGGTCCCTTTGTTATTTGGATCACTTCCACAAGCTTCCTGCTGTAGCCCCGCTCTCTCGATCCCTTTATTTTGCCCACCCCAACTCCTCTTAAGCCACATTGACCTAGATATCTGTCTAGTTTCTTTCTGAAAGCTCTGGCTGAGTTCTGTGTGTGCTGTGCTAGAGGGCAGCATTTCTTTTGGGCAGCGGGAAGTAATTCCCTCCTACAGCATATTAACTCGTGGTTTGCTTGTCGTTCCATGCTAATTGCTTGCCTGCTAGTCTATTCAGGTGGACCTTTAAAGATCGAATTACACTATCAAAAGAAGGAACGCCGTACCCCGGCTCAAACCAATTCTAACCAAACTCCACTAGCTCCCTATCAGTGAACGGATCAACTTCAAGATCCTCTCACTCATCTTCAAATCTCTTCATGCCCTGCACTCTCTAACCCCATTTGACCTGCTTACTGCCCATGGCAACTGCTCAACTAGCTCTGGCTTGCTGCTTGTTCCGCATGCCCTCCATTCCACCATCGTTGTCCACGCATTCCGTGAATTTCTATCTGATTCTCCCTCTATCCCTCCATCATGTCCATCTCATTCCCCAACTTCCGGTCGGGTCTGAAGATCTCCTTCTTCATCCCTCCTCCCTTCTCCCTTAGATTCATAGATTCATAGAATTTTACGGCACAAAAGGAGACCATTCGGCCCATCTAGTCTGTGCCGGCTCTTTGAAAAGAGCGATTCAATCCCACTGCCCTGCCCGCTCCCCATAGCCTAATAGACCTGTTCTCCCTAAATAAAGATCTAATTCCCTTTTAAAAGTTGTTATCGAATCAGCCTCCACCACCTTTTCAGGCAATGAATTCCAGATTCGAACAACTCGCTGAGTGAAAAAATTTCTCCTCAGCTCCCCTCTGCTTCACCTTGAAACTATTTTAAATCTGTGACCACGAGTCATAGATTCGCCCACGAGTGGAAATAGTTTTTCTCTATTTGCCCTGTCGAAACCCCTCATGATCTTATAAACCTCTATTAGGTCTCCCCTCAATCTTCTCTGCTCCAGAGAGAATAACCCTAGCCTATCTAGCCTATCTAGCCTCTCCTCATAGCAGAAGTCCCTCAATCCTGGCACCATCCTAGTAAATCTTCTTTGTACCCTTTCCAATGTCTTCACATCCTTTCTGTAGTGTGGTGACCAGAATTGAACACAGTATTCCAGCTGAGGCCTCACCAAAGTCTTATAGAGGTTAGTCAGCACTTCCTGACTTTTGTACTCTATACCCCTATTTATAAAGCCTAGTATCCCATATGCCTTCTTAACAGCCTTGTCTACCTGTCCTGCCACCTTCAACAAGTCACTAACACAAATCCCCAGGTCTCTCTGTTCCTTCACACCATTTAAAATTCTACTATCTAGCCTATATTGCCTCCCTTCGTTTCTTCTCCCAAAATGCATCACCTCACACTTCTCTGCATTTACTATTCTCCCTAACTTAGTGTCATCTGCAAACTTGGAAACTGTACTCCCTACACCCAAGTCCAGATCATTGATGTAGATTACAAAGAGCAATGGTCCCAAAACCGATCCCTGTGGCACACCACTGCTCACTTCCCTCCAGGCTGAAAAACAGCACTAGTAAATAGTGAGGAGGATAGTAGCCATCTGCAAGAGGATATAGACAAATTGGTAAAGTGGGCAGACACATGGCAGATGAAGTTTAATGCAGAGAAGTGTGAGGTGATGCATTTTGGGAGAAGAAATGAAGGGAGGCAATATAGGCTAGATAGTACAATTTTAAATGGTGTGAAGGAACAGAGAGACCTGGGGATTTGTGTTAGTGACTTGTTGAAGGTGGCAGGACAGGTAGACAAGGCTGTTAAGAAGGCATATGGGATACTAGGCTTTATAAATAGGGGTATAGAGTACAAAAGTCAGGAAGTGCTGACTAACTATAAAACTTTGGTGAGGCCTCAGCTGGAATACTGTGTTCAATTCTGGTCACCACACTACAGAAAGGATGTGAAGACATTGGAAAGGGTACAAAGAAGATTTACTAGGATGGTGCCAGGATTGAGGGACTTCTGCTATGAGGAGAGGCTAGATAGGCTAGGGTTATTCTCTCTGGAGCAGAGAAGATTGAGGGGAGACCTAATAGAGGTTTATAAGATCATGAGGGGTTTCGACAGGGCAAATAGAGAAAAACTATTTCCACTCGTGGGCGAATCTGTGACTCGTGGTCACAGATTTAAAATAGTTTCAAGGCGAAGTAGAGGGGAGCCGGGGAGAAATTTTTTCACTCAGCGAGTTGTTCGAATCTGGAATGCATTGCCTGAAAATGTGGTGGAGGCTGATTCGCTAACAACTTTTAAAAGGGAATTAGATCTTTATTTAGGGAGAACAGGTCTATTAGGCTATGGGGAGCGGGCAGGGCAGTGGGATTGAATCGCTCTTTTCAAAGAGCCGGCACAAACTAGATGGGCCGAATGGCCTCCTTTTGTGCCATAAAATTCTATGAGTCTATGAATCTATGAATCTATTATACAGGTATAGAGGAGTCCTGTAGCTTAGTGGTTAGAGCACTTGCCTCGCAAGAGAGAGAACCTGGATTAGATTCCCAGCAGGACGAAAGTTTCCTTATTCCACACACTTCTGTTTACCTAGAAGTAAATGGGAACCTGATTGTTAGTTGATTAGTGGATCGCTTTGCCAGGGGTAATAATTCCTGCCAAAAAATTTATGATAATAATTTAGTCACTCAATTCATGACTGTTTGTTGGACGCTTCTGTGTGCCATCGGCTGCAGCATTTTGCCCACAAAATATACAATAAATTAACTTTACAGTATTTTCTGTGAAGTGATTTAAGATGTTTCAAAGATGTGTTAAGACACTTACACAAATGCAAGGATTATTATTATTATAATTATAGCATTAGTATGCGCTCCCATTCCATTTGTATTTCTTTCCTTTTCAAATATTTGTCAAGGTTTCCTGTTTAAAAAAAACTCTTCTGTTTCAATCTTTGTTTTTGATGGCTGTCAATAACCTCCAATATGTGTGTATAGATGTGTAATGTATGTGTATGGTGTGTGTGATTGTATGGTGTATGTGTTTAAATGTGTATAGTGTGCGCGCATGTGTGTATGTGTGTGTGTATTTAGGTGTGTGTGTACGTGTGTATTTAGTTAGATGTGTGTACATGTAAGAAAGTTTCTCCAAACCTTTCTCCCTTTGGTTTGTCATTGTGCTGAAACAAATCACAGAGAGGTTTGTTTTGTGCGCTTGGTCAGTCCACACACTGTGGACTCCAGCTGCAATATGAGTTGCTTTTAACAGTTAACGCACAATGCAGTCTCTTTAATGGAAACAGATGGGCGAGGAACAACAAGGGTCCAGAACAGCTCTGCCTCCCGAGCTCGGCTCCACATGCGGAAATCCTTTCAGATGCTCACACATCATCATCCCATTTCCAAGAAAACGCAAAGCCAACCGGAGAGGGAAGAGGGACAAGGAGAAGGCGGAGAAGGGGTGGGATTAATAATAATACCAATAATAAATTATTATCTGTGCATTTATTTTGCGCCTTTCACATTGGAAGGAAGTCTCAAAGACAATAATGATAATATTATTATGTTATTATAAATCTCAAAGAGTTTCGCAGGCTTTTACTGTAAAGCATAGTGACTGTGCATTTTCCCAGGCAGTCAATTTTCGCATAACAACATAATAACAACCGTGAAGTGAGTCACAGATTATATTCTAGAAGAATTCCCTTCTCTTTTGAAATAATGCCGTGGGATCTTGAACATCCATCTGAACAGGCAGACTGTGCTGAACCTGGTTTAACATCTTATCCAAAGGAAGGCACCTCGGACAATGCTATTGATGGTGGGATCAGGGAGAGTGGAGGGCAGGGAGGGTAAGAGGGTGGCTGAAGTCATGGTCAAAGAGGAGAGTCTTGGGACATACTTCTAACGTGGAAGGCATAATTTTGTTGTTGATCTTATTGTTGTTAAAGGAGACAAGAGAGGCGAAGGTACTGCGGGATCGAGATCCATGGGGTGGTGGGGCAGAAAGGTTGAACGGGAGGGAACAGAAAGTTGATATAGGGTTAGCAGGTCATGAAAGAGTGAGGTCATGAATGTACTTGAAGGCGAGGACGAGGATTATGAACTCTATCTTCTGGGGGATGGGGAGCCAGTAGAGCTGGGCAAAGGTGAGGGTGATAGGATCAAGGCGCTGTTCAAGTGTAATTTTGTTGTTGTTGTTGTTGTTGTTACAAGGGTGAGACCTGTGTTCAAATCTAGTCAGGGCAAAATCATGGGCAAGTTTCCTTACTCCACATGCCTAATAATAATCCATCAAAAAAAAACTATAATAAATTGATCATTTCAATCCTCGACTGTTTCTAGGACACATCTGCGTGCAATTTACTGCTGCGTTTCGCCAACAAACATATAGTCAATTCACTTTACAGTATATTCTGTGAAGTGCTTTGAGACGTCTAGAAGACATAGATTCATAGATTCATGGAATTGTACGGCACAAAAGGAGGCCAGAGTCTCTGCTATTTGCTCCCGTGCCTCCCTTAGTAACCTAGGGTGCATCCCATCCGGACCAGGTGCCTTATCCACCTTGAGCGATGTCAACCTTTTTAGAACGTCCTCTCTGGTTATAATTATTCTATCCATTTCTCCTACCCTCTCCTCCAATACTATGGCATTGGCTGTATCCTTTTCTTTTGTGAAGACAGAGGCGAAGTACTCATTCAGTACATCAGCCATGCCCTCTGCCTCCACAATTAGATTTCCTCCTAGGTCCCTAATTGGCCCCACCCTATCCTTGACCAACCTTTTACTCTTAATATGTTGGTAAAAAACCTTAGGGTTCCCCTTAATCTTACTCGCTAATTGTTTCTCATGCAGTCTCTTTGCCCCTCTAACTTCCTTTTTTAGTTCTATCCTACACTTCCTATATTCTGCTTGGTTCCCTTCTGAATTTTGAGTCCGACACTTATCATAATAATAATATTCTTTGCATTTGATACAGTGCCTTTCATGTCTCAAAGTCCTTCACAAGATATAGTATCACGCGTGAATGTGTACCTTTGTAGGCGAGTGTGTCAGTCAATTTGGAGGATTGTTGGCCAGGACACTGGGAGAAAGAAACTCCCTTCTCTTTCCGAGTAGCACCACAAACCTCAGTTTGACATCTCAACTGAGGGACTGCACTTCCGACCATGCAACGCCTCCAGCACCAATTGGAGTGTCAGTCTAGACGATGTGAGTTCAAAGGTACTGCTATGAGACTTGATCCCACAACATTCTGACTCAGAGTGCTATCCACCGAGGCAAGCTAACACTTGGTTGAATGAGCTGCTGTCTCATTCCTTGGAGCTTAACCGGCGGAAAGATTGCACATTCACCCCATGAAGTATGCGCTCTTTTCAACGCTGACGTAGCCTCTCTTCCCCAACACTCTAGAACTCCATCCGACAGGCCCTTCACCTTGCTCTACTCCCTCATCTTCTTCAAGGTCAGTCTCTTCGACCGTGCCTTCTGCTGCCCTCCCAACTCTCTCCCTCTCCTCCTAACGCTCTCCTACCCCTCGCCCCCTATCCTGCCCCTCTCCCTTGCTCGGGTCCCGACCTGACTGTTCACCGATTAGGGACGTCCTCCCGAGGTGAAAGGTGCTCTGTAAATGTAATTTGGTTGTTGTTGAACTTTGGAGCCTCTCTGTTTGATAAGTGCAGAACATGAGTTTTAGCCCCAAGGCTATCTGGTGCAACAACAACGAGAGATAGAATCTAAAAATAACATCTGCTCCAATTTTCTCTGGATGTGCCTGGCCAGCAATGCCTAGGAAAGGGTGCCAGAACTGTTGACCACAACGAGGACATCACCAGAACACTCAGCCTGAGGCATACAAAACTAGGCTACCTCTCTCTTTCCGCGTTGCGGTTGATGCACAAATCTTAATCCAAAACCCCCTTTTTTATGATCTCAACCATTAAAGATAATTTTGCCTCAAAGCACGGAGGTTTGGGAAAATCTTTAACTCCGAACTTAATTCCGACATTAACGATTCCATTCGAAAAGGAAGGGGAGTTCCCCCCCCCCCACCCCCCACACCACGCTGCATGGGATTCCTAATCTAAGAAGGAGGAAGTAGGAGGCAAGGCAGTGGGATTGAGGGAGAAAGTTCCAATGCTTTGGGGGCATAGTGGCTAAACGTGAGGCCTTCAACGGCGGAGGGGGTGAGGTACCAGCCGAGTGGAGGCAGTGGGTAGTGTAATGGGGAGAAATCAGGTCAGAATGATAGGAAGGTGCCAGACAACAAGCCTGGTTCGCAGATACTGTTGCTGTTGCTATGGTTGCTTGCCACAAAAATACAGTCACAACACTTTGTAATAAAATCCTGTGAAGCACTTCTGTGTAAAATGCAAAGATTATTATAAATACTTGAAGCTGAATGTTTGTTTGTCTTTGGAATCCTTATTGAAGAAATTGGAGCGGGCAATGTCTCAGCCCAGAACAGCCCAGTTGTGGCACCGTGCCATGCTGCACATGTGGACCTCCTGTAGCTCAGTGGTTAGAGCACTCTCCTTGCAAGCGTGAGACGTGTGTTCGAATCCAGGCAGATCAGGGCAAAACCTTGGGCAAGTTTTCTTACTCCACACACACGCCTAATAATAATCAGTTAAAAAAAACACAACAATAAAAATGGTCATTTCAAGCCACAACTGTTTGTGGGACGCTGCAGTGCACAATTGTCTGCCATGTTTCTCCCACAAATATACACAATTAACTTAACGGTATACTCTGTGAAGCATTTTGAAACGTCAATAAGATGTGAAAAGCGATATATCAAATGCAAGGATTATTATTATATATTATTATTATGTGTCTTGCTCAAAAAATAGAACTCAATAAGAATAACGATACCTTGACAATTCACATGTTTTTTTCAATAAAAATATAACTAAGCCATCGTGGCCAGCCAGCACCCGCCCAGACTAACAATCTGTTCACTGTCCGGGTTTCTACAGGCCTAAGTCAAAGCTCTGCAATTTGCAATTGATCTCAAGTGGAATGACTGTAGATAAATGCTTGCAAATCGCCAAACCTTGCCACCCTTTCAGCTAGCGTTTGATGCTGAGAAATCCCATTGTAAAGACTTTTCTTTACATAAAAGGTGACCAATGGCTGGAACAGGTCACCCGAAGGGACATGGAGGGTAAGGCGCTTGACTTATTTAAGAAACAACTCGACGCCTTGTGTTACTTTGATGATATTTTGGTGTTAGTTTCATTTGTGGTGGGTTAATTATACAAAGTTTATTTATCAGAGTGATAGGTTTAGGATCAATTACGTTCGTAATGGTTTTAGTGCTAGTTAAGGATTTAGGGTCTGTTTATTATAGGCATTATAAAACAGCTACTCGCATGTGCACTGTGTGTGCCTGTGCAACTTTGAAGAGACAAAGAAAGTTGTGTTTCCTCCTCAACTGTCTTCCAAACGTCTAACTTTACAAAGCGAAGAATCCTCCTGTATTAGAGCGATAACATTGGTTTGATGTTGTGCCAGGTGCAAAAAAAAACAAGTCCCCTATTCACAGACCAAATGCCTTCTCCGAGAAACTGAGACGTTCTGAGACGCTGTCCGGCGTGGAGGGCGCTATATAAATCGAAGTTGTAGTTGTTGTTGTTGTTGAAATCCACCCTTATTGTCAGTAACAACACTCTACATTCTGAGGCTACGTCTCTCATTCCCTTTGCTCCTTGTCTGTTTAGATTTCCGATCATTTGCATTTCCATAGTGCAGGAGAGTTTGAAATGGTCACTTTAATGTGTTGCCAGGTTTTGTGTTCTTGTTAACGTTTGGACATAGAGCGTATGTTGACCCCTCCGTCCATCCGTCCGTCCCTCCGTCCCTCCCTCCCTCCCTCCCTCCTTCCCTCCCTTCCTCCCTCCCTCCCACTGTGCCCCTCTAACCTCTCTCAACACCATGCTTCTTAATCCTCTGGAATTTTAGCCCTACACAGCATTTGTTCCTGTGCCATAGTCTCTTTCAGCTCTAGTATTCCATTGACCCTTCTCAATTTCCCATTCCCTTTAATTATCCTCGCATGTGATATAGCTCTTTTTTTTGGCCAATGATAATCTAGATTTATTCTCCTTGGGAGTGGGGGTGTGGGAGTGGGCGGCAAGCGGAAGTATTTGGAACTGAACTGGATCGATGATCTTTTGCTGTAACTGTAACTTCCAAGCAAGGCAGAAGGGGCGGGAGGAGGTGACCATAGGCCTGGTCAAAGTAGCAGATAAACAGAGGGAGAGATTGACGCACGGAGGCCCCAGAGGTTAGAGGGATAATGGCTGAAGCACGGCCACCAATGGTGACATAGAGAGCTCTGGGATGAACCACAGGGCTGTGCTAGCTGAGCAAAGTGGGGTGGTGGGGAGGGCAGAGAAGTGGGGTATGAGCAAATCAAGGGCTTTAGAGAGGTGCTAGACGGGTCTAATAAATTTGTATTTAATGGTAAAGATTTTGAACAACCAAAACTCAGAGACTGTTGCTTTTGATCGACCGTGCTTTCGACCGTGCACTCGATCGCCCTCCTTTCTCCTTGCCCTCCACCCTCCCCAATCCTGACCCCCTCACCCCCCCCCCCTCACCTTCAGCTCGGGTCCAAAACGCTGACTTTCCAGTGCCTTGGAACGTCCCTCCCGATATGAAAGGTGCCATACAAATATAATTTTGTTGGTGTTGTTGTTCATATATTGAGTTAATTTACAAGCTGGTTTCTGACTTGACCTAATTGCTTACAAGACAGTTAAAATGAAACAGGTCGGAGCTGGTCATCCAAGTAATTTTTATGGCTCGCAGTACACAAAGCAACCAGACAGTGTCACCCTAAGACTATGTGACGCTGTAGCTGCTCTGCTGTGGACAAAACACCAGTCAGCCAAGCTCACTGCGATTAAGATGGGAGAAATGTTCAGCAATGTATAATCCTTATCTTTATACAGCACCTTATTACATCATCAACAACCATGTCCCGAAGCTCTTCACGAGAATGGGCTTATAAAATGTAAAAATGTTAAGGATTTAGGGTAAAAATGGATTAACTGTGATTTTTGTGAGCGAAATGCGTCAGCCAATTGCGTTCAGTAATGTCCCACAGACAACATGGATTAAGTGGCTCATTGCATTTGTTGGATTTGTTGGCCAGCACACCGGGACAAACTCAAAACAGTGCCATGGGATCTTTAACTCAACAGGCAGAGGATCTCTCAGTTCAACGCTTGGTATTCCAACCCCCACCCCACCCCACGCCACCCCCCACCACAACCCAGCCCTGCATTGGAGTGTCAGCTTAGAGTTCAAGTCCCGAAGAGGGTGGACTTTCTCTCTCTATCTGCATGCAGGGGTGTAGCGCTCTCTTTGAGCACGTGTGTGTCACCGATTGGTACATATGGAGAGATCACCCCAACAACAACAACAACAAAATTGCACTTGAATAGCGCCGTTCACGTCAGGAGGACGTCCCAACAACAGCTTGTGTTTATATAGCACACTCGTCAAAGCTCTCCCGGACATTATCCACATGATATCTCTTGAGTAACATCTAGGAGTTCTTTGACCAATGAGTAATTCACACAGGTAAGCACTTATCCTGGTTCCAGTAATGATGGGAAAGTTGTAAGTATATCTTATGTTGGCCTGATGGACTGGTGTCAAAATCCCTCTCTGCCAATGTTCAGGAACAACCATGTCCCGAAGCTCTTCACGAGAATGGGCTTATAAAATGTAAAAATGTTAAGGATTTAGGGTAAAAATAGATTAACTGTGATTTTTGTGAGCGAAATGCGTCAGCCAATTGCGCTCAGTAATGTCCCACAGACAACATGTTCAGGAACATTGGCAGAGAGGGATTTTGACACAATACATTATAACATATTATAATGGGCCTTTCACTTTATTTGGCTGTCCATGGGGACATTGCTGTGCACAAATAAGTTGCTGCTTTTGCCCACAAAAAACACGGTCACTAGACTTTACAGTAAAATCCTGTGAAGCAATTTTATACGTCACAACGACGTGATATGGAAGAATTATTACAACAACCAGAGCGGTGGGTCTTTGTAAAAGTTGTGAGCCGCCAACGCTTAAGAAGAAAATGAACGGTAACAGGGGAGGTAAGGGTCTCACCTCGAGCAAGCCATTCACCTTAGGCTTTGATCCAACAGAGCAAAGACTTTTATGTCAAAAGCTTTTACGAAAAAAAAGAAACATTGTTTTGATCGTGAGGCACAAACCAACACCTGTGTTTATATTTTTGTCATCTGCGCACAGTGATTTTTTATCTGCGTTCTCCTCCCTCTCCCTCCTCCCCCCATACTATAGATTGCTCTGCCTTTTAGAACCTGACAAACCATAGTCAAAAGAAATGTTAGAAAGAAAAGTTCAGAAAGTTGCGCACAGCAATGTCTCTCGAACAGCCATGGAGCTGAGTGACCAATTGTACTGCGGGGTACGGAGTTCTTGGCCAGGACACTGTTCCCTTCTCGTTTCTCTTTTCAAATTGTGTCATGGGATCCTAACATGTCATCTGAAGCAATCGACCTTCTCAGGAGCTCTTCAGCGTAGTCGCTCCAATTGCCAGCAGTTATTGCTGTGAGCACGATATCAATTATCCAAGTATTATTATGGATGAGGGTTTTTTCCCCCTCTGACCTGTGAGCACAGCTTATTCTCCAGTTAATTTAATCTGTCAGGTGCTTCAATACCTCCTCCGAGGAGAGCAGCATAATAATAATAATAATAATAATCATCCTTGCATTTGATATAGCATTTTCCTCGTTTTCTAGGCATTTCAAAGCACTTCACATTATACTGTAAACTGAATTGACTGCATATTTGTGTAAATCAGATTGTAATTCATTAATGTTTGGCTGGGGAACTGATAATGTGACTTGGCCCATGCCCCTGAAGTCTGGTAATTTTTTTAGGCTGCGTCGAGTGAAATTTTGCCTACACTGCTAGGAACGTATATCCTCATAAGAATCCTTGCATTTGTCATAGTGCTGCCTCAAAATGTGTAGTGACTGTATTTTGTAGGTGAACGCCGCAGTCAGTTTAACGTAAATGACCAATTCATCCTTGCATTAGTATTTGGTATTTTGCCTTATCACATGGTCGAGCTGTCTCAAAGAATTAGAGTGCGGTGAAGTTTATTGATTGTTGTTTTTAAGCAAAAATCAGCAGCCAATTCATGCCCAGTGATATGCTTGAAACAGCCATGAAGGGAATGACCCAATTTTATCCTGGGAGATTAGGCAGGACACCAGGAGAAACTCCCTCCTCCAGTCAAGTTGCGAGGAATGATAGCCATGATGACATTAACATCTACCTGGATCAGGATGACCTTGTTTCACATCTCATCCAAAGGATTGCACCTGCTCACCCCCAGCGCTGTATTGGTGTGTCTGCCTGTACAAAATGGGCCTTGAACTCACAAACTTCTGACTCAAGGGGCAAGAGTGCTACCAAATCAGACAGATTGACACATAGCCTGACAATTTAGGATTATTTGTCTTTAGTAAATTATCTGAGTCATCTGTTCTGCAGCGCTAATGGTTAAATCAACCCAGCATCGAACTGTGAAGTCACATAACTTATCAGATAGAGCACCCACCTCACAAGTGAGAGGACCCGGGTTCGATTCACAGGCCGGCGAAACCTTAGACAAGTTTCCTTACTCCACATGCTTCTGTTTACACAGCAGGAACCAAGTTGTTAGCCGATTGTCGGATTGCTTTCTGGTTAATATTATAATAATAATTTATTATTATAATAATTTATTATTATAATAATAATTTATTATTTCTAAATGTGGTCATTCAATCCACAACTGTTCGTGGGAAACAGCTGTGCGTAATTGGCTGCAAAAAATTATACAGTATTTACAGTATATTCTGTGAGGGGCTTTGAGACATCTCAACAGCATGATAAGCTGTTATATCAAATGCACACATTAATATTATTCCTGAGGTCCAATTCCCTGGTTCATGTGGGTGTTGAAGACCCCTTTGCACTAATCAAAAGAAAAAGGCAGTTTCTCCCTGGTTTCATCGCTAACAAACCTCCAGATAAATTGCTTATCGATTCATGACTGTTTGGGGATCAAATGATGTACACAAATTGGCTGGTGCATTAGCCTACAAATGAACACTAGACAGGAAAAAATTGTGGAGTGCTATGAGATGTCTCAATGTGATGAGGCACAAAATTAAATGTAAATATTACAGTTTCCTGCTCGTTGTCTGGCAATCTTTTCCACTGCTTGTCCCAGCTGGACATAGCTCACCCTATCTGTTTGGGCCTTGGCTTGCTGGGTTAACATGGCTGAGCTGTCATCAGCAGAGCCCTGGGTTACTGTGGACAACAGTGATCACCTCAGAGGGCTGATTGAAGTCCTGTAGCTCAGTGGTTAGAGCACTCGCCTTACAGGTGTGAGATCTGTGTTTGAACTCAGGCAGGTTAGGGCGAATCCTTGGGCAAGTTTCCTTATTCCACACACACACACCTAATAATAATCCCTCCCAAAAAACACAATAATAAAATTGATCATTTCAATCCATGTTTGTGGGGACTCTGCTGTATACTTGGGACGTCCTCCCGACGTGAAAGGCGCTCTATAAATGTAAATTGTTGTTGTTGTTGTTGTTGTATACAATTGGTTGCGGCGTTTCGCCCACAAATGTAGAATCAATTCACTTTACAGTATATTCCATGAAGCACTTTGAGATGTCTCGAAGACGTGAAAAGCGCTATACCAAATGCAAGGATTACTATTACTATTATTATATTGCCAAACATGTCACCTTGGAGCCCGTTCAACTACAAGAAAGCCATACAAAGGAACATAGGAACAACACAAGAATAAGGAGCAGGAGTGGGCCATTAACTAAAATCACTAAAATCATGGCTGATCTTCTAATCTAACTCCACCTACCCGCCTTATCCCCATATCCCTTAATCCCTCTATCCATAAGAAATCTATCAATCTCAGTTTCGAACATGTTCACGGACTGAGCATCTACAGCATTTTGGGATAGAGAATTCCATAAATTTCCTAGCCTCTGAGTGAATTCATTATCGTCTGAGCCCCACCTTGTTTACCTTGCTTACCAACCCATATGCCCCGCCACACCACCAACCCACTCCTTCACTTGGCTTTGTCTTGATATAAACACTGACACTGATCTGCTCCAGTCTTACATGTTCCTATGTACATAGACAAATAACTTGAGTACAAATTCTGGGGGAAGGGGATTGGCGGGGGAGGAGGAGGAATGGAATTAAAAGGAAAAAAAATCACTTTATTATGGAAAAGTGCAATAAAAATGAGTCGAACAATAAAATGGGGGACAGTATTACATCACGGGAGCGATCACGGTATAACTTACAAGGCTCATTACCCGTCAGGCAATAAATCATCAAGGAAATAAATGACACAAGCATATTGAAAAAAGGTTTACGGCCATGGTTCTGGTGAAACTCAATGAACTCTGACAGAGACCAATACATTTTAAAAAATTCAGCTCAAATAGTTCCACCCCCCCCACCGCTACTACTCGCACACCCCTCAAAAAAATATTCTGCGTTTATCTGTTATTTTGTCATGTGTCACAACTTTTAACTGATAAGTTGAGCACCACATGACTTAATTTCCATGTTACACACCCATGATAGTAACTCAACAGTTCAGGGTAGGATAGCTCTCTGATCTATTCTTTGCATGGGAGTGTTATAGCATGTGTGAGTGGTGTGTTTGTGAGTTTTTATGCTTTTTGTATGCGTTTTAGAAGGTTATACTTGTAGGCTTAGTTGAGGAAGGGCAAGAGCAGGTTCATGTGGTGCATATAAACGGCGGTATAAACTAGATGGGCTGAATGGCCTGTTTCTGCGCTGTACATTCTAATGTTTTCTAATGTATGTGCGCCGATGTTGATGTGCATGTGTGAATCACAGTCGATCACGCTATCCTCCTCCTCCACCTCTCCTCCCTCATCTACGTTAGATGGGACCGCTGAGCTGGCTGTGGTCTTTGTCCCTCGCCCCCTCCGCTCCACTCCACTATCAGCGGCCACGTCTTCAACCACTACGCCTCGAAACTCTGGAACTCCCTCTCTCAATCTTTGCTCAGTCCCTACCAGTTTCAAATCCCACCTAAATCCTACCTTCCTTTTTGATCTTGTTGATGGTCACCTCCCCACTCCCTCTCCCCCTGCCTTGGGGGATCAGATTCAGCCATTGCCATGCACGTAAATATGGGTGCTATAGAAATATCAGTTGTGTCTGTTTGTTTCCATTTGTGTGTGTGTGTGTGCTTCTGTGTACGTGTGTGTGTGTTTCTCTTTGTGTGTTTCTGCTTTGTGTGTTTCTGTGTGTGTATGTATGTGTGTGTGTGTGTGTGTCCGTGTGTGTTCTCTGACTGATTGCTTCCTTCTCTTCAAACTTCAAACGCCTGGACTCAGGGCAGTGTCAGTCACATCTCTACCTGTCTCCTTTGATTTTGTGGTTGAAGCAGGTGCGCAGGTCTTATCAGATTCCAAACTATCTCATGCCTGGTATCCTCTGAAGAGAAAGGCAACAAAGAGCAAGCGTGTGGATGTGGAGGCAGACAGCACAGTGAGAGTCATGCTGGAAGCTCTTTTGACCAGAAAAGAATAACATCCTCTTGTTTAATGCGATAGAACACAATAACAATAACAGGTGTATTTCTACCTTTGGAGTCCACTGTGAAGAGTGTTTGGTAGACAGTCTTTTTACTTATAAAGCTAGCCACTACACATGACAGCAATTGTTTAAAACTCTCTTTTTTGTTTTCTTCCTTCCTCGTCTACCACCTTCAGGTGATCACCTGGAGCTCCTGTAACTCAGTGGTTAGAGCACTCGCCTAACAAGTGTGAGACCTGTGTTCAAATCCAAGCAGGTCAGGGCGAAACCTTGGGCAAGTTTCCTTACTCCACACACACGCCTAATAATAGTACCTAAAATAAAACACAATAAGAAAAATTGGTCATTTTCAATCCATGCCTGTTTGTGAGACACTGCTGTGCACAATTGGCTGCCGCGTTTCGCCCACAAATATACAGTCAATTCGTTTTGCAGTAAATTCTGTGAAGCCCTTTGAGACATTGATAAGATGTGAAAAGCGCTATATCAAATGCAAGGATTATTATTATTATCACACCAGCTAATTTGCATGCAGCAGAATTCCACTCACAGCATAAAGTGAATGACTAATTTTTATAATCTGGGGCATTATAGGCCAGAAAACCAGGATAAACTTCCATCTCTTTTCAACTGGTACCATGGGAATCTTTAATATCCGCTTGATGGGATCCTAGTTTGATGTCACAACCGAAGGGTAATGTAGCTTTCCACCAGTGTTGCGCTGGAGTATCGAAACTGTGAACTCAAAAGTCTTGATGGGGGTGGGGGGATAGGATGTATTCATAGGGTATTCTGTAAAGTGGAGTGTGTATTTTATAGGTGAACGGACAACAACTGGTTGCACTTTATATAACGCCTTTCGCTTTGTGGGAAAGTCAAGGATTTGCACCCGAGCCGGGGATTGGAATAAACAAGGGTAGGTGTCAATGGTTAGATTTCTGAGGTTGCTAAGATTGTAAGGAATTTGGATCTGAAGGAGAAGGTACTGCCCAGAAGAAGGCCATTCGGCCAATTGTATGGCCGAATGGCCATACAGCTGGCTCCTTAAAAAAGCAATCTATTCATTCCCCATTTTACCAGCCTTTTCTCTCCATACCCACACAAATGACCCGATTGAAGTTATTTAGTTTTGATTCCGAGGCAGAGCGAAACCTGAGGCAAATTTCCTTACTCCACATGCCTACGTTTAGCCAGCAGTAAGTAGGAACCCTGTTAGTCACTTTCCTGAGGTAATAATCCCTCTAACGAAAAACGGGGTCACTCAATGGATGACTCTTTGGTTTGAGGGACAATTGGCTGCTGTGTTTTGCCCACAAAATACAGTCAATCCAAATTGTAATATATTCTGTGAAGCACTTTGAGATGTCTCAACAGCGTGATAAGGCACTCTATCAAATTCAAGGATTATTATTATGATTATTATTATTTTTATCTAGCTCCTTCTTGAGAGTTAATATGGATCCTGCATTGGCCATCCCACCCACCACCCAGCAGGAATCCACATCCTAACAACTCTTTATTTCAACCAAATTCCTCCTAATCGCCCCACTTCACTCCTTGGGGAATCATTTCAAATTGATGCCTTCCAGTCATTGACTCACTTAAAACTTTTGCTCAGGATTGTTGACAGATCGAGAAGGGAAGATAGTTCATGTAACTTGTGTGATTTATGTAACCAAGAATGTCTTTCACATTGAGAAGATGTCTCAAAGAGCTTTGACGTGTCATTCAGTGTAAAGTGTAGTGACTCCTAATGCTGGGTGGGGAGAGAGCGCAGATACAGAGAAAAATCACAACTCATACCTCATCTTTGACAGAACTTATACAGTCAGGGTGACATCCTTCCTTTTGGTTGCCAACTGTGAAATGAGAAAGATTAAAGTGTTGTTTTTTGTTGTTGTTTACCTTCTCGGGGAGATTTAATGAGTGCGGTTCAGATGATGGATAAAAATAGGTCAATGGCAAGATTATCATTCTGTGTTCTCGCGTTGGCCTGATGCTGTCAGCCTGGTTCAGCTGGCAATCCTCTCGCCCAGGTCAGGAGATCCATGTACAAGGAAACAACCCACAGTCTATTTTTAAATATATATATAAGCATAGTTAAACTTTTTAAATGTTGTCCCCATGCCAGTATACACCTCTCTGCTCCCTGTTTTTTTTTCCAACCTTTGGAATTCTATCCCACAGTCTATTTTCCACTCTCCTGACCACCCACCACTCGAACACACCCCCACCCCACAACCTCCTCCCTTGCCTCCTTCCAGGCCCGTTTCAAGTCCCTGCTCTTCGAACGCCCCTTCAGTCACAATCCTTCCCCCCACCCTCCTTGCCCTTCACTTACACAGCCCTCACCTCAATCCCAAAGCTCAGTTTGGATGCAAATCCTTGACGATTCCGCACCTTGGCACATCTTCCTGATATGAAAGGCACAGGACAGTCAAGGATTTTCACTCGAGCTGGGGGTTTGGATCAGGAGGGATGGAACGATGGAGCCAAACAGTCATTACACTTGTGCGGGCATGGGCAGTCCAGCGCAAGCGTGTGGCAGGCAGAGAGTAAAATCCCATGAAGTGACATGTTAAGGTGCTGTAGCAAATGCAAGGGATTAGATTCACTATTTATTCCTGCATTTTTTTGTAACACTGGGATAAAGTGTAACCTTTGTTTTTTTGCAAACTAGATAATACATAGCTCACTTTTAAGTAAAGCCTTTGGATAAAGAAAGCATTTAGGTGAATGACACTTGGCACTATGGATAATAGTTTTGGTACCTATAATAACACAGTTGATGGCTCCGAGCAGCTGTTTAGCTTCTCTTTACCTAACAGACCATGTTTTGATGAGATCTACTGGCCGACCTATAGTGCAGGTGAGTGACAGCTGTATTTATACCTGTTATTTATTTGTTGCTTGGAGACAATGTAGAAAATTACGCGATTGAATTTGCGGTTTCCCTTCTTAACATGATGGTATGTTGGAACAAGACTGGCCTGAAGCATACTGCAATTCCTCCACGTTGAACAATAGTGGATTGTCTAACGTCACAAATAACACTGATCACTTACTTCATGGCTGATTGCGACAGCTTGCCGCAGGCAAAATTGGCTGATACGTTTGCCTACAAAATAATAATAATTACAATAATAATCCTTGCATTTAATATAGCACGTTTCATGTCTTCTAAACTTCTCAAAGCACTTCACAGAATATACTGTAAAGTAAATTGACTGTACTGTATATATATATATATATACATATATATATATATGTATATATATATATACATATATATATATGTATATATATATATATATATAGATGGGCAAAATGCGGCAACCAATGGCGCACAGCAGTGTGCCCACAAACAGTCAAGGATTGAAATGACCAATGTATTAATTTTTTATGGATAATTATTAGCTGTGTGGAGTAAGGAAACTTGGCCAAGGTTTCACCCTGCCTGGAATTGAACCTCGGTCGCTCACTTGTAAAGCGAGTCCTCTAACCACTTCGCTACAGGACTCCACAAAATACACAGTAACTACAATATATAGTGGTAAAAATCATAACAATCTTTACATTTGATCAGCGCTTTGTGACGTCCTCCTGATGTGAAAGGCGCTATACAAGTGTAATTTTGTTGTTATTGTTGAGGTAGGAATTTTTATAGTGGAAATACATCTCCAAGCACTTCATAGGATATGCTGTAAAGTGGAGTGACTTATTTTTATAGTCACTATTCAGAAGGATTTTGAAATTAGATGATTCAGACACGCTAAGATACTGGTCCAGGAGCTGTTTGGTGATAGTAATAATCCTTGCATTTGATATAGTGCTTTCACGACTTCTAAATGTCTCACAGAACATAATATAAAGTAAATTGACTGTACATTTGTGGACGGAACATGGCAGCCAATTGCGCATAGCAGTGTCCCACAAAGAGTCATGGATTGAAACTTTAAAAAATATTTTTTTTGAGGTATTATTATCAGGCATGTGGAGTAAGGAAACTTGCCCAAATACTTGTGCTGCCTGGAATCAAACCCATGTCTCTCACTTTAAGGCGAGTGCTCTCACCACTGAGGCAAGACTTCACAAATGGGTAGTTTTACGACAACAACTTGCATCTATGTACGCTTTTAGAATAGAGGTTATTGCTAACTGGAATGAGGTTTGCCATCAGAAATCATAATACTGTAATCATCTTTACATTTGATATAGTGTCTTTCACATCGGGAAGACATCTGAAAGGGTAACACAGGAATTATTGTAAATGAGAGTGATTGTGATCTTTTGCAATAACATAGCACCTTTTACACAGTGAAACAACTCAAAGCTTACGCAGAGATAAGTGATATCACAAAGAGGCACATTTTTAGAGGAGCTTTTCAAGAAGAGCAGTTAAGGCCACGATGTTACGCCTTGTAGGGAAGAACAGCTGTAATGGGAAGAGGTTAAGGCATGTCTTTTAGTGGGCTGAGATCAAATTGCTCCAAGCACGTTCTTCACACAAAGCAACCTGTGATCTTGTGAACAGCTGGAAGAGTTTGCTATGAAACACAAAGAAGGTGGCTTCTGTGGTACTGCATTGGTAGAGCTACAATCAATTTCAAGATTCTCACACTCGTCTTCCAATCCCTTCACATCCTGACACCTCCCTCCTGCTCCTACCTCCCTATCTCTCTGACCTGCTTACTCTCCAATCTACTGCCTCTGCTTGACTAGCTCCAGCCTCCTGCTTGCCCCTCGTGCCCTCCAATCCACCATTGGCAGCAGTGCTTTCTGCCACTACACCCTCAAACTCCTTCAATCCCTCTACCTTGCCCCCTCCTTCTATGCCTGAAAATCCATTCTCTTTGACCGTGCTCATTTAGTAAGGCAGCACTTGGAGTAAACGCAAGAGTGATTGATGTCATGAGCTGTGTGCCATCTGTTGCATCTTTGGCTACAGAATTCTGCACAGAGATTAAGCATCCCTGTAGTTTGTCCAGGCAAGTCATTGCTTGGGAGGATTCAGGTGCAGTGAGCTGGAACATTTTCCTACCACATCCTTTTCTATCCCCTCCCTCCATCATCCGCACCCCTGGGAGATGCCAGGTCTTTTGATGAGTCTCCTGAAAAAGAGAGAATGAATGGAAGAACTACCTGATTGTGTTAACAACACAAAAATGTGGAGTCCTGTAGCTCAGTGGTTAGAGCACTCGCCTTGCAAGCAAGACCTAGGTTCAATTCCACTCAGAGTGAAACCTTAGGCAAGTTTCCTTACTCCACATGCCTAAATATAATTCCTCAAAAAAAAAAGTGGGTTGTATCAATCCATGACTGTTTGTAGGACACTGCTGTACGCAATTGGCTGCCACATTTTGTCCACAAATATACAGTTAATTCACTTTACAGTATATTCTGTGAAGCGCTTTGAGATATCTAGAAGACAAGGAAAGCACTATATCAAATGTAAGGATTATTATTATGATGATTTTCATAGCCTCCAACGTGTTGAAATGTCGTAAAGCTCTTGACACAAATTGCAGTTTCTTTTGTATCTCAAACCGATTGCAGTCATTTCTGATTAACGTTACACTTGTTACACTTGCAAGCCGACACGGCAAGCAGTTTCTCCACTGTGAAGTCCCACAATCAGCCATGAAGTGAATGATCAATTTAGCCAGAGGATTGATTATTGGCCAAGACACCGTGAGAAATTCCCTTTCGATTGCAAACAGTGCCACGTGGTCTATATCGTCCACACGATGGGATCCCCAGAGCGACATCTCCGAAAATGTGGCGCTCCCATCTTCGGAAAATAAGAGTCACACTTGACATTGGGGATTGATCCAAAGGCAAGAGTGTTACCAACTGAGCCAACTTGACTCCAGATAGGCTGTGAAATGTCTGAACCCACCTTTTCATGTATTCTCCAGCACCAGGTTCCGTGAACCCAACACCTCCATTCTTGCCTGGCTCCCCATCCCTCAGAGGATTAAGTTCAAAATCCTCGTCCTTGTTTTCAAAGCCCTCCATTGTCTTGCTGTTTCCTACCTCTGTGACCTCCTAAGCCCTCAGCAGCCTGTCCAGTCCCTCCGCTATGCAGGTTCATGTCTGCTTCACATCACCACCCCCTACCATCCTATCAGGCCTTCAGTCTCTCTGCCCCCACCTTTTGGAACTCCATCCCACAGACCTCTTTTCTCACCCCATCCCTTGTTTCTTTCAAGACATTTCTCTCCAACCGCACCTTTGGTCACCCTCCTTTGTCACTCGCTATTATTACAGATTCCGCTTCAAACACTATTTTTGGGGGGTTAGGCCTTCTGGGTATTAATATTCTTCTGTGTATTGTGTCTGCATATGTGTTATGTGTGGTGACCAATAGTGATTAGTGCGCTTACCTCGCAAGCAAGAGGAGCTGAGTTTGATTCCTGGGCATGACAAACCTTTAGGGAAGTTTCCTGACTCCATATGTCTCTGTTTACCTAGCAGTAAGTAGGAACCTCATTGTTAGTCAATTGGTGGGTCCTTTCCAGAGGAAATAATCCCTAAAAAAAAATTGGTGACTTAATCCACAATAGTTTGTGGGGCATCACTAGGCGCAATTACCTGGCATGTTTCACCCACAAAAAAATACGTCGCAACACTTTATGATAATATTCTGTGAAACACTTTGGGGTGTGTCAACAAAATACTTACGTGTCGGTGAAGTGATAAGGTACGATATCGAATGCAAGGATGTTTATTAGTATTATTGTGTGTGTAACTCAATAATCTCTCCCTTCCTTTTTTTTTGACTTGGCAATGATTTTGATTTGATGCACCCACCGCTTGTCACTGACTCAGCTGTTCTTCGGTTCGGCTCGGATTCCTGTCAAAGGACTGGCTATCAGGGCAACCGAAAAGCTATCCTTCGTCATCGGAGAAAAAAACAAGGGATTAGATTTCATGAGACAAACAGTCTGTTTAAACTCAACGCTTGGGAGCAAGTGGAAAGTGCTTGGCATCAGCAACACAAATCTGGTAGCACTTTATAAATCAGTAAGAGCAACTGGGTCATTAAAATACGCTGGTGAAATCCAGGGGAAAGGTAGAGAGGCATCTCTTCCCAGCAGTGTGGTCGTCCGTCACAATTAAAGGGGTTGTGTTGTGTTTCAAACAGCTGATCGCAGGCAAGAACTGCGGTGAATCATCACAGTGAAATAGTAACTAACAAACCTTGAGTTTGATACAGCGCCTTGTCACGTCACCGAGGTGTCTCAATGCGCCTCACAGGTCTTGATTTCAAAGTGACGGGAGTAATTTCTAGGCTGATGCACAAGCTAATTTGCGTAAGGTGATGTTCCGAAAACAGCCATGAAGCAAATGATCTGTTTTATAATAATAATAATCCTTGCGTTTGATATAGTGCTTTTCACATCTTATTGACGTCTCAAAGCGCTTCACAGAATGTACTGTAAAGTGAATTGACTCTATATTTGTGGGCGAAATGTGGCAGCCAATTGTGCACAGCAGTGTGCCCACAAACAGTCGTGGATTGAAATGACCAATTTTATTATTATAGTTTTTGTGGACGGATTCTTATTAGGCGTGTGGAGTAAGGAAACTTGCCCAAGGTTTTGCCATGTTCTGCCTGGATTCGAACACAGGTCTCACGCTTGTAAAGCGAGTGCTCTAACCACTGAGCTACAGGAACTCCGCATCCATTGTATTGTCTCCTGGGACATGGAGAGAAACTTGCTTCCTTTTCCAAATAGCATTGCGGGATAATAATAATAATCCTTGCATTTGACATAGCGCCTTACCACATTTTTGAGATGTCTCTTTACAGAATATACTATAAAGTGAATTGACTGTATATTTTGTGGGCAAAATGCAGCAGCCGACTGCACGCAGCAGCGTCACATAAATAGTAGTGGATTGAGTGACCGAGGAATCTTTAACATCCACCTGAATCAGCACGGACAGAGTGTCCTGTTTGTCAGTGGTGCTGACTTTCAGATGGGACAATAAACCGAGGTCCCTTCTGCTTGTTCAGATGGATGTTACTAGATCCCATGGCACTATAAGAGAATAAGAGAAGCGAGATTCTCTCTCTCTTGTTGTCCTGGTAACAATAATCCCTCTCATAAAATTGTTCATTAATTTCATGGCTGTTGCTGGGTGCAAATGGGCTACTGAGTTTTGCTTGTAAAATCCTGTGGAGAGCTTTGAAATTTCCTACCAATATCATACAGCAATTAATAAAATGCAAGGATTATTCATTTTAATATTAGTACTACTGTGTCAGCTTGGCTCAGTGGTAGCATTCTAACCTTTGAGTCTGAAATTTGTGGGTTCAAAGGTCCATGCAGGGATTTGAAATCACACAGTCTGAGTTAACACTCCAATTGTGAGAAGTGTCATCCTTCAGATGAGATGTTAAATTGAGGTCCCGTCTGCCTGATCCAGTGGATGTTAAAGATCCTATGGCACTATTCATAAAGAGAAGGGAGTTTCTCCCAGTCTCCTGGCCAACAATTCCTCAAAATAAAATTGGTCACTCGTTCCAAGGTTATTTGTGGGAAATTGCTATGCGCAACTGGCTGCCGCCTTTCGCTCACAAAATAAGGTCAACCCACTTTACAGTGTATGAAGAGCTTTGAGACATCTCAACAATGTGGTATGGATATCAAAGGATTATTATCATTACAGTGCTAAATTATTATTATCTTTATTATTATTACTACTGTGCTCCTCTACTACATGTCTATAAATCACCTCCTCCTTCTTCCTCCCCTCCTTACTATTGCTGCTTGGAGTCTGTCTCTGTGAAGCACTTTGAGATCTGTACATGAGTGGCTTTCGTTGTGGTGATGGTGGTATTTGGTGTGGTTGGTGTTGTTGTTTTTGTTGGAGGTGTGAGCAGAGGGTGCAGTCCTTGGTACCCTTGTCGAAGATATCTAAGCCATGGGAAGGGTACAGTGTAGGTTTGAACAGAGATTGCCAGGGCTGATCAAATTATAATTCCAAGATTAGGTTTGAAAAATGGAGTCTGCACCAGAGAAAATCCAGGTAAGAGAGCACATAGGCCTTGAGGTTAAAACAAGGCATTTCAAGCCTCTAATGAAAAACTGCTAAACCCCTCAGGTAAAAGAACGGAAAAAAACAGAACACAGTTATAGCAGAAAGTCACTCTACAAAGATACTGACTGCGCTGTTTGTCTTAAAGCAAGAGTTGTCAGGAATGCATAGTTTTTGAATTTACAACTTCTTGAACTTTACATAAATGCTACTTTTCCAATAACTTGAGAAGGCCCATTCCAACCGAATCACAGTGCACACTGGGCTGCTGCGTTTCACCCACAAAATATGCAGTTGATTTACTTTACAATATATTCCGTGAAGCGTTTGTGAAGTCTCGAAGATGCCATAAGCGCTTTATGAAAGGCAGGTTTAGGATTATTATTATTAAACGCGGAATCTGTTGCTTCCTGACTGGCTGCCAGAGTGGAGTTGCAGGAGAGAGCATTGGCACTTTGAGCCTGTCGAACAAACCGTCTGGCTTACTCAGGGACAATGCTCTTGTGACCCTATTTGAAAGAAAAGTTTTGTCAGATGGTTACCAGTTGCCACTTTGTTGTGTGATAAAAATGTTGCTCTGTTTCATGACAAAAGCAGTCACTGCATTCAACAGCAATGGCCTCCCTGCCCGCCTGTGTCTGTACGTCCCACTATTGATGGAATGCGTACTCCCTTCCCCCCTCCCTTGTCAATTCCTTGCCTTGCACCTCTCAAGACATTTTTGTATTGATGTAGCATATTTAATTGCTTATTCCTTTGCTTCTTGGTGGGTGGGTGGATGGGTGTGTTAGTTGCCAAGTGCAGTAGGAGGTGATAGACATTTATTTCAAATAGCAGTACAGTACTGTATTATTTTGAGCCATTTTCTATTTTAAATCGCTCACATGTTTGCTTCCTGTGCTCAGATTGGTGTGGTTTACAACAATAATAATCCTTGCATTTGATATAGCGCCTTATCACAGTGTTAAGACATCTCAAAGAGTTTCATGAGATATAATGTAAAGTGGATTGACTATGTATTTTGTGGGCTATTTGCAGGAGCCAGTTGCACACCGCAGTGTCTCACAAATACTCGTGGATTGAATAACCAATTTTATTTGGGGGATTGTTGGCCAGGACACCGGGAGAGAGAAACTCGCTTCTATTTTTGAATCGTGCCATGGAATCTTTAACATCCACTTGAATAGATAGATGGTCCCTCAGTTTAACGTCTCATCCACACTATAGTTTCTTCAGGAAAACCAGTTTCAGTTAGTCCAAAGACTATCTTTGACCTGTTCTTCTTTTTAATTCATAATCTGCATTTTTTTTTTAAAAAAAGATCAGCCATCTTTTCTTATTTGCTGCCAATGAGCCAAATGTTTGGGATCAGGAGGGATGGAGGGTGGAGAGATGTAGAGGTAAAAGGTTGACTGAACACATGGTCCAACAGGAGGGTCTTGAGGAGCCATGGGAGGAGGCAAGCCAGAAGGATTGAGTTCCAGAGGTTGGGGGCAGAGAGGCGGAAGCCACAATCGCCAATGGTGGGGAAGACAACGCAAGTGATGTGATGCAGGCTGGAGCCCACTGAGCGGAGGGAGCGGATGGGTTGTTAGGGGGTAGGACAGTGAGTTTGCGTAATCAAGCCGGGATTTGAGCAGGATGCATCCCTCCAGGGAGAGATTGTCCATTCCATTCCAACAATCTATCCCTGGGATTTCTAAATGTAGGTGTGGGATTCATGCAATTCTCAGCTTAGTTTGGATTCTCTTTAAGCAGGGTGATGGGTTTCCACACATGGCACCCCCCACCCCACCCAAAAAAACAAAGTGCCAGGGATGGTTGGCATTGTTGGAGGTACCTACCATTAAACCAAGATCCCCACATTTTATTTCATCCATAATCCACTTGCAGCATGCTTCTTACTTTCCAGAAAGGCTTGCAGAGCTTTTGTTTAAACTACAAGTGTTTTGCCCGCAAAATATACAGTCAATTAACTTTACAGTATATCCTGTAAAGCGCTTTGAGACATCCAGAAGACGTGAAAAGAGTAGTATCAAAAGCAAGGATTATTATTATTATTATTAAACAGCAGATCTAGTATTTGCCTTCATGGCTACCTGTGGGATGTAGTGATGATAATAGGCTGCTGTGTTCGCCCATAAAAATACCGAGTCCTGCTAAAATCTTGTGAAGCTTTTTAACACGTGAAACATGCTATGTCAAATGCAATTTTTATTTAGTAGTATTATTATATTACAGTGGAGTCCTGTCTCTTAATCGTTAGAGCACTCGCTCCACAAGCAAGAGGACCTGGCTTCAATTCCTGGGGAAGGCAAAATGTTGGTCTTACTGAATGCCCCTCCAAATGTTTCCTTACTCCACACCTCTCTAAGGAAACTTAGCAGTAAATAGGAACCCGATTGTTAGAGGATTAGCAGGTTGATTTTCTGGTTGATTAATAAATCCTTCCTCCAAAAAATGATAATAATAATTTGGTCACTCAATCTAGGACGGTAAGTGGGACACTGCGCAATTGGCTGCTGCGTTTTTCTCACGAAAAATAATCAATTCACTTTACAGTATTCTGCCAAGTGCTTTGGCATGTCTCGAATACATGATAAGGCGTTATACCAAATACAGGGAATATTATTAAACATCTTTGAACTGATAAATCTACTCCCTGCACATGGAGTTACACCCCCATTCCCCCCCACCAAACAAAATCTATCCCCCTCCCCTCTCCTGTTGGAATACGCCACCTTCCCTCTTCTCCCCCACGCCCTACACCCCCCACTGCTGCAACCACACACAAAGAATGTGGAAGTCTTAATTCGCCACAATTATTTTCGCTGAGTAAATAAACGCGCTTCCCAGATCTCAACAAGGAATTTTTCTTTGCCAGGGATATTGTGTGTGAGGTCCTTTCCTTTTCCTTTTCCTTTTAGCTCACCTCAGAACCACAAAAGGTCTGGCATGCCCTGCCAATCTACAGGAATGTCGTGTTATAGGACCTTGCTGCAGATGGATCCCATTAATTCCCACTCCCCCTGCCACCCCCCCACACCCCCACCCCCATACCACATACAACATTCTGCAGCTCAGCAACTATAATCGTGTGTTATTCACCCCTCACAACAATAAACAACGAGTGCCAGTTGGCTGGAAACATAAGAGAGGAAAGCTGACAATATCAAAACTCATATACATATTCAACAGGTCACAGTGGAGAACCAAGTGCAGTCCATTAACCTCCCTCCACCACCCATCACCCACCCCATCTCAAGCTACCAACCCTCTTTTCCAGTTAAGGCCAATAGTAATGCAATAAGCTCTGGGTGCAGTGTCCTTGTGGAGTCCTTTAGCTCAGTGGTTAGAGCACTCGCCTTACAAGCATGAGACCTATGTTTCAAATCCAGGCAGAGCAAAATCTTGGGCAAGTTTTCTTACTCCACGTGCCTAACAATAATCCGAAAGAAAAAAACCACAATAATAGAATTGGTCAATTCGATCCATGACTGTTTGTGGGGACACTGCTGTGCGCAATTGGCTGCTGCATTTTGCCCACAAATATACAGTCAATTCACTTTACAAACAAACGGTCAATTCACACAATCTGTGAAGCGCTTTGAGATGCGTAAAAGACTTGAAAAGCACTATATCAAAAAATGCAAGGTAGAGGATTATTATTGTCATTACTGGTTTTCTGGCCTTTGAGCTCACAGACACTCCAGTTCAGTACCTGCAAGGGGTGGGGAGGAGGGAGGGCGTTGAGCACTACATTGTCTGAGCCGCTGACCAACTTACTGCTAGGCATATGCAGTATAGAAACTCGGCCAACATTTCAGCCTGCTAGGAATCGAACCCAGGTCTTCTCGCTTGCAAGGCGGGTGCTATTCAAGTAACATCCACCTGAACAGACAGATGAGTCCTCGGTTCAACGGCTTATCCAAAATATGACAATAGCTGCCTGTGTACTTTAACCACGTTTTAACAGATCCAGCAGTAGTCAAGGAAGTACATTCAGCTAGGATTCATGGCGTTTGCCTGCTTTGTTCAGCCTCCCATCCCTTTGGGACCCAATGGGTAACAATCAGCAATATGTTGGCTGAGTCCCACCAGATAATTGAGAAGCCAAGATCAAAGCTTAACCCCATCAACCAGGGATTGGCAATGGCGTAGGAGGAAGGGCGTTGAACCTCTCGTGTTGGCAGCTGGATAAATGCCGAGGAGATGCTACACCTTCGAACGTTCCGGCAACGGACATCAAACGCCGATCTCCTCCTGTGCTCATCAGTCCACAGGGAAAATCAAGAGAATGGAACGTGACTACTCAGATCCAGTTACTGTAATAGCGCAGGATACAGATCCGCAAGTGCTTCCTCACTGTCTACCCCTGACTTATTTATAGCTCCATGACCCTTCTCTATGGAGGATCTATTTGGAGAGTAGAATTTAAGCGTCCAATCATGCACAACGGTGGTGTCTGAAGCGCTGACATTTTGGAGGTGGGTGTGGGGGTAGGAGAGGAGTGAGGCATAATATTTATAATAATATATAATATAATAATAATCCTTACATTTATATAGTGCTTTCCACGTCATATCGACGTCCCAAAGCGCTTCACAAAATACAGCAACGCCCAAGGTAGGGACTGGAGCAGTGGGGGAGGGGTCAGGGTAAGGAGAAGAAAAGACGGAAGAAAGGGGTAGGGACCAGAGCGGGGGGAGAGGTCGTGGTTGGGAGAAGGAAAGTAGGAAAAGACTGTGGGTGAAACGTGGCAGCCAAATTGTGCACAACAGTGTCCCACAAATACTGTCCCACAAACAGTCATATTATCATATGTGATCCTTATCACATCAACCAAACTCACAGCACAATTAAACCCACTCACTGGTTGCCACTGTGGTGTGTGTGAGTGGGAGGGAGGGAGCAAGGGAGGGAGGGAGGGGAGGGGGTCTTCCAAGTCTCCTTTCATCTCATTCCTCTCTCCATGTTCAAAATCCGCTGTTAAGAAGAAACAAAATGTTAACACACTTTGCAGCGATGTAGTTACTTTCACATCAAAGGAATTCACAGGATTTTACAGTAAAGTGTATTGACTGTATTTTCTCGGCAAACAAATTTTATTTATTTGGGGAATTTTTGGCCGGGATACTGGGGAGAAACTGGCTTCTCTTTTCGAGTTGTGCTTTTATCAGATCTTTAATGTCCACATCATAGGCACATGGGACATCGGTTTCACATCTCATCCAAAGGACAGTTTGGATGAGATGTGAAAGGACAGCAATACAGCACGGTCGTGTTAGCCCATTCCCCCGGCCATCCACCGCAGTGTTCTTCCAGACTGTAAGCCCAAAGCCCTAATCTCGCTCTTTGACTAGCCTTTTGATCATTGCACTCAACGTCTTCTTCCACTCCTCATCTCAGCGCCTTGGGACATCATCCCAATGCGAAAGGCGCTAAGTAAGTGTCATTTTGTGGTTGCTGTTGTTATTACTTGGATATGAGGCCCTTTGAGGCATCCACCTGAGCTGAAGAGCACCGTGCTTTGTTTCTATTTTTGTGGACAATGTGATAATTATCACTGGTGCTAACATTGCATGTTACATACTTCTTTTTTCCCCGCTGCCAAACGTTTTAGTGAGGACCAATTCTGGCAAGGGGGACCGGAGTGGGGAGGAGGTGGGGGTGGAAGAAATGAAATTGGAAACAACTGGGATTAATATTGTTTCAGTGGAGATGAAGAGTGCAATAAAATGTCCTGTTTCCCTCCCCCCCCCACAACCCCACTTCAAGCCCACTGCCTCCAGAGGTAACCAAAATTGGCTCCTTCAAGAAAGGTATTTGCTGAGCCTTGGTTCTGGCCAGCTCTTGTCAATAAAGGAATGTAATGGCGAAAGCTGGAGTAGGGGAATAGTTGAGATTCTTGTTGACTATTTTGTGGGCTATACTTGGATAATAGCAGCCTGCGGTTCACTTGGTGCTGACTGGGCATTACAGAAGACCACCTGCTGCTGTTACTGCTGTCCCTGTTGAGATTTTCCAAATGTCTGGTATTGAAAAGCAGGCTGTTTGAGAGGTAGGAGTGTTTATGGAGGGTGGGGGAGGTGGCTCAGCCTTGCTCGGTACTCTCATTTCTGGGGTAGAGGGTCCATAATAATTACTGCCTTTGTGGAGTCCCATAGTGTATTGATTAATGCGCTCGCCTCAGTCAACAATACATTTTGCAGCAAATCATGTGATCCACTTTGAGATGTCCTCCCCATGTGAAAGGTGCAATATCAGACTATAATAATAGTAATAATAATTTAATAATCCATTCATTTTACATAGCTCCTTATCACAGTGTTGAGGTGCCCTCAAAGCACTTCACAGGGTATGCTGTAAAGCGATTTAGCTATGTTTTGTGGGTGAAATGCACAGCCAATTGCACACAGCAGTGGCCCACAAATAGTCATGGATTGAGTGACCAAATTATTATTGTCATTTACTTTATGTTCTTCAAAGGAATTACAACCCCCGAGAAAGCGATCAGTTGACTAACAAATGGATTTCCACTCACTGCTAGGTAAACAGAGAGGCGTGTGGAGTAAGGAAACTTTGCTGCACCCGGAAATCAAACCTGGGCCCTCACCGTGATGTTGCACAAACAGCCGTAAAGTGAATGATCTATTTTAATTTGGCAAATGTTGACCAAACATTGGCCTTTAACATTCATCTGAACACCATAAAAGTAAGGGCATGGATCATCATTTTAATATCTACAACACTCCCTGTTCTGTTTCCCCTGGCATTGTATAGGAGTGTTTACTGTACAGTGTGACTCTGAGTTCCAAATTTCAATGTGGGGCATTTAACCAGCAACCTTCTGACTTAGACTAGAGAAAGCCACCGACGAATCCAAGCTGCCGCACAAGCTGTCAGTCAGTCACTCAGTCAGTCAGAGTTCCTCTTCGACTCCAGGAACTCTGCCGTTCTGCCTGTTAGACAGTGAGTCCTACCTTTCTCCAGATGGACATTGACAAGCAGAGGCTGTTCTGCTTGGCTCCTGTCAGCATTTTCTCACCTCAGGTGCTGACAGCACCATTCATGGACATTTTCCCTCCCAGAGCCGTTGCACAATCTTGGTATCTTGTTGGACGCCGAACTGTCCTTTAAACTCTCCTTTCAGCTCCTAAGCGAGAGGACCCAGATTAGTTTCTCAGGCAGGCTGAAACCTTAGGCAATTCCACACGCCTTGTTTATCCAGCGGTGAGTAGGAACCCAGTTACTCATCGATTGGCGGATCACTTTCCAGGGTAAGGGTTCAAAAAAATTAATTAATATATGTTTTTAATGTGTTCATTCAATCCACAATCCAGTGTTTGTGGGACACTCGCGTAATTGAAACATCTCAAAGATCACAGAATATGCTGTATAGTGGATTCACTGCGTATTTTGTAGGCAGAACACAGCATCCAATTATACATAGCAGTGACAAAAAAAAATGTTGTCACTGAGTTTATTAGTCCAAGAAAGTGATCTGGATATTGATTCACAATCAGGGTCCTACTTACTGCTAGGTAAACAGAGGCAAGTGAAGTGAGGAAACTTTGCTCTGCCCAGGAATCAAACCAGGGTCCTCTCACTTGGGAGGCAATTCCTCTCACCAATACGCTAGATGACTCCTCTGTTAAGCACATTTGGGACATTTCACCAATGCAAACAACAACAACAACTATCACAAAATTACAAACAAAATGTTTGCAATGTAAAAGCCACTATATACATGTAAAATGGTATCATATGGTCTCCACAATTTAATAAGGTGTCATAACAAATGCAAGGATTATTATTTACGTCCATGTACTCTTATTGTTTATTTCCATGACTTCCAAAATTAGTTCAGCGGAATTTCAGCCCTTTGATCTCCTGCCGTGATTTCAATTTAGCATTGAATGGAAAGTAACTTTGTACTTGGAAACGTTTTGAACCCGGCCAAGATTTTATCTGATCAGATTTGACGTTCGTTAGTTTACATGTGCTGTTGAACAAAACTGTTCTGAACCTGCCGTTTTCTAATACTATTTGCAGGACCTTTGGTTCTCAGGCACAGAAAGCTAAGAAAACAGTCAAACATTCTGGACAACAATCACTCAAAAGAAAATCAATCCACTCACTCCATGGCTGTTTGTGAAACATTGCTGTGTGCAAACTGGCTGCCACGTTCCATTCACAAAATATACAGTCAATACGCTTTACAGCACATCTTGTGAAGCACTTTGAGACATTTCGACGCCATGATAAGGCGCTGTACCAAATGCAAGATTAACAGTAGCAGAAAAAGGCTATTCAGTTCAATGAGCCTGTCCCACCATTTCATTAGATTTTGGCAGATCTCTTAATCCCAATGCAAATTTATATCCCTTAATACCTCCACGATCCAAGTAGCTGTCTATAATTTACAAACAAAATAAACAGTAAAGCACTTTTTGAGATGTCAACCTATTACAGTATTATTATGGTTATTATTATTCTCTCTTAAAAGCTCATGGTGTCTGATGTGTTGAAACCCATCACCATGTTTAAGAATATCCGAATCAGGCTGTGAGTTCTATGTAAGCCACCTACACGTGGAAATCTCCCTGTGTCTGGAATGGACTCTGCATACTTTCCTCAGAGGGATGCCTCCTGTTTACTTAATTCCAGAGAGTCTTAGAGTCTTAGGCTGGCGATAACCAATATTTGGGGTGCTGCTGGAGTTTAATAGCTTGCCATTGAGACTGCCTGGCAGACTTGTGTGTCTACCCGATGTGAGATGTAATTTTGTTGCTCTGTTGTTGTCCTGCTGGGAATCAACCACCCTATCCACTAGATATCAGGTTGTTTCTGAGTCCATCAGTTTGCCTTGTACATCTCACCACGAGTATCAAACTCACCCTTTGACTCCAAGCCTGTAGTTAATGACGCCAGGCTGCATCTCAGACTTTACTAGCAAGGAACGAAAGATAGGTATTTTCAGAATTAAGGAACTTACAAAGTGAGCAGAAGGCTGATTATAGACTACAGCTAGGACTGAGGGGAACTCGCACATTATAATTATAATGTACATTTCATCATCTATTTGCACCATTCAGACAAGAACAAAAACAGGACTACCTCCATGTGTTAAAAGATTTACATCTCATAACCTTGGCAAGTCAGCATCAACCTGGCTCAATTGGTAGCCCTCTCGCCTCTGAGTCAATAGGTCGTCGGTTCAAGGCCCACTCAGGGATTTGAACTCACATTAGTCAGCAAATAATTTTTGAGCAGAATACCATGAGAATCCCATCCCCTCACTCCTATCCCATCACCACCACTTTCTATTTTCAAATAGTGTCACAGGATCTGTAATGTCCATTTGAACAGGATTCTTGTCAAAATGCTTGAGGATGCAGGCTTGGCACCCAAGCTGGTGGTGGGTGGGGAAAGATAATAATCACAATCATCCTTGTATTTGACATAGCCCCTTATCACCCGTGTCAAAGAGTCCTGCAGCTCACTGGTTAGAGCACTTGCATCACAAATGGAAGACCTGCGTTTGATTCCCGGCAGGGCGAAATGTTAGTCAAGTTTGCTTATTCCACTATGTTTAGCCTTAGTACAAAGACCCTAGCCCTTAACAATAATAATAATACTGCTTAGCTAGCAGTAAGTAGGAACCCGGTTGTTAGTCGTTTGGCAGATCGCTTTTCCGGGGGTAATAATTCCTTTAAAAAAAGAGGCCTAAGGCAAAAGGAAACTTGCCTAACATTTCTCCCTGCCTGGGAATCAAACCCAGATCCTCTCACTTGCGAGGCGAGTGCTCTAACCAATACGCTACAGGACTCCACGAATTATCACCAAAAGCATGTTTTAACAATCCATTAAACCGAGGCCCCATCTGCCTGTTCATGTTCAATATTCCTTGAGGCAATTTGGAAAGTGAGTGGAAGTGTCTCCCACTGTCCTCACCAACAATCCCTTGGATGAGACCTGATAATTCACCCCGTTGCTGCTTATGGTATTTTTGCTGTGTAGACAAACAGAGCCATTCCACTTTGACAGATTACCTGTCAAGCACTTTGAGATGTTTGCCTAGGCATTGTGTCAAATGCAAGGATTAGGATTCTTATAAGTATGGGGTTAACTCTTTGCCCAAGGAAATGCTTGCGATTTTTCCAACCGAACAAACCGAACTTTTATCCTATTGTCAGGATTTGTTGGCGAGAGGGGAGCCCACGATGGTTGGAAGGGAATTTGAAACCTCTCACGGAATAACAAAGAGGGTCTGAAGAATGTTGACTCAGTGGAGGCCACAGAAGGTCACTAGAACGCAGCCCACCCCACACGTCAGCACGAGATCGCACGTCCATCGTCAGCGTTTTGTTCAGACCCACAAACCACTTCCTGTCCGTCCTTACAATGAACATTCTTCCCAACACATTCATGTTTCGATGTAGGAAGCTGAACGGGCCAAAGCACTTTTTTTCAACACACACACACAACCATTTGCACCGCACACTTTAATAGACGTGCCTCAGGAATCGCATGTTCAGCACCATTGTCAGGAAGCTTTATCCTCATCTGAGCTTTCCAGTTCCTTCTTCTTTTTCAGGTTTAGGATTAGAGTTTGTGTAAGGCATGAGGGCATTGGGTAGCTCTAGTTTTAAGGCACAGGCTAGGGCATTAAGGTTATACTGTAATTGGTACAAGTCCTCCAGCTTAAAACTCACCCAAAAAACACACAGTCGCTGCACTTTACGGTATATTCTGTGAAGCACTATGGGACATCTCAAATTATATGATAAGGCACCATATCAAATGTAAGGATTATTATTATTGTTAAGGGCTAGGGTCTTTGTACTAAGGCTAAACATAGTCTAGGGCTAGAGTTTAGCCTTAAGAATCGCACGTCTTCTGTTTCTCACAATCCTTTTCATGGTGTTATATATGATGTATATAGTTATGCAGAGTAAGATAGCATGGAAACTGGACATCAGGCCTAACCAAACTGTGTCATTGTTTATACTGAACATGAGCCCCTACTTTTCCTATTTTCCACACCCTCTTTATATCTTCTAGTTACTAACAGTTGGAAACAGACAATCAAACAGAATTATGTTATGGTTTTAATTTAATAATAATAATAATAATAATCCTTGTATTTCACATAGCGCTTTTCACATCTTATCAATGTCTCAAAGCACTACACAGAATATACTGTAAAGTGAATTGACTGTATATTTTGTGGGCGAAACACAATTGCGCACAGCAACGTCCCCACAAACAGTCGTGGATTGAAATGACCAATTTTTTTTATTATTATTATGGGGTTTTTTGGACGGATTATTATTAGACATGTGGGGTAAGGAAAGTTGCCCAAAGTTTCCCCCTTCAGGGGGTGAAACTTTGGGCAACTTTCCTTTGATTGAGGTCAGAAGTTTGATTGAGGCCATGGGAGGGTGGGTGGAATGGAGAGTTAGGGCTGGGAACATGGTAGGGTAGGGTTATTGTTAAGAACTGAATGCTTAGCAACATCTGAGGAAAAGTTAGGTCATTCTCTTATGTGAATTTTCCCTCTTTTTAGGAAACATTTGCCTGGATTCAAACACAGGTCTCACACTTGTAAGGCGAATGTTCTAACCACTGTGCTAAAAGGAACTCCATACATCACTGTAACATTCTCGGAAACCTACCCTGTATTCTTCAGTGCTATAACTTCCTGTAATGTTGACTTTTGAATGTATCACTCTATCTTGGGTGGTATTAGTTTTGCCTCTGATTAAGAAGGCTGTGGGTTCAAGACACATGTTGGAACTTATACAGCCAAGGCTGACACTCCAGCACAATGTTTTGTGCTATATAGTTGGAGATGCTGTCCTTTGGAAGGGTTGCTAATTGGAGGCTCTTCTGCCAGTTCAGGTAGATGTTAATCCATGTTAAGTGTGCCAATGGCACTCGACACAGGTTAAACATTGCACTATTTGAAAAGAGAAGGGAGTTTCTCTCTCGCGGTGTCCTGGCCAACAATCCACCGAATAAAATTGGTCATTCACTGTTTGTGTTTTATGATTATTATTATTATAACATTTCTCAGAATATTCAAAGAGGGTGATGGGAAACCAGGTTTTATTTTCCATTGGACTGAAATAATAATATTGCTTAGTTTTCATACAGACCCTTTCACGTCAGGAGGACCTTCCCCTCAGGATCTACTGTGAAGTTGATTGAGCTTGTGTTTTATGGATGAACATGACAGTTAATTTGTGCACAGCACCATCCCCCAAAACAGCCATGAAGTGAGTCACGAATTTTCTTTGGGGAATATGGTCAGGACACCTTTGTTGGATTCAGAGGGAGTGGTGGTGGGGTGGGGGGCATAATTTTATGGGAACTTATTTCTTACGAGGTACTGTGGCCTTTATCAGGCTTGAGAGAAATATTTTAGAGTTCAATATTTCAGCATTTAACGAGACCATTCCTTGGATACTTCAATTTAGGAACGTGAAGGTGAGTATTTAAAGTTATTCTTAGATTTTAGAAATTAAATTGTGCCTGTTCACGGAGTTTGATTGAGGCTATGGGAGGGTGGGTGGAATGGAGAGTTAGGGCTGGGGACATGGTAGGGTAGGGTTATTGTTAAGAACTGAATGCTTAGCAACATCTGAGGAAAAGTTAGGTCATTCTCTTATGTGAATTTTCCCTCTTTTTAGGAAACATTTGGCGTAGATTCTTAGTTACGAAGCAACATAATTATCTGAATGTCAGGGACGCAGCCAATAACATTCACCGAGAACAAGGATTTAATATAGTTCTTTGCCAAATACCTATCTAATACTCTCTTGGCTTTGTTCACACAATCTGTCTCTACTGCCTTCATGAGTGGTCCATTTTTTCAGTGTGAAATATAATCGTAGCTCAGTCGGAAGCACTTTGGTGTCTGAGTAAGGAGGTTGTGGGTTTAAACCCCCACATCAGGACTTTGAACTCACAGTCTGATCTGATGCTTCAGTGCAATTCTGCATTGTCAGAGGCATTGTTAAAAGTGTTATCCCTCAGATGAGATTTTAAACCAAGGTCGCATGCCACGATTCGAAAATAGTTTTTCCTGGAGTTTTGACTGACAATCCCCAGAATAAAATTGAACTGTTGGTGGGACGTTGCTGTGTGTAAATCGGCCATCACATTTATCCATTACAACACAGTCAACGCACATCACAGTACGTTCTTGGAGACGACGTGATAAGGGTTCTATATGAAACGCAAGGATCATTATCTTGTATCAAGGTAACTTTCTTTGCCTGGCATTTTAATCCTACAGTACTCTTTTCTATCACTGGATGTCATGAGAGGACTGTTTTGTAGATGAAATTCAGAACAAACGAGAAATGAAAGAAGACGTTTTTTTTTCCACGAGTCAGACACCCAGTTGGCTGTGTGTCCGCCTCACAAGAAAACCCATCTCTGTGCTTAATCATACACACAACAGACGAGAGTTCCATGAACGCCACCTACACATGATTATTCCCATTGTAGAAATGGAGACCAGTAGATTCCTGTAACTCAGTGGTTACAAGCGGGAGCCCTGGATTTGATTCCAGGCAGGTCAGGGCGAAACCTTGGGCAAGTTTCCATACTCCACACACACGCCAAATAATAATCCCTAAAAAAAATAAAAAATTGGTCATTTCAATCTACGACTGTTTGTAGAACACCCCTGTGCACAATTGGCTGCTGGATTTCGCCTATAGATATAGTCAATTCAGTTTACAGTATATTCTGTGAAGCGCTTTGAGACATCTAGAAGGCATGAAAAGCGCTATATCAAATGCTAGGATTATTATTATAAACGGAATGCACACACTCATTCTTTCTTCCCTCTCTCTTTCTGCTCCCTCAATTCTCCCACCCCCAACCCAGAACAGAGCCTGTTTTGAGAGAGGATGCACACAGGCTACAGAGTTAACTAAACAATAATAATTCTCGCATTTGATATAACACCTCAGTCAGCAGAACATGACAAAGTGCTTCGCTGGATTAATTGTAAAGTTTTATAACCGAGGATTTTCTACGTAAATGTGACAACCAATTTGCACATAGCAATGTCTCACAAAGCCATGAAGTGAATGACCAATTTTATCTTGGGGAATTTTCAGCCAGGATATTGGGAGAAACTCTCATCTCTCTTTTAAGTCATGCCACTGCATCTTTAACATCCACATAAAAGTCAGACCAGAGACGTGACCATGGTTTAACATCTCATCTGAAGGACGGCACCTCCAATAATCCCAATACTGCACTGAAGCGTCAGTCCACACTGTGTGAGGCCAAAATCCCGTCACGAGGCTGCAATTTACAACATCCTGACTCAGTGCATTACATCCCAGACCAGGCTGATGCACAAATTTTAAAAAACAATAGTTTTGCACCAAAGACAGAATTTGGAAAGTTTTGAATACAAGGAGACAAATTAGGATGAGCCATATCAATAAAACTGAGCTCGATAAGAATGATATTTTTCTCAAAGGGTTAGACAAAACAACAACAACAGGAAAATAACATTTGCAGAGGCCCTTTCACATCAGGAGGACGAGCCAAGACGCTGAATCTACCACTAGACGGGAGTCTGCCAAAAAATGAACCAACCCTCTAGGACCTAACGTATCCCAGTTACTGAGAATGCAGATACAGAGCCTTTGTTTGTCTGTTCTGGAGTAAGCAATCTCTTCTCCGGATATAATATACGATAATGATACAAATATCAGATGGTGAATGTTTGGGTTCTAGGAAGGAAGGAAGGTTAGGCTCTTAAGTATCTTGGCCAGGGTTGTGGTCCCAGCTGTATGAAACAAGACAGAAGTAGATATTTTTAGTGGAGTAAAGATAGCAGGTTTAATACAAATCAACATTTATACGACATCGTTTATGTGGGGAGGACGTCATGAAGTGCACTGTGAGTGCAACCGAGCAGAGGGAGGGGAGGGCAAAGATACCTGAAAGCACAGGTGAAGAGGTACATTTTGAGATGTGTCTTGAACGAGAGAAGGAAGGTGTGGGGGATGGGGGAGTTAGGGGGGTGAAAAGAGGGGATTAATAATAATCCTTGCATTTGATATAGTGCTTTATCATGGCATTGAGATGTCTCAAAGTGCTTCACATTCGTCTATTGTAATGTGAGGTAACTGTGTTTTGTGAGCAAAATACAGCAGCCAATTGCGCACAGCTATGTCTCGGAAACAGCCAAATTATTAATGACCAAATTATTTTACTTTGGAGGGATTATTGGCCCTGGAATGTTTCCGGCAATCAACTAACAATCGGGTTCCTACTTACTGCTAAGTGAAACAGAGGCTTGTGGAGTAAGGAAACGTGCCTAAAGTTTGTCCCGCCTGGGAATTGAACCTGGGTTCTTTGGCATGCAAGAACAGCACAGCTCCTGTAGCTCAGTGGTTAGAGCACTCTCCTTTACAAGCATGAGACATGTGTTTGAATCCAGGCAGATCAAGGAGAAACCTTGGGCAAGTTTCCTTACTCCACATGCCTAATAATAATCCATCCCAAAAAATACATAATAATAAAAATTGGTCATTTTCAATCCACGACTATTTGTGGGGACGCTGCTGTGCACAATTGGCTGCCGCGTTTCACCCACAAATATACAATCAATTCACTTTACAGTATATTCTGTGAAGCGCTTTGAGACGTCAATTAGATGTGAAAAGCACTATATCAAATGCAAGGATTATTATTATTAATATTGTTATTATTATTATTATTATTAACTGACCACTAGGCTACTGAATCCCCCAGATGGCATTAGCCATTGACCCCCCGTGGCTGTATGCGGGACCTCGCTCTGGGTAAAATGGTTAGTTGCGTTCACCTTCAACCACACTCTCTGTGACACCAAGACAGAGCAGGCGATGTAAAGCATGCAATGGTTGTTATTCCTGAGTTTACCTGCAAGTTGAAAGCATGCCAGCGGGGGAGAGCATTAAAAAAATTCACGTTTGAATATTTTCCAGTCAATGATTTCGGGTTGGAAAATAGTCTCAGCTCCTCCTCGTTGTTTAGCTCGTTGCTGAACAGGCAGGTAGTTGTTCTACCGCAACGTCTCTCTTAGGCTTTCTCTCAGCCCCGCAGTTTGATTATTTACAGAGTGAAGGAGTCAGCAGGTGCTTTATTAATGGATTTGAGCTGCCGTGTGCTCCACCGAGAACCCGCTGCCTCCCTTCCTCCCCCCACCTGACTCTCGCCCTCACCCCACTCCCTTCTCCCTCACTCTCCAATCCCCTCCTCTCGCCCTATCCCACCCCCTCTGCTTCCCACCCCCTCTCCTCCTCACCCCCTTTTGACTCACCCCCTCCGAATCCCACCCTCCTCTCTCATAACCATCCCCCTCTTGTTCCCACCCACCATCTCAACCCATCAACTAGTGAAAGCTGTGATATTTCCAACCGTATGATAATATGTTTCTCCTGCACGTGGCAGCTCAGAAGATACTCGGGTGGCAGAACCATCAATAAAGCACATGCTGACTCCTTCACTCTCTAAATAATCAAACTGCGGGGCTGAGAGAAAGCCTAAGAGAGACATTGCGATGGAACAACTACCTGCCTGTTCAGCAACGAGCTAAACAACAAGGAGTGGTTGAGGCTATTTTCCAATCCACAAATCATTGACTGGAAATTATATAATCCCCCACTCAAGAGACATGATCGGAAACATCACAGATGTGAGGCACAATAGCCTTCTGTTGTAAATGCATTAAGTAAAGTGCAATGGTTTAATAAATAATGATAATAATACTTGCATTTGATAAACCACTTTTCAGGTCTTCCAGACGTCTCAAAGCGCTTCACAGAATATATTTGTGGGTGAAACGCAGAAGCCAATTGCGCACAGCAGTGTCCCACAAACAGTCGTGGATTGAAATGACCAATTTATTCTAGGGTTTTTTTTGGACCGATTATTTTTGGTAATGTGTGTGCAGTAAGGAAACTTGTCCAAAGTTTCGCCCTGACCTGCCTAGATTCGAACATAGGTCTCACGCTTGTAGGGCGAGTGCTCTAACCACTGAGCTACAGGACACCACAATTGCGCTAGGTAATTTAAATCATAGCAATCCTTCAGCCTCTCTGCCCCCACTGTTTGCTACTTCATCCCACAGTTTATTTGCCTTGCTTCCTCCCCTACCTTCTTCGAGGCACGTCTCAACCTCAAATCTCTGGGCATCCAGTGCCTTGGGACGCCCTTCCGACATGAAAGACGCTGTACAAATGTCATTTGTCATTGTTAATGATTACATTGACCTTGCATCATGGGAGGACACCTTGAAGAGTTTGGCAAGATTTTACTACAAAGTGTAGTGACTGTAACCAAACAAACAAACAAAACTTACATTTATATAGCGCCTTTCACGTCGAGAGGACATCCCAGTAGCCAGTTTGCATACGTCAACGCAAATCAGCCACGAAGTGACCAATCCATTTTAACATGAGAGATTGTCGGCCAGGACACCCCGACAGAAAAACTCTCATCACTTTCTGAGCAACACATTCCCCAACAAATCACTCCACTGTACAGTATATTCCGTGAAAAACTTTGAAAAGTCTCGAAAACATGATAAGAGGATGTATCAAATGCAAGGATTATTATTTTTATTGTTAATCTATTCCCTCCTGTTGCCTATTTCATGGCCTTGGCCCTGTCCACACCACCGTTGCCAGATGGGCTTTCAGCCTCTTCTGCCCACCTGTCGAAAACTCCATCCCAGAATCCCTATGCCTTCCCACTTCACTTAATACCTTTCAGATCCACTACAAACCTTCCTCGTTGATTGGTCATCTTACCCTCCCCAGCCCCCCACTCCTCCCCTTCCCAAATCCAAGCTGCAGCTCAGATACAAACCCTCAACTATCCAGTGACTTGGGACTTCCACTAAAAGAAAAGACGCTGTATACATGCTATTTGTTGTTGTCCCTCCAATAATCTGATAATAATTTTTTTAAAATTGGTAATTTCAATCCACATCTGTTTGTGGGGACGCTGCTGTGCGCAAATTGCCTGCCGCGTTTGCCTACACATATACAGTCAATTCACTTTACAGTATATTCTGTGAAGCGCTTTGATGTGAAAAGATGTGAAAAAGTGCTAAATCAAATGCAAAGATTATTATATTATTACTTTATTACTAAAACATATCAATCCTGCTGCTCACAGACTGAACACTGACTTCCCTCAGTGTGGCAGTGAAAGGGCCAAAGTGTACTGTGTGCGAATGGTCAGTTGAAATGACCAATTAAGTATTGTTTTTTTTTAGGGATTATTTTTAGGTGTATGTGTGGAATAAGGAGACTTGCCCAAGGTTCCCACCAGCCTGGAATTGAACCCATGTCTCCCATTTGTAAGGCGAGTGCTCTAACCACTGAGCTAGAGGACTCCACACCAATGCAGGGGGTGGTGGGGGGTCGTTGCTTGCATTGTTGAAGGTGCTGTCCTTCAGGTTAAACCAAGATCCCATCTATGTCTGTTAAGGTTAATGATTCCATGAAACTATTTAAAAAGAGAAGGGTGTTTCTCTCTCCTTATGTCCTGACTAACAACTACCATTCCCAGCGTAAAATGTTGGTCACTCACTCCATGGCTGTTTGTAGGACACTGCTGTGTGCAATAAGCTACCGACAAAATACACAGACAATTCACTTCACTGTATATCCTATTTGGTAGAGTCCTGTAATTCAGTGGTTAGAGCTCTCGCCTTACCAGTGAGAAACCTGGGTTCGATTCCAGGCAGGTCAGGGCGAAACCTTGGGCAAGTTTTCTTACTCGACACACACACACGCCTAATAATAATCCCTCAAAAAGTTTTTTTTAAATTGGTCAATTCAATCCATGACTGTTTGTGGGGGACGCTGCTGTGCGCAATTGGCTGCTGTGTTTGTCCACAGATACACAGTACAGTCAATTCAGTTTACAGTCTCTTCTGTGAAGCGCTTTGAGACGTCTAGAAGATGTTGAAAGCGCTATATCAAATGCAAGAATTATTATTATCCTATGAAAGTCTGAGACATCTCCATGACCTGATGAATCGCTATATCAGATGCAAGGATTATTATTATTATTATAATGTGTATTTCTACATCAACTCATCAACCAGTTTGTGCACCACAATGTCCCATGAAGCGAGTGACCAATTTTATGGACCAGGGCACTGGGAGAAAGGAACTCCCCTCTCTTTTCAACCAGTACCGTGGGATCTTACACCTCCTCGTCCTCCTTGATTTGTCTGCTGCGTTCGACACAGTCAATCACACTATCCTCCTCCAACGTCTTTCTTCCCACCTCAACCTTCAAGGCACAGTCCTTGAATGGTTCCACTCCTACCAGACCCACCACCTACATTTCATATCCTCCAATAGTTTTTCCTCAAACCCCCGTACAGTCTCTCATGGCGTCCCGCAGGGCTCTGTCCTCGGCCCCCTCCTTTTCACCCTTTACACGCTCCCTCTGGGCAATGTCATCCACAAACATGGGGTAAACTTCCACATGTATGCGGACGACACCCAGCTGTACTTCTCCGCCTCATCCCTCAACCCCCAGAGCATCGATGTTCTGACAGCATGTTTGTCCGACATCGAGTCCTGGATGAGGGACAATTTCCTCCAATTGAACGTGAGCAAGACCATGGCCCTCCTGATTGGCTCAAGCCAGCGCCTCCGCACATCAGGCGCTGCCAGCCTCAACATCCAACGCTGTACTCTCCACCTCACAAAGCCAATCAGGAACCTCGGCATCACGTTCGACCCCAAACTCTCCTTCCTCCCCACATCCGTGCCTTGACCGGCACCGCCTATTTCCACCTGCACAACATTGCCAGGCTCTGCAACTATCTCACCCCCCTCGCTGCCGAAACACTCGTGCACGCGTACATCACCTCAAGGCTGGACTATGGGAACTCTCTCCTTGTCGGCCTCCCCAGCTCCTCCATTCACAGGCTGCAGATCATCCAAAACTCTGCAGCCTGTGTACTATCCCGCACCCGCCTCCGCGACCACATAACCCTCACCCTCGACCGTCTCCACTGGCTCCCCATCCTCCAGAGGATCGAGTTCAAGATCCTCGTCCTCACCTTCAAGGCCTTACATGGCCTTGCCCCGCCTTATCTTTCCGACCTACTCTCCCCCTACAAGCCCACCCAGACCCTCCGTTCAGCAGGACTTGGCCTGCTCCAAGCCCCCCGCCCGAACCGCCCCACCATCGGAGGCCGGGCCTTAAGTTTTTCCGCTCCCACTCTTTGGAACTCCATCCCCCAATCCCTCCGCCTTGTTTCCTCCCTTTCCTCTTTCAAGGCCAGCTTGAAGATTTTCCTTTTCGGCCGTGCCTTCTGTTCCTCCCCTAATTCTTCGACCTCCCCTACATTTCTTACCCCCTCCCAAACACTCCCCTCCCAGCTCGGGTCACACGCCTCCTGTGCAGCGCCTTGGGACGTCCACCCAACGTGAAAGGCACTCTATAAGTGCAATTTGTTGTTGTTGTTGTTGTTGTCAGAAGCGCTTTGAGAAGCCGTCCCGCATGGAGGGCGCTATATAAACCCAAGTTGTTGTTGTCTATCTCAATGGGCAGGCGGGGCTATCATTTAACGTTTCATTTGAACCATGGCAACTCCGAGAATCCTGCACTGGCCTCAGTGTCAGCTTCACACTATGAGTTCAAAGTCCTGATCTGGGGACGGAACCCACAAACCTTCAGAGTTAAAGGAGGCGACCTTTAAAAGCCGTGCTACCTCACGTCTTTTTGCCCACATTGGCCGTCACAACAATAATAATAATCCTTACATTTGACATACTGCTTTCCACATCTTATTGACGTCTCAAAGCACTTTATAGAATAATCTGTAAATTGAATTGACTATATTTGTGGGCAAAATGCGGCAGCCAATAGCGCACAGCAGCGTCCCACAAACAGTTGTGGATTGAAATGACCAATTTTTTTTATTATCGTGGGTTTTGTTTAGAGGGATTATTATGAGGAATTGTGTGTGTGGAGTAAGGAAACTTGCCCAAGGTTTTGCCTTATCTGCCTGCCTGGATTCGAACACAGCAATCACCTATAAACACAACAGCAGCTGATACTTTACAGCAAATCCCCGCGAAGCATCTTTCAGACTTTCGGAGGTTACAAACACCACGTCAGAGGGTGAGAACAAGATTATTGCGAGATTATTTATTATAATTTACAAAAGAATGCTTGACGGCAGGAAACATGACTGCAACAGAGGGGATGGGGAGGGGGGGTGGGCAGGGAGGAAAGGGGAGGGAAATGGGACAGGATGGGAGGACGCACAGGAAGTGTAGGAGGGGAAGTATGATGACTTCAGGCGGCAGGAAATGCCCTTGGAACGATGATCCAAACGATCGAATATCAATCTCCCACTACCCTGCCACCGCCCCCACTCCCCCACTGCTCCCACCCCAAGCCTCTCCAACCCCACCCCATCAAGGAAACAGTTCAAATACTAATATTTACAAACTACTCCTGAAGACCAAATGGCTCCAGTTATTTATTACCTACAAAATGAATTAAGTACTGTGCTCAACGCTTGAATTCCACAAGGCCCTGATGTAATGTTTGTGAGAAGTCAAGTTCATGTTACCCTTTAACATACTCTCACTCTGTCCTCCTCTTACGTGCACGGTGCCAGGAATACTTAATTATTTACTGCTGGCAGATGTGGCATTATTTTTGGGCTATTTCCCAAGGTAAGGGGTGTCTGGTGCTGAATGCAACATTTTCTGTGGGCCCAAAGTAAGCAACGCAAGCACATCGTGGTCAGACATATATTAGATGTAGAGCAAAGCTCACTCCGAGCTGATTATCGCTCGCGCCAAACTCAACTATTGGGAAGAAATTCCTCCTGGACATGGAATTCCCCCAGGTTGGAACTTTGACCTCATGTTCCATTCGCTTGCGAAGTGAGTCCACGAGCCAATGCGCAGCATGTTGGCTGGTGCACTGGCCTGGCAAGCGATAGGAGACCCAGGTTCGATTCCTTAGGCAAGTTTCCTTACTCCACGAGCCCCTGTTTACCTAGCAGTAAGTAGGAACCCAGTTGTTAGCCGATTGGCGGTTCACTTTCGGGTGCAATGATCCCTTAAAAAAAAATGCGGTGGCTCAATCCACGACTGTTTATGTGGGAGACCGCTGTTTGCGATTGGCTGCTGTGTTTCACCCACACAAAATACAGTCAATTCACTTTACAGAATATTCCGTGAAGTGCTTTGAGCCAGTCTCCACAGTGTGATAAGACGCTATACAAATGCAAGGATTATTTATTGCGATTATTATTGTTCCAACTTGACAGAGATGTCAGGCTTCAGACGAGACAATTAGGTGGGGTCCAGTGTGTGCCTATTCAGGCAGATGTGAAAGATTCCATGATACAGTTGGTCAGGAGAAGGGAGTTTGTGGTACACGAGTGATGGGACATTTGCCTTTGACTACTCAGTTGTGAGGTACTTTGAAATGTTGGAGCTCAAGTAGCTCAGTGGTTAGAGCACTCGTCTTACAAGTGTGAGACCTGTGTTCAAATCCAAGCAGGTCAGGCCAAAACCTTGGGCAAGTTTCCTTACTCCACACGCCTAATAATAATCTGTCAAAAAAAAACACAATAATAAAAATTGGTAATTTCAATCTACAATTGTTTGTGGGACACTGCTGTGTGCAATTGGCTGCCGCGTTTTTCCCACAAATATACAGTCAATTCACTTTACAGTATATTCTGTGAAGCGCTTTGAGGCGTCAATAAGACGTGACAAGTGCTATATCAAATGCAAGGACTATTATTATTGTTATATTTCAACATGATAAGGAGCTTTAGGCTCAAAATTCCACCTTAGGATCTTAAAGTTCACCCTGAACCTGAACATGGGCTGAATTGTGGAAAATTCTTGACATTTATCTTAATTTAGAAGCCAGTTCTCTGCGGTTCTTTCATCTTCCAAATGAAGGCTAAGTTTGAGAATATTAAGACAAAGTGGAACGTCTATTCTAAGTGGACTTTTGGCCCTGTTATCAAAAGTCATGATCATTGCAGTTTAACCTACATGCAGGATACAGCATTTAGAATGTCCAGTATTTCCAAATTGCTTGAGTTCAGTCAGTGTGTAAACTTTTGAGTCTTTTTTTTTCCTGTAGTTCTCAAGAGAAACTTGACTAAAAAATGGGCTTCAAAATGATGGTGTATTAAGAGTTTGCTGAAAGTTTGATACTCTGAAATGCAGATGGAATGTCAAGCACCCCAGTCCTAAAATAGAAGTTGTCATATTGTCTTTTTCTGAAAGCGAGAGAATTTTAACTTCATTCTAAAATTAATTCTAGACTTGTTTCTGAGGAACATAGGAGAACTGGAGGAGGACATTCAGCCCAGCAAGCCTCTTCCACCATCTTATTAGAATTGCCTGATCAGGTGGAATATGTTCTGCTGTAATGGAAGAACTGTACAAAGGAGTATGGGAAAATGGCAGGCCATTAAGATTAAAATATAACATAATAAAAATAATATTTCTTGCATTTAATAAAATGTTTTACACGTCTGGAGGTTGTTTCAAAGTGCTTCAAAGGATGATAATAATATCAACAACAATCCTTGCATCTGATACAGCGCCTTCCTACATCAAAACGCTTCACAGGAGATATTAAAATGTTGATTGACAGTGTTTTTTGGGCGAAATACGGCAGTCAATTGCACAGAGCAGTTCCCCAAAACAACTCCGGAGTGAGTGACCTTTTTTTTAATTGTGGGTGGTGGAGGTGATGGGGGTGGTGGGGGAGGGGAATTAATGGGAAATCCCTTGAGTGGCATAGAATATTTAATGTCCACCTGAACAGAAAGATGGGAACTTCAGTTTAACATCTTATCCAAAGGACGGGACATTCAGCTATGAAACCCCACAGACCCACATTGGAGGATGAACTTAGACGATGTGATTCCAAGTCCGACATGGGACTTGAACCCACCAACCTTCTGATTCAGTTGTGAGAGTGCTACAAGCGAGCCAGGCTGACATACATGCTGTGAACCATAGTGACTGCACATTTTTTATTTTAACGCGGAAACCAATAAACACACAGAGGGGTCCTACAGTTTCAAAACGAAGCAGAGGGGAGCTGAGGAGAAATGTTTTCACTCAGCGGGTTGTTCGAATCTAGAATGCATTTCCTGAAAAGGTGGTGAAGGCTGATTCGATAACAGCTTTTAAAAGAGAATTAGATCTTTATTTAGGGAGAACAGGTCTGTTAGGTTATGCGGAGAGCGCGGGGCAGTGGGATTGAGTTGCTCTTTTCAAAGAGCCGGCACAGACTAGATGGGCCGAATGGCCTCCTTTTGTGTCATAATATTCTATGATTCTATAATTCTATGCAGCTGTACAGTGAATAATATTTTTTTTTGTGTGGTAGATTGTTGAAAAGGATACTATAAACTGAACCAAACTCAATGAAAGTGGCACCCCTCCATGTATTTATTAATTCATTGAGTTTTTTTATAATACTGTACTAATAATAATCCTTGCATTTGATATAGTGCTTTTCACATCTTATCGATGCCTCAAGCGCTTCACCGAATATGTAAAGTGAATTGCCTGGATTCGAACACAGGTCTCATGCTTGTAAGGCGAGTGCTCTAACCACTGAGCTCCAGGAGCTACAGTGGTTATGTTTATACTGTTATATTTCAGAGAGAGGAGAATTATCATTTTAATGAGCAATGGATTTGTGGGGGGAGGGAGGTGGGGGTGTTGTGGGGTAGTGAGAGTGTTGTTGGGGTGGTGGGAGAAGAGAGCAATATTCCTACGTGCTTAGAAACGTCTGCCTTGTAAAATCAGCCTGACAGGAAATGCCTTTTTCAAAGCGAGAGAGCATTTATTCAGGAAGGAATTTATCTTATCTCTCATTGTAGGAAGAGCACTTGTTCTCCCAGACTGCCCATTACAGACTTTCCTCATCTGGGAGCGCTTCAGAAAGCTAGGGAAAAAGGTCAAACTTTTTCTTCCAAATACACGATTGGAATTTCACCCAAGTTCAAAACGTGCCAATTTGTTCGTAAAAATCATAATGTAATAATAATAATCCTTGCATTTAATATAGTAGCCTGATCACGTTGTTGAGGCGTCTCAAAGCGCTTCACAGAATATACTGAAAGGTGCATCGACTGTGTATTTTATGAGCAAAATGTGGCAGCCAATTTGCACACAACGGTGTCCCACAAACAGTCATGGAGTAAGTGACCCATTTTATTTGGTGGATATAAAATCATCATCTTTAGATTCATAGATTCATAGACATTTGCTAAATCTCCTCTAGCCTCTCAAATAGTTTTTGTGTAGGTGAACATAGAAGAGCAATGTCTCACAAATAGACACGAAATAAGTGATCAATTGTATCTGAGGGAATTGACAGCCAATGCGCAGGGAAAGCAAAACTCCCTTCTCTTTTTGGGTAGAGCCATTGGGATCTTTAATGTCCACCCGAACATGTATAGATGGGTTCTCGTTTTAATGTAAAGGATGGTGCTTCTGACAATCCAGCACCCCCTCATCGCCATGTATAATTCCTCAGAGGCGAAGTGCCTCTTGATTCCAGTGAAACCAGTCCTTGCATTTGATATAATGCCTTATCATGTTATAGACATGTCTCAAAGGATGTACTCTAAATTGGATTTACTGTATATTTTATTGCTGACATCTCAGTAGCCAGTTTGCACACAGCAGTATCCCATGCAGTGAGTGACCAATTTTATTTTGGAGGATTATTGACCAGAACATAGAAAGAGAGAAACTCTTATCTCTTTTCGAAAAGCGCAATGGGATCTTTTACTTCTACCTGTACAGGCAGATGCAACTTCGGTTTAATGTCTCATCCAATGGACAAGACTTGTTTCCTTCTCAAACTGTGTGAGAGAGAGAGAGAGAGGAACTAGCTGACAAAAGCAGGAGATGACAAGGAGCTCAACTGTTGGGCAGGTAAGTAATGGAAGAGCAAAGGACCTTTTGTATATATCAGACACAAAGGTTTAAAGGGTGGGGTGGGTAGAAGAGAGAAATTAAAGCAAGCCTCATCCTCCGATCTTCTCTTCCCCCTTTTTAAACCTCACACTTGAGTGGGTCACATATTCAACAGTGTCCAGTTGTGATGTCGTTGATGGTGAATAATGGGTTGTTCAGAGTTGACACAGGTGCAGGGGCTAGGATTGGAGGTGTAGGGGGAAAGGTTGCTTCTTACACAGTTGCTAAAAGCAGCACAGATTGAGGAATGACGTCAGGAATGTTCCATGCCATTAGTTTTAATTTGAGCGTTAGTGGAATTAGTTCATTGTGGGAGGGGAATGTGGAGGGAGTGGGTGTATGGAGGTAGATGGGAAGGACTAAAGGAAAGGCGGAAAAAGGTAAATGTTAAATATCACACTCTCTGTAGAAGTATATTTTAGAAGTTTTTTTTTACTTCCAGTCTCATAATATGAGACAATTAAACAATTAAACAGCAATTTTCACGATGCGTAGACGTCTCAATGCACTTCATACAACTACCTGGGAACAGGAGTCAGGGTGGGGGGGGAGAGGAAAGGTAACCGAAGGCGCAGTTAAAAATGTAAGTCTAGAGAACAACAACAACAAAATTACACTTGTATAGCGGCTTTCACGTCAGGAGGACGTGAGGACAAGGCGCTAGACAGTTACTGCTTCAGAACCGAGCTGAGGATGGGTGGGGGGGAGGGAAGGAGGGGTTTAGGATTTGCCGATGGGTCCATTGAAGAAGAGAGTCTTGAGGTGAGACTTGAAAGAGGCCAGGGAGGGTGTGAGGCAGAAGGACTGCGGAATGGAGTTCCAGAGATTGGGGCACAGTGGCTAAAGGCTCGCTCGCCAATGATAGGGCGGGTGACTCGGGGGACATGGAGCAGAGCTGATCGGAGTGGGAATGCTGACTGGAGGGGCTGGGCAGGTTGGTAAGGGGATAGGAGATCATGGATGTAGATGTGAGGCGAAGTTGTGGAGGGCTTTAAATGTGAGGACCAGAATCTTGAATTGGATCCTCAGGATGTTAGAGAAGGCCTTTAAACAACAACAACAACTTGAATTTGTATAGCACCCCTCATGCCAGGTTAGGGTCCCAGAGCGCTTGACAGTAATGGAGCACGGTGCCTGGGAGGGGGAGAGGTGACCGTTTGCGCTGTCAAAGAGGAAGGTCTTCAGGTGCAAGCCAGGGGGATAGAGGAAGAGAGTTCTGGAGTTTTGAGGCATAATAGCTGAAAGTGTGGCCATCGATGGTGGAACAGATGATATGAGGGACAAGCAGGAGGCTGGAGCCAGTCAAGCGGAGGTAGTGGGATGGGTGGGTGAGAGAGGTGCCAGTGCAAGAAGGGGATTAAAAGACAAGTGTGAGAATCTTGAAATCAATCCATTTGTGATAGGGGAGCTAGTGGAGCTGGGAGTAAACCGGTATGATAGAGGTAGAGTGTTTGGTACTGGTAAATCTGCAGGCAGCAGATTTGGGGAATTAATTGGATTTTGTGGATAGTGGAGCTGGGAAAGTGGGGAGGGATGGATTTCTAGTGAGAGAGGCAGAATGGAAGAAAGCCCACCCGCTGATGGTGAGGTAAACAAATAATAATAATAATAATAATCCTCGCATTTGATATAGTGCTTTTCATGCCTTCTGGATGTCTCAAAGCGCTTCACAGAATATACTGTAAAGTGAATTGACTGTATATTTGTGGGACAAATGCAGTAGCCTGTTGTGCACAGCATCGTCCCCACAAACAGTTGTGGATGGAGTGACCAAATTATTATTGTGTTGTTTATTCATGAGGGATTATTATTGTGTGTGAAGTAAAGGAAACTTGCCCAAGGTTTTGCCCTGCCAAGAATTGAACCCAGGTATCTTGCTTGTGAGCTACATTGAGCTACAGGACTCCGCACTACGGATGCTAAAGATCCCATGGTTCCGAATTCAGAGACGGGAGCAAACTGGCTGCCGCGTTGGCCTACAAACACACAGCCACTCCACTTTCAGTTTGTCCTGCTTTTAGATGTCTCGATAGCATGGTTTTGCATTACATTAAGTGCAGGACTTATCATATTATTTATGGTTCCATCAGGTCATAAACTGGGAGAGTTGGGGCTGGAGGGCTGTGAGGTCCTATGTATGACATAACTCATGAGGTACTGGTCCTATTTTCAACCTCTCTTTAAATAAGACTAGTTTAGAGCTGGTGGGGGGGATGTGGGTGGGGGAGAAAGAGAGAGAGAGAGAGAGAGGAGTGGGGGAAATATTAGCCAGTGAAATGAGGTTGACTTAAATTGACTTCTGCAACATAGTCATCCATATACACACACACCCTCTCATTGCGACCCCCCATTAGCATGTGCATATACTTTACATGACTTCATTGCAGCAAAGTATTCATTCCACGCTTGTGGTGACATAAAGTTATTTTATGTTGAATTAATACAGTTTTCAACCTTTTTCATTATTTTTATTAATAACATTGCCCCTACCCTCCCCCCCGCCCACCCCCTCTCTACCCTGACTTCCTCGTTCCCCCCACCCCAACCTCCACCACCATCCCAAGCCCTCTCCCCCTCTATTTCCAAGCTGCCTTTTTCCCTTCAATAAATAGAAGTGCTCACTATTTTTTGGGGGTCTTGCAATGTGTTAAATTGCCTCTAGGGCACACTAAAGGTTTCTGATGGTATATGAATCACTGGCTACAGTGATTCATTCTGCAGCTGAGTAAATTCCACATAAATTGCCCGAGTGGTGCATGAAAACCAACTCTTTAGTAGCACTGCGGACTGCATAATTAGTAACACTTTAGTAGCACTGCGGACTGTATAATTAAGTCAGCTTCCTCACTGCCGAAAGCAGCAAAATATCTCATAGTTTTTTTTTGGCACAAACAGTGAAAACTGCATTTGACACGGTGCCTTATCATGTCGTTGCGATGTTTCAAAGCACTTCACAGAATATATTGTAAAGTGAATCGACTTTATGGTTCGTCAGCAAAACGCAGCAACCAATTGTGCGTAGTAGCGTCCCACAAACACTCGTGGATTGATTGACCAAATTATATATCTTTTTGCAAGGGATTATTACCCCCCAGAAAGTGACTTGCCACTCGACTAACAACCAGGTTCCTATTTACTGCTAGGTAAACAGAGGCGTGTGGAGAAAGGAAACTTGCTTAAGGTTTTGTCCTGCCTGGAAATCCAATCCAGGTCCCCTTGTTTGCAAAGTGAGTACTCTAACCAATATGCTACAGAATTTTCAGTCCTAGAGTCCTAAAGCCTGAAGGAGTCATGAAGTGAACAATCAGAGATCCATAGAATTTCACAACACAGAAGAAGGCCATTTAGTTCATCATGCCTCTTTGAAAGAGTGATCAATTCAGTGTCATTCAGTCCCTCCTTCCCTCATACACCTACAAATATCTTCTTTTAGTTTATCTACCCAGTTCCTTCTTGGAATCTAATATAAATCCAGTCTTAACCACCACACCCACATTAGTCTACAAATAACACAGTCGCAGTAATTCCTGTGCAGTGCTGTGAGACATTTCGACAATGTGGCACTATATCAATTGCAAGGATCATTGTAATTATTTACCTAACTTTGCTGCTTTGCTAATTATCTTAGATTGATGCCCTCTGGTCACTTTTATCTGAAGGATTGTTGACCGAGAGCCCCTTGTCGATACAGTTAGGAATCTTTGACGTCCACCTAAAAGGGGCCTCTGTTTAGTGCATAATTCGAAGGACATCACTGCAAGACAGTGCAGTGCCAACAATTAACATGTTATCAAGCAAGCGTGACAGCCTGAAGTTCAGTATTATTACAACGGTATTTACAACAACTTGCATTTCTATACAGGGAAACTCACAAAAGTCATGCAAGTGGGGGCAATCACATTTAATATAACTTATGTAAAGTGTGAGCTACAGGCAAACTTGCATAAATCATACAAATGCTGAGTTAATTACACCACGCACGAGTACTTCAATGTAGTCTGGTAAGTGCGCATAGTTCAATGGGTCAGAACTTTATTTTCCACAATTCAGTGCAGCCGGTACACGCAGTAGTGGCGTCAGTTCAAGATCCTGGTCCTCACATTCAAAGCCCTCCATGGCCTAGCCCCACCCTACTTCTGTGGCCTCCTAATCCCCCACCAGCCTGCCCGACCCTCGGCTCAGCCTGCTCCATATCACATGACCCACCAACCCCACCATTGGCAGGCGAGCCTTCAGTCTCTCTGACCCCAATCTCTGGAACTCCATCCCATAGTCCTTCCATCTCACCCCCACCCTGGCTTATTTCAACTCCTGCCTCAAGATCCTCCTTGTTGAAGGTCCCATCGGTCATCCTAAATCCCTCCCTTTCCCTCCACCCTCCCCATTCCCGACCCCAGCTCGGGTCTAAAACAATGTCTGCCCAGCACCTTGGAACATCCTACTGACATGAAAGGCGTTATGCGAGTGTAATTTTGTTGTTGGTGGTGGTGTTATGAGTTAGGAGATGATTTGCTTTAGAAAATATGATTGTTGCAAAGAAATCTAAGTGGGTTTTGGTAGGAAACTGAATGGACTTGAATGTATTGAACTCTTCAGCGGTTATCCTATTGACAAAGTTTTAATGTGAGTTTTAATGTAGTGCCCTTCATGTAGAATAGTGTCTCTAACACACAATGGCCATTTGTATACTTGGCCTTTCAATAAAATTCTACGAAGGTTTGAGATGTTGTCCCAAACATGAAAGGGCAAATGTGAGGATTATTAACTGTTGTCATAAATAACATTTTTTTAAATTGGCTGGGGAGAGTACAGTGTAGTAGTAGCGTAATAGTAGTTCCCATCCCATTCCTCTCCAATGCTCTCTCCTCCGGACCCGTCCGGGAATGATGGGACTGGAATGAGACAGCATCAGAGTGGAATGGGACATCATTCCAATTAAAGGAAAAGAATTCCGCAATGTTTTAGGTGACTCAGATTTCTTGCTAAGGAAAACCGCAAACTGAATCCGCTCTATGAGTGCTCTAATCACTGAGCTACAGGAGCTCCACATAGTAGGCCAATTTGCACAGAACAACATTCCTGGAAGCAGCCATGAAGTGAATGAATAATTTTTACCTGGGAGATTTATGGCTAACACATAGAGGGGAAATTTCTGCTTCTTTCTTTCAAATAGTGCATGGGATCTTTAACAATCACCATCTACCTGACCAGGCAGATATTTGGTTTAATGTCTCATAAGAATATAAGAATTAGGAGCAGGAGTAGGCCATTCGGCCGCTCGAGCCGGCCCCGCCATTCACTAAGATCATGGCTGATCTTCTAATCTACCTCCACCTGCCCGTTTTATCCCCATATCCCTTAATCACTTAATCCAAAGGAAATCTATCAATCTTAGTCTTGAATATGTTCAAGGACTGAATGAGCATCTACAGCCTTTTGGGTTAGAGAATTCTCATCTGAAGGTCTGTACTTCTAACAATGCAAAGCTCCTCCCAGCCCTGGAGCATCAACCTAGATTGTGAGTTCAAAGCTTGAATCAACATAGGGTTTGAATCTGAGAGACAAGAGCAGTACCAGCCAAGCCAGGCTGACGCTTTAATCACAGCGGTGTATGGGTTCTGTTCGGACTGAGGCGTGAGATTTCACAGTTGTGTTCTAAAGAGACTGCCATTCAGCCCAACTGCGGAAACCTTTACATGGTGAAGATCAGAGGCAAGCGGGGAGCTGCAGGTACAACATTCCAGCTTTGCACATCTGCAGCAACTTTGGTGAATGTGGGACTTTCACCCGCTGACCTGTTGTTCCCGGCACATTAAGTAGTAGACAAGAGCCTTCCTGTCTCTGGACTGAAATTCACATCGAGCTGAAGTGAATACCTAGTGAGAGGCCGTTACCCATCAGATAAGACTGGAAGTTGCGGCCAGCAGAGACTAGCACCCACTAGTAATTACCGGATCACAGTCAAACCATATTGAGGCCTGAAATTCCACCTAATGTTATCCAGTGAGCCCACAGAACCAGAGCTTTACACAGAAGAAGGCCATTTGGCCCATTGTGTCTGTGAAGTCTTGTAGCTCAGTGGTTAGAGTGCTCACCTTGCAAGCAAAAGGCTTGAATTTGATTCCTAGCAGGGCAAAATGTTGGGCAAGTTTCCTTACTCCACATGCCTTTGTTTACCTAGCAATAACTAGGAACCCACGTCCTCGCGATGTGAAAGACGCTCTCTAAATGAAATTTTATTGTTGTTATTTTTAGTCAATTGGCGGATCGCTTCTCCGAGGGTAGTAATTATTTCCAAAAAAATTGGTCACCCAATTCACGACTGTTTGTGGGACACTGCTGAGTACAATTGGCTGTCTCGTTCCTCCCACAAAATATACAGTCAATTCAGTTGATAATGTATTCTATGATGTGCTTTGAGATGTTTCAGAGACATAATAAAGTGCTACATCAAATGCAAGCATTATCATTATATCATTATTGTGTTGGTCTTTTGAAACAACAGTCTGTGCAGTCCCATTTACCTGTCCCTGCCATTACATTATCTAATTTCCTCTTGTGAGCGAATATGAATTCTGCCACTAACAGCTTCTCCTCTAGCCTCAGCACTGTCACCTGTGTGTCCCCCAGGACTCTGTCTTTGACCCTTTCCTTTTCAACATCTATATGCTCTCCTTGGTGACATCATCAGCAGACTTGGGGTCAACTTCCATATGTATGCGGATGACACCCAAATCTATCTTTCTGCCTCAACCCTCGATTCCAGAACTACTACTGTACTGACAGACTGTCTGTGGAACCATCAAGTCCTGGATGAGAGCTAACTTTCTACAGTTGAATGTCAACAAAACCGAGGCCTCCCAGATTGGCTTGGGCCAGCGCCTCCGCACCTCAGGTACTGGCAGCATCACCCTCCATGGTTGCACTCTCCACCTCATCAAGCCAGTCAGGAAGGTGTCTTGTTCAATCCTCAATTGTCTTTTCTCCCCTACATCCAAGCCATTACCCGCTCTGCCTTCCCTCACCTCTGCAACATTGTCCTATTCCGCCACTGCATCACCCCTCAAGCCACTGAAACTCTCATTCATGCCCTTTTCACATCCAGGTGCAATATGCCAATACCTGGCTTGTCGTCCTCTTCAACCCCTCCCTCCATAGTCTGAAGATCATCCAGAACTCAGCAGCCCATGTCCTCTCCCGCAGCAAGCTCCACGACCCCATCAATGCCATTCTCACCTGACTTCACTAGCTTCCCATCGTTCAGAGATTTCAATTCAAGATCTTGCTCTCACCTTTAAAGCCCTCCATGGCCTTGCCTCGCCCTACATCCACGACCTCCTAACCCCCTACAAACCTTTCCAGTCCTGGATCAGGACTGGTCCATGTCCCCCAACCCACCCACCCCAGTATCGGCAGGCAAGCCCTCCGGCACTCTTCCCCCTACCTTTGGAATTCCATTGCTCAGTCCCTCTGCCTTGCCCCCTCCTCCTCAAGATCCTTCTCTTTGACCATGGCATCGGTCACCCCACTTACCCTCCCTTTCCTCCCCAATCCCGACCCCAGCTCGGCTCTGAAACACTGACTGTCCAGCGGCTTGGGACATCATCCCAACGTGAAAGGTGCTATACAAATGTAATTTTGTTGTTGTTGTTGTTGCTTCCACCATCACATTTGGCAGGACATTCCACAGCCTAACAATTCTCTGTGAAAACAAAAATCCTTCTGATCCCCTAGCTCTGTTGGTAATGATCTTAAGATGATGCCCTACAATCACTGACTCATTGATTCACAGTGGACATCATTTCTACTTATGGACTCTTATCAAAACTCCTCCTCATTTTGAAGACCTCAATCAGGTCTCTCCTCAACCTCCACGATTCCATTGACAATAGGTCCAGTTTCTTCAGACCCTGATCAGGGGTCAAACCATTCATCCCAGGAATCATGTTGGTTAATCTCCTCTACTCTCTTTCTGTGGTCCTGACATCCTTCTTGAGTGACAAACCTGGACACAGTTCTCTCTAAATGTGATCTAACTAGCCTCTGCTGCGTGACACCCTGACTGTACGCCAAGGTACAGCCTAACAGGCTGAATTTTGTGGGGGTTCTGAACTAATGACTTTGCAATGACTGCCTTTGGTCCATCTCAGTCACTGCTCTGGCTAAAATCCTGCAGGATTCGAGCCACAAATAACTTGACTGGCTCCACTCGCCCCCGGAGCACACTGGAGCATTGAGAGCATTATTATTGTTATTCAACGCCTTCTTATTTGTATAATTTATTCTGACGCGGGCGCCGGCACTGATTGCTGTGTTGCACTCAGCCCCCAGAACAGCCTGGGCCAACAATCTGAATGGGTACATAATCACATTAACATTTGTACCTGGGCATCTCATTGCCAAAGTAAATGTTAAATAACATCACGGCCCCAGCCACACAGGAAGCCCTGAAGAGGAGGGGGTGCAGTGCGTTCCATCTCTCTGACTGACACTCAGTGGTTAGAGGTAGGTTGGCACTGATTTTAAATCTATCCCCCACCCCACCCCCCACCACCCATCCCCAATAAATATTGGACATCAGAATGCGGAAGTGGCTGAGAAATGTACACTAACCCAGCGGCAATGTTAGTAAATGCTTCTTTCTTGGGAGGGTGGACTTTCCCTACATTTCTAGCATTTTAATAACTGTTTTTCTTCAAACCCCCGCACAGTTTCCCACGGCGTTCCTCAGGGCTTTGTCCTTGGCCCCCTCCTTTTCACCCTTTACACGCTTCTTCTGGGCGACGTCATCCGCAGACATGGGGTAAATTTCCACATGTATGCGGATGACACCCAGTTGTACCTTTCTGCCTCATCCCTCAACCCCCAGACGATCGATGTTCTGACAGCATGTCTGTCCGACATCGAGTCGTGGACGAGGGACAACTTTTTGCAATTGAACGTGAATAAGACCGAGGCCCTCCTGATTGGCTCAAGCCAGCACCTCCGCACATCGGGCGCTGCCAGCCTCAATATCCAAGGCTGCACTTTCCACCTCACAAAGCCAATCAGGAACCTCGGCATCATGTTCGATCAAAAACTCTCCTTCCTCCCCCACATCCGTGCCTTGACCGTCACCACTTATTTCCACCTGCGCAACATTGCCAGGCTCCGTAATTATCTTACACCCCGCGCTGCCGAAACACTCGTGCACGCTTACATCACCTCACGGCTGGACTACGGAAATTCTCTCCTAGTCGGCCTCCCCAGTTCCTCCATTCATAGGCTGCAGGCCATCCAAAACTCTGCAGCCCATGTACTATCCCGCACCCGCCTCTACGACCACATAACCCCCACCCTCGCCCGTCTCCACTGGCTCCCCATCCTCCAGAGGATCGAGTTTAAGATCCTCGTCCTCACCTACAAGGCCTTACACGGCCATGCCCCATCCTACTTAACCGATCTACTCTCCCTCTACGCCCACCCGGACCCTCCGTTCAACAGGACTTGGCCTGCTCCAAGCCCCCCGCCCGAACCGCCCCACCATCGGAGGCCGGGCCTTCAGTTTCTCCGCTCCCACCTTATGGAATGCCATCCCTCAATCCCTCCGTTTCGTCTCTTCCCTTTCCTCTTTCAAGGCCGGTTTGAAGACTTTCCTCTTCAATCGTGCCTTTTGTTCCACCCCGAACTCTTTTACCTCCCCTTCGTGTTTCACCCCTTCCCAAACAATCCCCTCCCAGCTCGGGTCACACGCCTCCTGTTCAGCGCCTTGGGACGTCCTCCCGACGTGAAAAGCGCTCTATAAATGTAAATTGTTGTTGTTGTTGTTGACTCCAAATAGTTTGGGGCTGGTCATACCGCATTGGGGGGCAATGGGCACTGCCCAGTAAAACTGCCAATCTTTGCTTTGTACATTTACAAAGGGTTTTTGTATCATTCAGGGGAGAGTTTGGTGACAGGGCAGTGGTTTGGCCTCACCCACGCTGGCTCACTATCAGGATTCTAACGTTTAAGAATCCTGTGAGAACACAGGTTGCGAGTTTTGAGATTTGAATGCAGTGATCAACACAATTCCATTGAAATGAAACTCATTTGCTTCTTTGCTGCAGGATTATTTTCTTCCGAGATACTAGTACCACCTCAATGCTTGCGCATGATACAGTATAGGGATGTCTCAAATGGCTTCACAGGACTTTCTATAAAGTGGAGTGATGGCGGTCAAGTCTAGCTTTAGTGCTGTGTTTGTTCTATCTGCAACCTGTTAGTTGCCAGGTTGCACCTGTAGGTGAGAGGGTTGTTGCTTCAAATTCCCTTTGGACTCACAGTCCTGGCTGATACTCCAATGTGGTTGTAGTGGGAGAGTTGCTAGTTGATAGAGGTATTAAACTGAGGTTCAGGTAATGTTAAAGATCCATATTGGGACAGGTCCAAATAAATTCTGCTCCCAAGCAGATAACCTCCTATTGACTGAATGCATCTTGGTTGTTTGTGAGACCTCGGTTGTGCAAAATAACAGCTCAGAATCTTATAATAATAATAATCCTTGCATTTGATATAGTGCTTTTCACACCTTATCAACATATCAAAGCGCTTCACAGAATATACTGTAAAGTGAAGTGACTGTATATTTGTGGGTGAAATGCAGCAGCCAATTGCACACAGCAGTGTACCACAAACAGTCGTGGATTGAAATGACCAATTTTATTACTGTAGTTTTTGTTGGAGGGATTATTTTTAGGCATGTGGAGTAAGGAAACTTGCCCAGAGTTTCACCCTGACCTGCCTGGATTTGAACACAGGAGGTCTCACGCTTGTAAGGCAAGTGCTCTAAGCACTGAGCTACAGGAGCTCCATGCTACAGGAGCTCTTATTCTTACAGCACAGAAAGAGGCCATTTGGCCCATCGTGACTGTTCCTCACTCCATTCACCGTGTTGCAATAATAATAATTTTTATTTGATACAGTGTCTCATCACTTTTTGTAGGCAGCCATTTTGCGCACAGCAATATGCCACATACAACTACTGAGTGGATGGACAGTTTCTTTTATCTGGCAGGCTGTTGCCCAGGACACTGGCAAGAAACTTTCTTCTCTTCCAGTGTAATACCATGGTTTAATATTAACCATCTGAACAGGCAGACAGGATTTTAGTGTAACATCTCCTCTGAAAGACTGTACCTCCAAAAATGCAATGCACATCCTCCAGCCACCACCCCCTCCCTCCCCCCACCACCCAACCTCTGCCCCCCAATGCACAGACATACGTATAACACATTCCTGCTGAGCTGAAAGTGGAGCTTGAACTCACAACCTTCTGTCTCACGCTGTTACACACTGAGCCAGGCTGACGCTCATCTTCTGAAAATCCTACATGTACCAAAGTCAACCATTTATCAGTGAATTAAACTCATTGAGTTTGGTTGCTATTTACAGCAGTGTTGGCAAGGGCCAAACACTTGCCTTTCAAGCACTCTTTGAAGTCAGATTTAATGCCTCCTGTATTTGACAACCAATACTCAGTTACAAATCACACATGGAAGTTATGTGCTGCACAAAACTGCTGAGGTTTATAGAACTACAGGGAAGAATCAGCAAAGGCAATGATATACTCATGCAGGAATTTTTTTGGATTTGACGTGTGACATCTGAAAACTGGTTACAGTGGGAGAATTTTCATTTCATGGCTGTTTCTGGGGACATTGCTGCGCACAAATTGGCCACTGAATTTGCCTGTGAACAGAATACAAAGTCTTTACATGTGACAATATATCGCATAAAACATTTAGAGATGTCCTTCCAACGTGAAAGACGCCATGCCAAATATAAGAACTAGTACCTTATTTTAGAACTCTAGTGTATACTTAAAGGCTGTTAATAGGTCACCTTAGGATGTCCTTACAACATGAAAGGCACCATATAAGTGCAATTTTGTTGTTGTTGTTGTCCTCCCAATGTAGAAGGTGCTATAAAAATGTAATTTTGTTGTTGTTGAGCGTGTGTGGTGCGGGTGAATCAATTTTGCGGTATTTTGTAACAAATTTCTTAATTAGGAAATCCTGGACAACCGGACGTGCATCAGGCATATCAATTGGAACAGAAGGAACATCATTCTGAAAATAAATTAGATTGGAACGATGTTCCCACAAACCAGGGCACTGGACTCAGGGGTCATTTATTTAAAGAAACTTGCGAAGAAATTCCACAATAACGTTAGCTATTGACCCTCAGTCTGGTAAATTGACTTGTCATTCATATGTCGCATTAGTGAGAGGCATCAAAAACAAAGCAAACAGAACTCTGGCCTATATTGCTAAATCAGTTAAGTTTAGCTCCTCAACACCTACTTAGCAACAACAACAACAACAACTTCGATTAGCGCCCTCCACGCCGGACGGCGTCCCAGAGCGCTTCACAGTAGCGGATCCCGGGACCGAGCCAGGAGCAGGGGCAGGAAGGTGACCAAAAGCTCGGTCGAAGAGAAAGGTCTTCAACTGTGACCTGAAACTGGGAAGAGAGGGGTCGAGGCGAAGCGAGTGAGGAAGGGAGCTCCAGAGCCTCAGGGCGCAGTGGCTAAAAGCACGACCACCGAGGGTGGAGTGGAGGACTCGGGGGACATGGAGGAGGCCAGACCCAGAGGAGCGAAGGTAGCGGGTGCTGGGTTGGGGGGAGAGGAGATCAGAGAGATAGGGGGGTGCAGAGGAGTGGAGGGATTTGAAAACAAGGGTAAGGATCTTGAAGTCGATCCTCTCTAGGATAGGGAGCCAGTGAAGTTTGGCAAGGACTGGGGTAATGGGGGAGTGAAGCTTAGAGCGGACTGTGGGCATAATTCTCTGAAGGCGAGATCTGACTCCTCGATTTTAATGAGAGAAACAAAATGATTGGCATGGACTATGAAGTTATATACTGAGCATTTTCATGCAAAGGAATCAAAAAACCATTGTATTTTGCAGCATACAGGCCGTTCAGCTCTCCCACCCCACCTCCCAACCCACCTGCCTGCCTCCAACCCACCCTCCCACCCTCCCACCACCCCACCACCTTCACTCCAACACGTGAAGTACAGTGTCCTAAAGATAGACACTGTCCACATTTCTCTCTGAATGCGTCACTGGATTCCCCGCTGCCCTCTCCTCAAAGTTCCTTGCACCAAACTGTAAGAAAAGACAGAAGGTTGTGCTGTCCGATGCTGCCTTGATCAAATCTCTTTCATTGTACCGAATGAGCTCTCTGACCTCATAGAAGATGTCCAGTGCTCGAACAAGCTCCATGTCGTACTGGCTCACTGAGAAACATCATCTGGCAAGCAAGTCCTTTGATGTGGTTCATTAATAGGAGTGTCTTAGTTTCAGGAGAGCAAGTGAGACTCTCAGGATCAGCAAGATTCATACTAATGCCAGTACAAACACTGGCACAGCTGTGTGGAATAGTGAGGAGGCCCACTAGATGGAGGGTGCTGAATAGTGGCTATTATTGTTTTAGGAGGTTTCTTTCTTGAGCCCAGAAATATCAGGACAGGTTCCCTGATGCTCAGTGGGTCTGCCATTCCGCACGGCTTGCCTTTAGTCTGTAGCTAAATATTGGAAAATTGGGATACGGCCTCCCCCGCCGCGCCCCCCGCCCACCTACTCCACACCCCCACCCACCTCCCGTGAAAGAGACATCCTCCACTCCTGGCCAGTCACACTGTGTGTATACCACCCTGTAGCAAACAGAACAAGGTATTCATATCTACCTTACACACCCCTTCCCCAACCCCGCCCCGCCCAGCCCAGCACTTTCCAATGCTTTGTGAATAAGGCAGCAAGGTGCAGAGTAGAGAGGTTGGAAACTCAAAGAAGGAGAGGAAGAAATTTTGCCTTGGCACAGGAAGTTGCCTTGGCATAGAAAGTTATTGCCAGCCTGGCTCACTTGGTGATGTTAATCTGGCCCAATTGGTAGTGCCAGCCTGGCTCATTTGGTGGTGCCAGCCTGCCTCAGTTAGGAGAGCCAGTCTGGCCCAGTTGGGAACATTCTTCCCTCTGAATCAAAAGGTTGTTTAAGCTCTGGTATGCTACCTTGGGTGAAGGGCGCTATATAAATGCAAGTTGATGCTGTTGTGGTTTTCAAGACCCGCACTGGGACTTTGAGCTCACGGTCTGAGCTGAGTTATACTGTCGGAGGCACTGATCTTCAGATGAGATGTTAAATCAAGGTTTTGTCTGTCTTGTCAGGTGGATGATAAAGATCCCTTTGGCACAACTCAACAGAAGTTTCTCCTAATGTCCTGGTCAATGACAACCCCCCACTCTCCCCAACAACCCCTGTTCCATTAAAATCAGCCAATCACTTCATGGCTATCTGTGGGACATTCCTATACTGTACATTAGTTGCCTTACAGTATATAATTGCTGCACTTTACAATAAATTCTGTGAAGCTTTTCAGCACCGTACTAAGGCATGATATTATTATTGAACATAAAATTCTCCTAGACCAAGACTAGGGCTAGTTTCACATCTCTGATTTTGAAGAGGACCAGTAAGGAAGCTGTTTGAGACAGTGTAGGAGTAGCGGCCAGCTCCCGAGAACACATTACTGCAGTTCTGACTCATTTTCAAGCAAACGCTGGCCTTATCATAATAATCTGCACACTTTTATAGCGTCTACAATGTCAAAAGCTCTCAAAAGAGCTGACAAGTGTAGTGACTGTGTTTGCTGGTGAATGTGGCAGCCAATTTGAGCACAACAATTTCCCACAAACAGCTTTGAAGTAAATGATTGGTTTTATTTGGGGGATTGTTGGCCAGGATACTGGGAGAACCTCCCTTCTCCTTAGCGATGCAGGATCTTTAAAGTCCGCATTAAGAGGCCTATAGAATATTGGTTTAGTTTTTCAACTGAAGGATGGCTGCTCGGACAATGCAACTTTCTTCTCCTCCCCTCCCCCACCCACCCCCCTCCGCACTGCATTACAACATCAGTATGGACAGTGATCTCAAGTTAATCTCTAAGAAAGAAAGAAAGAACTCAATCCAAGACTGTTTGTGGGATACAACTATGCATAATTGGCTGTTGTGTTTCGCCCACAAAATAGACAGTCAATTCAACAATGTGTCGAGGCTGTATATTAAATGGAAGGATTATTATCTTTTATTATATGTTCTGGCTTGAATCTGCAACTTTCTGACTTAAACAGTGCCAGGAAATAGGTGATGGTAGGAGAGAGGAATGCATTGTTTTTAAGTAGATTATTAAAAATAGTAAAAATAATAATCCTAGCATTTGATATAGCACCTTATCATGTCATTGACAAGTCTCAAAGGGTTTCACAGAATATATTGTAAAGTGAATTAACCATATATTTTCCATAACATACTCACTTATGATGGAATCATTCATGAAACATTGCAATCCCCCTCATTTTTTATTCTTCTTCCCTAACCTTCGCACACCGCATCCCCCAATTTTTTTTAGAGCTGGGGGGAAATGTAGGCAGCAGTGAGTGGACAGGAAGTGGGTTTTAGCTTCCTGGGTTACAGAGTTTTGGGGGAAAAAAGAGAACGGCTGTAGATGTCAACAGAGATGGTGAAGAGCGTTCCTGAGTAATCCTCAACTATCTCTCTGTGTGTCTTGGCTTATAGTAGATGTAGTTCTCCAGCTTTGTCCTCTGTACTACGCTGCAGTCTAATAGTCTAAATACAGACAACGTTTGTGGTTGGACCATTGACCGTGCCACATGTCTTGGCACCTGATGCACCTCTGGTTAGCCTTCAAATGTTGACACTGTGAAAATATTTGCCGAGTGCTTGAAGGACACACCCACACGGTGCTGACATGTGATGACGGAACCGTGGCATGAGGCCTTCTTCCCGACTGTGCTGCCCTCGAACAATCCGAGTTAATCAGACAATTGGCCGTCAACCACAGAGTGTCGTATTGGGAGTGATCCACATCATGTCATCCTGTGGAGTCCTGTAGTTTAGTAGTTTGAGCACACGCCTCTCAAGCAAGAGGATCAGGATTCGATTCCTGAGCAGGGCGTAATCTTACTCCACACGCCACTGTTTACATGTGCAGATCTCGCCTGTATCTGTTCAGTTGGAGACTAAAGATCCCGTGGTAGTACTCAAAAAGGATAACAACAATAACTTGCATTTATACAGCACCTTTCATGCTGGTTAGCGTCCAGGATTAAATTTGACTGTGGCGGAGCCTGAAACCGAACCGGGGGGAAAGGAGGGGGGAGGTGACCGTAAGCATGATCAAAAAGGAAGGTCTTTAGGCAGGAATTGAAACTGGGGAGGGAGTTTCTCTCAGTGTCCTGGCTCAACAATCTCCCAGAGGTAAAATTGATCTTCAATTTTATGGCTGTTTGTGTGAAAATTGGCTGCCAAGTTCGCCTATGAATACACACTGTTTCAGTAAATAGAGCAAACACTGTGAGACATTTAGAAGATGTGAGAAGGTGCTATATAAAACACAAGGATTCTTATTTAATTATATAATAACTTAAATCTCCTAAATTCACAATAGGACATTGAATGGAAATGAGTTTGAAATGTTATTGAATCGGTCTTTAACGTAATAATAAAATAATAATATTGTCTTTAATATAATAATGACAGTATTATTAATAATAAAGGCCAACACTGGTCTGTCAGTGTGTTAGACAGATTCCAAACATGCCAAATCTATCAAATGCAGGATAATTTATTTTATATGGACAGATGCAGATTGACTCTGGAGCATTAATGAGAGCCAGGTTCAACACAACCCCAATTATTTGAATTAAATGACATATTGGAACTAGCCCCAGTCCATCAAACCAAATTCTGGATATAAATGGAATCGAGCATCTTAAGAATTCATACAAGGATTTAATGAACCTCAGAGGCAGCTATGAACTCACCCAGCCTTGTCCCCAGCAAGATGTGACCCAAAGCTCTGTCAATCAGAAGCCAGTTACCTCATATCCACCCACCTCGTATTGACCCCGCGGCAAAGCTTGAACTGAACAAATAACTATTCTCGCATTTGATATGGGACCTAAAAATAATCTCAAAGGTACTGCAAAGGATTATGTAGACTATTGCAGTATGGAGACAGGCTATTCAACACCCATGTTGGTACTTACACTCCACTCCCTTAACCCTCTATTTCCACTCACCTCCCCGCTTTTAAAGCCAGCCTCAAGACTTGCCTCTTCATCCATACTCTCAACTTGCTCAGGTCCCGACTTGACCATTGGAATGTCCTCCCAACATGAAAGGCGCCCTATAAATGTAATTTGTTGTTGTTCTTTATTGTATTATTGTTCCCTAGTCCATTGATATCAGTGCTTGATGGAAACTGACAAATTGCAAAAAAGACAGAAGAATGAGTCTAAGAAATCCCCCTTTCTCCCCCCACCCACCCTCAAATGAAAGTCTGGCTAAATAGACTCAGTCCATCAACCTCAAGGACGGACTGAGAGCTAACCTCAAACCAGGGACCTCAGAGCTAGAGTGGAGCTGGCTTTAATCCATTAACCTTAGACACAGATTGAGACTGACCCTGGTGCCAAGCAACAGCTGCTGAGATGCAGTAGAGTTGAACTGGCGGCAGTCCATCAGCCTTAGAGACAGTATGGGTGGACTTTCCCTATTCCAAGGGCATGAGAGCCAAGATCAGCCTGGCGTGCATTTCATCAACTGCAGACACACTTTGGACTGACATCCAGATTGTGACTGGCTATAGTCAGCCCATCAAAGATACATACATATGTGAACAAAACTACAATTGTCACAACAAATCTCTACCCTATCTCTCTGACTAGCTGAGGTTTTGATTCCTTTGTAGACTGAAGAACTTGACAGGTCTGGAAGGGGAGTGCGATTGGAGAAAAACAGGGAAAAAAAATAAAATTGCCTTTCACATAAGATGACGTCTGAAAGCACATCACAGAGATGGGGTGGAAAGAATTTGAAAGCTAGTTATTTTTAAGAACCAGAATACAAACTGAAACTAAATTGCACAATCTTAAATATTAACAACAAAATAGCTAGTGAGCCCTAAAACTAAAATTACATTTTTATAGAACGCCTGTGACATCGGGAGGATGTCTCGAGGCGCTGAAGGTAACAGTCTTAGGGCTTAGATCATGAGAAATACCAGGCCCCAGGATCTGTAGCCATGGCTGATTTTCTCCCTCACCTCCTCCCCCCCACCACCCCAATCTGGGGCACTGAGGCCATATATAGTCGAGCTTTGGCTGAGATCAGCTAACTGAAGTCAGCGCTGGAATCTGTGTTTCAGCTAATTACTGGATAGACTCAGGGTTTTAGGGCTCACTATCTATTTTTAAATAACACATTAAGGCATCAATCACTCTTCTTAAGTACAGTGGAGCAAAGTAAGCCTAGTTCCTTCAATATGTTAAAAACTAGGTCATTTATCTGGTCTCACGCCAACTAAAACCTATAAAATCACTGTCTGAGCAGCAATCGCTTAAGGCAGCTCAGAAATGGCATGAAATGCGATGGCTGAAACAGTTTGTTTTCGAAGGAGACGTAATGGATCAACTGGTTATACAACTCAATTAAAAGCTTTGCATAACAATGATTACAACGTCCACTAATGAAAAAGTGTTGCATTGCCTTGTTACTGTATTTAATAGAATGCATTCAGTTTGTTAAAATTGATGGTCAAATTTAGAGGAATGAATTATGAACAACAATTAGACAATCTTAGGTGGCTAAAGCAATAGTATTCTCGCCTTTAAGTTTGGGATGTCCTCCCGACCTGAAAGTAGCTATATAAGTGCAATTTTGTTGTTGTTGATTTTGTTGTGGTTGAGTCAGAGGTTGTGGGGTCAAGCCTCACATTGGGACTTTAAGATCACTGTCTTTTCTGCCACATCAATGCTGTGCAGGGGGTAGATCTCATTGTCGGATGTTGATGTCATTCGGATGAGATATTCAAACTGAGGTCCCGTTTGCCCATTCTAGTGTATGTCAAAGATTGTGTGCTATATTCAAAAAGAGAAGAGAGAGAAACTCTCCCTGTGCCCTCGCCAACAGATACAATTGGTCCCTCACTTCATAGCTGTTTGTTGTTCAGAGTTGACTGATGTGGTTTGCCTACAAAACATAGCAAATACACTTTTTCAATATACAGTACACAGTAAATTCCTTTGAGACATCTTCCCAATGTGAAAGGCACAACAGTGAATGCAAGAATTAATATTAATAATAAACTGGCTCCCAAACCAGGCCTCAATTTAAGGATTTTCCACAATTTTTGCGCAGTACAGTATTAAACTCAGAGACGAACAAGGTTTGTTGCACCTCATAAGATTGGTTCTCAGCAGACGGCAAGTCGTCAAGAGAAAAGGTTGGAAAGATTATTGTGCGATTAATGCCACGGGAATGTTTTACGGGATTGGTGTTGCGAGAGGTGATGAATTTGGGCTGTGTTAGGGTGGATGTTTGGCTGAATTGGGAATCTGTTTAAATCTATCCCCCAGGGCTCGCATTCTGAAGTTGTTTTGCTCGTATTTAGGACATATTTTGTGGCTTTTAAAGTGAAATGAACAGTGAGCTGGGTGACAGCACTGACCGATGAAGATATCCTTGTGAATGGGACATTCGGTCAATTGTCTCGATGCCAACCCAAACCCTTGAGCTTTGCTTTAGAGTTTGCTGTCTGTAACAAAGCATCCACGTCAATTGCCTGAGAAAAGAGGTCGTTATCTGCGGGAAGGGAATCTCCATTTTTTGTGTTTAATATGCGTTCATGGGTATTAGGAGGCTTTGGATCACAGGCCGCTGTCTCCTAGGTGACCACCGCTCCTCTCTATCGCTGACTTCAAGAATAGGCATCGGAGCCTTAGACACTTGCGTCATTTGGAGCCAACTTGGGGTGTCAGCTGTCAATTTCTTGCAGTGAGTTTCCGTTACTATAGAAGCGAGGACTCTTTGTACGTCTTTCGCCTCTACAGGAGAAAGGCGAAGCTGAAGGGTATGACAAGCAAGGCATTTACATCAGTTCCTTGGACAATGCAATTCAGTTACGCCAACAACCCTTAACACCAAACAACAAATTGGACAACACCATCCAATGATGGAATCATGTTATTTGGTGCGGCCTAATAGCATGCATTTATGCAAAGCGAATTCCGATGCAAGACAAGTGAGTGTGTGGCCTTTCTTGTCTTGTGCTGCTAAACGTGACCTTTGACTTGAAGCAACCCTTACTTGGATGGCACCTATTTAACAGGGGTTGAGCTCTTAAAAGCGCCTCACAATAAAGCAGCATGATACCTTCCTGTCCTTTATTCATCATTGAGTGAAGAATTTCCACTGCTGAATAATATAGTGCACAAAAGTCTCACCCGACCGCAGGCTCAGGAAAGAGGACATGGTTAACAGATGACAGCATGATGGTGTGTTGCAAGGGGTGGGCGGTGGGGATGTGGGGGGGTGGGGTGGAGGAGTTGGCAGGGGCATGATTGAGAGAGGGTGTTACTGTGGAATCGGAAGAGGCAACTAATAATAATAATAATAATCTGACGTGATAAGAGCGCCTTATCACGTCGTTGAAATGTTTCAAAGCACTTCACAGAATATATTCTGATCACAGAATCACAGTATGTTTTGTAGACGAAAGGCAGCAGCCAATTAATTGTGCACAGCAGTGCCTCATGAAGACTTGTGGATTGAGGATTTTTTTTTAGAGGGATTATTACATCCGGAAAGTGATCCGCCGATTGACTGACAACCGACTTCATACTTACTGCTAGGTGAACAGAGAGGCCTATGTAGTAAGGAAACTTGCCTAAGGTTTTGCCCTGCCCGGGAAATGAACCTGGGTCCTCTCGCTTGCGAGACAGTGCACTCACCACAATGGGACTTCACAAGGGGAACATCTACCCAAATGGGAGCCTCAAACTTGGGACCTCTCTCATCCACACAGTGGAATCAATAGGAATGTTCAAAAGGTACTGACAGCAGCTACGGAGCTAAACTGTGGAGCCTTGAGGGGAAATCATATCAGATAAACAATTCACTGAAATTAAGATGTTCTCTGCCAGGTTTCTAAGTCTCTCTCTCTCTGACATTGCAGAGAATTGTAAACTTAAAGTAATATAGTTTGTTCAACAATTGAGTGAGAAAAAGAAGGGGGGAAGTGGGATGGGAAGGGGTTGGGGGAGTCATTTTTTTCAGCGAGGTACAGTGGTTTCTGGGAAGGATGGAGCTATCCCCAGCCAACTCTTTGCCTTCCTATAAACTAGCTTTCCAAAGAATCTTGGCTGCTTCAAGAATAAATAAGCATGTGATTTATTCATGAGCCAAAGAGTTCAGTGGAAAATTTCTAGTACAGAGAAGAAAGAGAGGGAGGCAGGGAGGGTGGGAGGGAGGGAGGCAGGGAGAGAGCACAAGGTGATCGCATTATGATGTAATTCTTCTATGAATATGTTGCAAACAGAGATTAGATGAAATCATCTTTCATCTCTTCTGATCATTCCCCCACCCCACCCCCCATCCCCAACCACATATACCTACAACCAACCCCAGGGATGAAAATATGCAACATTACAGCTTCCCAGGATTTAGTTTTTGGAAGCGAATATATTTTGAAAGTTAATGTAAAAGAGCTTTGCTTCTCTCCCTACTCTCCAACTCTCGCTCTCTCTAATCCTTTCCCTTTCTACGGGGAAATCACTCCTGAAAACTGTAGTTAATAAGAATAATATTAATAGGATAAGAATAATCCTTCCATTTGATATAGTACCTTATGATGTCTTTGAGACATCTCAAAGTGCTTCACAAATTACATTGTAAAATGACTGGGCGAAACGTGGCAGCCAATTGAAGCAGCAAGCATCCATGTCATTTAAGAGGAAACGCGCAGGTTCAAATAAAACTATTTTTATCGCCAAATAACAGAGCAATAAAGGCAGTCTATGTTGGCCTACTCGGTACTGAAAACTTCCGCTTCTATTATTATTTTTGTAAAAGAAAGTGAATTGATGGTCAAGATGCCAGGAGAAACTCGCTTCTCTTTTTGAGAAGATCCACAGGATTTTTCATGGCCAATTGAGAAAGCACAGACAACATCTCAGGTTAACGTCTCAAACAATCTATGGTGCTTCCATCACTGCAGTAACCCACCCCACCCACCACCTCAGTAAGCATAGAATATATTGAGTCCAAAATTGGCTTGAACCCACAATCTTCCAACTCAGCAGTGAGAGCGCTTCTGACTGAAGACAGGCTGAAACAGTGCCTGAACTCTCAAACAAAGTGTTGAACGTTTCTATTGAATTTAAAATTCCCAGTAAGGTCAGACATGTCTTCTCCTGCACTTAATAATAATCTCTGAATTTTGATATACAATAGCACTTTTCTTCTAGACTAGAATTATAAAGTGAATATAAAGTGAATGTAAAGTGAATTGACTGTACATTTGTGGGTGAAACTCAGTAGCCAATTGTACACAACAGTGTCATCACAAACAGTCGTGGAATGAAATGACCAATTTTATTATTGTGGTTTTTTTTGAGGGATTATTATCAGTGTGTGTGTGGAGTAAGGAAACTTGCCCAATGTTTCACTGACCTGCCTGGATTCGAACACGTGGCTCTCGCTTGTAAGGCGAGTACTCTAACCACTGAGCTACAGGACTTGCCGAGAACTTGGGGGAATGAAGGAACCCGATTTTTTGTTTAAAAAGAGGACCTCCAGTCAACCAGCTTCCCAGAACTGACACGATAATGTGACAGAAGTCATTCGTCACAGCTCTGTTACATTTCTCTCTCACCCCAGTGAGATTGGAGCTTGTTCCCACACTTTCAGCTTCAATCGTGTGGTGCTTGGAATGCTTATCGGAATCCCGAGGGTCTTAAAGTGGGATTATTTTGGGAACTTTGAAGCATGCCTTTTCTTTTGAAACACATGTCTTCTTCTGATATCATGTCTGGTTGACTTATTCCCTGTTCGGGAAGCATGTCTTGGTAATAATATTCCTTGCATTTGGTTGGCGCCGGTGCTGGTCGGGTCAAAACATCCGAGTTCCTATCAAGTGTAGTGACTGTTTGATTGTGGTAGGCGAGGTCCTTTCGAACATCTTTTGAAATAAATGTCCAGTGTTTTCTGGTGCATTGCTGGATGGAGCGATCTGCGTGAGATTGTATGTGTGCATGAGCGCACGTGTGAGCATATGTGTGCATGTACATGTGACGGTGTCTGTGTATGATCACATCCATGTGAGTGTGTGTACGAGTGCTCAGGTATCTTTGTGCTCGCGTACACAGGTTTGTATCGTGTGAGCAAGTGTGAGCGCATGGGTTTCCGTGTGTGTGAACATGCGTGTGTGGATGCGTGCAAGTATGTGTGAGAGTGTATGTACGTATCAGTATGTGTGTGTACGTATCTGTATGTGTGTTGTGTGTTTGTGTGTGATGTTCACCCACACTTGTCTTTTATGTGCGCATAATATGTTAGCGATTAAGTGGGTTCGCCATGCAAGTGGGTTCGATTCCAGGCAGAGCAAAACCTTGGGCAAGTTTCCTTACTCCACACGCCTGATAATATTCCTTTGTAAAAAAAATAATAAATTGCTCATTTCAATTCACAACTGTTTGTGGGGACACTGCTGTACACAATTGGCTACCGCAATTCACCCACGAAAATCACTTTACAGTATATTCTGTGATGTGCTTTGAGGCGTATAGAAGATGTGAAAAGCGCAACATCAAATGCAAGGATTATTATTACCATTATTATTATAATTCTTATATTTGTTGTTAATTAATCACAGACTCTACCCTGGAATTAATATATTAGCAGCATGTGTAGAGCAGGATATAGCTGAAATAGTCAAAAGTTAATGACTGTGTAGTTTATAAGTGAACACAGCAGCCAGTTAGGACACCGAGTCCACCATCAGCCACAAAGAGAACGATCGATTTATCAGTCGGGTTATCCATACCTGGAGAACTCACTTCTCTTTCCCCAAGTGCACCACAGATTCTTTTAACAAGCTGGCCCAAGCCGGCAGGGATCTAGGTTTAACATTCGACTCTCTTCCGAAGGGATGGCTCAAGGGAGCAGAAATATGATAATAATAATAATCCTTGCATTTGATAAAGCACTTTTTACATCTTATCGACATCTCAAAGCGCTTCACAGAATATACTGTAAAGTGAATTGACTGTATATTTGTGGATGAAACGCGGCAGCCAATTGCGCAAAACAGTGTCCCCACAAACAGTCGTGGATTGAAATGGCCAAGTTTATTATTGTGTTTTTTTTGGAGGGATTATTATTAGGTGTGTGTGTGGAGTAAGGAAACTTGCCCAAGGTTTCACTCTGATCTGCCTGGATTCGAACACAGATCTCACGCTCGTAAGTCGAGTGCTCTAACCACTGAGCTACAGGAGCTCCAGGTTGGTGTTTCGAGCTCTACAGATGAGTTTATATAATGAAGCCCGCCGCAGGCTGACAAAACAGCAAGCCATTCTCTCTCTCTCTCTTCAGAGGCGTCACGTGAAGCAATAAAAAAGAGATTCAAGGAAACGTGGGGGGAAGAGCTGGCACGCAGATGCCAAAAGATGCCGGCCGGGGGCCTGGGAAGGGGATAGGATGACTTCAATAAAATAAAATTCCAAGCAATAGAGCGCTGGTGGAGTGCGATCGAGAAAGACTCAGTGTACTATAAGTATCTCATTCCTAGTGACAGGAATTCTCAGCAAAGCCAGAGCACATCAAGCCCCTTATCCAATTCAATTCCACGTAGAGACTTCTCTGCCCATCATCATAATAATAATAATCCTTGAATTTTGATATAGCACTTTTCACATATTATTGACATCTCAAAGAACTTCATAGAAAATATTTTAAAGTGAATTGACTGAATATTTGTGGGCGAAACGCGGCAGCCAATTGTGCACAGCAGCGTCCCCACAAACAGTCGTGGATTGAAAATGACCAATTTATTATAGTTTTTTTTGGACAGATTATTATTAGGTGTATAAAATGGTCACTCATATTATGGCTGTTTATGGGGATGTTGCTGTACGAATTGGCTATTGAGATTGCCAACAAAATACAGTAGAAGCCCGTTTATCCGTGACTCGATTCACCGGCACTTCCGTATAACCGGCGCGCACCCAAAAAGTCCTCATTCGATAAACCGGAACTTATCTGGAACAATAGCAGTGGAGCATTTGTAAATGCAAAAATAATAACATAATAACAGAATATTGTATTGGTACTTATTGTTAAAACTACTCTCTTGCGCTTTTTACCTTTGCTGGTAGATGCTGCGCTTGAAGCCATGATGCTGCCGTTGAGGTTTATAGTCCAGCGATTCTTTTTAAAATGGAGCACACCAAGAGGGTGAAAAAAATGGAGTGTGTATAACTTGAAAGTCATACTAGCGGCAAGCCGATAATGCTAGCCGATAACCCACATTGTCGCGCAGCTGCAGTATTTCGGTTTGCCGCTAGTAGAGTCTAGGTCTTCGGCTTGCAGCTAGTAAAGTTGCGCACCTTTAAAATCGCACTGCCGTTTTTTTCACCCACTTGGCGTCCTCCATTTAAAAACGAATCGCTGGACTGTAAACCTCAATCAGTAAATGTGAGAAGTGCAAGAGAGTAGTTTTAACAATAAATACCAATATAATATTATTTTATTATCTGTTATTATTTAGTCTGGTGTGTATAGTGTGTGTTAAAAGAACTTTAATTTTTTTGTGGTGGGTTTTCAGCTGCGGGCCGCCCAAATATCCGGCAGGCGCTTAATCAGCATTGGCCAGTTCCCGCAGGTGCCGGATAAACGGGCTTCTACTCTATTAACGTTTTACAGTAAAATGAGGTGAAGGGTTTTGAGAAGTCCCGCACTGAAATAATGTTCCCAAATCAATGTTCAATGATTCAAGCATAATAATAATAATCCTCGCATTTGGTATAGCGTCTTATCACAACTTTGACACGTCTGAAAGCCCTTCACAGGATATACGGTGATATGGATTGACTGTGTATTTTGTGGATGAAATGTGGCAATGTCCAACAAACAGCCATGAAGTGAGTGACCACTTTTTGTTTTGGGGGACCAGGACACTAGGGGAAACGCCCTTCTCTTCACAAGCAGTGCCATAGGATGTTTAACTTATACCCGAGCAGGCAAACAGGATCTCAGTTTAACGTCTCATCTGAAGGACAACAAATGATCAAATTATTATTGTTTCCAGTGCCTTATTACGTCCTCCAGACGTGAAAGGCGCTCTACAAGTGTAATTTTGTTGTTCTTTGTTGTTGATGCATTATTATTAGGCGTGTGGAGAAAGGAAAGTTTTCGTCATGCCTGGAATTGAATTGAATGTGAATTGAATTGAGTCCCGCAGCTCAGTGGTTAGAGCACTCACTTGCATGGACCAGTGCTCGAACCACTGAGCTACAAGAACCCACCACATTCACTCTTCTTCCTATGTTACCATGTTCTCCTCTTAACTTGTCTCAAGTCCAGAGAAAAAAGCTTTGACATGTTCAATCTTTCTTGAAAGGTGCTAAATAAGTCAATTATGTTGCATTGGTAGCTGTATCCAATCCTCCCTGGTAACAGCCTTCCAAAGCTTCTCTGTGCTCTCACCAGAGGTGTCAGGACAATGGAGCACACACTCCTCACTGCATTATCTTAGGTGTTGTCTTTCGGATGAGACATTCAACCAAAGTCCCCGTCTGTGCCTGTTCAGATGGACGTTAAAGATCTCATGGCACTGCATTGAGTTCCTTTCTCCCGATGTCCTGCCCGACAATAACAACAACAAAATTACATTTATAGAGTGCCTTTCACGTAAGGAGGACGTCCCAAGGCGCCCCTCCCCTTCACCCCCAATAAAATTGGTCACTCACTCCATGGTTGTTTCAAGTCTCCTTCAACAGCAAAATTACATTTATAAGTCTCCTTCAAATCCCGCCTCAAGACCCTCCTCTTCGACGGGCCCATCAGTCAACTTAAATCTCCACTTTTCCCTCCACCCTCCCCGATCCCGACCCCAGCTCGGATCTAAAACACTGACTGTCCAGCGCCTTGGGACGTGCTCCTGACGTTAAAGGTGCTGTAGTTGTTGTTATAAAGTGATAAAGTTGTTATAAAGGTGTTGTTGTTGTTGGTGGGATATTGCCATGCGCCAATTGGCTGCTGCGTTCACTCACAAAATACTACATTTCACAGTAAAATCTTGTAAAAATGCGTTTGAGACATTTTTGACGATTTGATAAGGTCTGGTATCAGATGCGAGTGAACTCCTAGGCGTTTGTTGTGGATTGAGATTCCACACGTGTGAAATGACCGAACGTCCAACAACAAAGAAATCAACGTACTGTACTCATCTGGAAGATCAGGGCTCCTTGAGGTTGATTATTTTGGCAGGAAAGCACTGGTGTTCAAATGTTCGGCACTTGTCCAGAGAAGTCAGCTTTTATTGCTTCATACACTGCCTCATAACAAACCTCAATCAAAGGAATGGTCACAGCGGAGTATAGCAGCTGTCAACATCATCTAATTCATGTTTTGCTAAAATAATAGTAGTTTCAACAGGTTTCATGAAACTGAACTGTGAGCGCGTCTGCCAGAAAGCTTTTGCGTCAGGTTCAGGCATCGTTTAGTTGTGTACTCACAGTGACCCAAGGAGTCCACCTCTGATTTCTGACTATTACGTTTGTGTAATTGTGTGTGTATGTCTCCGTGTATGACAGGGTTTGTGTGTGTGTATGTATGTATATACACACCTGTGTGTGCGCGGCTATTGTTTCTATATAAGGCTCCGAGATATTATCCGGCGTGAAGTTCGCTGTGTAAATGCAAGTTGTTGTGGTTGTTAAAGTTGTTGTATGGTGCTGGGGGTGGTGGGGGGTGGGGGGGAACCCTGTCTGTAATAAGAACGGAAATCGTTGTGAACACTCAAGCCGGTCAGGCAGCATCTATGAGAGCGGAGAGAGAGTGGTTCAGCATTTCAAGTCAATGACCTTTCGTCAGAACTGGAAGATGTTCGAAGGAAGCAGTTTATAAGGAGAAAAAGAAAAGGTGGGAGGAAAGAAAGACAATGGGAAAAATGAGGAGATAGATGAGGTACCTTTCCTCGAGCTTGTGTTGTGCTTCGTTGGAAGGGGGTAGGGGGGGCCATGGACAGACAGAGAGGTGAGTGTGTGTGTGAGTGCGTAGATTGAATGTGAAAAGCGACCAGACGCTCCCTTGCGGAAGGAATGGAGGTGTTTTTGGCAAAGTGATCACCCCAATCCATGTTTGGTCTCCCCAATGTAGAGTAGACCACATCGTGAGCAGCTAATACGGTTTACTGGGATAGTGGAAGTATACGTAAATTTTCCGCCTTACCTGGAAACAGTGTTTGGAGCCCTAGGTAGTTATATCGGAGGAGGTAAACAGGCAGGTGTTGCATCTCCTTCCCGGGGGAAGGAAAGCGGGTGTTTATGGTGATGGAGTTATGGACCATGGAAGTCACGGAGGGAGCGGTCCCTTCAGAATGCTAAGAGGGGAGGGTGAGGAAAATGCATTTAATGGTGGGATCACACACTAGTGACAGAAATGGCGGATGATCCGTTGAACATAGAGGCCGGTGCGGTGGAAGGCGAGGCCTGAGGGTATCCTAACACCGTTCCTGAAGGGGAAGGACGGTGTTGGGGGTGGGGGGTAAGTGGTTAGGGCAGAAACATGGGAAATAGGACGAGCAGGGTTGAGGCCCTGTCTACCACAGTGAAGGATGGGAAAAATGGAGGAACATTTCAGAAGCTCTGGTGTGGAAGGTAGTGATGTCAGAGCAGATATGGCAGAGGTGGAGAAAGGGATGGAATCCTTACATTCCAAGGCGCTCGACAGTCACTGCGAACACAGAAAGTTCTGAGCGTTTAACTGTGAATAGAAAGGGATGGGGAGGAAAAAAGAGATGGAGAGACAAACAGAGCAAAAAAAAGATAAGACAAAAGAAGACAAGACAGGATTAGAGGCAGAAAGAGTGAGAAAGACACTTACACGCATGCACACCCACACACACACACAGACACACACAGACAACACAGATATATAAAGAGGAATGCAAAGGAAACACACAATACTGTAATAAGAGTCTTTGCGTTTGATATAGTGCTTTATCGTGTCTTCAATTTGTCTCTCAAAGAGCTTCACAGAATATTCTATAAAGTGAATTGACTATATTTTGTGGGCGAACGGTAGGAGGCCGAAACATACACAAAGGGAGAAACAGACACACACACACAATCCAAGGCACAGAGAGAGGAGAGAAGTGGGGAGACAGAGAGAGAGAGAGAGAGAGAGAGAGAGCGCAGCTGGAAAAGTGGGAGTGTTATTTCGCCAAGATTAACAGCAGTGGCTTTAGAGCCCAGTCAGCAAAATGTAACCACCTTCCCTGCTCAAGGCACAATGTCAGTGTGTCTTTGCAAAGCCAAAAGTAGCGCTTGTGGAAAAGGCTCTCAAAGACACACAAGGGCTTTTTTTCATTTGAAATGAAAAGGGCTCCTTTCTTTCTCTCTCTCTCTCTCTCTCTCTCTCTCTCTTTTTCCCCGTAGCAGGAGTTGGTCTGAAGCGTCTCCTGTTGCAGGGAGCTTGGCCTGGCCGTGCGCTCTCTCTCTCTCTCTCTCTCTCTCTCTCGCCGACTCAGGCAACATAACTGGCTCCAGGAAAGAGGTTGTGCGACGGGCTGGAGACGTTTGCTCTGTTCCGAGCAAACATTTTCTGTCCCGGCTCCTGCTGGAAAAGCAAAGTGTTTTTGATCAGCAAATACGCAAGCGCACCCGCATGCACATACACACACACACACACACACACATACATGTAATAAATACAACTGGAACCTGTGTTTTGTTTTCATTTGCACTTCTGTATTTTTAATTCAAAACCTGACACTTGCCTCAGAGGCTTTCGTGGAAACGGTTTTCTCTCTTTGAATTTCTTTGAAATGTGTTCAGTTGTGTGATGGCAAGGGCCCAAATCACTATAGCAGAGAGAGTGTGGTTTCCAGAGCAATGAGGCTTAGGTGACTAATGCGGATGATATCTGTGTGTTGAGCGACTCTAATTCTGTGGATTGTGTGTGTGTTATCTCTCTCCAGATGTGTGAGTGTGTGAGACATGTGGTTCTAACTCTGTGTTTGACACCTCTAACTGTATGTCTGCGTGTATGACTAACTATGTATGTATGTCGCTCTCTAGTTGTGTGTCCGTTTTTCTCTTTCTCTCTCTGTGTGTCTTGGGACGTTTTGATGTGAAAGGTGCTCTAAAAATAGAGGTTGTTGTTGTTGTAGTAACTGTTTTTATTTGTCTGAGTGTGCATGCGTCTAATTCTGTGTATATATATTTCTCTCTTTAACTCTGTACGTCTCTAATGGTGTGTGGTGTATATGTGCAATGAGGCACATATCTGTGTAGGTCTCTCTCTGTAACTGTGTGATTGACTCTCTAACTACGGTGTGTGTATGCATACGCATGTCTAACTATGTGTGTGTGTGCGTGTGTCTAACTCTGTACAGTACACATCTCTCCTCTCTCTCTCTCTCTCGGCTCGGAAATATAGCTCCCGATAAGCCAGCTCAAGCAGGGAAAACACTTCAGGTGAGCCAACACCCTAATACCCTCACACTCTAACCATTGATAGAGAGAGGTGCTCCCTGCACTGCCCTCACTCACACAGACAGATTCATTCAGACAGATTTACAGTCCGAACGCCTCTGTGTACTCATCCATTACACTAGGAATCAGTCAATGACATCACCAGAGTAATAATAATCCTTGCATTTGGCATGTCTTCGAGACGTCTCAAGCGCTTCACAGAATATACTGTTGAGTGGAGCTCCTGTAGCTCAGTGGTTAGAGCATTTGCCTTACAAGTGTAAGACCTGTGTTCGAATCCAGGCAGATCAGGGCGAAATCTTGGGCAAGTTTCCTTGCTCCACATGCCTAATAATAATCCGTCCAAAAAAAACCACAATAATAAAATTTATCATTTCAATCCATGACTGTTTGTGGGGACACTGCTGTGCGCAATTGGCTGCCGCGTTTCGCCCCAAATATACAGTCAATTCACTTTACAGTATATTCTGTGAAGCGCTTTGAGATATTGATAAGATGTGAAAGCGCTATATCAAATGCAAGGATTATTATTACTAAGTGAATTTACTGTATACAGTAAGTATAAAGTACCTTGTCAGAGAAACACGGCAGCCAATTACACACAGGAGCATCCCCACAAACAGTTGTGGATTGTGTGACCAAATTATTATTTTAATTTTTTTCAATAAGAGATTAGATCCTCCAGAAAAGCAATCCACCGATCTAATAAAAATCAGGTTCTTAATTACAGGTAGGTAAACAGAGGCAATATGCAATAAAGAAACTTGCCTCAGGTTTTGCCCTGCTGGGGAATCGAACGCAAGTTCTCTCCCTTGCGAATCGAATGTTCACCATAAGGCTGTCCACATCCCCATCCCCCCTCACCTTCTCCACTACCCTGCCGGCATTCCTGTAAAATAATAATAATCTTTGCATCAATCTTTCACAGTGAGAGAACATCTCAAAGCACTTCACTGGATTTACTGTAAAGTCCAATGACTGTATTTGGTAGGCAAACTCAGCAGCATATTTAAATAACAATAATAATAATCATTGCATTTGATATAGCGCTTTACACATCTTCTAGAAGTCTCAAAGCGCTTCACAGAGTATATTGTAAAGTGAATTGACTATATTTGTGGGCGAAACACGGCAGCCAATTGGGCACAGCAGCGTCCCCACAAACAGCCGTGGATTGAAAATGGACCAATTTATTATAGGTTTGTTTTTTGGATGGATTATTATTTGGCGTGTGTGTGGAGTAAGGAAACTTATTATTATTATTAACCTACTGACTCGGAGGCAAGTGCAACTCAGGGCTCAACTCTTCTATTTGTATTCCTGTGTGCTTTGCGTGCTTTTCAAGTACTGGATACAAAATCTTGGAACTCTGTTCCTTCTGTGTTTTTATTCTCTCTAAATGACGGTAATGACAAATTTAAACAGACAAATGTTACGTTGAGTTACAATTCAAGGTACAGTATTTATTGGAGGTGGTGGTGGGGTGGCGGGTGAGAGTGTGAGGAGGTTGAGTGAGCAGAAGTTCTATTTGTTTGTTCTATATAGTTAATAATCCTCGCATTTCATACAGCACCTATAACGTCAAAATGTCTCAAAGTGTTCCGCAGGGAATCGCTGTAAAGCATAGTGACTGTGTATTTTATAGGTGAAAGCGACAGCCAAGTCACCAATATAATAATAATAATAATAATAAAAATCCTTGCATTTGATATAGCGCTTTTCAGATCTTATCGACGTCTCAAAACGCTTCACAGAATATATACTGTAAAGTGAATTGACTGTATATTTGTGGGCGAGACGTGGCAGCCAATTGCGCTCAGCAGTGTCCCCACAAACAGTCGTGGATTGAAATGAACAATTTTATTATTGTGGTTTTTTTCAAGGATTATTATTAGGCGTGTGTGTGGAGTAAGGAATTTTGCCCAAGGTTTCGCCCTGACCTGCCTGGATTCGAACACAGGTCCCACATTTGTAAGGTGAGTCCTCTAACCACTGAGTTACAGGAGCTCCACAAACAATCATGACTTGAATAATCTATTTAATCTGTGGAGGGAGGAGATTGTCAGTCAGGACACCTGGAGAAACTCCTTTCTCTTTCCCAATGGCACCCAAGATTCCTTAAGGCTCAACTGAAAAGGCATAGACGGGGGCTTCAGTTTCTGTTGGCAGCCTCTGAGTCAGCAGATTGTGGGTTCAAGCCTGGGTTCACATGGGGACACAAATCGGCTACCATGTTTGCCTGCAAATATACACTTAGTCATTACGCTCAGCGGTAATTCCTGTGAAGCGTGCTCCCTTGCTCGCAAAGTGAACAGGCATTATACCAGATACAAGGATTATTATTATTGGAGTCCTGTAGCTCAGTGGTTAGAGCTCTCGCCTTACCAGCGTGACACCTGTGTTTCGAATACAGGCAAGGGGCAGTGCGAGTTTGGGCAAGTTTCCTTACTCTACAGACACGTCTGATAATAATCCCTCAAAAAAAAACATAATAAATTGATCGTTTCAATCCACAACTGTTTGTGGGACTGTTGTGCACAATTGGCTGCCGTGTTTTGCACTAATACAATCAATTCACTTTACAGTATATTCTGTGAAGCGCTTGGAGACGTCTAGAGGCCGTGAAAAGTGCTATATCAAATTCAAGGATTATTATTATTATTACAGTCTCTCCACTCCTAGCTGAAGGAGTGTGGAGGTTTAAAAGCGCACACACAAACACACACAGATACTCAACACACTCACACAAAGCACTGCTCTCTCCTGTGCGTAATATCCAGAATCTAATAACTTGCTTTGAAACTTTGGGCTGGGACCATCCAGTTTCTCCGTGCAATTTTTCCCACGTGGGAAAAAACAGGAAAGTCCCGGCCACAACCTCAGCCTTTGGGATGGTTGATCTCAGCGTGGACTGGGCTGGCATTGAATGGATGGGGCGGGAGGTGGGGGTGAGGAGAAGGGAAGGAGGTGGTTACAATTGATCTCAATGTCTCTGGGATGAGAAGGGACAGAATACAAGCATACTCTCCTGCTGCCGATCATTGCCTCAAGGATTTAGCAGCCTAGGTGAAGCTCGGTTGGTAGCACTCCCACCTCTTGAGGCGAACAGTTGTTAGTTCATACTCACGGCAGGACTTTGAACACAAACAGTATAGGTCAGTAGTGGCCAAATTATGGCCCATTGGACTGTGAGCTAGTAACTTGTGGCCCATGGGAAACCCTCCCCGGAACATTCACGCGAGGGACAGCAACAATAAAATGACATTTGTATAGCGCCTTTCACATCGGGAGGACACCCTAAGGCGCTGGGACGTACATCCATGTTTAATTAATGCTGTGTCTCCGTTTTGTTTTCTTGACAGAATATTTATTGATACCGTAAATCATGAATCAATAAATAAATTTCTCCGAAATGAATGAATGAATAAATAATCCGGCCACTTCAAACCACGACTGTTTCTGGGGACACCGCTGTGCGCAATTTGCCGCCGCGTTTCGCCCACGAAATATACAGTCAATTGACTTTACAGTATATTCGGTGAAGTGTTTCTCAACGATGTGATAAGGCCCAATATCGAACACAGGGATTATTATTATTATTATTATTAGTACAGTATACGTTCAATCAATAACACTTATTTGTGTTGGCTGATCATAAACGTTAGTCTAGGCTGATGTTCTCAGTGAGGCATTGGATCAGTCTGTGTTTCTCACTGACAGCGTCGGGCACACGTCAAAAGGGACCCTGTTTGCGAACGATAACGTTTGTTTTATTCAAATGGTCTCCTCGGGGAGAACTGCAGTGAAACTTCAGACAGATTTCCCACCCAGATTTCCCTCTCTACTTCCTTCCCAGGCCCGAGCTCATTAGGAGCAGAGCAATGTCTGTCATTGACTTGACGTCCATCACCTCCTGGCTCTATTTCCCTCCTCCCCACACGCTAGTTGTTACAAAGTCCTCTTACCACCACACCCCCACCTCCCCACCCCACCCCTCCGTGTGTTTTTTTCTACAGAGCACTGACCAACAACTGAAACATGTGGAAGAATGTATTTAGAAGGAGTTAATTATATTTCGTGTTTAAGTCCTGTAGTTCAGTGGTCGGAACACTCTCGCCTTACAAGAGTGAGACCTGTGTTTCGAATCCAGGCAGGTTAGGACGAACCCTTGGACAAGTTTATTCACTCGACACACATGCCTAATAATAATCGGTCCGAAAAAAAACTATAATAAATTGGTCATTTTCAATCTAAGACTGATTGTATGGTCACTGCTGTGTGCAATTGCTTGCCGCATTACTCCTACACATATACAGTCAATTCACTTTACAGTATATTCTGTGAAGTGCTTTGAGATGTCTAGAAGATGTGAAAAGCGCTGTATGAAATGCAAGGATTTTATTATTATTATTGTTGTATTTTAACTTCCAGAAGATAGGTGTGTGTGAGCGCCATCAATTTCATGGCAGATAATGATCCATCACCACGTTCGATGAACTATAATAATAATAATCCTTGCATTTAATATAGAGCTTTTCACATCTTATCGACATCTCAAAGCACTTCACAGAATATACTGTAAAGTGAATTGACTGTATATTTGTGAGTGAAACGCGACAGCCAATTGCGCACAGCAGCGTCCCACTATCAGTCGTGGATTGAAATGACCAATTTTTATTATTGTGGTTTTTTTGGAGGGATTATTATTCGGCATGTGGAGTAAGGAAACTTGCCCAAGTTTTCGCCCTGACCTGCCTGGATTCGAACACAGGTCTCAAGTTTGTAAGGCGAGTGCTCTAACCACTGAGCTACAGGAGCTATCCGTGACTTAGAAGCAAGGAGGAATTTACTGTTATCAGATGTTGTTACACAACTCATCTGCAACTAATCTGCAGAAAATAATAATTAATTCTAAGAAAAAATAACAGGGGAGGGTGGAAGGGTGAATCTGGCAGTGGTAGGGTGGTGGGGGGAGGGAGCATGTGGACACCCTCGACTCAGATAGGGAGAAGAAGAGGAGGAGGAATCATATCATCTCCTGTCACTTAGCAGCAAGACACATCCTAGGCAACACTTTCAAGTGCTGACAACGTTAATCCTCGCGGACCTGAGGGCATCCGATCCAAATGCCTGTAAATATTCCGGGAGCGGCTGAGGGGGGAATGCAATCAGACAGCCAGAGAGTAAGACGGTGAGTGACAGCTTATCCCAACACAAGGATATGAGGGGAAGCGAGAGGCCGAGCTTTCAAAAGTTCAGCGGATTGGGATCGCAGAGCCGATTCACACAGGGTCAAAAGGCAGTTGCTTGTTTACTCCACCTTTCTCTTGACACAGAGGGTTTCACACACAGCAAGAGGAACCAGGGTCGAATCCCAGTCAGGGCGGAATCACTGGCAAGTTTTCTAACTCAACAAACCGCTGTTTGCTTGGGAGTAAGTAGTTAGTTGATTGGCAGATCGTTTTCCTGGGGTAATAATCCCATTAAAAAAAAGTCACTAAATCCATGACGGTTTGTGGGACACAGCTGTGTGCAATTGGCTGCCACACTTTGCCCACAAAATATGCAATGAATTCACTTGAGAGTATATCCTGTGAGACGCTTTGAGACATTGTGGTTTGAGGCAACAATGTGATCAGGTGCTACATGAAATGCAAGGATTATTATTATTAGTAGTATTACAATGTCCCAGGATACTGCAGGAAGGATGCTATATATATATATATATATAGCATCCTTCTATATATAGCATATATATTGCATATATATATATATATATATATATATATATATATGCAAGCTGTTCATGTTGTTGTTTCTAACAATCCCCGCATTTAATTCTGAGCTCACCGCATCACAAAATCAGGTAAACGAATGGATATAAATAATACTTGCATTTGTTACATCGCTTTTCACTGTGTCAGGAGGAATTCACAAGATTTCACTGTAAAGCGCAGTGACTGTGTTTTGCAGTCAAACGTGCCAGCCAATTTGCACACGACAATTTCTCATAAGCAGCCAAGAAGGTGAGTGTCCAGTTTTATCCGGGGGATTGTTGGCCAAGACATAATAATACAGTAATAATAATAATAATTCTTGTGTTTGAGATAGTGCTTTTCATGTCTTCTAGATGTCTCAAAGTGCTTCACAGAATATGCAGTACAGTGAATTGACTATATTTGTGGGCGAAATACAGCAGCTATTTTGCATACAGCAATGTCCCACAAACAGTCGTGAATTATGTAACCAAATTATTATTGTGTTTTTTTTTAGGGATTCCATTAAGCGTGTGGAGTAAGGAAATTTGCCCAAGGTTTCGCCTTGCCAGGAATTGAACCCAGGTCTCTCACTTGAAAAGCGGGTGCACTAACCACCAAGCTACACGGCTCAATTTCGAGAAAGAAACTCCCTTCTCTTTTCAAACAGTGCTTCAGTGGGATGTTTATTGTCCACCTGAACAGGCTGAGATGGGACCTTGGTGTTACCGCTCATTTGAAGGACTGCACCTCAAATAATGGAGCATTCCCTCAGCATCACACTGGAGACCCAATTTAGACTGGATGAGTTTTAAGTTGTGGTGCGTGGCTTGAACACACCACCTCCTTCTCACTCAGTAGGCCAGAGGGCTGCCGACTGAGCCAGGCTGACACACAGAGTGAGCACCTCTCTGTGCGTGCGCAGGCACAGATAGACGCGGGATCGTGAATTGGATTCCTCCAGTCGGTTTGGACAAGCGCGTTGTGCGTATCAAGTTGTGAAAAGCCGGAAATACATACAAGCACACACACGTTCACTCAATCGCACACATAAATACACAGAAAGCCTCCTCCTTCTCCAAGTGTCTACAAGTCTAGACACCGACCCGGACAGTTAGATACTCTGGTTTCCCCCGCAGTACGCACAGGTTTTGGCTGGTGAAGGTGTTGAGGTCAGGGCTGGCCACTTTCTTGGCGGCCGGTCAAACGCTGCCATTCAGCAATGGTTCTGGAGAAAAGCCAGCGGGCAGCACGCTCAAGCTAATTGAGAAACTCCCTGCTCTCACTCCTTCTCAGAGGCCTTTTTTGGGGGAAAGTGTGTTCTCTATGAAATCACAGCGATACCTAGCAGTATCCAACCTGGGGTTGGAAGGTTGGGCAGGGAGTTGTTGGGGACGTGGGTGGACTGCTGGGTGGATGTAGGGAGGCAGTGGATCTCCTAGAAGTCAACACGTGGAATCTGTTTAGTGCAATAATAATAATCTTTGCATTCGATATAGCACTTTTCACATCTTATCCACGTCTTAAAGCGCTTCACAGAATATACTGTAAAGTGAATTGACTGTGTATTTGTGGGCAAAATGCAGTAGCTAATTGCGTACAGCAGCGTCCCCACAAACAGTCATGGATTGAAATGACCAATTTTTATTATTGTGTTTTTTTTTGGACAGTTTATTATTAGGCGTGTGTGGAGTAAGGAAACTTGCCCAAGGTTTCATCCTGATCTGCCTGGATTCGAACACAGGTCTCATGCTTGCAATAATGCTCTAACCACTGAGCTACAGGAGCTCCACAAGCCTGGGGGGAATCGGGGGAAATGTTCATTGTTTTGGAAAAGAGACTCACTACATTCTAGTGTAATTCAGAGTCTCTTTGGTTAAGGATATACTCTTTGCGTTTGATGCAGTGCCCCGTCAGTTCATCGAAAACATCTCTAAATGCTTCACAGGATTTCATTGTGAAGTGTAGTGACTGTATTTTGTAAGTGTACATGGCAGCCAATGCGGTGCACAATCACTCCAATTTATAGTATTTCCTATGAAGCACTTTGAGATGTCTCGATGACATGATAAAGCCCTAAATCAAATGCCGAATTCTTATTTTTAACTGTTTAAAATAATTTATATTAAATCAGAATCTTGTCTGATGTCAATCCCCCTCCCTAACACAGGCTGCTGGGGCAGATTCTAGTGCCACCTTGTGTTGCTTTGGTCAATGTCAGCCTGGCTCAGTCGGTAGCTCTCTCGCCACTGAGCCAGAAGATTGTGGGTTCAAGCCCAAGATCACGACTTTGATCTTACAGTCCCAGGCTTATGCTACAAGAAAAGAGTCTTGCATATTCAAAGCTTTGGTTAAATTTAGGTCAATCTATCTGTTCTGGTGGACATTAAAAATCCCATAACACTATTTCCAATGTTCTGGCCAATAGTTCCCCCAAATATAATCGAGCATTCATTGGCGGTTTATGGAACATGGCTTTTTGTAAGTTGCCTGCTGCGTTTGCCTATAAATGCATAGTCACTACAATGATACAAAACGCAGTAAATCCTGTTAAGTGTTTTGAGATGTTCTCCTAATGTGAATGGCGCTAAGCAAAGACAAAGATTATTCATCAGATCGTTCTACACAGGTGCTTGAAGTCTGCTTGTAAACAAGAGGGTGAGCTCAGGTGCCCCACAAATAGCTGTTAAAATAGATCAAATGGGAGGAGAACGCTAATATCTGATCTACTACCATCGCTCCACAGAGGGCGATAAAGTTTTGGATTAAAACTAGGCCTTGAGGGCAAGGATTATGTTCATATCACTGCCACCACCAGGTGGAGCCATTGGTTTACATTGATTTAAGGTGTGTAAGACTAGAGAGGTATTCTCATGCGTTGTTGTCAACTGAGCTCCAAGGAGCAATAAATCACCCAGAAAGTGCTTGCAGTTACAATAAAATATTACTGACATAAGATCACCAGAGGCCACCAAGAGAGTCTCATCCAACCGCAATGACTATCTGCATTTACAAAGCGTCCTTCACGCAGGGTAGTGTCTTGGAGCGCTTATTTAGCCTATGTCCTACGTTGTTTCCACAACCACAACAGCAACTTGCATTTCTACAGCGCCTTTCCACACAAGATAGCATCACAGAGCGCTGCACAGTTTGGCGGGATTGGACGCCGACTAGGGAGAAGGGAGTTGACCATAGGTGTGGTCAAAGAGGTAAGTCTGATGGTTGGATTTAGTGATAGATAAAGCAGAGGTGGAAGCAGAGGGGTTCAGTGGTTGAAGGTGTGGCCACTGATAGAGAGGGGATAATCAGGAGGTCTGTGCCAGCTGAGCAAAGGTGTTCGGCAGAGGTGTGGAGCACCACAGCAACTTGCATTTATGCAACACCCTTCAGGGTAATGGCTAGAGGTTCTGTACAGGGGCAGAGTTGGACTTTAAACAAGGGAGAAAGGGAGGAGGTGGGATAGCCATAGGAGCATTCAAAATGTAATACTTGAGGTGGGACTTAAAGACTGGTGGAGTCCTGTAGCATAGCGGTTAGCATGCTTGCCTCACAAGTGACAGGACCCAGGTTTGATTCCCAGACAGGGTGAAATTTTAGGCGAGTTTTCTAACCCCACACACATGTTTGCCTAGTCGTGAGTAGGAACCTGGTTATTAGCCGATTGACTGAATCCTTTGTGGCAGTAATAATCCCTTAAAAACAAATTATATATACAATGATTTGGTCATCGAATCTATGACTGTTTGTGTGACACTGCTGTGTCCTATTGATTGCCTTATTTTGCCTACAAAATATACAGTCAATTCACTTCCTGGTATATTCTGTGAAGCACTCTGAGACTCTCAACAAAACAATCCTATGTCAAAAGCTCCACCTTTTGGCCCCGTTCATTTCTGACATCATCAACCTTTCCCTCTCCTCAGGCACCGTCCCTACCTCTCTTAAAACTGCCACCATCACCCCTATCCTGAAGAAACCCTCCCTTGATGCGTCGCAACCATCAAGCTATCAACCCATCTCCAACCTCCCGTTTTTATCCAAGGTCCTTGAAAGAGTGGTTGCCTCCCAGCTCCGCTCTTTCCTTCCAACTCACTCACTCCTTGAACCCCTCCAATCAGGTTTCCGCCCTATTCACAGCACAGAAACTGCCCTGGTTAAGGTTACAAATTATATCCTAACCGCCTGTGACCAGGGCTCCCTTTGCCTCCTCGTCCTCCTTGACCTGTCTGCTGCGTTCGACACAGTCGATCACACCATCCTCCTCCAACGTCTTTCCTCCCACCTCAACCTTCAAGGCACAGTCCTTGACTGGTTCCATTCCTACTTGACCGGTTCCATTCCTACTTGACCCACCATTTACACTTTGTATCTTCCAACGGTTTTTCCTCAAACCCCCGCACAGTTTCTCACGGCGTCCCTCAGGGCTCTGTCCTCGGTCCCCTCCTTTTCACCCTTTACACGCTCCCTCTGGGCAATGTCATCCGCAAACATGGGGTAAATTTCCACATGTATGCGGATGACACCCAGTAGTACCTTTCTGCCTCATCCCTCAACCCCCAGACCATCGATGTTCTGACAGCATGTCTGTCCGACATCGAGTCCTGGACGAAGGAAAACTTCCTGCAATTGAACGTGAGTAAGACCGAGGCCCTCCTGATCGGCTCAAGCCAGCGCCTCCGCACATCGGGCGCTGCCAGCCTCAACATCCAAGGCTGTACTCTCCACCTCACAAAGCCAATCAGGAACCTCGGCATCACATTCGACCAAAAACTCTCCTTCCTCCCCCACATCCGTGCCTTGACCGGCACCGCTTACTTCCACCTGCGCAACATTGCCAGACTCCGCAATTTTCTTACCCCCCACGCTGCCGAAACACTCGTGCATGCATACATCACCTCGGGTCACACGCCTCCTGTGCACCTCAAGGCTGGACTACGGAAACTCTCTCCTCGTCGGCCTCCCCAGCTCCTCCATTCACAGGCTGCTGGTCATCCAAAACTCTGCAGCCCGTGTATTATCCCACACCCGCCTCCGCGACCAAATAACCCCCACCCTCGCCCGTCTCCACTGTCTCCCCATCCTCCAGAGGATCGAGTTCAAGATCCTCGTCCTCACCTTCAAGGCCTTACACGGCCTTGCCCTGCCCTATTTAACCAATCTACTTTCCCCCTACAAGCCCACCTGGACCCTCCGTTCAGCAGGACTTGGCCTGCTCCAAGCCCCCCGCCCGAACCGCCCCACCATCGGAGGCCGGGCCTTCAGTTTTTCTGCTCTGACCCTATGGAATTCCATCCCCCAATCTGTCTCGTCGTTTCTTCCCTTTCCTCTTTCAAGGCCGGTTTGAAGACTTTCCTCTTCGACCGTGCCTTTTGTTCCACCCAGAATTTTTCGACCTCCTCTACGTGTTTCACCCCTCCCCGTACACTCCCCTCCCAGCTCGGGTCACACGCCTCCTGTGCAGCGCCTTGGGACGTCCTCCCGACGTGAAAGGCGCTTTATAAGTGTAATTTGTTGTTGTTGTTGTTGGAAAGATCCATTGCAGTTGAAGTGTCCGCACATTCTTGCTAATATCCTCGTAAACCTAAATAATTATTATTATTAGGAAGGGGTGATGTGATGGGGGTGTCTAGGGGAGTTGGTTGATCTCAAGCATCTGTGATGAATTAGGTGATAACTGAGTCCTGGCCTCAGAACACTTGCCAGAGACCTTCACAGTGATGGGGTGGAACTAATGTCCATGGACAGGGAATTCTCCAGGCTCGGGGTTATGCAGAGGTCACGGTTGCTGTGGGTGTGGAGATAGTGAGTATCTAAGAGCTGGTCAGAGAGCATTGGTAAGACTTTCCTCAGGGTTGGGGTTGGTGGCAGGGGGGTGGGGTGGGTAGGTAAGCAGCATCTCCTCATGGTGATCTCAGAAATAATAATAATAATAATCCTTGCTATCGCTGCATCATACCTACTGTTGAGTCTCGGGAGCACAGATCCTGAGCCAGTAGATCTCAGTACTCCAGGACACTATTGATGACAGTCAGGCCTGCCTTGCCCATCAGTAGGACATGGAAAGGTAGATTGGGTGGGGGAATGGGGCAGTGATGATTTGTACTCGGATCCTGTTAACCATTCAAGCCTAAGCCCTAAAGGATAGAGTGGTCCTTGGTGGACAAGTAAAGGGAAGCTTGCTACACTTTGAAACAATAACAACAACAACAACTTCGATTTATATAATGCCCTCTATGCTGGACGGTGACTCAGAGAGCTTTAAAAAGGCAAGCAATGTGGAGTTCACTGTTTAGATTCCAACAGTTATCTACAGAGCACACCCTAAACCGTGGCTCTTATCAACCTATGCCCAATAATCTCGGTAGGTATCTATCAGGTTGCATCAATCAATCAATCAACCAATCAATCAATCAATCAATCAATCAAACAATCCAAACTTACATTTATATAGCGCCTTTCACGTCAAGAGGACGTCCCAAGGCGCTGTACAGTTAGGTAGGGATAAGAGCAGGAGGTGAGGCATCCCTCCGAGAAGGAAGAGGGAGAGAGCACATTCAATTCCAGAAATGGGAATTTTTTTATTTTGAGGTGGCACACAGATCCAGAGGTCTGAGTTGATATACTTAAGCACAGTGATAAGCTTCCAAATGTGACAGACTGTGAGTGAGAAAGTGAGTGAGAGAGGATTTTAAGGAGCGGGCAGAATATAGTCGGTAGACCTGAGCTGGGGGATGGGATCAGTGGGGTGGAAGGCATGCAGTGTAGTGGTAGGACAGTGACCAAAAGAATGGTCGAAGAGGAGGGTCTTGAGACGTTCCTTGAAGCAATCAATCATGAGAGTGAAGCAAAAGGACTGTGGGGTGGAGTTCCAAAGGGTAGGGGCAGAAAAGCGGAAGGGCCACAGTAATAAAATTGGTCATTTCAATCCACGACTGTTTGTGGGGACGCTGCTGTGCGCAATTGGCTGCCGCATTTCGCCATCAAGTATACAGTCAATTTGCTTTACAGTATGTTCTGTGAATCACTTTGAGACACAGTCTAGAAGATGTGAAAAGCAATATATCAAATGCAAGTATTATTATTATTAGTACAGTACTGTACCAGAGCTCCAACCTAGACTGTGAGTTTACTATTATTATTATCATAACATTAACAGAAAGCAGTGCCCACAAGCAAATGTTCCCATGCCCTCCGTGACATTTACTGCAGTGAAGCACAACTAAGAGTACAACATACGAATGTTGCAATTGACGCACTTGGCCTGCAGATAGCTAAACCAGAGACGACCACCTTTTTCCATTCTGACTATACTTTGCAAGATCAAGACCACTGTCCAAGTCATTCTGTTCAGAGCGTGTTCTCCAGGAAGCTTGGCGTGGGAGTTTGGCAGGGCCAAACATCCATTATTCCAGCAAATTACGTACAGGAACTGTAACCAATTTATGGCACCTCTTCCTCCGCTCAGAATGAATAGCTCATCAAAAGCCTGAAATCTTCCGCCGAGTTGACTGGTAATTTGTAAGAGGACATGATGTTTGGCTCATGTGGTAACACTCTGAAACTCTGAGTCAGCAGATTGTGGGTTTGAGCCCTTCAGAGGTCTAGGCTACTGCTCCAGTAGTCCAGGGGAGAACATGGATTTTTCAGAGTGGATCCTTCGGATGAAATGTTAAGCCCGTGTCCCAACCAACCCAATCCATCTGCCTGTACAGGTGGACATTAAAGATCCTGTGACACTATTTGAAAACAGAAAATAATACTAATAATCCATGCATTTGATATAATGGCTTGTCGTGTAGTTGAGACGTCTGAAAGTACTACACAGAATATAGTAAACTGACTATATTTTATAATTTGTGAGTGAAACACAACAGCCAACTGCGCACAGCAGTGTACCACGAACAATCCTGGCTTGAAATGATCAGATCATTTATTGATTGATTTTTGAAGAAATTATTGTCCCTGAAAAGCAATCCACCAATCGACTGATAAACGAGTTCCTACATACTGCTAGATAAACAGAGGGATGTGGAGTAAGGAAATTTGCCTACAGTTTTGAAGGTTGGTAGGGGGCTACGGGATCGCAGAGGTAGGGAGGGAGCAAGGCCATGGACAGCTTTAAAGCTGTTGCACAGGATCGTGAACTGTATCCTCAGTGTGATGGGGAGCCAGGAGAGTCGAGTGAGGATGGAGGTGATAGGGTCACGGAGACTGGTGCAGATGAGGACATGGGCTGCAATGTTCTAGGTGATCTGCAGCTCAAGGAGAGAGGAGTTGGGAAGGCCGACAAGTGGGGAGTTTGCATAGTCAAACCTGGATGTTACAAATGTGTGTTTAGTTGCCCTGTGGTGTGAGACGGTGGTGGAACCAGGTGTTGTTGCGCATGCGGGGGACAGCAGAGGTGGTCATGGTGTGAAGGAAGCTGATAAGGTCAAGGAGGACGAGGAGGCAGAGGGAGTCTTGGTCGCAAATGGACAGAATGGCATTTGTCACTTTGTTTGACCAGAAAACTGATTGGAAGAGTTATTGAAGGGATTAGAGGGAGAGGAAGGAATGAAGCTGGGAAGCAAAAACTTGTTCCAGGACCTTGGAGAGGAAAGGCAGGTTGGAGGTTGAGCTGTAGTTACAGAACAGGGATGGGTCCAGGGAGGGTTTCTTAAGGATGGGAGTTATGATGGCTGTTTTTAAAGAGGTGGCAATGGTACCAGTGGACAGGGTGACATTTGTGATGTCTGTGTGTAGATGGGGGTGAAGCTGTGAGGAGAGGGGTAGGGATGAGGTCGAGGAACCAAGTGGTCGGTTTCATGCGGGTTATAGTAATTAGAGAGGAGTGGGAGATGGGGGTCAAAAATTAATAATTTAATCCAAGTAGTGGTAATATCCTGTCAATTTCCACACTGCACCCCCACCCCCACACACCACCCAACCACCAACCAACCCTGCCTCCCACCCCCACCAGCCTGGTAGATCAGACAGCTCTAGTGAAGTGCTTTGCAATGTCCTCCTGATGTGACAAGGGCCTCATAGAAATATATGTGGAGTCCTGCAGCTCAGTGGTTAGAGCAGTCAACTTACAAGTGTGAGACCTGAGTTTCAAATCCAGCCAAGTCAGGGCAAAACCTTGGGCAAGTTTCCTTGCTCCACATGCCTAATAATAATTCGTCCAAAAAAAACTATAATAAATTGGTCATTTTCATTCCATGACTGTTTGTGGGGACACTGCTGTGTGCGATTAGCTGCCGTGTTTCGCCCACAAATGTACAGGCACTTCACTTTACAGTATATTCTGCGAAGTGCTTTGAGACATCTAGAAGACGTGAGAAGCACTATATCAATGCAAGGATTATCATTATATATAACAATAAGAATCTTTACATTTGTTTTGGTGCTTTTCACTTTGGGAGGACATCTCAAATTGCTTTACAGGATTTACTGTGAAGAGCAATGACTGTGCATAAGGAAGGCAACGTAACAGACACATTTTGTATTGTGTAAGGTTAAAAATTGTAAAGGAATCGCGGGAATTTCCATCTTTGCCACAGGTTTTCATTCAAATAAAAGTTTTGGGAAGTTGGGAAATCACAGGAAATCTTATTGATTTCCTTACTTTGAAGAGTCAGAAAATCTGTAATTTTGCAAAAGACTTACTGGTGAACAGGCCACATGTCTGGCTTGGAGTCAGATGGGAACTTGGCACAGTTGACAGCACTTGTGGTTGTAAAGTCTGATGTCGACTTTCAGCTTGCAATCCAGGCTGATGTTTCAATGTGCCTTCCATCGGATGTGATATTAAACCAAGATGCCACCTGTCTGTTTAGGCTCAGCCTTCAAATTCCTATGATGATGCTTGGAAGAGGGAGTTTAGAACCTTGTCCAGGTCAACCCCCCCACTGTGTCTTCCATGTTGGAGGGAGGCAAGAGAGAAACACACACACAGAGAGACATGAGTTTTTGGCAGTGTGACAATTAGACACAGCACCCTCTGGCACAGGTAACAATTGTGTGGAGTACAGTCCTGAAGCTTAGTGGTCAGCACACTCACCTCACAATTGAGAGAACATTCCTGGCCAAGGTGAAACCTTTGGCGAGTTTCCTTACTCCACGTGTCTCTGTTCACATAGCAGTTCGGAAACAGCTTGTTTGTCAATCGGTGGGGATCGGTTTCCGGGGGTGATAAACCCTCAAAAAAAAGGATGGTAATTAACAACTGGGACTAATTACCAAGAAGGATAATGATAATAATAATCATTGCATTTTGATATAGCGCTTTTCACGTCTTCTAGATGTCTCAAAGTGTTTCACAGAATGTACTGTAAAGTGACTTGACTGTATATTTGTGGGTGAAAACAAATTGTGTGGGTGAATTGCGACAGCCAATTGCACACAGCAGTGTCCCCACAAACAGTTGTGGATTGAAATGACCAATTTTATCATAGTTTTTTTGAGGGATTATTATTAGGCGTGTGTGTGGAGTGAGGAAACTTGCCCAAGGTTTCACCCTGACCTGCCTGGATTCGAACACAGGTCTCACACATGTAGTGCTGTAGGCGAGTGCTATAACCACTGAGCTACAGGATGGGTGAGGCTGGACCATTAGACTCATTTTAAAAGCAGTTTGATGCTGTGATTGGAGAGGATGTTCAAGTTGGTGTTCTGGAGGAATGAGATCAGATAGGATAAAGAACCTGCTTCATCCAAACTGATCACTGCGATCTCAACTAGCCTTGTGCGCAAAGTTAATAATAATAATCCTTGCATTTGAAATAGCTACATATCACATCATTGAGACATCTCAATGGGTATATCATAAAGTCAATTGACCCTTGTACTTTGTGGGTAGAGTGCAGCAGCTAGTTGCGCACAGTAGTGTCCTACAAACAGCCATAGGGTGAATGCCCAATATTGTTTTGGTGGATTGTTGGCCTGCACACCAGGAGAGAGAAACTCTCTTCTCTCTTTGGATAGCGCCATGGGATCTTAACCCCTCCGCCTGAACCTGGGATCTCGGTTTAACATCTCATCAGATAATGCAACAGCAGTACTGCATTAGGGTGTCAGCTTCGCCAATATGATTCCAAGTTCCCACAAAGTGGGGGCTTGAACTGGCAACCTTCTGACTCAGAAGCGTGATTGCTGCCACCGTATCAGGCTCAAATCTAATACCGTACTTCCAAAACTCTGAACCGACAGCTTGAGTAACGTGCAGATGTAGAGGGTTTAGCTGCAGCCGAGGATGATTTACTCACTTACGGCCGATGACATGATCTGTTCCAATGTTCCAGTGGGTTTGTGGCTTGTATGTATTTCCATTCGGACGCCTTTGGGGATGATGCAGCAGGGCTTAACGCATGTGGTTTGAACAGTATGAATTAGATCCTCCTCTCCCTTCCACATCTGTCTGAGTTAGTTAAAGAGAGTGATGCCTTGCGATGTGTGTTAGCTTGGTTCAGCCTGCAGCACACTCACCTTTGAGTCAGAAGGTTCGCGGCTTCAAACCTCGTAATTACGTGTTTGTTCGTCAGTACAGCGCTGGGGAATGTGATGCATTGATGGAGATGCTGCCCTTCAGATGAGATGTGAAACCAAAGTCTCTTCAGTGCCTGTTAAGGATTCCACGGCAACATTGAAAAAGAGGTGTCTTGGCCAACAATCTCTCCCACGTAAGACTTGATGATTCACTTCATGACCGTTTGTGGGACATTGGCTGCTGCCTTCACTTACAAAATGCATCTTGCAGTAACATCCTATGAAGTGCCTTAAGATATCTTCGTGTTGTGAAAAGCACAATTTCAAACTGCAACGATTATTATTATAATAATAATCCTTACATTTATATGGCGCTTTCCTTGTCTTATCAACGTCTCAAAGCGCTTATCATCGTTACAAAACCACAATAACAGCAAATCACATTTGTATAGCGCCCTTCACATCAAGAGGACGTCACAAGACGCTGGACAGTCAGGGGCTTGGACCCGAGCCGGGATTTGGGATCAAGAAGGCAGAGAGGGTAGGAGTAGGAGGCTGACCGAAAGCGCAGTCAAAGAGGAGGGTCTTGAACTCAACCCACTAGGGACTCAGCTTGCTCTGTCAGATTTCACAACTTGTACCTGCTCCCAAAATAACCATTTTATTTTTTAAATCAAGGACTAGAGGCAGAAATTGAAAAAAACATTGGATTACAAACCTAAACTCCTGTAAATGATTTGATGTCAAGTGGGTTTTGCTCTGAGAATGTGCGTGCAGTGTTAATGGCCGGGTTATATAAATATTGAACTCGTAATGCAAGGCAAGGAGTAACAGGAAATGGTTTCAGAAAAGCACAAGTGTAAACACAGTCCATCTTGACCTATTTGCCTGCCGCTTAGTACAGGGAGCTCCCTCTTTATCTCCTTCATTATCCAATATACCGTCATGTTTCATCATGTTTCATCCACAGTCAATTCACTTTACCGTATATTCTGTGAAGTGCTACGAGACGTCTCAATGACGCGATAAGGCACTATATTAAATGCACGGATTATTATTATTGTGTGTTAGCGAGATTCCAGCGATGAGTCCATATTCTCCGCACAGTCTGTAGGAAGAAGTTCCTCCTAAACTCTGTATTAGTTCTATTACTGGCTATCTTATATTTATGTCCTTCTCGTGCAAACTCAACAAATGGAAACGTGCACGGCACGGCATCCTTTCATAATCTTAAACCCCTCTATCAGGCCTCATCTTGAATGGCTTAAGTACTAGAGAGAAAAAGCTTCAATCCATTTGGCCATTCTTAGCTGGAGCCAGCAATATTAATGGTACGTTCTTTCAGGAGAAAGAAGTTTCCGTCCGCTTGTTCAGGGAGTCATTAATTATCCAGTTTTGGAAAAGAGAAGAGAGTTTCTCCCAGTGTTCTGGCCAAATCCCTTGGGTAAAATTGGTGATTCATTTCATGCCTGTAAGTGGGACATTGCCATGCTCAACTACACAGTAACTACACTTTACAGAGGCTTTTGTGAAGCATATTGAGACTTTCTTTTTGTTTTTGGCGCCCTGGAATTATTATTGGAACAATGTTACATTATGGAAGATTCCTAGAAGTGTTTAAGAAAATAATCTTCAATTTTAGCCTAATATCAAAAGTGATGTCATTTGCATGTAGCAAATGACATCAGCGGGGGCCTGGTAAACTGGAAGATGGCCTTTTTTAGTGGGTCCACAAGACAATAGTGTTAAAGGAAAACTATGCTAAAACTAGGAGATGTCCTGTACATCCACAGACACTGGAACACAGACATATTAAAGCTTCTGCACATCCATGCATCCAAATACAGTAGAAGCTCGTTTATCCGTGACCCGATCAACCGTAACTTCTGTAAACTGGCATCGCAAAAAAAAAGGTCCGCATTCGTTAAACCGGAATTCATCCAGAAAAATGCATTTTTGGGGTGTTTTGTGTTGCAAAATGGATTATTACCATGTGCTTTAGCTCCAGTGTGTCCATATTGACAACAAGAATAAGAATAATCGTCCTTTTAAAGTACTACATAGAGCATACCACAAAGTGAATTCACGGTGGATTTTGTGGATGAAACGCAGCAGCCAATTGCACACAGCAGTGTCACACAAACAGTCGTGGATTGAGTTACCAAATTATTTTATTATCTATTTGAAGAGATTATTACCGCCAGAAAGCAATCCGCAGATCAACCAGGTTCCCATTTACTGCTCGGAGAGCAGAGGAGTGTGGAGTAACAAAACTTGTCTAAGGTTTCTCCCTGCCCAGGAATCAAACCTGGGTCCTCTTGCTTGTGAGACAAGTGCTCTAACCAATACGTTATAGGACTTCAATATGATACCACTGTATGTGTTCATATCTTGTGAGTGTCATTAGTACAATAGAAGCCTGTTTATTCGGCCCCCTCGGGACCTGGCTAGTGACGGTTAAAGCGTCTGCCGGATATTCGGCAGAAAACCCAACACAAAAAAATTATAATTTTTTGTTAAATTATATTTTTAAAAACATAGCATATTAATAATAAACTAAATAATAATTTATATGATAATATATAAATAATAATTATAATCATTTTACAAATAGCGACCAGGCAGTTCAGAGAGATCTTTAAACCAGTGCAAAAGTTACACGTCTGAATGACACTGTTCACATTGGGGGCAGAAGAGAGGAAAGCAAACGTGATATTGAGAAGGCAGCCATCACTGTCACTGTTCAGTTAACTTTCCTTCCAAATGATCCAAGGATCAGCATTGAAAGCAAACGTTTAATTTCACTTTTAAAGTTAGATTTGTTTTTAACATCAGACTGGGGTAAGGGAAGGCACTGAGTGTGTTTCTGATATACACTGCAGCTTCCCAAGCTTAAAGGTATTTGTAAAATAAACCAGACTTGAGATGTGTTGCAGGGGTTTGTGTTTTTTATTGATTTATTAAATTTATTAAAATAAAAGCTAAAGGTGTGATATGCATTGATCTGCAAGCTTTGCTTGTGTGTGTGTTTTGCTGCTTTGTGGCTAAATTAATAAACTCACCCTCACTCTCACTCCTCTCTCAAACCCGGAGAGTATATGTCTCTACACTCTGCCGAATGCTGTACCGGCAGTATTCTGAGCGAGCGTCACCACCAGGCACCTAGCAGCAGCATTCCAAAATACTGACGCAACACAAAAAACCCCAAAAATGCATTTTTCTGGATAAAGTCCGGTTTATCGAATGCGGACCTTTTTTTTTGCGATGCCAGTTTACAGAAGTTACGGTTGATCGGGTCACGGATAAACGAGCTTCTACTGTATTTGGATGCATGGATGTGCAGAAGCTTTAATATGTCTGTGTTCCTGTGTCTGTGGATGTACAGGGCATCTCCTAGTTTTAGCATAGTTTTCCTTTAACACTATTGTCCTGTGGACCCACTAAAAAAGGCCATCTTCCAGTTTACCAGGCCCCAGCTGATGTCGCTTGCTACATGCTGAAGTCACTTTTGATATTAGGCTAAAATTGAAGATTATTTTCTTAAACACTTCTAGGAATCTCCCATAATGTAACATTGTTCCAATAATAATTCCAGGGCGCCAAAAACAAAAAGAAAGTCTCAATATGCTTCACAAAAGCCTCTGTAAAGTGTAGTTACTGTGTAGTTGAGCATAGCAATGTCCCACTTACAAGCATGAAATGAATCACCAATTTTACCCAGGGGATTTGGCCAGAACACTGGGAGAAACTCCCTTCTCTTTTCCAAAACTGGATAATTAATGACTCCCTGAACAAGCGGACGGAAACTTCTTTCTCCTGAAAGAACGTACCATTAATATTGCTGGCTCCAGCTAAGAATGGCTAAATGGATTGAAGCTTTTTCTCTCTAGTACTTAAGCCATTCAAGATGAGGCCTGATAGAGGGGTTTAAGATTATGAAAGGATGCCGTGCCGTGCACGTTTCCATTTGTTGAGTTTGCACGAGAAGGACATAAATATAAGATAGCCAGTAATAGAACTGATACAGAGTTTAGGAGGAACTTCTTCCTACAGACTGTGCGGAGAATATGGACTCATCGCTGGAATCTGTATTTGAAGGAAATAGCATCAACGTCTTTCATACTTGATGGGAACATTAGCAAAAGGGAAATAGAGGGGGAAAAGGTGGAAGCTCGGATGAAATATTAAGTAGCTAGAATCCTTGCCAAATCAATCTGTAACTCCCCCAGCACTGCACTGGAGTGTCAGCCTTAACTGCCCTTGCAACCATTACATTCCAGCTCGATTATGAAGATGCCCTGCTTGTCAGCCTTCCCAATGCACAGGCTGCAGATAATCCAAAGCCTTTCGCCACTCTGCCCCCCAACCTCTGGAATTCCATTCCAAGGTTCCTCCGCCTCCTTCAAGTCTCGCCTCAAGACTCTCCTCTTCGATGGATCCATTGGCAACTCTTAATCCCCCCTTCCCACCCCCACCTCCTCCTTCCCCAGCTCAGGTGTGAAACAGTGACTGTCCAGCGCTTTCGGACATCTTCCTGACGTGAAAGGCACTATACAAGTGTAATTTTGTTGTTGTTGCTTGTCTAATCATTGATCATTGCTCATTCCTCAGGAGCAGCTTGAACACTGCACAGCTTCAGTGTGATGTGGGGGGATCTGATCCAACTGGACATCTGAAGAAACCGAAGGTAAACCTAAACAACATTTCTTGCTTTGACCTCGGTGTGCACACAGATATGATGTGGTAGAGGGAAAGAAGTTTCTTGTGGCGGATGATCACTTCAAAGTGCTTCAGAGTTGATCATTGTCAAATGAAGCGACTGTTTTGGGAAGCAAACATGGCAGTATATAGGAACATAGGAAATGTTAGACGAAAAAAGACCAAGGTCCATCCAATTTGCCTTCCACCATCCTGCTGGTCCCATGCACATGTCATGTTCTGAACTATTTCATATACTGTACTGTATCCAAAATATTATTTCCTAAAATAAATAGAATTTGTGTTTAAAAGAAACAATACTTTCTGCTCCTCTAGGGAGCCTGTTCCATAGATTTACCTTGCTTGCTCACTGAAATAGTATTTCCACAGATTTGTTTTCAAGTTATCCACCCCGTCAATCACAGGCCATATCCTCTGGTTTTTGCTCCAAGCTTCGTGACCCCTTCTTCCCCATCCTCGCCTGACTCCATTGGCTTCCTATCATCCAGAATATCCAATTCAAGATCCTGTTCCTCACATTTAAAGCCCTCCATGGCTTGCCCCCACCCTACATCCTTGACCTTCTAACCCTCTGCTGCCCTCTTTGCTCAGCAGGCTCTGGCCTGTTCCATGTCCCCCAACCCATCCACCCCACCATTGGCGGACAAGCCTTCAGCCACTCTGCTCCCAACCTCTGGAACTCCACCCCACATTCTCTTCACCTCATCCCCTCCCTGGCCTCCATCCCACCTCATGACCCTCATCTTCGATGTTCCCATCAACAACTCCTAATCCTGCCCCTTTCCTCTGCCCCCTGTCCCCATTTCGGGTCTGAAACAGTGACTGCCCTTTGGACGTCCTCCTATTGTTGTTTTACTATTCTGGAAAGATGAAACAGCTGGTCATTTCCCATATTATCCAGAACAATTTGAACTGAAAGCCTTTTATCTCTTTTTACAAAATGCAATAGCCCAGACACAGGAAGAGAATGGCCAAATATTTGGAGGAAACAATAAAAGTCTAGTTGAGTGATTAATGCCTTGGGAAGTCCTCCCGACATGAAAGGTGCTCTATAAATGTAATTTTGCTGTTGTTTTTGTTGTGATTACTTAGGTAGCCATGCGTTAATCAGGAGCAGTCAACCACAGATTTGTGAAGGATAGATTCATGGACTGAGTAATTTAACAGAATTCTTCCAGGAGTAATTGAAAATGTACTTCAAGACAATGCTACGGATGTTGTGTGTTTGATTTCCCAAAGGTGTCATGCAGAAAACTGAAGAAGAAACTCAGGGGGCATGGAATAGGGGGAAATGTGATACACAAGGGTGATTGAAGCATGGAAAGCAGAGATTTACTGGTGCGCCACAGGGATCGATGCTGGGTCCACTCCTTTCTCCCATATATACTTGACTTGGATATAGATTGGTATAGTAATAAAAGTTTGAGAATGATACCAATCTTGGAAGTATAGTGAATGGTGATCAGGATGGAAAGAGATTGCACGTTAAACAGATTATCACTACGGGCTGATCGGTGGCTAATAAAGTTTCATGAAGCAGAAGGGGAGATGATTCGTTTTGGTAGAAAAAATGATAGAAGAGAGAATATTGAATGGCTGCATCCTGCTGAGGAGCAAAGGGATTTGGGAGTGCAGACACGGAAAGAAGTGGCATTTCAAGTGTGTCAAAGGCCGTGTACAAAAATATATAAAGCTAACTGATGCATTTTTATAGACATAGGGAACCATTATTTTCACTGATAGGGTAGTCCATGATGAAGGAACATAGTTGTAAGATAGCGAACAGAGAACTTAGGAGGATTTTTTTCACATAGAGGGTTTGGGTATGGAATGCCCTGCTGAGGAGGATGGTGGAGACAGAATCCATTGTCGCATTCAAAAGGAAAGCGGGCAGGCATACAAAAGAGAGGGACTCGAATGGGGTATGGGGATAAGATCAAGTGGTGGGAATCAAAGAACCTCCCTGGTCTGGGAGTTAGTGTGCATTGAATAGTCTCTTTCTATGCTGTAGATTACTGTGCTTCTAATCTGGTGTATCGTTAGCCAAGACATCAACTTCATTTTGTAAGAAGAGTGACTATCCTCCTAGGAGAGGAGATAAGCAATGTCTCATTGGAGCTGAACTGGATCCAAAGTGACGTGGTTGACAAAAGAATGTCAGAATCGAGTCCACTCTCTGTGGCGGTCTCTACTCCATTCCCTGGGGCAAGCCGGTTTGCCTTACTTCAGGGCACTGCTGATGAGAGTCCAGCTGGCCTAGCTCATTGGCAAGATTTTGACGGGCAAATATTCTAGGGACAGGGCACTTTCCCACTCAGCCTCAGTTAACGCTGCAAGCCAAAACTCTAGTGGCTAGAGTAGCCCTAGCTGGACAACTAGCGGGAGGTTTGGCAGACAGTGCTTTGAATAGTCAGCTGTGCAGTTTAGTTAGTTGAACTCCTGCAGTTAATCCAACACACCCTCTGAGTTTGAAGAGTCTTAGCTCTTCCCAACCTGCATAAAATGTTTTCTGGAATTAGATAAATAGATGGTCCTTTCTAGGGAAAAAGTGCATGTTCCATTTGAGACCCTGGAAAATTTCTATGTTATAGGTGACATCAAATATACATTACTTTTGGGCTGGTTTGTCTACTCTTGGGGACAGTGATGGGTTTAACACCCAGTGTTAAACATCCAGTGTAAAATGTGTAAAACACCCAGTGGCCAAAAAGAAAAATTTGAAGGATGGTACCTTTGACACTGAAGCGCTCTGCCAGTATAACAACAACAACAACAAATTACATTTAACGTCGGGAGGACATCCCAAGGTGTTAAACAGTCAGGGGTCAGGACCCGAGCATGGGGCAGTGGGTAGGGTTGGAATGATGAAAGGTAGAGAGGTAGGAGGGTTACTGAAGGAACTGTCGAAGCAGAGGGTCTTAAGACTGGTCTTGAAGGACAAAGGAAGGGAGCAAGACGTAAGGATTGTGGGATGGAGTTCCAAAGCATAGGTGCAGTAGGCTGAAAGCTTGGCCGCAGATGGTCAGCCGGTAGACCTGGAGCAAAACAGATCCAGACTGAGTCCTCATCTGTGAACCCAAATCTACAATATCTCAAAACATGATGAGTCACTTGTGTTGTGAGTTCCCTGAAGCAGAAAGAACGATGGTAATTTTTAAAATTCCATTTTTTCCAAATGGATTTTTGGTTCACATTATTTGCCCGGCAGTTAAGTGCAGGAAATGATTCACCAAAACCACAGACGATTGTGTGAAACAGATGAACATAAACGGAGAAAGCTGCCTTTGTTCCTGCTGAATGTATGATCTCAGAGGGGCAGTGAATGGGAATGATCTTGGCTAATGCAATCCAATCCGCTGCACTATTCGGCAATGTAATGCTCTGTATGACTTTCCTGAGCAATTCCATTGCGATCTCCCATTTTCGCCAGGCTCTTATGGCATCCGTTCCCACAGAGGATTGACTTCAGGAATTCTATCCTGACCTTCAAATCCCTCCGTGACCTCATTCCATCCCAACCTCTAGAATCTCCTCAATCAGCCTCATTCAAATGCCTATTCTGTCTCTCTTTCGCTCTCTCTCTCTTTCTAGCTGTCTATCTTTACCGTTTGCTGCTTCCTCTACCCCATCGTTGATGTCACTACTGTTTCCCCCACCATTCTCTGCAACTGTCTCCCAATATCCCTCCACTTTCCTCTTTCTCTCCTCGTGTGCAAAACCCTCCTTGGATCATATAAGCATGTCACAGTCTGACTCAATTGGTAGCACTCTCACTTCTGAGTCAGAAGTTACGGGTTCAAGTTCCACGTCGGGATTTTGAATGAATTAAATCTGCGCTGACATTCCAGGGCAGTGTTGCGGGTATGCTGCATTGCCAGAGGTGCCATGCTTTGGATGAAATGGTAAACCAGATGCTGTCAGCCTGTTCAGGCGTTATTTGAAAAGAAAAATGAGTTTCATCCTGATGTCCTGGCCGGGAGTCCTCTAGATAAAATTCATGGCTGTTTGCTTTGCGGAGTGTAAACTGGCTACCACATTCACCCATAAATACACACCCTCACACCACTTTATAGGAATATTCTGTGAAGTGGTCTGAGAGGTCTGAATAAGGCACTATAACAAATGCAAGTCCAAGCACAGAGCCTCCTCTGTGCCTGGACTTTCCGGTGTGGGAGGACATTGTATATGCAGCTGATTCAGGTTTGGCAGTGTAGACCTCGCCTATTATTATGATCAAAGCACTTTTGGGATCATGTCCAGCCGGCTTCATTCAGTTGACAGGCACAGCAAAGAGCACATTTCTAATCTCCCAAGAAGGTTTCTTTTGTGGAGTAATTCACCTCCGCGTTTCAAGACAAATTGCCAGCTTCAAATTAGTTCAAGCGCTGTTGCTTTCTGCAGCTCTTCTCAGAACGACAAGGCACAACATTGAGGGGAGGTGAAACTCGGGTCAGCTCTGTGAGCTCAATATTTCAGCCAGGAGTTTGGGTTTATCTGGAGAAGGCACGGAAATGTTTTGAATTTAAACAGGGTGAGTGGGATTAGGGATATGGCAAGAATTAGGGATAGGGAATACGTATAGGGATAGAGAGATGGGGTTTACGGAAAGGAATGGAAATAGGATACAGATTCAAGAGAGGAATTAGGGATTGGGTTTGGATCCAGGTTAGATATTAAGACCTATAGATGAGATGTTAAACTGAGATCCCATCTACCTGTTCAGGTGGATGTTATATATCCCCTGGTACTATATTAATAATCCTTGTATTTCACATCACAGGATGACTCAAAGAACTTCACTGCACAGTGGAGTGATTGTGAAAAGAGAAGCGAGTTTCTCTCCGTGTCCTTGCTGACCATCCGCCCACTCAAATTATTATTAAATGGATTTTTTAAAAATTGTAAAATGCCTTTACTCCTGTGCAGGGCACTGAGTGAGATAAAGCAATGGAGGCAACAAATAACACAATTAAAAGTGAGATTGTGTAGATGCTGTACAGTTCACCCTCAAAACACACAGTTACTACACTTTATAGAATATCCTGTAGAGCACTTTAACGTCCCCTCGACGTGAAAGGTGCTGGATCAAGTGTAAGGAATATTATACACCTGGAATGATCTTTACCTAATTATAAAATGTCATTTACTGTGAGACAATGAAATGCTCATTACAAAACTGTGAAGACCCATGAAAGACCCATTTGCTTTACTTAATAATAATAATCCTTATGTTTCCTCTCACGCCAGGAGAACAGGTCAAAGTGTGTCACAGAATTTAACCTTAAAGCGTTGTGACCCTATATTTTGTAGGCAAGAAAAGCAACCGTTCGTGTACAGCAATGTTCCACAAACAGGCATGAAGGGAGTGACTAATTTTATTATCCTAGGGATTGTTGGCCAAGACGATTGGAAATGCTTCTTTTTCTTTTGGAATAGTGGTTGAGCAGGCAGACAGGACCACACAGTTTATTGTCTAATGCATAGTAAGGTTGAAGTGCAGCATTCTCCAGAACTGCACTGGAATGAAAGATAATAATGATAATAATTGCATTCAATATAGTGCTTTTCACATCTTCTAGACATCTCAAAGAAAAAAAAATTCAAGACATCTCAAAGCACTTCACAGAATATACTGTAAAGTTAATTTACTGTATAATTGTGGGCGAAACATGGCAGCCAATTGCGCACCACAGCGTCCCACAAACAGTCGTGGATTGAAGTGACTAATTTTTTTTTAATCATTTTTCCTGAGGGATTATTATCAGGCTTGTTGAGTAAAGAAACGTGCCCAAGGTTTCACCCTGGGCGGGAATCTAACCCAGGTCTCTCACAATGCGAGTGCCCTGACCACTTGAGCTACAGGACTCCACAAATTAGGACATTTTACATTTACTTGGCTTGTATTCTGTTGAGTGTGAAAAACTAATGTAGAGTGATTTGATTGAGGTGTTTAAAATGATAAAGGGATTCAATAGATTAGATACAGAGAAACCATTTCCTCCAGCAGTGGATTCCAGAATAAGGCGGCAGAACCATAAAGTTAGAGCTAGGCCATTTAAGAGTGAAATCAGGAGGCAGTTTTTCCACACAAGTGTACAGTAGTGGAAATATGGAACTCTCTCCCCCAAAAGGCTGTGGATGTTGGATCAATTCAAATTTTCAAGACTGAGGTGGATAGATATTTGTCAGATCAGGGTATTGAACAAAGGTCAAATGGAATTGAGGTACAGATCAGCAATAATTGGTCTAATAGAATGGCAGAACATGTCCGAGGAACCCAATCCAACTACTCATGTTCCTATGAGTGTCAATCGAGATTATATCAAATAGCCTTCCCTCTTTCCCCTATCCTGTAATAGATGATCACTTTGCATCTGGTGTGTGAACAACTCCTCCTTATATGACAGGAAAGAGACAGCAATCACTCTGAGAAGAAAGTATTACAGCAGCATGTGACAGGAAGCAAAACGTTATAAAAAACCTATCTTTTAAAATAGTTTCCGCATCCTACCAGCAATGTAAACAATCTTGTTCCAATCTGCAGCACAATCTCAACATATTTATTTAACTTGCCTGAAATTGGATGGGAATGTCTTTCCCCATTGGGGAATATGCATTTATTGTTGTGGAATTGAAGGCTTTTACACTTCCCAAGCTTTTTCGGTCCTAGCCTTGGGATCATTTTCTTTTAAAATTCAAGATCATGCAAATGTTTTTTTTGAAAAGTCTTTTATTTGAAGGACCTTAGCCTTTGAGTTTTAAAAAATCCTTTGCTTCACGGATATAATATAAAGTTTAGTGACTTCTGTATCTTGTAGGCGAACTGCGCCAGACAGTTAAATTCAATCATCCTTCCTGGTAACCCCATTCCACTCGCTTTGTATCCATGTAAAGAAGCACCTTGTGGTGCCTATGCTGAAATTGTCCTTCGCAACCCTCAACCCCGTTACTCCCTATCGCCCGATTGTGTCTATGCTGGCGTAACTAAAACATCATCCAGGTTTTGCTTTCTCATTCCTATCTGGAATCGTATTTACTTCGATAAGAATGACGCTTGGAGGTCTCTTTCCCGAGTGTACTAAACCACACCTCATAATTAATCTATAAGTCCATAGTCTCCATCCCACAGTCCCTCCGGCTCGCCCCCCTCCCTGGCCTCCTTCGAATCCCGCCTCAAATCCCTACTCTTCTATGGTCCCATCAGTCACCCCAAATCATCCCCTCTCCTTCCACCTTTCCTGTCCCCGTCCCCGACCCCAGCTCGGGTCCAAAACAATAACTGTCCAGCGCCTTGGGACATCCTCCTGACGTGAAACACGCTGTATATACTGTGTTATTTTGTTGTTGTTGTTGTTTACTCTTTTTCCCGATATTTATCTACAGTAGTTCCTTATTAGCTTTCAAAGGCAAACTAACCAGATAAATATCTAAAAAGGAGTATGTCATAATCGGAGTTAAGCAGGACTGAAAGCATTGCTCTTAAAAGAGTCAGTATAGACACAATGGGCCAAATGACTTTCTTAAGTACTGTAAATTACTGTTGTTCTGTCTCTCTTAAGACTGAGGATATCTTTGTTCTCTTCACTGCTACTTGCGGCTAGGAAGCCACCTTATGTTGCAGCGTCTGGCACCGTACAGCCTGATCAGAGTTTGACACCTAGAGAGCTGAACTCAACTGATTGATATTGATCAGAGTTGAATGATGGACAGCTTTGCACTACAGACTTGCAATGCAATAGGCGCTGGAGCTAGGCTATCCCCAAACTCATTTTACAGCCAGCAAAGAGAAAGAAAAAGGGAGTGAGAGAGAGAAAGACCCATGCCATCAGCTTAGGTTGGATTCATATCCAAGCTACTGTAATGATATCCCAGCATAGCTGCACACCGCCTAGTGCTCCAAGTCTTTCACACTGAAACCGCAGTCAGCTCGCAGCCCATCAGTCACTCAGTCACAAATCAATGGCCGCACTCACCACGGAGCAGAAAGATTGGCAGCTTTCCCTTGCTTTTCCCATTAAAGCCTTGGGGACTCATTTTCTCTCTGTCCCCATCGGCTCTATTAGATCACACACAGAAACCGCTCACAACAAGAGCCATTCGGAAGCCAAGGTGCCCTCTAACCTTGCGCTTGCAGAGTCCAACAGAACCTTAGGAGGAGGGAGAGTGAGTGAGAGAGAGAGAGCGAGAGAGAGAGAGAGAGAGAAAAAGGCACTCATTATTCCAATTTCCTGTTGTTTCAAAAGGACTGGTACCTCTTTGTTTGTAGGCTTTGTAGTTAAATGTACATTTCAGTCTGGGCTGTTATTCAAAATTCTGGGCTCTAAAGACATTATCCAACACCAGTCATTAAAAATAGAGCATTTCCAACTGACCAGCCGAGAGATTCTGTTTGGCCCTATTTTATTATTTTCCTCTTCTTTTAATCTTTTCCCAAACCTAATTAATCATTATTCAGACAAGCCGAGAGCTGGGCTGTTAATGTTTGGTGGAAGAGGTTGTGGTATTTAGCTGTGCCTCTGACCTCAATCGCTAATCATTAAAATGAAAAGCTTGGCTCTAAAGTCATCAGCGTTCTCGTAACTCTTCCGGCTTCTGTTACTTTTCACTTGCCAACAAAAGGGATAAGCTTGAATGTGTGTGTGTGTATTGTGTGTTGTGTGTGTGTGTGTGTGCTATGCCCACTCTGCACCCGCACTTTGATGAAGCGCCTTATCACGTCGTTGAGAAGTCTCAAAGCGCTTTATTTACTGTAAAGTGAATGCACTGTATATTTTGTTGGCAAAATGCGGCAGCCAATTTGCACATAGCAGTGTCCCACAAACGGTTGTTGTTGAGTGACCAAATTATTATTTTATTTTTTGAAGAGTTTATTATTACCCCTGGAAAAGCAATCTAACAATTCATTAACAACCGGGTTCCTACTCACTGATAGGTAAACAGAGGCGTGTGAAGTAAGGAAAATTACCTAACGTTTCACCCTGTCCAGAAATCAAACTCGGGTCCTGTGACTTGCGAGGCAAGCAATCAAATCAATACGGTTTGATTGCTAGGATTGAGCTATTAGTAAAGATTGGACAAGTCAGTGCTCTTCTCTCTAGAGTTGAGACAATTGGAAGGGAACTTGATCGAAGGGTTTCAGATGATGAAATGATTCGATAAGGTGGCTGATTCCACCGTTGATGAGTCTATAACTGGAGGGTGTCAATGTAAGCCAGCTAGTGTTAGATCTAATAAAGAGTTTAGTGGGAACTTCAGGGGAATCAGAGGATTGTGAGAATGTGGAACTTACTCTCTGAAGCCTATGGTTGAAGCAAATAACTTCAATGTATTTGAGAAGAATTGATGCACGGGAATATAAGACAAGGAGTAGGTCATTCAGCCCCTCAAGCCTGTTCTGGTATTCTATTAGATATGTACCTCAAATCCAGTTACCCAATTTGATTGCTCCAAATCCCTTGATACACTTACTTAACAAAAAACTTAGCAACCTCGGTTTTGAAAATGTAAATTAATCCATCATTTATAATAGAATAGAGTGTGCAGGAGAAGGCAATGGAAGGTGTAGGATAGGGCAATGGAGGGTGTGGGAGAGGGCAATGGAGGGTGTGGGAGAGGGCAATGGAGGGCGTGGGAGAGGGCAATGGGGGGTATGAGAGAGGAAAATGGAGGGTGTGAGAGAGGGCAATGGAGGGTGTGGGAGAGGACAATGGAGGGTGTGGGAGAGGACAATGGAGGGTGTGGGAGAAGGCAATAGAGGGTGTGGTTGAGAGCAAAAGAGCATGTGGTTGAGGGCAACAGAGGGTGTGGGTGAGGACAACACAGGTTGTGGGTAAGGACAATAGAGGGGCAGCTTCATGTGAAATAAAAACACCTGCACAGAATGATTGGGCCAAATGAGTTATTTTGTTGCGGTCACCCAAGCAACACTGATTCCCTTTCCCTTTCGTGAATAGTATTCTCCCCAATGGCACCATGCCTCTATCCTGTTCCCCAGCCTCACGCTGCTGTGTGTTTAGTGTGGTGTACTGATCTGACCTCTTTCCATCCAGATGCCAAACACACACATATTCACACACACACACGCACACAAAACCAGTTTAACATGCTGAAGTGAGCCAGACTGTTTTATAATAATAATAATCATTGCATTTGATATAGTGCTTTTCACGTGTTCTAGACATCTCAACACGCTCACAGAATATACTGTAAAGAATATTTGCAGACTGTATATTTGTGGGTGAAACGTGGCAGCTAATTGCACACAGCAGCATCCCCACAAACAGTCGAAATGACCAATTTTTTTATTATTGTTTTTTTTTGGAGGGATTATTATTAGGCGTGTGAGTGGAGTATGGAAAGTTGCCCAAGGTTTCACCCTGACCTGTCTGGATTCGAACACAGGTCTCACGCTTGAAAGGCGAGTGCTCTAACCATTGAGCTACAGGACTCCACACTAACGCTGGGAAGACTGGGTAAATTTAACCTCCCCATGCAAATTTGCTTAAACAAAGCTGCATTGGTTCAGTGATATATTAAACTGAGGTCCCATCTGCCTGTCCATGTTTGAAAATTCTACGCGATTATTTTGTCTTGGCCAACATTCCCTCAGGTGTTTTGCGAGCTTTGGCTTTAAAATTAGGTACCAAGTTCACCCACAAAGTGCACAGTTAGTACACTTTACAATATTACGGGATGTGATTTAATGATGAGTCCTTAGCTCGGTGGTTAGAGTGAGAGGACCTGGTTTTCATTCCCGGGCAGAGCGCAACATTGAGCAAGCTTCCTTATTTCACACACCACTACCTAAGAAATAAGTGGTAATTCGGATGTCAGTTGCTTTGCGGATCACTGTTCAGCAGTAATAACCCTTTCAAATATAATGATAACTTGGTCACTCAATCCACAACTGTTTGTGGGACACTACTGTGTGCAATTGGCTGCCATGTTTCGCCCACAATTATTCACTTTACAATATATTCTATGAAGCACTTATGAGATGTGATAAGGCACTATATCAAATGCAAAGATTATTATTTTATGTGAAATGCTTTGAGATGTCCTCCTGACATGAAGGGCACTGATCGAATGTAAGGATTATATTTTATACTAGCTCTACCCCCGTGTAACATACGCGGCCTAGTGTTTTTGAACACGTTTATTCATATATTTCGAACTTTTAAAAAATAATGTATTTGTTGATTACCAAAAAAAGGCTGAGCTTTAATCACTGGGTTGTTTTTCTTTGGGGGTTTTTTTTTTTTTTTAAGCTGTATTGGTTTTCGTTTTCCTTTTAGAAGTTCATTGTTACAATTGCGGAAAGATACCTAAGACTTTTATATCTTGTATATAGAAGATAGATTTGACACAGCGCCGTCCGCATCAGGAGGACACAATTGCGGAAACATACCTAAGGCTTTTATATAGATTGTGGTCAATTTTATAGGTAATTGTTAGCAAGTGTGGTCACCGTGTGCACAGTGATGGGAGATGCCCAAATAGATGAATTCATGGGGGAAGAGTTGGGGAAGGGGTCTGTCCTGAACTGTAAAGATTTGTGATCTACACACCCTGTGAGGCCCTGATTGATTGATTGATTGATTGATTGCAGTACAGAGAGGGATTGCACGCTTTGGAACAGAGTTCTATTTAGGAAACACTATTCCAAACGTCCATTATAATCAGCCTGGAGACTGACTAGATCCATCCTCGTAAATGCGTTAGAACTCATGCCAGGAGTAAGTAATTAGAAAACTGGAGGTTTCATTCAACTTTGATGCGTTTGCCAACAAACACAGCGAGTGGATCTCTGAGTAGATAAATCACAGCCACAGAGAAGCAGACTGCAGCACATCTTTGCTATTCCTTCAAAACTCCCTCATCCCCAGTTTTTACTCCCAACCAGAGACAAAGTTCCGCCATGTTGTGATGTACTAATTAACACAGGTGATTAAGTTAGAGTCCTTATGATAGTAATAAAAATAATAATAATAATAATGCATTTGATATAGTGCCTTTTACATCAGGAGGATGTTTCAAAATGCTTCACAATATCTACTGTAAAGTAAAGTGACTGTGTATTTTGTAGGTGAACATGGCAGACTAGTTATGCACAGTAATGAAAAGAATAACCAATTTTATTTGGAAGATTGTTGGCCAGAGCACCCGGAGAAATAACCATGTTTTGAGTAGATACAACCTTGACTCTCACCCTAATTGGCATTGACTGGTCTTTGGATATTCTTGAAAAGGAAACCAGCCTCCACTGTCATCATAATAATATTAATAATAATAATAATCCTGACATTTGATACAACACCTTATCATGTCTCAAAGTATATTTGCAAAATATACTGGAAAGTGAATTGACTGTATATTTTGTGGATGAAACACAACAGCCAATTATGCAAAGCAGTGACCCACAAACGGTTGTGAATTGAGAGACCAAATTATTATTACTTTATTTTTGAAGGGATTATTATCCCCCGGGAAACCAATGTGTCCATAAACTAACAATCGGGTTCCTAGTTACTGATAGGTCAACAGAGTCGTGTAGAGTGAGGAAGTAATTTGCTCAACATTTCTCTCTGCCTGAGAATCGAACCCGGGACCTCTCGCTTGCGAGCCGAGTGCTCTATCCACTAAGCCACAGACTCCAAAGTATTGCAGTGAGAGTGTGTGGTATATCAGGTGTTATTGTGTGGGTGTGTGTGGAATATTACAGTATTGTAGTGAGGGTATGTGGTATATCAGTGTTATAGTTGTGGGTTTATGGTATATCACAATGTTATATTGAGGTGTATGTTATATCACAGTGCAAATTTGTGGGGTGTATGAATGTGTGGGGTGTATGGCCTTGGTTGAGGAACATCAGTGAATCTGGAGACTGACTCAGACGCAATGTACCGCAAGTCGCTACCCAAATCTTAAACATATTAGTTGAAGCACAAATGCAATCCTTGGGCTCAAAAGACAGGCAGGGAAAGGTTAACACTGTCCACCAGTTTGAGGTGGTGTTTAGTGAGTGGGCAGCCTTGTGGGCACAGTAACAGTAACTAGATTCATTCAAGGTGTACAAAACAACGGATGTCGCTGTTCTCTTCAGCGGCTCACAAGCCTTGTAATTTATGATCCGGGCAGAACACTGACTGGCCTTTTTTTTTGTGAATGGAGCCCCAGGAAGGTCTTTCAATCAGAAGGTCAACACGGTGATTCACCAGTTCCTAACAGCTCGGCAAATACAAAGCCTGAATTGTTAGCCCGAGATGACATGATGTCCAGAGCCCACAGTGTAGAAGTGGTCATCGCGCAGATTAAAATATTTGGGGATTTGAGATGCCTTTCTTGTTTCGTAACAACAAAATCTTTCCTCCCCCACCCGACCCTTTACATGCAAAGGGTGTTGGAAATCTGGAAGTTCTTCCCCCAAAAAAGATTATGGATGTTGGATCAAATCAAATTTTCAAGATGGAGATGCATAGGTTTTTGATAGAGCAGGGTATCAAGCCATATGGAGTAAAGGTCGGTAAATGGAGTTGAGATACAGATCAGCTATGATCTAACAGAATGGTGGAACAGGCTTGAGGTGCTGAATGGCCTCCTTCTGTTCCTATGTTCCTCCCTCACTCCCTCTGTCTCCTTGCCCCTTCCTTTATGCTTTCTCTCTCCCTTGCTTCATTCTCCCTCTCTCTTTCCTGCCCTCCCTCCCTCCCTCCCTCCCTCCCTCTTCTCTACCCCCTCCTTCCTCTGCCTTCCTCCCCTACTCTCCTTCTTCCCACTCCCCGTGGTTTCTGTTCAGCTGCACATTATAAAACAGCAGGTTCATTCATGAAAGTTCATTAGGGGACAATGGCACAAATTATATCAGAGTAGCTGGCGTATAGTGTATGGCAATACTACTACAGTACAAGGCAGAGGGAATTGGAGGAGAAGAGATGACATCTTGGCAGCGCTGAGGAAACGGACTGAGCTTTTGTTAAGGTCCTGGCTGCCACCGCAGCAACAGGGTACAGGGGTCAGCTGAACGGAAGGCAGGCTTTGTTACCAGCTGGACTTGGTCTGGGTCTCTGCTTGGCTAGCTCCATGCTGGTTTATTCAGAGCTTTCAATGCCTCTGAACGTTATACAGTGTTGCACTCAGATGCATATTTACACAAGAAGGAAGAGGATCTTAGAAATTGCAGCCGCACAGATTGGTGTCTATGCTGGTGCTTGCTCCCCCCCTGCTGGAGTTCTCTACTCTAATCCCATTCCCCGCGCTCTCTGTCCTCATCATGTCTTTGCTGGAATTCGCTCCCCCTCTGGAGCTCTCTATTCTGATACCATTTCCCTTTCTCTGTGTGCTTGATATCCGCTCCCTCATTGGAACTCTCTAGTCTCGTCCCATTGTCTTGCTCTTTCCCAATTGTGCTGGTGCTCGATCCCCCACTGGAGCTCTCTGCTCTAATCCCATTCCTTGATATTTTCTCTCCCATGTCTGTGCTGGTGCTTTTTTCCCCCATTAGAACATTGCACTCTGGTCTCATCCACCTGCTCTGTCCCCAATGTGATAAAGGTCCCATTTGTCAGTTCAGGTGACTGTTAATGATTCTGTGACTTTATTTGAAGTATCTCCAGGGGTATCTCCCTAGAATAAATCACCCATTCACTTCATGGTTGTTTGTGGGATCATTGCGGGGGCACAAAATTAGCAGTGGCACCTGCCTTTCAAATACACACAGCCACTACACTTCACAGTAACTCCTCTGAAGCGCTGGAAGATGTCTCGACAAAGTGATGAGACGCTACACGAAGCGCAAAGCTAATATATCTGCTCGACTAGCTCCGGTCTCCCGCCCATCCCCTCTTGCCCTTCCACCATTGCTAGCGGGACTTTCAGCCACTACGATGCAAAACTCTGGACTATCCCTCAATCCCTCCATCTTGCCCCCACTCTTTCACCATCTTCAGGTCACACCCAACGACCTTCCTCTTCAACCGTGCCTATGGTCAACTCCCTCCTCCCACTCAGTGCGGCTCAGCGTCATGCTCCGCCACTGTCAAACGCTCTGGGACGCCACTTCACGCACGTGTGGGGTGCTATCCCTCCAAAAAAATAATAAATTGGTCATTTCAATCCACGACTGTTTGTGGGGACGCTGCTGTGCGCAATTGGCTCCCATGTTTCGCCCACAAATATACAGTCAATTCACTTTACAGTATATTCTGTTAAGCGCTTTGAGATGTCTAGAAGGCGTGAAAAAACGCTATATCAAATGCAAGGATTATTATTATATAAGGCAAGTTGTTGTGCCTTTTGTTCCACCCCGAACTCTTTTACCTCCCCTTCGTGTTTCACCCCTTCCCAAACACTCCCCTCCCAGCTCGGGTCACACGCCTCCTGTTCAGCGCCTTGGGATGTCCTCCCGACGTGAAAGGCGCTCTATAAATGTAAATTGTTGTTGTTGTTGTTGTTGTGCGTTAAAACAAAGTGAGGAAATGAAATTCCTGCCGAGTTCAGCCAACGATCAGAGTTTGGCTCCGAGTGGCCAGGAAGCCCTCGTGGGAGGGAAAGGGAGCTGGAAGCTGGAGGGAGGCCCTTGGTGGGTTGGGTTTGGGTTTGTTTCTCAATGGCTGGCTCTTCGGTTGCGGCTGCGGACCCTGCAGTTGTGCGATTACGACTTTAGGTGGCAGCATTGATACTGCATAACAGTGCGTGGCCCACCAACACTGCAGATCCAAACTCTCTTGTCTTGAGCGTCGTTTTCTTTATTTGCACACTGATAACTAAAACTCATGCAAAGCCAAAGGCATTTCAAATACCAGGCATTTATTTGATCTGATCAAGTCAGGTTTTGAGAGAAGATACTCAGAGGTGACCTCCTAGAATTGTATAACAACAACAAAATTACATTTGTATAGCCCCTTTCTTGTCAGGAGGACGTCCCAAGGCGCTGGACAGTCACTGCTTCAGACCTGAGCTGGGGACGGATGGGAGGGGGAGGAAAAGGGGATATTAGGAGTTGCAGATGGAAAGTTTGAATGGCATCGAAAAAGTAACTAGACAGTAGAAGAAGACCCAGCTATAGAACTGTAAAGAGTAGTTTCAGGAGAAACACTGGCAGTTTCTTCTTTACTCGGAGGGTAACAAAAGATCCAAAAAAAATTACACTTGTGTAGCACCTTTCACGTCAGGATGATGTCCCAGGGTTGCCAGGAAGTGTGGTTGAGGCCAGAATACTGGATTGATTTAAAAAACAACTTGATGTAGTGATAGATGGGGCAACAGTAGGGTGGGTGCTCTGTAGGATAAGATCGGATCTGCCAAAGGCACTTCTTCATCCGAACCAATCCGGCAGCTGCTGAGCTTTAGGTACTGGTAGCTAACTCCTATCCTGCTATCTGTGCTTGTTTGTTGGGAAACACAGAGGGATAGAGAGAGAGGGAGGGAGGAGGGCATTAGTGCAGGAATGAAGGCTGTCCTGCCTAGGTCCAGTTTCTGCAGCACAAATGCCCTCATTACCTCACAGCAGCTTCCAGAGCGTGTTGTGGATACATTCCGAGACATCCTCCTAATATGAAAGGTGCCATATACTGTACATGTACACACATATATGTCTATATACAGTATACAAAAGTAAATATAAATGTAAATTTGTTATTGTGAGATCAGGTATCCAAAAAGGGAATTGTTTCTCAAAAAATGCCTCAGAAGATCAATTCGGATTAAGTTAAATTTGGATTAAGAAGACCCTTCTGCCCATCTGATCTCATCCTTTCAGAAACCACTACAACACCACTACAATCATGTGATGTAAACCTTATTATGTGTCATTCTCACGGTGTTGGGGTGGTGGAGCCTTTGGAAGAGAAGGTAGGTCAAAATAACGTTTAATAAGAAACGTAGAGATTCACATCACGTGTCGGTCTTCTAAAAAGCAATCATTCCTTTCAGTTCTAATTGCCTACCCTTTCCCTGCGAGTCCATAATGAGAGGGCATCGATTTAAGATAGTTATCAAATGAGCAGGTGGGGAGATTAGGAGGATTTTCCAGCCAGGATATGGAAGGTTCTGCCGGGAGCAGTAGTTGAGGCAAAATCCGCAATGGCTTTCAAAAGAGATAACAAGAGAAATACTGTACCTAAAAATGAGTCAGCTAGGAGGGTAAAGAGCTCCTGTAGCTCAGTGGTTAGAGCACTCGCCTTACAAGTGTGAGACCCGTGTTCGAATCCAGGCAGATCAGGTAGAAATCTTGGGCACGTTTCTTTACTCCACACGCCTAATAATAATCCGGCCAAAAAAAACAACAACAATAAAAATTGGTCAATTCAACGCACTATTTGTGGGGACGCTGCTGTGCGCAATTGGCTGCTACATTTCGCCCACAAATATACAGTCAATTCACTTTACAGTATATCCTGTGAAGCACTGTGAGACGTCGATAAGATGTGAAAAGCGCTATATCAAATGCAAAGATTATTATAATTATTATTATTATTAAGGAGGAAATGGGTGGTAAACGGAGTGTAAACAGCAGTTTCTGTTTAAACAATGGATTCACAACTTCCAAGTGACTTACTCTGGGTCAGAAGGTTGGGGGTTCAAGCTCATATTGAGCTCATATTGCAGGGCATTGCTGGGATGAGAGGGCTAAATTGTAGTAGGTGACTCTACCCTTCAGGTGAGGTGTTAAACCGAGGTAGTAATGTTGTAAAGGAGTTTCTCTCATCATCCTTGCGTTTGAAACAGGAGCTTATCAAGTCACATCTCAAAGCGCTTCACAGGATATGCTGTCAAGTGGATTGACTGAGCATATTGTGGGCGAACTGCGAGAACCAGTTGCACACGGCAGTATCCCTCAAACAGTCATGGATTGAGCAACCAAAGTTTTTTGAGGAGATTGTTGGCCAGTACCCCAGGAGAGAGAGAGAGAGAAACTTCCTTTGCTTTTTAGAATAGAGCCATGGGATCTTTAACGTCCACCTGAACAAGCAGGCAGGACCTGGGTTCAATTTATCATCTGAAGGACGAGTGAGACATTAAACCCAGACTTTTAATGTCTCATTCTCTCTCCTGATGTGCTTGCCAACAATTCCCACAGATGGAGTTGGACACTCAATTTGTAGCTGTTTGTCGGACATCCTATGTGAAAATCAGCTGCCACTTTCACCTGCAAAACACAGTCACTACACTTTCCTATGAAATGTTTCAGATGTCTCCAGGATATGAGACCTGGCATCAAGCACAAGGATTATTACAAATGTTATCCCATTGCAAATCTACATTCTGCCCCATCTAATGGTTAACTGTTTGGATTATTTACTGCTATACATAACAGACAGACAGTGAATGCCATTAATGTGCTTGCTCTGAACAACTCAAGTATTTGGCAACTGTTACTCAGTGCTCAACTCCAACACAGTCAAAAAAAAACAAACACAACATTTTAATGTATAAATATAAGAAGCCTAGGGGGACAGGGTGGGTGGGGAGGAGTACTTTATCCTCTCAACATCTGGGTTTCAATCGAACCCAGTGTGGCCAGGACATATGTTGCATGGGATTGAGGAAATCAACTCAATAATACACTCGGATATTTTTAAGGCAGCACAAGCTCAGGGTTATTATTACTATTCGTGGGATACAGGACAGGAAGTATGAAATACAATTTGCGTTAATTTGCTTCCAAGAAACTTCAGGGCTCACTGTCAATGCATTTTGTGATGTTAACTTCGCTTGAAACGTGAAGGTATCGGTTGGTAACCTCAGAGGTAGAAGATTATGGACTCATGCCCCAATTTCGGGACTTTGAGCTCACATTCTTTGTGGAGCTCCTGTAGCTCAGTTGTTAGAGTTGTTTGACTTACAAGCATGAGACCTGTGTTCGAATTGAGGCAGGTCAGGGCGAAACCTTGGGCAAGTTTCCTTACTCCACATGCCTAATAATAATCCATCCAAAAAAAACCACAAGAGTAAAATTGATTTTATTTCAATCCATGACTGTTTGTGGGGACGCTGCTGTGTGCAATTGGCTGCCGCGTTCTGCCCACAAATATACAATCAATTCACTTTCCAGTACATTCTATGAAGCGCTTTGAAACGTCTAGAAGATGTGAAAAGCGCTATATAAAATGCAAGAATTATTATTATTACTGTATTATGCTAGGTTGACACTCCAATGCAAATGCTGGGGTAAGTGTTACATTGTCAGAGGTGCCTTTGTTTGGGTGAGTTGTTAAACCAAGTGAGCTCCTGCCTCTGCATATAAAAATAATCCTTGCATTTGATATAGAGCTTTATTCAGGTGTGTGTTGAAAATCTTGCAGCGCTAGTTGAAGAGCAGGGATTTTCTCCCTGGTGTCCTGGCCAACAATTCATCAGATAAAAATTGTTCACTCACTTCATCCCTGGATGTTGGATGTCGATGTAGGCAAATTGGCTGCCCTATTTGTCTACAAAACACTCAGTCATGACACTTTACACAATAAATCCTCTGAAGCCCTTTGAAATGTCATTCCAATGTGGAAAGCAGTACATTAAAAGCAAGGATTATTATTATCATCACAAAATTATGATAATAATGTGTAATACATGGTGTAATACTCTTAAATTCCGTCTCAGAGTGTTGGCTCTTGACATACTGATTTACTAACCTCTAGCTTGTTTTATTAATTTTCTATAGGCTTTTTTATTATTGAATTTGAGGGCAGGGGTGCTGTAACACATACTTTGTTTTTGTTTAATAGTGGGTTTCTGGGATGGTTCAGTTAAAGAGCAATTTCCCCAGCCCAGAAAATGTATGTTTCAACAACAACTTTCACTTACATAGCACCCTAAACACAGGGCAGTATCTCAGAGCGCTTAATAGTGACGGAGGCTGACTCTGAACCGGTGAGTGTGGGGTGGGGAGATGGCTGAGAAAAGTTTTCCAGCAAGACTTGAAAGAATGGAGCGAGGAGGCAAGGCGAAGGGATTGAGGGAGAGTGTTCCAGAGTTTTGGGGCATAGTTTCAGGTTGAGATCTAATGCGATGGGCCTTTTTCTGGTGGTGATCTTGTTCAATTTAACTATACACAAATTGGTTGTTGTATTCTACCTACAAAATTCAATAATAATAATCCTTGCATTTGATGTTGCACCTTATCAGGTCTTCGAGATGTCTCATAGTGCTTTCCAGAATATACTGTAAAGTGAATTGGCTGTATATTTTGTGGGCAAAATGTGACAGCTAATTGTGCACAGCAGTGTCCCACAAACAGTCGTTGATTTGAAGTGACCAATTTATTATTCCTAATTATCCTAAAATAATCTTTGTATTTGATATGGTGACTTTTACATCAGAGGACATCTCAATGTGCTTCATAGGATTTACTGTGAAATGTAGTGACTGTGTAATTTGTAGGTGAATGGGGCAGACAATGTGACCACAGCCGTGTCTCACAAACAGCCGTGAAGTGAATGACCGATTAAATCAACTTCAATTGATGCCTTCGGTTGCCAACTCACCGAGCAGCAGAAATAGTTTCATCCTATTTGCCTTTCAAGCCCGAATGTAATTTAACCAACTCTAGCAGGTGTCCCCTCTCAAGTGAGAGCTGCGTTTGGTTGTTATTGTAAGGAATGAAAGTTTTTGTGTGCTGTAAATTAATATGTCTGCTCTCCATCATAATTCAAGTTTTGGTCGAGTTTCGTTAGATGTCAGTGCATTCTCCAAGCGCTGAAATGTTCCTGTAGCTTTGCCGAGTTAGTTTGACAGTCTACGGAGCTAGTCCCCACTTGACACGCCAGCTGGTCAGTTTTCCTAAATTTTCCTTTAATCAGAAGTGGGTGGTTATTTCCTGTCCGGTCACAAAGGACATGAAATGCCCCAGTGTTAGGCATTTCACTTCTGATCAATGTTTCTGTCTATCAGCTAAGGTGGCTTGCTTTTTAAGTCAGGAAGAAAGGATTTGAATTTTAATACTGCCTTACCCAATCAAAAAAAAAGCCTCAAAGTACTTCATCGTAAACCAGTGTCAAGTGTAGTAGCGACTGTGTTTTGCGCATAACAAGGTTCCACAATCAGACACGAGGAAACTGCAAATTATAGGGTAAATCTTGTAAAGCACTTGATGTGTCCTAATGTTGAAAAGCACCTCGTGGAGCTCCTGTAGCTCAGTGCTTAGAGCACTTGATTTGCAAGCATGAGACCTGTGTTCGAATCTAGGCAGATCAGGGTAAAAGCTTGAGCAAGTTTCCTGACTCCACACACACGCCTAATAATAGTCCCAAAAAAAATCACAATAATAAAATTGGCCATTTCAATCCATGACTGTTTGTGGGACACTGCTGTGTGCAATTGGCTGCCACGTTTCGCCCACAAATATACAGTCAATTCACTTTACAGTATATTCTGTGAAGCGCTTTGAGATGTTGATAAGATGTGAAAAGCGCTATATCAAATGCAAGGATTCTTATTATTATTGAATGTAAGGATTGTTACCGAGCTCCCTTCCCTGCTCCATAGATTTCTTTAATATTCTTTGACATTTGACAATGGAGTACTCTTTCCTCCCCCGCCGCCAACACCACTACCTTCAAGTACAGCATCAAGTCTCCATTTAGGCCAGCAGTGAGAGCCCTGGAGGGAACCGTCACAGAGCGGTGGCTCAATTCTGACTTTCCGTTGCCAAGCTCCTCGCCTTTGGAGCCAGTTCAGTCACCTCATGCCCTCTCCTTACCTCTGTGTACCTCCCCGGCTCCCAAAGAGCTAGCATAAACCCAGGTTAGCCCGCTTGACGTCCGACAGGGTAGTACAACAACAACAACAACAACAACTTGAACTTATAAAGCGCCTTTCACGTCGGGAGGACGTCCCAAGGCGCTACACAGGAGGTGTGTGACCCGAGCTGGGAGGGGAGTGTTCGGGGAGGGGTAAAACACGTAGGGGAGAACGAAAAGTTCGGGGGGGAACAAAAGGCACGGTCGAAGAGGAAAGTCTTCAAACCGGCCTTGAAAGAGGAAAGGGAAGAAACAAGACGGAGGGATTGAGGGATGGAATTCCACAGGGTGGGAGCGGAGAAACTGAAAGCCTGGCCTCCAATGGTGGGGCGGTTCGGGCGGGGGGCTTGGAGCAGGCCAAGACCTGCTGAACAGAGGGTCCGGGTGGGCTTATAGGGAGAGAGTAGATCGGTTAAGTAGGGCGGGGCAAGGCCGCGTAAGGCCTTGAAGGTGAGAACGAGGATCTTGAACTCGATCCTCTGGAGGATGGGGAGCCAGTGGAGACGGGCGAGGGTGGGGGTTATGTGGTCGCGGAGGCGGGTGCGGGATAGTGCACGGGCTGCAGAGTTTTGGATGACCTGCAGCCTGTGAATGGAGGAACTGGGGAGGCCGACGAGGAGAGAGTTTCCGTAGTCCAGCCATGAGGTGATGTATGCGTGCACGAGTGTTTCGGCAGCATGGGGGGTGAGGTAGTTGCGGAGCCTGGCAATGTTGCGTAGGTGGAAATAAGCGGTGCCGATGAAGGCACGGATGTGGGGGAGGAAGGAGAGTTTATGGTCGAACGTGATGCCGAGGTTCCTGACTGGCTTTGTGAGGTGGAGAGTGCAGCGTTGGATGTTGAGGCTGGCAGCGCCCGATGTGCGGAGGCGCTGGCTTGAGCCAATCAAGAGGGCCTCAGTCTTACTCACGTTCAATTGGAGGAAGTTGTCCCTCGTCCAGGACTCAATGTCGGACAGACATGCTGTCAGAACATCGATGGTCTGGGGGTTGAGGGATGAGGCAGAAAGGTACAGCTGGGTGTCGTCCGCATACATGTGGAAGTTTACCCCATGTTTGCAGATGACATCGCCCAGAGGGAGCGTGTAAAGGGTGAAAAGGAGGGGGCCGAGGACAGAGCCCTGGGGGACGCCGTGAGAAACTGTGCGGGGTTTGAGGAGAAACCATTGGAAGATACAAAATGTAGGCGGTGGGTCAGGTAGGAATGGAACCAGTCAAGGACTGTGCCTTGAAGGTTGAGGTGGGAGGAAAGACGTTGGAGGAGGATGGTGTGATCGACTGTGTCGAACGCAGCAGACAGGTCAAGGAGGACAAGGAGGCAGAGGGAGCCCTGGTCGCAGGCGGTTAAGATGTCATTAGTGACCTTAACCAGGGCAGTTTCTGTGCTGTGAGCAGGGCGGAAACCTGATTGGAGGGGTTCAAGGAGTGAGTGAATTGAGAGGAAAGAGCGGAGCTGGGAGGCAACCACTCTTTCAAGGACCCTGGATAAAAACGGGAGGTTGGAGATGGGTCGGTAGCTTGATGGCTGCGACACATCAAGGGAGGGTTTTTTCAGGATAGGGGTGATGGTGGCTGTTTTAAGGGAGGTAGGGACGGTGCCTGTGGAGAGGGAAAGGTTGATGATGTCAGAAATGAGCAGGGCCAAAAGGTGGAGCTGGGTGCGGAGGAGGGGGATGGGGATGGGGTCCAATGAGCACGTGGTTGGTTTCATGGAGTTGATTATTTTTGTGACTGAAGACGGGGAGGTGGGGATGAAAGTATGAAAGGGGGGTGGGTGGGGGTTGAAATAACGGATGGAGGGGCGGAGGTGGAGGAGAGGTGGGGGGAGGAAACCGCAGAGCGGATTCTCTCGTTTGAGGAAAGGATCTGCGAAGCGAGACAGGGGGGGGTGGGGCGGAGGAGCTAGTTGGTGGGGCAAAGAGGAGGCGATGGTTGTCCTTCGCTTCCAGGATTATCCTGGAATAGAAGGCTGATTTGGCGGTGGCTAATGCAGAGCGGTAATATTTGATGCGGTCCAGCCAGATTTGCCGGTGGACCGTGAGGCCAGATTTGAGCCAGGTGCGTTCAGCTGCTCTCACTTGGCTTTTGAGGGAGCGGAGGTGAGTTGTGTACCACGGTGATGATCGGGAGTGGGAGACGGTTCTGGAGGTGAGGGGGGCCAGGGTGTCGAGGGTAGTGGAGAGGGTGTTATGGAGGGTGGTGGAGGCGGAGGATGGGTCGGTACAGGAAGAATGCCACAGGGGGAGCAGGTTGGAGGTTTCAAGGGCAGAGGTGAAGGTTTGAGGGGGAATCTTCTTCCAGGGCCGGTAGAAGATGGTGGTGGGTTTGGAGGTGGAAGGGGGAGGGATAGAAGTGTTGAAAGAAATGAAAAAATGGTCTGAGATAGCCTTGTCGGTGATGGTGACGCCAGAGATGTTGAGCCCTCGGGTGATCACCAGACACTTGTATAGCGCCTTTCATGTCAGGAGGACGTCCCAAGGCGCTGGACAGTCACTGCTTCAGACAAGCTGAGGATGGGGGAGGGGAGGGAGGTGGGAGGATTAAGAGTTGCCGATGGGTCCGTTGAAGAGGAGAGTCTGGAGGCAAGATTTGAAGGAGGCCAGGGAAGGGACGAGACAGAGGAACTGCTTCCAGAGGTTGGGGGTAGAATGGCTAAAGGCTCACCCGCCAATGGTGGAGCAGGTGTGTTTGGGGGACATGGAGCAGGCCATCGCCTGCTGATTGGAGGGTTCGGGCAGGTTAGTAAGGGGACAGGAGGTCATGGATGTAAGGTGGGATGAAGTTGTGGAGGGCTTTAAATGTGAGAAACGTGGGGAGAAATAAAGCAAACAATATGGAATGAAAATAGTTTTCAGGCCAAGATGACAAGTGAAGGAAAGAGGTACGAACAATGCAAGTCTTCACAGAGCCAGAATAAACTTTCTCTATTGTCCGGCCCTAAGAATTGGACGGGATGACAGAGGTCAGATGGGGTTATCTACCAATTGTTCTGGGCTTCCCGTCAGCTCCATGTGGCTCCATCTCAACATGTCAATTCACACAACATTGGGCCAGTTGCTCGCTGCCTGCCTGGGTGGAGATTACACCGAGTCGGAAACCACTTGGGGTGAGAAATGCGGTGCGGTGATGAGTGTCACGTTAGGTGAAAACGCCCCGATCTGAACCTGCCCTTAACAATAGCAAATTACGGGAGGACATCCCAAGACACCGATCAGTACAGTCAGGGCATTGATCACTGATGGGGTTTCCAAATAAATGCTCTCATTCTTCCCCACCCTCACCTGTGTGCCACCCAGTTGGTTTCACTGTTGGCTGTGGTTGCATGGGGTGGGCTGGGTATTGGATGCAGTGATTACAAGCGGCTACAAAAAAAAATGTTAGCTGGTGGGCAATCCTGGCAGACTTGTGGCAAACTAGAGTAACAAACACTATGGCGACAATTTGTAAGAATAAGAGTCCTTATATTTGATACAGCTCCTTTCTTGTTGAAAGGTTGGAATGTCTATTGGTTGATGTATTGTGTGGGCAAGGCAAGGATTAACACCTCAGAGTACTTCTACAGAGTTAGGGATAGACATCAAGTTCTGTCTTGTCCATGTTCAGTTGCAGAAAGTTGGCCTTCACCCAGTCTTGAGGTCAGACAAGCAGGCAGTCAGAACATCAGTAAGAACGGGAACGTTTTATAAACTTCATCCCCATGTTTCCTACACTGTAAATTGAACAAAGGTGAGGGTGGTGGTGTGGGGTGGGGGAGGGGTGGGGGTTGAAGGGTGGTGGAGAGGAATTCATTTTCCCACTCTTTTGTGCATATAGTTTGGCTTTGCTATTCATCCCTGCTCTAAAACAATCCAACAAGATACCCATGACAGATTTTTCCTCTCCTTCCCCCTCTTCATACATGTGAAGCCCATGTACCCACGGACCACGCGGCAATAGGCTTAATTCGCTTAATCTACACATTGATTTCCGATGACTTTGACACTTGGGAACAGTCGTAACTCTGTTGAGGCAAATGACTTTGTGTTTGATTTCAGCTATCATGACGTCTGGCAGCTTGAAGGCATTTCAGTCGCATTTACTGAACGAAGAGTGTCATAGTTGTGAAACATGTCCACAGGGCACCCACAAGCCTTGGCTCTTGCCAACCTGCACCTATTACGTTCCGGAATTAGGTAAGCAGGGAGTGTACTTCCCAGAACATCAATCAGTTAGCTCTGGGTACCCTTGGTGATGGGATTCTGGTGCATGCTGCCAGACACTCCCGGCCCAACTATAAAAACAAAGCAAGGCACGGAACAAGTTTAAAGTTGTAAAAAAAAAGTCCCCTTTCGTCAGTGCAGGGAGGAGGGTGAGCCTGGGGGTGGGGGGAGTGCGGGCCTGGGAGAGGGAGGGTTTCAAGATTCCACTTCTCTCCTCGCAAGTAATTCAATAGCTTTGTAGATGTTTAACCGAGAGTGCCCGAAAGCACTGTTCCTCTCATTGAGCCTTCCTGCAAAGGCAGGACTTTTGTTTGTGTTTCTGGTAATATTAAGGTGAAAACCGTGACCTGTGACTTGTTAATTTGTTGACTGTTTGCAGGTGTGACCACTACCACATCGCTTCCTTCTCCCCGACCCCACCCTCCCCACTCACCCATTTTCTTTTCTCTCTCTTCTACCTCTCTTTCTCTCCTCACCACCCTCCGCCACCCCCCCACCCTCCATCCCTCCGATTCTGCCATAGTGGTCGAGAGATCTCAAAGTGCTTCACAGGATATACTGTAAAGTGGATTGCTTGTAGATTTTTGTTGCCAAACACGGCAGCCAGTCGCACAGTATGTCCAAAACAGCCCATGGAGTGGCTGACCAATTTTTATTTTGGCCGATTCTTGGCCAGTACACCGGGAGAGAGAGAAACTCCCTTCATTTTGCGAATAGCGCCATGGGATCTTTAGCAACAACAACAAAATTACATTTATAGAGCACCTTTTATGTCAGGAGGATGTCCCAAGGCATTGACAGGCAAAGAGGCAGACGGAACCTCGGTTTAACGTCCCAACCGGAGGATGGCTCTTCCTACAATGCAGATCGTTCCCCAATGAACTACATCGGCATGTCAGCTTAGAGTATGTGATGCCAAGTTCTGACATGGGGATGGAACCCACAGCCTTCTGACTCAGAGGTAAGAGTTGCTACTGATTGAGCCAGGCTCACGGATATGACAAAATGTTAAACCAAATGGAAAAAATTATTTTATATCTAGATATACTTCACTCCCCGATTATCCCAGTCCTCGCCAGACTTCATTGGCTCCCTGTCACAGAGCAGATCGATTTCAAGATCCTTACTCTCGTGTTTAAATCCCTCCACTCCTCTGCACTCCCCCCTACCTCTCTAACCTCCTCTCTCCTCACATCAGTACCCGTTGCCTCCACTCTACTGAGTCTGGTCTCCTCCTTGTCCCCCGAATTCTCCGCTCCACCATTGACAACACCCCCAAACTCTGGAACTCCCTCCCTCAATCCCTCCGCCTCACCCCTTCCTTTTCCATTTTTGGGTCAGGCATGAAGACCTTTCAGTTCAACCGCCCCTACAGTCACCTTCCCCCTCCTCCTGGTTCAGCCTCGTGATCCGCTAACATGAAGAGCTCTGAGACGCTTCTGGCGTGTAAGGTGCAATATAAATGCAAGTTGTTATTGTATAATTGATTTGTCTGACTCCTTTTACCACAGACCTAAACTCTGCCAAGGCGTCTGGATGAAATTCACCCCAGTTTAGCTGTCCTCCCCTTCTAGGTATTCGAGGACAGACAATGACTGATAGGATGGGTCAGCGTTTAATTGCAATGCTCAAGATGAAAAACAGCTTTGTTGCACTTGAAAAGTGGCCTCTTTTCTTGTCATCCTGTATAAAGAAAATTCTTTGTACGTATAAAAAAAAATTCCCTCCTGGAGCACTTGTTGGCAACTTCCCTGCATGTTGGAAATTCCACTGAAAGCTCAACATGCAGCCCAGAGGCCGAGGGGTGGGATTTAAGAGGTGTGTGAATGTTTTTTTTTGCTCCGAGCTAATGTCCGGAGGGGCTGCCAAGGTTCAGTCGCAGCAAGACGATTAATAACAGGAATTGAGAAAAGAGGAGTCCTGCATTCCCGCACACAGCACAATAAAATATAAGCCCTCCTGTGGAGCTCTTGTGGCTCAGTGGTTAGAGCACTTGACTTGCAAGCTGGGGAGACCAAGCTGGGGAAACCTGTGTTCGAATCCAGGCAGGTCAGGGCGAAATCTTAGGCAAGTTTCCTTACTCCACACGCCTAATAATAATCCCTCACCAAAAAAACACAATAATAAAATTGGTCATTTCAATCCACGACTGTGTGTGGGACACTGCTGTGCACAATTGGCTGCCGCGATTCACCCACAAATATATACAGTCAATTCACTTCACAGTATATTCTGTGAAGCGCTTTGGGACGTTGATAAGATGTGGAAAGCGCTATATCAAATGCAAGGATTATTATTTATATTATATATTATATAATATATAATACATACTATAATATATAATATATTACATATTATATATTATATATTATACATTATATATTATACATTATATATTATAACCCTGCAGTTTCCCTCAATGGAGAATTGAAGAGAAAAGGGTGGGGGCGGGTAGTGGGGGTGGGGGGAATGCATTATTAAACGGAGGTCCTGTCTGCCGATTCAGGTGAATATTAAAGATCCCATGGCGTTATTTAGCAAGAAAAGGGAGTTTCTCTCTACTGGTGTCCTGGCTAACAATCCCCCCCAAAATAAAATTGCTAATTCACTTTTTGGCTACTTGTGGGACATTGCTGTGCGCAAATTGGGTGTCACGTGACACACAAAACGCACAGTCAATGCACTTCTGTGGACCACTTTGAGATGCCTCAAAGACATGATCAGGTGCTAGATGAAATGCAAGGATTATGAATATTATTATTTACAGTAAATTGCTTGAAGCGTTTTGGGCTGTCCCCTCAATGTGAAAGGCGCTGTAGCAAATGTAAGGCTTATTATTATTATTATTTTGACAAATGCCCTGAGTGCTTAAGGGCTCCCAGGCTTCCTTTTGACACCTTAATCCCTGATATGAGTGTGTCTTTCGTATCTGTCAAGATTTTATGCCACTTATTAGAATGATTTTGCAGGGCTCCATTCAGTCCCTAATTCATTTGCAAGGAACATAGTGGGAAGTATGTCCCAGACAGATAATAATAATAATAATAATCCTTGCATTTGATATAGCGCTTTTCGCATCTTATCGACATCTCAAAGTGCTTCACAGAATATAATGTAAAGTGAATTGACTGTGTATTTGTACACAGCAGTGACCCACAAACAGTCGTGGATTGAAATGACCAATATTTATTATTGTATTTTCTTTGGAAAGATTATTATTAGGCGTGTGTGTGGAGTAAGGAAGCTTGCCCAAGGTTTCGCCCTGATCTGCCTGGATTCGAACACAGGTCTCACACTTGTAAGGCGAGTGCTCTAACCACTGAGCTACAGGATGTCTCTCAGCCTAAACGTGGAGCTTGGGCTCAGCAGACATCAGCACAGAGCTGGGCGGGCAACGGAGCTGGGAGGGCCACAAGTAGGGAGCTCGGCTTCTGCTATCGCAAATCTAGCAGAAAGTATTTTGCAGCTGAAATAACAGCTCTCAGAGCCGTGTTTTGGTGACTTAATGGGTTCCCTTCGCAGCCCAGATGTGCTGCACTGACATCACCTGTTACAGGAAGCCGCCTGACCACCATGGCTATGTTGCGGCCATGCTCATAAATTACACCCTCCACATCTGGGCGATGTGAGTCACAAATTAACTCTCCCAAAATAACTTCTCCCCCACCTGAGTTTGTCTCTGTGTCTACCTTAGATTTATTCAGTCACTTCCTCCCGCATATCAGTGCTGTAGGAGTCCTGTAGTCCAGTGGTTAGAGCACTCATCTTACAAGCGTGAGACCTGTGTTTGATTCCAGGCAGGTCAGGGTGAAACCTTGCTCAAGTTTCCTTACTCCACACACTCGCCTAATGATGATCACTCCAAAACAAAACACCATAAGAAAACCGTTCATTTCAATCCACGACTGTTTGTGGGGACGCTGCTATGCGTAATTGGCTGCTGCGTTTCACCCACAAATATACAGTCAATTCACTTTACAGTACATTCCGTGAAGCTCTTTGAGACGTTTAGAAGACGTGAAAAGTGCTATTCAAATGCAAGGATTATTATTATAAAGTTTCCTCTGGAAATCAGATCACAGTGAAGATATTTGCAAAGTTCACAAACTGAAGTGAAGCAGCAAATAAAACAATGATAATCCATGACATTTGATATCACTGCTTTCACCTCAGGAGGACATCCTTGGCTATTTGCAAACCTATGCCATCTCAAAGAGCTTCACCAAGATACCATGGATTTTGCAGACAAGTGTAGCAGCTAATTCACGCAATGTCTCACAAACAGCCATGAAGTGAGTGATCGATTTTTGTTTGGGGGATTGTTGGCTAGGACACTGGGAAAACCCCCCTTCTCTTTTCAAATAGCAAAGATCTTTCGTTATTTGGAATGAGGTTGTAATGTATGTATATGAACAGGCACAGACTGGACTTTGGTTTAATCACCTCTTTCAAGGGCAGTACTCAGCCAATGTACTGCCCAAACAACAACAATAACCACAACTTGCATTTATATAGTGTCCTTCACACTGGACGGTGTCTCGGAGCGCTACCCAACCCCCCACTTCCACCCACCCCCGCCCCCCACCTACCCCCCGCCACGCACTGCATTGGTGTGTCAACCTAGACTACGTGAGATCAAAGTCCTGATGTGGGGCATGAAACCAACAACCTTCTGATCCAGGGGCAAGAACACTATCCACTGAGCCAGGCTTATGTGTAAACTTGTCTAACACAATTAGTGTAGCAGAGATCGCCCTCATGAAAACTCCTAATGTAATTGTTTTAGTTACACTAAAATTTGTCACCATTCGCACAGGATCTTGACTCACCATATTTAATTGGGAATTTCATGTCAGCTTGGCTCAAATTGATTGCACGCTCTATGGGTAAGGGAGATGGCCAGTTCCGGATCAGAGCTTCACGCTCACAATTTAAGACCACACAGTAAGGCAGTGCTGGGAGAGCCTGTATTGTTAAAGGTGCCATCCTCAAAGTGAGATGTTAAATCAAGGCCTCGACCGCCTGCGTTAAAGATCCCGTGGCACTATTTGAAACGCGAAGGGGAGGAGGGAATGTAAGTGGGGTTTCCTTAGAGCTCAGCTGGCTCCAAAGTGTAAATACTTGATGCCAGAATGGCAGAATCAAACCCATCTTCTGTGACGATCTCTCGTCCGGTTCCTGAGCCAGGCGGGTCCGCAATATCCCAGGGCTCTCACTGCTGATGACGGCACAGCCAGCTTGGCTCATTGGCAGGACTTGGAGAGGCAGGCCAGTCATTGGGGACACATCCCGCTCAGCTCCTATTAATCCTGCAAATTCAAAGCTCTTAACAGGCAGGGTGGTCCTAGCAGTCTGAAATCTTGCCAGGCAGTGCTTTCAATGGCAAGCTGTGTGGTTTTAGTACGTTCAAATCCGGTTGTACCTCACACAAATATGGGCTCCCCAAACCTTGGCTTTTTGCAAACCTATGCCTAATTCTCTCTAGAATTAGGAAAATTGGATGCATCACTTTTCAGAGAGAGAGATGTGCAGTGCATTCCATTCCAGACACAGTGATGTTTCTAAGCGTAGGTGGCAATTCATGTGCGCAATTCTCAGTCTGGCATGCAAGCACAACGATGAGTTTCCGCATGTGTCCGACATTCACTCACCTGACTCTCCCGCCACCCCAAAAAAAAATATTTTCATTCGGAGCAAAGAGCTCTAGCAGCTTTTGGAATTGGGAGTTTCCTGTGGGAATGAAAGATGTTCAATTGCATCCACCCCTCTCGCTCCAAATTCATGAAGCTTTGCAGTCAGTACACAGAGAATGCGTCCACTGGTAATTCAATCATGTGTTTGTTCAGCAGTTGGATGGGATACAAGGACACAGAGGCCTAGTGAAGTTCTGGGAGGATGGAGAGCACATGATGGGAGCTGTAGGGTGCTTTCTCCGAATTTACGGTCCCTGGCAGGTGGGCGGACATCTGCATTAGCAGAATACAATGTTCTCTGCTAACATAGAAGCAGAAAATTTACGGGGCAACTTGGAATACATTGCTCTCGTCCACACAGAGAAACAGTTGCATCTGATGGTGGTGGGAGAGATTGCAGAACAGGGGAGTGGGGTGGTGAGGCAGAACCTTAAAATTAGAAATAGGCCACTTAGGAGTGAAATCAGGAGGTAGTTTTTCACACAAAGTGTGGTAGAAATCTGGAACTCTCTCCCCTCACAACCAAAACACTATGTGGATCCTGGATCCATTGAAGTTTCCATTCAAACATCACCGCAATAGATGTTTGTTGAGTCAGGGATATGTAGCAAGTGAAGGCAGGAGGCATCAGAGAATAGGAGCAAGACCGGGAGCCGATTTGAGGCCGGCGGGTGAGAAGTAACCAAGTGCCCGGGGCGGGGCAACCTGGTAAATAACACAATGAGTGCCCTGCCTCCTCTCCCCCATCTGTGCTGTCTCCTCTAGCCCTCTGCAGTCTCTATGCTCGCGGGCTGATCACTTTGCCTCCAGTCTTGGCGTGCACAGTTTGCCTGCTGTTTTGACCCAAGCTACTTTTCCCCCAAATGTTCCCATCCCTGACCTGTACACTGTATCACTTCTGCTCTGTTCTACATTCCCTCCTAACTTCACTTGACCCTCGCACAGACTCCTCTGCTCCAGCCTGCAAAGCCTCAGAGACCCTCTCCATTGGCAGTCTAGCTGCAGCCTCACTGACCACCCCATCCTCCATTATCACCTCAAGGCCCACCAACGCCAGACCCTGAGAGCAAACCTCTCCTCCCTCACCCACATTCCCACAATCTCTGCCAATCCTCCAACCACCCCGTCTCATCTTGCCAACTGTCCCTTCAACATCGCCCTACAAAATATCCCCTCCCTTACGAACAAAGCCCTCAACCTCAGTACTGATGGAAGCATTAATATCCTCACCCTCACAGAAACCTGGATCATCCCAGGCAACACCTGCATCCATTGAAATTTTCCAGACTGAGATTGGTAGATGTTTGTTAGGTCAGTCTATCAAGTCTTTCTATGGAGCAAAGGCAGGACATCCCAAAGCGTTCCACAGAATATACTGTAAAGTGAATTGATTGAATATTTGTGGGCGAAACACAGCAGCCAATTGTGCACAGCACCGTCCCCACAAACAGTCGTGGATTGAAATGACCAAATTATTACTGTTTTCTTTGGATTGTTATTAGGCATGAGTAAGGAAACTTGCCCAAAGTTTCACCCTGTCTGGAATTGAACCCAGGTCTCTTGTAACGCGAGTGCTCTAACCACTGAGCTAACACATTTCTGTGTTATTAATAATCGTGCGGAATAGGCTAGATGCTGTCTTACATAGTCTTGTAGCTCAGTTGTTAGAGCACTTGCCTTACTTGCGTGAGACCTGTGCTCAAATCCAGGTAGGTCAGGGTGAAACCTTGGACAAGTTTCCTTACTCTACACACCTAATAATAATCCCTCCAAAAATTTAAAAATAATAATATTGGTCATTTCAATCCAAGACTGATTGTGGGACACTGCTGTGTGCAAGTGGTTGCCATGTTTTACCCACAAATATACAAAGTGAATTCACTTAAAGTATATTCTGTGAAGCACTTATGAGATGTCTAGAAGACGTGAAAAGCATTATATCAAATGCAACGATTATTATTATTATTATATTACTGTAGCTCCCCAAACCCCTGGACTGTACCAGAGCATCCAACTGGTATATGAGCTCAATTGCCCGATGTGGAGCTTGCTTCCACAACCTTCTGACACCGAATAATAGGGGCGCAAAAGTTGCTGTGATTTCATGATCTCATCTAGTAAAGCTGGCCTGGTCTTGTGCACAACACATGCACCTGTATCATATTTTGATACAACCATCCTTTTCGGTTCAAGTGTGCTTTATTTATGAGCAATACAACAAAAAAACACGCGTCATCTATATTACATAGACCATCACTACACAGAAAAGGGCCATTAGTCCCAACTGACCCATGTCATTGTTTAGAGCAATAATAATCCTGATGTTTGATGATTAGTGCCTTTCAGGTCAGGAAGACACCACAAAGCACCTCACAGGGTTTCACTGTAAAGCGGATTGACAGTGGAACTTGTAGGCAAACACGGTTGGTAATTTGCAAGGTCTCACAAACAGCCATGAAGTGGGGGTGGGTGGGGAGGGGTGTGAACCACTTTGAGACGTCTCATCCACTGGCACAGGGCACGGACAGAGGATGTTATAACACCTAGTAAGCCTCCACCCTTTCTAATCCACTCTCTCATACCTCTCTATTCCCCTCTCCCTCACCTGCAGTGGGGCATTAAAATAATTAAAACAGTCATAACAACAACAACAAAATTATATTTGTAGAACGCCTTTCACATCAGAAGCAAATCCCAAGAGTCAGGACCCAAACAAGGAGGGTCGGGGCAGGGTTGGGATGTAAGATCACAGAGAGGTAGGAGGGCAGCTGAAGGCACAGTCGAAAATAATCCTTGCATTTGTTAAAGGCACCTCAGGCCATTAAGATTTCTCAAAATGCTTCATATTGTAAAGTGGATTTATTGTATATTTTGTTGGCGAAACCAATTGCTTACAGCAGTGTCCCACAAACAGTCATGGATTGAACGGCCAATTTTTTACGTGAGCAATTATTACCCCTTTAAGAGAATCTGCCAATCGACCGGCTTACTGCTAGATTAACAGAGGCGTATGGAATAAGGTAAACTTGCCTACGGTTTCATCTTGCCGGCAATCGAACCCTGGTACACTGGTTTGCGAGTCAAGTACTCTAACCACTGCATTACGGGACTTAATAAAATAATGTTATGCTTCAAAGCATTTTGGGTGTGCATGTGACGGATACATCACCAGCAAAAATGATAGCAGTAACTGTCATAGCAGTGAGAAGAGGTAGGAATTCACCACATCATGAGATTCGTTTGGATAGAAAGGGCCCTTTTGGTTCATCTGATCCCATCCCTCCTGAACACCTATCGCAGCATCAATCTGTTGTTTAAATGAGTTACAGTATCCTGGGCTCAACCATTTTTGCTGGCAACCTGTTCCAGTCATTAATCCAGTTGTTTGTGGAGCTCCTTTAGCTCAGTGGTTAGAGCACTCGCCTTACAAGCATAAGACCTGTGTTCGAATCCAGGCAGATCAGAGTGAAACCTTGGGCAAGTTTCCTTACTCCACACGCATAATAGTAATCCGTCCAAAATAAAAGTAAAAAATTGGTAATTTTCAATTCACGACTGTGTGGGACACAGCTATGCGCAATTGGCTGCTGCGTTTCACTCAAAAATATACAGTTAATTCACTTTACAGTACATTCTGTGAAGCGCTTTGAGACATCGATAAGATGTGAAATGTGTGCATGTCAAATGCAAGGATTATTATTATTACTATTATTATTATTAATAATCCAATCCAGCTATCAAACCATAGAATCTTACAGCACAGAAGAAGTTACAAAGTCCCATTCATTCACTCTTTCTCCATAGACTTGACATTTTTTCCCTTTCAAGGCTTTCAGGAAAGACTCCACTCAAACACTCCAGGACTCAAGCCTTCAGCCACTCTACCGCCAACCTGTGAAATTCCATCTCACATTCCCTCTGCCTCGCCCCTTCCCTAGCCTCCTTCAAGTCCTGCCTCAAGACCATCCTCTGCGACGGTCTCATCGGTCACCCCAAATCCCCTCCTTACCCTCCACCCTTCCCGATCCCGACCTCAACTAGGGTCTGAAACACTGACTGTCCAGTACCTTGGGATGACCTCCTGACATGAAAGGCGCTATACAAAAGTAATTTTGTTGTTGTTCTAATAGGGCAGGGCATTTGCATTGAAAGTACAGCTTGATAGGTCAAATGGTCTCTGTGAGCAGTGTAAATATCTTTGGTTTGTAGCCTGTGTCCGCTTACATTGCGGTGCATCTGAAAGTGTTGTTTTGAGTTTACTGTCTCAATCTCATGTTAACATTTTATACCCCTTTTATACGGTTCTCCCTCTCAGACATCTGCTTTCCAGACTGAATAGCCTTGTCTTGTTTAATCCCTGTTCACAGCTCTAAAACTGGGGGAATTAGTGTTGTTGTTCTCCTGTGCACAGCTTCCATGGCTGAGCAGACCCCTTGAGTCACAGTGACCGGAACTGTATGTAGAACTTTGGTGGTGGGGGGGGGGGGGGGAGGGGGGTGACCTGACTAGAGCACAGTGCAGATTTAGCGTGATGTCTGTGTAAGAATTTTAATTGACTCCTTTCTCTGCATTCCTCTCATGGTGCCATGGCAGTGGATTTATGCACATTTTCACCTCTCGTGCAATTCGCCGTAGCACAGAAAAAAAAACTATCAACATTATAGCAGTGAAGTTATCCAAACACAATGGCTGGTTGCCGAAAGAAGAGCTCCCAAAGGAGCTCCTATAGCTCAGTGGTTAGAGCACTCGCCTTCTAAGCATGAGACCTGTGTTCGAATCCAGGCAGATCAGGGCAAAATCTTGGGAAAGTTTCCTTACTCCACACACTCGCCTAACAATAATCCCTCTAAAAAAACACACCATAATAAAATTGGTCATTTCAATCCACGACTGTTTGTGGGACACTGCTGTGCGCAATTGGCTGCAGCATTTCACCACAAATATACAGTCAATTCACTTTACAGTATATTTTGTGAAGCACTTTGAGTCGTCAATAAGATGTGAAAAGCTCTATATCAAATATAAGAATTGTTATTATTATTATTAAATATGTTTTCTAACTGAAAATGAAAACTCTTTCCTTCTGTGGGAGTACATTTCGATTGGGCTCTCAGTGTCCAACCTGTGTCTCACACTTTGGCTACCCTCCAACGTTGATCTCGACAACAACTTGCATTTATAAAACACCCTTCATACTGGGTAGCGTCCTGGATCGGTTAAGTCCCTTTAAGTCGGTGAGTTTAGCCGGTGAGTGTTGACGGGCTAGACATGTGTCATCCTAGTTCAATTGGTAACATTAGTTACCTCTGAGACAGGAGGTTGTGGGGTCAAACCCCGCGTGGGTCTTCGAATTTATATTGTTTAAAATGACAGTAATCCAGTTCTTGGGTAGCACAGCATCATTGGAGTTGCTGACCTTCAGATGAGACGTTAAACCAGTACTGTATGTGAGTAATCAGGCAGACATCAAAAATTCCATGACACTATTCGAAAAAAGGAAGGAGCATCTCTCGGGATCCTGACCGACAATCCCCAACAAAATTGGACATTCACTCCACTGCTGTTTGTGGGAAATTGCCTCAGAGTCACTACGCTTTATTGTGCATCTTGTGAAGCTCTTTGAGACATCAATAGACAAGTTTCCTTACTTCACACACCTCTGTTTACCTAACACTCAACCCACGGCTGTTTGTGGGACACTCCTGTGCGCAATTGACTGCCGTGTTTCACCCACAAAATGCAGTCAATTCACTTTACAATATACTGTATTCTGCATCCTAGTGTTTGCGGTCGTGCCTGACATGAGAAGTGCCATATCAAAAATGCAAAGATTATAATGGTAATAGTAATCCTTATATTTGATATAGCGCCTTATCGTGTCTTTGAGCGACACCTCAAAACGTTGCACAGAATATACTGTAAAGTGAATGGACTGTGTGCTCTGTGGATGAAATGGGGGCAGCTAATTGTGCACAGCAGTGTCCCACAAACAATTGTGGACTGAGTGACCAATTGGCTTCCTCCACACTATACAATTGTGGGAATCTCAGCCTCAGTGTGTTTGTGTGTGTGGGAGAGAGCCATTTGGGCCCTTTATGCCTTTTGGACTAAGGCAGCCGATCAGTTGTTTTATATGTTTCAATTTAGTGGCTTTGACTGACCTCCCTGCATACCTCCCTGCAGATGCCTGGAAATAGCAATCAAAATAGAACTAATGGGTTCCATCACCTTCTTGGCTACTGGCGATGCAAGCAAAACTACACATTGAGATTACTGCAACCCTGCAGGCATCCACAAGGTCACGAAGAACTGCAGTAATCTCCATTGGAACGCTCGATTGATAGTGAGAGCACTCAGCCCTCTCTGAATCGTCTCTTATTCTCATGTATCTCAGGGGATCTCTTGCCATCACGCATGAGGAGAGATGAATTGGGGGGAAGAGGGTGAAGGGTCTATAGGAATTTTTGTTTCAATCATAGAGTGCTGCCTGTACATCTGTGAACACTTTGTGTTTTTCTCTTAAGCGTTAAATGTATTTTGAACTTGGTTTGTGAACCGCTGGTACATAGCATTGGAATTTGTCATTCCGAATTGCATGTGAGCCTTTCCTCAGTGATTTCAACCCTTAATTGTGATGGAATTGGCTTCTAATCATGCCGGAGTTAAGTGCCAGTGCTGAGGCTGAGCTGTAAATTCATTCTTTGTGCTTATTGTGTGTGTTTTTTTGTTGAATACATTGAGCACAGGCTCAATAGCATTGCCTTTCAATTGTATCTGAGGGATTGTCTCATTCTCATGGACAATCCACAAATTGGTTGTTCAATCCTTGCTCCCTCTCTTACTTCCTTCAAGGCATGACTCAAGGCCCTCCTTTTCGGCCGTGCCTTCAGCCGCCCTCCTACTTCTCTGCCCTCCCTCATCCCAACCCTACCCCCCATATGTTCCAGTCCTGATCACTGACTGTTTAGCTCCTTGGAACATCCTCCTGAGGTGAAAGGCACTTTACAAATGTGATTTTGTTGTCATTGTTAACTAATGTCATAGTTTGTGGGACATAGCTGTGAGCAACTGGCTGCCATGTTTTATCCACAAAATACGCAGTCAATCTTCTTTACATTATAACCTGTGAAGCGCTTTGAGACGGCTTGACAATGCGATAAGCCACGATATGAAATGCAAGGATGAGGCTATTTATGGGACATCGCTTTGTGCAAACTTGCTGTGGCTTTCTGCTACAGTCACCGCACTTTTCAGTGAAAGGTTGGGAAGCCGCTTTCAGATCTCCTCTCAACGTGAGCTACGGCAGGTCTGCCCGAACACAGGCATTTTGTCGTCATCGGCCATGAACGTGGTGAATTCAATCGACAACAACATCTTCGAGCGGTTCCCGAGCGGTTCCCCTGCGAGGCCTTTTACCTGATCCGGTGCTGCAATCGACACAGGAGACCATCTCGTCGCAGGGGATCCAGACGGCGATCGGGCTGCTGCTGCTGCTGTGCGAACTGGACAGAGACACCGTGTCTGAGGTACCAGGGCCGTCACCAAGTCACCGGCTACACCAGCTGAGGAGCCGGTTGGTTTTGGGGCCCGTCACCACACCGGGCCCTGTTTCCCGCCATTTTGGAGATCATCCAGTTGGGCGGTGAGGACAAGGAGTGGTTGCTGGACGATTGTTGATTGGTGATTCTTATTGTTTTTGTTTTTGTTGTTATTGTTGTTGATTTTGTTGTTTATTGTTGTTATTTGATTCCCCCCCCATCCCCTTGCCCCCTGGCTTTCCCCCCCCCCTTCTTCTTCTTCCCTCACTCCCTTTCCCCACTTTCTCTCCCCCTTTTTCTCCTTCCCTCCCACTTCCCTCTTCCCCCCCTTTCTTCCTGATCTTGCCCCCCCACCCAACTTTCCCTCCCTCGCTCCCTTACCCCCCTTTCTCCCCCTTTTCCTCCCTGACTTTACCCCACCCCACCTTTCACTCCCCTCCCCACTTTTCCCTCTTTTTCGCCTTTCTCCCCTGGCCCCATTTCCGCGACTGACCAATTTGGCTGCCGCGTTTCGCCCACAAATATACAGTCGGCTTTCCTGCTCTTCTTCCCCCCCTACCCCAGCCCCTCCCCTTGCCATCTTTCCCCCTTTTTTCACCTAATCCCAGTTCCATGACTGTTTGTGGGACACTGCTGTGCACAGTTTGGCTGTCCCGTTTCGCCCAAATGTACAGTAAATTTTCCTACTCTTCTTCATCCTACCCCGACCCCTCCCGCCCTGCTCTTGTCCCTACCTAACTGTACAGCGCCTTGGGATGTCCACTCGATGTGAAAGGCGCTATATAAATGTAAATTTTGACTGATTGAATTACTCTATCTTCAAATGGTAAGGTTGATTATCATAAATGGATGAGGTTTGCAGGACATTGTATGGCAATCTTATGTGGAGTCCTGTAGCTCAGTGGTTAGAGCACTTGTTTTTTAAGCATGATACCTGTGTTCGAATCCAGGTAGGTCAGGGAGAAACCTTGGGCAACTTTCCTTACTTCACACATGCACCTAATAATAATCCCTCCAAAAAAAATACAATAAAAAAATTGATCATTTTGATCCACGACTGTTTGAGCTAAACTTGGGTATTCACTTGTCATTGTACTGAATACAACTGTATATACCTAACGTCACAGCACCCGTGAATATCTTTATCTTCTGAAGTACCTCTTGTGGAGTCCTGCAGCTCAGTGGTTAGAGCACTCACCTTAAAATCGTATAGAACTGTGTTCGAATCCAAGCAGGTCAGGGCAAAACCTTGGACACGTTTCTTTACTTCACCGCCTAGTAATATTCCCAAATTGGTCATTTCAATCCACGACTGTTTGTATGGACACTGCTGTGCTTAATTGGCTGCCACGTTTTCGCCCACAAATATACAGTTAATTCACTTTACAGTATTATTCTGTGGAGCGCTTTGAGACGGAGCGCTACATCAAATGCAAGGATTATTATTATTATTCTTATATAACAACACTTAGTATTGTGGCTGCAATTTGGGAAGCTGAAGGCAAAGTCTGCAATGAACATGAGGCAGAGAACTTTATGTATCTGTATGGACAAAAGCCATTAAATTACGTCATTCAATGGCTTTAAAGGTTTGGTGGAGGCTTTGTCTTATGTTGCGAGGGTTACAGGGAGATATAAACCGCTCTGGGACTTATCCTGTATTCAGTTTCGATATTTCTGGCTCCATTAAGGAGATGGGAAAATGAGTCCAGTGATCCAAAGTAGCGTGGGTCAGGTTTGAAAGCCTTGTCCTGTTTGTTTTATGCAAATGATGCCAAAAAAATCCTATACATTTGAAATATCACCTTTCATATCACGAGGATGATTTTATATACTGTACCTTCGCAGGCTATATACTCTGCAGTGACTATGTGTGTGTGTGTGTGTCTCTCTCTCTCTCTCTCTCACAGGCCAACACTGCAGCTAATCTGCAGACAACAACGTCCCATTAAAAAGCCATGGGGTGAACAACTCTGGGGCATTTTGGCCAGCTAGCTGGGAGAAAATCCCTTCCATTTTTGAACATTGCCATGGGATCTTTAATGTCCACCTGAACAAGCAGATGAGACCTCCATTTAATGTCCCATCTGAAGCCTGTTATCTCTGTACAACTTCAGGGCTGTATTAGGGTGAGAGCCCAGATTGTGTGACTTTCAAAGAAGTCCCAGCATCAGGGCTTGAACCCACAACCTTATGGTTCAGAGGTTGATAGTGCTGCCAACAGAGCACTCCGAACACCTTATCAATAGCAGTCATACTGAGAGCGATTCCGCCTCCAAAGGCTGAGCCATTCTAGTCAAGGTGCATCCGCAAACATGCATCACAGTAATAATGATCCTTGCATTTACCATAGCGCCTTATCACGTCTTTGAGACGTCTCAAAATGTTTCACAGGATCTGAAATTCTTATCACCGATTCAAGATAGTTGTCAAAAGAAACAGACGGGAGGTTAGGAAAAACAAAATTTCAACCAGCGAGTTGTTAGGATCTGGAATGCATTACCTGGTAGGGTAGTGGAAGCCGATTCAGTAATAATAATAATCCTTGAAATTGATATAGTGCTTTTCACGTTTTATCGACGTCTCAAAGCGCTTCACAGAATATACTATAAAGTGAATTGACTGTATATTTGTGTGCGAAACGTGGCAGCCAATTGCGCACAGCAGCGTCCCCACAAAGAGTTGTGGATTGAAATGACCAATTTTATTATGGTGTGTTTTTTTGGAGGGATTATTATTAGGCGTGTGTGTGAAGTAAAGAAACTTGCCCAAGGTTTCACCCTGATCTGCCTGGATTTGAACACAGGTCTCATGCTTCTGAGGCGGGTGCTCTAACCACCGAGCTACAGGAGCCCCACTGATTGGCCGAATGTGACTGCGGGATAGAATTCCAGAGAGCAGAAATCCTACAGGATTTACTGAAACTATAGTGACTGTGGACAAAAAAAATGGATGACTCTGGGACGGTATTTTAAGCAAAGTTTGAGCCTGGAAGCGAACATTGAGCGCTTTGTGAAAATCTGATTTCTTTTTTCATACACTAAAAAAGGAAGCATTTCGAAATTGAACCCACTCAAAAATCAGAAACTGTTCCTAAGAGACAGGACTCAGCTTTGTTGATGCCTCCAGTGGACTGATTGTTATTCTATAACGCCAGAGACATGTTTCATCTCCTTATCCGGGGGAGACATTATGTAACAGCAGACATGTTGTATGAACATAGTTTAAGATTACACTGTGCTGTAGGTAAAAGATTTGTTTGCTCGTGATAATGGCTGCAGGCTGCGACATCAAAACATATAAGAGTTACACTCGCTCATTTCTTTGACATTGTCCCGTTAATACATTCAATTTGTAACATTCATTACAAATTGGCTTTCCAGAGGTAACAATCCCTCCAAAATTAATAATAACAATGTGGTCACTCAATCCACGACTGTTTGTGGGATACTGCTGTGGGGCAATTACCTGCTGCATTTTTCCCACAAGTCACTGCCCTTTATAGTAAATTCTGTGAAGTGCTTAGCGACGTCTCAATCGTAGAATCATAGCATGTTACGGCACAGAAAGAGGCCATTCGGTCCATCAAGTCTGTGCCGGCTCTTTGACCGAGCACGTCACTTTCATTAACCTCAATCACCAGCCTTCTCCCCATAACCCTGCAAACCCGTCTTCCCCAGATACCTATCTAGTTCTCTCTTAAAAGCTGCTGTCGAATCGGACCTCACTACCCTTTCAGGCAGATCATTCCACATTCGAACAACTCGCTGAGTAAAAAAATTTATTCTAACCTCCCCTCTGCTTCTTTTGGTAGATATCTTAAGACTGTGACCACGGGTCACAGACACACCTACCAACAGAAACAGCGTTTCCCTATCAAGCCTGTCAAAACCTTTCATGATCTTGAAGACCTCTATCAGGTCCCCGCGTAACCTTCTCTGCTCTAATGGGAAAAGTCCTAACTTCTCCAGCCTGTCCTCATAGCTAAGGTTCCCCATTCCTGGTATCATTCTCGTGAATCTCCTCTGCACCTTTTCCAGTGCCTTAATGTCCTTCCTGAAATAAGTGCCTAGAACTGGACGCAGTACTCCAGCTGAGGCCTAACCAGTGTTTTGTATAGATTAACCATAACCTCCCTACTCTTATACTCTATGCCTCTACTAATAAAGCTCAGTACACCAAATGCCTTTTTTACTGCCTTATCTCCTTGCTCTGCTACCTTTAATGATTTGCTTACTTAAACACCCAGATCTCTCGGTATGTTCATTCCCCTTAAGATTGAGCTACCAAGTCTATATTACCTCCTATCATTTTTCCTACCTAAGTGTATCACCTCACACTTATCCACATTAAAATGCATCTGCCACATGTCAGCCCATTCCATCATTCTATGTATGTCTGCTTGCAGTTGGTTACAGTCCTCCTCACTATTTACTACCCTACCTAACTTTGTATCATCTGCAAACTTGGAAACAGTACTCTCTATGCCCAAGTCCAGATCATTAATATATATTAGAAAGAGCAGTGTTCCCAATACCGATCCCTGGGGGACACCGCTGCACACCTCCTTCCATTTCGGAAAACACCCATTAACCACCACCCTCTGCTTTATGTCATTCAGCCGGTTCTTAATCCAAACTGCCACTGTCCCCTTAATACCATGGGACTACAATTTTTTTATTAATCTCTTATGCGGTACTGTGTCAAAAGCCTTTTTGAAATCCATGTAAATAACGTCCACCGCATTTCCCTCAGCAGTCGCCTCTTCAAAAAATTCTATTAGATTTGTTAGGCAAGATTTGCCTTTAACAAATCCATGTTGGCTGTCTCTAATTACCTCATATTCCTCTAAGTAGAAATTTATTCTGTCCCGGATTATGGTCTCCAGTAGTTTTCCTATTACCGAAGTAAGGCTGACTGGCCTGTAATTTCTGGGTTTGTCTTTCTGCCCCTTTTTGTAGAGGGGGGTAATATTAGCCACTCTCCAGTCTCTTGGCACCACTCCTGTGTCCAATGAAGATTGAAATATAATGGCCAGAGCCTCTGCTCCCATATCTCCCACAGCAACCTTGGATGAAACCCACCTGGTCCTGGTGACTTATCAATTTTGAGCCCAGTCAATCTTTCAGAACTTTCTCTCTGTCTGTAGTAATCTGATCTATTTCCTCTACTCTCTCATCCAATACTGCGGCATTTGGGGCATCCATTTCCATTGTGAAGACAGATGCAAAGTACTCGTTCAGTACGTCAGCCATGCCCTCTGCCTCCACAACAAGATTGCTGTTATTGTCTTTGATTGGCCCCACCCTACCTTTAACTAACCTTTTTTCCTTGATGTGCTTATAAAATATTTTACGATTCCCCTTTATGTTATCCGCTAGCCTCTTCTCATGCGATCTTTTAGCCTGTCTTATCACTCTTTTAAGATCACTCCTGCATTCTCTATAATGTGCATTGCTATCCTCAGTATCTTGCGTCTTCCAATTATCATACGCCGTCTTCTTCTTTTTCATCCTAGACAGAATATCACTGGTCATCCAGGCTGGCTTGGTTGTCGCACATTTCCCTTTTGTGGGAATATATCTATTTAGACCTTGAGCTATCATATCTTTGAAGATCTCCCATTGCTCATGAGTCATTTTACCTGCCAGTCTTACTTGCCAGTCCACCAACTCTTGGTCCCTTTTTAACCCATCAAAATTAGCCCTTTTCCAGTCAAGCATTTTCACCCTTGACTGTACTTTGTCCTTGTTCATGAGTAATCTAAATCTAATAATATTATGGTCACTGTTACCTAGATGCTCCCCTACCGAAACCTGTTCAACCTGATCTATTTCATTCTCCAGGACTAGAACCAGCAATGCTTCCTTCCACGTAGGACTGGAGACATACTGCTCAAGAAAATTTTCCTGTACACAATTTATGAGTCTTTTTCCTGCTTTGCCCTTAATGCTGCTATTTTGCCAGTCTATATTGGGATAATTGAAATCCCCCATTATCACTCTGTTCACCTTACATCTATCCGTGATCTGGTTGTAGATCTGCTCCTCTATCTCCTTCCTGCTGTCTGGTGGTCTATAATAAACCCCTATCAGTGTAACCACTCCTTTCTTATTTCTTATCTCTAACCAGATGGATTCTGTTGTCGGGCCCTCCAGGGCCTCCTTCCTTTCTACAGCTATTATTGTATCCTTAACTAATATTGCCACCCCTCCTCCTTTTCTTCCTTCTCTATCCTTCCTGAACACATTATATCCTGGAATATTTAACTCCCATTCCAGTCCTGGCTTGAGCCATGTCTCGGTTACTGCACCACATCATAACCCCCTACGGCCAGTTGAACCTGCAGCTCATCAACCTTATTCCCTAAGCTACATGCATTTAGGTACATGCATTTGAGGAAATTGTCCACTTGTTCCTGCTCCACACTTCCCACTTGTCCTTTTCCTCTAATCTCTAATCCATTGTTTATCCTTGGATACCCATCCCCCTCGACACTAGTTTAAATCATGTGATAAAGCGCTATATCAAGTGCAAGGATTATCATCATCATTATCGAATTGCCTGTGCGCCATACTAAAAATAAAATTATGCATTGTCTTTCAGCCACGCAGTAGCCACAAGCTGCAGCTCGCTGTCCAAATCGCTTTGATTCGCTTCCTCTCTCCCCACCTACTTCAAAACCTCATTGAAAAACAAACTTCGTTGAATAAAGTAAAAATGGCCACCACTGTAAAAATAGCCATTGGCCAATGTTTCCCTGCCAAGAAGCCAGTAACCATTCTCAGGACCGTTTCCAAGGGACACCAGACAGTTATAATAAGCCTCACATTTGATACTGTGTCTTATATCTTGGAGCTCGTGTAACTAAGTGGTTAGAGCACTCGCCTTACAAACGTCAGACTTGTGTTCGAATCCAGGTAGATCAGGGTGAAATTTGGGGCAAGTTTCCTAACTCCACACGCCTAATAATAATCCCTCCACAAAAAAACACAATAATAAAAATTGGTAATTTTCAATCCATGACTGTTCATGGTTGATGGTGTTTATGCTGTGCACAATTGGCTACTGCGTTTTGCCCACAAATATACAGTCAATTCACATTACAGTACATTCTGTGAAGCCCTTTGAAACATCGATAAGATGTGAAAAGCGCTATATCAAATGCAAGGATTATTATTATTATTTGATAATGTGCATTGTCGTGTCATCGCAAAGTGCTTCACAGGATTTAACCATGAAGTGTAGTGACTGTGTGTTTTTGGGGCAAAGCCAATTTACACACTGTCCCTACAAACAGCCCTGAACATGACCGATCAATTTTATTTAGGGGATCACCAGCCAGTCAAAGATAAAAGCATGACATTTATTGCATAGCAAAATCAGGTGAGGGATTTTGAGACTTCACAACAATGTACTGTAATAAGCAGTTGTATCAAATGCAAGGATTATTATTATTTCCAGGCAATGGGATGTGTTGAGTGAAGGTAAAACAGAACAGTCCAATATAGATTTCCAGACATTTCTTTATATTAAAATAACCTCCCATTCACCCCCAAATACTGCATTGGAGCGTCAGCCAAGATTACACGAGTTCAGTTGATGCTTGAACCGAAAACTTGTTGACTTAAACGTTGAGAGTGCTATCGTGTTGAACTTGGGTTAGGGTTAACTCCCTTCCATTGAGGTGTTAATAGCAAAAAGGTTCTGATAAACAGAGCTTTATTTACTGGGAGGGGGAAAAGTTGGAGGGTGGAAGAAAAATCTTTCAAATGCAGAAGGTTGTTAGGCTATGGAAAAGCTTCACTGTGAATGGCAGTGGAAGCCCAGGCACGAACCACATAGGAAAGAGAATTGTTATAGATTCTAAAAGAGAGATAATCCGGGTAAAGAGCAGGGGAATGGGGTTAGAGTAAGGAGCTCCAGTGCGGAAGTGAGCATTGACAAAGAGACCGTAGAGGATTGACTTGATTCCAAGTTTTAATTTGCAAACTGACCTCCAAATTAAGCTTGTTTCAGTCTATGTAATCCAGGTAGGATTGCGTTTAAAGAATTGTCTCACTATCCTGTGCGATTGTAAGTCAAAAATGTCTTCACAGAATAAACCTTCGTAGGCTTTCACAGATAATAATAATAAACCTTGTACAGTATTTTGGGTATAGCGTCTTTCACATCAGGAGGACCTGCGAAAATACTTCGCAGGATATACTGCAAAGTGCAGTGACTGTGTTTTGTGGGCAAATTTGGTAGCCAATTTGTGCACAATCACTAACTGGTGTGTAGCAAATTTTTATAATTGGGGAATTGTTGGCGAAGAAATCAGGAGAAACTTCCTGTTCTTTTTGAATTATGCCATGGCATGCTGAAGGTCCAGCTGAGCAGGCAGATGGGACCTCGGTTTAATGTCTCATCCAAATGACATGATAGCTACACATTGCCTTTTGAAATACCATTTTTGTAAATCTCCTTGGTGACAAGATAAAATTGCAAACTGTACATCTGAGGTGGTGAAATGGATTCTGAGATGGCTAATAAGCCTCAAATCAGATTTCTGAAAATGAACTGCATACGTGCGGTGCATATTTAATAATATAAGCTTTTAACACACTCTGTGAAATGAGATTTGCTTTCATTATGAATCCCATTCGCTCTAACCTCGCATTAACTTTCAATCCTACCACATGTTGGAAGTCTTCTGCTGTGTTTTTTTTTTGCATGGATAATAATTTTAATAATAATAACAATAATAATAACACTTGTATTTGATATCGCTCATTATCACGTCATTGAGACGTCTCAGAGCGTTTCACAGAATATACCGTAAAGTGGATTGACTCTATTTTGTGGGCAAAGTGCGCCAACCAATTGTAGTTCTGAACCAAAGCGATCTGAGATGCCGCCCAGTGTAGAGGGTGCTATATAAATGCAAGTTGTTGTTGCAGTGGCCCACAAACGGTCGTTGTTTTGATATCTCCAAGAGCTTGACAGGATATGCTGTGAAGTGACTGTGTATTTTGTAAGCCGCGCCATGGCAACCTATTTCATCCATCTGGATTGAGCGCAAAGGACGGAGAGTGGGTCAGTGAAGATCATAACAAAACTCATACTTTCAGATGGTCAGTGAGCCACACTCCAAAGATTTATTTCTGGTGTTCCTCCCTCCCACTCCATTTTCTAGTACGGTTTCTCTGTATATCGATCCAGCAGACAGGGTGACTGCCTCCTCCAGGTATTTCAGGTTCTCAGCCTTTAGTCTACGTGACAGCCAGTTGCGTAAAGCAGTGGATTATTGCTGTATTGTGCGTTTCACCCACAAATTTACAGTATATTCCGTGAAGCACTTTGAGACGTCGATAAGATGTGAAAAGCGCTATATCAAATACAAGGATTATTATTATTATTATTATGGCAACATCATACGGACACTGAAGCACTGACTGCCGGCTGCATCTTATAACATGGTGGTCTGAATTAGATTTAGTGTCCCCATCCCTTCCCCTGCCACACCTCAAAGCCAACGCATAATAACCGGGCTCCTGAACTGTTATCCCACATCTGTTGCATCGAAACCATCCTGGGAGCGTCTGAGACTAACACCCGGTGGTGGTGGTGGGGGAGGGGGGTGGGCGTTGGGGGGAGACGGGTGGTGAGTGGGGTTTTCCTGTTGTGTGACAAACCCGGAATGACGCCGCTGTAACGCAGGTCAGGCGCCTTCGCAATGTTGAGGTCTCTGACAAATTATAAAGCCTTTCAAAACACCATTGCCCTGGCCTCTTTGAAGCAAAAGCAGAAAGGGCTGAGGCCCGGGCAAAGGAATGCGTTCTCTGTCGAGCCACATCCTTTGCAACAGATCCAAGCCCATGTTTAACAGGTGGTAATGCTTGTTGCCACAACAGTTGAAGTAATCCGAGTATTCCGTTGTCCTAGGCCCTCCCCACTGAGCCTTAACAACCCACTCGCTTGGCTTAACTCTCTCCTAAGACTCATTAGGCCCTGCGTGCTGACAGCCTGTAATTTGCAGTTCACTTGCACAGCCTCTATTTACCAAGCGCAAGTGGCTCCCAGAGTGTCAGCACAGCTCGCACCGTGCTCTTTCCCCTTTTCCATCATTTTACCTCCAACTCCTTCCTATCCGTTCAATAGGTGTCAGCCTGGCTTAGTCAGTAACACTCTTGTCCTCCGAGTCAAAAGCTTATCGGGTTCTAGCCCCGGGTCCAGGCTTTGAACTCACATTCCAGTTGGACACTCAAGTGCAGTCCTGGGGGAGTGCTGCATTGTCAGAGTTACAGTCATTCGGATGAAGCATTAAACCGAGTATCTGTTTGGCTTGTTCAGGTGGACGTTAAAGATCTTATGGCGTTGCTCGAAAAGAGAATGGAGTTTACTGTGTGACTGTATTTTGCAGCCAAGCACACCAGCCAATTTTCACAGAAATGTCCCACAAACAGCCGTCGAATGAATGATCAGACTTTAAAACTGGGGGGATTAATGACCAGGACATAGACTGAGAGAAACTTCTTCATCTTTGAGTTAGAACAATCCCGTTTGGGAATAGACCAGGCATGTTTGCGTCACTGTGCTACAAAGCTCTTACCTTTTAGCAGTGCCTCCAAAGCATTTCAAAGCACTTCGGTAGGCAGACACTGAGACAAATTTACGCACAGAGAGGTCCTACAAACAGTCATGGAGTCCTGTAGCTCAGTGGTTAGAGCATTCTCCCTTACAAGCGAGAGACCTGGGTTCGATTCCAGGCAGGTCAGGGAGAAACCTTGGGCAAGTTTCCTTACTCCACACGCCTGATAATAATCCCTAAAAAAAAACAATAATAAAATTGGTAATTTCAAACCACAACTGTTTTGGGGATTCTGCTGTGCGCAATTGGCTGCCGCGTTTCAACCACAAGTATACAGTCAATTCACTTTACAGTATATACTGTGAAGCGCTTTGAGACGTCTAGAAGATGTGAGAAAGTGTTATAACAAATTCAAGGATTATTATGAGGTGAATATCAATAAATCTGGAACTCTGTTGGTCAGGACACTGAAACGAAACTCTCCTATAGGATCAGCCATGATCTTATAAAATGGCAGAATAGGCTTGAGGGGTGCATTAACCAACTCTTTTGCTACGTTCTATGCTTTCTTTTCCAATATAGTCACAGGATATTTAACTTCCAACTGAACGACAGGCAGATAGGAGCTCAATTTAAAGGCTCAACCTAAATGTGCCAATTCTGGTAGTGAATAGCTCTTTCCACTCCTCTACCCTTCTTTCCGTCCCTCCACAAAGCTTAAAGTCCCTGACATGGGGGGGGCTTGAACCTACAACCTTCTGATCAGAGACGAGAGTGCTACGGACTGAGCCATGCTGACGCTCATTAAGCCCATAATTCGCAAGCCTATTCCAATCAGATGCTTAGTTCAGGAGAAGTCAACATAGCGTAAAGCAATATTAGCAGTCACACACAGCCCTGTCAGAGGCAGTAAATGAGGGCCCAACAAACGCTAACTCCTTGTGGTTGGTTTGCCATAGCAACATGGCAAATTCTGCGTTGCCCGACTCATGTAAACATTTTTACGGGCTTTTCTTCATTACCTATTCAAAGGAATTTCTCTTGAATGCCATTCCCGTTGTGACAATCCGTGGTCTCAACTGCTTCTGTCGAGAACTTCCTCATAATGATCATAACAGTAATCTTGGCATTTGATGTGGCACATTTTCATATCAGCAGGTCACCTTAAATCACTTTTTAGGATTTTACTGTAAAGTGAGTGCAGTAAGACTGTTTGTTTTGTAGGCATCGTACCCACAACCATCAGTGGATTTAGTGACCAAATTATCAGCATTACTGTATTATTATTTTTGGAGGGATCATTACGCCTGGTTAGTGATCTGCCAGGTGACTAGCAATCAGGTTCCTATTTACTGCAAGGTAAACAGAAGCATGTGGAGTAAGGTTAGCTGCTTAAGGTTTTGCCCTGCCTTCCTGGGAATTGAACCCAGGTCCTCCCACTTGAGAGGCAAATGTTCTAACTAATATGCTACAGGAGTATTAGCTGTATTATTATTTAAGAATGAGTCTGGCAGCAGGGGGTTAGATAGCTCTGCTGAAGTGGTTACAACTCTCAATCTAATTTTATTAATGAAAATAAAATGAGACTTGGCAGTCCCCCTCTCCGCCTTGTCTGCTTCTTTACAGACTGTGGTTAGTGCTGTTGGTCGACCTGCCTGGATGAAAAACTCATTTACTCCTCCCGGTGGAATTATACACCTGGTGAAAGCCCAGTGTAATGGCAGCCAATTCACATCTCTGGAAGGTTGGTAACAAAATGTGGATTAACTTGGAGCTCACTTATTATGTTTTTTTCATTCCTCCACTCACTCTGTCCTGTTAAATAGGAATTCATTCACTATTCCCGCTGGGAATTTCCAAAGAGCGCGTGGAAAATTCTTCATTTGAGTCTTCATTTGGAAGTCACTTTGGCGCAGTATTAACCAAAAATTATGTTTGCGGTTTTAAGAGTTAGAGCAACACTGGTTTTAAGGCTATGAACGTGACGATTTGAAGGGTTCAGACAACCTCTTCCCCCATCCCAAGGCAAGATGATGGAAATTTAATACATTTAATATTCCAGTGTTGTGTTGGTGGTAGGGGGAGTGATCTTAGATCTCATTTCTGCATGTTCAGGTGGACATTGATGATCCCATAACAATATTGGAGAAGTGATGGGAGTTTCTCTCCTTGTGTCCTGGCCAACAATCCTCCAATAAAACTGGTCACTCAACCTGATGATCAGCCTGGTCACTTCATGGCTGTTCATGAGGGAATTTGCTCTATGCAACCGGCTGCCACTTTTCCTACAAAATACAGTCAATCCACTTTATAGAAAATCCCTTGAAGCTCTTTTAGAGGTCCTGACGGGAAAGGCATTGTACCAAATACAACTATCATTATTATTGCAAAGAGGAATACTTAAAACAGAGCCAAGAAAGGAGTTACCTGGAAAAGGAATGGTTGAAGCCAGCAAACCGCACACATTTAAGAAACAACTCGATCACTGGGTGCTACATGAGGCACTTTAATTATTCATAATAAATCATCCTTGTATTTGATACAACGCCTTCAATAGCAAAATGACACAAAACCCTTCGCAAGGAATCACAGTCAAGGGTAGTCTCTGTGCATGTGTTGGCAGGAAGGTTCCACAAATAGCAATGATGCAATTACCAGTTGATCAGAAGGACATAATTTCCTGTTTCCAGCAGAAGTAGTCCACTCAGATCAATAATTAAGATATCCTGTAAAATAGAATGCAGCTCATATTAAAAATAAATGTGGTTCAGAAGTAATTGAGCCAGTTAATAATAACAATCCTAGACATAGCACTTTTTCACACCAGAGTCACGCATCAAATTGTTGCATAGGACACAGTGGTTGGAGCACTGCATTAGAGTGTCAGCCTGGATTACGTGTGTTCCAACCACTGTGGTGGAACTTCTTTGTATGCGTGCCTGGATTTCGGAAAGGGGGAGCTTTTAATGAAGCCCCACAGTTGGGGTTGGGGGGAGGGAGGAGGCTTTTTGCAGTGAACACATGAGTGGAGAGCAAACGCATCGAAGGTCGCAATTGTATTTTGAAGGACATAACTTGCAGTAATTTGGAGTTTGGCTGAAACAAAGGGATCAAACTAAGTACAACCAAGTATCCGAATGTGGCCTACACACTTGTGAGTATACGTTGAACCTTGGAGCAGGAATTAAAGTCAGCAGAAAATATAAGACTTTCCTGATCATTGGTCCCAAAGGCTCCTCGGATGGCCGGCATTGGAGTGCCAGTCAGTGGAATGTTGTCTTAACTGTGATTAAGGCCACTGCCGATAGACTGCAACCTCCTCTGGCAATGGAGCTCTGCCAAGCATCAAATTCCATACTCTACAGTCCTGGCATTGGCAAATGCAATGGCTGGCTTTGGGACCAACTTTGTTGTAACTCTCAACAAGCTTTGGGACCAACCTTGCTGTAACTCTCTTGGTTTGCTGGATGGCAACAAACTCATTCTATTTGAAACCCCAGGAGTTAAATGAGTTGTTAGAAAATATATGTAGATATATAATACCTGTGTGTGTGTGTACATATATATATATATATACTTTGTTGGTCCCAAACCTTGGGAATTGTGAGGTAGGCAGAGAAGTGAGGGTCACCTTGGGAATCACTTGAGAAAGGAAGGAGTCCTATTGCATCACCCATCTCCTTGGTAAATCTTTCACCTCCTAGCTGCAGGTTCTGGCAAAGGCCCACACACCAGGATTTGAACTTACAGTTTCGGGTGTCACTCTAAGCGCTCCGCCAGGACATTATCATAAAATAATAATCCTTACAGTCGGTATAGTGCCTCATCACATCGGAAGGATGTCTCAAAGAGCTTGGACAGGATTCACTATGGATTGAGTTGACTGTATTTGCAGGCAAACACAGCAGCACAATTGAGTACAGACAGCAATGGCCCACAAACAGCCATAAATTGAGTGACCAATTTTATCTGGCTGGATCATTGGTCAGGACACCTGGAGAGAAAAGTCCCGTCTGTTTTTGAATGAAGCCACGGGATCCTTAACGTCCACCTGCGTGAGTTTCCAACGTGGAGCTTGAACCCCAAACCAGTGAGAGGCAAGTGAACCAGTTTAGAATCATTGGAGTGCACTTTGCGGTGTTGTTTAATTAGCATTTAAAGCGTATTTAAAGCGCTCAGAGATGCCGTCCGGCATGGAGGGTGCTACATAAATCGAAGTTGTTGTTGTAGCAGTATCAATTATTGTTGCATTTTGCAATGTTTCATGTGATGTTTAACTTAACAATTATATAACATATAATAATCCTTGCATTTGATGTCGCGCTTTTCACATCTTATCGATGTTTCAAAGCGCTTCACAGAATATACTGTAAAGTGAATTGACTGTATATTTGTGGGCGAAACACGGCAGCCAATTGCGCACAGCAGCGTCCTCACAAACAGTCGTGGATTGAAATGACCAATTTTTATTATTGTGGTATTTTTGGAGGGATTATTATTAGGCGTAAGGAGTAAGGAAACTTGCCCAAGGTTTCACCCTGACCTGCCTGGATTCGAACACAGGTCTCACGCTTGCAAAGCGAGTGCTCTAACGACTGATCTACTGGCGTTCAAATTAATAGTGTAATACACCAAATAGCCACCAGGTGACAATGATCCATCCCAGTGCAATGACTTTCATCTACCTGTGGCTGGCTGCCTTTTTTTTTAAATGTGTTTTTTTTTGTTTACTTAACATTGCAACCCCCTGAATATGGCTGTGATCCCTTGATCCCTTGAAGAGCACATGATCCCTTGAAGAGCCATAGCCACGAACTGGAGAATTGTCCAAGAAGATTGCTGGTCAGAAACTCCTTTCTTGTTTTTTTGTAAACCCTGATTAATACTTTAGGATATACCATGAGTAGTAGAACAAGAGGATACAGGTGTAGAGTTGTAAAGTGCAATTTCAGGACAGACACCTGGACGTTTTTCTTTACGTCATCAACAGGTTGGTAGTGGCCACACCAGGCTTATTTATAAAGTGAGTGCAGAGATTGTTGTGGGGTGGGGTTCTGGAGTGATGAGAACAAAGGGTTTCTACACATCCAGACCGATCTTCTATCAACACGGATTTTAAACATCCATCTGAACAGGTCGATGGAACTTAACTTCACACTAGCAGCACAGAGCACACCCCTGAAAATGTAGCATTACCCACCAAGTGCTACCTTGGAATATTAGCCAAGACTGTGAGATCAAGGACTTTATGGAGTCTTGCAGCTCAGTGGTTAGAGCACACGCCTTACAAGCGAGAGATCTGGATTAATGGGAAAATATTAACATGGATAGAAGAATGGCTATCGGGTAGAAAGCAGAGAGTAGTGATAAACAGATCATTCTCGAATTGGCAGGATGTAACTAGTGGAGTGCCACAAGGATCAGTGCTTGGGTTTCAGCTATTTACTATTTACATCAATGATCTAGATGAGAACATTGAATGTAACGTGTCTAAATTCGCGGATGCAACTGTATAGAGCCCTGGTGAGACCGCACCTAGAGTATTGTGTGCAGTTTTGGTTTCCTTATTTAGTAAAGGACATACTTGCATTAGAGGGGGTACAGCGTAGATTCACTAGGTTAGTTCCTGGGATGAGGGGAATGACCTATGAGGATAGGTTGAATAAACTAGGGCTGTATTCTCGAGTACAGAGGAATTAGGGGGGATCTTATTGAAACATATAAGATTCTTAAAGGGCTAGATCAAGTAGACACTGAGGGATTGTTTCCCCTGGTAGGAGAATGTATAACCAGGGGTCACAGTCTTAAAATTAAGGGTCAGCCTTTTAGAACAGAGTTGAGGAAACATTTCTTCACTCAGAGGGTAGTGAATTTATGGAATTCACTACCCCAGAAGGCTGTAGATGCTCAGTCCTTGAACATTTTCAAGGCTGAGACTGATAGATTTTTGAAAAATAGAGGGATTAGGGGATATGGGGATAGGGCAGGTAATCAGAGTTAGGTGAGAAGATCAACCATGATCTTATTGAATGGTGGAGCAGGCTCAAAGGGCTGAATGGCCTACTCTTGCTCCTAATTCTTATGTTCTTATATTTGATTCCAGGCAGGGCAACACCTTGGGCAAGTTTCCTTTCTCCACACACCTGATAATAATCCCTCAAAAAAAGTAAATAATAGTTCATTTCAATCCACAACTGTTTGTGAGGACCCTGCTGTGCGCAATTGGCTGCCGTATTTCACCCACAAATATGCAGTCAATTCACTTTCCAGTATATTCTGAGAAGCGCTTTGATACGTCTGGAAGAAGTTAACAGAGCTATAGCAAATGCGAGGATTATTATTATTATTAACTTAGTGGTTTGAACCCACAACCTTCTGAGCCAGAGGCGAGTGTGCGACCACTATGCCAGTCCTCAGCTACAACACAGCTCGATAGGGAAATGCACAGAGTGAACAGCTGCACAGCAATCAAAGGGTTACAGCAACAGACATTAGCTTTACAATATAGAACAGCACAGCCCTGACATTAAATAACTCTGCCAACATTTCAGACCACAGCTATGCAAGGAACGCCACAGCGAAAAAAAAACATTAAAATAACAATCAGGAGGGGATAACCTCCCTCTCTCTCTCTCTCTCGCTCTCTCTCTCGCTCTTTCTAATTACATTATGTTTTTTTAGAAAATCTGATAAAAGTCAGGAAAGCAGATGTTTTGCGTTGAATAAGAAGGATTTTTTTGTTCAGCAAAAAAACACTGCCTCCAAATCTGTAGGGAATGTGGAACATGCTACGTGACACCGCAGGATTTAAAACAAAATAAAGACTCGGCAAGGAAAGATGAAACCAAAAAGAGTGGAATATTGTGTAGGTTGTGAGAAAGGCACAGGTTTAGCTGGTTCAAGATTCAGCTTCCATTGCTTTAGTTAGTTATTCCCTGCTCCATCTCGTCCGTGTCCATGTATACAAACCACTTCAGGTGTCAGTCAGCTTGGCTCAGTCACTAGCACTCTTGCCTCTGTTGTTATGGTCTGGAATACACTGCATGATGGAGTGGTAGAAGCAAATTCGCTAATAGCTTTCAAAAGAGAATTGGATAGGTACTTAAAAAGGAAAATTTTGCTGGGCTATGGGGGTAAGAGCTGGAGAGTTTGGTAGCTCTTTCAAAGAGCAAGCACAGAGGCATGATGGACCGAATGGCCTTCTTCTGTGCTATAAGATTCTTTGATTTTGTGACTCCATAGGTTGTGGTTCAAGTCCCTGGGGTTGGGACTTTGATCTCACAGTCCAGGCTGATGCTCCAGTATCATGCAGGGGAGGCCTTCGGATGCGACTCAAAGCCATAGGCCTGATGTGGTCGGTCGGTCGGTCCAGTTCCACCTCCTAGCCCCGCTCCTAACTGACATCATCAACCTTTCCCTATCCACCGGCTCTGTTCCCACCCCTCTAAAGACAACTGTCATCACATCCATCCTGAAAAAACCTTCGCTGGACCCATCCCTAATCTCCAACTACTGCCCCATCTCCAACCTCCCATTCCTCTCTAAGGCCTTGCAATGAATCATTGCTTCCCAGCTTTGCTCCTTTCTCTCTCTCCATTCCCTCTTCAAACCCCTACAATCCAGCTTCCATGCTGCCCATAATACAGAGACAGCCCTGGTAAAAGTCTCCAACGACATTTTAAACATCAGTGTTCAAGGCTCTCTCTGCCTCCTTGTCCTCCTTGACCTCTCTGTTGCCTTCGACACTGTTGACACCATCCTCCGACACCACCTCTCTCCTCAATCTTCATGGACCTGCCCTTGCCTGGTTCTGCTCCTACCTTTCTCACCATCTCCACTTTGTCGCCACCAATGGCTTTTCTTCCAGCTCCCGCACTGGCACCTGTGGTGTCCCGCCTCAAGACCCTTGTTTAGGAGGGCTTAGGAGATCACGGAGGTAGGGTGGGGTGAGGCCATGAAGGGCTTTGAACAACAACAAAATGAGAAGTAAAGACCAGGATCTTGAATTCCACCCTTCCCGTCCTCGGCCCCACCTCGGATCTGAGACAATAACTGTCCAGCGCCTTGGGACTTCCTCCTGACATGAAAGACGCTGTATATACAAGTGTCATTTTGTTGTTGTTATTGTTCAAGTGAATATTTAAGATTCTATACCAATGTCTGAAATGGTTTGTGCCGGTGTCTCAGTTGACAGTTCCCTCAGATACAACTGGTCATTCATTTCATAGTTGTTTGTGGCGAATTGCCATCGCAAAGCTGGCTGCTGCATTCTCTTACATAATAACAATAATCCTAACATTTGCTACAGCACCTTTCATGTCGGGAGGACGTCACAAAGCTCAGGATTCATTGTAAACCATTGTGACCATGTGTTTTGTGGGCGAATGGAGCAGCCAATTTGCGTACAGCAATTTCCCACAAACAGCCATGAAGTGAATGAACAATTTTATTTGGTGGATTGTTGGCCAGGGAGCTGGGGAAAAACTTCCTTCTCTTTCAAAGAGTATTGTAAGATATTTAATGCTAACCTGAAACACAGCAAATTATATTAAGGCAGCGCTCTTCAAGTAAGATAGCATGTCAGAGCGCTGGTGGGGTTGGCCACCGAGCAAGGGAAAGGGTAAGGGCATGGTCTAAGAGGTAACTCAAGATGGGAATTAAAGATAAATAAATAGAGGATAGATATAAAGATAGAAGAAACATGTAAATTTCATTACATCCTAAGCGGGACAAAACCTTAGGCAAATTTATTTACTCCACAAGCCTCTGCTTACCTACCATAAAATAGGAACCCAGTTGTTGGTTGATTGGCAGATCGCTTTCTCGGGGTAATAACCCCTTACAAAAAATGAATGATAATTTGATCATTCGATCCACGACTGTTTGTGGGACACTGCTGTGCGCAATTGCCTGCTGCGCTTCGCCTACAAATTACAATCAATTAATTCTCGTTACGATACATCCTGTGAAACTAATTGAGATGTCTCAACAATGTGATCCCAAGCAGAGCTTATCCAACAGGGTGCACATAAAGAGGTGCGCCATCCATACTTTTCAATGGTTTTTAAAAACAAAAGCAAGACCGCACATTAATATTTTTTTTAACTCAAGGTGCTAACCCAGGAGCTTGTCGCTCAGATGCACTTCATTGCATTGGCTTGGTTGCAAGTGGGTCAGCAGTTTTTATTTGTAATAAATTGAGAGTCTCTAATCTCCACTGTACGAAAGGAGCATGAAGCCAAGAAGACAGCTGCTGCCGAATCAAAGATAAACAGAGAGCACAGGGCCCTAGGCCAAGTCAACTTCGCTCAGTCCAACTGAGCATCTTGCCTTTTATTATAGTTTCCAAAAGACTTTGGCAATGTATTAGTACCTGACCGTGTCCTCCCCCATGCCTTTCCAGCAGTTAGTTTATGTTGTTCGTCCGTGTCTTCCTCGATAATAAAATAATTGGAGTCCTGAGCGTAGTGGTTAGTGGGGCCTGCTCTGCAAGCGAGAGGACCCCGGTTTGATTCCCAGGCAGGGCAAAACCCTAAGCAAATTTCCTTACATCACATAGGTGCCTCTGTTTACCTCACAGTAAGAAGGAATACAGTTGTTAGTCAATTGGCGAGTAACTAGTTTTCCCGGGGGCAATAATCCCTTCAAAATCAAGAAATTTGATCACTCAATCCACGATTGTTGGTGCGTATGGGGGAGGTGGGGGCGGAGGTACTGCTGTGCGCAATGTGCTTTCACATTTTGTTTCCAAAATGTAGTCATTTCACTTTGCAGTACATCTGTGAAACATTTTGAGATGTCTCAATGACATGATGAGACGCTATATCAAATACAAGGATTATTATATTCTAAAGCAAGCTTCCTTGGATCTCCCTTTCAGCTTTCTTCCTTGATGCCAACCATCCATCCACTTCCGTTTTTGAAACAAATTGATGGACTCTGCATCAAACAAACAACAACAACTTGTGCTTATCGGTGCCTTCTCGGGGCGAATAACGTCACACAACGGTTAGGAATATAGGAATTGCTAGACAAAGAAAGACCCAAAGGCCACCTTGTTATCAGTTTCTACAATCCTGGTAGTTACATAATAATAATGCTTGATATAGAGTTTTTCACGTCTTTTAGACATCTCAAAGCGCTTCACAGAATATACTGTGAAGTGAATTGACTGTATATTTATGGGCGAAATGTGGCAGCCAATTGCGCACAGCAATGTCCCACAAACAGTCGCAGGTTGAAGTAACCAATTTTATTATTTTCTTAGGGATTATTATTAGGCTTGTGGAGTAAGGAAACTTGCCCAAGGTTTCGCCCTGCCTGGAATTGAACCCAGGTCTCCTGCTTGTAAGGCGAGTGATCTAACCACTGAGCTACAGGAGACATACAATACTGGATATACAATATCTGGATACTACAATAATGGAGATATCACCTCAATAGGAACTCCATAGGCAAGGGGTTCGACGCCAAGGGAGAGTCCGAAGAGGTAGGATTTTAGGTAAGACTTTAGGATGGCTGGGTTGGGTGTTGTGTACACAGAGAGTTAGAGTGATGGAGTTGTAGGAACTTAAGGCTCGGCTACAACGACACCAACAACAACTTGCACTTATATAACACCCCTCCATGCCTGATAGCACTTCAGAGCGCTTGATGTGGTTGGGAGAGGACGGTACATGAGGCAACAGTTAACTGAGTATATTTTCTCGGTGAAAAGCGGCTGCCAATTGCGCACAGCAGAGCCCCGCAAACAGTCACGGATCGAGTGACCGAGTTTTTCTTTCCTTTAAAGATTATTACCTTGGAAGCAAAGTGATCTGCCAATTGACTAACAACCGGGTTCCTATTTACCGCTAGGTAAACAGAGGTGTGTGGGAGCAGGGAAACCTGCTTAATATTTTGCCGTACTCAGGAACCGAACACAGGTCTTCTCGGTTGCAAGGCGAATGCTCTAACCAATACACCACAGGACTTCACAAGTTGTTGATGTTGTACTCAACTGTTAGCCTGTCGCGGGAGTTCAAAGTCCCTGCCTGGTGTGGGTCTTAAACCCACAGCTGTCTGACCAGGAGCCAATTTGAAAATCCCTAATTTCATAAGTGAAACCAGTCACCCCTGGCAAACTCCCAGCCATCCCAGCTTCTCAGCCTATTGCCAATTGCCCTTTTGCATGACCACATCCTACGTAATGTAGCTTTGCAGAAGAACCTTGTTTACGTTACTGCATCATCTGAGAGATGGCAGGTTGTCCTGGGGCTTCCCACGACCCCTTCATCTGGGAGGTTCATCTCCCTCCTGAGTGACAGTGTTGAGAGACACGTCACTGTGACTTTCCCAACCCCCGTCGCCTCTGTGTTCTGACGGGGGCGACGCAAAGAGCTCAGGGTTTGGGTTGGAAGGAACTTGGCACTGAGCCGGGCTTGAGCAATCCGTAACAGGGCCCCACGTCAGAGCAAGTTGCCGTAAACCACTGGCAGACGCTTGTAAACCCACCAAAGTGGTTCATGGCCATCAAAGGCAGGGGAAGAGTTTACGCGAGAAAAGTTTTTGTTTGAATCTGAGGGATCGTTTGTTTGTCATCGTTGCAAATGAATGGGACTGGATGGCGTCAGGGTTGTGAGACACGCGAGAAGCTGTAAGCCAGTAAAGCAAGATCACATGCTACATTGGAAAATCTAGCGAAGGGTTTCAATAAACAAGGCTCACATGAGACTGACAGCCAAGAATAGCCTGCGCCTTGAAAATATTTGTGTGGTTATAGAGTGACACACAACTTGAACTTCAGGCGGGGGGAAGACATTAACAGTTTTGACGTCAGTGGATGTTTCGTCTCTCTGCTACACGCTCACAGTGTGACGGAGGTCTGCCGCACATCTGCCGAAAGTCACCGCAATCTCACTGCCACCACCGAGAATGATATAATAGTATTACATCAGCGCCCTCCCCCCCACCCCCCCACATACATACAAAGAACAACAACTCCAGTTTGTAATCATGATAAGAATCCTCGAATGTCATTTCATACAGCGCCTTTGACGTTGGGGAGAAATGCCTCAAAACGCTTCACAGGATTCGTTGACAAGTGCAGTGACTCTGTGTGTTTTGTAAGTGATTGAGGCAGCCAATTTGCTCACAGGAAACTTCCACAAAACAGCCATGAAGTTGTATAACAACAACAAAATACATGGTGATCAATCCACAACTGTTTGCGGGACACTGTTGTATGCAATAGGTTGCCGCTTTTCACCCACAAAACACACAGTCAATCCTGTATACAATATATTCTTGTGAAACGCTTTGAGACATCTCAATGATGTGGTAAATGGCTAATTCAAATGCAAGGATTATTATTACTATTATAAGTGCAGGAATCTAGTTTATATTTAGGTACATTTGATGTGTTTGTGAGGATTTTGTGAGGCTCTTTAATAGCACAGCACCCTCCTTCCCTTACCACAGGCCTAAACTCTGCCAAGGCCTCTGCGTTAAACTCACCCCAATTCAGCTTTCCTCCCTTCCAAAGTATTTGAGGATAGACAATGACTGACAGGATGGGTCAGCATTTAATCGCAATGCTCAAGGGAAAGACATTGCTGTGTGCAGATTGTCTGCCAACTTTTCTTACAGTAGATGTAGTCAATGAATTTGAAGATGAATCCTGTGCAGGGCTTTGAGGTGTCCTCCTGAAGTTAAAAGGCGCTCCTTATATGTAAGGATTATTATTATTAAAATCTGACAAAACCACAGAAATCCACAGATGGCAGGATTCCACAAATCCACAGATTCAACCCAATGTATAAGTGTTGATGTTTGCATTTCCTATGCAGCAATCCATCCTAATCCTAACTCCCTGCTCTTTCCCTGCATCTTTTAATATCCTTCATCTACAGGTTTATCTAATTCTCTATTAAATCCCTCATCCTTACAATTCATTATAGCGACTATGATATCAACACATTCTATGCACCAACACAAGACATGTCACCTGCTTGGGAAAGGGAGGATGAGACTACTTTAGAAGGAGTTTGTTGAATAATCCCTATCTGAATTTTACATCATGTTACCTTGGCTCAGTCAGGAGTGCTCCCCCCTCATCATCAGAGGGTTCAAACCCCCACATCTTTAACATGTCAGTGGAGCTCCTGTAGCTCAGTGGTTAGAGCACTCGCCCTACAAGCGTGAGACCTGTGTTCGAATTCAGGCAGGTCAGGGCGAAACTTTGGGCAAGTTTCCTTACTCCACACACACGCAAATAATCCCTCTTAAAAAAAACACCATAGTAAAACCATAGTTTTACCATAGTAAAATTAGTCACTTCAATCCACTGTTTGTGGGACACTGCTGTGCGCAATTGGCTGCCACATTTTGCCCACAAATATACAATCAATTCACTTTACAGTATATTTTGTGAAGCGCTTTTAGATGTCTAGAATTCGTGAAAAAGTGCTATATCAAAATGCAAGGATTATTATAGTCATCTCATTGCTAGGGGAGGGGAGCTGCATTGTTCGAGGTGCCATCCTTTGAATGAGACTTTCCTTCGGATGAGAATGGGGTTCTGCCCCACCTGATAAAATCGGTTCATCACTTCATTCCTGGTTGTGGGATATCACCTTTGGATTTGCTTCCAAAATAAACAGTGACTCCCACTGATAATACTCCTCACCACTGTGTGTCAGCCTAGCCATGTAGTCATACCATGGCCTCGGAGTCAGAAGCTTGTGAGTTCAAGCCCCACATTGGGACTTGGAATCACGTAGTCTAATCTGACACTCCAATGCAGCACTGGTAGTGTGTTGCATTGTCCGAGGTGTAGGATAAACCGAGGTTCCACTTTCCTGTTCAGGTGGATGTTAAAGATCCCAAGCAACTATTCAAATAGAAAAGAGAGTTTCTCCCGGTGTCCTGGCCAACAATTCTGGCCGACAATCCCCCAAAGAAAACTAGTCGCTCACTCCATGGCTGTTTGTGAGACATTACTACACGCAAACTGGCTCCCGCACTTTACCCACAAAATACACGATCAATCCACTTGACATTGTATCCTGGGAAGTGCTTTGAAACATCTCAACAACATGATAAGGTGCTATGTCAAAGACAAGGATTTTTTTGGGGGGAGTGTAGCGCCTTTTATGTTGGGAGCACATCTCAAAGTACTTCACAGAATTCACAGTGAAAGCAGTGAAGGGTTTCTGTAGCCGCTGTGTAATTTGTAGGCGAACGCGGTTTACAATTACCGCGTCTGCGGCAGGGCTAAAGGGGGGATGTAAAAGGCGCTGAATCAAACGCAAGGATTATCGTAGTTACACACAGCACAGTTGGACTCCGCCGCAAGAGATCGACTGTCGCGAAGCTTACTTTGAAAGAAAATATCCAACGCTCGGGAGATTGAAGTGGAAAGCAGATGGAGGATGTGACTCATTGGAAGGCCTGTCTTTCAGGAAACCCTTCACTGCTTTCTCAGCTCTCTTACATCTTTCAACGGGATCCTCTAGGAAACCTGATATGAAAGGGGGCACTATCCTTTGAAATAGTCCTCTATGGAATGAAGCCAAAATCCACACAGCCTTCGCCAGAGGAGAGCATGCGTGAAATCACGGACAGAGAGAGGGGACTGATTCCATCAACGTCACTGTCAGAGCATGACACAGAAACTGTTGGGAAAAATTGGTCACTCACAGCATAGTTGTTTGTTGTCCTCCTGACGTGAAAGGTGTTATACAAGTGCAATTTTGTTGTTATTTTGTTGTTGTGGGACACTGCTGTGCGCAACTGGCCGTCACATTTTGCCTACAATTTGCAGTATACCCCGTACCCCAAGAGTTTGTGGAAACATTATGGTGGGCATAATTCACTACCATATTTGCCTACGCAACACACAGTCACTATACTTTACCGTAAATGCTAGGAAGCATTTTGAGACATCCTCCTACAACTGCGCGAAAAGCGTTCTTATCAAATGTAAGCAACCCCCAACCCCCTCCCCCCCCCCCCCCCCCCCACACCACCACCGAAGATAAATATTCCGGCATCTGTCCCTGATAATACACGCAGTTGCCTATTGTTTCTTATCTGTGCCTCGTCCGCCAGCCGCTCAAAAGTTTTCATGGTAAGCAGAATAAATTGGCTTTTCTCCTCATATTCCCTGTGGCTCTGATAACACGGCCTCTGGAGATCCCCTTTTGACCCAATGTTCGGGGTTTGATGAGTAGCTGTTTTCTTTAAGGATTATTGCTCCCCTGAAAATCGACTAACAGCCAGGTTCCTGCTTACAGCGCCTTGGGACGTCCTCCTGACGTGAAAGGTGCTATGCAAGTGTAATTTTGCTGTGGTTTTTGTTGGTAAACAGAGGCGTGTGGAATAAGGATGTGGCCTAAAGTTTCTCCCTGCCCAGGAAAAGAAAACAGGTCCTCTTGAATGCGATGCAAATGCTCTAACCAACCAATACATGACAGGACTCAACTTAGACTCTGCATAGTTGCTGAGCTTTACTCACACCACTGATGTCAAGTACTTTGAGATGGCCTCTTGATGTGTAAGATGCTGTGTCAAACACAGGATGATTATTGTTTTTATTATTATTAATGTAAATTTTCATTGTTGTTGGACGTCAGTCCTAAGACCTTGGCTCCCAATGATTGGGAGACAGTTGCTCTCTAAACACCATTGTATGTCTTGGTAAAACCAGCCTGTATTAACCACTGGAGCACAGTAGCTCTATCCCTTCACCTCACTCCTTGTTATCTATCTTTAAATCCTACCTGAAGACAAGCCTCTTCGACCGCACCTGCGGTTAACTCCTCCACCCACTTCTCCCCAGCTCAGCTACTAACCCCACCACTGTGCAGAGCTCCGAGATGCTGTCCTGTATGAAAGGCGTTCCTATATACAATAACAACAACTTGGATTAATATAGCGCCCTCCACGCTGGACGGTGTCTCAGAGCGCTTCCCAATAACGGATCCCGGGCCGAACCAGGGGGAGAGGGAAGAAAGTGACCGAAAGCGCAGTCGAAAAGAAAGGTCTTTAGCTGAGACCTAAAAATAGGAAAGGAGAGGGGTGAGGGGAAGGAAGTGAGGGAGGGAGTTGCAGAGCCTCGGTGCGAGATGGCCTGAAAGCACGGCCACCGATGGTAGAGTGGAGGATTCGGGGGACAAGGAGGAGGCCAGACCCGGTGGAGCGGAGCCATTGAGTACGGTTGTAAGGAGACAGGAAGTCAGAGAGGTAGTGGGGTGCAGAGTAGTGGACGGATTTGAATACAAGCATGAGGATCTTGAAATCGGTCCTCTCCGGGACAGGGAGCCAGTGCAGTCTGACAAGGACTGGGGTAATCGGGGAGCGGAGTTTCGTACAGGTGAGAATGCGGGCAGCTGAGCTGGATTCTATGAATGGCAGAGGAGGGGAGACCGGTGAGGAGGGCATGTACAATAAGTCCAAGTTGTTTTTGGTGAGATTTTAAGCATCAAATTCTTGCTTTTCGTCGGGTGCTTAAACGTGAAAACAGCTTTGAAGCGTTTTCGACAGGGAATTGCTGTGAATTTTGGCGTATTCGTAGGTGAACACATCAGCCAATTTCTTGCGCACTGAAAGATTCCGCTACAGCCGTAAAATGGACCTTCAACCTTTGCGGGGAGATGGCTGGATTGTTGGCCGGGACACCCGGGAGAAACACCCTTCTCTTCTCAAATAGCTTCAGGGTGACAATCCTCGACTTAACGTCTTATCCGAAGGGCAGTGTCTCTGACTGAGCAGCGCTCCCGCATGGTTGCAGGCTAGTAAGGCAAGACGGTTGCAACAAGTTCAAAGCAAGCCTCAAACTGTGTGGAGAAAACTTGGCCCCAATTGAGTTCACTCCTGAGCCGACTCTGTTCAAAGATCACGTTACGCTATAATGTTAGCCGCACAATATTTTTAATACATCAAACGGCTTTTGTGATTGATTCAAGTGCCTTTTCTCTCCCCCAGCTGTCAAAGCATGCAACCTCTTCTCCGTTACACCATTTGGGGGACAGACACTGTTTTGGATTACTTAACATTAAAACTGTAAAGAGAAAAAGAAATCCCTTCTCCAATATTCCTGGCCTGGGATTCCACAGGGAAGAATGCAGTGAAATGAGGTGGATATATAGGTCATGGTGGAGCTCCTGTAGCTCAGTGGTTAGAGCACTCGCCTTACAAGCGTGGGATCTGTGTTCGAATCCAGGCAGATCAGGACAAAACCTTGGGCAAGCTTTCTTACTCCACATGCCTAATAATAATCCCTCAAAAAGAAACACAATAATAAAAATTGGTCATTTCAATCCACGACTGTTTATGGGGACACTGCTGTGCGCAATTGGCTGCCAAATTTCACCCACAAATATTCAGTCAATTCACTTTACAGTAGATTCTGTGAAGCGCTTTGAGACGTCGATAAGATATGAAATGCGCTATATCAAATGCAAGGATTATTATTATTATAAGTAATAATACTTATTATCTGATCAAGGGAAATCACGAAGCAAAGACTGGGGATGGAATAATTTACAGCAGAAATGTTTCATTGAATGGACAAGGACTCACAGGAGTGGAGGAGGAAGCCATTCAGCCCACCCTTCGCCTGTTCTTTTTTCTTAGCAGGGTTTTGGACTGACCTGTCCTAATAAGTGCTTAAACTTGATACAGCACCTTTCATGATTGGGACGTCCTCCCGACGTGAAGGGCACTCTGCTCTGCAAGTGTCATTTTGTTGTTTAAGGCAGTTTGCATTTGATGCAGCGCTTCATCATTGTCTCAAAGGGCTTCAGAGCGTTCACTATAAAGTGTAGTGACTTGAGCGTTTTGCAAGTGAACGCAGTAGCCAATTTATACAAATTTATATCCCATAAACAGCCATGAAGCTCAGTGGTTAGAGCACTCGTCTTACAAGCGTGAGACCTGTGTTTGAGTCCAGGCAGATCAGGGTGAAACCTTGGGCAAGTTTCCTTACTCCACACACACCTTACTTACAATAATCCATCCCCAAAAAAACACAATAATAAAAATTGGTCATTTCAATCCATGACTGTTTGTGGAGACGCTGCTGTGCGCAATTGGCTGCCACGTTTCACCCACAAAATATACAGTCAATTGACTTTACAGTATATTCTGCGAAGCGCTTTGGGACGTCGATAAGATGTGAAAAGCGCTACATCAAATGCAAGGATTATTAATATTATTTTTAAATTGTTGGTCAATTATATTTTCTTTTCGAATAGTGCCATGGGATCTTCAATGGCCACCTGAACAGGCAGACAGGACCTCAGTTTAACATCACATCTGAAGCACCACAGCTCTGACAATGCAACACTTTTTCCAGCACTGCATCGGAGTGATAATTTCGACATAGACTATGTGAGTTCATGTTCTAACATTCTTGCTGTGGTCTACGTGTGTCATTAACAATCGTAATAATAGTAATAATCTCATCAATGGGTAATCAGGGTCCTCGCAGAGCTGAACTGGCTCCAAGGTGACATTTTTGGCAACAGAATGTGGGAGTCGAGCCAGCCGTCTGTGGCGGTCTCAGTAGTTTGGTTCCTGAGCCAGGCGGGACCGCAATATTCCAGGATATTCCAGCACAGCCAGCGTGGCTCATCGGGAGGATTTGGAAGGCCAGAGCAGTCAATGTGGGCATGGAATCCTTCCATTGCCAGGGAGCTTTAATACTGCAATAATAAGAATAATAATCTTTGCATTTGATGAGACGACTTACCATGTCTCCAATGCCCTTCACATAACTTCTCTGTGACTTCAAGTCACCTCAAAGCGCTTCAAAGAATATACCATATTGTAGATCGATTGTATATTTTGTGGGTGAATGCCAGTTGTTTTTTTTAAGGGATTATTACCCCCATGAAAGGCATTCCACGTGTTGACTAACAACGTGGTTCCTACTAACTGCTACTAACAGAGTCGTGTGCAATAAGGAAACTTGCCTAATGTTTCAGCCTGCCCGGGAATTGAACCCGTTACCTCTCGCTTGCGAGCCGAGTGCTCTAGCCAATATGCTTCAGGACTCCACAAATAGGTTTTAATATTGCCAGCCAGCGGGCTTTACAATAATAGCTCCTGATAGGAAGAAACTCATGATTTTTTTTCCAAAATAGGGGCATTTTTTTTTAAATGTTTCCAGTTTTACAGGATGTTAAGTTCCTAGAATTTCCTTTAAAGTTGCTTTATAAGTGGATCAAAGCGGATTTGCAAGCACAATTTTGATGTGGTCGGCATTCTTCCTTCGACAAAGAGCACATTGAGGTTTTTCTCTCCCTGAGTCAGTGTGAGGATGTGCTGTGAGCACCCCAAGTGTTAGGAGGGTGGGGGATGGGGATGTGGAAGGAGGGCAGGGGAAATACATTAATGGGGGATTGTACTGTACAACTTTCCATTCCCCACTCCTCTATCTCCACAACTGATGTTAAACGAACCCCAGCCACTTAGTCTTCGGCTGTAGCATAATGTTTAGAGCACTCGCCTTGCAAGTAAAGGAACGCTGGTTTGATTCCCAGGCAGGACAAAAACTTAGGCAAGTTTCCTTTATCCACAAGCCTCTGATTTCCTAGCGCAGGTAGGAACCCCAATTGTTAGCCCACATACTCACCCACACCAAGCTTTGCTCCCCCATTACCCCAATCCTTGCCAGACTTCACTGGCTCCCTGTCTCTGAGAGGATCAACTTCAAGGTCCTCACCCTTGTTTTCAAGTCCCTCCACTCCTCTGCACCCCCTACCTCTCTAATCTCCTATCTCCCCAAACCAGCACCCGCTGCATTCGCTCCACCGGGTCTGGCCTCCTCCATGTCCCCCGAATCCTCCGCTCCACCCTCGGCAGCCGTGCCTTCAGCCACTACGCCCCGAGACTCTAGAACTCCCTTCCTCCCTTCACCTCGCCCCCTCTGTTCCCAGTTTCAGGTCACAGTTAAAGACCTTTCTCTTTGACCGCGCCTTTGGTCAACTTTTTACCCCTGCCCCTGGCTCGGTCCCGAGATCCGTTATTGTGAAGCACTCTGAGATGCCATCCAGCATAGAGGGCGCTATATAAATCAAAGTTGTTGTTGTTGTTGTTAGTCAATTGGCAGATTGCTTTCCAGGGGATAAGAATTCCATTAAAAAATATATATATATATTTGGTCATTCAATCTACAACTGCTTGTAGGACACTGCTGTGTGCGATTGGCTGCGCATTTTGCCCACAAAATATACAGTCAATTAGAGTAATAATGATAACAATTCACTTTACAGTATATTCTGTGAAGCGCTTTGAGACGTTTCGAAGATGTGAAAAGCGCTACGTCAAATGCAAGGATTATTATTATTATAATACAAAAACACACATTGCAGTGAGATTTTGCAGTTTCTCAACACTTTCCTTGTGACAGTTTACAAAATACAGTAGGAAAATTTCCACCCCATTTGCATTTGTTTCACGTTGCGAGGACATCTCTAAACTCTTCACGGGATTCAGTGGGAAGTGCAGTGACTGTGTACTTTGTTGATGAACCACAGGTTAATTCTCTCAAAGGGATGTTGAACAATGAGCCGTGAAGTGAATGACTATTTTTATCTGAGAGGTTGTTGGCCAGGAGGCTGGGAGAAACATATTCCTGATAAATTGCCCCATTATTTGCCCACAAATTACAGTCATCCCATTTTTCAGTATGTCCTGTGAAGCGCTTTGAGACATCTTGATTAAATGATAAGAGGCTGTCAATGAAATGATTATTATTATTATTATTCGTCCATACACGGTGAATGAATGGAGTCTGACCTATTCAGCAAAATAGCCCTACGCTACCTCATACCAGTCAATGAAAAATTGTGCTAACCAACGACTGCCAGGACAAATCTGTTCCAAAATCCTATCCCTAAACATAAGACTGCAGGGAAAGACCTGAATGACCTGCCAGTCATTAATCCACTGTATACTGACTACTGTATATTAACACACTGAATATTGACATACACTTTATCGTTATTAAGCAGTCCCGTAGCTCAGTGGTTAGAGCACTCACCTTACAAGCATGAGACATATGCTTGTATCCAGGCAGATCAGGGCGAAACCTTTGGCAAATTTGCTTATTCCACACGCCTAATAATAATCCCTCAAAAAATAAAAATTGGTCATTTCAATCCACGACTGTTTGTGGGACGCTGCTGTGCGCAATTGGCTGCCGCGTTTCGCCCCAAAATATACAGTCAATTAACTTTACAGTATATTCTGTGAAGCGATTTGAGACGTCTAGAAGACGTGAAAAGCGCTATATCAAATGCAAGGATTATTATTATTGTCAACCCTCCATATATTGACCCATCATGTATTGACCCAGTGTATATTGAATCAAAGTATATTGACCCACAGTATATTGAGAAACCATATACGGTATTGACACACACTGCATTCACCATACATTGTTGACCCATTATTAGCGGGTTGTTCGAACCTGGAATGCATTGCCTGAAAAGGTGGTGGAGGCTGATTCGATTACAGCTTTTAAAAGAGAATTAGATCTTTATTTAGGAAGAACAGGTCTGTTAGGTTATGGAGAGAGCTGGGCAGTGGGATTGAGCCGGCGCAGACTAGATGGGCTGAATGGCCTCCTTTTGTCCCATATGATTATATATTGACCCCATATATTTTTGACCCACCATATATTGTCCCTTTGCATATTTCCATTGTATAATGATACGCTGTATATTGACTCACCGGAAGGGAGCCGTGAACTTGGATAGTGTTCTGAGAATCTATATTTGTAACGAGTTAATGAGTTAAATGTGCCAACTCTACTCAGCAAGTATGAGGGCAGTGATTACAAGACTCTAGTCTCCCATTAAAGCGCGCAAAACGAAATTACATGCGGAATCAATTTAGCTATTAATAGCTTTTCCAAAAGATTAGGTTTAATGGGCATTTCAGCTATTAAGGATTTTCCACACATTAGGAGCAGTTAGTCTTATATTATCTGCAATGGTGTTATGCTATATTTAGCTTTGCGTTAACTCTGCATGTGATATGCTCCGGGCTTTGTATTTTGCTTCATAAAATCTCTGGAAAATAACTTCTCGAATTGTGAACAGGATTGGAGGTTATAGAGTTACATTACTGCATTACGGTTGGTAAAGTGCTTATTGGGAAACAAGGCAATGTAAATTATGTCACATTTGGACTTCAAGATCATTGGCCAGGCTGATGTTCCAATGCAGTGTTGGGTGGTGTTGAGGAAGCGTAGAAGAAGGGGTAACTATATTATTGGAGCTGCCACGCTTCACTTGAGATGTTAAATAGAGGCCTGTGCTTCATGTGGATATTAAACATCCCTTGACTCTCTTTGAAATGAACAAGGAATTTCTCCCAGTGTCTTGCCCGACAATCCCCCAGATAAAATTGGTCAATTACTTCTCAGCTATTTGTATCGCTGGACATCGCTGTGTGCAAGTTGGCTGCCATATTCGCAAAATCTAGTCACAGATAAATTATATGAAGAGCGTTGAGACATGGTAAGGCACTCTATCAAATGAAAGGATTATCATTATTTGTTTAAAAACACTGAAGTCACCATACTTTACCGTGTAATCCTACAAAGGGATTCCCTTAATCCCACTTCCATGACTGTTTGTGAGACACTTCTGTGCGCAATTTGGCTGCCGCGTTTCGCCCACAAATATACAGTCAATTTTCCTACTCTTCTTCATCCTACCCCGACCCCTCCCCCACTGCTCTTGTCCATACCTAACTGTACAGCGCCTTGGGACATCCTCGACGTGAAAGGCGCTATATACAATAAATATAAATTTTGATTGATTGGTCGGTCGGTCGATTGATTGATTGATTGAAAGGCTTTGAGACTTCCTCTCAACATAAACGCTGCTATGTGAAATACTACTCATAATAATAATCCATGAGTTTGATATAGCAGTTTATTAGTTGCTGAGACATTTCAAAGTACTTCACATGATATACTATAAAATGGATTGACTGTGGATTTTGTGGGTAAAACGTGTCAGCCAGTTGCGCACGACAGGGTCCTACAAATAGCCATGGGTTGAGTGGCCAATTTTATGATTATTCCAGGGAGGGTAGCAATATCCAACAGCTGGGTTGTGGTATACTTCCTGTTTTCTCCTTAATAATCCTTGCATTTGATATTTCGCCTTATCATTTATTCAGGCATCTTGGAGCGCTTCATAGGGTGTACTGTAAAGTGCATTGACTGTGTTGTGTGGGCGAAGCAATTCATGCTGTGTCCCAGTTCACAGCTTGAATTACTTCAGACTAACACTGTAATGACTATCACAGCACAAGCGTTGCCAGCTGCCCTCTTCCTAGGTCCGTGACCTTCATTCAACAGCCAAGAGGGAATCTGCCAGAACAAAAAAAATCCTTGTTATCAATGTCAGCGTTTAAACGCCTTTGTTCAGAAAATGGGCGTCCCATTGCCAGCTCGGATGACTTCCTGTTGACTGGGTGGCTTCCTCTTGTTAATGGCCACAGGAAGAGTGATGAAATATCTCCTTAGCATTGGGGGGCATGGATGGGAAGTATGTAATAGGAAATCCTCATCCAATGCTCAGACCAACCCACTACGCGTGAATATTGTTCATCACTGTTCTTAAATAATGATAATGTTGTTGTTGTTGCTCATATAGTGCCATTTCATGTCATTCAGATGTCTCAAAGTGCTTCACAGAACATATTGTGAAGTGGATTGACTGTGTGTTTTGTGGGTGAACCGCTATTATAGCCAATTGTGCCTAGCTGTGATCTACAAACAGTCATGGATTGAGTGACCATATCATTATTATTATTGTTATTTTAGGAGGCATTCTAAGCCCCGGGAAAGCAATTTGCCAGTTGTAACAAATGCTGTATTAATGGGCGAATGTCAAAGAAATGAGCAAATGTAACCCTTGTATTTTTTGTGGGGTTGGGATTATTGCTTCTGGAAAGTGATCTGTCATTTGACTAACAACCGTGTTCCTACCTACAACAAGTAACACCAATAAAATTACATTTATGGAGCGCATTTCATGTTGGGAGTATGTCCCAAGCACTCCTGTGCTGCAAATGTCTATGCTATCTATGATGGAGTCATTACTCCCATTGTATTAGAAGGTTTGGACGTCAGATTCAAGTGCGTGTAAGGAAATTGGGCAAGGGAGGAAAAGGATGCAGTGATTCAGTGAGAACCATTGTGTGGCAAATGGTGCCAACTGCACATGAGTGAAGAGAGTTCCTTCACTTCCGTTCAACACAACAGTAACAACAACAACAGCAAAATTACACTTGTATAGCGCCTTTCACATCTGGAGGACATCCCAAGGTGCTGGACATTCACTGCTTCAGACGCGAGCTGAGGGAGGGAAGCGGGGGATTAGGAGTTGACGATGGGTCCATCAAAGAGGAGAGTCTTGAGGCAAGACTTGAAAGAGGCCATAGAGGGGACAAGGCGGAGGGACCGCAGGTTGGAGTTCCAGAGGTTGAGGGCAGAGTGGCTGAAAGCTCACCTGCCAATGGTGGGGCATGAGGGTCGGGGGACGTGGAGCAGGCCAGAGCCTGCTGAGCGGAGGGGACGGGCAGGTTGGTAAGGGAACAGAAAGTCACAGATGTACGGTGGGGCGGGGTTTTGGAGGGCTTTAAATGAAAGTCAAGTGCTGCCTGTTTCAGGTGGAATTTAAGGGTATTGTTAGTCAGTGTCCGGTTAACACATAAAATTTGGTAATTCACTTCATGACTACTTTGTGAGACATTGGCTCTGCGCAAATTGGCTGCTGTGTTGTTTGCCTATATAAACATGTCATTAGGCTTTACAGTAAACACTTAGAGATGCACTCCAGATGTGAATGGCTTAATATGAAATGCAAGGATTACATGCAATTGTCATTGACAGCGGTGGCCACGCAAAACGCTTTGAATCGGTTCTTATTGTAGACATGTTGTAGGTACACAGGATTAATGGTAAGAAGACTCCTTGCACTTGCTATAACACCTCAAACATCATTGAGAGGTTTCCGAGCATTTAACAGGATATACTAAAAGTGGATTAACTGCATTTTGTTGGCAAAACGCGGCAACCAGTTAAGTGCGGCAGTCTCCCACAAGCCACAACGGAATATGTGACCTATTTGTGTTGAGGATTATTATTTTAGCCAGGACAAATACTAATTCTAATGATAAGGCATTTCCCACACGCATGCACACACCCTTGCTCCTTTCTGCACCTTCTCGAGATCACATCATACGCAAAGGGAAAGGTAGCACCAAGTGATTCAACATTTATTACAATATAAAAGCATGGGAATATCAGGCTACCACACCACTCAAACCTCCAGAAGCGTTTTGGCAGCGACTGTTGCCCATTCATTGTGTAAAGAGGGTGTGGGATTTCTGGCTTCTCCCACACTGAAGCAACAAGAACATTTCCCATGAATAATAATAATTGTAATAATAATAATTGTTGCAGTTGATATAGCTCTTTTCACGTCTTCTAGACTTCTCATTTCACAGAATATACTGTAAAGTGAATTGATTGTGTATTTGCGGGCGCAACGCGGCACCCAATTGCGGACAGCAGTGTCCCACACAAACAGTCATGGATTGAGTGATCAAATTACAGTATTATTTTATTGTTTTCTTGAGGGTTAATTATCAGGGGTGTGGAGTAAGGAAACTTGCCCAAGGTTTTTCCCTGCCGGGCATCAAACCCAGGCCTCTCGCTTGCAACAACAACAACAACAAAATTACATTTGTAGAGCGCCTTTCACATTGGGGGGACGTCCCAAGGTGCTGAACAGTCAGGTCGGGACCCAAGCAAGGGGGAGGGACAGGGTAGGGGGGAAGGGCAGGAGAGAGTTAGGAGGGGAGAGAGAGAGTTGGGCAGCAAAAGGCACGGTCAAAGAGGAGGGTCTTGAGACCGGCCTTGAAGGAGGTGAGGGAGGAAGCAAGGCGGAGGGACTGTGGGATGGAGTTCCAGAGTGTGGAGGCAGAGAGGCTGAAAGCCCGTCCACTGATGGTGGGGCGAGTGCTCTAACTACTGAGCTACAAAACTCCACAAAATGTGGTCTTTCAACTGTAGCTGTCAACCTGGCTTCCTTTGGTAGCGTTCTCACCTCTTGAGTCAGAAGGTTGTGGGTTCAAACTTCACATCATTGGGGATGACGTTCCAGTGCAGTGCTGGGGGGAGCACAGCATAGTTGGAGATGCTTTGGATGACTTGTTACACTGAGATTCCATTTGCCTGTTAAATAAAAAAGAAGAAGAAGAAGAATCTGTGCAATTTGAAATACAGCTTTGCATGTCTTCTAGACGTCTCAAAGCACTTCACAGAATATATTTCACTAACGCCCTCCTCACCAGACTCCCCTCCTCCACCATTCACAAAATTCAGCTCATACAAAACTCAGCTACCCGCATTCTTATCCATACCAAACTTTGTACCCCGATTACCCCAGTCCTTGCCAAACTCTACTGACTCCCTGTCGAAGAGCGGATCAGCTTCAAGATTCTCACTCTAATGTTTAAATCCCTCCACCTCTCAGCACCCCCCGAACCTCTCCAATTTCCTCTCTTTTCACAGCAGTACCCGTTATGTTCTCTCTACTGAGTCCAGCCTTCTCCTTGTCCCCAAATCCTCCACTCCACCATCAGCAGCCGTGCTTTCAGCCACTATGCCTCAAAATGTTAGAATTCCCTCCTTCAACCAATTCACCTCACCTCCTCCTTCCCATCTTCAGGTTGTGCCTGAAGACCTTTCTCTTCTACCGCGATTATGGTCACCTTCCCCCTCCTCCTACCCTTGGATCACCTCAGGATCCGCCATTATTAAATGCTTGGAGACGCCACCCAGCATGGAGGGAGCTACATCAACAACAACAGCAACAACAACAAAATTACATTTGTATAGCGACTTTCACGCTGGAAGGACGTCCAAAGGTGCTGGACAAATGCAAGTTGCTGTTGTTGTTACCTTAAAGTGAATTGACTATATATTTGTGGGCAAAACGCTGCAGCCAATTGCACACTTTACCATATTCTGTGAAGGGCGTTGAGACATCTCAACAGTGTGGTAAGGCACTACATCAAAGTATTTTTGATTATTATTGTAATCTTTATGTCACATCGCCATTTAACCCTCTCAGCTCCAGTGGGGATAGAAAAAAAGCCCCAAATTCACCAGTCCTTCTTTACAAGTGGAAAGTGCTGTGGGTTTGGGGCCATTCTCCTCTCGAAGTCTTGATGAACCGAGTTGATTTGTGCGTCTCTCGGCTGTGCGTTGGCTGCATTCGGAGCAAAGTAGGATGCAGATATAAATCATAGTAATGAGTGGTAGATGATAGAGCACCTCGGCCCCCTTCCCACTCCTCCGCTTCTCTCGTGCTCCCTCCCTTAAGATAACAGGATTTGAACTAAGGTCACTGAAAGCCTATTCCGATGTTTGATTAAAATCAATAGGATTATGCGGTGGGCTGGGACGGTGGTAGGGCGGTTTCCTCTTGAAAGGCGAGACCGACGGTCACACTCACTTTTTGACGACCGGCCCAGTGTCCCGGTGAGATTGCCCAGAGCTCCCATTTCCTGATTGAAGCTAAGAGGGTCGTAGCCTGTAATGTGCGCAATGGGCTTTGTTTCTGCGGCGGTGCAGGAAACGCAGTGTAATGTTCAGAGGCAAAAACATGCGTTAAAGGGTCACAGAGCATCCACAGCTCGGAAAGGAAACCAACCATTGACCTATTGTGTCTGGACTGGTGCTCGCTCCCTCTCTGGAGCTCTCAACACTAATCCCCATCCTCTGCTCTATCCCTGTTGTGTCTGTACCAGAGCTAACTAGTTCCCCCATGTTTGGAACTTATCCAGTTCTCTTCCGAATGAATATAATGATATGATCATTGATATACAGTACTTTAGTATGATTAAATCATATGGACGAGAACTGTATAACAATAACAATCCAGACATTGATATAGCACCTGAACATGTCATTGGGACTTCTCACAGCGCTTCATGGAATATACTGTAAAAATTGAATGTGTATTTTGTGGGTGAAATGCAGCAACCAGTTTGCACATGACAGCGTCCCACAAACAGTCGTGGATTGAGTGACAGAATTGCCATTGAGTGTGCCTTATGGTTAGTTTCCTGCTGCTTGTCCAGCAAGGACCACCCTACCTGTTAATAATAATAATCCTTGCATTTTGATATAGCGCTTTTCACGTCTGCTAGACATCTCAAAGCGTTTCACAGAATGTACTGTAAAGTGAATTGACTATATATTTGTGGGCGAAACATGGCAGCCAATTGCGCACAACAATGTCCCACAAACGGTTGTGGATTATTATAGGTTTTTTTGGGGACAGATTATTATTAAGCATGTGGAGTAAAGAAACTTGCCCAAGGTTTCGCCCTGACCTGCCTGGATTCGAAATGTAGGTCTCACGTTTGTAAGGCGAGTGCTTTAACCACTACAGGACTCCATGTAAGGACTGTTTGGGCTTTGGCTTACACGATGAATAAAAGCTGGGTGTGAAGAATTCCTGTTCTCAGTGATTCTTGTTGCCATGATGGGGAGAATGTAGGATGGGTATTCTGGATATTAATCCTTATATTTAATTTCGCACTTTTCACATTGAAGCGATGTCTCAAAGGGTTCCACAGGAGTTACTGTAAAGTGTGTGTATTGTACACGAGCACCAATGGTCTTTCACATCCGTACCTCTCTTGTGTTCACGCATTGTGGAATCCGTGCAGCTTTCACACATTGCTAAGAACAGGCTAGCAACCCATCAACCTGGCATGCTTAGTGGGTAGAGTGGCCTCCTTCAAGTCCTGCCTCAAAACTTTCCTCTTCGATGGTCCCATCAGCAACTCCTAATTTCCCCCCTTCACTTCCCACACCGTCCCCAGCTCGGGTCTGACACACTGACTGTCCAGTGCCTTGGGACATCCTCCTGACGTGAAAGGCGCCATACAAGTGCTATTTTGTTGTTGTTGTTGTTGTGAAAGAGCTAATAGGAGGAGACGGAGGGGAGACAGAGCAGGTTATGGCATTCATAATCTTCATGAAGAATCATCATTCATCAGTAATTACTGGTCGGGCTTCACCCTTGAATCTACCGCCAAAAAATGCACAACTTGTTCCTTAACATGTCTGTTATGTGGACACTTAACCCTGAAGCAATCATTCAATCAAATTGCCATCGACGGGAAACTAACACAGAACTGTGAAAACTCACAGAAACTCCAAAGCAGACAGTGGGATCCACCTGTAGCTTCTGTCTCACAGTTATTACGAACAATGATTCAGAGGAGCAACGAAAGCGAAATGGTTAGCAGCCAACACTGGCGGCAAATACGCCAGGAATTTCACCCCAAACATCAGCATTGCATGCAACCCAGCCGCGAAGGCACATGGACAGGATTAGTTATAGACAGTGTGGCACTGACTGGAATGGATGGCATTCACTGGAATGTGAAGCCTTTAACTTGTTTGCCTGCATACATATGGACAAGCATTACTTGTTAAAATGGATCAGGGCCTTCTTCACAGTGACTCAAAATCTCATCTAGTCTTAGGGCATAAGGTTTTAGTTGTCAGTAGGAGACCTGGGTTCAATTCCAGGCAGAGTGGAAACCTTGGCCAAGTTTCCTTGCTCCACATGCCTGATAATAATCCCTCAAAAAAATATATAAATCGGTCACTTCAATTCATGACTGTTTGTGGGACACGCTGTGCACAATTTGGCTGCCGCATTTTGCCCAAAATTATACGTCAGTTCACTTTACAGTATATTCTGTGAAGCGCTTTGAGACGACTAGACAATGTGAAAAGCCCTACTGCAAGGATTATTATTCAGATTCTGTGACACTATACGAAAAGAGAAGGAAGATTCTCCTGGTGTCCTGGCCAACAATCCTACAGGTAAAATTGGTCATTCACATCGCTGTTTATGAGATATCAACTATGTGTCAATTGGCAACCTTGTTATTCTACAAAACACACAGTGAATCCTGTAAAGTGCTTTGAGACATCCTCCAGTTGTGAAAGTCGCTATATCAAATGTCTGAATTATAATTTCTTATTGAACAGAACATGTGGAGGGCTCAGTGGTTAGAGCACTCACCTTACAAGCGAGAGACCTGGGTTTGATCCCAGGCACGGTGAAACCTTGGATAAGGTTGATATGAATTCATTTCAATCAACATCTGTTTATGGGATAAAAACAGAAATCACTGGGAACACTGTGATTCCCAGGTCAGGTCATCAGGTCAGGCAGATTCTATGGTGAAAGGAAAAGTTAATCAACGTTTCGGGTCCCGGACCCTTCATCAGAAATGGGGCATGTTGGGAGGCTTTCAAGGACTAACAGAAAGGAAGGAGACAGGGCAAGGAAGACAAAGGAGAAAATGGGGTAGAGGGGCAGGAGATGATGTAGTTTTAATGCTGTGAAACAAAAGGGGGAATTACTAAAACTGGAGAGAAGCGGTATTGATAACTTTACACAAAGAGGGGTGAAATTGCAAAAGAACAGGCAGATCAGATGGTCACAGAAGAGGTTGGAAGGTGAGCTGTTATGGCTTGAAATTATTGAATTCAATATTAAGGCCAGGTGGCTGTAAGGTCCCTAACAGATACATAAGGTACTGTTCCTCAGGCTTGCGCTGCGGTACATTGGAACAGTGGAAGGAACCGTGGATGGAGAGGTCAGACTGTGGGGGGAACAGATAGCAAAGAAGTGGGGCAGGGTAAAAGGAAAGATTGAAAGTCCCGTCATGGAGAAGAGCAAAACTTCTTCCAGGTAGGCAAAATCATAAACAGAAATGGCTGGGAACACTCTGCAGGTCAAGCAGCATGTATGGAGAAAGGAAAAGTGAGTCAACGTTTTAGGTCCACGATGCTTCATCAGGATTGGGACACTGTTTGTGGGACACTGCTTTGCGCAACTGGCTGCCGCGTTTCACCCACATATATACAGTCAACTCACTTTGCAGTATATTCTGTGAAGCGCTTTGAGACGTATAGAAGAGTTGGGAATGGAGACTTGAGTGAGCACCAAATTTTGGTGAACAGACATTACCATTCCTAGGTTTGCCACTAACATACCTCCTGCTCCCTCTCTGTTTTCACCACCAAGTCCCCCAATCCTCCACTCCCACAACCCCACCCCGCGCGCACCCCCAACCCCCTTCAATTTGGAGTGTTTAGCAGATTCGATGTACTCATTATCATTGTAAAATCAAACCAGGATTTTTTTTCTATCAGTCTCCTAAGCATGGGAATGAATCAACCTGGATAGGACGTGTCAAAGAACGACAACCTGCAGACTCCCAGTTTTATTACAATTAATAGTGCACAGATTCGCTTGGCACCAAGCGTGTTTTTCCTGGGACAATCACACCATTGCATTGCATGGGCGTTTGTTTTATTGTGATTTTTTTCCAGGAGATAAGATACAGTACTATACTGTAGTTGGTTAATCACTGTTAGTCAGAAGGTTAATGTAAAAAAAAGCATATTGTGCAGTGTGGTTGCACGTTTAGCATATTACGGTTGGTTTTGTTGTATTATTTGGCAGGACTGTACATGAGGTGGGAAACCGAGAGAGCCCACTTCAAAGATATAAAATACCAATCTTAGCCAGTGAAACTGTTTTAATTTATCTTAAAATTTACCTAGACTAACAATAATAATCCTTGCATTTGGTACAGAGCCTTTCATGTCAGGAGGTCATCTCAGAGCACTCCACAGAACATACTCCTGTGGAGCTCCTGTGGCTCAGTGGTTACAGCACTTGTCTTACAATCTGGGGAGACCAAGCTGGGGAGATCTGTGTTCAAATCCAGGCAGGTCAGGGCGAAACCTTGGGCAAGTTTCCTTACTCCACACGCCTAATAATAATCCGTCCAAAAAAAACACAATAATAAAATTGGTCATTTCAATCCACAACTGTTTGTGGGACACTGCTATGTGCAATTGGCTGCCGCGTTTCGCCCACAAATATACAGTCAGTTCACTTTACAGCATATTCTGTGAAGTGCTTTGGGACGTCGATAAAATGTGAAAAGCGCTATATCAAATGCAAGGATTATTATTAATATTATTATTATACTGTACAGTGTAGTGACTGTGTGTTTTGTAGGGTGAATGCAGCAGCCCATTTCCACACAGCAATGTCCCGCAAAACAACCAGGAGGTGAATGATTGGTTTTATTCAGGGTATTGTCAGCCAGGTACTAGCGCCAAGACTCTACCCCTTGTGTTATTACTTTTGTTGTTATAATCCTGAATTGCAGCAAATATATATACTGTATTCCCAGTCACGGTAACAGAATATTCAATATTGTATGAATGTTTAGTTTGAAACAGAACACATCAAGGCTAATCATTACAGGCAAGGTAGCAGAAAAGCTTAAGATGGTTCTTCAAATTTTGGATATTGGTTTAGATATTTCAGCTGTCTAGTTTCCATGTACTGTAGTTATTGATAGAGATAGAGCAGAGCTCTGCCTTCTGAATCTCAACAGAGAGCTAGATGGAGATAAAATAGAGGGAGTGAATGAGTGAGAGCGAGAAAGAACTAGAGAGAGCTGAAAGTACTGCAGAAAGAGAGCGAGAGAGAGCATGCTAGAATAAGATAGATAGTGCAAGAGAGATAGAGAAAATGCTACAGATAGAAAGGAGATGGAGCTGGCGAGAATCATAGAAATAAAGAGAGAGAGAAAAAGGGAGATGGTGAGAGAGAGTGAGAGAATGAAAGAGAATACTGACCTTATTTTCATTAGAAACAACAACAAAATGATTCCAGAGGTTGGGGCAGAGTGGCTAAAGGCTCGCCCACCAATGCTGGGGTGTCGGGGGACATGGAGCAGGCCGGAGTCTGCTGAGCAGAGGAGGCGGACAGGTTGGTAAGGGGATAGGAGGTCACGGATGTAGGGTGGAGGGCTTTAAATGGATCCAATCTTGAATTGGATCCTCTGGATGATGGGGAGCCAGAAACAAGATTGAGGGCAACATAATTTAAGTCTTTTGAAATAATCCTGAATTGTCTGTAAATGCAAACAGTTTTATAGTGTTTTACCACATTTTATCAATAGGAAATTTGTTAAGAAATAACTCCAAAAAGAATCTTGGTAGTGACAGAAAGCATTCCCAAATCCACACACACAAACAAACAGAATGGCCGAAATCCATTGCATTCTTCCTATTTTTAACATGAAGGAAGTGTTTGTGGTTTGTTGGTAAATTAGCATTAGCACCACGGTGTACAAAAACAACGTGTACTAGAAATTACTCAATAGTGTTGTTGGTGGATCTTTGTAATCAAACAGAAACGTCAGCGACATTGTGCAATAGTAGAGAATATTTTCCGAACGAATCATTGATGGTGGGCCCAGTGATACTAGGTTTAGAGAGTGGTCACACAGCTTTCCAAAGTCAAGATCAAGACACCAGTGTCCGTGACTGGGGAGGTGACCAGCAGCACAATCGAACAACAACCAAATGACATTTATAGAGCGACTTTCACGTCGGGAGGACGTCCCAAGGCGCTGAACAGTCAGATCAGGACCTGTGAAAGGGAGAGGGGCAGTGTAGGGGGGAGGGGTGGGAGAGAGTTGGGAGAGTTGGGAGTGAATTGGGAGGACAGCAAAAGGTACAGTTGAAGAGCAGGGTCTTGAGACCAGCCTTGAAGGACGCGAGGGAGCGAGCGAAGCAAAACTACTGTTGGATGGAGTTCCAGAGTGTGGCGGCAGAGAGGCTGAAAGCCCGTCCGCCGATTGTAGGGCAGGTCGGGCGGGGGACATGGAGCAGGCCGGCTCCCAGAGGGGGCGAGGAGGTTCATAGGGGGACTGCAGGTCGACCTTGAAGGTGGGGACGAGGAGGTCTGTAGGCGGGAGTTGATGGTGGGGAGGGACAGGGTGGTACAGCCTGACCAGAGCACGGGACATCTTCAGCATGATTCCTGGGGCATCTGAAGTCAACTGAATTGAAACCAGAAACAAATTCAATCAATTATCGAAAAAATAATTATTCCGTGGGATTCCTATATTTGAAGGGTTGGCACTAAATGGACTGCATTCAATGGACTGAGTGCCTATAGTATACCAGCAGATGATTGAGGGTTATGATGTATGCCATTATTTGTCCCCGTGCTATCCAAGTGGGGGCGTTTAAGGAATTTACAATCTTGTTTTTTGCTGAATTCTTGAAATTCTCCTCATTGTGGCTTAGAGCAGAGCAGAGTAAAGTATAACAGACCAAGGAGGCTGCTACCTTTTCAGTCCTCTATGTAGAGGAAAATAAATCAGGGTGACAACTCCCAGCAGATACCTAGGAGCTGGATGTATACAACAACAACAAAATTACATTTATGGAGCACCCTTCATGGCAGGAGGATGTCCCAAGGCACTGAACAGTCAGGGGTCGAGCATGGGGGAGAGACAGTGTAGAGTGGAGAGTAGGGAGAGAGGTGGGAGGGTGGCAGAAGGTACGATCGAAATGGAGGGTCTTGAAGGAAGAAAGAGAGGAAGTGAGGCGAAGGGACTGTGGCATGGAGCTCCAGACTGTGGGCGCAGAGAGGCTGAAAGGGGGATGTGGAGAAGGTGGTGTAGTGTGTGACACGGGGGTGGAGGGGTGAAGTAGAGAAGGTGGTGTGGTGGGTGACATGGAGGGGGGGATGCGGAGAAGTGACAATAAATTCATGTTATTTACCTTAATCGTAAGAGAGAAACGACATTGCAACTGGGTCCTCACGCTAAACGCTAATGTGAAGCGACATCGCAGCTGGTTGATGCAATTGGTCCTAGCGCCAAACGCTAGTGTTAGTGTTAAAACCCGTGGATAAGCAAGGGTTAAGCAATAACCATTGCCACGGTTAGCAAGGGTTGTCGCAGCGAGCCAACCGTGGATAAGTGAAATTAGCGGTAGAAAAAACTGCGTTTGGGGCGGGGTACCTGTATTGTCAAGTGGAATGACAGTGTGTTTTGGGACAAATGCAGAAAACCGTTATCCCACCATCAGTCGTGGAGTGAGTGACCGATTTTATTTTATTTGGGGGATTGTTGACCAGGACACCGGGAGAAACTTCTTTCTCTTTTCGAAGAAGACACTGCATTTTTAACGTCTACCTGAACAGGCAGAATGGATGTCTCATCTGAATGACGCAACCTCTAGCAACGCAGCGCTCCTCCCCCACACCCTCTCTCCACCCCACCCCCATACTGGAGCGGCAGTCTGAACTAGGGTCCAGCGATATATCGATATAGCGCTAAAACCCGATATAATTTTCATATCGATACGCCGATATAGACATTTTAAAAATATCGATATATCGAAAAAACGATATATCGAGGTAAAAAAACGGGATGCGCGCACACTGAACTACAAAACCCAGAATGCTCATCTCTATACACAATGCACAGACCGAGGTGCAAAGCCGCCATATTGTATTCATAGTCCTCGAATATAATATACAGGTATGCAAGGGGTGGGGTGGGGGGGGGGGGAGAGACAGCTGGGGGGAGGGGGAGAGAGACAGCTGGGGGGAGGGGGAGAGAGACGGCTGGGGGGAGGGGGAGAGAGACGGCTGGGGGGGGGGAGAGAGAGACGGCTGGGGGGAGGGGGAGAGAGACGGCTCGGGGGGGGTGGAGAGAGACGGCTGGGGGGGGGAGGGAGAGAGAGACGGCGGGAGGGGTGGTGGGGGAGAGAGACGATGGGGGTGGGGGGTGCAAGAGAGGGACAGCAGGCGGGGGGGGGAGAGAGACGGGGTGGATATGATAATATACAGATAGATAGAGATGGAGGGGATGTGAGAGAGGAGAGAGGGAGAGAGACACAGAGACACATAGACAGAAAAACACAGAGATGGAGAGAGTGAGAGATACAGAGAGAGAAAGCTATTTACCTCCTGAGGAGATAGGCCCTGAATGCGCGCGCAACCGAAATGCGCGTGCACCCTGAATGCGCGCACACCCGGAACGCGCGCGCACGCCGAATGCACGCACCGCGCGCGCATGCGCAGTGCGAAAAACCCGAAAATATCGATATTTCGGTATATCTCGATATGAGCCCATCGATCTATTTAATCGGAAAATTTCCATATCGACGGACCCTAGTCTGAACACACAGAGATTGAAACTGCAACCTTCTGATCCAGAGTAGGAGAGTGTTGCCGACTGAGCCGAGCAGACACCTGCTATTGTACCTCCAGGAGTTTCCTCCAGGATTGAGTAAAGATTTTATTGCAACAAGGAATTTGTAGTGCAGGAATTTGTAATAACACAAACTTCACTAACCTCACTAAGTGAGCACTGGCTGTTTGCAGCTGCATTGAGATCATTGGACATATCCTAAGATGTGGAGGAGATTTATTAGTGCAACCAAGGCGTGTAAAAATAAAAACCGGTTCGAAAAATCTTATGAATAGTTCATTGAAGCTGAGAAGTACTCCTGAGGTGTAATGGTTTGGCAAACTGCAGGGAGTTTGTGTAGGCAGCGTCAAGGCTAAAGCTCTGAATCCCAGCGACAAAATGTATAGGATGTTTCCATGAGCGAACGGTCGGACGAATGCCAGTCACTGCTGTTGCTAGCACATTCAAGGACGGATGTAACTTCAGGAAAACAGCATTGACTAGCTTCTGCCCTCCAAAGGGCACATATTCCACCTGGTGTGAATTTAGACCCTCTGTGTGGCAACTTGCTTTGATACGGAGCCAGGAACAACAAGCAAAGGAATTGGTTGCATTCCCTTGAAATCTTGCACTTACTGGAGGTCAAGAGTTGGCCTGCAACCCTCACTTGATTAATTAACCCGTGTAAACATTGAGCTCAATCCTCACCGGGAGGAATGGTGTGGCTCTCAGGATCTCGGTTTGAACCGTGATCTGAGTTGGGAATTCCACAAAACCAAACTGAAGCTTTTGCGGAATTCCAAACTGAGACCATGGTGGAAACCACCACAAACCTACCTGACTGGAGGCTCTCAGTTCCACTCTAATATCAGGAGCCTTGTGAATACAGGAGCAGCGTTTGTCCGGAACCTGATGCAGAAGGGGATAATAAATAATAAGAAGAATCCATGCATTTTGATATAGTGCTTTTCGCATCTTCTCGACGTCTCAAAGAGCTTCACAGAATATACTGTAAAGTGAATTAACTGTATATTTGTGGGCAAAACGCGGCAGCCATTTGCACACAGCAGCGTCCCCACAAACAGTTGTGGATTGAGTGACCAATTTTATTATTTTTTTTCTTTAGGGATTATTATCAGTATGTGGAGTAAGGAAACTTGCCCAAGGTTTCTCCCTGACCTGCCTGGATTCGAACACAAGTTTCACGCTTGTCAGGCGAATGCTCTAACCACTGAGCTACCGGACTCCATGATGGTGGAACTCAAATTGAATTCACAACAGCCAACGAACACCCTGGTGCTGTGTGTTGACTGGTATGAATTCATTTCAAACAGAAAAGATTTCAAAGAGAAGCGAGTTTCTCTGCAAATCCCTGGCCAACAAGCTTAGAGCTAAACTTGGGTATTCATTTGTCATTGTACTGCATACACCCAACCATATCTACCTAATCTCACAACACACCTGAATATCTTTATATCCTGAAGTACCTCTTCTGGAATCCTGTAGCTCAGTGATTAGAGCACTCACTTAAAAGCATATAGAGCTGTGTTCGATCCAGGCAGGTCAGGGCAAAGCCTTGGGCAAGTTTCCTTACTCCACATGCCTATTAATATTCCCTCAATTTTTTTAAAACAAATTGGTCATCTCAATCCACGATTGTTTGTAAGTCACTGCTCTTTTTAATTGGCTGCCATGTTTCACCCACAAATATATAGTGAATTTACTTTACAGTATATTCTGTGAAGCTCTTTGAGACGTCTAGAAGACGTGAAAAGCGATATATCAAATACAAGGATTATTATTGTTTACTCGTATATCTAAGATTCTACTTATCCTCATTGCCTACAAACACATAGTCCACTCCACTTCAGGTAAGTCCTTTGAGACATCATCCTGATGTGTAAGTTACCATACCAAATGCAAAGATTTTTATCATTATCCAGAGGAAACTTGAATATATACATGAGGTGAGAGGGAGAGTGGATTAAGATCATGTGGAGTCTAAACTCCAGTAAGGCCTAGTTGGGCCATTCTGTGTATTTCTACACACTTTGTGACTGTTTGTGACAATGCTGTGCGCAATGTTTTTTGCCGCGTTCGCCTGCAAGTACACAGTCACTACACCTTACAGTACATCTGTACTTTCACAACATGAAAGGAGCTATGCCAGGATTACTAAACCGGCCGGCTGTAACTTGCTCGAAAGAGGTGGCATTCCTGGACTCCGAAATCACCTCTAAAACATCCAGATGTTCAGAGAAGTTTATATCCATCTAATCTAAATAAACTAAGCATGTTACTCATGAAAGATTTGCCAGTACTAATCCCATTAGTTCCTGGAATGTTCCTGGAGAAAATCATAGGTTCCAAGTAGCATCACAGCAAGTACGTTTTGTGCAACATTTGTGCAAGTTTTCAGTCTGTCAGGAGTAAACATCTACTTGATGCCATGACCATTGTCATGGATACAGCATAGGAAAAAAACATTGATCTCTGGCTGGGAGGTCCAGTGAGTGATCTAAAACAGAGATGTCTATGTTTTGTTAACTACCAAATCTATGATCAACAGAAAAATGAGATGAAACGTTAAACCGAGGTCCTGTCTGGCTGCTCAGGTGGACGTTAGTGATTCCATATTGCTGTTCAAAAAGTGGAGGAAGTTTCTGCAGGTGTCCAGCCAACAATTCCCCAGATAAAATAGGTCATTCTTTTCCCGGCTGTTTGTGGGCCATTGCTGTGTGCAAATTGGCTGCCGAGTTTGCATGTAAAATAAACAGTTCTACGCTTAATAGTAAAATCCTGTAAAGTACTTCAAAATTTTATAAGTGTGAAGTCTTGTAGTTTAGTGTTTTGAGCACTCGCCTTGCAAGTCAGAAGACGTGGGTTCAATTCCGGCAAGGTGAAACTTTGGGCAAGTTTCCTTCCTCCACATGCCTCCTTTTACCCAAGTAAACAGTGAGTAGGAATCCGGTTATTAGTTGATTAGTGGATCATTTTTCTGGTGGAGTGGGAGGTCACTTTATCAGATACAAGGATTGTCATTATTATAAGGTGTAAAATCAAATGCAAGAATATTATTTTTTACAATAATTTTGGTGTTTGATATCATCCCTTTTACCCCAGCAGCATATTCTAACGTGCATCAAAGGATACATTGTAAAGTGGAGTAACTGTTTGTTTTGCAGGTCAACGTCACAGCCAATTCTGCACACAATAATCTCCCACAAGCAGTCATGTGGAGAATGATCAATTTTGATTGTTGTCAGAGAAGGAGAAACTCCCTAACCTTTCCAAATGGGGCATGAGATCTTTAACATCGATCTGAACAGCCAGACAAGACTTTGATTTGACGCCTCGTTCAAAGGACAGCATCTCTGACATTGCAGATCACCACACACTGCATTAGAATGGCAGCTTAGACTATATGAGTTCCAAGGTGGGGCTTGAATCCACAACTTTCTGATTGAGAGGCAAGAGTGCTACAACTTACCCAGCTTGACATACGAATTAATGTTTTAATTTATATAATGCTTGCAGTTTATTTTGTTCCTATAAAATCTATATTTTAAAATCTACAACAACAACAAAATTACATTTGTAGAATGCCTTTCACATTGGTAGGACATCCCAAGGCGTTGAACAGTCAGGGGTCAGGTCCCAAGCATGGGGGAGTTGGTTAGGCAGGGTTGGGATGAGGGAAGGCAAGGAGGTAGGATGGCAGCTGAAGGCTGGTCGAACTGAACTACCAAATCTATGATCAACAGAACAACAAAATGAGCCTTCATTAGATCCGTTGGCAACTCCTAATCCCCTCCTTCCGTCCGTCCCTCTCCCACCCGCCATCACCCCCTCAGCTCGGGTCTGAGGCAGAGACTGTTCAGCGCCTTGGGACGTCCTTCTGACGTGGAAAGCGCTATACAAGTGTAATCAAATGGCCATCACTCCACTTCACAGCTCTAGACAAGCGGCAACTCATTTACACAAAATCCGCAAAAGAGCTATGAAGAGAATGATGAATTTATCTGGAGGACTGCCAGCCCAGACTTCTCTTTTTTTTACAAAAAGTGACACAGGAACATCCACCTGAACAGGTATTTAGGACTTCAGCCTGACATCTCGTCCAAGGGATTGTATGTCAAAATTATTATGCAGCACAGTCCTGGAACAATAGCCTATTCTGAGAGCTCAACGTTACTATGTGGAACCCACAACTTTCATTGAACCAGATCTACCAGCAGTATGATCAACTGAGCCAAGTTGAACCCAGGCCTACTCTTTCTCTGTACCTTCACCACTCTGCTCCCGCCTGTCCAACCACCAGTGTGTGTTTGACGGGAGCAGTTGTTAATTTACCAATTTTTTGCCCATGGCCTTTGCAACTCAATAGGGTCCAGATTCCCAACTGTTACCGTGTGCCACAGTTATGTATGTTCGAACCCAGGCAGATCAGGGGGAAACCTTGGGCAAGTTCCTTATTTCACACGCCTAATAATAATCCCTTCAAAAAAAACACAATAATAAAATTGGTCATTTCGGTCCATGAGTGTTTGTGGGACGCTGCTGTGCGCAATTGGCTGCTGCATTTCGCCCACAAATATACAGTCAATTCACTTTACAGTATATTCTGTGAAGCGCTTTGAGATATCGATAAGACGTGAAACTGCAAGGATTATTTTTGCTGCAGAGAAGCTCCACGTGAAAAATTTCCCGTGTTCACTTCAGAAGGTTGTATGGACCCGGTTTAACTAACACAGCTGCAGAATTATACGCCTCAGATAACAGCTTCTCCTCACAATCTGGTCCAACCTGTCACTCAGTTTCCACTCTGCAGGCTAGACATGTACTCAATCAGAGGACACAATGTAATCCATTAAAGTGAGAGATAAGGTGAGATCAGCCAATATTGCTTCACAAAAAACCACTGGCACTGCAGAGGCAAACTTTAGCGGAAGTTAAAAAGCCACATCAATAAATACTTGGGGAGTATAAATCTATGGGGTAGTAGGCACTATTGGTGTTGGTGATGGGTTTTTTCAATGGCAATGTGTAATGGGCTGTGTTGCCATTGGATGAAGGGTTCTATTGACAACAGTAACAAAATTACATTTGTATAGCGCCTTTCACGTTGGGAGGATATCCCATAGTGCTGGGGTTGGCATCGGGGGGTTAAAGGGAAGAGGGGTGACCAATGGCACTATCAAAGTCTTGAGGTGGGACTTGAAGAATGTTAGGGAGGGAAAGAGGCTGAGCAATTGTGGGATGGAATTCCAAAGGTTGGGGACAGAGTGGCTGAAGGCTTGCCTGCCAATGGTGGGGCGGGTGGGTTGGGGATGTGGAGCAGGCCGGAGTCTACTGAGCGGATGGAGTGGACAGGTTGGTAGGGGATTAAGGAGATTGTAGAGGTGGGGGTGGGGTGAGGGGCGAGGAAGGCTGCAGAGGACATTGAAGGTGAGGACCAGGATTTTAAATTGAATCATCTGCATGCTGGGAAGCCAGTGGAGTTGGGCGAAGATGAGATTGATAGGTTCGCGGAGCTTGGTGAGGGGTGGGCTGCAGTGTTCTGAATGATCTGCAGCCTATAGAGGGAGGAATTGGGAAGGCTGACAACAACAACAAAGTTACATTTATCGAGCGTCTTTCATGTCAGGAGGACGTTCCAAAGCACTGAACAGTTAGGTTGGGACCCGAGTGGAGGGTAGAGGGCTGGGGTAGGGGCGGGGGGAAGGAGAGTAGGAAATGGGGGGAGTTAGGAGGGCAGCAGAAGGCACAGTCGAAGAGGAAGGTCTTGAGACTGTCCTTGAAGGATAAAGGGAGGAAGTGAGGTGAAGGGATTGTGGGATGGAGTTCCAGAGTGTGAAAGCCCGCCACCGATGGTAGGGCAGTTCGGGCGGGGGACATGGAGCAGGTCAGAGCCCGCTGAATAGAGGGGACAGGCAGGCTGATAGGGAGACAGCAGGTTGGAGAGATAGGCGGGGGCAAGGCCGTGAATGGTCTTGATGGTGAGGATGAGGATCTTGAATTCAAGCACGGTATTGGCATAGTTTAACCTGGACATAATGAAGGGTATGATAGCGGGCAAGAATTGGCATTAGTTGATGGGTTTATTGGCATTAAGGGATGTGCACTGTTGACACTGGGACACTGGGTGATTTATGGGCATTATTGAGTGACTGGCAATGAGCATGGACTAAAAATATTCGGTACATCGAACATTTCAAAAAGGGAGGCTTCATTCAAAAGAAATAACGTTGCCCTGAGGAGGCAATGGTTGGCTCGATGAAACAGCTCACTGGGACGCTGATCAGCCCTGTGCAGCTGGTACACGTGAAGCCAGCCACGCACAGCAGATACGTTGAGAGGTGTTCCAGGTGTCAGGAAGAAGCCCTGTTATCCAAACAAGCTGGGCCTGCCCATTGCCACCACAGCTCCTATTAATGAGGTTTCATTTCAATTCAGTTTGATTTGTTTCATGTCAGACTCTCATTTTAACGTTGTTTTAACTCTCGATATCCTGCCTCCGAACTGTCACATAAATAAACGTGGACCGGTGGAGAGCTGTCTGTCATTTAGAAGCAAGGCGAGTTCCCAAATGAGTTTGAAGCAGGATTCCAAGTTGAGGCGAGCTACAGCGAATGAGTGATTTGATGGTTGTGTAGAATGGGTTGCAGACAAGTGCATCAAGTCGTAGAAAATGTGTGCCACTAGCTCATTGTTTCTGTTAAGAAAATGCTGGTGTGTTTGGCATTCCACTGGGTCAGTTTGGCCGATTGTGCTCTTCTCTCTGTGATGGAAGATTGTTTGTTCAAACTCACACATTGGGACTCTACACACCATCATACAACCACCGCAGTGACAGGCAGTGACGAGGCATTCACACACCACAAGGTTGGTTTGAATGAAGAGGCCCTGATCCTGTTCCTCAGCATCCCACCCTCGTGCCTTCCTATCCAGTGTATTTTTAAACATGTCCCAGTAGGCTCCACCACCTTTCCTGGTAACCCATTCAGCCATTAATTACACTGTGTGAAAAGGAATACTTCCTGGTCGTGAATTTCCCTTTGCAACTCGATCCCTAGAATCCTCTTGTTCTACTGATTTGGTGCCAATCCAAAATATTGATCTGGGTTTAATTTGCAAATTCCATTCAGAAAGCTATGTATCTCCTATGAAATATCAAGGTGGGCAAATCTTCCAGGCTACCAGAAAGTGAAAATTAATTCACAATTTGTCATCTGTTGCACTTTAAAGTACAGTATATCTTATATCTGTATAGTGTATTGTAGTCTGCTTGTGTTTTCAATTACAGGGCCTTTGTCATTCCAAAACGCAAATTACTGCAGATGCTGGAAATCTGAAACAAAAAACGAAATGGCTGGGAATACTCAGCAGGTCAGGCAGCATCTATGGAGAAAGTGAGTCAACATTTCGGGTCCGCGACCCTTCGTCAGAACTCTTCTTCATTCAAACCTATCTTGTGGTATAGGAACGTTTTACCCAAAGGACAACACTTCTGACAATGCAAATCTTTTCCCCTACTCTTCCCCGCCACCCCCCACCACCATAGTGACTGTTTTGTTTTGCTTTCACTGAATTATTTTCCAAGTTGGGTAACTTGCTTTCCCAAAAACTGGTTCCCATTTGGTCTTGTGTTATAATAACCGTCGGTCCCTCTGTTTGTAAATAACCTGTGAGGGGATGAATATTCTGACAAGGCCAGTGGAAAATATAAAGTGTGCCCTGCAGCTCAGCCACAGATCTTCTAAGCGCATATTTTTAGCAGTGAGTAATGATATAAATAATGCATCCTACCTTAATAGGGGCCCTGGCAGCTAACCCATGCTTAGATCAAGCATTCTGATGTTTTTTCCGCCTTGTGTGGGCACAACACTCTAATCTAAGAGAAGCTTTACCCCAAGATTTAAGCGTTTCACAGCAAAGGCATTCGGCATGTTTAGCGATTAAATCTGTGCTGAAGGTTTCATAGAGTTAAGTCCACACTACCAGCTGTGCAGCAACATGTGTTCACCAAAGAACCACAAGTTTGGGGGTCAAGGCAAAGAGGAGTTAGCAATACTGCTGACAAAGCGACTGGATTCCACTGCACACAACTTAACCCATAATAGTTTATGTTTATACGGCGCCTTTCAAGAAAAATATAAACATAATAATCTGTATTTTCATACGATGCCTTATCAAACATGGTTGAGTTATCTCAAATTGTGGTGAACAGGATTTTGCTGTGACTGTGTATATGTAGGCGAACATCAGTGGGCTTGAACCCACAACCTTCTGACCCAGAGGCAGGAATGTTATTGCCTGAGCCAGGCTGGTACACAAGCGAAACATCTCTCGAAGCAAAAGTGAAAATTGCAAACGCGGAGGTTAGACTGTGTCCACACACGCCAATGAGATTCATTTAAATTTGAGGGAATGGGGATGAATAGTACAGTTAATAAAATTTGCATTGGATGTAGAGCCTTTCACATTGAAACATCTCAAAGTGCCTCAAAATTATTTATTGTACTTTAAAGTGTAGTGACTGTATATTTGTAGATAGATGGATGTGACAGCCAGTTGGCGCACAGCCAGTTTGGGTGATTGTTGGCCGAGACTACCTTCTCTTTCTGAATAGCACCATGGGATCTTTAACGTCTATCTGAATGGGCAGATGAGATCTCGTCTTAACGTTTCGTCCCTAGGATGGTATCTCCAACATTACAGTACTTCCCCAGCACTGCATCAAAGTGTCAGCATTGCCGATGTGGGTTCCAAGTCACAATATAGAGCTTGAGCCCACAATTTTCTGACTCAGAGGGGAGAGTGCCACCGACTGATCCAGGCTGACATAGGTTCTGCACCCCTCATTCCCCAATCCCTGCCTATTGCAGAGGATAAGTTCTTCACACATGCATTCAAATCGCTTCATGCCCTGGCATCTCCCTTCCTCTCCAACCTACTCACACAGGACAGGAGTTCCTGTAGTTCAGTGGTTAGAGCATTCACCTTACAAGTGTGATACCTGTGTTTCGAATCCAAGCAAGGCAAGGAAAAACCTTGGGCAAGATTCCTTACTCCACACACACACCTAATAATAATCCATCCAAAAAAACCTATAATAAATTGGTAATTTCAATCCACGACTGTTTGCAGGGACACTGTTATGCATAATTGGCTGCCACATTTCGCCCACAAATATACAGTCAATTCACTTTACAGTAGATACTTTACTGTAAAGCGCTTTGAGACGTCTAGAAGACGTGAAAAGCGCTATATCAAATGCAAGGGATAATTTATTAGTATTGTTATGGATTATATTATCATTATGGATTATTATGGAGGAGGTCGGAGAAGTGCCAGCGAGTGAGGATCTTGAAGTCGATCCATTCAGTGATCCGGAACCAGTAGAGCCTAGGCCAGAATTGGTGAGATTTGGGTACAGAGTTTGATACTTGTCGGTGTCCAGGCCGCAGAGTTCTGAATCAGCTGGATCATTGAATGGAGGAGCTGGAGAGACTGACGAGGAGGGAACAGGCGGTGTGGATGGTCTAGGTGGGGTGAAAGGGGACATGGTGCTGGGGAGATCCCATGGCTCTGTTCAAGGGAGTCTTTTTTTCCCGGTGGCCAACAATCCCCCCAGATAAAATTGGCGGGATGAGACACTTAGCTGTTCGCAAATAGGCTGTCGTTTTTAACCTACAAACACAGTCACTATACTTTCCAATATACTCTGTGAGCTATGAATAGCTTTGAGACGTCCTAGGACATATTTCTGAAGTGAAAGGCGCTCTACAAGTCTAAATTGTTGCCATTGTGGTTCACCCCAAATGTGAAAAGTGCCAAAAAGTGCCAAACATTTAAGTTTTTTTTTACAAGTATGAGTATTATTATTATTATTATTATTTCTCCTTGCTTTGACCTTTTTCTACACTGTTTCCCCCCTGCAGGCTGCTTCTATTTATCACAGCAATGTTATGGATGATGTTTAAATGGATTAATTTAAGACAGGAAATTAGCTAAACCCTGTTTACTAGCTCAGGCATGTGAGGGGCTCCCAGCCGATGTCGTTGGATACAAGGAATGAGCTGCAGGTGCATGTTCCATTCACTCAGTGCCAGTACTGGTCAGAGAGAGGCAACTGATGTAAACACAGTGAGCTCAGGCCAGAGAGCAGTCAGTCTCTATGGTTTAATTTCCGCAGAATTCAAATCAGAGGCCCGAAATTCCACCGAGTCTTCGCCTGGAGGGAGTCCCGTTGCATAGAATTACGGGGCTCTAGTCTTTACAGGCTAAGACTAGGAGCAAATAAGAATAATCATCTTTGACATAGCGTCTTATCTGGTCATCGAAACACCTCAAAGCTCTTATATTGTAAAGTGGATTGACTGTTGATTTTGTGGGTGAAACGCAGCAGGCAATTGCATACACCACTGTCCCACAAACAGCCATGGAGTGAGAGATCGATGTGTTTTCTTTGTGGGATGGGTGAGGAGATTATTACCCCCCGGAAAGCGATCTGCCAATTGACAAACAACTGGGTTCCTACTTACTGCTCGGTAAACAGAGGCGTGTGGATTAATGAGACTTGCCGAAGTTTTTGTCCAGTCCGGGAATCAAACCCGGGTCAGTTCGCTTTCAAGCACGCTAGCCACTCTATTATGAGACTATGCGTAGGACATTACACTATCTGCCCTTACTGTCTGCAACGAGCAGGAAGTCACGGCAGTGGTGATCTGACAACAACAACAACAACAACATCTTGGATTTATATAGCGCCCTCCAACCCAGAAGTTGTCCATTTGTTTCACATGAGGTTTGCGACTCGACCAGTCAGAGCGTGCTAGAACAGTGTTGCCCTGCAGTATTATTATCATTATTTCGACAGCCTTCTTTGTGTTTTGTGTTTGACCCTTTCTTCCATGGCACAATTGCTCACAGCGATGTTCCCACATTTGCCCTTCCTGAAAGCTGCTCCCTGCCAAACGCTGTAAATCGCACAGACCCCCAACTCCCTCCCTCCCTCCGCCTTCCTGAGGTAGCCTAGCCCTGTCCAATTTGTCCACCTCACCACAGCCTTGCAAGCTCTCACAGAGCGCTTCCTGTCAAGTCAATCGCTGCCCCGCTGTGTAAGGCTTAACTCAGTGAGAAGAGTTGGAAACAAAGGTGGTGTCTGGCTTCCGACTGCAATAACTCCCTTCCCCTTCGGTCAAGTAATGGCTCTTCCTGTGGATCAAATGTATTGTTTCCATATCAGTGTGGTCCTGAATCACCTTTCTACTTAACTTTGCCTTTTCCTCAACAATTTCCTACTGAATGAGGTGACACTCCTTCCGTTTGTGTGTGTGTCCTCCCCCCACTTCTTCTTCTGTTGCTCAGTAGGTTTTAATATCCAAGAGCGGAAGAATACGCTCTGATAATTAGCATTTCCCACACCCAAATCTTGATTCTATTGTGAATCAGCCTGGCTCAGTTGGCAGCCTCTTGGTTGTGTGTTCAATCCCCCATCAGGACTTTAACCTCTCAAACCGGGATAACATACCAGTGTGTTGTTGCCAGAGGTGCCAAACTTTGGTCAGGGTGTTAGCTCATGATCTTGTCTGCTAAGACCTTGGGACATTCTCCCGATGTGAAAGAAATGTAATTCTGTGATTATTGTTGTTTAGTTGGGCATTAAATAACCTGTTCAGATATCCAAAAAGAGTTTATCCCAATGCCCTGGCCAACAATCCCCAGATATTATTTGATCAGTCACTTCATGCTGTTTAGGGGAATATAGCTGCGTGCAAATTTGCTTCTGTGTTTCTCTACAAAACACTCAGTCACTATACCCTGTACTTTACTGTAAAATTTCTGTGATGCATGTTGAAACCTCCTTGTAAAGTGAAAGGCGCTGTATAAATGCAAGGACTATTTAGTTCCTATCATTTTGGTCTGGATTTGAGACCGGGTGCCTGACCTGAAAATAATTATACTAGTATTTGATGTAAGTCCTATAGTATCAAAGGGCACTGTTAAGTGAAGTTCCTGTGTACTCATAGATGAATGCAGAAACGCACAGCAATATACCACAAACAGTCACAAAGCGAATGGACAATTAGAAGAAATATATTTGGCCCATTATCCATTCAATCCCATTGACTGAGACTTCAGGGCAAAAAAATATTTCCTTCTCAAGCGATGTTGTGGGATCTTCGTCGCCCACATGAACAGGAAATCAGGCAGGACCTCAGTTTAAAGTCTCCCCAGAAAGGTGGAGCCTCTACCAGCGTTAATTCACTTTACTGCGTTCAGTCTGCGTCAATCCCTCGGCAAGATTGGAAAACAGAAGGGAGGTGGTTCTAAACAACAATCCCCCATATAAAATTGGTTATCGACATCAAGGCTGTTTGTGGGGTATTAGTAATAATAATATATTTCCATTGGATTTAGCGCTTTTCACAACTTATCGATGTCTCGAAGTGCTTCACAGAATACACTGTAAAGGGAATTGACTGTGTATTTGTGGGTGAAACCCGGCAGCTAATTGTGCACAGCAGTGTCCCATAAACAGTCATGGATTGAAAGTGACCAATTTTTATTATTGTGTTTTGTGGGGACGGATTATTATTAGGCGTGTGTGTGGAGTAAGAAAACTTGCCTAAGGTTTTGTCCTGATCTGCCTGGATTCAAACACAGATCTCCCGCTTGTAAGGTAAGTGCTCTAACCACTGACCTACAGGAGCTTTATGCTTACAAATTTGGCTTACAAAATACACAGTCACTTCATTTACAGTACGTGTTTAGAATTGTACACTGCTTTTAATTGTTTCTACTTACTTTTTTTTGACTAAATAAGAATCTTGTTCACATCTTATCTCACATCTTGTCCTGGACAACAATCCCCCAGTTAAGATTGGTCGTTTGCTCTATGGTTGTTTGTGGGGCGTTTCTGTGTGCAAATTGGCTGTCAAGTTCGCAAACACGCAGTCATTACACTTCACAGTAAAATCCACTTTAAAATATCTTAATGGTGTGATAAGGCACTATATCAACTGCCAGTATTATTAATAGTATTATTTTTATCGTGAAGTTCCTGTGGCTTAGTGATCTAAGCCACAAGAGCAAGACAAGTGCTCTACACTTGTCTTGCAAGCTGGGGAGACCACGCTGGGGAGACCTGTGTTTGAATCCAGGCAGGTCGGGCGAAATTTGGGCAAGTTTCCTTACTCCACACGTCTAATAATAATCCGTCCCCCAAAAAAACACAATAACAAAATTGGTCGTTGCAATCCATGACTGTTTGTGGGACACTATTGTGCGCAATTGGCTACCGCGATTCGCCCATAAAGATCCAGTCAATTCACTTTATAGTATATTCTGTGAAGCGGATTGGGACATCGATAAGATGTGAAAAGCGCCATATCAAATGAAAGGATGATTATTATTATTATTATCTCACAGTCCCAACAGGATCTCAAACCAATAACTTGGAGCCCCAAAGGCAATAGTCCTATAGTGTACTGGTTAGAGCACTTGCCTCACAAGCGAGAGGACTGGGTTTGATTCCCAGGCAGGACGAAACCTAAGGCAAGTTTTCTAACTCCACATGCTCTGTTCACCTCACAGTAAGTAATAACCCAATTGTTAGAAGATTGGCAGATCGCTTATTCTGGGGGCAATAATCCCTTCCAAAAAAATAATAATTTGGTCACTCACGACTGTTTGTGTGACACTGCTGTGTGCAATTGGCTGCTGCGTTTTGCCCACAAACTTTAGTCAATTCGCTTAACAAGTATATTCTGTGAAGCGCTTTGAGACATCTAGAAGTCCTGTTAAGGCGCTATATCAAATGCAAGGATTATTATTATTATAACACGATCTACTCAGATAATCTGATACCCCAAAAGAGGTGAACAGGAAACGTTCTCCCCTTGTTCCTCAGCTCCACTGAGCATGGAAATAGTTCAAGGAATCGTCCAGAAGGGGTTAAAGCTTCCAGCTTTTGTATATTTTGGTTTTTCAAGCTGTTTCCTCCTCTTATGCAAGGCACTCAGCATTTCCAACGATCTTGCATTGCTCCACTGAGGAGGATGTGACCTGATCGCAAAGATAATGCCACGGGGGAAAACTAGAAAATGAAGTCACATGTGCACATGCTATATTAAATTACAGCACTAATGTTTCCATTAGGCTTGGAGCAAGTCCTGGACCCACAACGCATCTTTATCCTGCTTCACGTCAATAGCATTCAGTGTCAGCCTAGCTCAGCGGGCCACACTCTTAACTTCTTCATTTGCCAAACGTTTGTGGGCTCAAGCCCCACTGGGGTGGGGGTGGGAGGGGGGCGAATTGAAGATCCTCGTCCTCACTTTCAGGGCCCTCCATGGCCTTCCCACTCCTACCTCTCTGACCTGCTGTCCCCCTATCAACCTGTACTGTCCCTCCATGCAGCAGGCTCTGGCCTGCTTCTTGTCACCCATCCGACCCACCCTAGTGTCGGTGGCCAGGCTTTCAACTTCTCCGCCCCTATGCTTTCAAACGCCATCCCACAATCCCTTTGCCTTGCTCCCTCCCTTGCCTATTTCAATGCCGATCTCAAGGCTCTCCTCTTTGACCGTGCCTTCAGTTGCCCACCCTCATCCCAACCCTGCATACCCTCCCATGTTTGGTTCACGACCCCTGACTGTTCTGCTCCTTGGAACATCCTTCTGACATGAAAGGCACTCTAGAAATGTAATTTTATTGTTGTTGTTTGAGCTAATTCTCTTGGCTGGCACACCAGTACAGCTCTATGCGATTAGGAGGGCAACCGTTTGGCACACATCAACATCCCCCCAAAGCCCCTCGAGTTGGAACCTCAGGATTCTGGAACCTCAGATTCTGCGACCTCAGGAGGTAGGCAGAATCTCACTCTTGCTGAGCTGGCTCCGAGGTGACATGTTTGGCAACAGAAATGTCGGAATCAAGTTAACGCTCTGTGGCAGTCTTGGCAGTCTAGTTCCTGAACCAGGTGGGTCCACGTTACTGTTGGTGACAGCACAGCCAGCCTAACCCATCATCATTAATTGGAGAGGCAGACTATGAGTTAGGTTTCTTACCAGTTGACCCTGCAAGCCAAAGATCTAACGGGTGTTGTGGTCCAAGATAGCCAAGCAGTGGGAATGCTTCCCAGATGGTGCTCTCAATCGCAAGCTGTGTGGTTTTAGCTGGTTAATCTCCCAACATACATGCTGAGGTGGCTAAACTTTGGCTCTTGCCAAACTGCACTTAATACTCTCTTGAATTAGGTAAACAAGGCGTGTCTCCCTCCAGGGAGAGAGTGCGGATTCCATTCGAAACATATGTGTAGGTGTCAATACGTACAGAGTCCTGTAGCGTAGTAATGAGAGCACACTCACCTTGCAACTGAGAGGACCTGGATTCAATTCCCTGGCAGGGAAAAAAATTCTTGCTGTTAGGCAAGTTTTTTTACTCCATCCGCCTCTTGTTTATTTAGCAGTAAGTAAAAACCTGGTTGATAGTCAATTGATGGATTGCTTCCCTGGGATAATAATCCCTTCGAAAAGAATAAATCAATAGTAATTCAGTCACTCAATCCACATTGCAGTGCACAATTGGCTGCCGCGTTTTGCCCACAAAATGTACAATCAATTCACTTTACAGTGCACTCTTTGAAGCGCTCCAGAATGTCTAGACCAGCAGTTCTCAACCAGGGGTACATGTACTCCAGGGGGTACAAAATTACTTCCAGGGGGTACATGGCGGTACATTGATTTATTTAGCTCCCCTCGTTTTGTATGTTATATATGTTATTTGGTTATATAAGAAAAGCTTGGTCATAAAATACAAGTGGAATGAGGAGGGTGGTGTGTGTGCGTGTATGTAGTTGGCTGGGGATACGCGATAATGTTGAAAATTAACAAGGGTACATTACTGAAAAAGGTTGAGAACCATTGGTATAGAACACGTGGTCAGGCACAATATCAAATTCAAGGATTATTACAGAAAAACATAAGAATGAGGAGCAGGAGTAGGCCACGAGCCTGCCATGCCATTCAATAAGATCATGGCTGATCTTGTAATCTAACTCCACCTACACTCTTTATCCCCATATTCTTTATTCCCTTTGTCCATGATTATTATTATTATTATTATACGTGTAACCCACTCTGGTTTGAATACTGTTAAGTATGGTGATTGGTTTCCAGATGTATCGGACATTTAGCTGACCAAAACATGGACACAAGCTAAATCTCCCAGCTGTTTATAACAGAATCACGGGATCATTAACTGCCACCTGAACAGACAGGATCTCAGTTTAATGGCTTGGCCAATGGCACCTCCAACAATGTAGCGTTCGCGGTACACAGAATGACACATCACATTAATAATATAGTAATAATAATAATCCTTGGATTTGATAATAGCACTTTTCACGTCTTCTAGACTGTGCCTCAAAGCGCTTCATAGAATATACTGTAAAGTGTATATTTGTAGGAAAAATGCGGCAGCCAATTGCGTCCCCACAAACAGTTATGGATTGAAAATTTTTTTCTTTTAGAGGGATTGTTATTAGGCGTGTGGAGTAAGAAACTTGCACAAGATTTCGCCCTGACCTGCCTGGTTTCGAATACAGGTCTCACGGTTGTAAGGCCATGAGGCCCTTTGAGACCATTTGTAATAGACTTGCATAGAATTACGTAGACTCTACAACGTGGAAACAGGCCATTTGGGCCCACCCACACAATCGAAGCCCTATTCTTCCTAAACCCCTTCCATTCTCCCTCGCGTTTCGATATGAAAGGTGTTTACCCAAATGGAGATTAATTATTATCCACAAACTTTGTAGCCTTGAGATTGTAGTATTCCACCCAAGGTGAAAGGGGCTCTACAAATGTAATTTTGTTGTTGTTGCTATATTCGCCAATGGTCAATGAATTCAGAGACCGTAGAGAACACTTGAACTAAATCAGTAACTTTCAGTTGGCCTGGTTATCAGCAATAACTGTAAAGACAGATGTGTGCCCCAGAGACTCTTTTCTTCTACTGCTAACATGCTAAAAGAGTGGGCTTGTTTGTCCTGTGAGTGGGCTTGTTTGTCCTGTGGGTGGGGAGGGGTGGTGTTGTATCCGGCGAGATTGCTTAAACAGGTTTTTTTTAATCTAAGACAGGGGCTTGCCTCCTGTATATTTTCCGTTTTTAGTTCCCAAACTTTTTTCCCAGGTAAAATGGATGAGAGAGAGCGAGGGATGTCTTACAACGGTTGACACACAAACAGACTGTGGACTAACTGAGTGTAACTAATGACTGGAACAGGCGGTCGGTCAGGAAGAGTGGTTGAGGCCAGGGTACTGGGACCTGATTCCATTTAGCTTGATGCTGTGATGGGAGGAGTTGGAGTGATTGACCTCAAAAGATTGAGATCAGATGGGCTATAAAGGGCTTTCTTCACCCGAACCAATCTTTTCATCTCCTGAACACACGGGTCAAGTTGAGTGCGATTTTCAAGCATTCCTCATGTTATTGTTAAGGAACAATCGAACGAGACCAGTAGGTGGTACATTTCCCTCTAACTTTTATTTTGTTTTCTGGAGTGGGGGGCAAATCCACAGCTTAGTTATAGCTCTTAAGCGATGATCAAGATGTCTATGCCACTGCTATCCTGTAGCTCAGTGGTTAGAGCAATCGCCTTACAAACGTGAGACCTGTGTTCAAATCCAGGCAGGTCAGGGCGAAATCTTGGGCAAGTTTCCTTACATCACATGCCTAATAATAATCCCTCCACAAAAAATCAATAACAAAATTGGTCAATTCAATCCACGACTGTTTGTGCGGATGCTGCTGTGCACAATTGGCTGCTGCGTTTCACCCACAAATATACAGTCAATTCGCTTTACAGTATATTCTGTGAAGCGCTTTGAAAAGTCTAGAAGACGTGAAAAGCGCTATATCGAGTGCAAGGATTATTATTATCCAGTTTTCTAAGGCATCTTTTTAAATTCAAACTCTCCCTACAGCTCTTTCTCAATGCTCCTCGATGTTTCTTGTGAATGGTGAACCATAACTGTTTCTCCGACAAAATACACACAGTCACAGCACTTTACAGTATAACCTGGGAAGCGCTTTTGAGATGTCTCAGCCACATTATAAGGCGCTATATCAAATGTATACAAATCAAATACTGTATATCAAATGTGCTTCACAAAACTTCTTGCTTTGAAAGGCATGATATCCAACGCAAGGATTGTTATTGTTTATTATTAAGTCCTGTAGCTCAGTGGTTAGAGAGAGAGAGAGACGTTACACGTGAGAGATCTGGATTCAATTCCAGGCAGACCGAAACTTTGGACAAGTTTCCTTACTCCACACGTATAATAATAATCGTTACAAAAAAAAAAAAAAATTGTCAATTTAATCCACGACTGTTTGTGGGATACTGCTGTGGGCAATTGGCTGTGTGTTTCGCCCACAAAATATATAGTCAATTCACTTTAGTGTTTTCTGGATGTGAAGCGCTTTGAGACGTCTAGAAAACATGATAAGGATTTATATCAAATTCAAGGATTATTACAATAATAATAATTTGGGAGCCGTTTTTCTTCAGTTTTTAAAAGAACATGCAGAAAAATTGAGCTCACAATTAAAGTACAACTTAAGAATATTCTCAGGCTCAGACTCTCATTCCGAAACTTGCCTTAAGTCTAGAAACAAGTGGAATTTCCGCCCCAAATGTGTTTACCAGATCCAAGACCATTGTATGTTAGAGCACTGCCAGTCAAATCCCAAATGGTGACGGGAATTATGTTAACATTCTCTTCACAGCTACATGCTGGAATAGGTTTACTGACCACAATCAGGTCTGAGCACACGATCAGGTCTACATGCACACAGTCAAGTCTAAGCACACACAGTGATCTCCCAATCATCAGCTGGACTATCAGTGGGTGAAGGTAAGAAATTCCCGCAGGGAAAGGCAGGCAGTCAGCACAGGTTGCTTTATGTGCAAACACACTTGTCTGTCGCACTTCAGAGCAATAATTCCTGATGCAGGGAGGCAGAGATAGAAGAAGACACAGATTTACCGCAACAGATAGCTGAATTCTCCAATGTACTGTGAAGTGGATTGGCTGAGTATTTTAATAAAAGGAGATTTGCCTACGCGTGTTCAGTTGCTTGCGATTGAGTTAAGCAGGCATTAGAGATAGGGATGAGCTGGATCAGGCTCCCGTCTGCCTGGTCAGTTGCAGATTCCATAATATAATTGAGAAGAGAAGGCAGTTTCTCCCAGTGCCCTGGCCAACACTTCCCCCAGATAAAATCGGTATTTCACTCTGTGTTTGTGGGATGTTGCTCTACGCATATTGGCTGCCGCTTGCCAACCACGAAAAAGTCAATCACTGCATTAAGAGTGGTTACCTGTGAAGTACTTTGAGAAGTTTCAGCAGTAGAGAGGTGCTGTATCAAGTTTATGGGTTTGTTATTATTGTAGGAACTCTGTGCCATTGAGATTTGTATGAGTTAGTCTAACCATAAGTACAAAACCACACAAACGTCAGGGTTTGGTTTTTGAGAAATCCTTCAGATATTGCCGCCAACAACAGGTATTATGATTGGAGCCGAGACACATTCTTCTTCAGCTGTTTGTTGAAAAGTTTAACATTTGAATATGTCCTCAAACGCACTCCACACAGACACATCCACACACTTACTCACATAGAATGCATACACTCACTTACGCAGACATGTGCACACACATGAACATTCACACAGAGATACATACAGTCACTCACACGCAAACACACATGCGCAGGCACATGTACATATACTCACACAGACACACACTCATTCACACAGTCACACACTCATTCACACAGACACAAATACATACACAGACACTCACAGAGAGAGACACACAGACACTCACAGTGACACACAGCCATTCATTCAGAAACAAACCCACAAAAAATTGTAAATTGTTTCCTTCACTTGCCTGAACAGATCTCCGTTGGTGATAACTACCATATCGCCGATAACGGCGATCCAAAGTTGTCTTTAACAATTCTACTCATTCTTATCCTACCAACGTGATACATTGAAAGGAACCACCAGAGAAAGGCTCACATGTTATTGAGTCACCTCAATTATTGAGACCTCCCTCCCCTTTTCAACTCCCACCAAACATTAACTCTAATCAGACGCATTTATAAGATATTGCTGTGTGCAAATTGCCTACTGCTGTTTGTCTACAAGTTTGCAGTAACTAAACTTTAGAGAAAACATTGAGATGGTGAAAGCACTGTATAAAACACAAGAATTATTATGTTAAAATTAATATTATTATAAAAGGGAACAGAATTTTGCCTGGTGTCCTGCCCAACAATTCCCCAGATAAAATCAGTCACTCCTTCATGGCTGTTTGTGGGATATGGAAGTGCACAAATTGGCTACCACATTCACTTACAAAATACTGACACGACATGTGCTGCACCAATTACAAGGGCCCGCGACTTGGGACATCCTCCCAACGTGAAAAGTACTATACAAATGTAATTTTGTTGTTGTTATGCTGTCTTAAATTTGAAAATAAAATAGTATTATGGGCTAAGATTGAGTAGAATTCAGCGCCTCGGTCTATCATCTCCATTGCTGAATCCTTCCTGGTCTCACTCCACCTACCTCTGTGACCTTCTTTAGCCACACTAATCCAATCAGTGAACACTCACCTGCTTAATGACTCCAGTAATATCTGTGGTTGTTAAAGCACTTGCCCCACAAATGAGAAACCTGGGTTCAATTCCAGGCAGGGTAAACTTTCCTTGCCTTGGGCAACTTTCCTTTGGCCACTCTCCGAATAATAATCCCTCGAAAAACAATTGGTGGTTGTCAATCCATGACAGTTTGTGGGAAACTGCAATTGGCTGCTGCATTTCACCCACAAATATAAGGTCAATTCACTTTACAGTACTGTATATTGTGTGAAGCGCTTTGAGACGTATAGAAAGATGTGAAAAGCGATAGGTCAAATGCAAGGATTATAATTATTATTATTGCAAATGTAATTCGTTGATGTTAAGGTGCTTCGAGCATCAGATATGCAGAGAAGCATTGAAAATGAGTTAAGTGGGAACAGATCTGAGAGATTATTAAGGCCATTTGTTATTCAGCTTTTCCTTTTACCACTTGAAAAACCTCCAAATTCCTCCCAAACCGTTTTTTTTCTTCTTCTTCTTCTCTCTCAAGGCGAATCGAGTTCGAGACACTGTCTGAGACCACTTAAACCATGCTCTGGTGACCTCACTGCGTGGTTTTTGTGTTCGGAATAACAACTAGGGGCTTGCTTCATCATCAGAATACATGCCTGCTTTCTGCACTCCGCGCAATTTCTTTGAAGGTTTGTGGCCAACTGGTGCAATCAGGGAGCAAATGAACATGGCGTGTTTTTGTGTGTATGTGTACTATGTGTGTGTGTGTGTGTGTCTGTGGGGAGATGAATTGACTATTTCAGACATTGACTCATTGTGTACTAGATTTCTGCAGTGCAGCACCCTTGATTGGCTACCACAATTCGCCCACGAAAACCGAAGCCATTAAACCGTCAATCCACGTTACAGTATATTCAGTGAAGCACTTGAAGATAATAATAATTATTGTCTCCACAACGTGATTACTAGCGCCTTGGGATGTCCTCCCGACGTGAAAGGCACTATCCAAAAGTAATTTGTTGGTGTTGTTATTAAGGCATTATATCGTATACAAAGATTAATATTATTATCCTTGTTAGAGTTCAGTTCCTCGGTTATATCTCGTTCCCAGATGTCACATTCAATAAGCTATACAGTTAGGCCTCACCTGAAGCTCTGGTCAACATAAGTGGCTGCCCAGGTTCTATACGCTATTATAATAATAATAATCCTTGCATTTAATATTGCCCTTTTCACATCTTCTAGACTTCTCAAAGCGCTTCACAGAATATGTAAAGTGAATTGACTGTACATTTGTGGACAAAACCGGCAGCCAATTGAGCACAGCAGTGTCCCACAAACAGTCGTGGATTAAAATGACCAATTTTTATTATTGTGATGTTTTTGGAGGAATTGTTATTAGGCGTGTGGAGTAAGGAAACTTGCCCAAGGTTTCGCCCTGATCTTTCTGGATTCGAACAGACATCTCATGTTTGTAAGGCGAATGCTCTAACCATTGAGCTACAGGGAAAGCAGTTAGAACGAGTACCCCAATATTTTGGCGGTTGGGGGGAAGGGGGCTAGTTCTATCACTAAACTAGCGAGAAAATGATACGTCAGCATGTCTCCATGCACTTCACAGGGTTTACTCTCAGAAGCAGTGACTGTGTATTTTGTAAGTGAAAATATTCTGGGCGAAACTATTGTTTTGTAGGACTTTGACAACAACAACAACTTCAACAACAACTTACTACAACAACAACAATTTTGATTTATATAGTGCCCTCCATGCCAGACAGAGTCTGACATCCACCTGAACAGACATACAGGAGCTCGGTTTAACTTCTCATCCAAATGACACAAACTACAGTAATGCAGTACACCCCCTCCAGCACTGCATTTGGAGCAACCGCCTGCACTGTGAGCTCAAAGTCCTGACTTGAGAGCTTTTAACCCACAACCTTCTGACTCGGAGGCAAGAGAGTGCTATTGACCGAAGCAGGCTGACAAATCAACAGCATCAATGTTATAATAATGATAATAATAATAATAATAATCCTTGCATTTGATATAGTGCTTTTCACATCTTATCAACGTCTCAAAGCGCTTCACAGAATTTAATGTGAAGTGAATTGACTGTATATTTGTGGGCGAAACGCGGCAGCCGATTAGGCACAGCAGCGTCCACGCAAACGGTTGGGGATTAAAATGACCAATTTTTATTATCATGTTTTTTTTGGGAGGGATTATTATTGGGCGTGTGTGTGGAGTAAGGAAACTTGCCTAAGGTTTCGCTCTGCTCTGCCTGGATTCGAACACAGGTCTCACGCTTGGAAGGCGGGTGCTCTAACCACTGAGCTACAGGAGCTCCACAATACGTATAATGTATACGTATAACCCGACAAACGTATTAATTCTTGACGGCCAAGGCACGACAGGAAAACATTCCCGCAGCGGATTTATAGCCCATTTTTCGGTTGAGGCTTAAAATCCCAGAGCCCAGCTTCCAATCCGCTTCATTTACCCCTCGGGTCAGGCTCTCCCCTGGCTGTAATCAATTATTAGGCACTTTCCCCTGAATGGCAGGAAGGGCGTCTCACTGTTGTGGGCCAGCATCCTGGGAACAAGCCCTCTCTTATTTCCAGGAAAGCCGTTGGTTGCTGCTCAAGGGTTTCTTGTGAAAGCAATTATATGCCATTCCACAAAGTCCAAATTTCCACGAAATGTTCACAAGATCATAAGATCAATTCAGATGAAGAGGGCCCCTTCAGCCCATCTGATCCCATCCTTCCACCCTCCCATCAAACTGCAGTGTTTTGCATGTTTTTTTCAAAAATGCAATCATGTCACATGCTACAAAATCTCTCAAAACACACTAAAATAAATAATATAAACAAATTCAAGCGTTGTAGAATTGCCTAAATTATGGAGGCCTGTAGCTCAGCAGTTAGAGCACTCACCTTACAAGCGTAAGACCTATGTTCGAATCCAGGCAGGTCAGGGCGAAACCTTGGGTAAATTTCCTTATTCCACGTAACTAAAAATAATCCCTAAAAAAAAACACAATAACAAAATTGGTCATTTCAACCCACGACTGTTTGTGGGGATGCTGTTGTGCTCAATTGGCCGCTGTGTTTCGCCCACAAATATACAGTTAATTCACTTTACCTCCTCCAACGTCTTTCCTCCCACCTCAACCTTCAAGGCACAGTCCTTGACTGGTTCCATTCCTACCTGACCCACCGCCTACATTTTGTATCTTCCAACGGTTTCTCCTCAAACCCCCGCACAGTTTCTCACGGCGTCCCCCAGGGCTCTGTCCTCAGCCCCCTCCTTTTCACCCTTTACACGCTCCCTCTGGGTGATGTCATCCGCAAACATGGGGTAAATTTCCACATGTATGCGGACGACACCCAGCTGTACCTTTCTACCTCATCCCTCAACCCCCAGACCATCGATGTTCTGACAGCATGTCTGTCCGACATTGAGTCATAGACGAGGGACAACTTCCTCCAATTGAACGTGAGCAAGACCGAGGCCCTCCTGATTGGCTCAAGCCAGCGCCTCCGCACATCGGGCGCTGCCAGCCTCAACATCCAAGGCTGTACTCTCCACCTCACAAAGCCAGTCAGGAACCTCGGCATCACGTTCGACCATAAACTCTCTTTCCTTCCCCACATCCATGCCTTGACCGGCACCGCTTATTTCCACCTACGCAACATTGCCAGGCTCCGCAACTACCTCACCCCCCACACTGCCGAAACACTCGTGCACGCATACATCACCTCACGGCTGGACTACGGAAACTCTCTCCTCGTCAGCCTCCCCAGTTCCTCCATTCACAGGCTGCATGTCATCCCAAACTCTGCAGCCCATGTACTATCCCGCACCCGCCTCTGCGACCACATAACACCCACCCTCGCCCGTCTCCACTGGCTTTCCATCCTCCAGAGGATCGAGTTCAAGATCCTCGTCCTCACCTTCAAGGCCTTACACGGCCTTGCCACGCCCTACTTAACCGATTTACTTTCCCCTATAAGCCCACCCGGACCCTCCGTTCAGCAGGACTTGGCCTGCTCCAAACCCCCCGCCCGAACCGGCCCACCATCGGAGGCCGGGCCTTCAGCTTCTCCGCTTCCACCCTGTGGAATACCATCCCCCAATCCCTCCGTCTCGTTTCTTCCCTTTCCTCTTTCAAGACCGGTTTGAAGACTTTCCTCTTCGACCGTGCCTTTTGTTCCCCCCCGAATTTCTCAACCTCCCCTACGTGTTTCACCCCTTCCCGAACACTGCCCTCCCAGCTCGGGTCACACGCCTCCTGTGCAGGGCCTTGGGACGTCCTCCCAACGTGAAAGGTGCTCTATAAGTGCAATTTGTTGTTGTTGCTTTGAGACACAGTCTAGAAGATGTGAAAAGCGCTATATCAAATGCAAGGATTATTATAATAATCCTTGCATTTGATGTAGTGCCTTATCACATCTTCAAGACATCTCAAAGTGCTGCACATCGTATACTCTAAAGTGGATTGATTGTATTATTGGCTCAATCCCTTTCTAAGTCCTTCAACTACACTGAGCAGCCTTTAGCGTAAGTGATATGTCAAAAATCCAAGGTGACATGACAAGCTGAAGCATTTTAACCTGGCTCAGTTGGTGAGCACTCTTGCTCTGAGTCAAAAGATGGTTGGGTTCAAGCCTTGCGTCAATAATTTAAGATCACAGCCTTGGCTTGACATTCCAGTACAGTGATGGGGGGAGCGCAACTTTGTTGGAGATGCCATCCTTCAAACTTGACATTAATAATAATAATACAGTACTTGGGTTTGATGAAGCACCTTATCTCATTGTTAAGAGGAGTCAAAGTGCTTCACGGATTATACTGTAAAGTGAATTGACTGTGTACTTTGTGGGTGAAACGTGGCACCCCATAGAAACAGTCATGGATTGAGTGAGTATATATTTTTTGAGGGATTATTACCCCTGAAAAGCAATCCGGCAATTGACTAATAACCACGTTTCTACTTACTGCTAGGTAAGCAGAATAAACCTTGACACTAAGGCAAGGTCCTATTTGCCTGTTCAAGTGGTCATTAAAGGATCCTGTGCCATTGCATAATATAAAATTACAATTTGTGTAGAGACTTTCACATCGGGGGGAGGATGAGAGAGAAGGGAGTTTCTCCTGGTGAATCGGACGGCAATACCACAACTATGGGACAGATTTAATGTTAATAACCAACGCTGGTGGCTCATCTTGAGGTCAAATAGATCCTAAATTGGCGATTGAGCCATCGGAGAAGTATGGGACCGAAAGTCTCGGTGAATCCTGCTGTGGGGCGTAGAGTTCAAAGATAAAATGGCCTTGTCACAAACATATTTGGGTGTTAAATTGAGCACAATTTAAATTTAAAAATTAAATTGAGCACAACCTTAATCCGCCCGATGACCTCTATATTTGTCAATAATTCTTCCCTCCTTATAAACCCTAAATGGTTTCCACGGCACACTGCAGGTATCGACAACATCAAGACTATTGACTGTGTATTAGTAAGGAGATCCCGGACAGGTCGTTTGCATGTGATAAGGCCTCACAATGATATGTGACTTCTGTCGTGGTGATTGCTGGCCAGGACATCGCGAGAGAAAGATTATTTTCCAACAGTCTTACGGGTTCTTCAGAATCCATCTATAGAACAGCAAATGGGTCTTGAGTTTAACTCACACAAAATACCAGCTTAAGTCAGGAACACACATTCTATTTTGGTCACTAACTATACCGCTCGGATGACTACCCCATAATAATATAATAATAATAATTTCATTTGAAACAGGGCTTTATCATATCATCAAGACATCCCAAATCCCTTCATAGAATATTATTGTAAAGCGAATTGACTGTACGTTCTGTGGGTAAATCGTGGCAACCAATTACACACAGCAGTATTCCACAAAAAGTCAAGGATTGAGTGCCAAATGTTGTTTTTTAGGGATTATAACCCCCGGAAAATGATCCGCCAATCGACTAACAGCCAGGTTCCTGCTTACTGCTGGATAAATGGAAGAGTGTGGAGTAAGGAAATTGATGAGGTTTCGAATATCCCATCCCTACTTCTCATCCCTCCCACGCTAGCGATCATTTTGCTGTGTAGTACAGTGGACTTCTCAGATCACCCATGAACTATGCTCCGCAAACATTCAAAAAAGAGATGCTTCTGAGCACGAAAGATTGCTGGAGGCGAAACCAAGGCAGTCACATGGCAGTAGGCTTGCTGAACATTGCCTCTCTTGTACCCTATAAAACTCATTGTGACTGACTTTATCTCATTACATCAGAACCATAAGGAGACAGAAAGTCCTTTCAGCAACCAACACAAAAACTGGATTTGCTGCAGCCCCCGGGCAAGCCGTACGAACATAACATTATTACTCCTTTTTCCTACTCAATTACAGTAGCATTTTCCAATAAACAAGCCCTTCCCATCTAAGGCAAGTGAGGAAGAGCAGTGCTCAGCAAGTGGAGTTTTCTATTGGGAAGTGTTGAGCGGCAACCTGGCACAGCGGGTAGCGTTCGCACCTCTGAGTCAAAATGTTGTGGGTTCATCCTCCACGGCAGCGCTGATGTTCTCTTATTGTCAGGGGTGCTGTCCTTCCCATCAGACATTCAAGCATAGCCCCATCTCACTGTAAGTTGAGCGTTAAAGATCATTTGACACTATTCAACAACAGAAAGGAGTTTCGCCTGGTGTTCTGGCCAACACTCCCGGTCATTAACTTTGTGGCTATTTATGGGACATTGCTGTGTGCAAATTGATTGCTATTGCTGCGTTCGTGTACCAAATACACAGTTAAAGTACACTTCAAGGTAATATTGCAAAGCATTTTCAGGTGACATGAACCGCAAAGATTACTATGCATTAATATACGGGGGAAAGCAATAATTTTCCAAGCAAGTTCCCACTCTTAAGATTTGCTCATATAAAATATTTTTGCATTTCACACTGTCTTGTCACTTGAAAATAATTATCATAATCCTATTAGCGCCAATAACATCAAAACGTCTTCTCGAAGTGCTTCGCAGTTAATTATTGTGTATTGCAGTAACCGCTTTAGTCCTGGCCAACAAACCCCTGAGTAAAATTAGTTATTTACTTCATGACAGTTTGTGAGACATTGCTGTGTGCAAAGTTGGCTGCTCTGTTCGCCAACAAAAATACACGTAAATCCCATGAAGTGCTTTGAGCTCTCCAAGATTATGTGAATAGTGCAAAAAATAAATCTAAGTTGTTGCTGCCCTCCCGTTTTGAAACGTGCTGTGTTATATCTAAGGGTTATTGTTAAGGTTAATAAAGCAAACAGCCATGTTACACAGAGGAAAGCTGCGTAAAACAGCCTTGAAGTGAATGGCCAGTTTATCTGAGTGTTGGTTGGGCCAACGCTTGCTTTCTGAATGGTCAGAAGATTGTGGGTTCAAGCCCCATGTTGGAAGTTGGAATCACACAGTATAAGATGACACTCCAACACACGGCTGGTTGCGGGGGAAGGGGTGATGTATTGTCGGAGGTGCCATCCTTCATTAAACTAAGGTCCGATCTGATTGTTCAGGTGGATGCTAAAGACCCTGTGACACTATTCGAAAAGAGAACAGAGTTCTGTTACCTGACCAACAGTCCCCCCAATAAAATTGGTCACTAGCTCCCTCACTCGTCTGTTTGTGGGACATGAGTGGAGAGTGGGAGTGACCAAAGGAGGAGTCAAAGGGGGTGGTGTGGAGATGTGCCTTCAAAGAGGCAAGGAAGGGAGCAAGGCGAAGCCACTGTGAGATGGATTTTCAAAGCCTGAAAGCTCGACCAATGATGGCAAAGGACGTGGAGCTGCCTGGAAACTACTGACCAGAGGTTGATGGGGTTACCAGGTCACAGAGGTAGGAAGGAGCAAGAATGTGCAGAGCCCCTAAAGGCAAGGATGAGGATTTTAAACTCTATCCTCTAGGGGTGTGGATCCAATGGAGCCAGACGAGTGTGGGAATAATAGTGTTACAGAGCCTGATGCTGGAGAGGATACAAGATGCAACGGTCTGGATGATGTGAAGCTTGTGAAGGGAAGAGTTGGAAAGACCAACAAGCAGGGAGTTGGAATAGTTGAGCCTAGAAGTGATAAAAGCGTGGATGATGTTTCGCTGACCTGAGATGAGAGGCAGTGGCAGAGCTGGGCGATGTTGCAGAGGTGGGGGAAGGCAGAGTGGATCCATGGTATGGATAGGACATATATTATATTTCAGGAATCCCGTAGTGTAGCGGTTAGTGCATTCGCCTCACAAGCAGGACCTGGGTTTGATTCCCAGTCAGCGTGAAATCTTAAGCAAGTTTTCTTGTGCAACACACCTCTTTTACCGAGCAGTAAATAGGTTGTTAGTCAATTGATGGATTGCTTGCTGAACAAACTATGCAATCATTCCCTTTACAGTATATTCTGTGAAGCAATTTGAGATGTCTCAAAAACTTGATAAGACTTGGTAAGGGGCTATATTAGGTGCCAGGATTATTATTATTATCCCTAAAATAAATGGCCAGTCAATCCATGACTATTTGGGGACACTGCTGTGTGTCCTGCCACAATTCGCCAACAAAAGAATACAGTCAATCCACTGTACAATACATTCTGTGAAGTGTTTTTGAGACTATCAACAACATGATAAGATGCGATATCAAATGCAAGAATTATATCAATTATATATGAAATGCAACATTTATTGATATTAAAATTTTGCGTGGCATTTTAACAGAAAATGATATCAATGAAAACTAGGATCCTCCACAACTGTGATTCACGAATGAGGCCCCAAATTCTTAGCCCAACAAGACAGTTGGACAGTAAAATTTGTGCTAGCTCAGGATTGTAGATACTTCTTAAATTCACCCTTTATTTGGAAGCGGTTCTTAAGCTACACAATTGTAATTTTGTTGTTATTGTTAAGAGAAAACTATCTCCCAAATTAATTACCCCAGTTTTGCTCAATGTTCAATTTAGAGGCAAATTGGTCTTGTAGGTTAAGACTAGGTGGAAATTTGTAGGCCTCTATTGTATCCTTGGGATTGAACTAGCTTGTTCCATGAGAGAAGGGTAAAGGGCGAACAGGTGGTGATGGGGGTGAGGTAGGGCATTAAAACTTGGGGAGGGAGGGGGTGAGAGGCTGTCAGAGATGGGGTCAGTGGTCTATACCACAACACAAACAACAACAACAACAACTTGCATTTATATAGTGTCCTTCACACAGGCTAAGTCCTCAGAAAACACTGGCTCCCTATCACGTAATAGATTGATGTCAAGATCCTCACACTCGTTTTCAAATCCCTTCATACCCTGGCACCTCCCTACCTCTCTGACCCACACAGCCCCCAACCCACAACTCGCTACTTCCGATCGACTGTCTCCAGCCTTCTGCACGTCCCTTATACCCTCCGTTCCACCGAAAGGCCGCCCTTTCAGCCACTAGGCCCCAAACTCTGGAACATTTTTCCTGTAGCCCTCTGCTTGTCCCCTTCCTTCCCCATCTTCAAGTCACGCCTGAAGACCTTCCTACTCGACCGTAGCTAGAGTCACTTCCTCCTTCCCCCGACTCAAACACTCTGGGAAAACTACCCTGCGTGAGGGGCACAACCTAAATGCCAGTTGTTGTTGAAGCCCAGAAATATCTAAATTCTTCCCTGAGAGAATGGGACAATGCAAACGTCTCTCTGGCCTCACCCCTGTCTGCAAAAAGCAGCAGTTGTATTTCTGCGATAAAGAAAGAGAGGCCAAAAGGATCTCCACTAAAGGCATGAATGAGAAGGAAGAAAAACCTGAAATTGGGCCCATTGGCCGAGAGTATGACACTATTTGTATACACTAGTCACTCCGAACTGACTTGATTATTACATAATTCCAGCGTGCTGCGGAATCCTGGCCTCTCATGACTCTATTGACCAGAGCCAAAGTATTAGATAAGAGCCCTTTTATTTCACCAGATTCACTCAATCGGAGCTCTGTTCCCGACCGCATTTGCTTCCCTTCCTACCACGTAAACCTCCCCATCCCCCATCCCCACTCCACTTGAAAATTACATCTTACGTTTTCATCATCATTATTCGCTGACATGACAATGAGAAATTATTACTGAACCGTGGAAATTTACAGGACAGAAGAAGGCAATTTGGCTCATTGTGTCTATGTTGGCTCTTTTAAAAAGAGATCCACAAATACAGTTTGGCCCACAAATATACAGTCACGTCTTCTACACACTTCAAATCGCTTCAAAAGAATATACTGTAAATTTAATGGACTACGTATTTGTGGGCGAAACTCGGCAGCCAATTGCGCACAGAGTGTCCCACACACAGTCGTAGATTAAAATGACCATAGTACAATTGTGTTTACTATCCTGCTGCTTCAACTATCTCTTTCCTAGTTTCTTTTGGGATCCTTGGATGTGTTCTAGAGGCAAGAGTACTACCATTGCACTAGATAGAGTTAGATTAGAAGATCAGCCATGCTTATTGAATGGTGGGGTAGGCTCAAGGGGCTGAATGGCCTACTGCTGCTCATAATTCCTATGTTTTCTATGCGTTCGGCTGACACACATCTGGTTTAACTTCTGCCTGAGAAGCCTCACTTCCTCCCTCGCCTCCTTCAAGGTCGGTCTCAAAACCCTCCTTTTCGATCGTGCCTTCTGTCGCCCTCCCACCTCTCTCTCTCCCTTCCCACCTACCCTGCCCCTCCCACGTGCTCGGGTCCCAACCCCTGACTGTTCGTGCGTTGGGACATCCTCCTGACGTGAAAGGCGCTCTATAAATGTAATTTTGCTGTTGTTGTTAAACCGAGGCCCCGTCTGCTTGTTCAGGTTGTCGTTAAAGATCCTCTGCAGGGAAGAGAAAAGGGAAGAGAGTTTCTGCCTGCGTTCTGGATGACAATCCCTACAATAATAATAACCCTTGCATTTTGATGTAGTGCTTTTCACATTTTATCGACATCTCAAAGCGCTTCACAGAATATACTGTAAATTTAATTGACTGTGTATTTGTGGGTGAAACGTTCAGCACTTTGGGATGTCCTCCCGACGTGAAAGGCGCTATATAAGTGCAATTTTGTTGTTGTTTTATACTATAAAGTGAATTGACTGTATATTTGGGCGAAATGCGGCAGCCAATTGCATAGAGCAGCGTCCCCACAAACAGTCGTGGATTGAAATTACCAATTTTATTGTTGTTTTTGAATGGATTATTATTAGGCGTGTGTGTGTGTGGAGTAAGGAAACTTGCCCCTGACCTGCCTGGAATCGAACACAGGTATCATGCTTGTAAAGCGAGTACCATAACCACTGAGCTACAGGACTAGATATGTGTATAGGGGAGGGCAGGGGGAGTTTTTATTTCTCTCCCTTCCTCACAATAAATGTGGGGAAAGGGAGCGAAGTGTTAGGAACATCAGCATGCTCAGCTGCAGTAGCAGCTACAGTCAGCCTAGCTCTGTTGGTAGCACTCTCACCCTTGAGTTAAAAAACAAGGTTGTTTGATCTATTTAATAGGCAAACGCACAACAAGATCCAGTGAGCGGGAATGACAGGAGGTTTATCAGGGGCCGGAGGATTGTAAGCACCTCCAACAATGCAGTGCTCTCTAGCTTTACATTGGAGTGACAGCCTGAGCTTGCAGTCAGTTTAAGTTCCAACCTAGGGTTTCAACCCGTAACCTTTTGATCTCTGTTTCACCCCCCCCCCCCATCTCACCCACCCCCAACCCCCCGCCCCCTCACCTCGCTCCCACACCCCAACAACGCTACCGATTACAAAAGGCCGACATGGCAGAGTCCTTTGATATTCCAGACATCATCTTTGTTATAGTGCAGTGGTACTGGGAAATGGGTAGCCCTGTGCCGCTAGCCGATGATTCAGAGTTAATAGGAAGCGGTGAACAATTCCCCCAGCAATGTTTCAAGGGTGCGGGGCCTGCTCCTGACTTGACAGTAAAGCTCGTCCAGATAACTAGCATCAATCACCCACTACCAGCTTCTGGATAGTTTCTCGGCAGATGTAGATTTTGAGTGTGTTATCTTGGTGCAGTGATAGTAGCACTCTTGACTCTGAGTCAGAAGGTTGTGGGTTCACAACAGAAGATTTTGGGTTCATGTGAAGTCCTGTGGCTCAGTGGTTAGAGCGCTCGCCTCGTAAACAAAAGGCCTTGTTTCAATTCCTGGCAGGGGGAAATATTGGGCAAGTTTCCTTACTCCACACACCTTTGTCTAACTAGCAGTGAGTAGGAACCCAGTTGTTAGTCGATTGTCGGATTGCTTTCCCGGGGGCCAAAAATTCCTTTAAAAAAACAGTAATAATAAATTGGTCACTTCAATCCATGAATGATTGCAGGACACTGCTGTGGACTACCGTGTTTCACTCACAGAATATACAGCCTTGTGTTCTTGAAATGTACTACTTTAAGCGAAACGACATTAAGTGAACCCAAATAAGTATACTGGACGTTCAGCGTCTATGTACGCCTACACTTCCCAAAATAGTTTGTTCCACCTGCTGGTGAATGACATAATAGCGAACATCGCCACGTTAAATGGATATATGTTTCCCTATGTATCAGCAACGTAATAACGAAACAACGTTGACCGAAGCAATGTTAAGCGAAGACCAACTGTATTCTGTGAAGTGCTTTGAGATGTCTCGAAGACCTGCTAAGGCACGATATCAAATCCAAGGAATATTATTATTATTAAGCCCCCTGTCGGAACTTGGAATAGGGTAGTCCAAGACGACACTCAAACACATTGCTGGATGAGACGTTAAACCGAGGTTGCATCTGCCTGCTCAGGTGCATGTTAAAGATCCCAAGACTCTATTCGAAAAGAGAAGGGAATTTCTGTTTCCTGGTGTAATAGCCAACAATCCCCCCAAATCAATTGCTCATTCCATGGCAATTTAAGGGACATTATGGGGTACAGTTGACTATTATGTTTCACTGGCAAAATACACTGTCAATCCACATTCTAGTATCTTCTGTGAAGTGATTTGAGATGTTTCAACAACATGATAAGGCACTATATCAAGTGCAAGGATACAATAATACATAATATATCACGCAAGGATATGATAATTCCAGACGTCTCAAAGCACTTCACAGAATATACCATAAAGTGAATTGACTGTATATTTGTGGGCGAAATGCAGCAGCCAATTGCAGTGTCCCACCGACAGTCGTGGATTAAAGTGACAATAATAATAAGGATTATTTCCATGGAGGGCGAAACCTTGGGCAAGTTTCCTTACTCCACACGTCCAGTATTAAACTCTCCAAAAACCCCCCAATAATAATTTGGTCACTCAATCCACGACTGTTTGTGGGACGTCGCTGTGCGCAATTGGCTGCTGCGTTTCACGATGTCCGATGTGTATTACTGAGTCAAATCTGCAGTCCTGGTTATTAAGATTGACTTGGCTTCCAGAGCTTTTGTCTGTAACCCATCCCTGATAACTCTTTGTGGAAACCTAAACCTCTCCTGGCTGAATACACCACCCAGGCTCCCTGAGAGGAAACAGCCAAACAGGGTGGCCCACCAGCAACACAGCTGGATGTGTGGCTACCGAGTCTTGGGCTGGTTCCGATACAGTTTTAATTGGAATCTGATATCTTCAGGTTTGAAAGGGGCAAAACAAACATAAGGCTACATAGGCTTTCTTAAATTGTTCAGTGCTCCAACCTCCCACTTCATTTCTCTCTCTTTCTCGCACTCTCTCTCTCACTCTCCACACCCCCTCCCCGAGACTACAGACAAAATCTGCATCTTTCTGCCTCTGCCTTGTTGTAATAATAATCCTTGCATTTGATATTGCGCTTTTCACGTCTTCTAGACATCTCAAAGCGCTTCACAGATTATACAGTAAAGTGAATTGACTGTATAATTGTGGGAGAAACGCAGCAGCCAATTGCGCACAGCAGTGTCCCCACAAACAGTCGTGGATTGAAATTATCAATTTTATTATTGTGATTTTTTGGAGGGATTATTGTGGAGTAAGGAAACTTGCCTAAGGTTTTGCCCTCACCTGCCTGGATTTGAACACAGGTCTCACGCTTGTAAGGCAAGTGCTCTAACCACTGAGCTACGGGACTCCAAATTTGTTGTGCCGATTGTGGTTGACTTAGCGGCCAGGGAGGGATAGGTGGGACAGGGAGGGAGAACAAGGGAGAATGTGAGTTTGTGGTGGAGCCCTGGCAGACAGTCCTGCATGATAAATTGATGGTTCACTTTATAGCTGCCTGTGATACCTTTGTGTATGTAACTTGCCCAATAGATTGCTCTAGATACCAAGTGTCTGTGAAATACTTATCTTATGGATGCAAGGACAGCTCAGCATTGATCAGTCTTGTGGGATCAAAGCCTCACTACTCATGGGACAATGATACTTTGTAGATTAAGAGGACCAAGACAAGAAAGGACAATTGAAGACTGTGTACGTTGCAGGGGTGTTAGCATTTGGTAGGGCCTGCACCTCTGAGTCAAAAGGTTGTGGGTTCAAGCCCCACATTGAGCCTGTGAATTCATGTCATCTAGATAGTCTGAATTGCTATTTTTTCGATGAGAAGTTAACCTGAGATCCTGTCTGCCCCTTCAGGTGGATTTTAAAGATCCTGTGGTGCTTTTCAAAAAGAGAAAGGAGTTCTTTAATAATAATAATCCTTGCATTTCATACAGTATCTTATTACGTTGTTGAGACATCTCAAAGCGCTTCATGGCATCTACTGTAAAGTGGATCGTGCACTTTGTCTGTGAAAAGTTTCTCCAGATGTCCTAGATAAAATTGGTCAGTCACTTGAAGGATCTGTATAGGACAATGTAGTGGGACCCAGGGACGCACAGTCACCAGACTTTACAGTAAATCCCACGAAGCACTTTGAAATGTCCTCCCGATGGGAAAGGCGCCACCTTGTTTTTAATGTCCACCTTGTGTTTTATGTTTTGACGATTTTTACACTCTTAACTCATCTGTCAGACACGAATCATTGATTCCTCCAACTCCCTTCCGCTCTCCCTCCTCGCTGGGCCAGTCTCCACAGCTATTTAGAACAACACCATCTGGGGTATCCTTCAGCAGCTGGGGAGAGCAGTGGAACTGAGCCAGAGTCTTTCACACGCGGACTGAGCTGATGTGGAGGTGGTATTTGTGAAGTAATCGAGCCAGTTGCTGAAAATGTGTACAACAAACCAGCTGCGTAAATAGGAAAAGGGTGAACCGCACCCCTGTGTCACTGAGGCTGGGGCCAAATAGAGCAGAGACTCACAGAAACAAGAGCAAGGCAATGGGGTGCGTGCATTCCTGGCAACGAGTCATCCAGCGCCAAGGGCATTGGCTGGATGTTGCCACTGCAAAAGTGGTCTGTACACTTGGAATAATAATCCTTGCATTTGTTGCAGTGCCTTTTCATGTCATCAAGATGCCTCAAAGCGCTTTACAGGGTATACGGTAAAGTGGATTGGCTGTGTACCTTTGTGGGCGAAAAATGGCAGCCAATTGCGCACAGCAGCGTCCTGTGAATTTGTGTGATTAATGTGAGTTAGGGACCCAGTTTTATTCAGGGGATTGTTGGCCATGTCATTGAGAGAGAGGAACTCGCTTCTCTTTTCAAATTGCTATGTGATCTTCAGTCGCTATCCTGGATGAGGGGCATCGTATAAATACGAGTTGTTGTTGCTATAATGTCCTCCTGAACTGGCAGACTGGGACTTTGGTTTAATATCTTATCTGAAGGGCAGCACCTCTGACAATGTATTGGACTGTCAGCTTAGACAATGTGTTTCCATGTGCTGACTGGGGGCTTGAACCCACAACTTTTTGACTCAGAGGTGAGAATGCTACCACTATACCAAGCTGACCTACTGTAATAACAATAATAATCTTTGTATTTGATATAGCGCTTTTCATATCTTATCGACATCTCAAAGCACGTCACAGAATAAACTGTAAAGTGAATTGACTGTATATTTGTGGGCGAAATGTGGCAGCCGATTGCGCACAGCAGCATTCCCACAAACAGTCTGGGATTGAAATGACCAATTTTTTAAAAATATTTGGGAGGGATTATTATTATTAAAATGACAGTTCACAACAATAACAACAACATCACATTTGAATAGCGCCTTTCACGTTGGGAGGACTTCCCAGTTTAGCCAGTGGTGGAGAGACGGAGACGGCTAAATGTCATATATTGGAGAGATTCTCATTGAGTACTATCAGCGTCTCCTACATCCTTCAATTGAAGTCCTGTAGCTCAGTGGTTAGAGCACTCTATTGCCGTGTTTTCACCCACAAATATACAGTTAATTTACTTAAATGTATGCTGTGAAGGGATTTGAGATATCTGGAAGATGTGAAAAGCACTATATCAAATGCAAGGTTTATTATTATTATCATAATTGATAACACACCTAGGACTTGGAAGGAAGTAAGGGGGTACAGAGATTTTAAACTGTTTTCTCTGCTTGGGTGCTGATTTCCGCTAGTTTCTATCATGAAGGTACGGCCTAGGGGATATCACTGTCTTTTTGCAATAGAAAGGCTTTGCTGAGAACACAATGTGTTTCTCAGAATAGAGTCTCAAGTAGAAGAGGCAATATGCAGGCTTGTCTTAAGTGTTCTACCTGCAGCAATTGAACAAATCCTAGAGCTATAACCAGAAACAGATGTGAGTGATAATCACATGCTCAGGCACTTATTGTGCAAGTGTGTGACTTGCTATTTATTGCTTACTGTATATTGCCTATTTCCTACACTGTACCCACATCGGGGCTTTGAGTCCATACAGTCTAGGCGGACGCTCCAATGCAGTGCTGGAGTGGGGAATGGTCACCGGGTGATGAAGACGCTTGCATTTGATATAGTGCATATAGATATATTCCATCCCGCAGATCCTCTGCCTCGCCCCCCTCCCTGGCCTCCTTCAAGTCTCACCCCAAGACTCTCCTCTTCGATGGACCCATTGGCAATTTCTAATCCCCCCCCCTTCCTTCCCCACCTGTCCTCAGCTCGGGTCTGAAGCAGTGACTGTCCAGCATCTTGGGACGTCCTCCTGATGTGAAAGGCCCTATACAAGTGTCATTTTGTTGTTGTTACATGGGGTAAATTTCCACATGTATGCAGACGACACCCAGCTGTACCTTTCTGCCTCATCCCTCAACCCCCAGACCATCGATGTTCTGACAGCATGTCTGTCCGACATTGAGTCATGGACGAGGGACAACTTCCTCCAATTGAACGTGAGCAAGACCGAGGCCCTCCTGATTGGCTCAAGCCAGCGCCTCCGCACATCGGGCGCTCCCATCCAAGGCTGTACTCTCCACCTCACAAAGCCAATCAGGAACCTCGGCATCACGTTCGACCATAAACTCTCCTTCCTCCCCCACATCCATGCCTTGACCGGCACCGCTTATTTCCACCTACGCAACATTGCCAGGCTCCGTAACTACCTCACCCCCCATGCTGCCGAAACACTCGTGCACGCGTACATCACCTCACGGCTGGACTACGGAAACTCTCTCCTCGTCGGCCTCCCCAGTTCCTCCATTCACAGGCTGCAGGTCATCCAAAACTCTGCAGCCCGTGTACTATCCCGCACCCGCCTCCGCGACCACATAACCCCCACCCTCGCTCGTCTCCACTGGCTCCCCATCCTCCAGAGGATCGAGTTCAAGATCCTCGTCCTCACCTTCAAGGCTTTACACGGCCTTGCCCCATCCTACCTAACCGATTTACTTTCCCCCCATAAGCCCACCCGGACCCTCCGTTCAGCAGGTCTTGGCCTGCTCCAAGCCCCCCGCCCGAACCGCCCCGCCATCGGAGGCCGGGCTTTCAGCTTCTCCGCTCCCACCCTGTGGAATTCCATCCCCCAATCCCTCCGCCTTGTTTCTTCCCTTTCCTCTTTCAAGGCCGGTTTGAAGACTTTCCTCTTCGACCGTGCCTTTTGTTCCCCCCCGAACTTTTCGACCTCCCCTACGTGTTTCACCCCTTCCCGAACACTCCCAGCTCGGGTCACACGCCTCTTGTGCGGCGCCTTGGGACGTCCTCCCAACGTGAAAGGCGCTTTATAAGTTTAAGTTGTTGTTGTTGTTGTTGCCTTATCATGTCATTTGAGATGTCTCAGTGTGTACTGTAAAGTGGATTCAGATTTACTGTGGGTAAAATGCGGCATCCGGGTGAGCACTGCAGAGTCCCACAAGCAGCCGTAGAGTGAGTGACCAGGAGAGCAATCTACAGGAGAGCAATCTACGGGAGCAACCAATCCAAGCAATCTACAAGAAATTGTTGACCAGGACACTGGGATGTCTTTCATGTCCAGCTGAACCGGTAGATTGGTTTAACATCTCATACGAAGGACTGTACCTGCAGCAATTGACACAATTATCTCCACAATATCCCCATACCCCGCCACAACCTCATCCCACCCCACCCCACACTGCCGAAACTCTCATCCACGCCTTTATCACTTCCAGGCTCGACTACAGGAACTCTCCCTCATCAACCTCCCAGCTCCTCCCTTCACAGGCTGCAGATCATTCAGAATTCTGCAGCCCGTGTACTCTCCCGAACCAGGCTTCGCGACCACATCACTCCCACCCTCGCCCGTCTTCACTGGCTCCCCGTCACCCAGAGGATCGAATTCAAGATCCTTGTCCTCACTTTCAAGGCCATTCACGGCCTTGCCCCCATCTATCTCTCTGACCTACTGTTTCCCTATCAGCCTGCCCGCACCCTCCGTTCAGCAGACTCAGTCCTAACCACCCAACCATTGGCAGCCGGGCTTTCAGCCTCTCTGTTCCCACACTGTGGAACTTCATCCCGCAGCCCCTCCGCTGTGCTTCTTCCCTTTCCTGCTTCAAGGCCGGTCTCAAGACCTTCCTCTTCGACAACGCCTTCGGCTCCCCCACTAACTCTTCCCCCTCTCCCACTCTCCTTCCCCCTCCCCCTACTTCGACCCTCACCCCACCACCCGCCCCCCCACCTCCCCCGCTCGGGTCATCCTCCCGACATGAAAAGCGCTATATAAGTGCAATTTTGTTCTCGTTGTTGTTGTTGACGCAGCATTGGAGGGTCACAATTTAGACTGTGTTATTCCAAGTCCCAAAGTGGGACTTCAACCCACATCCTTCTGATTCAGAGGCAAGAGTGCTGTCACTGAGCCAGGCTGACACACAGCAGTGTGCAAAATGAGTTGCTGCCCTTCAGATGAAATATTAAGATGGACATTAAAAATCCCGCTGCACTAATCCCTTGAAAGACAAGGGAAATTCTCCCAGTGCCCTGGCCGACAATTCCCCAGATATAGGTAGTCATATATTCCATGGCTGTTTGTAGGACATTGCTCTGTGCAAATTGGTTGCTGCATTTATCAACAAAATAAGAGTCACTCGACTTTATAGTGTATCCTAAGAGGTGCTTTGAGATGTCTTGATGATTTAACAGGAAGCTATATCAGATGCTGGGTGTATTCTTGTTTGAACCTCTTTATAAAAAAATCAATAAGAAGCTACAAATTGCTGGTAAAGTAACAAGGGTGCCCAAATTTGACCCAGCCAAAACCCACACAGGATTGAAGCCTAGTGTCAATATATTTTTTCGGGTAAACAGCTCGTTTAAAATATTTTGTAAGAAAACTTGCGTTTTTAAGTTTTAAAATGCATTCCACATTCTATAAATAATCCTTGTATGGAAAAATATTGCGGCAAATGGATTATTTAGGTTGGTTGTCAGACAGGAGAGTAGTGTCTGAGTGCCTCATACAATCGCCATCACCTCTCCAAGCCAGGAGCAAGCATCTTCGCTCGGCCTCAGTGAAACACTGATGAGTGCAGTGATGAGAGGGCAGGACAATCATAACAATACAGAGAGGAGTAAAGAGAGCAGGCTGGCCTATCGTTACAGGACTGAGACAAATTGGGGTCGACCTATTTGCCCAAGCAGGTACTTTTCTTAGAGCTTGTGGGCAAATTTGCTATGGGCAATTGACGGCTGCTTACGCTTACAAAAACACAGTCACCGTACTTTGCAGTAATTACCGTGAAGCGCTTTGATGTGGTCAAATACCAGAATTATCTGTTTATTGTGAAATGAATGACAGGCTGTTGGCCTGGACACCAAGAGAAACTCCCTTCGCTTTTCAAAGAGAGTGTCGTGGGATCGTAAGAACGCAGGTCAACAGACAGATGGCAACATCTCACCCAAAGGAGGCAACCCAACAATGTACTGCTCTCCCCAAGCACTGGGTGACATCCAACACTGTGAACTCAATGTCCCTCCACTGGGCTTGAACCCACACAAAGTCCCAGCCCTGAAACGAGAGTGATACCAACTGAGCCAAGCTAGCAATGCAGGGGAAAGCCTTACAAAGACTGGCACAAACGCAAATGATTTCAGTGACCTATTCGGAGATGAGTGCCTAATACTCCCATAAGTCCAAACATTCTTTGCCGACTTAGAGCTAGAGTTAAACTAATATCTTATCTCATAACTTATCTCAATGCAGGAATTATGAGCTATGGAAATGGTAATATAAACACTTCAATTATTCGCTATTCCCAGACCACATTTCCCAGAAGAGAACTTTGTTTTTTGTTGTCAGCTAATAGTTAATATTGATCCTACGGGGAAAAAAACGAAAAGGCCCCAACTGGAAAGTTATAATTACATTACCTCGTATTAATCACTGCAACCCATGGCCGCAGTTGCTGGGTTCTTAATGTCCATTCCCAGCTCGTTCGTCTCGCAGCACTCACATCGCAAGATCCATCCTACTTAACTTCAGCACTGTTTTCAAAGCCACCTTGCCACTTAATCGACAATTCCGAAGAAAGAACACTCTCTGGGCTACGACGAGATGTTAATTGAGACCAAAACCGCAGAAAGCAACGAGTAGTTTTTCCCACAAGAACCACAGCCTCCCACTGTTCGGCTTGTTCTTAATTCCCCCAAAATACAATGAGGTATGACAGCCAGACTGTACAATTTCAATCAACCATCTACCCAGTCCTCATCTAAACTCTACACGCTGCACGCAACTCAGCAATCAGTCCTTTGCCATCCCTTGCTAAGCTTACACTCAAGTGCAATACTCAGAGTCAGAAGGTTGTGGATTCAAACTCCCACTTCAGGGCTTTGCCAGTACTCAGGAGGAGGTGGGAAGGGGGGAGCGTGCGCGTTGCATTGTCTGACCTGCTGTCATTCAGATGAGACATTAAACCGAGTTCCCGTCTGTTCTGTTCGTCTGTGTGTGTGTAGTGAGAGAGTGGTGAAATGCGAAACGTGATAATTATCACAATGTGGGTTATTCCACTTCTGTAGTTGTCCCAGTTATGCCCAAATATAGTCAATTCACTTTACAGTATATTCTGTGAGGCACTTGGAGACCTCTAGAAGACTTGAGTGGCATGGATTATTATTATTATTACTCATGGGGAGTGAGGGGGGAACAGCCTAATCCTTGACACAACCTTTGAACTTCAAGTTCCATGTCAGTCTGACTCCAATCCAGTACTCAAATTGGCTGCCACGTTCACCTACAAATACACAGTCATTACACTTCACAGTACATCTTGTGCTTTGAGACGTCCTCCCAATGTGAAGGGCACTCCACATTATGAGATTATTATAGCACAGAGTTGCAGAAAATTCTCAAATCCAGACTTAAAGTGGAAGCCGATTTCTTTTTAACCCAAAATAAAGTTCCTCTCAATTTTAGTGGATCATCATCATTTGAAACCTCTACTTAACATTTTTTCCCTCTCCAGTGTCAGATATAACCCACGTTACAGTGAAGATTGCAAATAGAGACCAAACCTCAATTTAATGCAGTGTTTCCAATAAAAGTTCCTTTCCAGACCTTGTCATTTGCAAACCACAGTCTTCTGAAACGGGGCTGGATGGCAATGTTTGGCTTCCACCTTGGAGTTGGATTTAATTTCCCATCATCAAGCTCACAGACTCATTTCAACCGCAATGTCATTAGCAGTAAAAGCTAAATCATTGATTTAACCTATGGAACCAATCAAAAAAAACTAATCTTTGCTTTTGATATAGCACTTCTCATGTGCCCCGAAGCACTTCATGGCATTTTCGGTAAAGTGCTGTGACTGTGTATTTGGAGAGGTATCAGGCAGCAAATTGACGCAGGGCAAAGTCCCACAAACAGCCATGAAGTGAACCATCTCTTGCAGAAGAGCATTTGATTGTTTTTGCTCATTCATAATATGGAACCTCACTTGCACTTGTGGTGTTTAGCTATTCTGTCCATCTCTTGCCTTAATGTAGGATTTATTATGTTTAAAAACAAAAATGTTGGGCAAGTTTCCTTACTCCACACCTAGCAGTTTACCGAGCAGTAAGTGGAAACCCTGTGGTTAGCCGATGCCAGATTGTGTTTTTTGGGTTGATAATCCCGTCAAAAAAAATAATAATTTAGTCAATGAATTGTTTGACACTACAATTTTGTGGGACACTACTGCGTGCAATTGAGTGCTATGATTCACCCACAAATCTACAGTCAATTCACTTTATACAGTAGTATATTCTGTGAAGAGCTTTGAGATGTCTCAAATGTGTGATAAGGCTCTGTATCAAAGGCAACGATTATTATTATAAGAATGTTCTTGTGTAGATTTAAATGGAGTTTTCTTTCTTAGGTGGTTATGTTCGTATTTCTCATCTAATAATAATTTTTGCATTTGATATGGCAGGAGAATGTCACAAAGCATTCCACAGGAATGAGTGTAAAGTGTAGTGATTGTGTATTTTGGGGGCGAACATACCAGCAAGGAATGCACAGCAATGTCCCACATCAACAACAAAATGAATTATTATTTGGAGGCTTGTTGGTGAGGACATCGAGAGAAGCTCCTTTCCCTTTCCAAATAGTGCCAAGGGACCTTAAGCATCCTCTCAGCAGCAAAAGGGGACCTTGGTACAACTTCTCTTCCAATGAATGGCACCTCTTAACTATACAACAACCCTCCAGTCTGCATTGGGAGGTCATTCTAGATTATACGGGTTGAATGTCACAACTTGAACCTTCAACCTTGTGTTTTAGAGGTGAGATTGCTATCCGCTGAGCCAACCTCACATGCCTAGTGTATTGGACATAGAGAAGGCTCGACCAATACCTGGGCATTGAGGGAGAAAGTTCCTCATCTCAGTACTCTCTTCTTTCCGAACCTCTTCTGCCATTGTGCTTGCAGTTCAGATGTCAAGCTAAGATAGTACCTCTCGTACAAAAAACATTCACAGTTCAAGAGGATTTATTGGAAAGCACAGGATGCACAGTGCCAGGAGAGGAAAATGTTCCGTAATTTTCTTGTAAAATCAGTTTACGTTGAGCTATCAGAATGAGGAAAGGAATGTTGCCTTTTCAACGGTTTCTTGTTTTGAAAGTAGTCTCGCAAGAGCTTTCGACTGTTATTAATGAAAAGCAGAGGCTGGTTGGCCTGAGCTCAGCACTTGTTTTCTCTAGCTTGGAGGCGTTTGGATAACAGAGAATGTGCTCCAGATGAGTAGCGATGCTTGTTTGGAGACATTCCTAAATTAATTCCAAGAAATAATCACGTCACTGCCTGTATTTCTTTACCACAATGAGTGAGGCAGGATGTCTGCCTTTGAGCGCATGATTCCTTGCTGGTGTGTCTTGCTATAGCAGCATCCCTTCTGTTGGAAGACATCCACTCTCCCCCTCCCACTCCAGCCTCTACCCCCACACCCCCAGAAAGGATAGAAAATATTGAACTGTATCTAGAATCATTACCTAGAAGTATCAAAGGAGCACAGCACAGGTATAACGTTACTATAGCAAACAGCATTCCATTCCTATGGGCAACAGGTGATTCCATTCCTGTAGGCGACAAAGCTTCCGATTCCTGTATTGTGGAGCTCCTGTAGCACTTGCCTTTCAAGTGAGAGACCTGTGTTTCAAATCCAGGCAGAATAGGGAAAAACCTTGGACAAGTTTCCTTACTTCACATGCCTAATAATAATAATAATCCGTCCAAAAAAAACCACAATAATAAAATTGGTCATTTCAATCCATGACTGTTTGTGGGACACTGCTGTGAGCAATTTCGCCCACAACTGTACAGTCAATTCACTTTACAGTATATTCTGTGAAGCGCTTTGAGATGTCAATAAGGTGTGAAAAGCACTATATCAAATGCAAGGATTATTATTATTACATACTATTTAATGGGATGTCTATTTGAATCCCTCCTTATTCCCTTCGGCACCCTTCATTATGGCAACCCGCAGCTCGGGTGCAAATCGTGTTCCCAATGGGAAAGGTGCTAATCAGATGCAATTTGTTGTTGTTGTTGAACGAATTAGCTTCTGGACAAAGCAAAGGTCCCTCATGGTACCATTTGTGCAAATGGCTTCCCTTTGCGTGCTATCAGTAACATTTTTGGAGTCCTGTAATTCAGTGGTTAGAGCACTTGCCTTGCAAGCAAGAGACCTGGGTTCAATTCCCAGCAGGGCTAAACCTTGGGCAAGTTTCCTTACTCCACAAGCCTGATAATAATCCCTCAAGAAAACAAAACAATAATAAATTGGTTACTTCAATCCACGACTGTTTGTGGGACACTGATGTGTGCAATTGGCTGCTGCGTTTCGCCCACAAATATGGTCAATATATTTTACAATATATTCTGTGAAGTGCTTTGAGATGTCTAGAAGACATAAAATGCGCTTCATCAAATGCAAGGATTATTATTATTATTATTTAACAGCAGCACTCCATCCACTGAAACACAAAGCAGATGGACTTGAATCAAAGATTTTTACAATCCGTTATTTTAACCACAGTCAAATAATCAGCTCAAGGAAGCTTCAAAGATAACAGCACAACAGCGGAATCAGTTTCCAGGATGGTATCATTGGCAGAAGAATGTGGGAAGTGGGATATAATCCTTCCCAGTGGGATAAGGCTGACATACATTATAACTCAGGCAAATCAACAGAAGGCTGTGAGATCTGGGAGATAATGCTACCACAAACACAAGCTAAAATTCAGGTTACTCAACCACAACAACTTGCATTTATATAGCGCTCTTCATGCAGGAAAGCACCTTGGAGCATTCAATAGAAAGAGAGGGAACGGAGACAAAGTGAATGCTGTAAAATACAAACTATTTTAATGGAAAGAAGAAGAAGAATCCTTGCATTTTATGTAGAACTATAAGGTGGAACCATCTCAAAGCGATTTGCAGGATTTTTCAGCAAAGTGTAAGTACCTATGTGTATTTGTAAGCAATGCACTGACAAATTTGCACACAACAATGTCCCACAGCCAGCAATGAAGTAAATGACCATGCTTACCTTGGGAGTGGGATGGCCACAACACCAAGAGAAACTTCATTCATTTATTGGATGCTATCACTAACCACCTAACCAGACACACAGGACCTTGGTTTAAATGTCTCAAACTTAGAATGGCATTTCCAACAATGCAGCACTGCAACGGAGTTGTCAACAACAAAATTACACTTATATAATAATAATCCTTGCATTTAATAGCGCCTTTCACATCTTATTTATGTCTCAAAGCGCTTCACAGAATATACTGTAAAGTGAATTGACTGTATATTTGTGGGCGAAACGCGGCAGCCAATTGCACACAGCAGTGTCCCACAAATAGTTGTGGATTGAAATTACCAATTTGTATTATTGTGGGTTTTTTGGGACGGATTATTATTAGATGTATGTGTGGAGCAAGGAATCTTGCCCAAGGTTTCGCCCTGATCTGCCTGGATTTGAACACAGGTCTCACGCTTGTAAGGCGAGGGCTCTAACCACAGAGCTACAGGGGCTCCACATGCTGTATCTCCCTACACTTTCAACATTGGTTGGACTCTGATGCCTTGTTCATACCATTAAGGCTTGGTGGTGGCGTGAACTTCAACAGTAAATATTGGTGGCTGTTAATCTATGGAGAAGGGCACTGAAGCCAAGCCTTCTATCTGAAGAAATGAGTTATGATCTCTCAGATTATAATCATACTATTTTTGGGTACACAATCCGAAACAGGAGATTGTAACAGAGAAACCTGCAGAACACAGTGTCCACACTTGTCAAGAGTGTTCACTCTTTTAAACCAAGTGGTCAGAACTGATAAATTGCCAAAGCATCTCATCAGAGTTTGGGCTTCAAGTTTCTAAGTGGGAGTCAGAGAACAGACAGAGACGGAACATTTTCCAACTCAAATAGATTAAACCGGCTTTGGAAGTGCTGTAGATTCACGCTGCTGATTTTGCAGACTCTCTCTATCTCTCTCTTGGAGTGGGGTCCTGTAACTCAGTTGTTAGCACTCAGCTTGCAAGCGAGAGACCTGGATTCAATTCCTGGCAAGTTTCCTTACACCACATGCCTCTGTTTACCTTGCAATAAGTCAGAACCCGATTATTCGTCGATTGGCAGATGGGTAGTAATTCTTTTCAAAACAGAAAATACTAATAATTATTTGGTCATTCAATCCAAGACCGTTTGTGGCGTGCATTTGGCAGTTGCATTTCGCTCAAAAAGTATACAGTCAATTCACTTTACAGTATACACTGTGAAGCATTTTGAAGACGTGATAAAGCTCTATATCAAATGCAAGGATTAATGTTATTATTAGTGAGTTGAGCATAATTCATTGTTGCCAAAGAAGGTCTGTCACGAAGGGGTTTGGAAAAATAACTTGTACGTTTATATAGGGCTACTGTCTGTCCACTGCATCTGAGATCATCCAGGGGGAATGTAATGATTTGCACCAAACTGCAGTGTGTTCTTTGCTGGTGCATTGGAGAGATCAGAGTCCCAGCTTTCCATACTTCCTCAAGCTTGGTGAACCTAAGCACTTGTCAACTTGGCTTACTTCTAACCTATCCTACCCTTTCCTTTCCAACCTCAGTCTCCTCCTTCTCTACGGACCACTTGCACCTTTCACCTCGGCTTCTTGTACAACAAATGTCAGCATGGCTCAGTCGGTAGCGCTCTCACCTCTTCAATCAGAAGATTGTCACAGTAAGTTAGTAAGTAAGTCACAGTAAGCTGTGTGATTTAATCTACTCTTGAACCAAGAGGCCTGGGTTCAATTCCAGACAGGCTGAAGCCTTGGTCAAGTTTTGCTTCCTCCACATGCCAGACAATAAACCCTAAAAAAAAAAAATAATAAATTGGTCATTTCAATCCACGACTGTTTGTGGGGACGCTGCTGTGTGCAATTGGCTGCCACATTTCACCCACAAATATAAGGTCAATTCGATTTACAGTATAGTCTGTGAAGCGCTTTGAGACGTCCAGAAGACACGAAAAGCGCGATGTCAAATGCAAAGATTATTATTATTATTATTGTGGATTCAGGCCTCACGGTGGGACTTTGAGCTCAGTGCACCTTGGCTGACATTCCAGAGGAATGGTGGGGTGGGGTGGGGGGCGAGTGCTGCATTGTCAGAAGTGCCATCTGCGTCTGTTCAGGTGGACGTTAAACACTCCGTGACACTTTTAGAAATGAGAAGGGAGTGTCTTACAATGTCCTGGCCAACAAACTTCCAGCGAGAAATAAAATGAAGTCATTCGCTTCACAGCTGTTTGTGTGATGTTGCTGTGCACATACTGGCTGCTCCGTTTGCCTACAAAGTTCGCAATCATTACACTCTACAGTGTATATCTTCTCATGTCTTTTGAGATGTTTCAACGGTGATGTGCTGTATCCAAGCACTCCGAGATGCACCCCCCCATGTGAAGGGCAATATATAAATACAAGTTGTATATCAAGTGTACATTTGATATGTAGTCCTGTGGCGTATTGGTTAGAGCACACGCTTCGCCAGTGCCCATGGGACGCAGAGAGGACCCAGGTTCAATTCCCAGACTGGGCGGAATGTTAAGCAAGCTTCCTTATTCCACACGCCTCTGTTTTACCTAGCAGTAAGTAGGAACCGATTGGTGGATCGCTTTCTCGGGGTAATAATCCCTTCAAAAAGAAATTATAATAATGTGGTCACAACCGTTTGTGGGACACTGGGACACTGATTAAATCGTAATCTAGCTCCAATGATCATACCACTGCAATAGGGGAATTGCTCAACATACCTGTACATACAAAGTCATCACAAGACAGTACTTAAGCCCTTCAACCTATTTGATAGGTTGGACTGTTCAACCTTGGACAATCTCCACCTATCGGCTTCCCATCTCCCAGCATCAAGTCGTTTCCTCATTACAATCGCAAGTTCCTTGCAATGGATCTGAAGCAATGCAAAGTGGTTAGAGCATTCGCCTTACAAGCGTGAGACCTGTGCTCGAATCCAGACAGGTCAGGGCAAAACCTTGGGCAAGTTTCCTTACTCCAAGTCCACACACCTAATAATAATCCCTCCCCCCAAAATAATAAAATTGGTCATTTCAATCCACGACTGTTTGTGGAGATGCCGCTGTGCACAATTGGCTGCCGCGTTTCGCCCACAAATATACAGTGAATTTGAATTCACTTTACAGTATAGTCTGTGAAGCGCTTTAAGACGTCCAAAAGACATGAAAAGCACTGTATCAAATGCAACGATTATTATTATCATTATTAAAAAAATGGATGTGGTATGAAATCAACATTTTCCCTTTATTACAACAACTTGAGGTTTATGCAGCACGGTTCACACTTAGTAGAGTTTTGGAGCGCTACACAGTGGCAGCGTTGAACACGCTGAGAAAAGGGGGCGGGAAGGTGACAGTAGGGGCTTTTGAAGTTGGAGCTCTTAAGTTCTTTAGGGGTTTAAAGAAAGATAAATAGGGTGTTAGGCAGAGAGCAAGTCTTAAAATCAGATTTAAAGATAGAGGGGTGGTGGGTGGGTGGGGGGGGGGCGCAAGATAGAGGAGTCAGTTGGAATTGCAGAGATTAGGATGAGTGGGAGGTGTGCAATGGTTCCAAGATCCCACATGAGAAAAACCTTGTCGGTTTTGCAGTCTGCTTTGGTGGAGCAAAAATAAGAGCGGAATTTTGCATTGCACTCTTTGCCTGGAGAGGAAGAAGCTGTAGGGAATGGTATGGGTTTGTAACAAACACATACAGCGAGCTTCCCCCAAGGCCCCTGCTATCAGAGTGAGCGCAGAGAGAGTTTGTGATTTGGGAACTCTTCCCTGTGTGTGGGAACGGGGTCTGTACAGCGCAGTGCAGTACAGTCATTCTTTGTTGTCATCACCTTTCCATCTCGCAGAAGCCAGGCAAGAGCCTGACCTTGTGTAAACCTCATTCTTCTCACCCCCCCCCCCACTCTCCCCGCCACCCCCTGCACCCCCATCGGCACCCCCTTTAAAGGCTCATGAATTAAGCCTTGCATTCTTTTCTAAAGCCTGTGTTTCAAAGTAAAGCTTCAAAGTGTGGGGAAAAGGCAAGACCCCGATCTCCCGCCAGAGATTTCACACCTTCTGGATGTGATAATTATCACCATTGAAAAATCATCATATTACATAGTGCATTTTTGCACACACCACACACACACACCCACACACATTCCCCTTCCCCACCCTAAGAATAACAGAGAAGCGAATCGTTCACCTCATAGCTTTTTGCATCTGTGAGTAAGACGTGTATGAAACGCTTTGAGACGTGCTCCCAACGTGAAAGGCATCACATCTATTCAGACTTCCGTAAAGGATGGTTTCCCCCAGCCCCCTGCCCTGACTTCCCTCCCTTTCCCCCACCCCCCACTGCCCTCCCTCCCTCCCTTCATCCCCCCTACCCCTAGCCCCCCGTTAACTTACTGAGGACATTGCTAACTGCAACCTCACCATCGCTTCAAGCCATCGTTTTCTGCTAATGATCAGCAGAAATAGAAAATATCTGTATTGATTACTCGTCTGACAGAAATTGACTCTTCACATTATCCGATGGGTGCAGCAAAGCAGAGACAAAAACATGTACTGTGGACTTGGACGGCGACTGGATTGTTTTTCATTTTCATGGATGAATTGGGATCAGGGGATCATGGAGTGCAGCCAGAGATTCCCTGCCCCCTCCACCCCTCCCCGCCTCCCTCCCCTCCCACTCCTCTCCACTCCCCTCCTGATGGATTGTAGTTACAAAAACACACATGTTTGGAATTGAAGACAAAGCGTTATTTTTACAGTTTGCCTGGGTTCCTGCTCTCCCGGGTTAGAACTTGACTCGACATGTATCTAGTGTTTTCAGGCTCTCCCAGCGCCTCGGGACGTCCTCCTGATGTGAAAGGCGCTAAACAAGTGTAATTTTGTTGTTTGTTATTGTCTGCGTAGGATGATACGACCGATGCGCAATTAGATAATAATAATAATATTGGAATCTGATGTAACACTCAAAAACGTCTCAAACAGGCATTTTGCTGCGAAGCATGGTGACTGTATGTTTCTGGGTGAATGCGGCAGACAGTTTGCACTAGGCTATTGTTTCTCCAATAGCTAATTTCACTTGGTGGTTTGCTGACCAGGACAAATAGAATTGCAGAGGTCTTTGCTGACTATCTGAACAAGCAGACGGCACATCTGTTCAGCGTATCCCCTGAAGGAGGACACCTCAGTGGAGACTGTTTCATTTCACCATGTTTTGTTGGGCTTGGGGAATTTATGAGGCAAAAGACTGCCTTGTTTAAATGCGCTAAGTCAATGCTCTGCGTGAAAGGCACTCTATAAATTCAAGTTGTTGTTGTTTTCTTTGTCTATCCTGGCTCATCAGCAGGGCTTCAGAGGGGCAGAGGATCACCAGGGGGACCAATTCTTCCTGCTCATCTCCTTGTCTCCTCATCTCCTCTTTGGAGCTCCTGTAGCTCAGTGGTTAGAGCACTCGCCTTACAAGCGTGAGACCTGTGTTCGAATCCAGGCAGGTCAGGGTACAACCTTGGGCAAGTTTCCACACACCTACTCCACACACCTAATAATAATCCGTCCAAAAAAAACACAATAATAAAAATTGGTCATTTCAATCCACGATTGCCCACAAATATACAGTCAATTCACTCTACAGTATAGTCTATGAAGCGCTTTGAGACGTTGATAAGATGTGAAAAGCACTTTATCAAATGCAAGGATTATTATTAGTAGTATTATTTGTAAGCCTGTAACCCAAAGCCCCAACAGGTAAGGTGGTCCAAGCTGGGAAAGCTCACTAAACATTGCTTTCAATGGCAACCTACGTGATTTTAACAACCCAAAATTACATTTTAGCTGGTTAAACTCCGATATCCTGACACACAGGGCTTCCTAGGTCTTAGCTGTCACTAACCTACATCAGCACTCTCTGTAATGAGGTAAGCAGGGTCCAACCCTCTGGGGAAAGATTGTGTGTTTCATTACAGGCACAGGGAATTTTCAATGCATAGATGAATATGTGGTTTGGATTGTAATTTGGACACTCTTAATTGTGTTGATGAGTTTCCGCAGATGTCAGACACCCAGCCAGGTTTTTACCAACTGGGAAAAAAAGTATGTAATTCATCATGTCGCCGACTTACGAACTCAGGTTACAAATACTCACATTTTACTTTGCTCATCTTTCAAAGAGGATCTCATTTTGTCCCAGACTTTTGGCCCCTTTCCCATGTGATATACATTACAAAATGATAGATCTCTGACTCCCAGCGAAACACAAAGGTGAGTGATTGCGATAGCATTCTCGTTTGTATTAAGAACAGAGTTTCCACTTATTTCACTGAGAGAGATAGCCCCCGTGATGTAAAAATAGTAATATAGTAATCTTCGCATAAAGCGCCTTATCATGAGATGTCTCAAAGCCCTCTTCACAGAATACATTGTGAAGTGGATTGGCTGTATATTTGTAGGCAAAACCTAGCAAACATTTGCGCACAGGAGAATCTCACAAACAGTCGTGGTTTGGGCGCCCGCATTTTTGAGTGGAAGGAATTATTACCCCCAGAAAACAACAACAACAAAATGACACTTGCATAGTACCTTTCACGTCGGGAGGGCGTTCCATGGTGCTGGACAGTCATTGTTTCACATCCGAGCTGGGGTCGGAGACGGGAAGGGTGGAGGGAGGGAAAGGAGGGGATTTGGGGTGACCAATGGGACCGTCGAAGAGGAGAGTCTTGAGGCGGGACTCGAAGGAGGCCAAGGAGTGGGTGAGGCAGAGGGGCTGCGGAATGGAGTTCCAGAGGTTGTAGGCACAATGGCTGAAGGCTTGACCGCTAATGTTGGGACGGTTGGGATGGGGAGCAGGCCAGAGCCTGTTGAGCAGGGGGGGGCAGGCAGGTTGGTAGGAGATTGCAGATATAGGGTGGGGTGAGGTTGTGGAGGGCTTTGATTGTGAGGACCAGGATCTTGAATTGGATCCTCTGGGTGATAAAATTATCTGCCTATTGACTTAAGAACTTGGGTTTTACTTACCGCTGGATAAACAGAGGCATTTGAGTAAGGAAATTTGTCTAAGGTTTCATTCTGCCTGGTAATCTAATCCGGGTCCTCTTGCTTGCAAGGTGAGTGCTCTAACCAATACATTACAGGACTCCACAGATCTACATGATACCAGTGAAGGGGAGCTGTGGAATAGGAGGCAGCAGAGATCTTATAGGAAGCAGGTTTGCACATGATTTGATAAGTGGCAAATGAAGTTTAACACTAACACATATAGGATCCTAGAATAGGAAACGCATGTACTCCATGGATGAGATAGAACTTGCCAAGAGGGAAGCTGAAAGAGACCAAAGAGTATTAATTTACTTGTTGCTTAGTATGCCAAAACAGCATTAGGCGAGAGTAAACAAGATGCTATACAAGTTTAGACAAGATGCTGGACTATAATGTTAATTAATAGTTCAAAGTTCAGATCCCCAGATATCATGCTCAAGCTTGACAGTGATGTTGCAATTAGAGTACTGGATATAGCTGAAATTATGCTCGCAGGTCTGTGACAGCACAGATTAGAGACAGAGTAAAGCTCCCTCTGCACTCGCCCAACTCCATTAGCTCCCCATCATCCAGAGGATCCAATTTAAGATGCTGATCCTCACATTTAAAGCCCTCCACAACCTTTCCCTACCCTCCATTCATGACCTTCTATCCCCTTACCAACCTGCCTGCCCACTCCGCTCAGGAGGCTCCGGCCTGCTCCACGTCCCCTGACCCACCTGCCCCACCATTGGCGGGCAAGCCTTCAGCCACTCTGCCCCCAACCTCTGGAACTCCAATCTGCAATCCCTCCACCTCGTCCCCTCCATGGCCTCCTTCAAGTCTCGCCTCAAGATTCTTCTCTTTGATGGTCCCATCAGCAATTCCTAATCCCCCACTTCCCTCTCCCGCCCCCTGTTATCAGCTCGGGTCTGAAGCAGTAACTGTCCAGCGCCTTGGGACGGCCTCCTGCGTGAAAGGCGCTATACAAGTGTATTGTGTTGTTGTTGTTGTTGTTGTTGTTCTAGGTCAGACACATCATTGGTTAGAGACAGAGTAAAACTCCTTCTACACTGTCTGTCCTCACTCCCATATCAGTGACAGTAACACAAGTTAGTTTCAGAGTAAGACTCCCTCTAAAGCATCCATCCAGCACTCCCAAGTCAGCTACAAAAAGGGTGAGATACAACAAAAGACAACAACAAAATTACACTTGTCTACCGCCTTTCATGTTAGGAGCACATCCCGAAGCGCTAAACAGTCATTATTTCAGACCCGAACTGGGATCAGGGATAGGGAGGGTGGAGGGAAAGGGTGGGGGGAGTTTGGAGTGACCGATGGGACTATCGAAGAGGAGGGTCTTGAGGCGGGACAAAACACAGACTAAAGCTCCACTGTACAATTCTCCCGGGTCAAGTATAGCATTTTGCATGTGAAATATCCCATTTTATAGATGTCACTGCGCTGATTTGTCTCCCAGCTGGAGCAATAAAACAGCGGGGGCCACCTCAGATCAATACACACACACACACAAAGTCACTAGTGTAACTGAGATGTCAAAAGAAAATCCAGTGGACAAAGGTTTAGACACTCCAGATTTCTGGAGTATTATTCAGCAAGAAACATGGTCAAAGATTCAGTGGGACACTACGAGGGATGAGAAGCTATCAATTAATTCCAGAGTGGAGCTCCTGTAGCTCAGTGGTTAGAACATTTGCCTTACAAGCGTGAGACCCGTGTTCGAATCTAGGCAGATCAGGGCGAAACCTTGGGCCAAGTTTCCTTACTACACACACGCGCCTAATAATAATCCCTCTCAAAAAAATCACAATAATAAAAATTGGTCATTTCAATCAACGACTGTTTGTGGGACACTGCTGTGCACAATTGGCTGCCGTGTTTCACCCATAAATACAGTCAATTCACTTTACAGTATATTCTGTGAAGCTCTTTAAGGCATTGATAAGATGTAAAAAGCGCTATATTAAATTCAAGGATTATTATTATTAAAGGGAATTATAGAACAAAGAACTGACATTATTTAGACAGAGTTGGGGATATGAAATTCTCTGCCATAAACAGGTGCTGACTATCAATGGACAATTACGACGATAATAGTAATAATCCTTGCATTAGATATAGTGTGTTTGAGGATGTCTCAAAGCATTTCCAGGATTCACCATGAGGCAACTGTGTATTCTGTAGGCAAATGCATCTGTCAATTTGCACACAACTATGTCCCACAAGCACCCATGAAGCGAACAACCAGTTTTATCTGGGTGGGGGGGGAGGGATTGTTCGCCAATGGGAGAAACGCGCTTCACTTTTCGTATAGTGTTATGGGATCTTTAATATCCACCTGAACAGGCAGTCAAGAACTTGGTTTGATGTTTCATCCAAAAGAAAGGCACCTCCGACAATACAACACACACAGCATTGCACGTTAGCGTCAGCCGAGAGTGTGAGCCGAAAGTCATTAACTTGGGGCTGGAATCCAGAAATGTGCTAACTCGAAGGAGAGAATGCTATGAACCGAGACTGGGGCAGCGGGTGACAGCTTTGCCATCTGAAAATAGGAATATTAAAGGATGTGTGTGTGAATAATAATAATCCTTGCATTTGATATAGCGCTTTTCACGTCTTATCGACGTCTCAAAGCGCTTCACAGAATATACTGTCAAGTGAATTGACTGTATATTTGTGGGTGAAACGCGGCAGCCAATTGCGCACGGCAAGGCCTGTTTCTGTGCTGTGATGTTCTGGGATACATCTTACAGCAGGGAGCTGCAGGCTTTACCATTAGCGGAGACGAAAACAACATTCCAGGCAGTCACAGAAGAGTTTGTTAATTGTCCTTCTTCCATTTATGTTCCTTCCGCATTCTGTCCAATTGAAAGTAGGCTCCAGTCCCAGCAGATCGCTGGAGGAGACACTTAAAGTCAATTAAGAGCTCTCCTGGTCAGTCCCTAAGTGCCGTTATCATAAAATTACACAGCATTTCCGACAAGATGCTGTGATCACAGCGCCTCGCTAGCCTCTTCACATTTCAAGGCATTTGACCTCGGGCAGTGTAAAAAAAAACTGTAAAAACAGCCTTATTGTAAATAGGAACACCGGAAGATTGGGGTGTGGGGGAAGGGAGTGGAGGAGCGACGAAAACTGGATGGGCATTGGTTGCAGATGGATAAATGGCAACACGTCTGGGAACTGGAAGTTGAGTAACTTGTACCATACTGAATATGTTGCACAACCCAAGATGTCAGCGCAACGCTGTGACTTTTATAAGGCCGTCATTTGGTGCGTATCTGCATCAAGTGCCTGTCTCACAGAGTTACGCAGTGATTATCCCTCGCCCTACCAGATAAACATCAACTCTGTACTAATGCACAGTAGTTAACCCTCTACAAACGCACACGTCATCACCACTCTACGTCCTGTAAAGTGCTTTGAGACATCCCACTAGCGTGAAAGGTGTTGCTGCAAAATGCAACTCTGTAACAGTTACTCGGCAGTTAACCCTCACATTGCTGGAAAACAGTAAACGCCGCACAGTTACCCCATGGTTAAACTTCAACCTTACTGCAGTTTGATAAATCCTGTAGAGTGTTTATTAGAGCAGTCGCCTCGGAAGCGGTCACAGCATCTTGTAGGAAATGCTGTGTAATTTTATTTTTATTCCCGGGCAGAGCGAAACATTGGGCAAGTTTCCTGACTACAGACCGCTCTGTTTACTACATACCAACCAGTAAATAGGAACCTGATTGTTAGTTGATTGGCAAATCACGTTTCTGGGGGTAATAATCCCTCAAAGACATTTTTTTAATTGAAAAATTGGGTCAATCAATACACAACTGTTTGTTGGGACGCTGCTGTATGCAATTGGCTGCCGCACTTCGTCCACAAAATATGTAGTCAATTCACTTTACAGTAGAAGCTGTGAAGCACTTTGAAACCTCTCAAAAGCATGTGAAGGGGCTATATCAAATGCAAGGATTGTTATTATCATAGTTAACGCAGCAAATAAGCCTCGTTCTCAAACTGCCATGCTCTGACCCATAGATTAGAAATGACTTTCGGCTGATGATCGTTATAGTATTATAATATATAAAATGCAAGGGGAATGAGTGGGGTGGTGTGTGTGTGTATGTGGTTGGGTGGGGGGTACACGATAATGTTGAAAATTAACACGGTGTGCATTACTGAAAAGGATTGAGAACCATCGTTCTAGACTGTGCCTCAAAGCGCTTTACAGAATATACTGTAAAAGTGAATTGACTGTATATTTGTAGGCAAAACGTGGCAGCCAATTCCGCACAGCAGCGTCCCCACAAACAGTTCTGGATTGAAATGACCAATTTTTTTTGAGGGATTATTATTCCTGCACCTTCTTCCAAACTGAGGCTGAATTTAAGACTGTTTTTTTCCAAAGTGCTGCACCATCTTATATTATAAGAAGACTCTGCCACCTCTGACTCTCGACATGAGCTCACTGCTCATGTCGAGAAAAAAAAGAAAAAAAAATCAACAATTAAATATTAATAACTATTCCTTGCATTTGATATTATGCTTTACACGTCAGGAGGGGTGTCTCAAAAGGCTTCACAGGATTTCACCATAACGTGCAGAGACAATGTCATTTGTTGGCGAACATAATAATAATCCTTGCATTTTATATAGCGCTTTTCACATCTTATCGATGTCTCAAAGCGCTTCACAGAATATACTGTAAAGTGAATTGACTGTATATTTGTGGGCGAAACAGTCGTGGAGTGAAATGACCAATTTTCATCATGGTGCTTGTTTTTGGACGGATTATTTTTAGGCGTGTGAAGAAAGGAAACTTGCCCTGATCTGTCTGGATTCGAACACAGTTCTCACTCTTGTAAGGCGAGTGCTCTAACCACTGAGCTACAGTAGCGGCCAATTTGCATAAAGCAATGACCCACAAACAGCCACAAAGTGAAAGCCCATCTCTCATTGGAGAAAAAGCCGCCTTCTCTTTTCAGGTCTTTAACGTCCACCTGAACAGGCACAGACTCACTTTGAAGTCTCATCCGCCCTGGAACTGTTCAGCCAATATTGTGTAAGTTCAAATTCCCGACTAGGAAAATGTTCTGACTTTAGAGCCTACTAACTGAGTCAGCCGACATCTACACTTGCTCACACAATTAATCATGAAACACACTGAGATATTTCGGCAAAACATCTCACTATCCGGGTTACTGAGATGCACTGCGATCTGACAATAATAATCCTTCCATTGGATACAGCGCCTTATCACATCATTGAGAAGCCTCAAAATGATTCACAAAATATATTATAGAGTGGATTGACTGCTTTGTGGGCGAAATGTGGCAGCCAATTTCACACAGCAGTGAATAATACATATTTATGTATTATTACCACCAGCAAGTGATCAATTGACTAACAACCAGGTCCCTACGTATCGCTAGATAAATAGATAAATAGAGCCGTGTGAAGTGAAGTGAGGAAACTTGCCTAAAGGTTTTGCCTTGACTGGAAATCGAAGACAGGTCCTCTCATTGATGAGGCGAGTGCTCTAACCATTAACCCTATGTTACTCCGATAGTTGTTCAGTATCCCAATTTGAGGCGTCCCATCACCACAAACAAGTTTGTGAGTGGCAGTGCGAAAGCAGACTGGAGCTCCCACCCACGCATCCTTCATTGTCCCATGAAGTCCATTCCCTGAATTCCAACCCACTCACCAGCTCAATACCAGAGCTAGGCTCTGTGCCTCCATGACCTCATCTTAAAACCATGCTCGCATTGAATATGCTTCTCAAAGTCTGCAGTTTGAACTCGTTGAATTCAGCGTTGAGTTGATTCCCAGCCTGGTGGGGAGATGGATGTAGTGCAAAATCCCATCAGCATTTCTCAGTCCTGTTTTCTGTCCTCTCACCTTTCCCCTGATTATTGCTGCTTCTGCGCTGTGGGTCTGATCTGAGATGAGGTCGTAGCCTGTCTGCTCCCCTCCCCTTCCCCTCTGCCTCCTCTCTGCCTTTGACACTGTTACTATGTTCCGAGTCCTACTTAACCAAACGCCTCTATTTCATCTCAACAAATGGCCCTCTTATTTTCCTGATCCATATGCCCCCTTTTGGCGATAACATCCGCATGTGGGGTAAATGTCCACATGTATGCGGATGACACACACATCTACTTTGCCTCCTCCAGGTACGTTGATGTTCTGTCAGCTTGTCTGAAAGACATCGAGGCCTGGATGAGTGCAAACTTCCTGCAGCTGAATTCGAACAAGATGGTAGCCATACTCCTTGACTTCCGTCAACATCTTCACTGCTGCAGATCTAAACTCCTCAACCTCCCTGGGCTCTCCCTCAGGACTCACTGTATTAGTGCGCAATCTGGGCATCTGGTTGTCCTTCCTCCCCCACATCTAGTCCTTGACCAAGACTGCATTCTTCCACCTCCACCACATTGCCCCTCTCCAACCATACTTCAGCCGCAACACTTGTGCATGCGTTTTTCACCTCCCATCTATCTCAATGAATCCAACAAACTCCTGACCCATCTCCCCAGCTCCACTATTCTAAAGATCCACTTGCCACCCACATTACTAACCCAGACAAAACTCCATACACACATCTCACCAGTTCTGGCCAGGGTTCACTACCGCCCCATCAATGAATGGATCAACTTCAGGATCCCTCATACTCATGTTCAAATCCCTTCATTCGTTGGCACTTCCCTACTTTTCTGACTTCATCACTGCCCAGTCCACCATGCTCGACTGGCTCTGATCTGCTCATCTCTCGTGCCCTCGGCCCCACCATCGGTCGCGCTTTCAGCCCTTAATTTCATCCCTTAATTCCTCCGCTGAGCCCCTTCTCGACCTCCTTTCAAGTGCCCCCTGAGAACCTTCCTCTTCAATTGTGTTTACCTTGTTGTTCGTTTGGCTTACCTCAGCACTCACGAGATCACACAAGAGGAATCACAATTCAGCCCGTTTGATCTCATCTCCCAAAATACTCACTCTACCACCGTTCTCCTATCTCAGCATTGAAACAGCCTCCGCGTGAGGGGCACTATGTAACAGCAAGTTGTTGTTATATTTAAAAAGGAGAAGGGAATTTCTCTCTCTCTCGGTATCCTGGCCAACAATTACCCAGATAAATCTGAATGTTCACTTTGGCAGCTGTTTGATACACTGACTGTCCAGCGCCTTGGGACTTCCTCCCGACTTGAAAAGCGCTATACACGCAATTTTGTTGGTGTTGTTTGTGGGGATGTTGCAGTATGCAAATTAGCTGCCTTGTTGGCCTGCAAACTGCACGGTTACTACATTTCACAGTAAACTCCTGTGAAAATGCTTTGACATATCTCGACGACAACGATGAGGCGGCGTGTCAAATGCAAGGAATTATTATTAATCCCATCGAGTGTTTTGAGTTTTAATTTGTCTCCAGTGTTTTCACCCTTAATGTTTCCTGGTCTGAAGTCATTATACTGCTTTCCAAGTTTGACAGCTGTTAACAAACGGAGAGCGATTGCAAACATTCTTTGTCTAATGAATAAACCCCACAGCATTGAAGGCTGAGTCTTGCAGTATCATTTTTTTTTTGTTTCTTATGTAAAAATTATCACTTCATCTTTACCCGCACATTTAAGTACACCATTTCCAAGTCGGTCCCAAGGGATGCTTTAGGCACGCAGGGAATGCGTGTGGAACACGTCCCATCTCTAAACAAAGCCTATCTCAGGTCCGATCGATGTTCGAGCACTCTTCATTAGCCTGAACTCAGGGCAGGCTCAATCCAAACTCTTCCCAGCTGTTAAGCTACCTCCCAGTCCCCAGTAGTTAGCTCATGAGAGAGGCCCATTTGATCTCACCCTTCCTGAACACCCACCCTACCATCTTCTCATTACGGCATTGATCCCTTTCTTCAAGGGGCCTAAGGCCATGGCTTTAACCACTCTTTCTGCCAATCCATCCCCAGCTGCTGGCTGCTCTCTTTCTATCTCTCTCTGTAAAGAATGCTTCCTAGTCCAGAATTTAGTCAGTCAGATCACTTAGTTGACAGATGACGAGGGCTTTCTCTCACAATACAAAAAAAAATTGCAGTTAGTATGAAAACAATCCTGATATTTGTTATAGCCCCTTTCATATTGGGAGGACATCTCAAAGTACTTCAGAGGATTTACTGTAAAATGGAGTGGCCATGTGGTCGAAGGCAAACACAACACGACAATGTCCCACTCACAGCATTCAGTGATTCAACAACAACAAAATTACATTTATAGAACGCCTTTCACGTCGGGAGGACAACCCAAGGCGCTGAACAATCACCCACTTTATTGGAGACATTGTTGGCTAGGACACTGGGAGAGAGAAATTCCTTTCTCTTTTCCAGTAGCGCCCGGGATCTTTTACATTCACCTGAACAGGCAGACGGGGCCTCGATTTAATATCTCATCTGAAGAGCGAAGTGTCAGCAAAGGCTATATTGATTTCAAGTCCCATCGTGGGGGTGGGTTTGAAACCACAACCTGAGGCAGACTGATACTCGATGGGGTAAGGCCAAGGGATAGGAACTGAATGGATGTCACTTACAGAGAGCCAACACAGGCTTGATGGGTCGAATGGCCCCATCTCCCGTGTTGCAGAATTCTATTTGATTGAAATTCCATGTGGCATTTCTCTTCAACTCGGCATTTCAAAAGTGTGAAATTCAGTTTTAACTTCCAGTGACTTTTATTTTCTGCGATTCTCAGAAGAAAGTCATCGGAAAGAAAATAATTTCAAAATGAAAGACTGTGGTTATGAACCTCACAATTTCTGGACACTGAAACACCGGGTTTATTGATAGAATAAATTTAGGTCTGGTTAGAGTTTCGGTCATTATGATTCAACAACATGATTCAGCAGCTTCAGAGAGGAGAGAAAGAGTTTAACAAAGCACTGAACGCTTTATACCAGAGAATCCCAGTATCTTGGGCTCAAACATCTTCCTGGCATACAGTTACAGTGAAATTCGAGGCACTGATGATGACAGACTAGTTAGCCAGTTTATCAGTGGGATATGGATGGGTAGACCAGTAATACTGAGGGCAGGCATTCTTCACACTCGGCTCCTTTTAACCCTGCAAGGTAAAGGCCTAATTGGAAGGTGATTCTGCGGAGACAGGCAACGGGAAGTGCTCTCAATAGCAAGCCAAGTGGTTTTAACTGGTTAAGCACCAGCAATTACTCTTAACACACAACCTCTCGAATCCCATAGCTCAGTGGTTAGATCACTCGCTATACAAGCATGAGAGCTGTGTTTGAATCCCGGCAGATCAGGGCGAAACCTTGGGCAAGTTTCCCTACTCCACAAACATGCCTAATAATAATCCCTAAAAAAAACACAATAATAAAAATTGGTCATTTTCAATCTACGACTGTTTGTGGGATACTGCTGTTTGCAATTGACTGCCACATTTGGCCCACAAATATACAGTCAATTAACTTTACAGTATATTCTATGAAGCGCTTTGAGACGTTGATAGGATGTGAAAAGCGCTATATCAAATGCAAGGATTATTATTATTAAAAGTCTTGACTCTTGCCAGCCTGTACCTAATACACTCCAGGATTAGGTAAGCGGATATCCCAGAGAGAGAGAGAACACACATTCCATTACACAGGAATTTCCATGTGTAGATGGCACACATATATATATAACAACAACAACAACTTCGATTTATATAGCGCCCTCCACGCCGGACAGCGTCTCAGAGCGCTTCACAGTAGCAGATCCCAGGACCAGGGCAGGGGCAGGAAGGTGACCAAAAGCTCGGTCGAAGAGAAAGGTCCTCAACTGTGACCTGAAACTGGGAAGAGAGGGGGCGAGGCGAAGCGAGTGAGGAAGGGAGTTCCAGAGCCTTGAGGCGTAGTGGCTAAAGGCACGGCCGCGCCAAGGGTGAAGCAGAGGACTCGAGGGACACGGAGGAGGCCAGAACCAGAGGAGCGAAGGCAGCGGGTGCTGGGTTGGGGGGAGAGGAGATCAGAGAGATAGGGGGGTGCAGAGGAGTGGAGGGATTTGAAAACAAGGGTGAGGATCTTGAAGTCGATCCTCTCTGGGATAAGGAGCCAGTGAAGTCTGGCAAGGACTGGAGTAATGGGGGAGCGAAGCTTAGAGCGGGTGAGTATGCGGGCGGCAGACTTTTGGATAAGTTGGATTTTGTGGGTTGTGGTAGAGGGGAGACTGGCGAGGAGGGCGTTGCAATAGTCCAGCCAAGAGGTGACGAAGGCGTGGATCAAGGTTTCAGCGTTTTTTAAGGTGAGGCATTGCCGGAGACGGGCGATCCGTCGAAAGTGGTAGAAGGCAGTGCTGGTGATGGACTGGATGTGGGGGAAGAAGGACAGTTGGGGGTCGAACCCAATGCCAAGGTTGTGCACAGGTTCGGAGAGTTTTAGGGGCAGGCCGGGAAGATGGAGTAGGTGAGAGCTGTGCAAATGGAGATGTTGATGAGAGCCAAGGAGTATGGCCTCTGTCTTGTCAACATTCAGCTGCAAGCAATTTGCGCTCATCCAGCCCCTGATGTCTAAAAGGCAGGCTGACAGAACATCGGGGGACTGGGGGTCACAAACTGAAGTGGAGAGATAGAGTTGGGTGTCATCCGCGTACATGTGGAAGTGTGCCCCATGTCTGCGGATCACATCCCCAAGAGGAAGCGTGTAGATGAGGAAAAGGAGGGGACCAAGGATGGATCCCTGGGGTACCCCGCAGGTAACTGGGTGAGTGCGGGAGGAAAAACCATTTGTGGAGATGTACTGCTGGCGGTTTGTGAGGTAGGACTCGAACCAGGCGAGTGCGGTCCCACTGAGGTGGATGGCGGAGGACAGGCGGTGGAGGAGGATGGCGTGGTCGACTGTATCAAAGGCAGCCGACAGGTCCAGGAGGATAAGGAGGCAGAGTATATGTCAGACTTCTCAATCCAATGTGTTTAATAATATCCAAACCAAAATGAGAATTCCATGCATCCCACCTGCACACAGACATTTCAGAGATAGCCAAGGCTTGGGAACCAAATGGTGTGCTTTAGGGTACTGCTGGAGTTTAACCAGCTAAACCCGCATAGTTTGCCATTGATATTACTGTCGGCTAAGCTTTCCTGCTGCTTGTCCAGCTAGGACCACCCTGCCCATTTAGGGCTTTGATTTGCAGGGTTAACAGTAACCAAATGGGAGGATTCCCTATCCCAGGGACTGGTCAGCCCTTTCAGGTCCAGCTCATAATAATAATGATAATCCTTGTGTTTGATATCGCCCTTTTCACGTCTTCCAAGCATTTCAAAGCACTTCTCAGAATATACTGTAAAGTGAATTGACCATATACTTGTGGGCGAAACCCGGCACCCAATTTCACACAACAATGAGCCAAGGCTGACTTTGCTGTCATCAGCAGTGCCCTGGTCTACTGTGGATATGCCTGGTCCAGATTTATTATTATTATTACTACCTGTGAAGTGTATTTGAGACACATCAAGTTACACTTCACTGTATCAAACATGAGGCCTATCGCTTTAAGACATTATGTTGTAAGGATAAAACCATGGTACAATTCAGAGCTCTAGTGAGTGAGAGCCTGGTAAACACACTCCAGTTAGTTTGCTTGGACCTCTGCAAACCTCTGGCTTTCTTTGTCATCCTCTGTCATCTAAGTCCTGACGAAGGGTCGTGGACCCGAAACGTTGACTCACTTTTCTTTTCTCCATAGATGCTGCCTGACCTGCTGAGTGATCCCAACAACTTGTGTTGTTGTCTCCGGCTTTATTTGACCAGTCTGTCAGATGAGTCTTTCATGAAACACCTGCTGCCTATTCCCAATAGGTTGGCTCTGGGGGAATGTAAGTAAGCTTTTTCTGTTTTTTGCCCCACGATTATTAAACTCATTAAATTCAATGTGCCAGCAAAACGTTCATTACAAAACTCCCGATGAAGAATCCTAGGAATTTTTTAAGTCTATTGGGGTGGGAATGTGGGACGGAGTGGGGGAGGGTGGGAGAGTAGGAGAGGGAGAAAAGGGAGTGTCTCTCAGCACCCTGGCCAACAACAAACCTCCAGATAAGGAAAACTTACAAGCCTCAGTTGTCAAAGTTGTCAAATATAAATCACAGTTGAAAACGCACCTTCTTAAAAATACATCAAATATCGATTCAGTACCTTGAAAGTGGGAGGGAACGAGGGAGGTTTGGTGGACGGAATTCAAGTGTGGTTTTTTTTCCTTTCTCCTGTGTGGTTTCAAAGGTCTCCGCGGCGGAAAAAGACAGCCCCCTACACCAGAGTAGCTTAAATTAGAGCGTGCCATATGGAGCCTAATGGGTTTCAGATGTGGTCTCTTTCATGCCACCGTTTTAACTGTTACTCAAGGCAGAGTTTTTGTCCCAACTTTTAAAAGGGATATTGAGCTGCTTCCTGTTACACTACACTCCGTGCGCCGCCTCAGATGGTGACCAAACTGACAACTCCATTAAGAAAATATTGTAATATCCGTCCCTTGCACATGCGTGAGTTCATAGTATTAGGGCGGTGGAGGTGGGGGGGGGGGGGGGGGGGGGGGAGATAGAGGCTCCATTGTCAGAGGCGCCGTGTCAGCAAACATGACGTGAAATAATCTGTGCCTGAACAGGTGGATTATTAAAAATCCCGCTACTTAATAATGGCAACATTTACATTTAATAACGTACCTTATCGTGTCATTGATATATCTCAAAGTGCTTCACAAAATAAATCAAATTGAATTGACTGTGAATTGAATTGGTGAGCAACACTCGGCAGCCAATCGCCCACAGCAGGAGATCCCGCAAACAGCCAGTGGACAAAATTATAATTCTCTTATATTTTTCTTGCAGGAATTATTGCCCACGGGAAGGCAATCCGGGTTCTTATTTACTGCAAGTTGAACAGTGGCGCATGTAGAGTAAGGTTTCACTCTGCCCAGGACTCAAATTCGGGTCCTCTAGCTTGCGAGGAAAACTGAACTTGAAAAGAGAAGGGCGTCTCTCCCTGCATCCTGGCAGACAACACCCACCCTCCACCCCGCCCAATTTGGTAAAAGTACTCATTAGGATAATGGCTGTTCATGGGACATTGGTGCTCAGAAATTAGCGGCCACATTTCGCCTGCGAATACATGGTCACCAAACTCTGAGAAGTGCTTTGAGACGCTGCAAAAAATCCAAGGATCATTGTTGTCATTGTCAGGAATGGCCTGCTGTTCTGCTCGTCCAATTTTGTAGCTGCTCGCACAGTATGCTACTTGCCATGTGCCACAAAGTGAGCTAATCTTGGTATTTTTCTGAAGAAAAACAATAAAAGCTGCAAAGTGTTTTTGCGAACCTCATAACAAAATGGGACGAAAATCAAAACTCCTCTTCCTAGAACCCTGGCTAACCTCGCTGAATGCTCAGAGCTCGAACTCTGCATCTTTAACACAAAACGTGTGACTGTGACCAGTGGCTCAGTCAATTAAACCGGTGCCTGTACATAAAATGGAGCCATGTGGAACTCAGATTGCACTTGGAGACCATTCAGCCTCGTAGTGATCTATTCCACCAGTTTCTTAGATGTTTATTGGTTTATTTATCAGCTTAGCTCAGTCACTGGCATTTTCGTCTCTGGGGAAGAAGGTTGAGATTCAAAGTTCCACATATCAAGACTTGGAACTCACAGCCTAGGCTTCAAGACGCTTTAAGCAGAGGCCTTAAACCGAAGTCCCGTCTGACTGTTCTGGTGGATGGCATACATGAAAACAGAAGGGAGTTTCTAACCATTTACTTAATGTCTGTAAATTGTCTGCTGTGTTTGTCAATATACACAATACAATTTACGTTTGTTCAGCGCCTTTCACGTGGGACGTCACAGTAAGTTTAACAAAACTAGCTGGGCAAGGGAGCTGGAGTGGGTGGGAGGGGGGAACGTGAAGGGTAGGTAGGGAGGGGAGAGAGAAGAATGCAGTAAAAGGGTAAGTCTTAAGTCGTGCCCTGATAAAGGGAACTCGGTGATGGAATTCCATTGAGTAGAGGCAGAACGGCTGAATCCCTGCCTGCTGATGGTAAGGCGGAGGATATGAAGCAGGCGCGATATCTCAGAGACACTTTGAGCTGTATCAAATGCAATGATTATTAATATTTAAGTGTTTGTTCTGATCCTCGCTGCAGACGAGTGTAAAGGAAGCAGGTAAGTACATGTACAGCAGTTCCCTTGCATTCCGACACAAACAGAGAAAGAGAGGGAGTGAGAGCAAAAGAGAGTGGGACAGATTAGATTGAACAATCCTTCATCATAGTTGATTTTAAATTCAAATCTTTAGCAATTTTGTGATGTTTATTTTGCCGGAATTTTTCATAGAGAAAACCCAGAAGTTTGAGATTCCGAGGATCCCATTGCCCACACTAAGAATTCTTAATTAGTTTTATCCATACACACACACACGCACACGCATAGGCACACAGAGGCATGAAATATATGTTTTACACAGTAAAAAAAATCACTTTCAAGGCCAACCATGGCCTCTCCCCCTCCTACCTCTCTGACATAATAATATTATTATTATTAATGGTATTGTTGTTGGCTCTCTGACCTGCTGACCCCCCTATCAACCTGTCCGCTCCCTCTGTTCTCCCGAACCCTGACTGTTCAGCGCCTTGCGATGTCCTCCCGACATGAAAGGCATTCTATAAATGTAGTTTATGATGTTGTTCAACAGGCTCCATCCTGCTTCATAGCTGTACAGGATGCCGTACAGTTAATATTGTTTTTGCCCTTGTTAATTGGGCATCGATTCCCAGAAGTATTTGTCTTCAGTTAACCGAGAATTACAGTTAATGAGTCTATTGCTTACTGAGAGCAACATTTACCTCGACTATCGGATAAGTGAATTCTTGGGACTCTCAGTTACTGGAACTTGGAATAAGTAAGCAGTGTGTCACACTGGGGAGAGAGTGCACACTCCACACTCCCAACAGCAACAACAAAATGACATTTATAGAGCGCCTTTCATGTCGGGAGGACGTCCCAAGGCTCTGAACAGTCAGATCAGGACCCGAGCAAGGGAGAGGTGCAGGGTAGAGGGAGAGGGGCAGGAGAGAGTTAGGAAGGGAGAGGGAGAGTTGGTAGGGCAGTAGAAGTGATGTGGTCGCAGAGCTTGGTGAGGGTGAGGACACAAGCTGCACTAGACAAAAATAAATTTCTATATATGAAAAAAATATATATATACGTTTCTGTAGATTGGTGTAGAAACATGGTGAAGGGACTCACCGCCCAAACAATATTGCTGTCAAACATAGTACAGTATGTTGGGAGAAGGAGTTCAATCAAATGGACAGCTTTCCAGACTGTAAACTCCAAGCCTCAATGTGAGAGCTTGTAACCTACATTGCTCCAACCCAGTAGTGATAGTGCCTCTGAGAGGGCCAGAATAGCAGTAGACCTTAAGATAATAAGCAATAAACTTTAGTTGAGAGAGAAAGTAGACAGCTGGTTGCTGGTGTTCAACAGAGATGTAGATGTTGTGAGTTTTAATGCTATATCATCGCAGGGAAGTAAAATAATTCAAATAAACAACTGAATAATTGTCTGAAAATATTCAATCGACACATAAATGGAGCTCCTGTGGCTCAGTGGTTAGAGCACTTGTCTTGCAAGCTGGGGAGACCAAGCTGGGGAGACCTGTGTTCGAATCCAGGCAAGTCAGGGCGAAACCTTGGGCAAGTTTCCTTACTCCACATGCCTAATAATAATCCCTCCAAAAAAACACAATAATAAAATTGGTCATTTCAATCCACGACTTTTTGTGGGACACTGCTGTGCGCAATTGGCTGCCACTATTCGCCCACAAATATACAGTCAATTCACTTTACAGTATATTCTGTGAAGCGCTTTGGGACGTCGATAAGATGTGGAAAGCGTTACATCAAATGCAAGTATTATTATTATAAATGATTGATTAGTATTGAAATAAACGAACAAATAATTCAATTGATAAAACTCCATCAATATAAGTGAATAGGTGTTTGAAGGAACAAAGTCAAGTTATTGAAATAAAAGATTTAATAAGAATAATAATTCTTAAATTTCATATGGCGTCTTTCTGATGTAGCTCAAGTGCTCCACAACGATTATTCTAAAAGTGCTGACTGTACATTTCTATAGGCACATGACTGAATAAGTGTCAGCAACAAATAATCAACACAAAATTTAAATAAGAAGAATAATCCTTGCATTTAATATAGCACTTTTTACATCTTCTAGACATCTCAAAGCACTTCACAGAATACAACAACAACAAAGTTACATTTATAGAATATACAGTAAAGTGAATTGACTATATTTGTGGGCGAAACGCAGCAGCCAATTGCGCACAGCAGCGTCCCCACAAACAGTCGTGGATTGAAATGACCAATTATAGGTTTTTGGGGGGACGGATTATTATTAGGAGTGTGTGTGTGGAGTAAGGAAACTTGCCCAAGATTTCACCCTGACCTGTCTGGATTTGAAACACAGGTCTCATGTTTGCAATGACAAGGTCTCTAACCACTGAGCTCCAGGGACTCCAAAAGATTAAATAAAAAGATTAATGGTTGAAACTAATAATTGGAATACTTGATTTGAATACTTGACATAAATAACAAATAATTGAAACAGCTTTCGGGTGATTTGTAACGCGTCAAATGACCAACTAGTTGACTGTCCCCCTTTTAGAGAAAGGTAAGCAAAGGTCCTCTTGGAAGTGAGCTGGCTACCAGCTGATAAGCTGGCGAGGATTGTTGGAATGGAGTCAACCCTCTGCTGTGGTCTCCAGTCTGGTTCTCTAGCCTTTAGTCCAGTCAGTCCGCAGTATTCAGGGGCATATGCTGGTGACAGACCAGCCAACGTGGCTCATCGGTGGAGCTCCTGAGGCTCAGTGGTTAGAGCACTCGCCTTACAAGCGTGAGACCTGCGTTCAAATCCAGGCAGGTCAGGGCGAAACCTTGGGCAAGTTTCCTTACTCCACACACACACACACACACACGGCTAATAATAATCCTCAAAAAAACATAAACACGATAATAAAAATTGGTCATTTTCAATCCACGACTGTGGGGGTCGCTGCCAGTGCGCAATCGGCTGCCGCTTTTCGCCCGTAAATATACAGTCAATTCACTTTACAGTATATTCCGTGAAGCGCTTTGAGACACAGTCCAGAAGACGTGATAAGGCACTACATCAAATGCAAGGATCATTACTATTATTACAATTTGATGTCTCAATGACGTGTTAAGGCGCTAGAAACACTCCAAAATGCTTCTCCACATTACGTGGCTATGGCTGTTGCATTTTATTTCGGTTCATTCCGTTTTGTATTCCAGTGATTCCCCCGCCCGCCCCACCACACACCACCAACGTCAACCCCATCCCCCAAAACTGCAAACAAACAAAACTCACTTTGACCACTTAGCATTTTCACCTGTTATTACCGAGCGAACGATTAACAGGTGAAAATACACCTCCTCAATCAATCAATCAATCAATCAATCAAAATTGACATTTATTTCGCGCCTTTCACGTAGAGAGGACGTCCCAAGGAGCTGTACAGTCAAGTAGGGACAAGAGCAGTGGGGGAGGGGTCAGGGCAGGACGAAGAAGAGTAGGAAAATTGCCTGTATATTTGTGGGCGAAACGCGGCAGCCAAACTGCGCACAGCAGCGTCCCACAAACAGTTGCGGAAATGGGGTCAGGGGGAGAAAAGGGGGAAAGAGGGTAAGGTGGGGGGGGGGGGGGGGGGGGAGAGAGGGAGGGAGAGGTGCAATCCCTTTGCGTCACCTGGCCACCCCACCCACCCCCCCCTCCCCCCCCCCTCCCCCCCGCCCCCCATCTCTCGGGCTCCTACGCCACTGTTAAGCGCTCGCTCAGCGACGCCGACCCGCCCAGTGTGAAGGGAACATGATACAAACGCAAGTTGGTGCTGCTGTTATTAGTAATAATCCTTACATTTGATACAGAGCCTTTCACGTCTTTTAGCCTGCGTCTCAAAGAGCTTCACGGAATACACTGTAAAGTGAATTGACTGTGTATTTGTGGGCGAAGCGCGGCGGCCGACAGCGCGCAAACAGTTGTGGATTGAAAACGACCAATTTATTATAGGTTAATAAGTGTGTGTGTTGTTTTGTGTGAAGCTTGCGGTGGGGGGTGGGGGGGTAGTTGCAACTATATACGTGTGTGTGTGTGTGTGTAGATAGATATGTATTTAGAAGGAAGTAGGGGGAGGGAAGGGAATCGCAATCAAATAAGACTGGACACAGTCAGTCAGTCAGTCAAGTCAGTGTTGTGTATAGGTGCAGTTTGGTGCTTTGGTGTGGGAGGGGAGGGAGGGAGGGGTGAGTGCATGGGGATATATACACTGTATTTAGCAGAGGAGGGAGGGAGGAGGCTGACTGGGGGGGGAGGAGGTGGGAGGGTGGATTTGAACTTCGCCTTTAAGACGTAAGTGACGATGTGCCGGCCGGTTAGCGGATTTCACTATAAATGCTTTGTTAACACCGCTTTTTTCCCCATCTTTACAGCTCTTAAGCTAACTCGCTCGCTGCTCACTCTCTCTCTCTCTGTGTAGCCACTGACTGACTGACTGACTGACTTGACGGGAGTGTGTGTGTCTGTGTTGTGTCTGTGCGTGTTTTACAATAATAACGTTGGCTTGCTATTTTCTCCCCCACCTCTTCTCCCCCTCCCTCCCTCTCTCCCCCCCCCCCCCCCCTGTTATTGCATGTGCGAGAGGGGGGGTTTCATTTGAAGCTTAGAGGTAGATTTGCAACGTTATACATATACATATATAATATCTGTGTGTGTGTATATATGTGTGTGGGTGTGTGTACATATATATGTATATTGAGAGAAGGTAGGAAAGGTATCCTTGTAAAATTGCTCATGATTAATACTGCCAGGGTTTAAAAACTTAAATCAAGGCATTTGTATATACAGTAAATACAGTATATATATATATACTGTATCTGTGTGTGTGTGTGTTTTGTTTGTTTGGCAGAGGGGGAGAGACAGAGAGAGTTAGTCACAGTGTAATAGTCTCATTTGTAAATGTGTGTGTGTGTGCTGTTAATATATATATATGTTATTAATATTACATAGATATATCTCTCAACGGAGTCTGAGAGAGGTAGACAGACAGACAGAGAGAGACAGACAGACAAACAGAGAGAGATAGAGAGGGAGAGGCAGAGAGATAGAGAGGGAGAGGCAGAGAGATAGAGAGGGAGAGAGAGAGACAGACAGAGAGACAGATAGAGAGAGGGAGAGAGAGACAGACAGAGAGAGACAGAGAGAGGGAGAGAGACAGAGAGAGGGAGAGAGACAGAGAGAGACAGAGAGAGGGGGAGAGAGAGAGACAGACAGAGAGAGGGAGAGAGAGACAGACAGAGAGACAGAGAGAGGGGGAGAGAGACAGACAGAGAGAGACAGAGAGAGGGAGAGAGACAGAGAGAGACAGAGAGAGGGGGAGAGACAGAGAGAGATAGAGAGAGGGAGATAGAGAGAGACAGACAGAGAGACAGACAGACAGATACAGACAGAGAGAGAGAGAGAGAGACACAAGCTGCGTGAAAATGGTTAGAGTATTTCTCCTCCTCTGGTGGTGGCTGAGTTGCCGGCACGGATCCCAGCTCACGGCGGCGGCTGGTGCGGGGCTGCAGCTGATCGCACCGGGAGGGCAGTTTGCGCCTTGGCACATCGATCGTTCGCACACGAAGAGCGAGCCGGTGCGGGACGTGGTTCGGGTCGACTCGGGCACCGAGCGGGGCAGAGCAAGCTACCTGGTCATCACAGGCGGCAGGACATTCAGCCTGGACATGGAGAGGGACATGGGGGGGGGACAGGGACATGGGGAGAGACATGGGGGGGGACAGGGACACGGGGAGAGACATGGAGGGGGACAGGGACACGGGGAGAGACATGGGGGGGGATAGGGACATGGGGAGAGACATGGGGGGGGATAGGGACATGGGGGGGGACAGGGACATGGGGAGAGACATGGAGGGGGACAGGGACACGGGGAGAGACATGGGGGGGGACAGGGACACGGGGAGAGACATGGGGGGGGATAGGGACACGGGGAGAGACAGGGGTGGGGTCAGGGGCACGGGGAGAGACATGGGGGGGGACAGGGACACGGGGAGAGACATGGAGGGGGACAGGGACACGGGGAGAGACACGGGGGGGGACAGGGGCACGGGGAGAGACATGGGTGGGGTCAGGGGCACGGGGAGAGACATGGGGGGGGACAGGGACATGGGGAGAGACATGGAGGGGGACAGGGACACGGGGAGAGACAGGGAGGGGGACATGGGGAGGGTGAGGGACATGGGGGGGGACAGGGACACGGGGATAGACATGGAGGGGGACAGGGAGGGGGACATGGGGAGGGTGAGGGACATGGGGGGGGACACGGGGAGAGACAGGGAGGGGGACATGGGGAGGGAGAGGGACATGGGGGGGGACAGGGACCCCGGGAGGGCTTGCTGTTGGTACTCGGGCACGGTGGACTCGGACCCTCTCTCCCGGGCTCGCCTCAACCTGTGCGGGTCTCTGAGGGGTTGGTTCGCCGTGGGCGGCCATCGCTACACCATCTCCCCACGGCCGGGGGCCAGAGCCAGGGGCGCCCGGGGGGGGGGGAGGAGAGGAGGAGGGGGGGGGGGGGAGGAGAGGTGAGGGAGATGGAGGAGGAGAACATCAAGAGCCAATGTGATCTCTACGGGGCGGAGGGGAAAGATGGCTTCAAGGTCTTGCACTCTTACTCCAAGGAGCGCGTCGCCTTTGAGGGAGAGGGCACGGCTCCCGGTGAGGCTTGCGGCACCAGGAACCAGAGAGGAGGAGGAAGAGGAGGAGGAAGAGGAAGAAGAGGAGGAAGAGGAGGAGGAGGAAGGTCCAGCCGTCCCACAGGCAAGAGGTCCAGGCGCTCGGTGTCCAGGGCCAGACACGTCCAGCTGTTGCTGGTGGCGGACGCCTCCATGGACAGGCAGTACGGCGCCTCGTTGAGACACTACCTGTTGACTTTGGCCTCCATCGCCTCCAAGCTCTTCTCCCACGCCAGCATCGAGAACCCCGTGAGGCTGTCGGTGGCCAGGGTTTTGACGCTGAAGGGAGGAGAGGGAGGGGGGAGGGGGAGGGGGAGGGCACCAGGTGGTCCCCCAAGTCAGCAAGAGTGCGGCCACCACCCTCAGGGACTTCTGTCGGTGGCAACACCTCCACCTGCCCGGCCAAGAGGCGGCAGCCAACGGGACCCGCCAGTCGCGACACGACGCTGCCATCTTCTTCACCAGAGAGGTGAGTGCATTCTCCACACACACACACACCTCTCTCTCTCTCCATCCATCCCCTCCACTCCACTCTCTCTCTCTCTCTCCATCCATCCATCCCCTCCACTCCCCACTCTCTCTCCATCCCCTCCACTCCACACTCTCTCTCTCTCTCTCCATCCCCTCCACTCCACACTCTCTCTCCATCCCCTCCACTCCACACTCTCTCTCTCTCTCTCCATCCCCTCCACTCCACACTCTCTCTCTCTCTCTCTCCATCCCCTCCACTCCCCACTCTCTCTCTCTCTCTCTCCATCCCCTCCACTCCACACTCTCTCTCTCTCTCTCTCCATCCCCTCCACTCCCCACTCTCTCTCTCTCTCTCCCCCCATCCATCCCCTCCACTCCCCACTCTATCTCTCTCTCTCTCCATCCCCTCCACTCCACACTCTCTCTCTCTCTCTCTCTCCATCCCCTCCACTCCACACTCTCTCTCTCTCTCTCTCTCCATCCCCTCCACTCCCCACTCTCTCTCCATCCCCTCCACTCCCCCACTCTCTCTCTCTCTCTCCATCCCCTCCACTCCAAACTCTCTCTCTCTCTCTCTCTCTCCATCCCCTCCACTCCACACTCTCTCTCTCTCTCTCTCCATCCCCTCCACTCCCCACTCTCTCTCTCTCTCTCTCTCCATCCCCTCCACTCCCCACTCTCTCTCTCTCTCTCTCTCCCCATCCATCCCCTCCACTCCCCACTCTCTCTCTCTCTCTCTCCATCCCCTCCACTCCACACTCTCTCTCTCTCTCCATCCCCTCCACTCCACACTCTCTCTCTCTCTCTCTCTCTCCATCCCCTCCACTCCACACTCTCTCTCTCTCCATCCCTTCCGCTCCACACTCTCTCTTCATCCCCTCCACTCCCCACTCTCTCTCCACCCCACCCCCCAACCCCACTCTCCATCTCCACACTCTTCCCCATCCCGTCCACCCACTCCTCTCCTCCTCTCCACTCCCCCATATAAAAAGTAACCCTTTGCACCCCCATTTGTGGGTGTGTGTGTGTGTGTGTTGTGTTAAAATGCAAGGATATTAGATGTGAAAAGCATTATATCAAATGCAAAGTTTAGTATTATCATTATTATTATTTGTAGGTTGTGTTTGGTATGTGTGTGTTTTATATTTGTGTGTGTGTGTGTTTTGTATTTGTGGCTGTGTTAGATTTGTGTATATGTGTGTGTGTGTCACGTGTGTGTTTTGTGTGTGTGTGTGTGTTTTATATTTGTGCATGAGTGGATGTGTTAGATTTGTATATGTGGCATTGATATCTGTTGTGTGCGTGTGTGGCACATTTGTGTGTGTATCTGTTGTATATGTGTGTGTGTGTGGGGGGGGGGGGTGTATTGTAATTGTGTATGATAATGTTTAAAAACTGCCCAGTCACTGCACTTTAAAGTGTAAAATACCTCCCCCACTCCCCCCACCCCACCTGCCACCCCCCCCCCCTCCCTCTCCCACAACCATCTTTCCCCACTTTAAAACCAGCAGAACAAATGCCAGGATTCGTATCATGTTAATAATGACAATTATTGTAACATTTCAGTCCCCTGGAGCTAAAAACCAATCACACTGGACTTGGATTTACAACCTCTTTTGCCCCTTTACCCATCTGTCTTTGTTGGGCTCGGTTCAAACGGCTGTCACTTAGTTACGTTATATATTAATAATGACACCTTTCACGTAAAGAAGAGGTCTCAAACGTTGATCCCTCGGATGTAGTATGTGCTGACGCGTTTCGCCCGCAAAGTATACAGTCAATTCACTTTACAGTAGATTCTGTGAGGCGCTTTGAGGTGTTGACAAGATGTGAAAAGCGCTGTAGCAAGTGCAAGTATTATCGTAATTGTTATTACCGGGGAGAGGCACGGCTGGGTATTTTCTGCAGGCGAACTGATATACTGTACAGTGTTTTAAATAATGTGACATACCTGCTGCAATGTTATTATTATGATCGGAAAAGAGAGTAATGCTGGATTGGTTGCTGCTCCTTGGGGGCGGGTTGGGAAGCCAGGGGAAAAATACAGATCGCATGGATGCTTTGAATAGAGGAGGGAAGGAGGGAGGGAGGATATTAACACTTGTCAGAAATCTGATTGCCGCCCCCACATAAATCAATCTACCGTAATCTGTAAAGGTTTTCTTTTTAACGATGGACAAAATAAATGGACTAATTCCATCCACACTCTCTCTCTCTCTCTCCTTCGATTTCCACTGCACACCTACATATATTCTCCCGCTTCTGGAATTTATGCCTTGGAAGCTGATTTATACATAGATATATATAGATATTATATAAAAGGTTCTAATACCAGGACATTGGGTGAGGTAGTAGGGAAGGAGGCAGATTCTATTTCCATAAATATTGTTCCTCTAAAAGCTGCCACCTTTTAATTTTCCCTCTTCCCCCACCAGCTCCTCTTTTCTCTCCCCTTCCTTTTCCTTCCCCTTTCTCTCTACGCTCTCGACCCCCATTTTTATTTCGCCCCCCCCCCCACCTCACCACACCCAGCTCCAACTCGTTGTGTTTCTTTGTTTTTTGACCATTTTCTTACATGTCAAAGGCAATTTACACCTAGTCTGATGGTGTGAATCCGTTTTCCCTTTAACAGTGACAAACTGGTGAATATTGCAGGAAGTGCGCAGTCCCAGCCTCGATCTAGATGCTGTTCATCAAAAAACAAAGGTTTCCAAAGTAAAGGGGGAAAAGTGAACAATTTTCAACAATTTCTGCCTGATTTTCAGTGTTTTGTAGCAACAACAAAATGACACTCGTATAGCGCCTTTCACGTCAGGAGGGATGTCCCAAGACACTGGACAGTCACTGCTTTAAACCCGAGCTGAGGACGGGGGTAAGGAAGAAAGGGGGGATTAGGAGTTGGCAATGGGTCCATCGAATAGAAGGGTCTTGATGCGGGACTTGAAGGAGGCCAGGGAGAGGGGCGAGGCGGAGGGACTGTGGGATGCGAGTTCCAGAGGTTGGGGGCAGAGTGGCTAAAGGCTCGACCCCCCCCCCCCCCCCCACCACCCACCACCAATGGTTGGGCGGGTGAGTCGGAGGAAGGCAGAAAGATCCAGACAACAACAACAAAATTACACATCGGGAGGTCGTCCCAAGGCTCTGGACGGAGAGTATTTCAGACCTGAGCTGTGGGGGTGGGGGTTGGGGAGGGTAGAGGGAAGGGGAGGTGGGGGATGGAAGGTTGATCGAAAGCATGGTCAAGGAGGGCCTTGAGGTGGGTCTTGAAAGGGATGGGGTGAGGCAAGGTTTCACCCTAATTGGATGTGGCAAGCCTTGACTTTAAGGTCAGATCGTACCAGAGAGCAACCCGCCCCCCCCCCCCCCCCCCCCACCACCCCACCTCCCCCCATCATCTCCCCGGTGTTAAAAAAAGTATTTACAACCACTTTTTGGCTTGCAATCCACCAACACAGTGCACGTGCTTGTCAAAGAGCTCTTTAAAGGAGCATTCCTTTCAGGAGTGACAGCTTGCTTTGAGAAATTTCAAGCATGCATTGTGATAGCAGGGGTGGGAGTGGGTGCGGGGGAAGGTCGGGGGCTGTGGGGGGTGGTGGGCCAAGCCATTGTGGAGGGAAGATTGTTTGGGAATCAAAGCAAAAGTATAATTTAGGTGCTGCATCACAACCTGCAAAGCCCCGCTCGCTTCTCTCTGTTGGAGGAGGACAGGTTTGCAGGGTTATGGGGAGAGCGCGGCGGGGAGTGGGATTGATTTGGACAGTTCTTTTCAAACAGTCAGCACAAACAACAACACACAAAACTTACATTTATATAGCGCCTTTCACGTCGAGAGGACGTCCCAAGGCGCTGTACAGTCAGGTAGGACAAGAGCAGGGTGGGAAGGATCAGGGCAGGATGAAGAATAGTAGGAAAAGCACAGACACAATGGGACGAATGGCCTCCTTCTGTGCTGTTTGATTCTATGATTCTTGTTTCCTTTCCCCCCCACCCCCCCCCCCCCCCCCCACCCACCACCACAACCACCCCATTGTTGCTTTCCTCAGCTAAATATAAAAGTTGGCCAAATACTTTTTCCCGAGAAAGGCAGTGCACCTTTAAATTCTGTTTACGCTCATCCAATGTGTTTCCAGTCCAGCTGTGGGTCCTACTCAAAGGCTTCCAACTCTTGTTTCTCCTCTTTCCGTGGGAAACTCCAGTGCCAGCTGCAGTCTGCAAACTCCATACTCCCCAGAGGAAGAGTTGCTTTCAACCCCCCACCCCACCCTCCCCACCGCCCTCCTCCTCCTCCTCCTCCCACCACTCTCCTCCCAAACCTCTATTCTCTTCCCTCTTTGTAAAGCCTTTGGAACCTCCGAAAAGCTCTAAGCTTCACTGTCAATTAAAGGGGAATTGCTCCCGTGTGTTTTGTTTGTGTGTGTGTGTGTATGTATGTGTGTGTGTGGAAGGTAGGGAGGAGTTAAAGGGAAGTGGCTGTGGGTTTGTGACCCATTGGCCTCTGACTCAATGTTGTCTTCTGTGCCATATATTGACAAATGCAGGAAAGTGGGTTTTTTGAAAACCTTCAGAGGTTGGCATTTTAAAAACAAACCTTTTTTTAACATCATTCCATGTGGGTAACAGAAAATCATTCCACCACGTACAGTTGATAACAGCGGAGGAAACAGAGATGGGAATAAGCCAATCTTAAGAACAAGTTTTTGTTTTTTAAAGTCCCATTAGGATTACAAAGAAGAATTAGGAAGCATAACAATAAATAGTGAAAGATTGGAAAATCTTTGAAATCAGACTAATCAAAAGGACCTGATAATAATAATAATAATCGTTGCATTTGATATAGTACTTTTCACATCTTATCAATGTCTCAAAGCATTTCACAGAATATTCTGTAAAATGAATTGACTATATATTTGTGGGCGAAACATGGCAGCCAAATGCGCACAGCAGCGTCCCACAAACAGTCGTGGATTGACATGACCAATTTTTATTATTGTGGTTTTCCTTCGGCGGATTATTACTAGAGTTGTGGAGTAAGGACACTTGCCCAAGGTTTCTCCCTGATCTTCCTGGATTTGAACACAGGTTTCACGCTTGTAAGGCGAATGATCTAACGACTGAGCTACAGGAACTCCTGATTGCGATATACCACATTTTAAATGCGTGTGCCTTAGGATATCCTCGCAATGTCAAAGGCGTTCTGCAAATGTAATTTTGTAGTTGTTGTAAATGCAGAGCTATACTTTAGGATGCTCAAGAACAGTAGAAAAAGAGGGCACAGGTTTGACAAAGAGCAGCTTCAGAACAGGCATCAGGAAGGTTTTCTTAACAACTGGAACAGAGTTGCCAGGAAGGATGGTTGATCAAAATATAAATAATAATAATAATCCTTGCATTTGATATCGCGCTTTTCACATCTTCTAGACGTCTAAAGCGCTTCACAGAATATACTGTAAAGTGAATTGACTGTATATTTGTGGGCAAAACGTGGCAGCCAATTGCGCACAGCAACGTCACCACGAACAATCATGGATTGATTCACCAAATTCTTATAGGTTTTTTTTTGATGGATTATTATTAGGCGTGTGTGTGGAGTAAAGAAACTTGTCCAAGATTTTGCCCTGACTTGCCTGGATTCGAACACAGGTCTCGATCACACCATCCTCCTCCACCGCCTGTCCTCCGTCATCCACCTCAGTGGGACCGCACTCGCCTGGTTCGAGTCCTACCTCACAAACCGCCAGCAGTACATCTCCACAAACGGCTTTTCCTCCCGCACTCACCCAGTTACCTGCGGGGTACCCCAGGGATCCATCCTTGACCCCCTCCTTTTCCTCATCTACACGCTTCCTCTTGGGGATGTGATCCGCAGACATGGGACACACTTCCACATGTACGCGGATGACACCCAACTCTATTTCTCCACTTCACTTTGCGACCCCCAGTCCCCTGATGTTCTGTCAGCCTGTCAGACATCAGGGGCTGGATGTGCACAAATTTCTTGCAGCTGAATGTTGACAAGACGGAGGCCATACTCCTTGGCTCTCGTCAACATCTCCATTCACATGGCTCTCACCTCCTCCACCTTCCCGGCCTGCCCCTAAAACTCTCCGAACTTGTGTGCAACCTAGGCGTCAGGTTCGACCCCCAACTGTTCTTCCTCCCCCACCAGTACTGCCTTCTACCACCTCCGACAATACCTCACCCCAAAAGCCGCTGAAACCTTGGTCCATGCCTTTATCACCCCTTGGCTGGACTATTGCCAAGCCCTCCTCTCTGGTCTCCCCTCCGCCACAATCTTTCTTCCCAGTTTCAGGTCACAGCTGAAGACCTTTCTCTTCGACCGCGCTTTTGGTCACCTTTCTGCCCCTGCCCCTGGCTCGGTCCCAGGATCCGCTACTGTGAAGCGCTCTGAGACGCCGTCTGGCGTGGAGGGCGCTGTATAAATCAAAGTTGTTGTTGTTGACTCATGCTCATAAGGCGAGTGCTCTAACCACTGAGCTATAGGAGCTCCACTTGTCCTCTTCACTCAGCTAACTCCGGCTTGCTGCACATTTCCCACATTCTTAGCATCAGGTCTATCTCTTAGAACATGCGTACGGTCACCTCCGCCTCACCTATTTGCCTTGCTCAACTTCCAACTCCTTCTTTGCAAAGCACTCCGAGACATCACCCCTATAGTGAAGGACACTGTATAAAAATGCAAGACTTGTAAAGCAATAGGTGAAATTCAAAACAAATACTTTGTCAACAACAACTTCGATTTAGATAGTGCCCTCCACGCCGGAAGGCATCTCAGAGCGCTGTCAAAACAAAGGCAAAGAAAATCTAGGAATAACAGATGGGGCATGGAATGAAATCACGACTTATAGAGAAGAAGGAGATTCTAGATAAGTTAAACAAACTTAAAGAGCAATACAAGAGCAGATAGAACCCACCCAAGGATCCAAAAGAAACTAGGGAGGAGATAGTTGAAGTGGCAGGATAGTAGAAACATTATAATATGGTCACTTCAATCCACGACTGTGTGTAGGACACTGTTGTTGTTGTTGCTGTGTGCAATTGATTGCCATGTTTCGCCCGCAAATATGCAGTCAATTAAATTTACAGTATATTCTGTGAAGTGCTTTGAAGTGTCTAGAAGATATGAAAAGCGCTATATCAAATGCAAGGATTATTATTTATTTCATAAGTATTCAGAAACTCTGTAGAGAAAGATATCATGCCAGAGAACTGGAGGGTGACAAGTGTATTTGCCATTTTTATAAAAAGGAAATTAACATAATCCAATAAATTGCATTGCCAGTTATCTTAATGTCTGTGGTGGCGAGGATGTTGGAGTCTGTAATAAAGGATGGATCTCAAGGAACAAGAGTGCGATTAAAAGCAGCTGCCAATGGATTTTAAACCAGAAAGCTTTTCCTTTACTTGGGGGAGAATTAAACAACTGGAACAGGTTGCCAGGCAAACTGGATGAGGTCAGAGCCAAGACATAGGGACTAATTTAAGAACAGCTCAATGCTGTGATGGGGGGCAGCATTGAACTGTATGAGCTAAAGGTCCTTGTGAGATCTTGTGAGGAAAGGAAGATAATGCTTCACCAACCTTTTCTCTCAACATGAAAGGCGCTATACAAATATAATTTTGTTGTTGATGTGGTCATTGTCAACTTCTCTAATGAATTGACAAATAAAGTAAAGGGAAGGGAGTAGATGTGTATATGTACACTTCCAGAATGTCTTTTATAAAACAACAACAGCTAAAATCAGTGTGCTTGTCATGGAAGAGACAGCAAAATAAACTGAGAAACGGCTAGGGATCAGAAAACAAAGCGTACGAATAAAAAGCAGCTTCTCAGACTGATGAGAAGCAGTAAACATAGGAATCCATATTGGGACCGCTACTGTTCACCATGTACATAAATGATTTAGACTCGAATTTTCAGCTGACACCAAACTGAAGAGGATTGCAAACAAATGCAGAAAGACGTAACTGGACGTGTGGGATTGGTAGACAGGTGGCAAATAAAGTTTAATACAGGGAAATGATTCACGTTAGCAGGAAAAATCAAGAAACTGACTTGATCCTGGGTGTCAGAGGGGCAAAGGGATCTGTGGATTCAGATTCACAAGACACTAGACACTCTTGTGCTTCTCACCTTTACTGATTGAGGTTTACAGTTCAGCGATTCTTTTTTAAATGGAGGACGCCAAGCAGGTGAAAAAAACGGCAGCGCGATTTTAAAGTCGCGTAACTTTACTAGCGGCAAGCCTATAGCCCTAGAATCTAGTAGCGGCAAATCGAAATACTGCACCTGCGTGACAATGTGGGTTATCAGCTAGCGTTATCGGATTGCCGCTAGTATGACTTTAAAGTTATACGCGCTCCGTTTTTTTCACCCTCTTGGCGTGCTCCATTTTAAAAAGAATCGCTGGACTATAAACCTCGACTGCAGCATCATGGCTTCAAGCGCAGCATCTACCAGCAAAGGTAAAAAGCACAAGAGAGTAGTTTTAACAATAAGTACCAATACAATATTCTGTTATTATCTGTTATTAATTATGCATTTACAAATGCTCCACCGCTATTGTTCCGGATAAGTTCCGGTTTATCGAATGGGGACTTTTTTTGGCGTGCCGGTTATACGGAAGTGCCGATGCATCGAGTCACGGATAAACAGGCTTCTACTGTATTTAATATCAATGGAATATATATATTCCATTTAATATATGCATGTGAGAAAGAATAGAGGGTTATAGGAAAGGGGAAAAACAGGGGTTGAGTGTATGTAAATGTCAGGAGGACTAGTTAGACCAATTGGCCTGTTTCCATGCTGTAACAGTCTATGCAATTCTATGCTGTGTTTTGCCTACAAACGCATAGTCACTGAACTTGACAGTAAATTTCCCCACGTAGCACTTTCAGACATTTGGAGCATGAGTTGCTGTATCAAAAGCGAAAAGCTCATTGATGAATTATTGATGAGGTCTCGTCTGCCTGTCGACGCAAATGTCCCCATGGCACCATTTGAAAAGAGAAGAAGAGTCTCTTCTGGTATCTTGGCCAACAATGCTCCATTTGAAATTTGGTTGCGCACTTGCCTGTTTGTGGAGCATTGCTGTGTTAAGCTTGGCTTCCGTGTTCAACTACAAACCACACACATTCAGACCATTTCACAGTATATTCGAGACAGCTAAAAACAATGCGATAAAGCTCCATGAATAAATAATAATAGATTTTGCATTTATTAAGTCAGGTTCCTCAAAGCACTTCGCAGAATATACTGTAAAGTGAATTGGCTTCTATAGTTTGCGGGCGAAACGTGGCTGGCATATCAGTGTCAGGAAGGATGATTATAATAATAATCATTATTATCATAATAATAATAATCCCTGCATTTGAAATAGCGCTTTTCACATCTTATCGACGTCTCAAAGGTTTCCCAGAATATACTGTAAAGTGGATTGACTGTATATTCATTATAATGAATAATGAATGATTAATGGTACAGCCCTTTAACCTGACCGTTGTGTTTTTGATCAGAACTTGTGTGGGCACAACTCGTGCGATACCCTGGGAATGGCGGACGTGGGAACCATCTGCTCCCGGGAGCGCAGCTGTGCTGTGATCGAGGACGATGGGCTCCACGCGGCTTTTACAGTGGCTCATGAAATCGGTACGTATCTGCGGGGTTTGTCAGAGGAACACCGCCCTCAACCCCACCCCACCCCATCCCACCCCAAGAACAGCAGCAACTTGGATTTGGTGGAGCAATGGTGGAACAATGTGGAGTCCTGTAGCTCAGTGGTTAGAGCACTCGCTTTGCAAGCGAGAAACCTGGGTTCGATTCCAGGCATGTCGAAACTTTGGGCAAGTTTCCTTACTCCACACTACCACACGTTTGATAATAATGCCTCTAAAGAAAAAAACAATAATAAATTAGTCAATTCAATCGACGACTGTTTGTGGGACACTACTGTGCAAAATTAGCTGCCGCGTTTCTCCCACAAATATACAGTCAATTCACTTTACAATACTATATATTCTGCAAAGCGCTTTGAGATGTCTAGAAGATGTTGTGTTTTACCTTTAACAATATAAGTGGTAATCAAGTATGGGACAGGTACATAAGGATTCTAATAATGACGAGGGAGAGAGTTGGAGAGAGACAGTGAAAGAGGGTATTGGAAAGAAGCTGGATTGTAAAGTTGCAATCAAGATTGGATTGAATCAACATTGCGTATTGCGGATTAAAGAGCATTATAGAAGATGTGAACAGTGCTATAACCAATGCAAGGATTATTATTATTATTAATAATATAAAAAGCTGTAGGGGCTGAATAGCCTATTCCTTTTCCTACGTCCCAATGATCAGAACATAGACAGATATACGACAATCACAAGAAGAGTGAAAGCAGAGCTTTTTTCACTCAGAGGGAGTTGTTGGGATGTGGGGTTCAGAAGACTGTGGGTTCAAAGTCCCAGATCGGGGATTTGTAGTTCACAGTAGAGGTTCCAGAGGTGCCGTCCTTCTTGGTGAGCTATTTGAACTGAGGACCTCTGTGCCTGTTCAGGTGAGTGCTCAAGATTCCACGGCTGTATCGGAAAGGTCTCAATGTCATGGCCAACAATTCCTGACGATAGCATCATTTATTCATTGTTTGTGGCTGTTTGTCGACATCATGGAGTGTAAATTGGCTGCTGTGTTCACCTAACAAAATCTGCAGTCGCCTCAGTTCGTAGCAGCAACTGTGAAACATTTTGACGTTGCAGGTGCCACATCGAATGGTATTTTAGATCCGTATCAAAGGACTATCATTATATGAATGGGTATTTTTTTTTGCCATTGACTGAAGGGCATCTGCTGGGACTGTCACACGACGACTCTAAGTTCTGTGAGGAGACGTACGGCCTGACCGAAGACAAGAGGCTGATGTCCTCCATTCTGACCAGCATTGATTCCTCCAAGCCCTGGTCGAAGTGCACATCCGCCACAGTGAGCGAGTTCTTTGATGATGGCCACGGTAAGTGTCCCATGCAACGGCGTACCATCCTCTAGCTTAGTGGTTACAGCACTCGCTTCTCAAGTGAAAGGTAACTGGGTTCATTTCCCAGACGGGTGAAACCTTAGGCGGATTTCGTTACTCCACATGTTTCCATTTACCCAGCAGTAAGTAGGAACCCGGCTGTTAGTTGATTGGCAGATCACTTTCTGGGGGGGTAATAATCGCTTCAAAGAATCCGATGTAAATAATAATAATTTGGTCACTCAATCTACAACTATATATCGGACACTGCTGTGCGCAATTGCCTGCGTGTTTCTCCCTCATAATGTCAATTAACTTTACAGTATATTCTGTGAAGCCCTTTGAGACGTCTCAATGAGATGATAAACTGCTATATCAAATGCAAGGATTATTATTGTTATTAATAAAGCAGAGAAGTTTGAGAGGGGACCTCCTAGAGGTGTGCAAATTGAGGAGAGGTTCTGACAGGGTGAATCTGAAGATTCCAATTGACTGCTGCGTTCATCTACAAAATACACAGTCAGCACAATTCATAGCAGTTCCCTGAAAGTGTTTTGCTGTTGCAGATGCCATATCAAATGCAAGGACTATTATTATACAGCATCAATAAGTATCTAGTGATTGGAGGACATAGATTATAAGATTACAAGGAGAGAGAAAGCAGATCTTGGCAGAACATTTTTCACTCAAAGAGCTGTTGAGATGTGGAAGGCCCTGCCTGCCCAGTAAGGTAGTGGAAGCAAAGTCCTCTGTGGGTTGAAAGAGGGATATAGATGGATATGTGAAGGTAAGAGGTTTGAATGGCGATAGGAATTGCGCAGGGCAATGGGAGTGACCTTGCTCTGTAAATTGCTCTGTAAATTTCTGTTGGTTGTATAAGTGAGAGCCTAGCTAAGCACAAGAGTCGACAGACGATCTGATGCCCTGACTGTGTGCTATCGTTGCAGGAGACTGCCTTCTGGATGCTCCTGAGAATCCAATACGGACCCCAGAGGAGCTGCCCGGGCAGAGCTACGACGCGGTCAAGCAGTGCAAGCTGGCGTTTGGCCCAGAGTATACCGTGTGTCCCGGGATGGATGTGTGCTCTCGCCTGTGGTGCGCCGTCATCCGCAAGGGTCAGATGGTTTGCATGACCAAAAAGCTGCCCGCCGTGGAGGGGACGCCTTGCGCAAAGGGCAGGATCTGCCTCCACGGCAAATGTGTGGACAAAACCAAACGACGCTATTACTCGGTGAGCAATATTATCCTTTTTGCCCTATGTCTGTTCCGTGATCCGCTCTCTGCCTCCCCCCATGTCCGCAACACCACCTTACAAGCATGAGACCCGTGTTTGAATCCAGGCAGGTCAGGGCAAAACCTTGGGCGAGTTTCCTTACTCGACACACACGCCTAATAATAATCCCTCTCCCAAAAAGCACAACAATAAAAAAAATTGGTCATTTCAATCCACGACTGTTTGTGGGGGCACAGCTGCCGCGTTTCGCCCACAAATATATAGTCAATTCACTTTATAGTATATTCTGTGAAGTACTTTGAGATGTCAATAAGGTGTGAAAAGTGCTATATCAAATGCAAGGATTATTATTATGTTTGACATGACACATAGTTGAGACGTCTCAAAGTGCGTCAACAGGTATATACCGTGAACTCAGTTGACTGGGTTTTTTTTTAGTCACCGATTCAGTGAAGCGTGGCGATTGACACTTGCCGTTCTGTGCCATTACAGGTCTCGGCCAATGGCAGCTGGGGCTCCTGGGGTTCCTGGGGTCCATGCTCTCGCAGCTGCGGGGGAGGGGTTCAGTTTTCCCACCGGCACTGCAACAATCCGGCGCCTCGGAACAACGGGAAGTACTGCGTGGGCAAGCGTGCTGTGTACCGATCCTGCAACGTCAAACCCTGCCCGGAAACCGGTGAGTCCCTTCTCTTATGTCCAAGTAGCGTTCGGCCTTGACCAGGTGCCCAAAGTGATTTAACAACAACAACAACAAAATGACACTTGTATATAGCACCTGTCACGTCAGGAGGACATCCCAAGGCGCTGGACAGTCACCAGGTCAGACCCGAGATGGGGACAGGGATTGTGGAGGGAAAGGGAGGGATTTGGAGTCGTCAATGGGGTCATCGAAGTGGCGGGACTTGAAGGAAGCCAGGGAGGGGGTGAGGCGGAGGGATCATGGGATGGCGTTCCAGGGGCAGAGTGACTGAAGGATCGCCCTTTACCCCTGAGACCAAATCGTGTGTATAAATAGACTTGAGACCTGCAACTCTCCACTCTCCCACAGGAATCCAATAACTTCCAATAAACCCACCCCCCAACCGCCCCACTCCCCATCCCTCTCCAGCAATAGTAAAATAAAACATCTCACAGCCATGTGTTTTTTTAAAAAGTTGAACGCCGAGTGAATGGAACAGACTACCAGTCCGTTTCAATTGCACAAAAGTTCAAGGAAATGTTTTTTTTACACATGCAGAAAGAGACTATTTGGCCCAACACATCTATGCTAGCTCTCTGAAAACACTGCCCACTCGAATGTCTTTCGCAGATTCCTTTTCCACCTTTTGTTTCCCTCAAGCAATGTGTGCGTGTGTGTCTATATGTGTGTTTGGGGAAGGAAGAGCTCAAGGATTCCCTCTCTCTACCCCTTCATCTCACTCCCTTTTTCTTTCTGTCTTTAATGCTACCTATTCAACCATACCCATGGTCATTACACTCCACACACACCTCTGCCCCCCACTCGTCATCAAACCCCCTCCCCCCCGCCCCACTCACCGTGCTACACTCAGACGGTACCTTGCCTCAAGGCCGCTGTAGAGAGGAAAGTTACTGTAGTTAATTTGACGCCCTCTCAGTTACCAATTCAGCAATCATTAGGAAATGGTTTCTCCTCATTTCAATAGAATTTATATTTACACTGCACTGAAGGGAGAGAGTATATGGGGGAGTCAGAGGGACTCCAGGATGGAGTTTCAGAGGATTTGTGCGGGTGGGGTGTAGTAGGTGGGGTGGAAGAATGACTGAAAGCCCACCCACTGTTGGCGGGTAGGGTAGGATTTGAGATATGAAGCAGGCCGATTCTCACTGAGGAAATTTATCAAACAAAACTTATGTTGTTTTAGAACGTGCATTTGGAAGGCGTAAAAATAATAATAAACCTTTTTATTTGGTATGGAGGCTTGAAACGTCCCACATTTTTGTAAAGTATTCTGACTGTGAGCAAAACATGGCAGCCAATTGCGCACATCCATTTCCTACAAACAGTTGCGGATTGAGTAACCAATCGGTTACTCAACCGGTTGACAACCGGGTTCCGACTTACTGCTCGCTAAACAAAGGCGCATGGAGTAAGCAAACTTGTCTAAGCGTTTTGCCCCGCCAGGAATCGAAACCCAGTTTAACGCCAGTTCTCTCACTAGCGAGGCGAACACTGTTCACCACTACCCTATAGGACTCCCATTTTGTTAATGTGTGCAGTGTGGTCTCAATCTGAGTATATAGCAAAAACAAGAGCCAGGCTCACGAGTATACAAGGAGGAGGTGGGGAGGAAAGGGAGGGAAGAGTGTCATGCACCCCATTGACTGCAGAGTTTGTTTACATTCTTTCAAGTCTTGGTGGTGGACAGTGTTTGAGTCTGCTGCTCAATCCTGTTACTCTTGGCAACCTGACGCTACACAGTGTCTGAACCGGAGGTGCCAAAAGCAGAAAATGTTTTTTAAGAAAGAAGGGAAGAAAAAAAATAGACGTGAATTTTCCAGTCTGCTGTGTGAATGACCGCACTTCACATTCTGGTTGCTCTGTGTGTGTGGGGGGGGGTTGTTTTTGATGAAGGTATCTCATTTCCAAAATATACAGATACAGTATATATATTTTAAATCTGTGTGTGTGTATCTTTGTGAGTCCCTGTGTCCATCTGTTGGGAGGGAGTGGTTGTCGGCGGTGAGTGTGTGTGTGTGTTGGTGTTTGCGTGTGTGCGTTTACCTTGTGTGCAGGGCACCGTATAAATGCAAGTAGCTGTTGTTATTTGCCTGTAATGCAACCCACTGCAACTGACCAGCTGTCTGTAATTGTGTTTTTGTTTGTGTTCCAGGCAACTCCTTCCGTCACGAACAGTGCGAGACGCGAAACGGTTATCAGACCAATGCCAAAGGAGCCAAGACGTTTGTGGAATGGGTTCCAAAGTTCGCTGGCGTCATCCCAAAAGACGTGTGTAAACTAACCTGCCGGGCCAAAGGCACTGGTTATTATGTGGTGTTTTCTCAGAAGGTAAGGGCGTCAGCGATTTCAAGCCAGAGACTTTACAAGGGGGGGGGTGGGCGGATAGACAGATAGACAGACTGACGACCTTACTCACTCAGGTCTTTCTTCCCCGGTAACCAGATGTCAGCTTTGGTCAATGCTCTCGTCTCTGTGTCAGAAAGGATGTGGGTTCAAAGTCTGGACATTCCAGATCCACGTTCCAATGTAGTGACGAGTGAGTTGCTACGTTGTTGGTGATGCGGTCAATTGATGTGGTTCAGGGGATCACTTTATTTTGGGGGTGGGTGTGCGGGAGTGGGTGGTGTTGGGGATGGCCTGTCTAACCTGTCAGATTATATACATATATTTTTTTTAATCCTCAGTATCTTCTAACTTCAAGCCAATTTTAAAATCTGCTTGTTGTCAAACCTCACCCAGGAAAAACCAGCCTGTAATCTGCTGACTCTGGATTCACACTTTTCTCCCTTTTTCACACTTCATTTGTGGAGTCCTGTAGCGCAGTGGCAAGACCATTTGTCTTACCAGCGAGAGACCTGGGTTCAATTCCAGCCAGGTCAGGGTGAAACTTTGGGCAAGTTTCCTTACTCCACACACACACACATACACACACACACACACACACGCCTAATAATAATAATCCCTAAAAAAAAATTGATCATTTAAATCCACAACTGATACTGCTGTGCAATATTGGCTGCCACGTTTCGCCCACAAATATACAGTCAATTCACTTGATAGTACATTCTGTGAAGCGCTTGGAGACTTTTAGAAGATGTGAAAAGCGCAAGGATATCCAATGCAAGGATTATTATTATTGTTACTAACCCAAGTGTTAGCCTGGATTGACACTTGGGTAGTGTTCTGAAGTGCAAGATTGTGGGTTCAAGCCAATGCTTTCACTCTCTTTTTCCCGACACCCTGATGTCGTGCTGGGCACTGCACAGTCAGAGATGCCATCTTTTGAATGTTGTGTTAAAAACAAGACCCCGTCTGTACCTGTTCAAGAGGACATTCAAGATCCCATTTTGCGAAGAGAAGGGAATTCCTACCCAAACTCCCAGCCCGATAAAATCGATCATTCATTTTGTGGCTACTTGTTGGACTTTCAAGAAAAATAAATAATGATCCATAAATCGGTCACTCAATCCATGACTGTTTGTGGGACGCTGCAGTGCACAATTAGCTACCACACTTCACCCACAAAATACGCAGTCAATTCACCTTCCATTCGGTGAAGCACTTTGTGATATCTCACTGACCTGATTGTGGCGCTTTATCAAATGCAAGGATAGTTATTATTACTATTATTATTAACAGTATTTATTGTATGACCTTCCGCTGCAATTAGTTTGTTGGTCGAGTTGAACTCTTGCTGACTTCCCCTGCTGAGATGCTTGTCTCCTTCTGTCCCTCAGGTGATTGACGGCACTGAGTGCCAGCCCTACAGCACCTCGGTGTGTGTGCGGGGTCGCTGTGTACGCACCGGCTGCGATGGCATCATAGGCTCCAAGCTGCAATATGACAAGTGTGGGATGTGCGGGGGAGACAGCTCCACCTGCATCAAAATAGCTCGCACCTTTACAAAGAGAAGGTAATAATAAGAACCTGTCCACATACACACACACACACAGTCACTGCGCTCAACTCTTAACTACTCTACAGGCCTTTGATAAGTTGCTATAAAAATGCAATCTTTTCCCCGTTCTCTTGTCTCTCTTCCTGACTCTTGTCTTTTCCTTTTTCAGCTTGCCCTTTCTCTTTTTCACTGTTTTTTTCTTTTTATTTTATATAGAGCCTTTTATGTCAGAAGGATGTCCCAAGTTTCTGGACAATTAAGGGTTTAGCACCTGAGCTGGGGTTTGGAATAGAGAGGGCTGGAGGGTAGGGAAAGCGGGATGATGAGCGAAGGCATAGAGAAAGTGGAAAGTCTTGAGACCGGCCTTGAAGGAGGCAAGGGAGTGGGAGAGGCAGAGGTGCTCTGGGATGGAGTTCCAGAGGGCGGGAAACTCGCTGAAACCACTAATGGTGGGACGTACAGATTGGGGGACATGGAGCAGGACAGTGTCTGCTGAGCCGGTGTTAAGAGGAGGAGCAAAGCCGTGGAGGGCTTTAAAAGTTAGCACAAGGATTTTAAACTCTATCCTCTGAGGGATGGGGAGCCAGAGGAGCTGGGCGAGCATGGTTGTGTTCGGTTGACTGGCCTTTAATTGACATAAAAAGCCCGGAAGGTACCGGGGTAAACAGCCAATGAGCTGGTGGTGATGTGCTTCAGATAAGATAACGAACTGTAATTGTCAGGAAAGGGAGGAAACTACTTTGTAAACAACAGCTGCCGAAACGTTTGACCCCCTGATCCCTCGCTCCCTCCCTCGCCTCCTTCAAGTCCGGTCTCAAGACCCTCCTCTTCGACCGTGCCTTCTGCTGCCCTCCCAGCTCTCTGCCTGCCCTCCTATCTCTCTCCTGCCCCTCCCCCCTATGCTGCCCCTCCCCTCTACCCTGCCCCTATCCTTTGCTCAGGTCTCGACCTGACTGTTTAGCGCCTTGGGACATCCTCCCGAAGTGAAAGATACTATAGAAGTGTAATTTTGTTGTTGTTGTATAATTCCTTTGCTTACATCATGAGGACTTATGGCGTACACTACTATAGCTTGTGCCACCTAGCCTGCTCAGTCATAATAATAAGATAATAATATTTGCCCGTGACACAGTGCCCTATCAAGGCAGCAAATTGATGCAACATTGTCTACAACAACAACAACAAAATTACATTTTGTAGAGCCAGGAGGACGTCTAAAACAACTTTACAGAGGTGAAGGGACTGTGGGATGGAGTTCCAGAATGTGGGGACAGAGAGGCTGAAAGCACGTCCGCCGATGGTAGGGCAGGTCGGGAGGGGGACATAGAGCAGGCAGGAACCCGCTGAACAGAGGGGATGGGGAGGGTCATAGTAGGACAGCAGGTCGGACAGGTAGGAGGGGCCAAGCCCGTGAATGGAAGAAAGAAAAGAGCAAGTTGGAGGGACTCGGGGAGAGTGGGGGTCAGAGTAACTGAAAGCTCGATGATGGGTCAGATCGAGTGGGGGAGGTGATGAAGTCAGGGTTCCCCAGAGTTGGTGGAAGTAACGGAAGTGATGGGATGGGTGGGCAGGCCCTGGAAGGCTTGAACTCGAGCACAGGGATCTTGAATTCGATCCACTGGTGTCCGGTGGCACATTATAGTAAAACCCAGTGAACGGGTTTGAGTCATTTCAGCAGCCTGATGAGGCGCTGTATCAAATACAAGAATAATAACTTTTCTGTATTATTTTTCGCTGCTGTGATCAGCCCAATCTTAGAATGAAAGCATTCATTCTAGTGAATGACACAGAATAGATTCCTTAATTGCACATTTTACCAGCTCTAACTAATATCTTGATTTGAACAGTCTGTGCTTTAGACAGCAATAACCAGGTTCCTGTTTGCATTCCTGTCTACGTTCTTTCTTTCAGTCTCTCTCTCTCATTTTCTCTCTTGGGTTTGTTTAAACACTAAAATGGGGTTAAATTCCACTGGATCTAGATTTGCCCCATTAATATATAATTTTGGAACATCCATTGTTTCGCCCACAAAACGTACAGTCAACTGACTTCACAGTTTATTCTGCAAACCTTTGTGACTACTCAAAGATGTGATAAGGCACTAGACAAAGCCAAGGAATATTCTTATTACTGTATTCAGAATTTGACATATGATTCAATCCAGCCTACTTAAAAGAAATTTACAGAAAGCCACCTTCAATATTAATGCTGCATTTAGCAATATTTCTAACAGGAAACGTGGTTGACAGTAATGTTGGTTCATCGCCCCATTTTCCCCATCATGCCCACTCCATCTACAGTGGTCAGGTCTTTAGCCTTCCTGCCCCCACCTTTTAGAACTCTAACCCACAATCCCTTTGCCTCATTCCCCCCTTTACTGCCTCCTTCAGGACCTGTTTCAAGACCATTCTCTCAGACCACACTCCCTACCCCCACCACTCCTGATCCTATCCCCAGCTCGGGTGCAAACAGTTTGCTGTCCAGCACCTTGGGCCGTCCTCCCAAAGTGAAAGTTGCTATGCAAATGTGACTTGTTGTTGTGGTTGAGGCCAGGGGCATGGAGATGCATTAAAATGCAGCTTGATGTTTTATGGGGGTGGGGGACAATGGTAGCATGGGTGTTATGGAAGAGTGAGATGAGATGGGCTAAGGGAATTTCTTCCTTCAAACTGATCTTATGATCTTGTGATAAACCTTTCCGCCAAAGTGATCAGCCCTCTGCTGATCCAGTTTAGCCCTGGTCAGGCGCAAAGGTCTTGAAACTGGGTTCCTACTTAATGCTCGGTAAAGCGAGGCATGTGAAGTAAGGAAACATGCCCAATATTTTGCCTTCTCTGGAATGGAACCCAGGCCTCTTGCTTGTGAGACGAGTGCTCTCACCACTGTAGCTTCAGGACTTGATTAATATCAATCGATGTTGAATTTTTCCTGCAATTCTTAAGAGACCTTACATTTCTAGGAGTAATTTTGTGCCTCGAAACCTCACACTGAGGCATTGTGGGCAGTTTTCTTTCCCACCTTCGTTTTTTGTTCCACCGCTTCAATCCTTCTCGACCTTCTCTCCCTTCTCCTCCAGCATCGGCTACACAGACGTAGTGAAGATCCCCGCCAAGGCAACGCACATCAAAGTCCGCCAGTTCAAGCCCAAGGGGCAGCACAGGTTCACAGCCTACCTGGCGGTCAAGCGCAAGAACGGGGACTACCTCTTCAACGGCAAGTACATGATCTCCACCTCCGAGAACATCGTGGACCTGAACGGGACGGTGCTGAACTACAGCGGCTGGAGCCAGCGGGATGACCAGTTCCATTCGATGGGCCCAGGTGCGCTGAGGGAGTCTCTGATTGTCCAAATCCTGGCCACCGATCCTGGGAAACCCTTGGACGTACGCTATAGCTACTTCATCCCCAAAAAGCAAGCCTCAGAGGCCGAGGGAAACTCCATCGTAACTCTGACCAAAGGGGTGGTCAGGCAAAGCCATCAGGTCAAGTGGATCACAGGCCCCTGGCTGTCCTGCTCACGAACCTGTGACACTGGGTGGCAGACCAGGACTGTGCAATGTAAGGACTGGCGGGCCAAGCTGACCAAGGGCTGCTCACTGTCGCAGAGACCCTCGGCCTTCAAGCAATGCTTTTTGAGGAAATGCTAAAAGAGTTTGAATGGACTCCTGTCTTTCTGGTCCTGTGTTTCGTTTGCTCATCCGATTATTTTGTTTGTTCCGTTCGCTCGCTTTGTGTCCGAGATGTGGCGATAGGTGGGTGGATGAGTGGGTGGGTGGATGGAGGGCTGGGCTGAGGGCGGGCAAAAAAAATTGTATTTTATTTCACCCCCTCCCCCCTCGCCCTCCCTCGCCACAACCACCAACATCATCAGTGTGGGGTGGGAGTGGAGAACAGCACGGACAAGAGCAGAATCTGCCTCATTGTTGGACTGTTGCAGCGATGTGCGGGCGCACTGCCTCCTGTCCTGGCTACTGTGTCAGTTGTTGAAGATGCGAGCGTGGGCAGGAAGGATGGGGTAGGGAGTGATGATCGATCTGGAGCGTGAACGATAGCAAGTCAAGGTGATTCCAGGGACCCCAGTAGGACATATAATCACCAACCTCCAGGTCTTGACCCTTCAGCTGCCTGAATACCAGAAGCAGCACCTGTGCAAAAGGGATGACTCCTGTTTCAACCACAGATCCCATCTTGTGGAGCCCCTCTGGACCTTAGCCTGACAGCCCTATATTTTTGGGGGAGGTGGGGCAAAAAGTTTAAGGTGGAGAAAATTCTAGAAATTACAATGAATCCTTAAATCCCACTTAATTTCGAAGCTGGATAACCTTGGGCCCTAAGAAAATCCTAAACTGGATTTAGGAATCTTCCACGGTTCTGCTCTTTCTAAAAAAAAAACACATTTAACACAAAGCAAATGCCTTTTAACAAGGATTTCAGGACTCGGGATAGGAGCGAGTGGGCTAAAAAGATACATGCCCTTCCCGTGAGAGCATAGAATTAATTGGGGAGTGGGAGGGCATCCTCCTTGTGGGGGGAGCTACGCAGGGTCTCGTTGGAGCTGAAATGGCTCCATGGTGACATGTCTGGCAACGGAGCCGGTCTCGGTATTCTAGTTCCTGAGCCAGACAGGTCCGCAGTATTTCAGGGCTCAGAGGCTGAGAGCATAAGTCAGCCTGGATTATTAACAGGACTTAGAATGGCAGACCAGTTACTGGGGGCAGGGAATCCTCCACGAGTCAAAGCCCTAAACGGGTAAGGTGGTACGAGCTGGATAAGCAGTGAGGCGGGAGGGGAAGGGCGATGAGTGAAAAAAGAAAACGAGGTGGTGGGAAGGTAAAAAGAAAACACAGCACTGATATAATTTATTTTTTCTTTTCAACGACTTGTCATGTGAATTTGATGTGAGACACTTTATTTATTGTTTATTTAATATGAAGTAACCAGAAATTGGAGGGCGAAACGGTTTATCTATTTATCTTCCGTCTCGACGATTTAGAACTGGGGAGAAGCATCTCTCACACGTGGCGGCTCTTCTGTCTGCGTTTCCAGCCTTCCGACGTCCAATATTCCCCCCCCCCCTCCCCCCCCCCCACCACCAAAAAAAAAAGGACGTGTGCGTTTACCTGGTGCACAGCACTGGCTCCTCTGTGTGCGCTGTTGTGACTTGCGCTTTCCTTGTGTGCGTGGCCACCTGTGTGTGTAACTCAAACGAAAACTTATTTTCATTGACTTCCACCCCAAAGTGGTAAAATTTCCCCCGACCCTTCCCCCACCCCACCCTACTCCTCACCACATCCCTCTCCGCCCTCCCCCCCTTCACCACCCCCTTCCCCCACCCCACCCTACTCCTCACCACATCCCTCTCCGCCAACCCCCCCTTCACCACCCCCTTCCCCCACCCCGTAACAGCATAAACAAGGAAACGCGTCAAAACTATTCTGTAATACCTGGGGTGGGGTCTGGCGGGGAGTGGGATTTCCACACCCACTGCCCCACCCCCCCCCCAAAAAAAAGGTAACAATTATTGTGTAATGTATTAATCCTGCAACTTTTTTTTTACCACATGAGTAATACCTTGTAATGTACTGTAAAAAGAAACACATTAGCGCTTGCCCTTTGTGTAACGGATGCTGAAATTCACCTTTTTGATATGTGTAAATTATATATTCCCAAACCTGACCCCCTGTGGTCCCACAACTTGAAACATCCTTTTGTCGTCTTTTGCACCACAGTTTCAGCTTCAAGTACGTTTACGAATGTGATTTTGTTGTTGTTTATGGAGCCCTGTAGTTCAGTGGTTAGAGCACTCGCCTTACAAGCGTGAGACCTGTGTTCAAATCCAGGCAAGTCAGTGTGAAACCTTGGTCAAGTTTCCTTACTCCACAACACACGCCTAATAGTAATCCCTCTAAAAAAATAAGAATTTGGTCATTTCAATCCATGACTGTTTGTGGTGACGCTGCTGTGCGCAAATGGCTGCCACGTTTTGCCCACAAATATACAGTCAATTCACTTTACTGTATATTCCGTGAAGCGATTTGAGACGTCTAGAAGATGTGAAAAGCGCTAGACCAAAGGATTATAATTTATATACATTTGCATTTGGTGTAGCACCCTTCATGTCAGCAGGCTGTCTCTCAAAGCATTTCACAGGTTTCACTTGTCAAGATTTTGAAGGCTAATGCGACAGCCAATTTGTACTTTACAACAACAACAAGAACTTGTGCTTATAAAGCTCCCTCCCATGCAGAGCAGTGTGTCTGAGCGCTTCAGCATCCTACAAACAGCCATGGCATCAGTGACTAATTTCATTTGGGGAGTTTGGTAGCCAGGATGCTGGGAGAAGCCCCACCTCTCTTTTCGAGTAGCACCCTGAGGATCTTTAAAGTCCACTTGGAACAAGCAAACAGGACCTCAGTTTAATGTCTCCTATGTACAGTGAAACCTTTGTTATCCGGCACCCTCGGGACCTGACCGGTGCCGATTATTCAAATATGCCGGATATTCGAGTGGCAAGTTGCCACAAATCCAACAACAAAAAATTAATTCATTTTTAAAAAATACCATATTAATAATAGACTAAATAATAACAGAATATTGTATGGATACACACGGTACCAATAGAGCATTCCAGCACACTCAGTAAACTGATAACTGTAAAAAAGCATTTCAGCATTCGGTAAGTTTAATAAGTGCACACGCACGTGCAAAGTGAGCATACCGCGAGATGGCTACAGTATGAGATCCAGTTGCTGGAATGGTGAATTGTATTGGTAGATATCGGTTGGTTGAGTACACCGTTTGGTTGGATATACCAGATAAATAAGGTTTTACTGTAATAGGCACCTCTGATGATGCAACTCATCCACAGCATCGCATTAGAGTGTCAGCTTAGACTCGTGATTCATTACAAGTCCTGACGTGGGTCTTGAACTCACAGCCAGACTGATACACACAGATATTAAGTCACAAGTACTAGCATTTTTACAGGGCCTTCCATGGTCAGATCACCTGTAGTACTACACCACACCTCAGTAAAAGCTGTTTTGGCCCTGGAGGGTGTGCACAGCATGCTTACCAGAATTATTCCAGGTCGTAAAGGGTTAAATTATGAGGACGGGTTGCATAAGCTTGGTCTCTATTCCCTTGAGTTTAGAAATAATAATCCTTGCATTTGATATAGTTCTTTTCACGTCTTCTAGATGTCTTAAAGCACTTCATAGAATAATCTGTAAAGTGAATTGATTGTATATATTTGTGGGCGAAACGCGGCAGCCAACTGCACACAGTAGCGTCTCCACAAACAGTCGTGGATTCAAATGACCAATTTATTACAGGTTTTGTTTTGGAGGTAGGTGCGTGTGTAGAGTAAGGAAACTTGCCCAAGGTTTCGCCCTGACCTGCATGCATTCGAAACAGGTATCATGCTTGTAAGGCGAGTGCTCTAACCACTGAGCTGCAGGACTCCATTGAGGGGTTGAGGAGTGATTTTTTTTAAATAATAAGAGATTCGATAAGGTAGATACAGAGAAACTATTTCCTTTGGTGGGGGAATCCAGAACAAGGGGCATAATCTTAAAATTAGAGCTAGGCCATTCAGGAGTGAAATCAGCGGAAGTTGTTCACTCAAACACTAGTGGAAATCGGAAACTCTCTCCACAAAAGGTTGCGGTTGTGGATCTATTCACATTTTTAGATTTTTGTTAGGTTGGTATCGGATATGTGGCAACAATGGGTGATTGGAGTTGAGGTAGAGATCAGCTATAATATTAAGAATGGCAGAACAGACTCAAATAGCTGAATGGCCTCGTCCTGTTTCTATGTAGGAGCACTTTCTGAAATGCTTTGAGCATTGGTTGGACTCCCAACAGTCACCTCCCCAACACCTTCCCAATATGCAAACTCTGGGATCCCTCAAGCCTTAGATCTCGCCAACCCTTGTGCATAACACCTTTCCAGGATTAGTTGTGGAATGTGCAATCCCTCCATGTTAGAAAATTTTCCTTTCCTTAGCGGAACTCTTAAGCAGTTCAGTTCCCATTCTGTGAAGTATGGTGATGGGCAGTCATGACCTTGGTTTTAATGCCTTATCTAAAGCATTGCATTGGAGGGTCAGCATTGTGAGTTGAAGTCCCGACTTGGAGGCTTGAACCAACTAATGTCTGACTCGGAACTGAGCGCTACCAACTCAGCTAGGCTGACGCACAGAATCTGAGCAAACTCACGCGCATTTATGTGCTTGTGCATGTATGTGTTCCAATCCAGGCAGGTCAGGGTGAAACCTTGGGCAAGTTTCCCTACTTCACACACATGCCTTATAATAAATCCCTCCAAAAAAAAACACAATAATAAAATTGGTCATATCAATCCAAGAGGGACACTGCTGTGCACAATTTGCTGCTGCGTTTTACCCACAAACATACAGTCAATTCACTTTACAGTATATTCTGTGAAGCATTTTGAGACGTTGATAAAATGTGAAAAGCGTGATATCAAATGCAAGGATTATTATTATTATTACAGTATATGCTGGCACATTTCATGTACAAACCCAGAGCCACACTACACACATCACACTCTCCCTGCTCAATGTTTATAGACTGAGCTACATTGACCTGGGGTTCATGATGTATATGGTGTGTGTTCCTCACGTGATTTATGGTACCTCTGGTGTTTTATTAGTTCCTCAGATTAAAGGTTCCCTCCCGTGAACATCTATCAACATCACCAAATCAGCAGTAAGTCACAGAACATTTTAGGAATATCTAGAACATTTGTCAAGCAGAGGGGGCTGTGAGAATGTGGGTCACACTTCATTCCTTTTCCCTCCCCCACTCCCCAAAGGATCAAAAGGTCAGGCAAAATCAAATGTTTGTCCCATAGACAGACGTGTACATGGGAGCTAAGGATTTAAATGCAAATCTTAAGAGGTTTGGATGAAAAAGTTCCTTCAGCCCATTGGATCTTATTCTTGTAGTTCATCAACTCAATCAACTTCTTGTTTAGCATTGAGTCCTAGATAATTGCAGACTCGATTATTCCAGGTATTGAGGGGGTATCGAGGAAAAGGGGGGGGAGGGGCAATAGGAGATCAGCCAAGATCCAACAATAGAAGGGTTGAGTGGCCTCCTTCAACTGTGTTCCTACGAAATGGGAGGCTAGGCAATCTTGTCACAGAACTGTGTAATGTGACAGCATTGACTGAACAAAATAAACTCTCGAACAAATTTGGGGCCCTGAAATCGCTGGTTTCCTTAGTTTTCAGACCATGGTCTTTAAAATTAAGATTGTGCTGAAATTGAATGAAATTTAGTCTTAATCTGAAAACCCACAGTGCCTCAGAGGAGGGGAGGCACAGCATTATCAGAAGCCATCCTTCAGGTAAGACATTAAGCACAGGTAAGTTTAAAAACCCTGTAGTATTGCAAAATAATACTACTTGCATTTGAAATATTGCCTTGTCACATCACCAAAACATCTCAAGATACTTTGCATGATTTACTACGAAGTGCATTGATTTCACATGGCCCCCAGTATGTGCACACAGCAGTATCCCAATCAGCCATCAATTGAGAAACCAATTTTAATTGGGGGATTGTCAGCCAGGATACCAGGAAGCAATCCCTTCTCTTTGCCAATAGTGCAGTGGTATCTTGTTAACCTCCATGGAGACAGATAGACAGGACTTTGGTTTAACTTCTCACCCAAAGGACGCCACCTTCGACATTCACCACACCCCTAGCACTGCATTAGAGTCATCTTGCACCATAATGGGTTCCAATTGCCAACATGGGCGGGGGGCTTGAAATCACAACCTGATGACTCAAAGATAAGACTGGTGCCAACTGAATTACATAATGACATCCAAACCCAAGTATATTATGTACCATATGAAACCCAAGATTCTTACATTGTTCACAATAAAAATACATTCATTTGATACATGTTCATGTAACATCTCAAAAGCTCTTCACAGTGTTTCCTGTAACATGTAGTGCCTTTGGACATCCACCTGAAGTGAAAGGCACGATACAAGTCTAATTTTGTTGTTGCTGTTGTAGAGACTATGTAATTTGTGGGCAAGCGTGGCAGTGAATTTGGCACACAAAACAGCCAATGGAAACAAATGACCGGTTGTGTCTGGAGATTGTTGGCCAGGACTCAAGGAGAAACTCCCTTCTCTTCTTGAGTGCACTAATGAGCACTCAGCTGAAGGAAGGCACCTTGCACCATTCAGCTGTCTCCCCATAGACAGTAGTAAGAGCTTGAACCTGCAATCTTCTGGCTCAGAGATGAGAGCGCTACCAATTGAGCTGTTGTGCTTGAGTTGGTGAAAGAATGCAAGGCATCAGTGGCTTCAAAGTCCAACTAGTCTTAACTTGGGGGTCCCTTTTTGTCTAAAGATAATAATAATAATCCTTGCATTTGATATAGAGCTTTTCACATCTTATTGACATCTCAAAGCACTTCACAGAATATACTGTAAAGTGAATTGACAGTATTTTGTGGGTTCCTACTTACTTCTAGGTAAACAGAGGCAAATCGAAGGAATTCACCCGAGTAGGTCGAAGTTGCAAGGTGAATGCTCTCATCACAAAATTATAGGACTGCAATATATAGAACTGGGAATTCTAGGTGAAACAAATCTTGCAGGCCAGGACCGAATGGGATTTGGGGCTTCCTGTTGCTGCCTGGACCAATGCTCATTAAAGTATTTGGTAAAAGAACCAGAGTGGAGAAATGGAGAATTGTTTTTTTAACCTAGAGAGTTGTTACTGTCCAGAATACATTACCTGGAAGAGTGATAGAAGTGGGTTCCATCACAGCTTTCAAAAGGGAATTAGATAGGCACAGGCATGATCCAGCGCCTTGGGACGTCCTTCTGGCGTGAAAGGCTCTATACAAGTGTAATTTTGTCGTTGTTGTTCATTGGCTGAAAGGCCTCGTTCTGAGCTGTAGGATTCTACGGATGATCGAAGATGGTGGTTTTTCCTGCTGAGGGAATATGCCAGTCCCCACCGACAGAATCACCAGTTACCAGCTGTCCCACCTCTGTTGGCAATACTTGAGCATCAATTACAGGCATGGCAGCCAGCTCACTCCAAAAGTGTGGATTTGGTAGAACAGAGAGGTGAATCTCTCTCTATATTAAAGGGATGGGCCTATTAGATTAGCCAGGACTCTTTGCCCATTGCAAAGAAAAGTTCAGGGAGAGATGTGAAGGTACAGAAGAAGCTGAATGGCTTTTAAAGACAAAGCTTGTATTGACCCGTAGCATAGAGATTAGCACATTCACCTCACAAGCGAGAGGACCCAGGTTAAATTCCCGGGTAGGACGGAACCTTTGGTACGTTTCTTTACTCTACACATTCCTGGTAGGAACCCAGTTAGTAGATTTTATTCCAGGGATAACAATCCCTCCCAAAAAAAGAAAAAAATGCGATCACTAAATCCAACGACAACAACTTGCATTTATATAGTCCCCTACCTGCCAGGCAGCATCTCAGAGCACTTGTTGTGTGAAGAAAGCTGGAGATCCATATTTCTGCTTCAGAAGCTCTTGGTTCTCAGTCAGAGATGAGGACACACACCAGGACTTGAGCTCACAGCCCAGGCTGATGCTGCGGTGTGGTGCTGAAGGAAGGATCACATTGTCCTAGGTGCTGTAATAATAATAATCCTTGAATTTTGATGCAGCACTTTTCACGTCTTATCGACATCTCAAAGCGCTTCACAGAATATACTGTGAAGTGAATTGACTGTATATTTGTGGGCGAAATGCACAGCAGTGTCCCATAAACAGTCATGGATTAAAATGAACAATTTTATTATTGTGGTTTCTTTGGAGGGATTATTATTAGGCGTGTGTGTGGAGTAAGGAAACTTGCCCAAGGTTTTGCCCTGATTTGCCTGGATTCGAACACAGGTCTCACGCTTGTAATGCGAGTGCTCTAACCACTGAGTTACAGGAGCTCCACATTTGTTCTGCAGGTGAGACATTGCACCAAACACCCAACAACAGTTCAGGCTGTACAGGATACTATTGGAAAAGAGAACAGAGTTTATGTTGGTGTCCTGGCCAATTATCCTCCAAAATGAATCGGACATTCACTTTATGGTTGTTTGTGGAATCTTGCTGTATCCAAATTGGCTGCAGTGTTTGTCTACAAATTCAAATTAGTCAGTGATTGTTTGACAGTAATTCCCAGTGAAGGGTTTTCAGATGTTTTGATGTTATGGGCGCTGTATCAAAAGCGAGGATTATTTTATTATTACAACTGCATAAGGCGTTTGGTCTAACCTCCTTGGGGGGGGGATAACCAACTTCCCCTTGGGACCAAGCTGTCCACAAAGTTAGTTGCCGAGCAATGGAATAGTAGAATCAATTCAACTCTCTTTGGTGGTCTCCAGTCCGGTTCCTGAGCTAGGCAGGTCCATCATATTCCAGGGCTCTCACTGCTGATGAATAGCACAGCCCCAGCCTGGCTCATCGGCAAGACCTGGAAGGGCAGACCAGTCACTAGGAGCAGCGATTCTTCCCACTCAGCTCCTGTTAACCCTGTAAACCAAAGCCTTAATGTGTAGGGTAGTCCTAGCTGGTCAAGTAGCAGGAAGTTTGCCCGTGCATATGAGTTTAACTGCCGATCTCCAACTATTACCTACAATGCACCCTCTGGGATCCACCAAGCCATTGGCTCTTGCCAACCTGCACCTAACTAGTTTGAGATTAGCTGAGCTGGGTGTAATGGAAAGAGAGTGGATTCCAGTCAAACAGCAATTCAGATCCATATGTGTCCGTAATCTGGTTCAGATTGTTTTATAAACAACAATCATATTGCACCTTTCATGCCAGGAGGACATCCCAAGGCACTAGCCAATAAGGGGTATACACCTGAGCTGCAGGTTGGGGGATCAGAGAGGTGTAGAGGGTAAGGGGGATGGAGGAGGGAAGATGCCCAAAGCACGGTCAAAAAGGAAGGTCTTGTGAGGGGCCTTGAAGGTGGTGAAGAAGAGGGCAAGGCAGAGGGGTTCCGAGATGGAGTTCCCAAGGGTCAAGACAGAAAGGCTAAAGGTCCCACTGCTAATAGTGGAGCTGTCATGGTGGGGGACTTAAAGCTGGCCAGTACCTGCAGAACGGAGGAGGCCGGCGAAAGGTTTTGGTGAAGTTTTGATCAGTGGCAGAGGTAGGAAGGAGCAAGATCATAGACTAAGGGTTCTTTATTTTTGTGCGAGTCAGGCACACGGCTGACCAAAGCAAAATGAGATCCAGGAGTTACAGCTGTTGTGAGATTATGGTTAAAGAATCTGATCTGTTACTGCCACCTATAGGACAATTCAAAACCCCCAAAAAGCAGTAGTTTTGAATTCCCGAAGAACTTGTCCAGGTTCAATTCTAATGGTTTGCCTGCTTATCTCTCACTCTGTGCGATTGACTGACTGACTGACTGAGCTTGTAGATTGTACCTGATGTGTTGCTTTGAAAAACCCTGACCGATGCTTTACCAACGGTGGCCTAGCCAGGTGAGGACAATGCAATGGATGTGAAGTGTGGCCACTGTGACAGCCAATTTGCGCAAAGCTATTTGATTCACCTCTGGAATTCCCATGTGTATCCAGGTGGGATGCGTGGAATTCTTTCTCGGTTAAGTTAGGGTAATCTTAATCATGGGGATGGGGTGTCAGACGCCCAACTGATTGCCTCCACATCACTGTGACCCTGATTTCATCTGCGTTACCATCAGAGATTTGAAACTTATCAAGTCTGTGCTGGTCCACACCTCTCTGATCCCCCCAACATGTATGCTTCAAGATTTTTGTTCCATTGACATTAAAAATAATTATATAAAAAAAGATCATATAATAATGTTCGCTCCTTCTTTACCACACAGAATTTCATCAGCCCCATCCTTGCGTGGCTTCACTGGCTCCCCATCCCACAGAGGTTTGATTTCAAGATCCTTGACCTTGCCTTTCAAGCCCTCCATGGTCTTGCTCCACTCTAACTCTGCGACCTATTAAAACTTCACCAACCTGTCCGTTCCCTCTGCTTAGACTGCTTCACATCACCCTCGTTCTGACCATTCTACCATCAGCTGATGGGTCTTCAGCCATTCAGTCCCCACCCTCTGAAAATCTATCCCAGGGCCTCTCTCTCTATCTCGTCCCCTTCCTCGCCTCCTTCAAGGTTCATCTCAAGACCTTTTGTTGTTGTTGTTCAACAAAGTTGGCGGGAGCTCTCTACTCTTGTAGATGCTGCCCTTTGGTTGAGAGATTAAACCAAAGTCAGGTAGACGTTAAATATCCCCACAACGCTGTTTGCTCTGGTCTATTGTTACCATCTGTTTGTATTAACCTTGCTGTGATGCAAACTGTGATGAAGCTGTCAACTTGCCCAACAAATGCCCAGCATGACAGCAATGCCCTGTGTGAAGTATCTCACAGTTATATGCACTGTATCGAATGCAAGGATTTATATTATTGATTCATAAACCAAGGATACCCAAAGAGCATTTTGCAGCAGCTGCAAACATTCGAATGGAATCGAATGAGCATGAATTACTTATCATCCCCCCAGGAGAAATTATGCAATAACATACGTTTTTTTTTTAAAAAGCCATCATTTCACCCTCCCATTCACTTTGGCTCCCGTCTTCACACCAGGTAAACATCAGAAATAGCTGTGGACACCAGCTTTCGAACGTAGACCGAAGAACTTTGGTCTCGACCAAGACATAGTATTGCTTACATTTACTGTTTGTGGGACACTGTTATGTGCAATTGGCTGCCACAAATTGCCCACAAATATACAGTCAATTCACTTTACAGTATATTCTGTGATGCGTTTTGAGACATCGATTAGATGTGAAAAGCGCTACATCAAATGCAAGGATTATTATTATTATTACTGAGTTGGATGTGTGGTTGAGGAGTGCCACCTGCTGGCAGTATTGTACCAGTGTCACTTAATCTGCTTTTAACTCTTAAAAAACCCAGCATAACTACAGTATTTACGTTTAGTAAAATCCAGTGCATGGAAAATATCATTGCGCTGTAACAAAAAGCAGACTCGCGCATATTTAGATCATATATTCTTGAAATTAGCATTAACTTTCTCCCTCGCCCACCACCACCCCATTTTGCAGTTTTATGTTATTTGCGCCCTCTCTCTCTGAATCTCTTATCCCAATTCCTCCACCTCAAACACACAATCCTTGCCCACACCTCTCGCTCTTGCTCTCTACCCATCGAAAAACCTATTCCTTTCAGTTCAATTTAACCCTCTCCTCCCTCCAGCCTTTTTTCCACTCCCATCTTTTGTGAAGCACTTTGAGACTTTGTGATAATGATCATCCTTGCGTTTGACCTAATGCCTTATCGTGTCATTGAGTAACGTTGAATGTTGACGAAATAAATATACTCAAGTGCAAATAATAATAATCATCCTTGCATTTCCACAACAAATACACTGTTACTATACTTCACAGTAAATCCTGTGAAGTGCTTTTTAACCTTCACAATAACATGATAAGGCACTGTATCAAATCCAAGGATTATTATTATTAGTAGTATTATTAATATCTATACAAAATAATGTGTATTGTTTTGACATGGCCCAAACCCAATCAGTAATAACAATAATAAATCCTTCCATTTGATATAGCGCCTTATCACATCGTTGGGACATCTGACTGCACTTCACAGGATATACTCTCAAGTGGAGTGACTGTGTACTTGATAGTAAGCGAAACGCGGCAGCCAATTTCACACAGCGGCGTCCCACAAATAGGGATGGAGTGAGTGACCTATTTTATGTACATAAAAATTAACTGTTTATTCCAATTATGCCCCCTCCAAAAAAAAGACCGACAGAGTGTATTTGGGCTGAGTGTTTGATATTCTTTGTAAACAAAAATCTGTGTTGTTTAGTGAAATTGGACATTACATGTAATATTGACATAAAACAAATGATTGAATTGCTCGACAATTCTTTCTCTTGCCCCCTTCTCTCTCTGGAATGAAGTGAACTTTTTTTTGTATATCAAAGCAACACATGAGGCCCACTCAAAATAAATCATTTGGATTTTCTCTGAATTTTGATGAGTTTGAGCTACTGAGCCTCATTGCTTTTAACAAGAGGCAGGCAACTTTTAAGGTGGCCCTTTGTCTCAATCCATAAACAAGTCACCAGGGAAGCAAATAATCTCAGTCAGAAGGTCTGAACCCAATTATATTAATATGACAAATAAAACAATTATGCTACATGTACATGTGAAAGGCTCTCTCTCTCTCCTCGGGTTGTTTTAATTGACCGATTTTTAAACCAGTGCATCAAAGATTGTAAACTGGGTGAACGGTTAATATCACTCACCGTAAACCGATATAAAATTCATAAAGTGTTCTCAAAAATGTCTATTTTTTTTCAACAACAAAAAAACACTTTGAAAGTTTGTTTTGGGTTGGAAAAAAATGTGTGTGTGTATAGCTATATTTTGCCGGGTTCCACCTTAAGTGTTCCATCCATCTCGCCAGGCGTTTTGGCTGAGAAACTTTAGTAAATTGTAAAAGGTTTGTGGATTTTTAGACGAAAAGTGGTTTTTTTCCTCGTAATTTTTACCCCCAACAAAAACCAACTGTTAGGGATAGGTGCGGGGGTGGTGTGGGGGGTGGGGGGGTGGGGGGGAGCCAAGATTTAACAGTGAATGGTATGGACAAGAGAGAAAGAGAAAGAAAGTATGCTGGTGATTTTAAAACTCCCCAAAAAATAAGTGTCATCCCTTTAAAAAATGTTTCGTTTTGTGTTATTTCAAAAAGTGACAAGAAGAATACATTTTTGCCCTCTCCCCCCCCCCCCCCCCACCCCCACCCCCACAACCAAACAAAAATAAGACTGATTTAGCAATTTAGCAACCGGTTTAAAGTGGAATCAAATCAATAATAAGAGAGAAGTACTTATAAAATAGATTATTATACAGTATATGTGTGTGTACGGGTGAGGAGGGAGGGAGGCTGGAAATCAACATGAATCTTGTAAATTACCAGTAACTGATAGAGGCGAAAAGTAGGAGAGGGGAGGGTGGGGAGAGAGGATGGGGGGGGGGGGAGGAGAGGATGGGGGGGGGGGGGAGAGGATGGGGGGGGGGAGGAGAGGATGGGGGGGGAAGAGGAGTGGGAGAGAGGGTGGGGAGAAGAGGGAGAGAGAATGGGGTGGGGGGAGGGAGGAGAGGGGGGGGAGGGAGGAGAGGATACAACCTATTTCGAAATACCTTTCCTGCCCCCACCCACAATAATAATAATAATAATAATAATAATGTGAGAGCAAGGCAGTGATTTGTGTGCTGAGCTGTGCTGAGTGAGTTGACTTGCTGGCAGCCAGTTGAGTTCCTTACGCTGAAAGCTAGGATAGGCTGTGTGTGGGGAGGTGGGGAGGAGGGGGGGGTGGGGAGGTGGTGGTGGGGGGAGAGAGAGAGAGAGAGAGAGGCCGGGGTGAGGGAGGGAGGGAGGGAGGGAGGGGGGTAATGATCCACTCACTCACTCCCTGAAACTCACACACACACACACACACAGTCGGGGCTGTGTATATATAAGAGACCTTAACACACTTTAGCAAAGTGCTTCTCACTGAGAAAGAGAGACAGACACACACACACACACACAGAGGGAGAGAGAGAGAGAGAGAAAGTCAAGACTGTCAGACGCCCAACGCACAGAGAGTGAACGAGAACGGAGAAGATTTTTAAAACCCAAGACACCTTTTAGTTTTTGATTTTCCAACAAAAATTATATATTTTTTTTTGCAAGCTCCAGCCACAGGGGGGGCAAAAAAACCCAGAGGACTTCGGATGCTGAAAGAGATTTTCTCCCCCCCACACCCCCCATCTCCATTCATTTGCAGCTAACTCCAAGCAAAAAGTTCTTTTCTAACTTGCAAGAAAAAAAAAGACAGAGAGAAAAGAGGACAGAAAAAGAGACAGAATTCCTAGTGGGATTATTATTTTTTTGCATTTGTTTCCCCCCCCCCCAGCCAGCGACGATCAAGCCAGAAGAGACTTTTTTTTCCACAAAAATTCCCTTTTTTTTTCCCCAAAAAAACTTTTTGATATCAAGACTGTTTTTTTCCTCTCCCGCTTTCCCCCTTTTCTCTCCTCCCGCCCACCCCCCAACTTTTTAAATTATTAATTATTAGATTTATTTTTTTCCACACTATTTTTCTTTGCACCCACTCTCCCTCCTTCCTAAATCCAATCTCTCCCTCCCTTCAACATTTGGAAGGGGTTGAGTTGCTGAGTGAGTGAGTGGATTCTCGTTATATCATTATTTTTTGTATTAATAATAATTATTATTATTGGTTGTAAATTAAAGAGAGAGAGGAGTGGAAGAGAAAACAAATTCTCTCTTTTTAACCCATTCCTTCACCCTCCTCCCTTCATTGTTAGTTCTGCAAAAGAAAAATCTGTTTTTTTCCTAGAGAATAATTTGTTTGGCAATCTCTTTCCCTTTCGTTAAAAAAAATTGTATATATTAAATATATTTGATACTATATATATATTTAATATATGGTATATTAAAAAAATATTACTTCGAGAAGATAGAGGATTTTTTTTATTAAAAAAAAGTGAAAGGAGGAAAGGAAAGAGAGGAGAGAGGAAAAAAAAAAGAGGAACATGGAAAAAATGAGTGTCAGCCTGTTGTTCCTGACATGTATGTGCGTCTTCATGTGGGGCGGAGGAGGCTCTGTCAGCCACCCGGAGAGCAGAGCGCAGGAGCTGGTGATACCGGTCAGGCTGGCGGCTGAGACCGTGCGGGAGAAGGAGGGAGGTTTCCTGAAGGTGGCTTACAGCCTAGAGGCTTTTGGGCGACGCTTCGTGTTGCGTTTGGAGCCTGACCACAGTTTCATGGCGCCGGCGGTCACCCTCCAACGTTTGGGGAGCCCCCGAGCCCACCACGAGGGGAAGGGGGCGGAGGCGGTGATGGAGGAGGGGGAGGAGGAGGAGATGGGAGAGGCCGAGCTCCGCCGTTGTTTCTACACCGGCACGGTGAACTCCCTGCCCAATTCCCTGGCCGCCGTCAGTCTGTGCCGCGGCATCAGAGGGGTGTTGGTGGAGGGCGGAGAGGAGTACAGCATCGAACCGCTCGCCAGCGGCGAGGGGCGCGGGGGACACGATCAGCTTCACACCCTCAGCAGGAGGCACCAGACACCAGCAGCCACCGGGGGGAAGACATGTGGGGTAAGCAATGTCTCTTACTCTCTCTGTCTCACTGTTTCACTCAATCTCTCCCTCGCTCACTCTCTTATTACTCACTCGCTGTCTTATCCACTCACTCACTTACTCCTCTCATTCACTCACACCCTCTCACTCTCACTTACTCTGTAACTCACTCGTTCACTGTTTCACTCACTCCTCATTCACTCTCTCACTCACGCCCAATTTCATACTCTCTTACTCTCTTTCTCTCTCTCTCACTCTCACCCACTCTGTCACTCACTCTCTCATTCGCTCACTCTTACTCTCTCACTAACTCTTTCTCACTCACTCTCACATTTGCTCACTCTCTTACTCTCTCACACTCACTCAATCTCACCCACTCTGTTACTCATTCACTCTCTCTTACTCTCTCACTAACTCTTTCTCACTCACTCTCACACACTTACTCTCTCTCACTCACTCTTACTCTGTCACTCTCACTCACTCAACTTTCTTACTCTACATCTCACCCAGTCACTCAATTTTCTCACTCACTGACTCACTCTCACCCACCCTCTTTCTCACTCACTCTCAGTCTCTCCCCCACTCTTTTACTCTCACTCACTCTCTCTCTCTCACTGTTTCACTCTCTCCTCCCATTCACTCACTCCCTCTCACTCTTGCTCTCTCTCTCACACCCCTTCCCGGCTCTCTCTCTCTCTCACTCCCTCCCGGCTCTTTCTCTCTCTCTCTCTCTCTCTCTCAACCCCTCCCTTCCTCCCCAGTTAGGATTTTTCCTCCCTGTCCGCCTCCGCCTTTTTTGGCTCAGTGAATCCAGGACAGGAAATATTGGATGGGTTCCAGGGAGGGAGAAGAGGGGAGGAGGGAGGGGGAGTGACAGACTGTAGCAGTCATCAGCTGTGTAGACTAACGTCATTCCAGTTTTTCTTTCTCTTGTTACCCAGCTCTTCCTCTTCCCCATGTGTTGAGGGGAGGGAGAGCTCTCTGCCTCACATTCCCAAGTGCGAGAGAAAGGCTCGGTGCGGATTTTAGCCTCCCTTCGCCCACCCCCAGTTAAACGGATGTAAAGGCGGGGTGGGGGCTTCAATTGCTAGATCAGTCCCAGTCCCTTGATGCCACATCCTGCGGAGCTCCTGTAGCTCAGTGGTTAGAGCGCTCGCCTTACAAGTGTGAGACCTGTGTTCGAATCCAGGCAGTTCAAGGCGAAACCTTGCGCAAGTTTTTTTCCTCCACACACATACACGCCTAATAATAATCTGTCCCCCAAAAAAACACAATAATAAAATGGTCATTTCAATCCACGACTGTTTGTGGGGACGCTGCTGTGCACAATTGGCTGCCGCGTTTTGCCCAATTCACTTCACTGTCAGTTCACTGTGAAGCACTTTTGAGACGTCGATAAAATGTGAAAAGCGCTATATCAGATGCAAGGATTATTATTGTAGGTTTTTTGGGGACAGATTATTAGTGTGTGAATACATGATAAGCTCACTCGCCTTATTAACTTCTCTTTTCCTCCCTCTCTCTCTCCCTCGCCCCCTCCCCTATCCCCACCCGTTCCCCTTGGCAGGTGAGCGACCGGGATGTTCCCGAGAGCCACCAGGAGCCCGACGGCGAGCACGAGGCCAAAGAGGCGCCATGGTGGGCGGAGCGGAGACGCAGAGCGAAGCGCTTCGTGTCCTCGCCGCGCTACGTGGAGACTCTGCTGGTGGCTGACCAGAGCATGGCCGAGTATCACGGCGGCGGCCTGAGGCACTACCTGCTGACCCTGATGGCGGTGGCAGCCAAGCTCTACAAGCACCCGAGCATCCAGAACCCCATCAGCCTGGTCGTGGTCAAGATCCTGGTTATCTACGAGGGCGAGAAGGGGCCCCAGGTAACCAGCAATGCGGCCCTCACCCTCCGCGACTTTTGCTCGTGGCAAAAGCAGCACAATCCACCAAGCGACAGGGATCCCGAGCATTACGACACAGCCATCCTGTTCACCAGGACGGTAAGTCACAGGACGAGAGCGCAGTGTGCGTGTGTGTGTGTGTGTGTGTGTGGAGCTCCTGTAGCTCGGTGATTAGAGCACTCGCCTTACAAACCTGAGACTTGTATTTCGAATCCAGGCAGATCAGGGCTAGACGTTACTCCACAGTAAGTTTCCTTACTCCACACTCCTAATAATAATCCGTCCCCCCCCAAAAAAAACCACAATAGAATTGGTCATTTTCAATCCACGACTGTTTGTGGGGACGCTGCTGTGCGCAATTCGCTGCCGCGTTTCGCCAACAAATATACAGCCAATTCACTTTACGGTATAATCTGTGAAGCGCTTTGAGACGTCGATAAGATGTGAAAAGGGCTACATCAAATGCAAGGATTATTATTATGTGTGAGTGTATATATACAGTATACTGTATGTAACAAAAAATACAACAACATTGCACTTGTATGGCACCTTTCACATCAGGAGGACGTCCCAAGGCGCTGAAATATCTATATGTAAAGTACCCTCTGTTGATATTATAATAATCCTTGTGTAGCGCGTATATTTACTAAAATCAATTATATATAAAATAGTTTTATACAGTACCCAATCACGTCGTCGAGATGTCTCTCAAAGAGCCTCATTGAATATACTGTCAGGTATACATGGCTTTACTGTGTATTTTGTGTTAACACGCACACCCACTTGCAGCCAACAATTCCTACAAAGCATCTTTTGAGGATACTGTGATTTTTTTTAAAAAAAGAAGCGGGCAGTGGGGGAAAGGGGGAGAGAGAGAACGCACGCGAGAGAGAGTGAGAGAGCTCTTAAGTAAAAGTTTGGCAGAGTTAATACAGTAGACAACCTGCTCACTCTCTCCATGCTATTTGTTTTTTGCGCGCAATGTGTACTGTGTATTTAACTGCTAAATGGACCCCTTGTCTGCAGGATCTGTGTGGAGCCCAGACCTGTAATACCCTGGGAATGGCTGACGTGGGGACAGTGTGTGATCCAAGCCGCAGTTGCTCTATTATAGAAGACGATGGAGTTCAGGCATCCTTCACTGCAGCTCACGAACTGGGTAAGTGTGTGTTTTTTCATTCAGTTCTCCCCCCGTGTGTGTGGGATAGAGTGAAAGTAGTTCCCTTTCTCCCTCCCGTACCAGTTAGTCTACACAGTAATAGTAATGATAATAATCTAATAATCCTGCCATTTTTTATTGCTATAAATTGGTGTGAGTGGTGTGTGCGCGTGTGTGGTGTTTGTGCGCGTGCGTGTAGTGCATGTGGTGTGTGTGCATGTGGTGCGTGTGTGTGGTATGCGTGTGTGGTGTGTGTGTGTGTGAAGCGCAGACACATCAGGAGTAAGCATGGAGGAAGCAACCAGATCACAACCCTCCCCCTGCACCCCCCCCCCCCCCCCCCCCCCATGCCCCCAAATCTTTGTTGTGGGCGCGAGATATTGACGTGTAGATAAATAAGGCAGGAGAGCGGCTGACATGTCTGACACATGTCTTGAGTCCAGGGTAATGCAGCTTGGCTGGTGGCCATCTTTGAGGCAGTTACTCAGCGTGTTCTGGTTGGGGGGTTGGAGGGGAGTGACTGGGGGGATGGTGGGGTGGAGGGGAGTGGCTGGGGGATGGTGGGGGGGGTGGAGGGGAGGGGCTGGGGGATGGTGGGGGGGGTGGAGGGGAGGGGCTGGGGGATGGTGGGGGGGTGGAGGGGCTGGGGGGATGGTGGGGTGGAGGGGAGGGGCTGGGGGATGGTAGGGGGGGGGTGGAGGGGAGGGGCTGGGGGATGGTGGGGGGGGTGGGGGGGATGGTGGGGGTGGTGGAGGGGCTGGGGGGGGGTGGAGGGGCTGGGGGGATGGTGGGGGGGTGGAGGGGAGGGGCTGGGGGATGGTGGGGGGGGTGGAGGGGAGGGGCTGGGGGATGGTTGGGGGGGGGTGGAGGGGCTGGGGGGCTGGGGGGGGGGTGGAGGGGAGGGGCTGGGGGATGGTGATTGGTGGGGTGTGGGAGGGGAAGAGGTTCCAAATCGGAACCGCTCCAGCAATGCCAACAGACACTTCCTCGCTTGACCCCAGTAACTCAAATAGGAATTCCTTCTCTTCTCCCCCCACCACCTCCTCCGTCCCCACCTCCCAGGCCACGTGTTCAACATACCTCACGATGAAGCCAGGCAGTGCGTCCACATGGTCGGGCAAACAGGGAGTTCCCATTTGATGGCGTCAACGCTCTCCAACCTGGACAGGAGCCAGCCCTGGTCAGCCTGCAGCGCTTATATGGTGACCTCCTTCCTGGATAACGGACATGGTAAGGTCTAATTTCCAATAAACCTTTTATGTCTCCTTCTGTCGCTCCCCCGCCCTCCCCAAATTTCCTCTCTCTCCCCCCCCCCCCACCCCCCCCACCCCCTCTCCCCACCACCAGCTCCCAAGTGGGCGGCTTTTATTTTCGAGTGGACGTCTGAACCTCGACAGAACCCAAAGCAGAACCTCCCGGCCAGAACATAATAATAACACTAATCCTTACATTTTGATACAGTGCTTTCCACATCTTATCGATGTCTCAAAGCGCTTCACAGTATATACTGTAAAGTGAATTGACTGTATATTTGTGCGCGAAACGTGGCAGCCAATTGCGCACAGCAGCGTCCCCACAAACAGTCATGGATTGAAATGACCAATTTTAATTTATTATTGTGGTTTTTTTGAGGAATGCTAAATAAGTAAATCGTATATATTTATACTAGCCAGAGCCTCAACACACACACACTTACCTGCACACACGCGTGTGCACACACACACACATGCATACACACACATGCATACACACACATGCATACACACACATGCATACACATATACACACAGTGTTAACCCCTCCAGGGTATTTTTTATTAGATTATTTATATCTGTAATTTTATTTATATCACATATATATTGTATAATTATATATACTGTAGATATAAAGGTACATTTGAAAGTAAACTTTAATAATAAGTGTTTCGGGGGCGGAGTTGTGTGTGCATATAGACTCGGGTCATGAATGACCTTACTTTTCTGTAGATTTTTTTAAATTTGGAAATAATGCGTTTCAATTAATTTTAGGTGATTTTTGTTTAAATGCACTTAAAAATAATTCCCGCTAAGCGCTCTGTAGTTTTCTGCAGTCTGTGGGGGGGGGGGGGGGGGTTAATTTAGCACAATGTGTGTTCGGGATACACTTTATTTCCTGCCCCCCACACCCACCCCAGTTGCTGTCCACAACCTTCATGTAGTCGTTTATTGTCCAAGAAAAGACTTTTGACCCGATCACTGCACCCAAGCCTGACCGACTCCTCCCTTCTCCCGTGTGCGGAATCCAAGCCTTTAAAATCCCTTCACATCCTCGATCCCACCCCAACCCCTATCGATGTATCGATCAGCACTCCCCCCTCTTCCACTGCTCGTTCCTTCCTTCCTTCCTTCCTTCCTTCCTTCCTTCCTTCCTTCCGTCCTTCCTGCACCACTGATATTATCTTGGCTGAGATCAGCCGAATAAAGCGTAGGATTTCACAGTCTCTACACTTAAAGAAACCTGGCAAAACGCTTTTGAGTTCTCAATGTTAAAGGCCATATCCCGATTCTTTTTTTTTTTTAAGCGGTTCAAAAAAAAATTTTTAAACGGTATGACACACTGCAAATAGTCATTCAGCAAATCCCTGCAGGTGCTTTTAGATGTCTCGACAACGCAATAAGACATCACAATAATAATCCTTGTTGAGAATGTATTGTAAAGTGGATTGACTGTATTTTGTGGGCAAAATGTGGTGGCGCACAGCAGAGTCCCACAAACATTTGTGGATGGAGTGACAAAATTGTAATTATTGGTGAGGGTGGGGGTGGGGTCGGAGGAATTATTGCCCTCGGAAAGAAAGCGATCTGTCTGTCGATCGAACGACCGGGTTCTTACTCACTGCTAGATAAACAGAAGCGATTTGGTAACGTCTAAAAGACCTGAAAAGCGCTATATCAAATACGAGGGTTAAAATTATTACAATATTGTATTATTATTATTATTATTAATAAGGTTTTGCTCTGTCTGGGAATCAAACCCGGGTCACCTCGCTTGCGAGGCGAGCGCTCGAACCGCAATGGTACAGGACTCTTGCCATAACAAACGCCTTTGTGATTATTTGTGTTCAGGCGAGTGTTTGCTGGACAAACCACAGAGCCCTCTGCAGCTGCCCAACGAGCTCCCGGGCAGCACGTATGACGCCGATCGGCAGTGCCAGATCACCTTCGGCGAGGACTCCCGGCTGTGCCCTGAAACCAACCACAACTGCTCCCTGCTGTGGTGCACCGGGAACGCCGGCAGCAAGCTGATCTGCCAGACCAAGCATTTTCCTTGGGCAGACGGCACTCCCTGCGAGCAGGGCAAGTGGTGCATGGAGGGCAAGTGCGTCGACCAAACCAGCATGAAGGAGTACAATGTAAGTGCCTGAGACAGAGGCTTTTTTTTTTTAATGGGAGTGGGAGCAAGGTGGGGGTTGGGGGGGAAAGTGATTTAAAACTCTTTAGAATGTTCACCCTTCGCGGGATTTATAGTGTCCAAGGTAATAATCCAGGCAGGTCAGGGTGAAACTTTGGCGAAGTTACCTTACTTCAAAAAAACACACACACACACACACACACACACACACACACACACACACACACACGCCTAATAATAATCCCTCCACAAAAACACGATAATAAAAATTGGTCATTTTCAACCCATGACTGTTTGTGGGGACGCTGCTGTGCGCAATTGGCTGCCGCGTTTCGCCCACAAATATCCAGTCAATTCACTTTACAGAATATCCTGTGAAGCGCTTTGAGACGTCGATAAGATGTGAAAAGCGCTATATCGAATGCAAGGATTATTATTATTATTATTATTTATTGAAACGATTTATTTGTTGGAGGAAAGGGAAGCATTACCCACAAAACCACACGGTTGCTTTTGCTTTGGTCGAGATCTAGGGAACAAATTTATGTATTATTTTATTTTTTTTTTAAATTCCTCTCCTTCCTTTCCAGACGCCGGTGAACGGGAACTGGGGGGTGTGGGGCCAGTGGGGTCAGTGCTCGAGGACATGCGGAGGTGGGGTGCAGTACTCATTTCGACGCTGCGATCGTCCAGTCCCCAAGAACGGCGGCAAGTACTGCGAAGGCAAGAGGGTGCAGTACAAATCGTGTAATACCGCCGACTGCCCAGACAGGAACGGTAAGAGTCCAGGTTTATCTTGTGTTCAATCTCCTCAGCCAAACTCTCCTCTCTTTCCCCTGTCCGCCCCCACCCCCCTCACCGCATCCCACCCACCCAATAATTGAAACCCAATAACTCTCTGAGTAAGAAAAGGTCTTCCAAGCTCTTAGTTGACTCTTCTCATGACTATCTTATACCTATGCCCTTTAATCACCGACTCCCCGACTAGAGAAGAGACTGAGAGAGAGTCCTATAGCTCAGTGGTTAGAGTACTCGCCTTACAAACGTGAGACCTGTGTTTCGAACCCAGGCAGTTCAGGGCGAAACCTTGGCAAACTTTCCTTACTACACACACACACACGCACATGCGCATAATATTAATCCATCCCCAAAAAACTATAATTTTGGTCATTTCAATCCACGACTGTTTGTGGGACACTGCTGTGCGCAATCGGCTGCGCGTTTCGCCCACAAATACACAGTCAATTCACTTTACAGTATATTCTGTGAAGCACTTTGAGAGGTCTAGAAGATGTGAAAAGCGCTGTATCAAAATACAAGGATTATATTATTGTTATTAATTAACCCTTTGGGTCCCGGAGGGAGGCCAGTGTGATGGTTTTTTTTAAATGGTTCGTTTCAATGCATCTTTTTCTTTCTCTCGATTCAGGCAAAACGTATCGCGAGGAGCAGTGTGAAGCTCACAACGACTTCTCCAAGTCCCCTGCTTTCGGAGGCATGCCCGCCGTGGAGTGGGTCCCCAAATACACTGGCGTCTCTCCCAGAGATCGCTGCAAGCTCTCCTGCCAGGCCAAAGGCACCGGCTACTACATTGTACTTCAGCCTAAGGTGAGTTTCGGTAACTTCTCCCTGGTCGCTCTCTCCCCCTGGTCCACCTCGTGAGTGCATGAGCCCAGAGCTCTGCAACTCGGGTGACTGTGTACCCCTCTCACCTCTGGGTCAGAACATCGTGGATTCAAAGCCCTGTCTGTTGATTGAACTCATCCGACCCACAGTCGAGTAGTTAGCTCTCTCTCCTCGCAATGGAGAGGCGATTGATTCCCTGAGGCTGAGGGAAACTTTAACTTTAACTCAACTTTAACCCCGTGTCCTTGATTAGCAAAGAACAAGTTGGAACCCTTTTTTTTTTAAGTCGATTGGCAGACTGCTTTCTGGGGACAAAAAGTTTTTCGGTCACTCAATCCACAACTGGCTGTGCGCATTTGGCTGTTGTGCTTTGCCCACAAAATATATTTCTGTGAAGCGCTTTGAGATGTCTCTATGACGTGATAAAGTGCTCCATATCAATGTAATTTTGTTATTGTTGTATATCAAATGCAAGGATTCTTACTGAATCCCGATGGCGCTGAGCGGGGGGTGGGGGGATGAAGGGACCGGCTGTATTGTCGGTGAGGCTGTAATTTGGATGAGACGTAAATAACAACAACAACAACAATGCCAGATGCGAAGGCTATCTAGTAATGTCTCCCTCCTCCTCCTCTTTGCCTGACAGGTGGCAGATGGTACCCAGTGCAGCCCGGAGTCAACGTCGGTCTGTGTTCAGGGCCAGTGCGTGAAGGCCGGGTGCGATCGGATCATCGGCTCAAACAAGAAGTTCGACAAGTGTGGGGTGTGCGGAGGCAACAGCTCAACCTGCAAGAAGATTACAGGCTCCTTCCTCCTCGCCAAGTAAGTCCAACACCCCCCCCCCCCCCCACCCACCCACCTGCCTACCTACCTATACCTGCCCTAGTATGGCTCACTCGCCCGGCCCCTCAACTTAGCCTGCTGTGGTTGAAAGATAATAATAGCAATGGCAACGAGAATAGATTGCGTTTTATTACTGAGCCTTTAAGTCATCCCAACATCGCTGGACAGTGAAAGGTTTTTCCACCCCAACTGGGGGTTGGGGGAGCAAGGGGTGGAGGTGGGTGCATGCAGGTGGTGGGGGGGATTGATGAGAGGGTGACCAAAGGCAGGGTTGAAGAGCAAGGTCTTGAGACGGGCCTTGAAGGAGGTCAGGGAAGGTGTGAGGCCAACAGACTCCGGGATGGAGTTCCAGAAATGAAAGCCTTCCGGTTTGCAAAGAGCATCTACAGCCTTTTGAGTGAAGAAGTTTTTCCTCAACTCTGTGCGAAAAGGCCCCTAATCTTAAGACTATGAACCCCTAGTTATACTTTCTCCAACCAGGGGAAACAGTCTCCCTCTGTCTACTCTGTCATGTCCCTTAATAATCTTCTAGGTTTCTTGTGATGACAATTGACTGTCAACCTGACCTTGTGTGTGTTTTTTTTCTCTCTCTCTCTCTCTCTCTCTCCCTTCCCTCTCCCACCCCCTCCCCCCCCCCCCCCCCCGCCCCCTCCGCCCACTCTTCCCGACGTTTCCTGGGGACAGACGCGGGTACCAGGAGGTTGTGACAATCCCTGCCGGCGCCACCAACATCGACGTCAAGCAACGCAGCGCCAGGGGGGAGAGGCACGACGGCAACTACCTGGCTCTGAGGAAGGCCGACGGCACGTACCTGCTGAATGGCGGCTACACCTTGTCCACCCAGGAGCAGGACGTCTCGTTCCGCGGAGCCACCCTGCGCTACAGCGGCTCCTCGGTCCTGCTGGAGCGAGTGCGCAGTTTTGGGGCTCTGCCGGAGCCCCTGGTGGTGGAGGTGCTGACAGTCGGCAGGTCCTTGCGGCCCAGGATCAAGTTCACCTACTTCGCCAGCAGGTCTCCGCCCCAGCGCGGCGCCAAGGCCGGAACCAGGAGGAAGGAGTCCTTCAACGCCATCAGGGAGACGCTGACCTCCGAGTGGGTGATCGGCGAGTGGGGCGAGTGCTCCAAGACCTGCGGCCTGGGCTGGCAGAGGAGGTCGGTGGTGTGCGCGGACGCCCGGGGCCGCGCCGCCACCGGCTGCCGTAAGGAGCTGAGGCCGGACGGCGCCAGGCGGTGCGCGGAGACCCCGTGTCCGCGCTGGGCGCTGGGCGAGTGGTCGGCCTGTTCCAAGACCTGCGGGCGGGGCTTCCGCAGGCGGGAGCTGGGGTGCACGGGGGGGCGGGGGCAGAGCCTGCCGCAGGACGACTGTAACCAGGCCAAGAAACCCCGGCGGCTCATCGACTTCTGCAACGCGGCGGTGTGCGGCTGAGCTGCCGACGGACGCACGGACAGACGGGCGGGTGTCTGGGAACAAAGAATTTCTCTAAAAAGTTTTATATTTAACGTTGAGAGGGAGAATGGAACCCACTTCCCCCCCCCCCCCCCCACCCACCACCCCACCAAGTAACACACACACCAATTTGCACTGAAGAGTGAAGGATTACTCCCACCCCATTTCCCCCCCCACCCCTCACTTTTTTTTCCGGCTGAGGGAATGTCTTGGGGTCTTGCTTGATGGGAAGGGAGGAAGTGGGAAATCCCAGGCAACCAAAGCCAAGGGAACCTTTCAAATAACTCCCATTTTAATGATTCACTCCCAGGTGGATTAAAAAAATCTATATATATATATATATACACATACAGACGCACAGAGACATACACACAGAAGCAATTCAGTGTTCATCCTCTCCAGTGACTTGCCAGGGTTGGTCAGTAAGAGCAGCTGAGTAGCGCAAATCGATCAGGGACTCGCAGGTCCGAATCCCTATCTGTCCAGAATTGGCTGCTCTTGGCTGAGGAAGAGGTTGTCTTTCGGGCACCCTCTCCTCTCAGCAACCCCCCCACCCCCCTCCCACACACCCCAGCCCCACGCTGGGTTAATAGAGGAAAAATCTACCAACGTTCCACATTCCTGATCTCTCTTCAATGCTTCCTTCCACTCACAGTACAGCCTCTGGACTCCAGTTGGGGGAGTTGGTTGCGATTTCTCTTCTCACCGCAACAAAACAAATCAACTTGCGTTTATATAGCTTCCCGGGACACGCTAAATTTAAATTCCATCTCGTTACGTTATCACTTCCAGAGTATGTGAGGTGGGTGGAAAAAATCCCACCGGCCTCTCATTTGGGGGTGGATTTGGGTGTGGGGAGTCTCGATTGGTGGGCTAAACTAACAAAATTACTAGCCCCGGTCTGTAACTACCTCAGTGATGAAGGGGAGAGATTGTAGAGATTTCGGAGAGTGGAAAAAAAAATCTTAAACTCTGTTACACACAGGCTGCTACACATTTAAAAAAGAAAAGCTACCGATTTTTTCCAACCCACAGAATCAGAATCCCGTAACGAATGTATATACAAGTGGAGAGTAGAGAGGCCAGAGAAACGGGCTTTTATAAGTAAAGATGAAACAAAACAAAGAGAGACTATTTAAAATCCTTCTGTGAAGGACTCGCTGTGTGTTTTATTTTGTACAGATACAAATTTAAAACCTATATTTTTGTAAAAGCTTTGTATAATATAACCTCTTAAGTTATCGCATTTTTTTTTTAAAAAGAGAGAAAAGAGCATTTAACAAGATCAGAACTATTTATACGTTATATTGTTTCACTAGGAATATGATAATAATAATAAAAAGAATCAAAGTTTGTCAATTTTCTTGGGGTTTGTCTGTGGTGTTTACAGAGATAATAATCTTGCATTTGATGGAGGAGCGCCTTATCACGGTTGAGACATCTCAAAGAGTTTCGCAGGATATATTTTAATTGTGAATCCCGTGGGTAAAACGCTGCTATCACAGAAAGCAGTGTTCCACAAACAGCCGTGGAGTCAGGGCCGGCACAAGGGTATTTGGCGCCCTAGGCGAGCCTTCAGATGTGCGCCCCCGAGTAACTTTTCATACGCTAATGTTAATACTAAAAATTGATATCATTAATTATCAGTGAAAGTAATGGTAATAGTTATACATTTATTTATTTATGAAACATACTTCTGTTTTATTTGCGTATTAAGCATTCTCCGGTCAACTCACTGCTAACCCCCGACCCTCCGCCACTATACGCCAGCGGACGACGGCAGTAATTCTCACCGCGCGCGGCTAACCGTACGTGCTCTGTCACCCGGATCCTCTCGCTCGTGAAGCGAGTGCCCTAACCACAGTTCAGACTGGGAGGTAAGAGCACCACCGATTTAGCTGGGACCAACACTCGGGTGATGTAAGACGAGCAGTGAGTCAGTCTGCCGGTAACCATGAAACGCGCTGCTTGCAGCCTGGTTGGGAGACCACATCTCTGGCCGGACTTGTCCTTAAAACAGAGTCAAGCTTTATGACTGCATTGTATCGCTGGTACGTTAGCCCGGCCAAGCCCCACTTCAGAGCACGAGTGTGCGAATGAAATCCTTGCGTTTTTGTGCAGCACATCCTCGAGACGTCTCAAAATGCAGTGAAACGGATGGACTATTTTGTGGGTGAAAGGCGGCAGCCAATTTTGCCCACGGCAAATCCCATAAACAGCTACGAATGAATGACAAATTTTACTTGAGGGAATTGTTGGTCAGAACAGCAACGACAGGAGAAACTCCCTTCTCTTCTCCGATAGTCCCTTTGGATCTTTTAATCGCCACCTGAGTCAGGTAGACAGGACCTCAGTCAATATGAGTGCCTTCCCCTCCCCGGCCCAACAACAACAACAAAATTATCCTTGTATAGCGCATTCACATCAGGAGGGCGTTCCAAGGCACTGGACATTTGGAGCATCATCCTGGAGACTGTGGGTTCCTAGTCTCAACAAGGGCTTGAACCCATAATCTTCAGACTCCGAGGCAAGAGTATTACCAACTGAGTCATCAGATGGGATCAACAAGGTCAATGATAGGACCATTTCAAGGGTGTCTGACGAAAAGCAGACACGATCTTATCTTTGGTGATGCTGCATTTGGAAAAGTGAGGCAAAGTTTGCCAAACAATCCCAATGTGTGCACTCCTGAAGCTCGATATTCTACCTGGGGTTAACCCTTGACTTATTTTGAACTAAAAAAAATTTAAGGTGGAGGCAGAAATGTGGAATAATATTAATCTCAGTCTTCGGAGGTGAAGCTGTTTCTCCCTTTCCCCCACCCCTCTCCCCCTACACCCACACAAAATGAGGGGGGGGAGGGAGGGAGGGAGAGAGGGAGGGAGGGAGGCAGAGGGGTGGAGTTCCAGAGGGTGGGAACAGAAAAGCTGAAAGCACAAGCACCAATTATTGGAGCGAGCAGGGCGGGGGATGTGGAGCAGGTGGAAGATTTAGTAGGTTTAGTGACTCTTAGCAGTGATAGCGCCACATGCTCCAAGCCAGACTGAAACGAGTCTCTGTGAACTTGGGGTTATGGGAGAGGATTGGAGACAGACTGCCCACTGGCCACAGCACCAGAATCCGATTAAAGAGCAAGAGGAATTCAGCAAAACAGATTAAAATTGAATCTGACAACAGCACTAAGCCAAGGTTCCATCGGCCGCCCACAAGGCTGGATTGCTTGGGAGGGGAGGGAAAGCGTGATCCCAGAGTTTGTGAGCTCCACAAACCTTTGCGAAGAACGAACAACAACAAAATTACATTTATAGAGCACCTTTCACATCGGGAGGACGTCCCAAGGAGCTGAATAGCAGCAGCAGCTGAGGGAAGAAACAGGAACATTTGCCGCTGGGAATGGGGCAGAGATAGGGAGAGAAAAAGCAAGCAGTCATCTTCTCTTCCTACCAAAACATACGTTACGGCACTTTACAGCCAAATCCTGTGAAGTGTGTTGAGACGTCAAATGCAAGGATTATTATCATTATGGCAGTTGGAAGCTCGGAGGACATGAGCTGGAGAATAATTATAATAATAATAGTCCTTGCATTTTGCCATATTGCCTCATCAAGTCTTCGAGAGTGAGCTGGAGGATATTACAAAAGTAATAGTAATAATCCTTGCATTTGATATAGCACTTTTCACATCTTATCGACGTCTCAAAGCGCTTCACGGAATATACTGTAAAATGAATTGACTGTATATTTTGTGGGCGAAACGCAGTAGCCAATTGCGCACAGCAGTGTCCCACAAACAGTCATGGATTGAAATGACCAATTTTATTATTGTGGTTTTTTTTGGAGGGATTAATATTCGGCGTGTGGAGTAAAGAAACTTGCCTCAAGGTTTCGCCCTGACCTGCCTGGATTCAAACACAGGTCTCACACTTGTAAGGCAAGCACTCTTACCAATGAGCTACAGGAGCTCCACAAGAATAATAAAAACAATAATCCTAGCAATCTTATATAGCGCCTCATCACACCGATCATGAAGAATTCCACACCAACAATTCTGCATGTCTCAAATGGAAATGTACTCCTTTTCCGACGCTGGGACAATCCTGCAAGTTGCTAGCGCTCTCGCCTCTGAATCAGAAGGTTGTGGGTTCGAGCCCCACATCGGGACTTACTTGGCACCACATCGAGATAAGGTGACCTTCCAATGAAGCACTGGTGGGGGGGGTCTTGCATTGTCGGATTATTAACAGAGCTCCCATCTGCTTGTTCAGGTGGGCGTTAAAGATCCCACGGCACTTACTCGAAAAGAGGAGGGAGTGTCTCTCTTCTTGAGTCCTGGCCAACATTCCCCCAAATGAAATCGGTCGCCCACTCCATGGCTGTTTGTGAAACATTGGTTAGAGCACTCACTTTACAAGCGTGAGACCTGTGTCTCGAATCGAGGCAGGTCAGGGCAAAACCTTGGACAAGTTTCCTTACTCCACACACACACCTAGTAATAATCCCTCCAAAAAAAAAACTAGAATAAATTGATCATTTCAATCCATGACTGTTTGTGGGGACGCTGCTGTGTGCAATTGGCTGCCGCATTTTGCCCACAGATATACAGTCAATTCACTTTACAGTATATTCTGTGAAGCGTTTTGAGACATCGATAAGATGTGAAAAGCGCTATATCAAATGCAAGGATTATTATTGCTGTGTTCAACTGTCCACCGCGTTTCGTTCACAGAATACGCAATCAATCCACTTTACAGTATATCCTGTGTAGCGCTTTGAGAGGTCTCAAAGGCCTGTTGAGGTAACAGCAAAGGTCGAAAGGGTCCACGGGTCCAAGGTTAGCACGAACATTATTATAAACCTCCCTTCTCTTTTCCAATAGCACCAATGGTATAGGGAAAGTTCACCGGAACAGGGAGATGGGACCTCTGTTTAATGTCTCAACAACAACAACAGCCTTCAAAATGACACTTATATAGCACTTTTCACATCAGAAGGACGTCCCAAGGCGCTGGACAGTCACTGTGTCAGACCCGAGCTGGGGACAGGGTGGGGGTGGGGTAAGGGGGGATTAGGAATTGCCGATGAGACCATCGAAAAGGAGAGTTTTGAGGCGGGACTTGAAGGAGGCCAGGGAGGGAGCTAGGCGGAGGGACTGCGGGATAGAGTCCTAGAGGTTCAGGGCAGAGTGGCTAAAGGCTTGCCCACCAATGGTGGGGCAGGTGGGTTGGGGACATGGAGCAGGCCAGAGTCTCATCTATAAGGGCAACACCTGTGACAATACATCACTTCCCTCTAAGCCCCACCCTGTCCCCCCTGTACTGGACCATCATCCAGGTGATGAGTGTGAGCCTGTAGTGCTTAGGTGGGGCTTGAACCCACAACCTCCTGATCCAGAAATGAGAGCGCTACCTACCAAGTAAGGCAGGTGAGGGGAAAAAAAAGGGGGGGTGTAGTACGGAAAGAAAAACACACAGCATAAATATTGGGTCTCAGAAACACAGTGGTATGTGTTTGGCTTCTCTCGCTGGGCGCTCTGTGTTTACATTCATAACAGTGACTCAATCTTTCCGGAGTTCTGGAGTCGTCATCCAAATGAACTCCGCTTTATTGATACGTTCCTCTCCGCGTTGAACTCAATGCCTTTTCACGCTTCCTTTTCAAGGGGTGGGGGAAGGCGGAGGGCGGGCGGGGGGTGGGTGGGTGGCGTTGGAGTGCGTTCAGAGTAGAGATTAACTGTGATGTGAAAGGGTCCAAATAATAATAATAGTCCTTGCATTTTGTTATAGCGCTTTTCACATCGTGGGCAAAACACGGCAGCCAATTGTGCACAGCAGCATCCTCACAAACAGTGGATTGAAATGATTAATTTTATTTTATTATTGTGGGGTTTTTTGGAGGGATTATTATTAGACGTGTGTGTGGAGTAAGGAAACTTGCCCAAGGTTTCGCCCTGACCTGGCTGGATTCGAACACAGGTCTCACGCGAGTGCTCCAACCACTGAGCTATAGGAGCTCCAGATACATAGTCAGGACGCTTGAATGACTTTTCTGATGAGACGTTAAATTGAGGCTCTGTCTGGCTGCTCAGGTGGATGTTAAGAATCCCAGGGCACTAATTGAAAAGAGAAAGCCAGGCTCTGTCCTCTGTCCTCGTATCCTGGCCAAAAATCTCCCAAATGAAGAACGGTCCCATCGGTCACCACAAATCCCACCCCCTTTCCCTCCCTCCACCCTCCCCATCCCCGACCCCAGCTCGGGTCTGAAACAATGACTGACCAGCGCTTTGGGACGTCCTCCTGACATGAAAGGCGCTGTTCATGCAAGTGCCATTTTGTTGTTGTTGTTGGTGGTGGTGGTGGTGGTGGTGGTCACTCTCTCTGCGGCTGATTGTGGGACATTACCGTGCGCAATTAGCTGCCCTGTTTTCTTCACACAAATACAGTCAATCAACTTTGCAGTACTGTACATCCTGTGAAATGCTTTGCGATGTCTCGATGACATTCAGAAGCCCTGTGTCAAATGAATCTGCCTGGATTCGAACACGGGTCTCACGCTTGTAAGGGATTATTGGTTGACAGCAAGTGTCTGAGATCTTTGTGGCATTGTAGATTCTATGTCAGTGATTGGTATAATAATTGCCTCTCAGGCCCCTTGAGACATTTCAATGTCACGGGCGCTATATATCGAACGCAAAAGATTTTTATTATTATTTATCATTTTGTGAGCACTTAATCTCACAACGATGACCTTTCACAACAATATCCTAAAGAGGTGTACAAGAGCACCCTCTTCTGGCCACCTGCCCTTCTTTTACATAGCAGCCTCAACAATAATAATAATCATCCGTGCATTTGATACAATAGCGCTTTTCTCATTTTATCGACGTCTCAAAGCGCTTCACAGAATATACTGTAAAGTGAATTGTGGGCAAAACGCGGCAGCCAATCGTGCACAGCAGTCTCCCACAAATAGTCGTGGATTGAAATGACTCATTTTGATTATTGTTTTCTTTGGAGAGATTGTCATTAGGCACGTATCTGGAGCAAGGAAACTTGCCCAAGGTTTCGCCTGGATCTGCCTGGATACGAATACAGGTCTCATCCTTGTAAGGCAAGTGCTTTAACCACTGAGCTACAGGAGCTCCAATCCTGCAGAAAAGTGGTGTAACCAGGAGTGGAAATTTGGATGGGCACCAACCTACAGCAAGCTGTATTTATAGCGCTCGACAGAGGCAGAGTCTGATCCCGAGTCAGGGGGAGAAGGAGGGGAGGGAGAGATGACCGTAAGTCCGTTAGATGGTGTGTGAAGGTGGGGAGTGAGGTGGACGAGTTGGAGGGATTGGGGGGGAGAGTTTCAGAGTTTCTGGGTGGAGTGGCTAAAAGCTGGAGTAGACGAGAGACAAACAGGAAGCTGGAGCCTGCTGTGTGGAGGAGTGGAGGTGGTGGGGGGTGGGGGCTAAGCAGATTGGATAGGTAGGGAGGTGCGAGGGCATGAAGGGATTTGAAAACTAGTGAGAGGTTCTTGAAATCAATACTTGGGAGCCAGTGGAGCCTGACAAGGGCCGGTGTGATGGGGTTATGCAGTTTTACGCGGGTTAGTATCCATACAGCAGAATTTATCATTGATTCAATTTTGTGTATGGTGGAACTGGGGCGACCAGCGAGGAGGGTATTGTCATAGTCCAGCCAGGAAGTGATGAAAGCATGTTACATACATACAAACACAGTGATACATACATACAAACACACAAAACACACAAGCAGAGCGTGGAAAGGATTTAACAGACATCTAAGTGGAGTCCTGTAGCTCAGTGGTTGGAGCACTCACCTTATAAGCGTGAGACCTGTGTTCAAATCCAGGCAGATCAGGGCTAAACCTTGGGCAAGTTTCCTTACTCCACACACATGCCTAATAATAATCCATCCCAAAAAACCACAATAATAAAACATGGTCATTTCAATCCACAACAGTTTGTGGGATACTGCTGTGCATAATTGTCTGCCGCGTTTTGGCAGGAACATTGTAATCTTCGACACAGAAAAAAAGGCCACTTATCCCATCCTGACAAGCCTATATTTTCGCCCACAAATATACAGTCAGTTCACTTAACAGTATATTCTGTGAAGCGCTTTGAGACGTTGATAAGATGTGAAAAGCGCTTTATCAAATGTAAGGATCATTATTATTATTATCTGGACAACCTTGGCGGAACACTGCGACATTCCCAAAGTCGGCTGGACTAAACACTAACTGATTTTCCCCAATCCTCTTCTCTGGTTTTCCACGTTTTCAGGAGGAAGAGTGTTTCCTCACCTCTCTCATATATCGCAGGTAGCTGAGCTTTGCTGCTGGGCAAGAGTCCAGTGGTATTGACCGTACGATTCTGCATAAAGATATCTGTTTTCATTCCTGACCTGAATTGAGTGAGCTGATCTCAGTCAGGGTTTGAGGCTGCATAAGTGAGGGGCGCTATATAAATGCAAGTTGCGGCTGTTATTGTTGCTTAAGGAGAGGAAATCAATCTGAACCCCCACCATCCCCTCCCCACTTCTGATCGCAATCTGTTATCCGAAAAAAAGGGTCACTTAATCCACAACTGCTCTCACCGCAAAATATACAATCAATCCAGTACAGTCTGTGAAGAGCTTTGAGATGCTGTATCACAAAGACGTGATAAGATGTTATACCCAGGTGCAAGGATGATTATTATTATGGTAAAGAGTGTTTTACAAACACGCACACAGTGTCACACACACAGATTCACGCACACACACAGTGACACACGCACTCACAGTGACACACACACACACTACATGCACATAGTACTTCTTGTTCCTGCTCCCTTCCTGTCTCTCTTCATGTGTCATTAAAGCAGCGTTCAGAGTGATGGGAAGAGAGTGAGAATGGGAGGCATGAGGCAATGCGGTGAGCCACAGGGGTGCATGGATGCTAATTGGATGGTCCAAGCCACATTCCCTCAACCACCCATAGCTGTCCCTGAAGGCAGGGGAGTGAGAGGAAGAATTTCACCAGCGTCTAGATTTACTCTATTTTGTGCACCTACAGCACTTGAAACTCAAGTCACTCATCTTCACGGGGTGGGGGGGGAGAGGGGGGAATTACTTTCAAATCCCTCCACTCTCTGTAACCCCTACCTCTCCAACCTCCTCTCTCCTCAAACCAGCTCCCGTTGCCTTCGCTCCACCGGGTCTGGCCTCCTCCACTCCACCATCGGCGGCCGTGCCTTCAGCCACTACGCCCCGAGGCTCCAGAACTCCCTTCCTCACTCCCTTTGTTTCTCCCAGTTTCAGGTCTCAGCTAAAGACCTTTCTCTTTGACCGCGCCTTTGGATACCTTTCTCCCCCGTTATTGTGAAGGGCTCTGAGACACCATCCGGCGTGGAGGGCGCTATATAAATTGAAGTTGTTGTTGTTGTATCGAATGCAAGAATAATAATAATAATCCTTAAATTTAATATAGCATTTTGCACGTCTGTGTCTCAAAGCGCTTCACAGAATATATTGTCAAGTGAATTGACTGTATATTTGTGGGCAAAAAGGACTATTGATGTGGTAGGTCAGAAAGCCCAGAATATTTAAAGACATTTAAAACCCAGCCTTTAATTTTGGAGCCAACTGTCTACGAGCTTCTTTTAAGAACACCAGTAAAACACAACTTCAAAGTTAAGGCTGGATTCAACAACAGTCTGCCAAATTCTGAATGCCCCTGCCTTGCTGCATCAATTTAGATCCGATGGAATCACTCCTCAAACATGGTGACGCTGGCAAGGGGGTCTGTCCAGTAACGGAAACAATTATGATCTGAAAATGCAGTGGGGGTGGGAAGAGGAAACAAGGGAGTTTCTCCCAATGTCCTGGCCAACAATTCTCCAGATAAAGTTAGTCATTCACTACGTGGCTGTTTGTGTTTGTGGGGAACATCACTGCATGCAAGTTGGCTGCCGTTTTCACCTGCGGTCTCAAAGCGCTTCACAGGATTTACTGTAAAGCGTGGTGACACAGAGCCCTGCAGAGTAGCGCTTAGAGCAGTCACCTCCTCGCATGCGAAAGGACTGAGGTTCGATTCCCAGGCGAGGCTGAAACCTGACGCAAGTTTCCTTCCTCCACAGATGTCTTTGTTTATTGAGCAGTGAATAGGAACCCGGTTGTGAGTCGATTGGCAGATTGCTTTCCGGGGGTCATAAATTCCTCTAGAAAAAAATTGGCCACTTCAATCCACGCCTGTTTGCGGGACATTGCTGTGCGCAATTGGCTGCCATATTTCGCCCACAAAGTACAGTCAATTCATTTGATAGTGTATTCTGTGAAGTCTTTGAGACGTCTCAACATAGTGATAAGGAGCTTTGTAAAATGCAAGGGTTATAATTATTATTATTAACATTAAATCCCATGACGTGCTTTGAGACTTCCTCCCGACGTGAAAAGCGCCATACCGATTCTTGGTATGAATTTCTAATACATTTTAGCGTTTAGAAAGTTTAGTGTGAGGCGGGGAGGGGGAGGAGGGGGCGGTGGGAGGAGGAGGGGTAGGAATGAAGTGGAAGATTCCCAAGGAGAAATCTGATGTGTGTCTGGTTTTTTTTGTTCGAGGTTAAAGGAAAGGATTCACCTCCTAAAGAGTTGGACTTGCAAACTGCCGGAATCAGTGATTTTCCTCTCATACCACCCACAGTGTTGCAATCAGAGCATGTGGAGAGAGCAGAGGCCAGCATTGCACACAGGGACACACAGCAAAGCAGATTGAGTGAAAGCACATTGATTTTATTTTAGAGAAAAAATAGAGAGATGTGCATACTTGTTTTAGTCAATACAAGCATGGGCCGATCTGCATCCTAGGGGGGGAACGAAAATAGGGTTTGAGATTTATTTATAATAGAGAAAAGAGGATAGATTATTGTGAAGTGTTACCAAACTTGTTGAAGTGAAAGTTGCTTTTAAGAATTCTTGTGTTTGCAACTCACTCTTATTACGTGTGGATCTATCTAATCAACCCTGTTCTGCTGAGAAGCATCTGCCAGTACAGTACAGACGGGATGATTGCCCGCATTTTGTGCTTTGATTCCTTTTTAATTCTTTTTTTTTAAATTTAAACTTTTTATTTTGCAAACGTTTGTTTGAGGCGGGGTGTGGGGGGGGAACCAAACTGGTTGCGGATGAAAGCTTTTTACCGGAGGAATCGCCTGCTGGTTCCTCTACTTGCCGTCAGTCTTTCAGGTAAGGGAACGATAAATAAATGGGTCCTTTTTTTTAATACAGTGTAAAGTTTTGCTGTTAACTTTGCCCCACTCCTCCCTCTCCGCCCCCACCATGAAATTGACACAAGGTTATTTTCAAGTATACTTCCATTATACAATCCAAATCTCCCCACCCACCCCCTCTAATCTCTGACCCCGGCAGCCACTCACATACGATATCAAAAGGGTTTTTAGGGATGTCGCACAAAGCGATCAGAGGTTAGATTGAAGATAGCTCCACAAGCAGTTTATTTTGTCTTGGCCTTAACCCAGAGCCAGGTCAACTACAAGCCCATTTCACCCCCAAACCTAAGTTTTGTTGGAAATTGTTTAATCCAGTCTGAAGTTGGTTGGTTTCCAGAACAGAAGGAAATCTACATTAACGCCCATCCCCCCACCACCCCATTCCCGCCCCCCCAATGAAACTGGATTTAGGTGTGTGTCGGTAGTTCAAAAGCTCTGAGTCAGAAGGCTGTAAGTCTAAAGCCCCTCCACATGCGAGAGGTGCCACCAGGCAGATTAAACATGAAGTCAAGTCTGTGCCTGTTCAGGTGAAGGTTAAAAATCTCATGGCAATATTCTAAAAGAGCAGAGAGTTTGTTTGTCTCTCGGTGTCCTGGCCGACAGCCCCCTCCCCTGCCCCCACCCTGATAAAACAAATCATTTGCTTCATGTATAATAATAATAATCCTTGCATTTCATAAAGCACCTTATCGTGGAGCTCCTGTGGCTTAGTGGTTAGAGCACTTGTCTTGCAAGCTGGAGAGTCCAAGCTGGAGAGACCAGTGTTCGAATCCAGGCAGGTCAGGGCGAAACCTTGGGCAAGTTTCCTTACTCCACACGCCTAATAATAATCCCTCCAAAAAAAACACAATAATAAAAATTGGTCATTTCAATCCACGACTGATAGTGGGACGCTGCTGTGCGCAATTGGCTGCCGCGATTCGCCCACAAATATACAGTCAATTCACTTTACAGTATATTCTGTGAAACGCTTTAGGACATCGATAAGATGTGAAAAGCGCTATATCAAATGCAAGGATTATTATTATTATCACATCTTCTAGACTGTGTCTCAAATAATATACTGTATATTGCGGGCGATGGCTGTTAGTAGGGGATGTCACTGGGTGTAAATTGGCTGCTGCGTTTCGCTTACAAAATACACAGTCGCTGCATTTTACAGTGAAACACTTGGAGACACCCCCCTGATATTGAAAAGTGCTGCATCTGGTGTAAGTCTTATTATTTAATGATCTGTTTCAGATGGAAGCCGGGCACAGTGTGAAGACTGTGTAACCACCTACTGTTGCAGTGCCTCGCTTTCCTTCTGCTGCTCCTACTTTGCTTATATCGGAAGCGTCTTATCGTAAGTGAAAGTCGATCCCACCCTATACGCACTCTCAGGACAAACGCAATAACAACAAATTACATTTGTACAGCGCCTTTCACGTCGGGAGGATGTCCCAAGGTGCTGGACAGTCGAGTATTTGGAACCGAACTGGCGGTTGGGGGATCACGGTGGAGTAAGCGAGCAGCGAAGTTGCGGGGTGGGAGAGTGACCAAAGGGGCAGTCAAAGAGGAGGATCTTGTGACATGCCTTGAAGGAGGCAAGGGAGGGGGCAAAGCAAACTGTGAGATCGAGTTCCAAAGGATGGGGGCAGAGAGCCTGAAGGCCCGACTGCCATGGGAGGAGTGGGCAGATGCGGGGGCTATTGAGCGGACAGAGTTAGCAGGTCATAGAGGTAAGGAGAAGCAAGGCTGTGGAGGTCTTTAAAAGGAAAGAGCACCATGATACTGCATTTGCCAGGCTGGTAGGGTTACCACAGTTGGTAGGGCTCTCACTCTGAGCCAGCAGGTTGTAGGTTCAAGCCCTACATGGAGCTCCTATAGCTCAGCGGTTAGAGCACTCACCTTACAAGCATGAGACCTGTGTTCAAATCCGGGCAGACCAGGGCAAAACCTTGGGCAACTTTCCTTACTCCACATGCGAAACACAGCAGCCAGTTGCGCACAGCAGTATCCCCATAAACAGTCGTGGATTGAAATGACCAATTTTATTATTGTGATTTTTGGGGGAGGGATTATTATTAGGTGTGTGTGTGTGGAGTAAGGTTTCACCCTGACCTGCCTGGATTCGAACACGGGTCTCACGCTTGTAAGGCGAGTGCTCTACAGGAGCTTTGGGTAAGATGTTAACCCAAGGTCTCATCTGCCTGCTCAGCTGGATGTTAAAAATCTCACAGCACCACCAGGAAAGAGCAGGGTATCCTAGACAACAATCACCCAAATACAATTGGTCACTCAATCCTTGGCTGTTTGTGGGATATTGCTGTGTGTAAACCAGCCACAAAATACACAACTGTCAATCCAGTTTACGGTATATCCTGTGAAGCACTTTTGAGACATTGGAACAGTGTGATGAGGCGCTATATCAAGGGCAAGGATTATTATTATTATATTTTGTAAAGTGGATTTGGGCATCTTCCTCGTGTGAAAGGCATGGTATTAAAGGTAAGGATCATTATCCTAATAATAATAATCCTCGCATTTGATATAGTTCTTTTATGTCTTTTAGATGTCTCAAAGCGCTTCACAGAATATACTGTAAAGAGAATTGACTGTACGTTTGTGGGCGAATTTACTGTACATTTGCGGGCAGCCAATTGCACACAGCAGTATCCCACAAACAGTCGTGGATTGAAGTTACCAATTTATTATTTTTCTTTCTCGAGGGATTATTATCAGGCATGTGGAGTAAATAAACTTCAAGGCCAGTAATCAAACCCAGGTCTCTTACTCGCAAGGTGAGTGCTCTAACCACTGAGCTGGACTACATTGAAAGCAGAAGGGAGATTTTGCTAGTGTCCTGGCCAACAGTGTCCTTACCCCCAGAAAAAGTTGGTCGCTCACTTTTGTGGTAGTTTGCGGGATCTCACTGTGCACAAATTGTCTTTCCAGGTTCGCCTTCAAAATACACAGTCACTACACTTTAGGGGGTAAAAACAATCTTGACGCGCTTTAAGACATTTTCATATTCCAATGTACAGCTTATCATTTCATAGGAAGCAAGCTTTATTATTGGGCATAATTAGGGACCTAAATCAATGCAGTAGAATTGCTTTGATAAGCATGTTCTTTGAAGTTACATAAGATGAAGTGAAGCTAGCTCGCTGATATGTGCTTTAACTGTGACTGCAGGCCACATTAAAGGCATTAAATGTTTGTTAAACACACATGGATCACCTTTTAAAGTGCAAATCAGCTTTCTAAAACGGAAAATCAAAAGAAAACATGGCTGGGAGCAAGGCAACTTTCTATGATTGAAATTTTTTTCATGGGAATTGAAACAGCATCTTTTCAGAGCACACGAGCCGGCCTTTGAGCCTATCCTGTCTGCTGGTGTGTGTGTGTGTGTGTTGATAGCAAGATAGCCTGGCTCATAAGTAAGGAAAGGCAGATCAGTTACTGGTGGTAGAGAAACCTTCTGCTCAGGCACTGTAAACCGTGCAAGCAAAAGCCTTCACGGGTAGATGGTCTTAGGTGGACAAAGCAGTGGGAAAGTTTGCCAGACAGCAATATGAATAATACTAATAATAATCCTTGCATTTGATATAGCACTTTGCACATCTTGTCAATGTCTCAAATCGCTTCACATAATATACTGTAAAGTGAATTGACTGTATACAGTAAAAGCCCATTTATCTGGCCCACTTGGGACCCGGAGAATGTCATTTAAAGCGCGTGCCAGATATTTGGCTGAAAACAAAAAAAATGTAAAAATGCATTTTTACTGATAAATTCCGGTTAATCGAATGCGGACCTTTTTTTGAGGTGTCGGTTATGCAGAAGTTACAGTTGATCGGGTGGCGGATAAATGGGCTTTTACTGTATTTGTGGGCGAAACGCAGCAGCCAATTGTGCACAGCAACGTCCCACAAACAGTCGTGGATTGAAATGCCCAATTTTTATTATTGTTGTTTTTCTGGAGGGATTATTATTAGGCGTGAATGGCAAATTGTGCAGTTTCAACTTCCAACAGTTACCCCCAACAAACTGTATGGGGTCCTCAAGAATAACCCCACAAACAGCCATGAATAATAATAATCCCTCCCCCCCAAAAAAAACACAATAATAAAAATTTATCATTTCAATCAATGACTGTTTGTGGGGACACTGCTGTGCACAATTGGCTGCCGCGTTTCATCCACAAATAAACAGTCAATTCACTTTACAGTATATTCTGGGAAGCGCTTTGAGACGTCTAGAAGACGTGAAAAGCGCTGTATCAAAGTGCAAGGGTTATATTAGTATGATTATTTAACCCTTTGGGTCCCGGAGGGAGTCCAGTCTGATGATTTCTTTAAATGGTTTGTTTCAATGCATCTTTTTCTTTCTCTCGACTCAAGCGAAACATACTGCGAGGAGCAGCGCGAAGCTCACAAATGCGAGAATTATTATTATTATTATTACGATGATGATGATGATGATGATGATGAAGCACAACTGGGTGATTGCTGGCCAGGACAGGGGTAGGGCAGTGGGGGGAGAAACTCCCTTTGCTTTTTCTATAGCGCCACAGGGGGAACAGGTAGGCGCGACCTCGGTTTAACATCTCATCCAACCAAGGACGTCAACTCCCAACAATGCAGCGTTTCCCCCACCCCTCCCCCCACAGCACTGAAATGGAGTGAGTGTTCGAAAGTGAGAACTCGATCCCACAACTTTCCCACTCAGACAAGAGGATGAGCGGTCGAGGTGACACTTTAATAGTTGCGTTGCGGTTACAAAGGAAAGCAATACCTGTCCTACCACTTCAGCGATCTAACTTGGCTGCATTCCTGAGCAAAGCTGAGACAATGACGACGTGACAGGCAAACAACTGCGTGTTGTTACGGGAGCCTTGCACAACACAGCTGAATGGATTGAATTCCCCTTGAAGGAAGAGCGAGGCAAACGAAGACAGAGGAGAGGGGGAAATGTAATTTATCTCGGCTCGTCCACCCCTTTGAATCGTTCTTCTCTCTCTTGTTGTTTGATTTTTTTAAAAAAGGGGAATATCCCCCCTTTGCAATGAAGGAATCTATAACCAAAGCACTGCTCCCATTGGGAGGGAGATAGCATTAGAAAGGTACGTTCTGCCCAACCCAATGCTCACTCAGCTTTCGCAACTCCCTGGTTTGTTTGGGCTGTTGGCCCAGGCTTTTTTTTAAACCAGGATACAACTTCCCCCTCCCACCTCACTTCTCCCTCTATGGGAATCTGGGTTTCAGGATCTCCAGCTGATGTTGAGAATGCGAGTTGGCAGCAAGTGTTTTCAGGGGGATTGTTTCCTGAAGAAGTGAGATTGTACCATGTGTTATCCTTGCTAAACCCCGAAGGTCTACCGATTGCTGTCACTGAAATGGACGGCAGGTGAGTGATAGGACGAGGCATGGATCACAATCTGATATAGAGCCTTATCACGTCTTTGAGACCTCTCAAAGCATTGTAATAATATCAATAATAATAATCCTTGCATTTGATATAGCGCTTTTCAATTCTTATCAACGTCTCAAAGCGCTTCACAGAATATACTGTAAAGTGAATTGACTGTACATTCGTGGGCGAAATGAGGCAGCCAATTGCACACAGCAGTGTCCCCACAAACAGTCGTGGATTGAAAATGGCCAATTTTTATTATTGTGTTTTTTTGGGGATGGATTATTATTAGGCACGTGAAGTAAGGAAACTTGGCTAAGGTTTCGCCTTGATCTGCCTGGATTCTAATATAGATCTCACGCTTGTAAGGCGAGTGCTCTAACCACTGAGCTACAGGAGCTCCACAAATATACTGTAAAGTGAATTAACTGAATATTTGTAGGTGAAACGCGGCAACCAGTTGTGCACAGCAATGTGCCCACAAACAATCGTGCATTGAAATGACCAAGTTTATCTCCCACCTAGGGTCCGGCGATATATCGGTTATATCGATATAATTTCTCATATCGATATATTAGAATTTACCATATATCGAAAAATTCAATATGAAAAAATATATTGGTATATCGTAAATATCGGTATATCGTTTCCGGCGATATATCGGTATTGTCGGTATAATGCGATCTTTTCCAGCTTACCTTGTCGCCGGCATTGCAACCTCCTGGGCCTAGAGCACGGAATGCGTGCGCACATCCGAATGCACGCGCACCCCCGAATGCGCGCGTACCTCCGAATGCGCAGTATTAAAAAACCTCAGAAATATCGATATATCGGTATATCAATATCGGAAAATTTCCATATCGACGGATCCTACACCCACTCGTCCCCTCTTTTCTGTGAAAAGCGCCATATCAAATGCAGGGATTAGATATTGTACATTGTAACTTGTTGCAGGCCTGCAACTAACCACACTGGTCACAGGAGGGTGCTGCTGAGTACACACTGGGTGAATTGTAATAATCCTTGCATTTGATATAGCGCTTTTCACATCTTATCGATGTGTATCCATTTCATCTTAGAAATATCAACCACATCAAGATGCCTTTTAATGTTTTGATTCTAACCGGTAACTGAAAGACTGGATAAAGGATCAGGAAGAAACGGGGACGAGAAGAAGGAGATGGCGGAGGGGAGGTGTGGAAATATGCCACTTTTGCCTATAAGATTCACAGACAACTCACTTTATAGTCAAATCCTGCAAGTGAGATGTCCTCCTGATGTGTGTGTTTGTTTGCTTGTTAATATTATTTATAAATTGATTTATAGGTTAAAGTGGAGTTCCGCAGCTTAGTGGTTAGAGTATTCGCCTCGCAAAGCAAGAGGACCTGGGATTGATTCCCAGCAGGGCAAGACGTTAGGATAGGCAAGTTTCCTTACTCCACACGCCTCTGTTTAGATTGCAGTAAGTAGGAACCCAGTTGTAAGTCGATTGGCGGATGGCTTTTCTGGGGTATAATAATCCCTTCGTTTGTGTGACACTCCTGTATGCAATTGGGTGCTGCGTTTCACCCACAAAATACAGTCAATTCACTTCACTGAGTCCAGTATTCTGAGAGGCCTCGAAGACGTGATAAGGCGCAATATCAAATACAAGGATTATCATTATAAATCAGTCATAGTTTAATACAAATTAGGCTTATAATAAGTTGGTCACTCAACCCACTGCTGTTTGTGGGACATTGCTGTGCACAATTGTCTGCCTCTTTTTTGCCCACAAAGTACATAGTCAATTTAATTCACTTTAGTGTATCCTGTGAAGCGCTTTGAGGCGTCTCAATAACGTGGAGCTCCTGTAGCTCAGTGGTTAGAGCACTCACCTTACACGCGTGAGACTTGAATTCGAATCCAGGCAGGTCAGGGCGAAACCTTGGACACGTTTCCTTACTCCACGCACACGCCTAACAATAATCCATCCAAATAAACCCCCAATAATAAAATCGCTCATTTCAATCCACGACTGTTTGTGAGGACGCTGCTGTGCACAATTGGCTGCCGCGTTTTCACCCACAAATATACAGTCAATTCACTTTACAGTATATTCTGTGAAGCGCTTTGAGATATCGATAAGATGTGAAAAGCGCCATATCAAATGCAAGGATTGTTACTATTGTATCAAGAGCAAGAATAATAATATTTTTTGGATTGTTGTCAACTGCAGTGAGGACAGTTAACTTTGCTGAGAGGTTGAACTTCCCCTTGAGGTAACCATTCCTTTGCTTCCCAGCGGAATCACCATAGCGGGTATTGTGTTTGGGATTGCGCTCATCATGGGACTGATTGCTGGACTGGGCATCTGTACATCCATGTGCATTAAAACCATGGGCAACACAAGTGTGGATGTGACGCAAGCAGACATCAGCACCATCAGTCACTTCGCTGGTAAGTAATAAGGGAGATACTGTGTGCAATTGGCTGTCGCATTTCGCCCACAAATATACAGTCAATTCACTTTGCAGTATATTCTGCGAAGCGCTTTGAGACGTTGAGAAGACATGAAAAGCACTATATCAAATGGAAGGATTATTACTATTATTATTAAGAGATCAGTAGCATCAAAGGTGTTAAGGAATGATGTCCAATTTGTCGTTTGTGTAATGATGATACGATAATCCTCATGCCGGATATAGCTGCCTATCACATCGCTGAAACGCCTCAAAGCGCTTCACAGAATCTAAGGAGCAACTGTGTATTTTGTGGGCGAATTACAGCAACCGTTTTACGCACAGAAGTGTTCTCCAAACTGAATTTTTTATTTGGAGGATTGTCAGCCAGGGACCAGGAGAAACTCCCTTCACTTTCCCAATAGCACCGCGGGATCCTTAATATCCACCTGAACAGGCAGCTGGGACCTTTCGTTTAAAACGTCTAGAAGGACGGCACCTCCAACAACACAACACACCCCAGCGTTGCATTGGAGTGTCAGTTTAGACTATGTTGTGCTAAGAAACTGTGGTCCCTCCCTCACTCCCTTCACCTCCTTCCCTATTTTCAGGTTGCAATCTTAAAGATTTTTCTTTTCGACCGTGCTTTTGGTCACCTTTTCCCCCCTCTCTCCCCTCCTGACCCGGCCCCAGGATCCGTTATTGGGAATCGCTCTGAGTCCAGCATGGAGTGAGGGAAGGCGCTGTATAAATCCAAGTTGTTGTTGTTGTTGTTGTTGTTGTCGTAGTAACCAGTCACTGCACTTGACTGTAATTACTTGAGAAGGGCTTTGCAGGTTGCTGTTAGTGGGTAGAGCGCTCGCCTCGCAAAGGAGAAGATTAACTTCGTTCCTGGACAGGAGCCAAGCCTTGGGCAAGTTTCCCTGCCTAACACGCTTCTGTTTATCTAGCAGGGAGTAGGAACCCGGTTGTTCGTCAGTTGGCTGATCGCTTTCCTGCGCTGGGGGAAGGGGGTAATAATCTCTCCCCACAAAAAAGTGGGTCACTCACTCCGCGACTGCTTGGCGTACACTGCTGTGTGCAATTCGCCCACAAAATACATCACCGCTACACTTCACAAGATATTCTGTGGAACGCTTTGTGACTTGAACACCTCATCTCGAACACCTAATCAGGACGATTACTAGCCGCGCGGCGCTTACAGGTTGCTGTTGTTTGAGCCCAGTGATAAGTGTTATGTTACCTTTGGTCGCCGACGGCTTTGTTGTATTATCAATTCTTTTTTTTCCCCCTCGTTTCCAGTTCCTCCACCTCCCTACAGCTGCCACCCTGAGACGAGCTTTGCTCTGGATCTGCCTCCACCCTACACTGCAACTCTGCCGACTTCTCAGAATTGTCCTCCGCCCCCTCCGTACCCAGGCTACTCGATGAAATGAGGCAGCGGACTCCGGGCCCCACCATCCGTACCCTCCAACCCCCCACGCCCCCTCCGCTGAGGGCCACACTGCAACAAAGACCCCAACAGCAACAACAAATTACATTTGTACGGCGCCTTTCACATTGGGAGGACGTCCCAAGGCGCTGGACAGTCAAGGATTTCCACCCCAGCTGGATTGGGATCAAAATACGTAGAGTGGAGGGAGAGAGGGTGGGGGTAGGGGGGGGTCACCGCTCGATAGTCCGAAGGTTCGTTAGTCCGAAGGTTCATTATTCCGAAGCTTCTCCTAACCCTAACCGTGACCCTAACCCTAAGCCCAACCCTAACCTTTGGACTAATGAACCTTCGGACTATCGCACGAATTGTTCGGATTAACAAACCTTATTTCATTTTCAGTTTGGACTATTGAGCGGTACCCACGGTAACCCCCCCCCCCCCCTCTCCCCCCCCCCCCTGCCCCGAGTGTAGGAAATTTGTGTGTTCGGACAATCGAACCTTCAGACTAATGAACCTTCGGACTGTCGAACCTTCGGACTATCGAGCGGACCCCAGGTAGGGTAGGAAGGTAACTGAAGGAACATTCAAAGTGGAGGGCCTTGAGACAGGCCTTGAAGGAGGCAGCAACAACAAAAAAAGAATTACATTTCCAGAGCGCCTTTCACGTCGTGAGAATGTCCCAAGGCGCTGAACATTGAGGTTGGGACCTGCGCAGGGGTGTGGTCGGAGTAGGGGGAAGGGGAGTAGGAAAGGAGGAAGAGTTAGGAGGGGACCAGATAGCACGGTCGAAGGGAGGAGAGGGGATGGGACTGTGAGAAGTGGTTCCAGCGGTCGGTGGCATAAAGGCTGAAGGCCTGACCGTCAAAAGTGGAGGTAGCAGGGTAGGGGACCAGGCCAGAGTCCACTGAGCGGAGGGAGCGGACTGATCGGCTATGGAGTTAGCAGGTCACGGAGCTATGGAGGAGCAAGACTATGGAGGACTTTTGACAGCGAGGTTGAGGATTTTGAACAGTAAACAGAGGAACCATGGTGGTCAGGGCTCCAACCAAACGTATTGTCGCCGCATTGTGATTGGCGGCTTCTTCAGAAAGCAATTTGCAGCCTCTGCTACGCATGAACGCGATTGTCTGTGTTTCCGGCTTGATAATTAAACCCATTTTGTGATATTTAACATCCCCGCGATCTCTGGCTCTTCCTGCTTCTCTCTCAGTCGAGTGCGAAAGGTGATACAGATAAAGGCGTGTGTATGTACGTATGGGACATGATAATAAGTATTATAATAATAATCCTTGCATATTGATATCGCGCTTTTCACGTCTTCTAGACTGTGTCTCAAAGCGCATCTTCACAGAATATACTGTCAAAAGTCAATTGACTGTATAATTTTGTGGGTGAAACGCCGGCAGCCATTTGCGCACAGCCGCATGCCCCACAAACAGTCATGGGTTGAAAATGACCAATTTTATCACTGTGTTTCCCCACCAATATGTTATGTCTTATTGCAATGGTAGAAACGTTGTCTCAAAGGCTTCAGAGGCTACATCGTAATAATAATAATCGTTGCATTTGATATAGCGCTTTCCACATCTTATCAATGTCTCAAAGCGCTTCACAGAATATACTGTAAAGTGAATTGACTGTATATATTTGTGGGCGAACACGGCAGCCAATTGCACACCACAGCGTCTTCACAAACTGAAATGATCAATTTTATTATTGTGGGGGGTTCGGGTGTCGTGGGGGCTAGTGGGTTGGGTGGGGGGGTTGGGTGGGTGGGTAGAGAGTTGGGTGGCATGGGGGGTAGAGGGTTGGGAGGGGGGTAGAGGGTTGGGGAGGTGGGGAGGGGGTTGAGGGTTGGGGAGGTGGGGAGGGGGGTTGAGGGTTGGGGAGGTGGGGTAGAGAGGTGGGGAGGGGGGTAGAGGGTTGGGGAGGGGGGGAGGGGGGTTGGGGAGGGGGGGAGGGGGGTTGGGGGGGGGGGGGAGTGGGGGAGGGGGGTTGGGGAGGGGGGGAGGGGGGTTGGGGAGGGGGTTGGGGAGGGGGGGAGGGGGGTTGGGGAGGGGGGTTGGGGAGGGGGGGAGGGGGGTTGGGGAGGGGGGTTGGGGAGGGGGGGAGGGGGGTTGGGGGGGAGGGGGGTTGGGGGGGAAGGGGGGTTGGGGAGGGGGGTTGGGGAGGGGGGCAGGGGGATTTGGGGAGGGGGGGAGGGGGGTTGGGAGGAGTGACTGGTATTGCTGGAGGAGCTGTGATTTACTGGCCGCTGGGTGGGGAGGGGGGGCGTGGCTGTGATTTGTGAGCTGTGAGTTACCGGCCGCTGGGGGCGCTGTGAGCCGGGCTGTGGATGTGGGCGGGGCTGTTGGGTGGGGACACGCTGGCCGCTGGGTGGCGCTGTGAGCCGGGCTGTGGTTTGGGGCTGTTGGCAGTGGCTGTGGCTGTTGGGCGGGTTGTTGGGCGGGCTGTGGCTGTTGGGCGGGTTGTTGGGCGGGCTGTGGTTGTTGGGCGGGCTGTGGGCGGGTTGTTGGGCGGGCTGTGGGCCGGGGCTGTGGCTGTTGGGCGGGCTGTGGTTGTTGGGCGGGTTGTTGGGCGGGCTGTGGTTGTTGGGCGGGTTGTTGGGCGGGTTGTGGTTGTTGGGCGGGCTGTGTTGTTGGGCGGGCTGTGGGCGGGTTGTTGGGCGGGCTGTGGCTGTTGGGCGGGTTGTTGGGCGGGCTGTGGCTGTTGGGCGGGTTGTTGGGCGGGCTGTGGTTGTTGGGCGGGCTGTGGGCGGGTTGTTGGGCGGGCTGTGGTTGTTGGGCGGGTTGTTGGGCGGGCTGTGGA